>OZ000486.1:5000-2405000 GCA_963922655.1 Cardamine chenopodiifolia
TTTTGGACGTGGAAAGACTGTGAGCATCCCACCTTTTTAACAGCTCTAGTTATCTGAACGTAAAACAAAAAGGTAATTAAATGTGTACCTTGGATTCCAACATCATCAGGACCATGGCCATCATCAAGAATTGTGACATCAAAGCCTTAAGAAAATCTTACGATTAAGATAAAAATAAGCAAATGAATTTTGAGAAGAGAATAACTTAGTGATATATATAGTGACATGCTTACAGAGATGGTGAGCAGCACCAAGGCCAGCCCAGCCAGAACCTACAACAACAACCTTCTTCTTCTTATTCTTTGTGCTGGCTCCTCCATCGCCTTGTGCTCTGTTACAAAGTCTTCTCCGATGCACTGGACCTTGTACTATTATAGGATTCAGGCTCCCACACCACAACATCTTTACTACCTCACAATCTTTCTTCTTCTTATATTTTCCTCTATGTGTTTTGAGCTTGTGGACATTTATGGTGATGTGTTGGTAATGCCATGGCCACAAGCATAAACATCATAACCAAAGTTTGTATATTTTCCCCCTAAAATATATTAGCATTTTTCTTAATCGTTTTTTTCTATTATGCTTATTTTCAGTATTATGGTTACGAATACATAATATTATTTTTTATTTTGGATAATTATATAAATTTTTTCTTACAAGCAAGAAACAAAAAAAATAAAAAGGAAAGAGAAAAAATATAGACGTAGATCATTTAAACTCGTTATGTATATGGATTTATCTATAATCGGTCCATAATATCTAGCACATGGGCTGACCATGAACATTCCACCTTTGTGACAATTTTAGTTATATGAACTTAAAACTAAAAGATAACTAAAATATGTACCTTGGATTCCAACATTATCATGACCATGACCATTGTCAAGAACTATGACATCAAAGCCTTGACAAAATCTTACAGTTAAGATAAAAATAAGCAAATGAAGTTTGATATGAGAATAACATAGTGATATATATAGTGTGTATTGGACCCGATTTTGTGTTTTTGACTGACATCTTAAGATAATCGTTAGCATAGAGAATTATAGGTCTATCTACCGTCCGTCGTTCCAATCTAACGGCTATAGTACAAGCCGTACAATTTAGACTCGATCTAACGCTTGAAATAGAAAGATCAGATCCCTCAAATCTAAGAGTTGCCTCAAGTTTTGGTGGAGACGAGCAGAAGAAAAAAAATGGCAACCGCAGCTCTCTCCGCCCGACCCAACCGCCTTAGCTCAGCCTCCTCCGATGTTCCTCTCCATCCGCTCTATCTCCCTACCAAGTTCCAATCCCTCTTCTTTCCAACTCAGCCGTGGCGCTCCGCCGCGATTCACCTCCCTACGCGGCGGCGATGCGCTGCTCCTAGAGCCAGTTCTCGCGCCGACGATTCTCCTCCGTTTGATATGTCTGTGGAGACGGCTCTCAAGGTACTTGGTGTCTCTGAAGGAGCTTCCTTCGATGAAATACTTCGCGCCAAGAAATCAATCCTTGCTTCCCGTAAGGACGATCCCAACGCCATCTCCCAGGTGACTCTTGCTTCCGCTGTTATCAAAATTTCTAGGGTTTCTCCTTGGAATTGAAGGTTTTGTTGTTGAAGATTTCTCAATTTCAGCTTATCTAGTGTTCAACAAATTTGGTTAGGTTTTTCCAATATTGTTGGAGTTTAGCTTCGAATCATCACTGTAATTTTGTCGCTTCTCTTAGGCCGAGGCTGCATATGATATGCTGCTGATGCAAAGCCTAAACCAACGCCGAGCAGGCAAAGTTGTAAGCAACAACATTCGCTACGCCGATGTTAAATCCACTAATCCTCTAGGAACAGGTCAATGGATGAAGAATTCACCTGTCTCTGTTGAAACACCATCCACAAGCGAATTGGGAATACAAGCTGGTGTCTATGGAGTAATGATGGTTTTGACTTATGTGAATGGGAGTTCTTTAGAATCTTCTGGGATGCCTTATGCTGGTGCTGATGTGCCCGGACTGATATTGGCCAGCAGTTTTGGAGCTTCCCTATACTTCATGACCAAAAGGAACGTCAAGCTAGGTAATTTGTAACTTCCATCTTCTTCGGTGGTCATCATAACCGAGCACCTCTGTTGATGCAGCTTTGTATTTTTGTGCAGGGAAAGCAGCTGCGTTAACGGCAGGAGGACTAGTGGCAGGTGCAGTGGTGGGATCGGCTGTTGAGACCTGGCTGCATGTTGATGTTTTCCCGTTTCTGGGTCTTCACTCCCCAGCTGCAGTCGTGAGTGAATTCATAGTCTTCTCTCAGTTCTTGGTGTCTCTTTGCTTACGGTAGACCTTTAGACATTGGCTTCTGCAAATTTGCTGGTATATGTACTCTGTTTGTATGCATATTGTACAGAACATTTCAAGGTAAACAACTCCTCCCAACATCAGCCTTCATGCTCCGAATCGATTCCTTGGAAATTTGAAGTTTCTATTGCGGTAAACCAAATCAAAGTGTGTCTACAGAATTGTAAACTTAACCAAAAGCTAAGGTGGAAACAAAGAAGAGTAATAACTTCTTGTCATTATTCTTTTTCCAGTTGACATCTGCTAACAACTCAGTTAACAAACAAAACTATAACCTTTGAAACTCCACACAGTTGATCAAAGCAGCTACATAGATTACTAGTTACGAATAAGGACGAGTGATCATCTCAAAGCAATTTTGCGGGGATGATTGTAAACAATCTCGACAGCTTCTTGGTTTCTCAAGTGTCTCAGAGACGTTACAAAGTGATCGCATGGCTCCAGCTGATGCACCACGATTGATGGTTCTGCCATACTCAGTATCGGCATGTTGAATGGTTCACGCATATGGAATTTGGAATACAGTGGTTCCCTATTGAAGTCTGATCGTTTTAGAAACACAGCCTATCGATCTTGAAATCTGTGATGCTCTTGTCGTACATACTTTAAGCATGCATTGTGCACAGCTGAATACCACACTGACCTGCTGTGCATTAAACCTTATGCTCACAAGGTCAAAGCTAACCAACATCTTTCCAAGACAAATCCTAAAACCATCTTTTCTTTCTTTCAATTTGCTAAATTATGTGATCGACAAGCAAAATAATGTTTTGAGTCGATTCACATTCTCAGCTTAACTTCACTGCAGTTTCCATCCTAGTGCATCTGCTTGACGATGCGTCCTGTTTATCACTCCGGGAACTAAGTTGGAAACAAGTTCCCTAATTGAATGAGGAATTTTCTTGTAGCCGTTACTAAGAATTCGATCTCCTTTTCTGTTACATGCGAACTTGAATGCAAAATGCATTTATAGTTATGCCAAAAACACGAGAAATTGCACAAAAAGATTGACCAAAATTCAAATTCCATTCATGGGAACAAACAAAATCCTCAAATCCCAGTGTATATTAAGAGCATATGATAATAAAGAAATGACATATCCTCAATGCTCAGTTTAAAATACAAAAAGCAACAAAGAGGGTCGGGTCAGTTCAAACCGTGTGATCCAAGGATATTTACTAACAGTTTGTGAATAGGTTCTTGAGGTAATCTTTTTGCCAGGGACATGGAAAGGGTTTGAGACTGCGTCCACATAAGCAGCATGGAACTTCCTGAAGAACTGTAGAAATAAAATAAAAAAACACAGTGAAACTAAGAAAAAGTAACAAACACAAGTTAGAAGAACCAAATGTTTACTTACAGTTGTCACATCGGTATCTCTAACATCCAAATCAGTAGTGACCAATATAAATTTGACTTTGGTATTAGTCAAGTAACCATCCAAATCAGAAGAAGCCATTAAATAAGTATCCCAACAACAAAAATTAATCAGAGAGTGAATGTGATTACACTTTGTAGTTGAGTATAGGATAGAGCAAGCCAAGAAAAGTCTCATTCAGAGTCATACCAGACTTTTTCGGATTGTTCACTGAAGAAATTTCAAATTATATATAATAAAGGAACGCAAATTTTGAGAATCTGAACAAAGAGATAAGAACCTCGCTCTTCGATGACATCGAGGGAGCATTGAACGATGTGGTGGAAGCTCTTAATGTAAAGCGGATTGTTCTGTTTTTAAGATCCCAGTTAGAAACGGTATGATTCATTCAAGATCAAAATCAGAAATCGGAATGAAAAGCCGGTCAGCTAATGGCCGACGAAGGCGACGCAAACGATAGTGAAGAAGAATGAAGAAGCATTGTTCCGAATCTCTGAAGGCTATGGCGGGGCGGCTAGAGATTAAGAATACGAGAGTGAAGAAGAAATCAAAACTGTTGCAGAGCAAGATCCATAATTTCGACGGTTAAGCTGTTATTATCGACCTCTAAATTTCAACGGTAGCATCATTTTTTAAATCAACCGGTTTGGTGGAGTAAACCGAGGTCAACCAGGTCAAAGATGTGGTTTTATAGTTTTTTCCAACCGAAGTGTTAGGTTTTGATTAATTGGCGATATGACAAAAAAAAAACATTGAAACAGCGTCCTATTGTCCGTTTTTTGTTGACCAACCAATTGTTGTTTATCTAGGACCACCTACACCAATAACGCGCCATATAGAATGCTTTCTCCAATTACCTTTCCTAAGCGATTACATTGTCCACGCGTGATGGTTAAATTGGTAAACATAAACTCATCCCAACAGTTAATATCTACGTGATTCAATTTAGCTTCATATAATTGTTTTCTTTTACATGGCCCATTTTTTTATTATTTAGTTTTTCTTCGATCCAAGATAATAAACATCATCCAAGGTGGCAGTAGTCGCTAAGAATGTTTATTTTCAAAATCACTGAAATTTCATCTAAGTTATCCCATAGATTTCGTGACAGTATCACCCTTTTCTTATCTTTTTTTGCAAGACAAAATAAACATTTCTAATGTTGTCATTAACTAACTTAATTGATAGTCAATGATAGCGAAAGAGTTTAAGTTAAACATATTTATTATAAGTACCTACACACATAAAAAATTAAATTTTTAGTTTTACTCTTTATTAATATTACTATGTTTTTATTTTAAAAATTTTATATGTAATAATTAATGTAAATAGCAAATTTTGTTGTAAATAGTTGTATAATTTCAGTGTGGTATATATTTAATACAATTTGTTAGTCTAATATCAATATTAGAGTGATCGAGGTTAAGAATATATATATATATATATATATATATATATATTTTTAGTATTTGAATATCAGTTACAAAACTAATAGTTTGTAAAAATGAACATATATTAATTTTGTGAATATTGGATTTAAAAAAATGGATGTAAAAACTTAACATATTAAAATAATCTGATTATAGTTTTATTATTATTTTTAAATTTAGAAAAATAATTTTTGATGGAGATTTAATTTTGTGGAAAATAAAAATAAAATAAAATATTAAATTTGTTTTTATATCAAGTAAATAAGTACAAATTAGATTGATATTTTTATCTTTAATGAATCATTTTTTTGTTCTCTAAATTATTTTTTTTCTAATGACATCTAATGCAATATCAATCAACTTTGAAATTATTTTATGAAATGTATTTCCATAATAATAGTATTAGGATATATATTTTTAATCATTGATATACTATTTTAAAACAAAATTAAACTTTTTAAATAACACTTATATTGAAATAGATGGAGTATGTCGTAAAGTTAATGCAAAACATGCTTACTCACAATTAAAAAAAATTAGCTAAATCGTATAAGGATTAGTCCACATATTTTGTTATTACATAATATTAGTTACAATTTAAGAAAACAAAATAAATATGTCCAGTGACATCAATAGTTAATTTAATGTATATAATTTTTTTCCTTTTCGGTTTAAATCTTAGGTTTTATACAGTACCTTCAAAATCAAAGCTATATAAGTTAACCATGAACTCCTAGAGGATTATACAAAACTATAACGAAAGCGAAAACATTTTTTTTTACAGTGAATGTGAATTACAACCAAAGTAAAATTCAAGAAGAAAAAAGAGAAGTGAAAGATGCTTGGAAACGAGAGTAGTCGATTCCTCATTGTGATAGAAATAGCCATCGAAGAAATTGAATTATATTATAGTGTTGCGGTCCTTCCAAACTATATAGGTTGTAATCTATAAAATCAACGTACTAACAATAGAAGAAAATGACATGTGAAGAAATCGAGCTTTGCGACATCGAAGATGAGGCAGTAAGGAGAATTGGAGCTGATCCCCCCAACTAGGGAGCTCCAAATTTCATCTATAGTTACAGTAAAAATAATAAAAACGTTTTATTAAAAAAGAGATTAAAGAGCTAATTTGTATATGCCATAATTTTTTAAGATTTTAAATTTACGTAAGAAAATTCCCACAAGAATTTAAGAAATGCTGCAATATAAAAATATGTAGTGTTTAAAAAACATAAGATATAAATATTATCGTATTTTAAATTTTGTCAATTAATATATAGAGATTCAAAGATAACAAAAATAAATAAAAATAGAAGAAAGAAAGAAAGAAATGAAATTAATATATAGAAAATGTTTATCAAGAAAGAAAGAAAGAAATGAGAACACAATGAAGTAGAGATCTGAAATGAAGTTTCCAGATGAGACCTTCAATCTTTGATTCCTTTTCACGCTTAGACTGATCCTCGTCGACCATTCTACTTTCACAAGAAATAAATAAAAGAAAGAAGAATAAGTAAGCGAATTGACAAAGTCGTTGCTTGAACTTATGAGTGATAATGATATTTTTATCCGGTCAAAGTCAGCTAACGTTGTAGAATAGTGGAGGAGAGAAGTCATAGATAAAGATATTATACATACACACATATAGCTTCAATTTCTCTTTCTTTCTCTGTACAGATCAGATAAATCATTCATTTCTTCAACCTCTCAAAAACTCACAAGGTATACCTTTTTCTCTTGATTGACCCATTTCTTGTGGGTTTTCAGGCTGTTGAGTTTTTGCAATTTATCATCATGACAATCGATCAGATTAGTATTGTCGCATGTGTTGACTCCAATTTTGTATGTTAAGTATACCAAACCCATGGAAGATGGCCAAGATCTGTTCTGTAGAATCATTTTCTCTACTTTCATAATCGTTGACTTTCTTCTTGTGTTATGTGATATCGTTACTTTGAAGGGTCAATGGATCTGACCATTTTTTTTTCTTTGGTATGTCAGGTTCTGTTAAATTTGAGATCTTATAAAGTTGGTTAAGTTTAAGAGATGGAAATGGTGTCTGGAAGAGTAATTCCAGAATGCTCCAACGCAGGCAATCCTTTCCATGAGTGTACTGATATCTGTGTTGAGAGAATAAATGCTGGAGATGTTGTCCACAAGAAAGAGAAAAAGCTCTTTGGTATGAAACTTGTTTTTTTATTCTTGTGGGTCAAAGTTGACATCAAGAAGAGTCTCTGAAACATGTTTTTGTCTTGTGTCAGGGTTTGGTAAGAGAACTCCAAGCAGGGACACTCCTCCAAGTACTCCAGGTCGTGGAAGTAGATCACCTCTGGCCAGCTATTTCCCCAAGAAGAAGGTTGAGTCAGAGAGTTCACCTTCAAATGATCTCAACAATGGTAACTTCTTGAGTCGCCTTTCCCCGCTACAAGGACCCAAGATCGAGCCTGCAAACAATGTCGATTCGCTCCCTGGCTCGCCTTCTCTGGCTTTATATTCAGGGGGAGACTATTTTGCAAGGAGGGTAAGGATAATTCTTATATCAAGAGTAGCTAAAAATTCTCTCTCTTTTGTTTCTTTGAAAGTTGAAACTCACTCATGTGTTGGTATATTTCTGCCAGACTGATCTGCGTGGAGGTGAGGACGATGATGTGTCACCAAGGCCCTTTGGACCTCATCCTAAGACGCCTGAACACCCTCTTAGGACGCCGCAGCATAGGCCCCGCACACCACAACACCGCTATGCCCACCAAGAGGACCCTATTTCACTTGAAACTAGACCGAGGACTCCTGAACACCGATACAACACCTCTGACACTAGGCCAAGGACACCCATACATGAGTCTGCTGCTTCAGGAAGAAGGCCTCAAACACCGGAAACTAGACCGAGAACTCCTGAACTCCGATCCTCCACCTCTGACACTAGGCCAAGGACTCCCATACATGAGTCTACTGCAACGGGAAGGAGGCCCCAAACATCAGAAACTAGGCCAAAGACTCCTGAACACCGATCTTCAACCTCTGACACTAGGCCAAGGACACCCATACATGAGTCTGCTGCTTCAGGAAGAAGGCCTCAAACACCAGAAACTAGGCCGAGAACTCCTGAACACCGATCCGCCACCTCTGACACTAGGCCGAGGACACCCATACACGAGTCTGCTGCGACGGGAAGGAGGCCCCAAACACCAGAAACTAGGCCGAGGACAGGAGAATATAGGGGGAGGTCACCTGAGATCATGGCAAGATCCCCTGGGCCAAGGTCCAAGACTCCAGAGCCTCAACCTACCTACTTTGAACCATTGTCAAGGACTCCAAAACAGCGGTCTAAGACGCCAGAACCCAGCCCTAGGATTCCCCAAGCTCAGCCCATATCCCACAGATCCCTTGACAGCGCTGCTCTTCAAACGCCTCGGACAGTTGAAACTAGGCCTAGGACGCCAGAGCACCAGCGCAGAACCGTGGAGACAATACATGAAAGTAGGCCAAAGGCTGCAGTCTATAGAGGAAGGTCACCTGTTCACAGGGAAAAGATCTCACATACTCAACAAACTCAGGCATACAATTATCTTGGAAGCAAAGCTGAGTCGGTGTACATTGACAAGGACGACGAATCAGTTCTACTCTTTCCAGAACTTCTTTTGTCACCTCATGATGGGCCACCCTCTAGACCCTATACGGTACTGTTCTCTACCCTCTAGACCCTTCACATCTTCATATTTCTTCACATTCTAATGACAGTTTTGGTCTCTTACCTCAGGCTAATCGCCGCAGCGGATATGAAACACCCACCAAACAAGAAGAACATTTTGACCAACTGGATGATTCCGCGAGCTCAGACGATGATAAATTTTCATTTGTGGATGATCAGGATGAAAAATCTGTTTGGATTTACCCTGAAATCGCACAGAAATCTGTATGTATATCCCTTATGATCTCATAGCTTTCATATGTCAGAGAGCTCAGCTGGTATTGACACAAATGTTCTTCTTGTATGTTGCAGCCCATTCATCACGAATCATCCCGTAAATCAAGAATGGAACAAGAGGAACAAGATAAAGCAAACAACGAGCCTCCAGAGCTACCAGATGAATCGCAGAGCTTCAGTCTTATAGAGATCTCTCGCATGAAAGGAATAGTAACTGAGAAGAGTAAAACAAGGGACGAGATACAATCCATTCTATCTGAGTCTTACGTTTCTGTGGGAGACTACAAGGTCAGAGTGAGTGTCTCGGCCACTCTGCAACACATCCTTGAGAAACATGGTGACATTGCGTCCGCTTCCAAACTACATTCGCTTGCCACACGATCCCACTATCTGGACATGCTTGCCTCGGTCGTTTTTGAACTCCAGACAACTCCCCTGGAGCATCTCAGGGAGAGCCGCCTGGTGGAAATGGTAGCTATTGTTAAAGACGTTGAGTCTGTGAAAATCAAAGTAGGTTGGCTCAAGCCTGTCCTAGAGGAGATTGTAGAGGCGGTGAAGCACTACGATGAACAGAATATGAGCGTAATGGAGAAAGAGGTGTGGGAAAGAGATGTTTTGCTTGCGAGACAAGAAATGGAGAACGAGGTTAACAAGTTGAGAGAGAAGGAAAAGAAGGTCAAGGAGTGGAAAGAGAGAATGACGGAGAAGGCTGGGAAGTTGGGAGATCTCGATATGAGAAGAGCTCGTCTTCACAAAAGCTTCGAGTTTCTGAGTTCCAAGGTCGACAAGTTTCAGGGGAAACCTCTTCTTCAAGGCATCTTGTAACCAACCAAATAGTCCGCAAATTCTTTTGTTCATCCTTTTGTAACCAACGGTTTGTTTTGGAAAACTGATATGTTATTAAAAAAATCCAATATTTAAATCCTAAAATCCCTAGTTTTTATCTATAATTCTTATGTATAAATTTATACTCACATAACATGAACAAAGTATTTAGAAGGGATTATATAGAACAGAACGAGGAAGATGAATAGTGTTGGAGGAGAAATAAATGGGGTTTTTTTGATAGATCGTTTGTTTCTGTTTCTACTTGTCATTTTCCCCACATACTTGTTAGATCTCATCGTCCCTATAGTTTTCTTCACTACTATTTTGACAATACTCTTCTTCTTCGCTTGCCCTAATCTCTCTTCCGTTGGACCCTCTGTAAGTATATTCTATATTCTCACTTGATGTAAGGGAAAAAAACAAGTAACCTAAGTTGACATGTTGATCTGTTTGATTAGGGTATTGGAAGTACCTGGTTGTTTCTATTGGACCGCTTTACGTTTTACTTAGCCTTTGAGTATTTTAAAATGTTGGCTGGTGGCTTTGACCTCGCCTTCCTTTGGCGTCTTACCGTTTTCCTCTCCATCTTGATCCACTCTATTTACATCGTTGAGCACCTCCTTAGATCTCATCAAGCTGTACCACCTCCTCCTTCTCCTCCTCAACCTCAGAATGATGAGACTCCCGGTGATTATATATATATATGAACATATATATACCAATGATCTAGCTAACTGTTTTTATTGTTTCGTTTATGCTAATGTCTGCCGTCTCTGATTAACTTTGAGATGAAGGTGATGTGTACAAGCAAGTGGAGAACATAAAGAAGTTAGTGGACGATGGGAAGAAGTTGATGACATTTATGGATCGCATGATCATATCAGATCTTGAAACTCAAAGAAAAAAGTGGCTAGTGTTTCTTGATGAGTTGAATAAAGATGGGAAGAAGATGATGACAAAACTTGATGATATGATCTGCTCACAACTTGACAGTTTGAGAGACAAGCTTAGATCTAAAGTCGACGAGGATATCAAAGCTTCTAGACAAGATTTCAACAAAGATGACAACTCTGTGGCAGGTCAACTCTGTGAGAGCTACCTTGTCATCCAAGAAACCGTCAAAGAAGCCAACCTTATTCCCCAAAAGAAGAGACAGGTTATAAGAGGAGAGGACGTAAAGGGATTTGTCGAGCTGAGGGAACAAGTGCAGCAAATGGCACTAGAGGCGGAGATTGCAGCGGAGGAGCTCTCACGTGTGACGGTGGAGTTGGTTTAGGCAGGGATCCAGCAATGGGAGGAGGACAATGCTGACTATCTTGCCTCCCTCCCTCTCTTATATCGTTAAGATTACATTGTTTCTTCTTTTATTGCAGTTTTTTATTTTTATTTGATAACTAGATTCTCCTTGGATAACCCTTGCTTTGTTAAATTTTCATTTTAGTTACCAAATCTTTGACATGTAGTTAACTCATAGTTGATTCTTTTTGTTTTGTTCATATTTAAATCTTAACAATAACAAGTATATCTGCAATTTGATTACTTCTGCCGACAACAATACTATTCAAATGATCAGAGAATACAGACATTTTCGAGACACGATTCCAGCAACAATGCTAATGTTGAGTTGTGGGTTCTCAAAGATGTCAACAAACAAATATTTGCTGCTGGATACATTAAATAAATGTGACAATCTTATATATTTTGGTTAAAAGGGAATGTTTTTGGCTGACTGGTATTGTTCTGCCGGTTTCAAGACTAAAACTTGGCAACCACAAAAATCTATCTCAGACACGAATGAATGTTGAGATGCTCTACGTTAGTAGGCTATAGCCGCAGAATTGGGATATAGTATGGCCCAAATTGAAGTCTGGTTTCAAAATAACACCTGGGTTGGCCTAAATTTTGGGGCCTGAGTACCTGTTTGACATGTTTGTCTGTTGAGGAGTCATTCTTCGTCGGAGCTGCAGAAATCTAGAACCATCATTTTTCCGGTGGAAATCTCGGGAGTTGTTCTTCCGTGCTCTGTCCTCTTTCTCTTCGGCTCACCCTTTACTTGCATTTCTTTTGTCGATGTTTTCCTGAAGAGTCCAGAACATCTCCTTTAAGATAATATTTTTACATTAGAACAACTCAGGAAAATAACAACTTAGGAAGATGGTACCTCTTCTCTACAGACTTATTGGCAGCTTCAGATTTCTTGTTTACGTTCTTTGAAGCCGTTTGTCCTGTAACTCCAAGATCAGTCACATTGTACCTTATAAGCTCTAATCTGTATTGTGTCAAATGAGAAAGAAGAAGCATACTGGCCATCTCGTTCAGGAAACGTATTCCTTGTGAGTGTATGCTAGGCGTCACTTTATCCGCGCCACTGCATAACCACAATTGGCTTTAGAATCTGAAAAGTGGGCTTTGTTAGTTATGTTAAAGGGACAAAAACTTGATGAGAGTTTCCAACCTTAGAGCCTTTCAGAGACCTTCCACTGATAGTACTCGGACAGGCTGAGTGGCCTTTTTGTTTATGCTTCTATCTGCTGGTGGCTCAACTGTGTAAATCCCTTGGGATCTTCGCTCTCTGAAAGCTGTTCTCAAGTTCCTGAAATACAAAAAAACACTCCCAAGAATCATGCAAATTTCCCACTCAAAGTAATGAACACAACTCGGTAGCATTGACATACCCTCCTTTGAGTTCAGCTCTCATTGTAGCAAATTTGTCTGATGCATTCTGTGATAAAACTCATAGTTAGTGAAAAAGATGCTTCATTACATTGACACCAGAAAACAAGACCAATATGTACCAGTTTATGAATCTTGCAGAATGCTCCTTGGTGTCTGAGACCAAAATTCAAAGTTGTAATTCAACATTCAGATACAATACAATGTGATTCCCATAGCCAAAGGTAACTTACTTGTTAACAACAGATGTACAAATTGTTCCATCTTTCCGCTTCGATGTGCAGATTCCATAATCAGCAGACACTCCCAGTTTTACCATTTGTTTAGCGGAGTTGACACTCAATGAGAACTCACGTCCCTGGCCACAAACACAAATTTTTAATAGAAGATTTAGTTAAGCCATCAGGTTACTCACAAGCAAAGCTGATGCTATATGCATACCATTTTGTCCTTGCGAACTGAGCAATTAAACAGACCGAAAACTGTTCCTGCCTTTTTCTGTCTCATTCTTCTTGTATGCATCACCAAACAAGAACAAGGAGACAGTGTTTTCATTTAAGCTACCGATCTTCCATATGCCATAAGGCTGACCTATTGAGCTTGTTTTAGGTAGTCCTTTCTCTGTTAGCACTCCAATTGTTGCCCAGCAGCCAGAGAGTTTGTCACCCATTAGCAAGTTCCTACACAGAAACAAAACTCATGTCAGTTAAAAATGTATTGTACTTTCCAAAAGTAAGTAATGTTTACTTATCGAAAAAAATGCAGTTACTTTATTGGTTGCAATCGAACAAAACGAATATCTGAAAACTGCTCACTAATCTCTGCAGGGCTAAGTAACTGATTCCTACAAGATATCAAAAAGATCGGCTGATTCAACAACCTTGTAGCTTCAACTCACATTGCTAATGTAGTTTTGCTTTCAGTAAACTTTAATCAATGAGTTTGATGATAAGTAACATTGATGATTCAGACAATGTCTCAATAACAATAAAAAAGGGGTTTAGTTATACCTAATGCGCAAGCCAGAAAAATTTTCAATGTCATTGACATTGGAGACTTTGGGTTTAGTGTTTCTGGAGACTGGTTTAGGATTATAGTCAATGCAATCTTGAACAACACTTTTGAATTCAGACAAGTCAAAGTGAACCCTACGTTTAGGGGATTCATCATCCGTAAGATATCCTACACAAACATGCCATTAGAGACAACCAATTGAGAAGAAAAGCATCAAACTTAGATATTTGAGCGAGTTGGGTGAAAACAGGACACACCCAGATCAATATTCCAATCATAAAATCTATAATGCAAGTGACTGATCGAAACACAAATACAGATCGGAATGAATTCAAAAAATGCATAAGAAAACCCTAAAAAATGGGGAGATCAATAAGTGAGAGAGAAGCTCACCGGGTGCTGCAGTAGAAGGAGAATCCGGTGGAGTTTCGAGAACCCTATCGTCGTCAAGAGACAGAAGTAGATCAAGATCTTCTTGGTGGCTTCCCATTTTTTCAATTTCTCGATCCAATTTGCGAAGCAGACACAAAACATCTCTTCTAGGCGGGAGACTGATTTCGTTGCCGCCGAGACCCAAAGCGACATGTATTTGCCGTTAAGGTGATTTTTCGCTGAACAAACAAGCGACGCCGTTTACAACTAAGGTTTATGTGCTGTGTGGGTGACGTGGAATATTCGTTTAAATAGTTTTGTTTAACAGTTTAACACTCCCGCCTTGGCCGGTTCGCTAAAAGATCAGATTGAGTAAACCGAATAATTTGCGTCATTTTGTCTCTTAATGAGAGCAATAGTCACATGTCGACAACTCTACGTAGACCATCAACAAAATTGCACTAACATCCACTAAAAGTGGGACACGTAGTGTAATCATGGGCTCAATGAGCCCACATATGATGGCCCAATTGTTCAATTTTTTTTTTTTTTTAAATTTGAATGCAATTTTTTTTTTTTGTGAGTCCATTTCATTTTCATCCTCGAGGTTTCATCTTTACCAGTTTATAGGACGGTGACGAATTTAGAGGAAATTTCCCAAAGGGTTTGGAGGATGGTGGCATTTCAAGTGCATCCAGCAGGAATCAAACCTCCTTGCCTCTTTATTAGGTTGGCTGCTTTAACCATTATAGCGAGTTTTGGCCGGTTTGAAAAGCTTGAAGTTCTTTTTCTTGTTTCCACTTTCTTAGACGGACCAATTCCATCGTTTCTAGGAAACATCAGCTCGTTGAAGATGTTGAATTTTTTGTATAATCCGTTTAGTCCTAGTCGGGTTCCGCCGGAGCTCGGAAACTCAACAAATCTCAAGGTTTTGTGGCTCACCGAATGCAATTCAATTGGACAAATCCCTTATTTACTGCATCAACTCAATTGACTCGTGAATTTAGACCTTTCACTTAACAACCTAATGGGACCTATTCCTCATTTGCTCGACGGTTTGACTAACATCATTCAAATTGAGATCTACGACAACTTGTTGACCGGAGAGATCCCGCTGGAGATTGGAAATTTGAAATCTCTGAGACTTTTCGACGCGTCGATGAATCAGTTAACCGGTTCAATACCAGATGAGCTATGCTGAGTCCCATTGGAGAGTTTGAGTCTCTATGAGAACAATCTAGAAGGTGAAGTTTCGACGAGTATAACTTTATCTCCAAACGTGTACGATCTAAAGATTTTTGGAAACCGCTTAACCAGCGAATTACCTAGAGACCTCGGTAAAAACTCGCCCCTAAGATGGCTGAGATGGCTAGATGTTTCGGAAAACGAATCACCTCCGATCGAAACTGCATCATGTTACACTACTCCCCCCTTACACTAGCTTCGAGTAACCAACCTTCAATCTCTAAAGACCCCTACAAAGATCCTTTTAGACAAGTTTGGTCCCAGAATCCTCAGAACCCTCCTAACTCTTTCAGTCTAACATCTTTGTGGTTGGTTATCAGGTTGCAACATCCCTGTCCTTACACAGTTTTCCACTTCATTTCTAACTTGAAGATGAAGAATCAGGCGCCAAAGCAGATTGAAACAGTGTTGATCCTTCATTAGAGGAGGATATCCCAGTCCAACTTCCAGCTCTGGATAGCTTGGATCTGGTGAGAAGGTTTCGCCTAACCTTGATAGGTCGCATATTCCACTCGAGAGGAAGAAGCGTTGAAGCCTTCTTAGCATTTATGCCCAACACAGGAATCTAGAACCTTGAAGGAAGAGTCAGGGGCTTCGACTTAGGAAATGGAAGATTCCACTTCAAGTTTGAATCAGAAAAGGACTTTCTTAAGGTCCTAAAGAAGAGGCCATGTCACTTCAACAAATGGGCTTTCTCACTTGAGAGGTGGGAACTCAATTTCCAGGAAGATATCTTGAATAAAATCTCGTTCTGGGTGAAGATCCGGGATCTGCCACTCAATTGTTGGGTTAAAGAAGCATTTTGTGGCATAGACGAAGCCCTGGGAAAGGTAGAGAAAGTGGACGTAAATGAAGCAAAGGTTCTTGTTACCATTGACGTAACAAAACCACTAAAATTCAAGAAAAAAGTCCTTACCAATAATGGTGAGATGATCGTCGTTTCTCTCTCATATGAGAAGCTCTATATATATTGTTTCAAGTGCTTCTTGATATCCCATGAAGAAAAAGATTGTCCATCCCTTGCAACATCTCAACAGACAATGAAGAACATTTGTAGAAGATTGACAGTCGAAAAAGAGAAGTTCACAAACCTACTCTCACCCGAAGATTGGGTGAATACAGCCGAGAAAGGTACACCCATGTGAAGACAATGGCGAGGGAAAGCTCCAGCCGTAGAGGCACGAGAGAGGGGACATGCCGGTCAAGAGTTCAAGGAAAAAATCCAACCCATGCTGAAGCTAGGAATCACCATCGACAAGAGAGATCAAGGTTTTTTCCTGAGGATAGCCCTATAAGAACATTGGATAGAAACCCAGTTTGGCACCGTCTCAGGGAAGAAAGCCACATCAACAATCCCTTCTCCCCCCGAGATAGAGAAACAGAGAATCAAAGAAACAAAGAATCAAAGTCCCAATCATCAACAATACTAAAGAGGACTCAAAAGAGAGATCCCGGATTCCTTACCTTTGAGCCTCGAGACTACGTCTGCTGGCAAAGTCAAGCTCCTCTGCGGGAGGTTTATCGGAAAAAGGAAACCCCCTTCTGAACCGAGACTCTGCAGGCGAAGAGACAGGTCTAACGATTAGGAAAAATTCGCACAACATGTCTCGACCTCAAGCTAATCATCATCGTAAGGCACCAACTTCAATGAACAAGCCAAGCAACAATGGAAAGGGGAAACTTATCTCGGAAACAGAAGCCTCTCAATCTGAAGATGACTCCGAACATAAGTTCGAGCAAAAGAGCCAGACACCCACAAACTTGGAACTCGGCTCTGGCTCCGGAATTTCAGTGTTCCCATCTCAAACCTCCACAGAAAATCCACATCCTGCGATTTAGGTGGAGCGAGACAACGAAGCTTCCTCTGGAGGCCAGAACCTGGAGCCATCTCCCAGGGAAATTTCACCGCATAAGCCAATTGGAAACCAAGCTGAACACGCTGAGGAAGAGCTGACAGTGTGGGATGATGAAGAGATCGGAGGCGGTGACACGGTGGGAACTGAGAAAGCTTACGAAGAGGCGGAAGAGAAGATTCTCTCCGATTGGGAACGATTGGTTGAAGAAGAACTAGAATTGACAAATGACTTAACGGATGACGACGTTAAGAGGATAAAGGACCTTGAGGAGGAGATGATTCTCGACGGTCTCCTTCTCGAAGACGATCTCCTCGGGGAAGAATTGATGGAAGCAGATATTCATGGTGTACCAGAAGATCACAACTTCGAGGTAAGCCAAGATCAGACAATCTCGGAGACGGCGCAGTTAATACATCACTCCACGCATGAGTCTCCGATGACATCACTGTCGGCAACAAGTAAATGGGAGCGCTCACCTTCACAAGAAGAAAATGGTTTAAGAAATAAAGAGACCGTAATAATGCAAGCCCAAGAGAAGGGCCCAGAAATAAAAGGGAAGGGGGCCAAAAAGCCAAATTGTGGGTCTAATTGCCTCTAAAAAGCTTAAATCATTTCAAGGAAAAACTTCGCCAAAGAAAAAGATGGCTACTACGAACGGTCAAGATATAGTCCCTTAGGATGAGGACTATTTAATGAAGAACAAGAAAAAGGAAACCAAGGCTACAACGCCCAAAGAAGGTCCAGAGGAGTCCTTTATCTCCCTCATCCCCCTAAATGAAGATGCTAGCGTGGAACTGTCAAGGGGCGGGCTTCAAGATCACAGCTCGTCGACTGGAAGATTTGTGTCGATTTTATTCTCCAGGTTTTTTGTTTCTATCAGAGACTAAGAACTCTAAGTTCTATCTGCAATGTTTGCAAGTCAATATAGGATTTGATAACCTCCATACGGTTGATCCAGTAGGCAATAGTGGAGGTTTAGCACTTTTTTACTCTAAGGAGTATCCGGTTAGATGATCGTCTTTTTGACATTGAAACTATTATTGATGGCAATAAAGTGTTTATGACGTTTATCTATGGAGATCATGTTGTTAAAAACCGAACAGAAGCATGGTTCATCATTGGGGACTTTAATGAGATTAGAGGGAACCATGAAAAATGTGGTGGAAAAAAAGATCGGAATCCACTTTTCTACCCTTTCGTGGTATGATTAATGCGTGCGGATTTATAGACTTTCTTTCACAGGAAATAAACTCTCATGGATTGGCCAAAGATCTAATGGTAAGATTAAATGTCGCCTAGATAGGGCCATGGGAAATGAAGAATGGGACAACATCTTTTCCCACACGACTGTGGAGTATCTGAAAATGTGGGGATTAGACCATAGACCCATTATTGCGTCCATTCTTTCTAAACCACAGAAAGTTCAGAGAGGCTTTTTGTTTGATAAACGCTGGATCGACAAGCCTGGGTTTAAAGAGACAGTGGAAGATGGATGGGGATCCCCACACCTACAGGACAATGGAAAGATTATAAAGAAAATCCAAAATTGTCGAAGAGCTATTTCAATTTGGAAAAAAACTGCTAAAACTAACTCCGAAAAACAAATTGAGGAACTACAAGATAAAATCAATGAAGCTCATGAGGACGATCACGCCCACCCATTGGATTTAAATAATCTCAATATGAAGCTGAGAGATGCTTATAGAGAAGAGGAAACATATTGGAGATTAAAAAGCAGAGAGCAGTGGTTGGAGGAAGGGGGATAGAAATACAAAATTTTTCCACGCAAGCACAAAGCAGAGACGGGCAAGGAACATGATCATAGGTATAATGGATCATATGGGATCATGGATTAACAATGAAAAAGGGATAAAGAAAGTAGCGGTGAATTACTTTCATAATCTTTTCAATTCCTCGATTTCGAGAGATCCAACTCCGGTAATACGTGATATTCCAAGGACAATGACACAAGAAATAAATGAGGCCTTAACTAAACAGATTATAGGGGACGAGGTTAGGAGAGCTTTATTCTCGTTGAATCCTGAGAAAGCACCGGGACCAGATGGAATGACAGCGCTTTTCTTCCAAAGGTTTTGGATAACGATTGGCCCAGACCTCATTAATATGGTAGAGTCCTTCTTTAGGACAGGGTTATTTGATGGAAGACTTAATGTAACCAATATTTGTCTCATCCCAAAAGGAGATAGACTGAGGGAAATGTCTTGATTTAGACCCATTAGCCTATGCAATGTAAGCTATAAGGTGATCTCCAAGATTCTAAGTCTACTACTTAAGAAGTTTCTCCCAACCTTGATATCTGAGACTCAATCAGCATTTATGGCAGGACGATTGATCTCAGATAATATTCTGATTGCTCAAGAAAACTTTCACGCCCTCCGATCCAATTCGGCCAATAGGAAGAAGTTTATGGCTTTGAAGACAGACATGAGTAAAGCCTATGATACAGTGAAGTGGTCATTCCTCCGTGTTGTAATGGAGAAGATGGGTTTCGACCTCCGATGGGTAGATTGGATTATGCAATGCGTCACTTCTGTCTTATATCGAGTCCTAATCAATGGGTCGCCCAAAGGACGTATCCAACCCACTCGTGGGATCCGGCAGGGTGATCCAATTTCTCCGTTTCTATTTATTATTTGTACGGAAGCTCTTATTTGCCAACTTAGGAAAGCTGAAACGGAAGGTAGAATTCAGGGAATACAAATCTCGTGTACAAGCCCAAGAGTTTCCCATCTCCTTTTTGCGGATGATAGCTTATTCTTTTGTAAAGCAGATGTCCATCAAAGCAAGGAAGTTATAGACATTATACGATCTTATGGTATGACTTCTGGACAAGAGATAAATTTCTCAAAATCCTCTATAATGTTTGGGACAGAAGTAGATTTCGATGTGAGACGCGAGATTAAAAGCATCGTTGGAATATCTCAAGAAGGAGGAATGGGGACTTACCTGGGACTCCTAGAGAAGATACATGGATCTAAAGCGCAAGTGTTTGCTTTTGTGCGAGAACGTCTGGAGAATAGGGTGAATTCATGGACTTCAAAATTCCTCTCGAAAGGGGGGAAAGAGATATTAATCAAATCTCAGGCGCAAGCTCTTCCGACATATGTCATGTCATGTTATTTGTTACCAAAAACCTTCTGTTCGAAGATAAGTAGTGCTATTGCGAATTTCTGGTGGAGCCAGAAAGCAGATAGTAGAGGTATCCATTGGATGGCTTGGGATCGTTTATGCTCTTCACTAGCAGATGGAGGACTAGGATTCCGATCGTTAGAAGATTTTAACATAGCCCTACTAGCCAAACAGTTATGGAGACTACTATGATTCCTTAATTCTCTACTTTCTCGGGTATTGAAAAAGAGATATTATAAGTATTGTTGCCCCATGGACATACAAGTATCAAACCGTCCATCTTACGGATGGAGAAGTTTGATGGCAGCAAAAGCTCTCCTAAGGTCAGGTCTAAGGAAGACGATTGGTTCAGGGTTCAAAACGAGCATCTGGTATGAGCCTTGGATCCCAGACAAACCACCACGTCCCCCAAAAAGCCTGAATGAAGATAGAGATCCATTCCTTTTTGTTAATACATTAATTGATTTCGAGACCAAATTATAGAAGTTGGACCGTCTCCGGGAACTCTTTCCCCCGGAAGATATTACCCTAATATTAGGGATTAACCCAAGTCACCAAGCCTCAAGTGATGGATACAGCTGGGTCTTGACTAAATCAGGCAACTATTCTGTCAAATCTGGGTATTGGGCCGCGAGAAGTTTCTCTCGTCCAGCATGCGACCACCCTCTTCAGGGACCAAGTGTTATGGCACTTCAGGCGCAAGCATGGAATCTTAAAACTACACGGAAGTTTAAGCATTTTGTGTGGCAATGCATCTCGGGTTGTCTGCCTTCATGCCAGCGGCTCTTTTATCGACACATTGGAAATGATACGATGTGCCCTCGATGTAGGACAGAAGAAGAGACGATTAATCATTTGTTGTTCGAATGTCCCCCAGCGAGACAGGTCTGGGCATTATCGAACGTTCCCTCAGCCCTAAATATCTTCCCTTCGCAATCTCTTTTCTACAATGTGGATTACCTATTTTGGAGAGGGAAAGATTACAGAGCAACTGAGGAGAGTTTGAGGAATTTTCCTTGGGTACTTTGGTACATCTGGAAGGCAAAAAACCAGAAGGTTTTTGATAATATAGACGAGTCTCTAAGGGAAACTCTAGATATTGCTTTACAAGAAGAAGAATCCTGGAGACGTGCAAATTCGAAGGAGAATATGGTAGAAGAATCTTCCGGTGGAGTATCAGAAGAGGGATTAACTCCAAACAAATGGTATTGTCACACAAATGGCTCATGGCATGAATCAGATAGCATGAGTGGCCAAGGATGGGTCGTTACGATGAATGACAAAATCCTACATGTTGGCCTAAAAGGATCTCACTGTTGTCTTTCTCCACTCCATACAGAGTTGGAAGCACTTACTTATATGGGCGATGAAGAGCTTAGTCAACATCCACGTATTAGAAGTCATCTTTGTCACAGATTGATCGGACTTTTTAGACATGACGGCAAATCCGAATGAGTGGCTTTTTTTCGCATCAGAGCTCAGGGACTTCTTGATGCTAAAAGAATTTTTCGTATCTTTTATGATTAGATTAATTCGACGTAGCGAGAATATCCATGCAGATAAACTTGCAAAATGTGCAAGAACACGGGGATTCCGTTTCTCCCATGTAAGTAACGCGATACTTTTGTGGCTTTCCTTAGAGGAGAAACTGTAAAAGCGCACGCTTAATATATGGTGTTTGGAGGGAAACAAAAAAAACTGCATCATGTTAATAAATCACCTCCGATCATCAGGTAGGAAACTAAATGTTTCGAAAGACGAATCACATCCAATCTCCTCTCAGTCGACTTTGGTTTAGCTCTAGGGGTTTCGAGTTTAATTTATTTTGTAGCTAACCGGTGTCTTTGAGAAAGAACCAAACAGGACCATTCATGGTTAAATTTGGTTTGTTTACAAAATAATGTGTCATCACTATAGATTCGAATTGAGCACTTTGAAGTCATAAAACATGCCCTTTACCACTAGACTAAGAAGAGATTATTAAAATATGGATGGTCGCTGAAAAATATAAATGAATTTTCAATCAAATTTACAAAAAAAACCACCAAAACGACATTGTTTTAAACTTATGTGTCATTCTACTCAGCGTCGATTAACACCACAATACGATATTACACGATTTGATGATTTTCACCAAAATATGAGAATTAGTTACATACACTACAGAAAATTTAATATATGTATACAATATATAAAGGGAATAGGCCATTTACCATGTTCAATCGATACCCGCCAATTTTTCCAAATGTGCCTCCAATATATTTTTTTCTCAGATTTAATTCAGTTTAACTCCTAATTCATTTTGTATTTGTTGGTTACAACAGATTTAAAACTTTTACTTTCTTTGACAAATACATATATGTAATATTCATATATATTTTCTTAAGAGGATTTTTATTCTCATAAAAACTGAAAATAAACCAGAATATTCCCGGATTAGTTGATTGTGTGTGATTATGATAGGATCAAACATGCGAAAAGCAGAAAGTTATGAGGAGAAATGAAAATTTCTTCAGTTATAGTATCGAAAAAGAAACGTACGTCTCATGAAAGAGATTGGTTTCGAATTGATTCGAAGAGATAATTAAAAAATAATTAAAAGTCTGATATTTTTTATTATAAAAAAAACATTTTTCTCATCCGTGTCCTTAGCGCACACACACTTTGCTTGCCTTGTGCACTTCACGATTCTCACATCTGTTCATCTCCACCGCCATCTCAGTTAATGCTCCTTAATCTCAACGGATTAGTCAAATTTCCTTACTTGATTTCACTAATCTCTAACCCTACCTCAGATCGACGGAGAAGTGTTACGTTAAGCTCCGTCTCTGCGTTTCCCCCCCCCCCCCCCCAATTAAGTTCGGATTCGTGATCTGTGTTCCCGAGAAAGCTGAGAGGAATTTGTTGAAGCTGAAACGGAATCAATATGGGTTTCTTCAGTACGATACTAGGGTTTTGCGGATTTGGAGTTGGGATTTCCTTGGGACTTGTCATTGGTTACGTTCTATTCGTCTACTTGCTACCCAACGACGTCAAGGTTTGTTTCTGCTAATTTTGAGTATTTTGTGATTTCTATATTTTGTGATTCCACGCTTGATTCTACATTAGGGTTATTAGCAAATGAGTGAATCAACTTGTTGCTCACTTACTGAGTCTTCTTAGTTGAATTTACAATCTAAGTTTGTCATGGAGGTATGCTCAAATATGTTTTTACCCTTTTTCATTTATAGGATCCTCAAATTCGTTCGATAGCTGACCAAGATCCCAAAGCTATGCTACAGATGCTTCCAGAGATACCACTATGGGTCAAAAATCCGGACTTCGATCGTGTATGTGATAGCCAATCTATATTCTTCTCCCTGACATCATGAGTTCCTTTGTCTCAGGCTTTGATGTTTGTCTTTCTATCTTCTTATGAATTAGGTCGACTGGATAAACAGATTTATCGAGTACATGTGGCCTTATCTTGACAAGGTTACATACCTGGACTCATGTTTTTGTGATACTTTAGATTCTTACCTTTGTTTTTTCTAATTTTGAAATTTGGTCCCTCCAATGATCTATGTAGGCCATCTGTAAGACTGCAAAGAATATAGCAAAGCCCATCATCGAGGAGCAGATACCTAAGTACAAGATTGACTCTGTTGAATTTGAAACTCTTACACTAGGCTCTTTACCCCCTACATTCCAAGGTGGGTTAATCCTTTCTTCTCATCTTCAATATCTCCTTGAATGTTCTGTTCTCATCTTGGAACTAAGAGCTGGAGGGGAGTTGGTGGTGAAAAACACTAAGACCACATGCTAAAAATGATTATGAATTGATTCCAGGACTTATGATTAGTATTCTTCTCTTTGCAGGGATGAAAGTTTATCTCACGGATGAGAAAGAGTTGATTATGGAACCATGCTTGAAATGGGCAGCAAATCCCAATATCTTGGTTGCCATCAAGGCATTTGGGTTGAAGGCAACTGTTCAGGTAATACGATATCCTGCTAAGTGCTAACTCAACCTAAAAGAAGGAACGACCTACTTAAAATTAGCAATCATGATTCTCTCACTTACCAAGGAGCTTTTCTTAGGTGGTCGATCTGCAAGTTTTTGCTCAGCCCCGTATCACTCTCAAGCCATTAGTCCCAAGTTTTCCTTGTTTCGCCAACATCTATGTGTCTCTTATGGAAAAGGTCTGTGATACAACCTTTTTATTTATAAGGTCATTTTTGTAGTAGTCAGCCTCATTATCAGATCTTCGGTAGAGCTTTGTGTTTGTGACTGTTCCTTGCTACTATGGCAGCCACATGTTGATTTTGGCCTGAAGCTTGGTGGAGCAGATCTTATGTCAATCC
This sequence comes from Cardamine chenopodiifolia, assembly GCA_963922655.1. Classification (NCBI taxonomy): domain Eukaryota; kingdom Viridiplantae; phylum Streptophyta; class Magnoliopsida; order Brassicales; family Brassicaceae; genus Cardamine; species Cardamine chenopodiifolia. The sequence goes on from OZ000486.1 coordinate 29,541, forward strand.
CTGGACTCTACAGAATTGTTCAGGTTGGTATCTTTCTCATACATCATTCAGATCCCTGACTTGTATGACATGGAAATTGATTTTTGAAGGGGAAGGTATGATTGACCATCATAGAGACAACTCACTCTATCTAGTCTTCTAGTTTCATGAAGATGATTTGTTTCAATCTTGTAAGACAGAACGGCCAATGAAACTGTGACATCCTGTGTGGTATATTGTTGTATTTGGATAATTCAATCTCATACTTGGTGAAAGTGGTTTGGTCTTCTAGCTTTTACGTTTCTGCTGGATCCACTTCTCATTTGTGGGTTCAATGGGTGTGTTAATTGTTTCAGGAGCAAATCAAGGATCAGGTTGCGGACATGTATCTCTGGCCCAAGACCCTTGTAGTTCCAATCCTTGACCCTGCGAAGTATGATTCTGCCTTCTTTTTTTGAATCCGTGTCTTATAAACCTTCATTTTTGCTAAGCTAATCTATATTCATATAATCTGCAGAGCATTCAGAAGGCCTGTTGGAATCGTCCATGTGAAAGTTGTGAGGGCTGTTGGGCTGAGGAAGAAAGATCTGATGGGTGGGGCAGATCCATATGTGAAAATCAAGCTCTCTGAAGATAAGATTCCATCTAAGAAGACAACTGTTAAATACAAGAATTTGAATCCTGAATGGAATGAGGAGTTCAAATTCTCGGTCAGAGATCCCCAGACTCAGGTTCTAGAGTTCAATGTGTATGACTGGGAACAGGTAAAAAGCTATCGAAAGTGTGACAGGTGACACAGAGTTGGGATATATGTATATAATTTCTGTTTTTTACAATGCAGGTTGGGAAGCACGATAAGATGGGTATGAATGTATTATCTCTGAAAGAAATGGTCCCTGATGAACATAAAGCATTCACCTTGGAACTTCGTAAGACTCTGGAGGGCGGTGAAGAAGGGCAGACTGATAAGTATAGAGGGAAGCTGGAAGTTGAACTCTTGTATAAGCCATTCACGGAGGAAGAAATGCCCAAAGGCTTTGAAGAAGGGCAAACCGTGCAGAAAGCTCCAGAAGGCACACCGGCTTCTGGAGGATTGCTTGTGGTGACAGTCCATTCTGCTGAGGATGTTGAAGGAAAACACCATACCAATCCATACGTACGCATCTATTTCAAAGGGGAGGAGAGAAAAACAAAGCAAGTGAAGAAGAACAGAGACCCAAGATGGGATCAGGAGTTCACCTTCATGCTCGAGGAGCCTCCAGTCCGTGAAAAGATGCACGTGGAAGTGCTGAGCACCTCTTCCAGGATAGGTCTATTGCACCCCAAGGTAGCACACTCGGTTTAACTCACAAGTTGATCAGTAACTAACAAGTGTTCTTGTGTTGGTTCTGTAATCTGAAAGTGGTTGTTGATGAGCAGGAAACACTAGGGTACGTGGAAATTCCTGTGGTGGACGTTGTGAACAACAAACGGATGAATCAGAAGTTTCACCTAATCGATTCTAAGAACGGAAAGATCCAAATCGAGCTTGAGTGGCAAACTGTCTCTTGATTTCTAGATTCGACCAAACAAAGAGATTATTGGTTTTGATGTTGTTAAAAACTCTGTTGTGTTGTACAAAAATGGGCTTTAACTCTTAAAAATCATCATCAGATTTGTAAAGCCTCTTTTTATTTGGATTTGTGTGTCTGCGGCTTCTCTCTTCTGTGCTACTCGATACTCTCACTCTTATGTTTCCACTGATTCCCCCACTTACGTCTATGTACTAAATGTGAGAAACACATCAAATGTTCTTAACACGGTTTTTGTTGCGACTCACATTTATAGTAAGTTTTCATACATAGATGGTGCGACTGCTAAGAAAGTTAGAACCTCACACAGCTTTTAGTTGACTTGCAGACACGATTTCCCAAAATCACTTATGCAACTTTACATCTACCTCCACATTTTGATTAATTCTCCCAATTAAAGATTATTGCTACCATCTTTTGTTACACAGACGGGGTTAATTTAGAAGAAACAGACTTAACTATAGCGAGGAACTAGTATGTGTGTGTGTACAGATAGAGATAAATCCATATAATGAAATCGTATTTGCTTTGCCAGAGAAATCGTAGGTGTGGGTTTTGCTACTTTCACCATTGGTTAATTAGCATACGAGTCATGAGTGTAACATCTGACTATAGGTTTCCTCTTTATTTGTAACCATAATTATCTTCGGTAAATAACTAAATACAAAACTTTAATTGAAGAAGATAAAAAGCATAAATTACATATACCACTTAAAAGTTAAAACTTTTTTTTTACGACTATTATTACCACTTCGATCAACAATTTACAAAATTACAGAAATAATATTTATATATAAACATTCTAAACAAAAATGTTAAAAAACAATACAACATAAAAAACGAAATTAATAATGTATCAACTTTAAAAGTTTTACTCGTTGACAGACTAATAAATCTGTTAAATTCTTTCTCCGTATTCGAATTCAACCATTCTGATTCTCAGTTATCCCAATTATGACGCACTATATAATTCAATGCATGAAAACATCAAATCCTACAACCATTGGTTGTCTCTGAATGAATTTGTCTTTCGCCAAGAATTTAACATCTAACAAATAAAATAAAATAAAATAACTGGCAGAAACACCACAAATGATAAATTCGCAGGAATCAAACTCTACGAAAAGAGACACAAAATAACCAACACAAAAAAAAACCATAGTGAAAAATACAATTGATATTGTCGGCAAAACACATGAACATACACAACGTGTTTAAGAGACACGTCAAAAAACCAACCTAAACAAGTATGCAGTGAAAGAGAATATTGTACTCATGGGCAAGATCATAAACAGATTACCGGTGAAACATGACCAACAAAACTGTGAAGAAGAAAAAAACAATCATCCACAAAATCGGGCACACTCATGTTTTTCCAATTTATCATCCCTAAATTATTGAATTTTGTTTATAAGTAAATCCTATAACATTATACAAAACAACACGGTCAACACCGGAATCGATGTCGACCGACGAATTTACAGAAAAACGAAAAATATATTTATATAAAAGGTTATCTTTTAGAAGGAAAAAAAAGTTAGGGAAAAGTTAAAATTTACAGTTAAAATATTTATACCTTATTGCAGTCCAAAAAAATAAAGTGTTTCATCATAAATATCTACATGTCACCAACTCACGTCTAGAAGCCACTACTAATCCCAACACTATCTGTTTCAATGGCATATCATCTAGAAAAATTGCCTATGTTAGCGTACTTTGTAAATAAATTTCCTGTTGAAAGTACGATTCACAAGGGGGTAGTTCAGTAATTTTGAGGGATTCGATTGTAAAAAGAAGGTCCGTAACTGTTCCTTAATGCAACAACTTCTACGAGAGCACGAAGGTCATTTGGTGTGATACAAAGACATTACTAGGTCAAACAAATGCCGAACTTCTGTCCTGAATCTGTCTCCGAATTCTCTCTCTTCTCTTCAGAATTTCTGCATTTCCTTAAATGAAGAGTGCGCTCCGGAATTATAGTGCTCTTTCACCGCCTCTACTCCTTCACTCTTAGTGGGCTTATGGGCTTTTAGTCTTCTGAACGGAACTGGACAAATTTTGGGCCGAGCAATCGAATTGTGCTCCACCGATCTCCAATATTTCTCGTACTATAGTTAGGTCAACAAAAAAAGAAAATTGGTAAGGTCATCATGTTGTGAGAAAGGTCAGGAGCATGGGCAAAAGAAGAAGGTGAAAGACTCGTAGCTTACTTCAATACTCATGGCGAAGGTTGTTGGAGATCCCTTCCTAAAGCCGCCGGACTTCTCTGTTGCGGCAAGAGCTGTCGTCTCCGGTGGATCAATTACCTCCGGCTTGACCTCAAACGAGGAAGAAGATCACCTCGTCATCCACTTCCATAGCCTTCTTGGCAACAATTAAGTATAATTTATATGTTATCACATATGGCTAGATTTAATATTCGTTATATATTTTTTATCTTTTGAATGTAATAGATGGTCGGTTATAGCTAGAAAATTACCCCGAAGAACAGATAAAGCAATAAAGAATTATTGGAACACTCACATAACAAGAAAGCTTCTGAGCAGTGGAGAGTGTGGTTAGCTTTCCATACATGGATATTGTACATGTATGTAAGAAAATGATACGTCGGTGAGTTTGGTTATGTAGATCTCGTGTTTCTTGGCTTCTTGCACGTTAACAAAAAAATAATAATAATGTAACATTAATTCTATACCAAACTCCATTCACTTGCTTAATTGCCTACCGATTAGCCTTATACTACTAATAACCCAACCCTTAGGCTCCTAATCTTTTGTGATCGTCTCGTTTTAGCCGCAGTCATCAGACGAATATAAATAGTAATCACACAGCACATTGTACGGGGAACAGTGAACTGATAAAAAAAACTGTGAACAATAACAATAAAATCGAATAGCTGAAGTGCTGAGCAAAGAAATAAAATTCAAATTAAATTTGCTAAAAGAAGCATAGACTTTCAAAGTTTGTGGGATAAAATAAAGAGTATGACGGGCCAAACTAATTGAGCATTTTAAGGCTGAAAATAATTGATGAAATAGAAGTTGTTGGAGTTGGAGGAATAAAGCTCAAGAGATTTTATTTAGCAAAAAACATTTAGACTTTCTTAACTACAAAATTGTTATTACACACTACAAAGATCGTGAAATCCGATTCTCAGTTCGAAGATAATATATGTATATGATTATACGTCCTATTTTCTGGTGATTATATATTGTATTATATTGTATAGTAAATCTAGAATATTTTGCTAGAGTATACTAGTCTTTGTATAAATACTCATGTTAATAAGAACGAAATGATCAAAACTTTTTCGTCATTTTGTCATGGTATCAAAGCGGAATTCATAAAAAACAGAGAGACTAAACAAACAAAAGAAAAAAAAAAGAATTGTGTGTTTTGCAGGACTTACTTCGAAGATGATGACTGGTGTGGGTGAATAGTGCAGAGGCATATATGTTTTCCGTGGTGTCATCGGTGCTCAACCTCATGCGGCGAAAACTTTAGGAGCATATGATCTTTGACACTGTCGCTTAAGAAATCCATCTAACAGGATTTGGTCAGTTTTGTCGAATCATGTTGATGTTGGGAAACCTTATGAGGACACATCTATTTGTGATACTTGCTTTCGGACTAATCAAACTCGTGATTGCTTTAATGAGAGTTCTAATAAAGCTGGAGATTTATTTGATTTGATTCATTGTGACATTTGGAGTGCATATCGTACGGTATCTTATTCGGGTGCTGCGTACTTTCTCACAATTGTGGATAATTATTCTCGTGCGATTTGGAAATTTTATGTTATGGTCGAATGACAATTTGATAAGAAGGTTCGCGTGGTACGCAATGACAGTGGGTCCAAATTTCTGTGCTTAAAGCCATTTTTTGAGAAATAAGAGATTATACATCAGACTTCATGTGTTTATCTACCACAATAAAATGGTCGTGCTGAGCAGAATCATCACTACATCCTTAATGTTTTTCGGGCACCCATGTTCCAAGCACATTGGCCGATTCGTTTCTGGAGTGAATGCATTTTGCTAGCAGCTCATCTAATTATTAGAACACCATCGACTTTACATGGTAAAACTTCTTATGAAATGTTGTACGGGTCAGCTCCATCGTTTGACATGTTAAAGGTGTTAAGGTGCTTGTGTTATGCTCACAAAAAATATCGTGATAAGGACAAGTTCGGTGTGCGTAGTATGCGATGTGTTTTTGTTGGGTATTCGTATGGCCAAAAAGGTTGGCATAGCAATATTTTGTTTCACGTGATGTCGTCTTCCATGAGAACGAGTTTCCGTTTTCTACGTTGTCGACACCGACTGTGATATAGACAGATCCCTCGTTGTTCTCACAAGTTAGAGTTTGGGATGATGAATTTTTGATTACCACACTGGTGTTACCAAGTAGGACTGATAACACTGAGGTTGGCTCGCATTATGTTTCACTTCCTTTATCGTCAATACCACTTGATGAAGTAAGAGGGAGTTCTTCTGATAAGAATGTCGAGCAACCGGCTGCAGAACAGTTAGAAGTTGGAAAATGTAAACATAATTTTCTATCATGCATGCATAATTATGTTCTTTATACTACTAGATGCATAACATACCTCTCGCCTTGCACTTCCGCACCAGCATCAACATCTTCTCAAGGTACGGTTCCTTATCCTATCTCCAACTATGTTACTTGTGATCGATTTTCTCCTAAGCATAGAGCTTTTCTTGCTTGATACATCGCATTCTATTCCTCAAACCTATGCGAAATATCATAAGTGGTGTGATGCGATGGGTGGTGAGGTTACAGCCTTACAAGAGAATGATACATGGTACCTAACGAATTTTCCACCGGATAAGAAAGCAATTGATTGTTGATTGGTGTTTATAATTAAATATAAAGCATTTAGCAAGATTGAACGCTATAAGGCGTGACTGGTTATTCAAGGTGATCGTCAGATTGTGGGTAAGGACTATGACCAGACTTTTGCTCTGGTAGCCAAAATGACCATGGTTCGCATGCTTCTCAAAGTCGAGGCCATTAAACGTTAAGAAGTTCATCAAATAGACGTTCACAATGCTTTTCTTCATGGTGATTTAGACGAAAAAATCTATATGAAGCTTCCTCCGGGTTTTTATTCTTCTAAACCTAATAAGGTATGTCATCTTCGTAAATCCTTATATGGTCTTTGCGAGGCGCCCCGCTGTTGGTTTGCCAACCTTACTGCTGCCTCACTAGTGTATGGATTTGTTCAAACATACTTTGACTACTCTTTGTTTTACTTGTCTAGTGGGGAGCTTTGACTTTATGTGTTAGACTATGTGGATGATTTATTGATTGGTGGAAATGATTCTGATGCTATTTTTCGATTTAAGGGGTATTTGAATGAATGTTTTCATATGAAAGACCTCGGTCCATCGAATTATTTTCTTGGTACTTAAGTAGTGCGTTCTTTGGAAGATATTTATTTGTCTTAACAAAAGTATGTGCTTGATATTTTTAGCGAGTATAGATACTTAGCATGGAAACCCGTTGCTACGTCTATTGAACAAAATCACCGTCTACAAGATGTTGATGACGATGATATGCTTATACGGATCCAGTTCAAAATTGTCGTCTTGTCGGTCGGTTCGTTTATCTTACTGTCACACGCCCGGAACTATCATATGTGGTATATGTTTTGGCTCAATTTCTTCAACACCCTATTACTAAGAATTGGGTGCTGCTATTCGGGTGGTTTGTTACCTAAAGGGTTCCCAAGGAATTTTGTTAAGTGCCACCAGTGATCTCAATATTTTGGCGTATTCAGACTCAGATTTTTCTTTGTGTCCTGTCACTCGTTTTTTTTTACATGTTATATCATCTTTCTAGGAGGTTCACCGATCGCTTGGAAGACAAAGAAGCAGCAGACAGTCTCCATGTCTTCGGCCGAAGTGGAATATCGGACCATGAGCTATACAACCCCTTAGCTAAAATGGGATTTTGAACTTCTTTCTTGTTTCGGCATTACTCACAAGGATCCATGGTACTTTATTGTGACAAAGAAGTAGCATTCCATATTGCGACCAATCTGATTTTCGAACGCACTAAACATATCGAGAGAGATTGTCACTTTATACGTGATGTAATTACGACATTTGTTTTGGCAATGACAAAAATACACATTTCATATCAACTTGCTGATATGCTCACAAAAGTCTTTGGTTCTTCGCAACTTAATCATATTTTTCGTAAATTGGAGATTCGCGATTTTCATGCTCCAACTTAAAAGAAAATATTAAAAAATAATATGTAAATATAATTATATCTCCTATTTTCTAATGATTATATCTTGAATAGAAAATCTAGAATATTTTCCTAGAACATAATAGTTTCTTGTATAAATACAATGTTAATATAAATGAAATGATCAATACTTTCTCGCCATTTTGTCATTCTCGACAAAACTATAAAGAACTTGATTAAACTATATATATAATTTGAATTTCGGATGAGTTGCATGTCACCACGACTAACAATCTGTAGAAAACAAATAAACTGATTGAGACTTTTAAATCTATTTTCTTTAACTTCACGATCAATAATTAATAGAATAATAGTTGGTCAACTTATTTGTTAATTTGTATACAGTTTCAACTTGTTTAGATTAATAAATACATGATCAAGCTGAATAATTGTAAGTTGTATACAAATCCTCCCTTCAACCTTATTCATAGCAGAAGACGAGCCAGAAAATAAGATCAACCCCAAGGCTTCTCATGGAGGAAACAAAAACAAAGACGTGAGGAAAAAATTCAAATTTCTATCTTGAGTATTTGTTTTTATGAACAATTTTGTATGTATATGTTCTATTTTCTAAATTTTTTCTTACAGAGTTGAAGATATTGAGACCGTTGATGTTTATACAGCAAAAGGTTTGCTTAGTGTTGGTTATCGATACCTCGATGTAAGGTAAATATATAAAAATGTCATTTCGTTTTAGTTCTTCTTCTTGATATATATATTTGATTTTTATTGACTTTTTTTGTGACTGTAGGACAAATGAAGAATTCGCCAAGAGTCACGTTGAGGAGGCCTTGAACATTCCTTATCTGTTCAAAACAGATGAAGGTGATTTTTATTTTTTGTTGCAAGAATTTCATTTTAAGAAAATAATGCGTAAGTAAAAGTTAAAGCTATTGTGAATGGTTTGTAGGTAGGGTTATAAATCCTGATTTCCTTTCTCAAGTGGCAGCGGTTTGCAAGAAAGATGAGCATTTGATCGTGGTTAGAATATAATTGATTATAATTTTCTCTTAATAATGATAAAAGAAAATTTTATACATTAATAGATTAAGATTTTGGTTAGACCGTTTCCTAATACTAAAAACGATACGAATTAAGGCTTGTAACGCCGGAGGAAGAGGAAGTCGTGCTTGTGTTGACCTTCTCAATGCGGTGAGTCTATGTATATAATATATGCACATTTCATAAGTGTATCTATACCAAAATGCATTGTACTTATGTATATAAATATATACGTATGTTGCGGTAGGGATACGAGCATGTGGCTAACATGGGGGGAGGCTACTCGGCTTGGGTTGACTCTGGACTCGCCGGCGATAAGAACCCGGAGGACCTCAAGATTGCTTGCAAATTTCGGCCCAAGGACAACTAGACCGGTCTGGTTTGTATATTTCGGTTTGATGCAAAAAGAAAACACTTGAAACTTGATAATGATGTTGTAAGTTGTACGTTGTCTTATACTGAGTCTCAGACCAGCCGAGTTCGGTTCTTATTTATATTTTGGGTCCTTTTTTTGTTAAAGAATATTTTTTGGGTCTTTTGGATCCAAACATTATATTATATGGATCTTGTTACTTTTGTAGATACTATTTATGGGTTTGGGCTATTTTCAAAAGCCATAAATTATTATTAAAAGTAAATAACTATAATAGATGTTCTCTGAGAAACAAAACATTTCAAATGCTTAGAGTTTAATCTTTTCTGAAAATTGTCTAGTAAAAAAGAGGACACAAAGGAAATTGAAAATGATTGTGGTTGATGACAAACAACGGGAATCTTAATTATGATGCAACATATGTTGTTCTGTGTCTTTATATTAAGTGGTAAAAGGCGTGGCACAGGAGGCGATATTAACACATTTTATACAAAAGGAGCTTTTGGTTTGACCAGGTCTAATCAGTTTGAGACCAAGAGAACAAACTCATAAAGTCTTGTCATATTTACTGTCAACTGTTAAGACAGTATTTTCCTTGATCTACACACAAATAAAAGGTTCTGTTACTATTACTATTACTATAATTCAGCTTTTTCTGTTTTTTTCCATCTATAAAATAAATTCTCAGCTTTATGAATAGCTTTCGCAATAAATAAATACGTGGAAAAATATTATATACTCATGATGAAGGAGACAAAAAGAGAGCAGCAAAAAAAAGGTGTTAAATTGAAATTCTTTCTATTTATGTAAGCATTAATAATTTATAGTAGATAACAAAAAAAAAGCGTGTCTTAGGCATTTATTCCGTTAGGGGATTTCCAACCTTACTATTTTACATTCTACAGTATATTTTTCTTCAATTTTATTCTATATCTGACTTTAAAATAGAGGAATGGATAGGATTACTCTATATTTGGAATAATTTTATTTTTACTCTATTTTAGAGTTAAATTTTTTATTTATAATTTAATCTTTTATATTTTAAATATTTTTGTGGTTGTGATGATGATATGATGATTTTAATTTTTTATAATTTATGGGTGTAGTGATGACGTGTTGACATTTTTTTTTTAATTCGATGAGAAACTAGTCTTTAAAAAAATACGATGTGATGTAATTTTTCTTAATATAATAAATGTTTAATTTAAATAATATGATAATTTATGGAAGTTTGTGAAAATAAAATACGTCGGGTCAAGTTGTAAATTTTAGAAATAATAGATATTAATAATAAAATAAAAATAGAATATATTTAAGAATATTCATTTTTAAAATAATATATAGAATATATATTAGAGAGAAACTCTACTCTATTTTAGAATTATTCTATTTTAAAATAAAAAATAGAGAAATACATTGGAGATGGTCATACACTCAATGCGTACCCTCGTTTCTTTTTCTTTTTTTTTGCGATTAACCTCATTTGACTTACAATGCACATTATTACCTCTGGAATTATAGCCATATTTAAATAATTAATTATGAAAATGCATATACTCACAATGCTCTAGAATATAACTATATATAAATATATATCTTAAGAATTAAATATATTTTCTTGAATCATTTACCAAAGTAATGAATATTAGTTACCCTAATGATTTACCAATTACTAGATCAATTCAAGAATAATAAGATTTAGAGTATCCTTATGAACAATCAAACTTTCCCAAGTTTTATAGAAAATGTATTTTCATTTAGTGACATATTTTTCTTAATAATTGCAAAGACTTGTGATGATAAAATAAGAGCTAAAGACTCATGCATGCTCCTTTGTCATTATTCCTAATAATGGTATGTTTGTTTTATTCTATTATAATTATTGAAAAGACAAACCCATTATGAGATATGATGATAGGGTCGTAAGTAATACATATGTCTATATGTATATGAAAAGATGCAACAAGTGACTTCTAAATTCAACTATTTTGTTATAATATGATGATTGAAGAGCATTACAAATGACCATCATGATTATTTATTAGTATATAAAAATTATAAAAAAATTTGAGAATTGAGCTTATTCAATACCTTCTTTTTTTGCCTATGATAAATGCATAGATAGCTTTTTCACTGATTTTAGTTTCTCACACACATAATACTCGAATCAGAAAAGCACCTCAATGAGGTCATGAAAATGTTAACACCTCTTACTTAATAAACAAAATAACCTGTACTAAAAAGGTAAATATTTTTCTTGGTCTTAGCTTATTATTATTACTCAGACTCATGACTGATGAGGAGAATCTAAAGAAAGAAACAACGTTCACTTGGAAAAAGACAGTAGACATCAAGATGAATTTGTTTGTATAAGTTATTTTGTACTGGGGTCAATGCATTTGGGAGAGAACATAAATATTATAGCACGAAACAAACAAAATATGTCTGTTTTTGAGAGCACATGATATAATAGTAAATAATTAAATAAGGTTTTATTTTGTGGTTGTCTACTTGTTTGTATTGGTTTGCCTTACGCAGTTACTTATATGCTTTCGTTAATGAAATTACAAATAAATATAGTTTGAAGTTTGAAATCATAGAATAGACAGTGTGGACCTTCACATATTCATAAGATGCATCTTTTAGGAAACTAATCGAATTCAGCTTATTTCTTTTTGACTTTTTAGTTAATTTCATAACATGCATTTTCTTTTGTAACTATTATCATTTTAGATGAGATGTATTTAGTTTGATTGGTAAGTAACGCAAAATTATAGAAATACAATTTTTTAAAAGATTCTGTATAATAATTTAACTATTAAACAAACAAAATTAACTTGCCTGCAGAACTAAATATCAAAAATAACAAAACAACATAATAGTCAAGCATAAATCAAGATTACGTAAAATTGTATGAATAATCAAACATTCTAAAATCGCATTATTTGCATTATCACTCCACTATATCCCCAAATTAGCAAATAACCCTATTTAAATATCTGTTATGCACTTCACCATATCCCCTTAGCAAATAAAGCAAGTTAAGTATATGTTTATGTGCACCATATATCAAAATAAATAAAATTGAGCAATTCTATGCATATAGGTTTTAGTTCATAGAAAAAAATAAAAAAAGGTAAAAGTTGAGAAAAATAAGAAAGAGAGCACAAATTTGAGAGAGAGAGAGGAATGGGCATGTGATAAAAAGCGAGCTTTCTTCTTATTGAAAAAGCGACCACGCTTGTTTTCTTGGAATGATTCGGGATACTTTCTTATTATTCTCTCGTTATTTTATTTTTATGCTATCTATTTCCCTTTGTAATAATTAAAAATATATCCCATTTAATGCCTCTTGTTTTCCCCCTCATACAAAAGTAAGGAAACATATCTATTTATTCTCCATGATATTAATCATTGGCGAAAATTGTGAAATATCAAGAGTGAAAATTTATTTAAGAAGATAGTAAAATGATTTTTATATAAAAAAAATAGCAAAAAAAATTGGATGTTGATATTTCACAATTTTGAATCTCAAAAAATGCCGTATATATCTGTTTGGAAATAGATTTGTCAAAAAAGTGCCGTATATAATCTCAAAAGTTTGTCAAAGTTCTGATTTTCTTTTTCTAAGTTTTCAAAAAAATTGCCGGAAATTTTAATGGACTTCAGTTTTCTGAAAACCTACAAAAGTTTCTTAACCATACATAGTCATAAACTGGTATTTCAAGTTTTCAACAAAAGAGATAACTGAACATGATTTCCCTTAATTTTAGGCATACAAACTTTTATGTTGCTTCATTCTCTGAGGGGCTGCCATACATTCATCTGTTTTAGTCACTAGTTACAAATACAATTACATAATAGAATTAAATGTAAAGTTTTTGCCATTTATTTATTTTTCACAGCCCATTATTTACAGCTGTAAGCCTGAAATGCAGAAGCATATCTCTGTCAAAATCATCAAACGCGGAAAAAAAATCTAGATCAATAAATACAAGTACTTTTATAAGCAACATCAAGATTTACAAATATTTGTTCGAATCATGGGAGAATATTTATGTACTATATAGCATATGTTTCTTTCAAAGTTTTGTCTTGTTATCAAATAAGAGCATGGAGATTCTTCTTTCAACAATATACAAAATAAAGATAATGAAAATAGGAGAAAAAGTGGAGAATCCGTAACATTTGAGAACTTTTTTATAGACTTCTTTCACACATGTCAATATGTAATTGTTTTTATAATTTTAATTTGTTAAAACAACTAAATTATATAAAATAGATTTAAATAATATAATTGAGAGACTCATTGAGTCTCAACCCAATGGTTATGCTCTAATGTTTTTTTGTTTAGTTCCCTTTAAAAATATATATATTCCTTCCGTATCATTGATCCAAGAAGAGTTATGATAATGCTGGAGAGCATTTTTATCGTTTATAGCCAAATGACAATGTGATTTGTTTAGAAAGTGTTTTAATTTAACGAATAGCTTTAGAATAGTAAGCGAATAATTTGCTCGAGAAACGAAAGCCCCACTCGTGCAACCCGAAACTTGACTCGCCGCTAAACCATGTGATTACGGCATTAAGCTAATCTATTTGTGTTAATTAATTTGCTGATAAAAACAACAAAATCAGTACTTAAATATTAGCCGGCGAAAAAGAAAGTTAAAATAATAAAATGCAGTCACCCATTTTTATCTTCCACTGGAATTAAATCACAATTTCGTCTCGCCTCCTTTACCATACCATAGGTAGTTGCGGCATCATTTTTTATTCTTATATTTTTATTATAAGACATTTATACACACCTTATTTTAAATTCTTCAAGTCCAGAACGATTTAAATTTGTATTTCTACAAAAAATTCTAATAAATATATATATATATATATTATTCTCTGTTGTAGGAATATTTGTCAACCAGATTGGCAAAACATTTGATGAAAAACAAACACTATACTGTCTATACATGTTTAATTTTACTAAAATACTATTTCTATTTAGCCATTTGTAATAACTTTTCATGAATAAAGATAAATACTCCATAAGAGTAATAATATTGGTAATAACAATAAAACTCTGTTGTTAGGTTTGATAATAAATTATTAGAACACTGGTGGCAATAAAAATATAGATATTTTGGCAAAACTACATTAATGGATATATACATAGATAGATTCGATGTTGTTTGGGACTCCAACATAAACTCTCACAAGTAGCTATCCAAAAAAACAAAGGGAGTTGAGATTCTCATCATCTTGCCTTGAAAAACTACTTCCGTGTCTCCCTCTTTATTTACACACAAATCACACTCTTCTATTCTTTCTTTACCTCTCTCTCTATATATCTCTCTCTCTCTCCATTCACACTCTTAATTCATTGAAGTGTACACAAAGAAAAAGAGATGGAGAACGGTGAGAAAGTAGCGGAGACTGTTGTTGTTGGGAACTATGTGGAGATGGAGAATGAAGGGAAAGCTTCTGACATGAAATCTAAGCTCTCCAACATGTTTTGGCATGGTGGCTCTGTCTATGATGCTTGGTTTAGCTGCGCTTCTAACCAGGTAATAAATGGTTACTATATTTGTTTTGACTATAGTGTCTGTAACTTGATATATATATGTGTTTGAATGTATGTTTTAGGTGGCGCAAGTGTTGTTGACATTGCCATACTCATTCTCACAACTGGGGATGCTCTCAGGGATTTTGTTTCAGCTCTTCTATGGCCTTTTGGGTAGTTGGACTGCTTACCTCATTAGCGTTCTCTATGTTGAATACAGAACTAGAAAGGAAAGAGAGAAAGTTAACTTCAGAAACCATGTCATTCAGGTTTTTTATTTTACTACTCTCGTCTATGTATTCTTTTTTTCTTTCCAAATATATATATATATATATATATATATATATATATTGACATGTTGGGTTTTAAAGTGGTTTGAGGTTCTTGATGGATTACTTGGGAAGCATTGGAGGAATGTTGGATTAGCATTTAATTGCACTTTTCTTCTCTTTGGATCTGTCATTCAACTCATAGCTTGTGCTAGGTAACTACAAATTATCTTCTTTTGATGGAGAGGAATTAAGGTTACATATACCAAAACTTATGTGGTTTATTAATGATAATGAATGTGCAGCAACATCTATTACATAAATGATAATCTGGACAAGAGGACATGGACATACATATTTGGGGCATGTTGTGCAACTACAGTCTTCATTCCTTCTTTCCATAACTACAGGATCTGGTCTTTTCTTGGACTCTTGATGACCACTTACACTGCTTGGTACCTCACCATTGCCTCTATCATCCATGGCCAGGTAAATAATTAACTAATTCTTCTAATTAATTCAATGGTTAGATTAGATTAGCTGTTGTTGTTGTGGCTCAAGGGAACTCAAAAACATCTACAAAGGTGTCTTCTTTCTTATGTCTTTTGGCTCTTCTGTTTCAAGCAACATGTTGTTGGGCCCCACTTTACCCATTTGTGTGTCAGACATGGTTGGTTTAATACATAAATGATACTTGTAGATAAAATGAGTTAGTAAAATAAATCATATAATAATGTTTTCATGTGTAATAATAATAGGTAGAAGGAGTGCAGCATTCAGGACCAAGCAAGCTTGTATTATACTTCACAGGGGCCACAAACATTCTTTACACATTCGGTGGACATGCTGTTACTGTGTATGTCATCTGCTCCTTTTTACCCTTTTAAACCCACGTTACGATCCCGATCTCACAAGGGTATAACTGGAATTACATATTAATGAAAATGACCATTCTTTTTCACTGTTTTGTTTTGGCAGAGAGATAATGCATGCGATGTGGAAACCGCAGAAGTTCAAGTCGATATATCTGTTTGCGACTATTTACGTCCTAACACTAACGCTACCTTCTGCGTCTGCGGTTTACTGGGCGTTTGGCGATTTGCTTCTTAACCATTCAAACGCATTTGCTCTTCTCCCCAAGAACCTTTTCCGTGACTTCGCAGTCGTGCTTATGCTTATCCATCAGTTTATAACGTTTGGGTTTGCTTGCACGCCACTCTACTTCGTATGGGAGAAGCTTATAGGGATGCATGAGTGTCGAAGCATGTGTAAACGCGCTGCGGTGAGGCTCCCAGTTGTCATACCAATTTGGTTTCTTGCGATCATATTCCCTTTCTTTGGTCCCATTAACTCAACCGTTGGATCTCTTCTCGTCAGCTTCACAGTCTACATCATCCCTGCACTTGCTCACATCTTCACCTTCCGATCTTCCGCGGCACGCGAAAACGCAGTGGAACAACCGCCGAGGTTTCTTGGACAGTGGACTGGAGCTTTCACTATTAATGCCTTTATAGTTGTGTGGGTATTCATTGTTGGATTTGGGTTTGGTGGTTGGGCTAGTATGATCAATTTTGTTCACCAGATTGACACTTTCGGTCTCTTCACCAAATGTTACCAATGCCCTCCGCCGGTTATGGCCTCGCCTCCTCCGATCAGCCATCCTCACTTCAATCACACTCATGGCCTTTGAATTTGTAAGAGTCCTTAGCTGCCACAAAAGTTTGCGTTTTTTCCACGGATCACAAAATTTTCAAGCTATGGTATTCGTTTAGATCAATCAATGCCCTTGTGTTTTGGGTGTTTGTTTAGAATCTAAAGTTGGTCTATTTTTAATGTCTTTTTCTTTGGAAATTAAAGGGAAAAAAACAAACTTTAGGTAAGGCCAAATATTTTCATCAAGAACAAATATTGTGTAGTCTTCGTAGAGAACAAAATGTTTAGCCGTTGCCATATTAACACACGAAAACAACAATAGAAGTTGAGAAAACGTCAAAATATCAAGGATTTAAATTCGGGGCATATAACTAAATGGTCAAGACTTAAAATAGTGCAAGGGATTGATAAATACATGAGAAATGTTCGAAAAACATGCAATAAACCCAATCCAGCTTCTTAAACCCATGATAAGCACCATAAACCAAACCACAAATCCTAATTAATAATAATCCTAAAACATTAAGAGTTGATAACAAACGATAGATAATATTGATTGATAGGGGTCCGGCGAGATGAGGATCGTTATCATGTGTTAAATGACTGATTTACCCTTCTACACCGTTTTGAAGCTCTTTGCTTCAACGCCCGCCGTTTGTGCAATCCCTAGCATAATGTCCCGACTCTCCACAGCTGTAGCAGCTTCCGCCGCCTGAACCGTACCTACCGCCGCAACCTCCTCCATAGCCACCACCACCACCGTATCCTCCACCTCCTTGAGAACAATCTCTCGCCATGTGGCCTGGTTCGCCGCACTTGAAACAAGTACCATCACTACCACCTCCTCCACGTCCACCGCCGCCTCTACCGCCATAACCACCACCACCACGTCCCCCGCTTCTTCCACCACCACCAAAACCACCGCGTCCACCAGATGAATCGCCGCTATTTCCCTGAACGGGAGCACCATCGAGTCCAGACACTTCAGCAGCCTTAGGACGGCCGCTGTTGTCAACCTCAACCACGAACTCAACAGATTCATCAGGGGCTAGGCTACGAAATCCCTCAGATCTGATGGACGAGTGGTGAACGAAGAGATCATCACCACCATCTTCAGGTGTGATGAAACCAAACCCCTTCTGAGTGTCGAACCACTTCACCGATCCTTTGCGTCTCTCTCCACCACCGTTGTTTCCGTCGCCGCCGCTCATTCTGACTAAATCTCTTTTTCGCCGACGAATCACAATCACCGATCAGATTCAGATCTCTCTCTCCCTTGGCGTGAGGCAGACGCAGATGTTTGCAAAGGGTATCACTGCCACGTCTGCTATATATTATTCATTATTGCCAATTCTTTAATTTTCAACTCTTTTCATATTCCCATTTTTAATATACGTATTTTCCATTTTACATTCGTTATTTCTGTATATTTTTTGCATAATTTCTTGACTTGTTCCAAGCGAAGTAAAAAACAGTGTTTTTTTGGAAAGTGTAGAAATATATAACAAGGAAATTTTATGAATAGTAAAATTGACAATGTATAAAAAAACAGTTTTATAAAATAATGACTCGAATGACACAAATTAAAAAAAATGATATGTCATGCCATTTTAAAAGTGTGATTCCGATTTTTCCTTCAATTTATTTTAAAATTATAATTATAATTATATCTAGTAATATTAAGGTTCGAAAATACGTTAGAAGTAAATAGGATAGCAAGGGTCAGTCTAGTAGTTAATCAATAAATCAGAAATTAATCGAGAACTAGTTTTTTATATTATTTATTTAATTTATTGTTAAAAAGCTAAATATATTATATTAAATATGTATATATTACTTATATATATTATTTTATTTAATTTTATATTAAAATTAAATATATTATGTTGTATATATACATATATTAAATTATTGTGCATATTATATATATGTACTAAAAATAATCAAAAAAAAATTATTAATCAATAATGTTTTTATTAATCAATAATGAGACGGTTGATTAATCGGTAATTCGAATCCAACATGATCTAGAGTGTCTAGTTTAAACAAATTGGAATAAAACATTACAAAAAATCATAGCAAAATGTTTAAATGACCGTCTACTTGACTAGACATATGCGTTTTAAAACAGTAAATAATATTCAATTGTACCAATACAAAATTAAGATTTTCATAAATTTCTGTATAAAAATTATATAAATTATATCTAGGTGAATAACACAATTGAATACAACTAGTAAGTTATATTACTCCAAATAATAAATTCACACTATGGATATGTTTTTGGTTGATATTATTATAATTATAACTATATAATTGATAAAATCGTAATTTTATCATTTTTATTATTAAAAACGACGTTCTAGCTGGGCCAGCTTGGATCTGGACGGTTGGGATACTTTGAAGGAGTGGTTCTAACCCGTCAGATTCAAATCTCAGAGTAGGAATTTATATATTTAAGATATATAGAAAATCATTCAAACTTATCGTCTCCCGAAAAGATCTAACCGAGTGAAGGGTACTATGTGAAAAGGCCAAATCCTTAATTAATTTAATTTTATGGTTCAGTCAACATTAAAGTTGACAGACGTAAGCAGATATTTTGACTAGTCCTACATTTTTTGGAACGCAAACTGCATGCCGTTTGGTTTATTTAATATTATTTCGCTCTCGTACCGATAAATAGTTAATTTACAGAGTAACCCCAAAGCTTTTTTTCTTTATTCAATCAAAGTCTCAAAGGAGTGGTCAATGAGACTTAAGAGTAACGTCCATAAATCCAAAACGACATGACGATGGGACATGTCAATGCTCATTTATGCTTTCCAAACAAATACATATTTATTAAAATTTGTAGTTTTACTCCTACTCTTAAAACACATCCATCTATCGATTAACCATCCGCTTAGACGTTTGACCATATCGTTTCAACAGATTAAAATCAATTTTAATAGCTTAATGGAACAATAATATAATCGATCTCTTAAATCGGTTAAATACTAATTTTAACTAACAACCCAAAAATTTTAACTGTCTGACAAGTTTTATGGGCTTTTGATTGCCCACTAACAAATTATTAAACCCAATAAATGAAATCATCTATAGATTTCCCCTGGCTAATAAATGTGGGATATAAACTCTTTTTCTTTTGGTTCTTTTTTCCTTGAGTCGTTACTTTACTTTACATCAATTATTGGGCTTTCAATCAAATTCAAATTTATAAATATTATGATTTTGGAGACCCAAAACTCTAGCGATTAGACGCATATGAGTAAGACCTATAATAAAATAGAATAACTTTCTCGAGGAATTATTATTGAAGCTGGACTTAGCTCTCCAATGGGTCAAATGGGGTGATGAATTGTGTTAAAACGGTTTCGTATACATACCTTATTAATGGCCAAACGGAAGGAGAAGTCATTCCAGGTAGGGTCTCCACGAAGACGATTTTTTTACGACGTATCTATTTATTATGTGCACGGAAGTGCTGATCTCACATCTCAAGAATGCGGAAAGAAAAAAAAAGATTACGAGATTAAAATATTAGAGCATCTCCATCGGGAGATCTTAAGGGTTTTTTAGTAGAGTTTTTTAGAATAAAAAAATATAAAATTAAATGATAATATTATTTTTACTAAGAACAGTCTCTTAATTAGGAATTTTAAGAATTGTTAAAAAACTCATGTGTGTTGATTTATGATTGGTTATTTTTTTTTTTCCTTCTTTATTACCTCTCTCTTCTTCCCCACTCTGTTATCTACCGTTCTCTTCCCCTCTCTTCCCTCTCTCTTTATGAAATTCTTAATTTTGACTGATGTAAAATTTATAAGAAAAATATTGGTAAGAATCCCTCATGGGTTCTTACCAATGGAGATGCTCTTAATTTCTAGCTTACCTATTTTCCATCTTTTTGTGGATAATAGTTTATTATTTTGCAAAGCATATCCGATGGAATGCCAAAAAATTCTAAATTTTTTAAGGCACTTTGGTGAAACTTCAGACCAACAAATAAATTTTCAAAAATCCTCCATTATTTTAGGACAAATTCGCCCTCAATATACATGGGAGCGGCTAGTTACTTTGGACTCTCAGAACATATTTGTGGTTTTAAAGCTAAAGTATTTGTTTTTATTCACGACTGTCTGCAAAACTGCATAAATAATTAGACGGGTAAATTCTTATTTAAAGGTGGTAGAGAAGTTTTGATTAAGTCAGTTGCGTTAGTTTTTCCGACATATGTTATGTCGTGTTTCCTTTTCCCTAAAGGTCTATGTTCAAATTTAAGTAGTGCGGTATCACGTTTCTAGTGGAATGCTAAAAAATAGCCGAGAAATGCATTGGATGACATGGGACAAGATTTGTCGCTCCCAAGCCTGGGGAGTATAGGGTTCCGATCTTTTATGGACTACAATATGGTTTTACTAGCTAAACAACTGTGGAGACTCATCAAATATCCAGATTTCCTGCTTGTGAGGGTCTTGAGAGGGCGATATTTTAGATATGGTGCACCTATTCAAAAAATAAATCCAATTCCCCATCTTTCAGGTGGAGAAGTATGTATTTGTCCCATACTCTCCTTTACGCTGGTCTGCGTAAAACAATAGGTTCAGGTATTCTCACCTCTGTTTGGAAAGATCCATGGTTGCCTACTTGCCCAGCCAGACCACCACGAAGCTTAACCAGGGTTTAATCACTTCTTTCACTTCCAACTGGCATCTTTCATATCTCTTGGAACACATATCTCCCCACCTTTTTTTTTTACTCGTCTCACAAAACTTAAATTGTGCATCTTACTTCTTAATATCATCTCATCAGGATTGTGGTGTCTCTTCTCTTAATCGATTTTTATTTCTATGACCGTTTAATTTTGTGAATTCTAAATGCAAAAGCAAATCAGATTTTTTTTGATGATTTAGCATATGGTAAATTCGCATGTAACCTACTTTATATCGTCGAGGTTTGGTTAGATTCTGGTTCTTTTGGTTTTTTTTAGTGTCACTCCGAAAAATTTTCCCAGAGAATTTACTTTTCTCTAGAAATTGGCAATTGCTCATACGGTAAATTTGTTTAAAGCATTAGAGCCGGGAAGATATGTAAGTCAAAGATCAGTGTGGACCATTTGGGCACTGTAAGAGCCCGTCCCGAATCTAGGATATGAGAGGAATCCTTACCTTATTTTAAGTAAATTCCTTAGACAATACACATTTTGAGGTTCATTATGTGATTCAATACTTAGAGTTTTCGGAAGCGTAATTGTAGCATCCGCGATCCTTAATAGGATCGTTGGAGGAGTTGGTCCGAGAAAACAAGAAAAATTAACTCAGACTAAGTAAAGCAGTATTGAGTTAGACAGACTCAATATTGGAATCTTGACGGAAAATTGGGAATTGAGTTTGAATTAGCTGGAATCGAGTTGGAATCAAGTTGGAATCAGCTGTCGGAAGCTCGGTCAGCTGGAAAGAGAAAACTGAGCTGGGCACTCGACCTGGGTCATCTGCTCGTTAACTCGACCTAGCTGGAAAGATTAAAGGTCACCTAGACCAGCTAAAGCCATACCGGCCAGCTGGAATGACTATGGCTATTACTCGGACGATGACCAAACAGGTGCGATCGATGAACTGTTGGGTAACCGTTAGGCGGTTACCAAAATACATTGAATATGGATTTCGCATCCGAAAAGCTTCATCTTCTCGAGGAAAACTTATAAAAAGGGCCTCTGGGTTCGTTTAAAGAGGAAGAAAAAATACAGAAATTCCAGGGAAGAATCTGAGGATCAAATCGGAGGAATCACTAAGGTATTACGAACCAATACCGAGTATCGGAAAGAATTCTTGGTCAAGGAAAAGAATAGACGGTTTTCTAAGGAAGAACAGAGAAAAGTTAAAGTATTCAAGGGCGAATCAAGGTAAAGACGAGTATATGGCTCTGTGCTCAGATTCGTACTTCGGTATTATGACAATAAAGTCAAAAGGATTAATGGGGGTTAAATCAGAGGAATTAAATGATCGTACTCAGCATTTGCATGCATCTGATACTTGTTAAAGTAATACGGAATACTTATGTATAATATGGCTTTCAGGGGAAAAGGTGATCATGGAAATGATTGGGTTTAAGTGTGAGACTCAAAGCCAAAAAGAAAGATGGGTGGTGAAAAATAGGGTAGTTAGGATCGTTGATACTTGTAATAGCTTATATGCAAACTCAAAGTGTAACGAATTCTTTGTTATATAAATAAAAGTACATGTTTCTTCTTATTTTACTCTAAGTATTACGCTTCTGAAAACTCTAAGTATTGAATCATTGAACGAACCTCAAAACGAGTATTGTCTAAGGAATTGACTTTAAAATGTAGTAAGGATTCCTGTCAGGATTCATGGATTCGGGACGGGTCCTTCTGGTAAAGATGTGTCCTATTTGGTATTTGTAATCTTCACCTTCTTGGACCCCCTTATAAGTTGTGTCCATCAAAATTCTCAGAACCCCGCATTCACCAATTATGGACACCAACTCATTTAATGTGCTTGTTCAATTCCCAGAGTCTGGCTGGCTATCTTTGGTATTTTTACTCTACTATGTTTCCCTAGGATATATAGTTTGAGACAGCTTATGTTCCTTGATGATTCTACCTTGGTGAAGCCTGGCTTTTCCCGTGAACTTGACAAGGCCTTACTTGTACCTTCTTTCCTCTTAGAACTTGTGCTTAAAGGCATAACTTTTCTCCTCCGCCAAAGTATCATTCCCTTTCATAAAGTCATCTTGTGATGCATTGAACTTAGTGATGTTCTTGCTCGTTTTATTTTCATGGGTTTACCGGATATGAATGTTCTTGCTTGTTTATGTCCAGTTCTGGTTGACATGTGAGCTGCAGATACTGAGATTCTAGGGCTGCACAAGATTTTTGATAGATGTGGATCAAACACCATAAAAGTGTATGTAAAGAACTTGTGAGGATAAAAAAACAGTTGTCGGCTACAAGTCACAGGTACAAGTTCTTCATTATAGCATCCTTTGTTGTGATAAGTACCAGTCAGTTTGTGGCCTTACTGTTGATTCTTGCCTCAAAGTCTGACAAGCGTTTCCTCAGCTCTAGTGATTTGGTGGTAATTCTCTAAAGCTTTGTTGAAATAAATTCTCTAGTTTCAGTGCTTTGCGTTTATTGCAACATACATGGCCGGTCCAAATTCAGATGATGCCTAAAGTTTATAATAGTTTTATTTTGTCCATTTACAAATAAAACTTAAAAAAGAATATGATAATGTTTGAATTGAGCACCTCATGTCTGTTTTAAAGACTTTAACCACTGTGCTAAAAGATATATTTGTTAAAATTGATAGTCTCTAAAATGATTATATATTTTGACGCCTAAAAACTTTGTTTCATAGGTTTTAGATGAAGGCCGGGCCTGACAACATATATACTCTTCCATCTCAAGGTATGTTCTGTACAGCTCAACGGATTCTTCTTGTGCTTGTTGGGTGCTGAAAGAATCACACACAGAGCTCAAGGAGTAGTGTGCATTGCAACGAGATGGCACATAACGCCCGAGAGTGATACTGACTCATCCAACAACATATACATCAATGTGTCGCCATCACTAGATCTATCTTCCTTCTTTCAGGCAAGGCAAACTCTAGGTGCGTTACGTTGAGATTGCATTCACTTCTTTTTCTCAAAATAAACTTGCAAAAAATTTATTGGAGGTACATTGCAGTGGAATACCTGCGACATAACAAGGGGATTACACTCTATGGATGTGCACTCGATAGAGGATTGCTCCATACGCTCTTTGCATTTGAGTTCTCTCTAGTGATGTAGATTCTGAGTAAGGTCGTAGTTCCATCTTAGAACTCACAATGGTATCTATGAGACGCTGTGAAAGCTTCATATTAAAGCTTCTTTTGAAGCCTTGGTATTCCTAAGATGGATGCAAGAGAGACTTGAACTCGATTGTGAATCTACACAGCTCTGATTCATGCACAAAACTTGGTTTACCGGTTTTAACAAGACAGAACCGGGTTATTGTCCTGTGGTGTTATTGGGTTTGATGGAGACATCTTAAATATTGGTTGCTCCAATTGTATCGCTTGTTTTGATCTCTTGTTTCCTTATAACTTATGCGAAACAAAACCAGAAAGTTTAATTTGTAACTGAAAATTCATTGGATTTTACTTCTTTATTAAACAAAAAAATCTGGAAGAAGAGAAAAAAAGAATTATATGGCTTTAGTTTTTAGCTGTTACAGTGCAAAAAGCTGCAAAAAAAATCATCACAAGGCGTAAAAATAATCCCTGCTTTTGCAGGCTTTAACAGTGTACAATCCTGGGAAGAAAATCTGGTATGAGATCATGTTCTTGAAGCTTCTTCCATAAGTGCAGCCAGATTATGCAGAACGGAGTAGATCTCTTCTTTCCGAGCATGGGACCCGTGTGAGACTGTGAAAGGTTCAACTTTGTTTTCGATTACAATCCAACTAACAGCTTTTTCTTTGTTCACATCTCTTTTCTTCATAATCCCTCTCAGCTTCTCTACTGATTCCCACTTCCCATGATCTGCATAAATGCTCGACAACAATATGTATGGCGCAGACGACTTAGGGTCCAGTTTGATCAGCTCTTCCGCCGCTTTCTTTCCCAGTTCTTCATTTTCATGGATTCTGGATACTCCTAGGATTGCGTTCCAGATATGCCCATCGGGTTCAAAAGGCATTTCCTCGATCTTGCTCATCAGTTCTTTGAAACAACCAGCACGACCTAGGAGATCTATCAGACATGCATAATGCTCTTGGTCGGGAACGATCCCATGCTGAACAGTCATTGACTTAAACCATCGAACTCCTTCCTCTACCAGACCTGAATGACTGCATGCATTCAGAATCACAACCAGAGTCGTCCGGTTAGGATGGACTCTGAATTTGATCATGTTATCAAGCATGCGCAAGGCCTTGTGGCCAAGCCCGTGCTGTGCCAATGCAGATATCATCGTGTTCCACAAAACGCAGTCTTGCTTGTCACCGCAAAGGCTGAAAACCCGCTCGCTGGCTTCTAAACTCCCAGATTTAGAGTACATATCGATCAAAGAACTGATAACAATCGGATTGGGTCTAAGATTGGTACGAATCATGTAGCCATGAATTTGCTTCCCGTATCTAAGAGATGTGATGCTCGCAGAGGCACAGAGACAGCTGCTGAAAGTAAATTGCCCTGGTTTAACCCTCAAAGCAATCATATTTCTAAACAAGTCAAGCGCTTGATCCCCTGAACCTTGTCTAACATATCCAGCAATCAATGCAGTCCAAGAGACCGGATTTTTCTCTGGCATCTCACAAAATAACTTATCAGCCGCTTCCATATCCCCTAATTTGGCATATCCAGAGATCAAAGCAGTCCAAATATGAATATCCTTTATTGTCATCTCATCAAAACATCTTCTAGCACTCTCCATCTGACCACATTTCGCATAAGCATCGATGATAGAACACGAAAGCACCACATTTAACAAAAACCCAGCAACCAAAACCTGCCCATGAGCTTGCCGATTGAGCTGGAGCTGCCTCGATCTCACACATGCCGTCAAAAGCCCTGCAAAGCTAAACTCATTGTACTTAATCCCAGATCTCCTCAACTCTTTATAAAACCACAGAGCGTCTTGTAGATTCCCATTATGAGCATACCCAAAGACCATCGTGTTCCAAGAAACAACATCTCTCTCAGGCATACTATCGAACACAACTCGTGCGCGCACCAACATCCCTGATTTGACCAATCCAGAGACCATATTGTTCCACGAATACAAGTTCCTGAGATGCATTTTATCAAACACTTTACACGCATCAATAGGTTTACCGCATTTCATATACATTCCGATTAAATGGTTGGATAAAAGCGTATTGGGTCTCTTGAATCCAGTAATCTTCAAGTGATGATGAATCCATTTGCCTTGTTTCAAAGACTTGGTATCTCCACAGTGTTGGAGCAACGACGTTAGGAGTTCAAAGGGTAAGCGAATCCCTTGTTGTGTTAAGGACTCGAGACGAGAAACCGCCTGAGAGAGCTCTGATTTGGTGACGTGTCTGCTGAGAAATGATCGGGCGCCACAGATTGGCCGTTTCCTAGGGTTACTGATGGGCATTGGAGGGAGAAACCACCATGGGAGGAGACTTAAAGGATTTGCGATTAATTACTTGTGATATCGGCGGAAACAAGTCTGAAAGGGTTTGCGCCGGCGAGATTCACCAGTACGAAATCATATTCCGTCGGATGGCTTTAGAAACTGGTTTTGGTTTGGGTCATATAAACAAAGACAATCTACTTTCACTTTTGGGCTTAGGTCTTCAGCCCACGGTCTTGTGTACATCAATCATCATAATCTCCCGGATTTTTTTTTACTTTTGATTTAGGTAGATGCTATATTGAGGGTCAAATTTTGACGAAAGAAAACAAAACTGTAAGTAAGTTGTATGTTTTACTACAACATTAAAATAAATAACACGATATCATATAAAATAATACATTATTTTCTTAAAATATATGTGAAATCTATACTAATTATTTAAAATACGTTTAATATCTATGTTGTTTCAAATTTTAACAAAAAAAAATCTATGTTGTTTAATTTACTAAACAAAACACAAGTGATAGTAAAACAACATATTTACAGTTTTGTGGTTGTTTATTTTGGTGTGGTTAACATATTTAATATATAAAATTTTAAAATATATTATAAGCAATGAAATTTTTTAATTATTATTTAGAAGAAAGAATATTTATAAAATTTAACTGTACAAAATTTATATATATGACTTTTTTTGTTAACCAAGAGATGATGTGTTAGATGATTTTCTTACTAACTGTTATAATTTTGATAAAACATTTAAACTTTCAATATGGTAACAAGAAAATTTTATTTAAAATTTTGCTTTTGCATATTTGTCTGCATAGTGGCAATAGCTATACTTAATGAGGGAGAAAAATGCGGCCACAGTTCGCTTAGGACCACGGATCAATGGAAGCATTACTCTAAAAGCGGCCACTTTAAGATCAATGGAACTGTGGCCCTAAGCCACCGCTTCATTCGCATGTGTTCAAATCGAGATTGACTACACCACCTCAAGTTTGAGTGTTAGAATGGTCGTTCGTTTTAAAAAAGGTGTGTTTACGATTTTGCAATAGCTAGATCTTTTTGCAAAAAAAATGAATAAAACAAGTAGTAGTTAGAGTGTTCTAAAGTAGTTTGGGAGAAAAATATTTATTTCGTAGTCACTCGCCAAGGAAAAAGTAGAGAAAACGGAAGTGGTTAAATGTTACATGTAGACATAACTAAAATATTGGCGTATCAAAGCCTTCTAATGCACAACGGTAACGTTATAGCCAACGATGGCATCACCGGTCTTGAGATCAACCCAATTGGTTTGGGCAATAGCGTAGCCACGAGCCATCCGGAACATTCCTGTGCCACCAACAATAGGCATTTCTCGAATTGGATGCATGGCCGAGTTCTTCCCAATCATGCTTATGGTGCTGTCCTTGTACGGACCGTCCTCAAAACAGAAGCTCATCGCCATGAGCAGACCTAACTCTTCTTTACCTGTCCCATAAAAACCGGTTTTAAACTGATGTACTAAACCGGATTTATATTCCCGGTCTGGTTACGGTGAGAAACAATATTATAGTACCTGAAGAACCGTAAAGGCCTTGAGCTCGACCCAAGAGCTTTGATTTGGGGTCGGCGGTCTCGGTGAGAGCATCGTCGACCATGAACATAGCGCCGAACAGCGTCGGGGATTTCTCGGTGTCTATTCCCTGAGCCACCTTAACGGCGGTCGGATTCTTGCCGCTCAAGGTGTCGTGGAAATAGAATTGAAGGTTTGTTACCTTCTCCTTCTTTGCTTCTTCCAGCCGATTAGCCCAGCTGTACAGTCTTGATCCCTCAGTAGCCAGTGGCATTATCGTTATTAATAGAACCAGCGTTCTTAGTACGTCTTCTCCTTTTGCCATCTTCCTTTTTTTTTTTCTTTTTCTGATGGGGTTTAAATTGGAACAAAGTGTTTTGCAGGGGTGTAATTGTGAAAGTAAAATGAGTTCTTGATGCGATGGTGTAAGTGTATTTATAGGGAATTTACGATTACATGACTCAGGCTCATCACAGTCCAAGTTGGTTCAACCAAACTGAAAAAGGATCTTAATTAGCAAAAAATAGTATGAAGGCAAATGTGACAAAGTCAGCAAGTGGTGGCGTAATGGTTCACCTAATAGATGAGGTATGTTCAACTACTAATTAATCGTTTCTTTTTTTTTTTAGCTAGAAAAGGTTTAAACTACAAATGTTATGTTAGATGAGGTATGTATGCATTGGTATTTCTATCTTTTAATGTGACTACATGTGGTCTGCTCTCGTGTCACCTTCTTGGAGTGATAGTAGATTACTTCTCTATCTCTTTAAGTTGATCGTTTTCCAAGAGAACGACATTTCTTATCCTCGAAGATTGAAATAATAAAACTTGATCGATTTATGTATATCTTAGCTATCATCGATCAAACTTTATGTCCAACATTAATCTCACCGGTAGATTTCTTTACTTCACTTCTTTTTTTTTTTTTATCATAAATCTAAAATCTCAGTTACCACCGATCATATTTTATCACTTTAATATCCAACATTAGTCTCACCGGTATATTTCTTTACTGTACTTTTTTATCATAAATCTAAGAAGCCTTTTCCTTCATCTAACATTCGCGCTCTGTCACTCTTTGATGTATGTAAGATGGTACAATGTTTTCTTGTGCAATTTATAAGGAAAAATAAAAGGAGATTCTTGTTAATTCTCTCAATCCTAATCAAACTTTTAACTTATTTTTTTTCATTCAATTCGAATACAACAGTCAAGGAATATTTCATCCTTGAAAAATGAAAATACATATAAATATATAACAGTAAATTTGGACAAAAGTCCAGATAAGAAGAAGACCTGTAATGTCACTAAGAAGAGAGATAGAGATCAAAACTAAAGAATGTGAAGTTTTTTTAACTAGACAAACTTTTGTCTGTACAGCGACCACAAACAATACAAAAACGAACCCAGACATCATTCTCCCCCTCCCCCCCAGATGTGTTTGATTGGTCAGCAGTTTTAAGATCCCTGAGGCTTGTTCTTGGCAAATTTCAATCTATTGAGAGTCTAGAGATGGCACCTTCTTTCTAGTATTCAGGAGTGTACAGACTTATCAGATGTTCTTCGTTGACGCTCTTTCTTGAATCGTACCATCTGACTGTTTCTGCAGAGACAAAGATTATGCTTAAATAATGGAAGCACAAGAAGCAGATATGCTTGATGATGGAGAAGGCAAGAGGCTTTTTTTTTTACCTGAAGAAGCTTCTTGTTCCTCTTCTCTCGTGCCATGGAGTATCATAGTGCCTGTGAGCACAGTGATGAATCCACATATCTCAGAGGCTATGCTGGCTGCGTCTTGCCCAGACCAGTCCTGTTAGAACCGAGTTTCAAAGTTTTAAGTGTTTCCTATAACTGATCTTCTTTAAACCTAAACGTTATTATAGTTTTAAACCTACCTTGAACATTAT
The DNA here is from genome assembly GCA_963922655.1 of Cardamine chenopodiifolia. Taxonomy (NCBI): domain Eukaryota; kingdom Viridiplantae; phylum Streptophyta; class Magnoliopsida; order Brassicales; family Brassicaceae; genus Cardamine; species Cardamine chenopodiifolia. The sequence continues at coordinate 59,802 of OZ000486.1, forward strand.
TGCACTAGCAACGATCGTGAGTGTTGTGAACATTACATAGTATATTGGAGAAACAATTGCTGCATTAAATGTATCCAAGGCCTGCCAAACATTTCCCAATAGTAACAACCTTGAGCCGTTAGTCAAAGACGATATAGTGTGCCAAAATATGCAAAAGTATCAACAATGCCAAGTGAAATTTTCGAGTTCTTCTATGTTTGCTGGAAAAAAGAGACGTACAAAATATGCTGCATTAACAGTATAATTGCTCTACTTTCACTTCCCTACTAACGTTTTGACTCCAGAACATAGGGCTTTTATAAAAAAATCTGGTAAAGAAAGCTTACCTTGTTCAGGTAAATCAATTGAGTAACGATACAGGTTGCAGCAACCATGACAAAAAGCCATGTCTGTGGATACCCGACCTGACTTACTCCCTCCATTGTTAATTTTATCGCAATTCCAATAGCCTTTATGCTCATAACCTGTTTAAAAGACACCAACAAGCAGGGAATATTACTAGAGTTATGAGTGCACAAGAAGATAGAAATAGAGCTCAAATGTAAATACAAGATGCTCAGATGAAGCAACTTACAGTAAGAGCACCCATTAACGAACAGATTCCAATATAAACCAGAATGTTTGTTTGGCCGCATAGAGGTTCAAAGTGTAGAATTAAAGCAAGGACAATCGACATTGTTATGGCTACGTACACTAGAAAAGCTGTTTCATACACAAGAGAAAAGGAAAATTGAATTTCTCAGATAAACAACCGCACAGAAGGGACAATGTGTGTGTGTGTGTGAGTGAGTGAGAAAGTGAGTAGCTACCTGGTTGAGTTGCCAGATTCCATATTTCTTCAACGGAATTTGGAGTCTGCTCCTTAGGTGCGTGTATGACAATAACAACGGACCCGACGATGCAAGAAACACATCCAAGAACACCCATTTTCTTAAGTTTTTCTTTTAATAGGAAATGTGCCAAAACAGCACTGAAAAAAACGAGACGTTAGTGACAGAGAAGTGAGCAAGTGAGGAATGTGATCAAATACATACATACATACATACCTGATGATAATACTTAATGCACCAAGAGGAGTAACAAGTACAGCTGGTGCATAAATGTAAGCCACAAAGTTTGCAGCTTCTCCAACAATCACTAAGCAATTAAGATTTTACAGAATCATGTTTAGAATTTGGACAATGTGGTTAAAGATGGAGAAAAGTATAAAGATGAATAAACTCACTTGTGACCATGCCTGCCCACCAAAGAGGCTCTAATAAATACGTATAACCTCCATACCCTGCATCATCCATGTGAGATTTGTGGTTTCTTCCATATTGTAAAACAAATTGGAACTAGAATTGAATCCATTAAAGCTATGAGTCACTTGTTCACAGATAATTGAATTAAAGATCTGAATAAGAAATGTAACAAGAAACTGTAAACGGAACAAAAAGGGTACTTGAGAATCAATTCAAAAGCTATGAATTGAAAACAAGTAATTGTAAGAAGAAGAAGAAGAAAAACCTGCTCGGATTCCTATAGCACCAGCTCGTTTAAGACCTTTCTTCTTAAGAATGAAGCTGGAACCAATAAATACACTTGACGCCACTGCTAGTATCAACCCCTTCCCATTGTCTGACTCCATTATAACCAATTAATAACCCTATATTTCTCTATCGAATCGGAACAAAATTGAAGTCAATCTCCTTGGTACAATCCTATCTCTCTTTCCTCCTTTAATCCAATTTCGCCGGGTATGTTCTCCGATCAGAATCAATCGCGATTATGTCCGGCGGAAATAGAATGAAATGAAGGATTGGTGCTGATAAAGAGAGAGTTACAAATACACATATAAGGAAGGAGGTAAAGAAGATGAAGAGAAAAAAGGTGACGAAAGAGAATGAAACAACGCGGCCGTCTCAGACGACTTTTACGATTTGCTGCTGAAATTCAAAATCAACGAAGAAAGAAAGAGAAGAAGAGATCTGGTTTCCAAACTCTTTTGCCTCTCACCAGACGACAGCTCAGGAAAATTCGTCTCTCCTGGGGAGACTTAACCGGGTCCGGTACGCGTTTGGTTTTATTTCAACCGTTGCTTCGTAATAGCCATCCCCATCCGATCAACTTTTTTTGTATTTTCTCATCACATTCTTTTGGTAATTTTGTGTGTGTTATCTCATGCTAACCATTTCTTAATTCAAAATTATTATACTTTTAATGGTTCAATATACAAAAAGAAAAAAAAATGATATTGGGGTCCGATTAGCTTTCACACGTTTGGTCTTGTTCTCTACCTGTCTCTCTGTTTTCTTCTTTATTTTTTTCTTAATTGTGGAAATAAGCACATGCTGTGTATCTCAATGGCTGCAGTATTACACGGAATTTTGTTGATTAATTTATCATCATGTCACTTATTTTAATTACCCAAAAATATTTTTTCTGTCAAATTTGATCAACCATGAATTTGTACATAGTTGTAGCCTACCATTTTCATTAGAACAATTCTGACTATGAAAAGAAAACTTGTAAATAAAATACTCTTACGCATTTGTTACTCCGTTCACTACCTTTCTAAATTTTAAACTCAAGTCAATTTTTTTAACATTATGAAGAAAAACAAAATATCTCGGCCGACAAAGAAAATGACAAGAAATTATGCATAAAGCCCATAAGGACTTTACACGTATGTTAATTCGTTAGGGCCGTTAAGCTGCAATAATATTGATTAATAACAGCAAAACAAAAAGAATGGGCTTTTTGCTGGCCAAGTCAATTCCTGTATGAATCTCGTTATCGTTTAGTTACTTTGTTTTATACATATCAATAGCCCTAGCCAAACGTTTTTTCGGTGAGGTTAGTTCGGTTTCCGGGTTACTCGGTTATTAAAATTTTTGCAGAATCGAACCAAAATAAAAGTTCGCTTTATTTGGTTCAAAACTCGGTTTGGTTATAGGATCTTAAATCAATTCCGAAAGAAACCAAAATCTTTTCTATTTCGGTTCATTCGAACCGAAATAACCATTTTAAACCAAATTCTAAGACAACGACATAAAACATTACAAACCAGTTTAAAATTGAAGCAATACAAACACACAAACATCCAAATTTCTAATCTGATTCAAAGAAACAAGAGAAATAGAGAATCAAATGAGCAACTTATGAAAGGAGTCAATGATGCTTCCATCAAGCACATGAAAATCTGATAATGCATTCACATAGCATTCATAAGTTATAACTTAAGGTTGGTTCCAAAAAAACAAAACAGAAATATACTTTGTAGTTATACCTTTCATACCATCTGTTCCAAGATCAGTAGATCATTGAGAAGATGACATTTTGTTTCGAGAATCTAGACAAAAAAACAGACTTGGTTAGTTTGTTATAAATTACAAGTTGTAATAACAAATGAGAAAACATACTTAGCAAGCGACTCCAAAACCTCAACTCTTCTAAAATTTGCATAAAGTTTTCAACTTATGCTTGAGATTGATAAGAACACCGCAACCATGTTGTGTGCAAGAGACATCTACGAAATATCAAAACCCCAAACAGACATCAAACTAGCAAAGCCCCAAATTGCAAATAGGAAATCAAACCCTCAAATCGAAAATTTGATGATTTAGGGCTTACACACATCAAAGCCCCAAACAGACATTACGTACTTCGAAGCAGACATCGAATCTCTAAATCAAGCATCGACATTTCATAAGAATTAAAATGCAAGGAGGGTGAACTTACAGATTCGAGATTTTGATGATTTAAGGTTTCAAATCGATTTTCGCTGATCCTAAAAAAATTCTTTAGGGATTTCGATAATTTAGAGTTCGAATCGATTGTCTAGAAGCAGAGATGAGATGAGTGAGAAATCAAAGACGAAACATATGAGATGAAGAAGAGATATAAGATTCAGTTTCGCCTTCGAGAAAGAAACGTTGCGAATGAGAAAGTGTGAAGGTGTATTGCCTGCTGAGCCGAACCGAACAACATTTAGAATTCCACTTATCGGTTCTTGCTGAGTACCAAATTGAATCCGAAAACCAAGAATTTCGGTTCGGTCGGATTCGTTTAACCTGAACCATAAGCCCATGGCTACATGTCAGTGCTATATCACCTATGTTTTCTTAATAAAATATCCAAGTGTGATTTTTGTTTGTATTATGGTCTATTGAACAAAACGCCAAAAATGTTTATAGCAGAGTCAGAAAAAGTCCAAAATAAAAGCATGTTATTAATGGTGGTTCATTATGAAAATATCAGAAACAGAGCACACTCCATAAACTCATAGAAACAGAGAAATTTGAAAAACAACAAAACCCTAGATCTCACCACAATCAGCAATAACCACTTGCTTCGACGGCTTTCCAGATGAAGATCCGATCTTCTCAATGGCCTTAACAACGTCCAAGCCTTCGATAACCTGACCAAAGACCACATGCTTCCCATCGAGCCAATCAGTCTTCACCGTGCAGATGAAGAACTGAGATCCATTAGTGTTGGGACCTGCGTTAGCCATTGACAAAATTCCAGGTCCTGTGTGCGTCCTCTCGAAATTCTCATCCTCAAACTTGGCTCCATAGATCGATTCGCCACCTGTTCCGTTCCCGGCGGTGAAATCTCCGCCTTGACACATGAAATTAGGGATCACACGGTGAAACGAAGATCCTTTGAAGTGAAGTGGCTTGCCGCTACGTCCAACGCCTTTCTCGCCGGTGCAAAGAGCTCTGAAATTCTCAGCCGTCTTCGGAGTCTTGTCAGTGTACAACTCCATCACGATCTTTCCCGCTGCTACACCGCCGATGGTCATGTCGAAGAAAACTTTAGGATGCGAAGCCATTGTTGTTTGATTTGGGGATCAAATGTTGTGGCCTAGATTTTCTGGATAATTTTGTTGAGGACGACGAAGGGTATTTATAGAGAAATTATCCGTGAGAAAATAATATCATTGGGTATTAGATTGAGACACGTGTCGAGATCTCCATTGTTTTTTGAATGATTTAACCGTGGTTAGGTTGAGTTTTGACCACGGTAAATGCTCTTGAATTAGCCATCCCAAAATCGACATGTGTTGTTACTCATAAATGTTTACAAACTCTTATTTACTATTTTATTTATTTCCAATTCCAATGGATTTTTAAGAAATTGGTAAAATTGTAATTTTTTTTGGGGTCAAATTTGTAAATTCTTCTTAGTTCTAAATATCTAATGATGAAAAACGGAATTTTTTTGTCGAAATCAAAAAGTAAAAAATCCTGAGATCGTCAATGAAAACGTATACATTAATGTGTATTCATAGTCCTGACTATTAATGATGAAAAAAACGGAAATATTGTATAAAAACAAGTCAAAAATGGGGAAAATAAATCAAAATGGATTTTATTTTAAATTTTGAATGATGAAAAAAATGGAAATACTGTATCAAAACAACAAGGAAGAAACTGGAAACCCGTCAATAAAATAAAAATAAAATATTATTTGTTGCAAGAAACCAAGTGCACTTTCTGCAAGAAAGCCTTGCATCTATTTAAGCGAACAAAATGTTTAGAAGGAATTGATTCTTCTCGTACACCTAATATCCTTAAAAGAAAAAAGAAAAGGTATATCTTGATTACAGTTTGTATTTGACAAAAAAAAAGGACAAATATTATTGGGTGGAATATAAAAAGATAATAAGAAACATGAAACATCTAGATAGAATTCAACAAAGCAACAAAGGAATATTCATTCATGTTTGGCATCATTCACTTTTCTTAAAACACAGTTACTAAATTAACAAAGATAGAGAATTGTATGAGTATCTCCGTCAAGGATGGGAAGGGAATGGAGGCCATTTTCCGAACTTAGGGTGTGGAAAGTATTTAGGTGGGAATGGCGGAAGCTTGGGAAGTGGTGGACACGGCTTCTTTGGAAGCACCACCACCGGCGGCTTGTATATCGGCACCGGAGCTTTAGGCGGACACGGCTTCTTTGGAATCACCACCGGTGGCGTGTAGATGGGTTTGTAGATAGGCACCGGCGGCTTGTAGATCGGTTTGTAGATGGGGACCGGCGGCTTGTAGATAGGTTTGTAGATAGGCACCGGTGGCTTGTATATTGGGTTGTGGATAGGCACCGGTGGCTTGTAGATGGGTTTGTAGATAGGCACCGGTGGCTTGTATATTGGTTTGTAGATAGGCACCGGTGGCTTGTAGATGGGTTTGTAGATAGGCACCGGTGGCTTGTAGATCGGCTTGGGAAGTGGTGGACATGGCTTCTTTGGGATCACCACCGGTGGCTTGTAAATAGGCACCGGAGGCTTGTAGATAGGCACCGGAGACTTGTAGATAGGCTTGTGGGCGATCTTTGGTGGACATGGCTTCTTGGTGACCACCACCGGTGGCTTGTAAATTGGGGGGCAAGGCTTCTTGATCTTAGGAAACGTTAACGGTGGGAGATTAAGTGGTGGATGCAAAGAGAACTTAGGCATATGCCAAAAAAATTTTGAGACACAAATTTCTGGTGAGAATTTAAGGTTTTGCTTTAGACCAAAAACGTGTTTTTCTTCTGTTTTCGATAAGAACACGATCTTAGAGCCCTCAAGGCCGTCGTGGACCGGACAAGGATTACCGGAGGCGCTGCGAAGCTGAGCATAGCAAGCTTCTCTTAGGTTTCCATCGTCTCCGACAATGTCACGAGGAATATTGAGATTAAACTTTCCCGTAATTTCGTCAACTTCTCTACTTCCTCTCGTAATAAAATGGTCTTTTGACTCGGCCGCCTTGCATTCCATCGTTACTCGGAGTCCTAATTCAAACAAAAGTGTTAGTTTAAGAGAAAGAAAAGAAATAAAACGGAAACATTTATTAAATTATAATTAAGAAGAGGTTTATATTGATTTTTACATTCCATGCATAATCAATCAAATTATATAAATCATGCCTACGTATAAAGTTTATATGTAATGCAAGATGTCTAGCTAATACTAGCTAGACCTGAGAATGCATGGGGGATCTTGATTTTGCTGCTTTCGGCGTAGCCAACGACCTCGACGTCACGGCCGAGAGAAAGAACCGCCGAAGAGAAAACGGACACAAGGAGGAAGCAGAAAGCACCTCCTCTGATTTCCGGTAATATCCTCATCGGATTCTCTTATTGAAGAGATATGTAATGTTAGAGAAGAAAGAGGATATGATTCTACTGTGAATCTGTGATCGCCTCTCGTGTGTATATATATATAGGTCGCTTAGGGCTGTTATTTTATAAATTCATGGCTTTATAAATTTAATTTGTTTATTACGATTTAAATACTTGGTGGTACCGTAGCCACGTGAATGTATGAGTATTTTCTTTTCTTCTTCTGGTTCAACCTTTTCAATTTATACGAAAATTCGAGTTCCAAACATTTTTAGTTTTAAAAACGAAATGAAATTTGTAGATCAGGATTTTATTTTCCTAATTTGATTCAGATTTCAATTTCAGTTGTTTAGTCTAGCAGAATAAAAACATGCATGTTAGATTTGAGAGTCGACATGGAATCCATTGATCTGGAATAGACACGTTAATACAAAAAAGTCATAAAACTAAACGTACGTATAGATGATTAAGTGAGATCATATATATAATTATGTCTACGTACCAACGACCCAAATTAAATCGTCTCACATGAGAGCCTTAGAGGATAAACTTTTGTTTATTTGCCCCAAAAAACAGCTAGGGAGAGTATTTGACGTTTGTCCTCATCACCTAAATATGTGGAGAAATTAAAAAGACAATTTTATATCGTTTTAAGATATGAAAAGCAATAACCTAACCTATTAGAAACCTTAGCCCGATAATACGGCTATGAACAACAACTCACTAGCTAGGTCCATAAGTTGTTGATTATTCAAAAGAATATATTAATTGTGAGTTTTATAGTAGACTAGTAGTCACGTACATTTCGTGTTGGTTAAAATTTGGAATGTGTGTATTTAGTAAATGTCGGTCACCAAATTCGATCACATTAATATGCGAAACAAAATGTTAGTTAAGTTTACCTTATGACTAGCTATATAAAGTAGTAGAAAAAGAGAATAACGTAGTTGGTAAGTCCATATCTCAAATGCTTGAATTAACAAGTCATGTATTTACCACTATGGCTAAAAGTACGGCATGCATGCAGAGCGCATGATCTAAATTACCAAGGTAACAAAATTTATGCCCAAAAAACATATATATCTTTAAATGTTTATATATATTGTTGGATTGGTTACTAAAACCAAAAATAAAAAATATTGGTTAGGGAGGTATTTTCAATAAATTAATAATATATAGTTATTGGTTAGAAGGTAGAATAGAACTACTAGTTTATGACATTACTTCTGTCTTTTGAAGCTGGCAAGGCCCCTCCTCAGCCACAATTTCTGTTGATGATGGAAAAAGCCAGCTCAAATACATTGTCTGTCGTTCTTCTCTCAACTACTATATACATCCTTATATACACAAACTTTTATGTTGTAACCATTTAAAATCAAAATAATAATCAGTTTGTATAACGTGGATAAAATCTGAGAAGCGTATCTTATTTTTTTGGAACCGACGATCTATTTTCATACGAGAACTATCACTTTAATCATATGTCCACAGACTTAATCTTCGAAACTCTTCTGCATTCATGTCTTCATCATATCCAAGCCTGCAAAAATACTCCTCCAAACAAAATTATCGTACAAATATTTTGTGATTATATTGTCAAAATCAATTATTCAGTTTTTTTATCATCGCACCGCTTTACCATTCTACCCTTCCACTATTTGTCTCGTCAATGATCTACTTCAATGAAAATCCACATCGACAAAAAATTATACACACAACTAGATACTGTAGAAACAAAAACCACTACAAACGGACTACACTTACTAATTCTATCATTTTACTAGTGTACATAGAGATTTCAAAAATAATCTCTCAACGAAATTTAAAATGAGATTGTATTGACACTTGTAATGAGACGAAATCACTCTTTGTCATTAGATATATTACCAATACCTAAATGGGGCTGGACTAGTGGTTTTTCTTTTACTTTTTGACATTGATTTTTTTTATTCAAGCTTTAGTTTTTGGAACAATACTTATATGTTTGGTAAGTTTCCTTTTATCATCTAAATCTGTGCCGAACTAGTCGGGCCCAAATTAATGGGCTTTAAACCAATTAATTTTTTGATTTAAACTGGATTTTAGACAAAGTGCGGAACCTGATACCAACAAATAGGCTTTTAGCGTCTTTTCATACTTTTTCTAATCTTCATAACCCTTTGGTTTCTTTGAAGGAAAACGAGACGATTTAGGATATAAACATCCTTTGGGAAGATCATGTAAAAACGTTAAAAGTTAGACATTCATCTTAAGGTTTCATGATGTTTAGTTGAGCTGATTTTTTATACAAGATCTTTATTTGAGTTACCTTTCATTTGAAACCAGTTTAAGGTCATTCATATTGATAGTTCGAAAATTATGCCTATTTTACTAAAAATAGGTTGATCTAACAAACAAATGATGTGTATGCAGAAATTGTGTCCATGAATTTTGGACCGATCGGTCCTCTTAAATACATCAATTTTAAAGGTTAAATTGGTTCTGTTTCACTCCAGAAAACCGATCTCTCTATATATTTATCAGCTAACATAGCACAACATTAAAAGCCCATATTTGCATGAGATTAACCCAATATGTAGACCAATAATATTATTTGAAGGCCCATAATAAACCATTAAACAGCCCAAAACGACACACAGCGTATTGCATAAATGAGCTCTCTAACTCTCAACAATGGCGGTCGGAAGAATCTTGTAAATTCGATTCTGATTTAGAGCGAAAGGAAGCGGGAGAAGAAAGATGTCGGGTATGGGGGATGGCTACGTGGGTACAGCTCAAGATGCGGTGAGGATACGGCGGCTGCAGAAGCAAAGAGAAGCCGAACGCCGTAGAATCCAAGAGTTGAAGAGCAAGACTGCCTCCGGCAAAGACCAATCTGGTCTTCTCCAATTCGGCACCAGCTCTTGTGAGGTATGTTTCGACCAATCAAGATCCTCTCTATAGGTTTCTTCTGTCGTTTGATTCGGATTGTTCTAGGAAACTCAATTTAGAACTTGTGTTGTCTTTGAATTAGGAGCTTCCGCAATAGTTAGGGTTTAGCATTATTAAAACCGCCAGTTCTCATTGCTGATTCACAGAACATAATTAGAAAATCTTTACTTTAGAAATTGCAGCTTTGGTGAATCCCAAATGTTTTATTTATTTATATGGTTGTTTATCATATTTGTTTTTTTTTTCAGATTCTTGACACTGCTTTCAAGAAGGAAACAGTTGGTTTAGTTACAAGAGAGGAATATGTGGAGAAGGTATATTGGAGTCATGGCTTGTATCAATTTTATAAGAGTCATGTAGATTATGTTGTTTAAGTGTGTCCTTCATATCTGTAGAGGGTTAATATTCGTAATAAATTTGAGGAAGAAGAGAAGGAGAAACTGCAGAAGCTACAGCAAGAGTGAGTTTTGTTTTTAGGTTCATTTTTTCTAGTTATTGATGGTTTGGATTAAGCTACAGCAAGAGTGACTTTTGTTTCTAAACTACAGGGAAGAGGAGCTGCAGCTAGAGAAGCGTAATAAGAAGAGAAAGATTAAGGGATCCTCCCGCTTATCTTTTGCTGAAGATTTTGAGAATGGTAGTGATGAAAATGATGGAGAAAACAGTAAGTGGATTCATTCATCAATCTTGTAGTAGATCCGACTTAGTTTACCTGGACCATACTCATTAAATGGTTTACCTTGATTCCTGACTGTGTTATTATTTCATCTGTTTGATTTGTGATAGTAGTAGGATTAGGTGTGATACTTGCTGTCGTTCAATTAAACCACTTCAGCTTTTTTTGTATGTGGAAGTTGAAAATGTATTAGAGACATTAATTATACTATTGTAGATTGGAGTTTTGCTTGGTTGTTGGACCTTTTGAGATGCTAATAGCTTTTGGGCATAGGAATTTCAGAAAAAATGTCATCTTTTGCTTTCTTCTTGAGTTTACATATTTGGTAACTTGTGTCATGTACATGCAGAAAGTTTGGGGACAGTGAGTTTACGCTGCGGAAAACTTGGCAAGGACCCCTCAGTGGAAACTAATTTCTTGCCTGACAGGTGATCTCTTACTCTCTTGTTTACCTTTATCTTCACTGCCTGCTTTTGCAGTTAGTCTTAACTTTATCTGTGGTGTTTTGAGGTTGCTGTTTCAGTGAGCGGGAGGCTGAGGAAGAAGCTGAACGTGAAAGGCTGAAGAAGCAGTGGCTTCGTGAACAAGAGCAGATTAAAAGTTTGCCACTTACTAGTTGCTTGTAATTTAGTAGTAACACTTGATTCAAGGAAGATTGTCTGACTTTTTTTGTTTGTTATCAGACGAGCCTGTTGAGATTACTTACAGTTACTGGGATGGGACTGGCCATAGACGAGTTATCCAGGCAAGCGCAATCTACATCTTTGTCTCGCTATTTGAGCTTAAGTATGATCATATACTTACCTTTATGATATACCCTTTTACAGGTCCGCAAGGGTGATGCAATTGGAAATTTCTTACGGGCTGTTCAGCAGCAGCTTGCCCCTGACTTTCGAGAAATTCGGACAGCATCAGTTGAAAATTTGTTATATGTAAAGGAAGATCTTATTATCCCACATGTGAGAACCGTTTACAGTAATGAACATTTGTCTCTTCACTATCTAGAACTTAACGATAATATGGCATGTTGTTTTGGTGTGCAGCAACACAGTTTCTACGAGCTGATCATTAACAAAGCTAGGGGGAAGAGTGGCCCGGTATGTCTTGTAAACATTTTCTGAATTCAATTTATATAGAAAATGGTAGCTGAGACTCCTCCTGCACCGTTCTTGTTAACAGCTGTTTCACTTTGATGTGCATGAAGACGTGAGAACAATAGCAGATGCAACGATAGAGAAAGACGAGGTATGGTTTCCTTGATCCAGTTGCATTTGTTAATGGTAAGTGGTATCTAAAGCTTTGTAAAATGTGTTGTTATTGAAGTCGCATGCGGGTAAGGTTGTGGAGAGGCATTGGTACGAGAAGAACAAGCATATATTCCCTGCTTCCAGATGGGAGGTAACACTCTCTAATCACACTTTCTATGAAGACTATTAATTCTTAGCTAATTCTAGACTTTGAATCTAATCTTATTGCATTTTGTTTGGGTAGATTTACGACCTGACGAAGAAATGGGAACGGTACACAGTCCATGGGGACTGATTTTGGATCAGAGATGCTTTTGATGACATGATTGATCAGATTTGGTGTGATATTAGTGCAATGTTCATGCAACCTTCTCATTATCAGTCACCTCAATGTTCCATTACGCTTTCTTTTTTTAATCTCTTGAAATCATGGAAACAATTATTTAATTTTTTTTAAAAATCATGAAAACTTTGTGTGAGATCTTCATAAGGTAACAAAATCACAAAAAAATTAAAATGAGAGAGCCGACAAAACTCGTGTTTGTTATCATTTGTTTTTGTTTTCAGAAAATAAATAATTTTTTTTCGTTATCTTAGCATAAATACCAAAGAGGACACTGTTCTCTCATTTGCAAATTCGTTGAAGCGATGATGAATCTTAGGGTTTTGTTCCTCGCTCTCCTTCTCCTTGCATCTCCTCTTCTTCAAGGTCTCCTCTCAATCCTCTCTCCTTTTTTTCTTTCTTTTCTGGATTTTGTAGATCTTGATCCGTTTGTATCGTCGTGTTTTCTTAGTTTACAGTTTCAGATTTGATCTCTGGTTCCGATCTGTTTTCTGGAAGGATCTAGTCTTTTTCCGGAGAACGTTACCATCGATCTGAGTGAAATTGAGCTCGTTTTATAGAATTTTTCATCGAACATTGTGGTTGTGTGCTTTAGGTATTGCTGCCAATCGTTGAGCAATGTAAAAGATTGTAGATCGAATGCTAAGTAATAGCTTATTCAATAGTGTAGAACGCCTTTGGTAGAGGAAAAATTTGTAGATTGAAATGGTTTTGAAAGTATTCACAGCTCCTATGTGTTTGAAGACATTAGACCTGATGATGAGTGTTTTATTATTATCCCTTTTATCTTAGTTGCTAGATGTCAAGCGGATGACGATGATCATTCCAGTCTGGTTGATGATGTTGTGGGAGAAAGCAGTGATTCTGGGGTTGAGGAAGATGATCAGGATTTGGATTTGAACTTGATCTCAGCTCCAGGAGTTGAGACTGTTTGTGTTTTCCCCAAAAACAGTGCCAAATGTAAGTGTTTGCCCTTTTCTCCCATGTGTTTATCCATTGTTATCATCTTAAAGATTTTGTTTTTAATGCCAATTGTTGTTTTATGCAGTGGTTGCAGCTGGAGAAGAGACTGAGCTTCTTGTCGGTCTGAAAAATGATGGTAGCTAATTACCTCTTTTAACCATCTCTTTGGGTTCTATGTTGGTTTTAAAATTCTAAATATATCCAAATTGGCTGTGTGACATAACAGGGAAAACTAGCGTAGGTGTGATGGGAATTAGGGCCAGCGTTCATCTTCTTTATGATCATAAGTTGTTGGTTCAGAATCTAACCATGCTGGTATGCTGCATATTCGAGGATTTTCACATTATGATGTTTTTTTTTTTGTAAAATCATATATTTCTAAATATTTGTTATGGTTTTTTATCTATGAACGTGTTTTCTAATGTTCTCGTGCTGCCTTTTCAATTGCAGAGGTTCAACAATGCATCCATCCCAACCTCTCTTCAAGCAACATTCCCGTACATCTTTGCCGTCAGCCAGTACCTGCAGGTACACATACCCCCCACGATAAACAACATATCATTCTCATTCATTCTAAGCATTGGAAAGATGTCATCGTACTTGGTGTTGTTATCTTGTACAGCCTGGAGCATTTGATCTGGTGGGTTATATCATCTACGACGTGGAAGGCAAGCCATTCCAGAGTGTCTTCTACAACGGAACCATTGAGGTGGTTGAATCTGGAGGTCTTCTCAGTGGTGAGTCTGTCTTCCTTCTAACACTCGGAATTGCTCTCCTCCTCCTCCTCGGTCTATGGGCATACAGCCAAGTACAGCGTCTCACTAAGGTAAAACCACTGGATCTCTTTTTCTTTCCAGTAAATCATTTGTACCGTTAATATACATTTGACAGTTTTCTCGTTTATCAGAAAACCAAAAAGGTGTCCAAGGTGGAAGTAGGAACCAGGTCTACCGATGCATCACTCGATGAATGGCTCGAGGTTTGCTTCTCTTACTCCCACTCTCTTTCTTCGCTTGGATCGTCTGCGCTGTAATTTAATCTGGTCGAAATGTGTGTTATTATGCCTTCAGGGAACTACTTTGGCCAAGACATCGTCTGGGAAATCGAAGAACAAGAAGAACTAAAAGAGCTTTTTGGCTCTTCCCAGTTTTTGAAGGAGTTTCCAAGGGTTTAAACGTTACTTTTTTTGTTCAAGCAATGTACTATTTAGACAATTTTCACTTCTTGCTATAAATATTCTCCTCATAAACGACTTTAACATTTAATGGTTTAGATCTGCCGTTTTCTGTTGTCAATCCTCTCAAACGACTTTAACAACACATTTACATCTTTCATAAAATCAATTACAAATTGCGTATTAAACCTTTTGAGCTAATAACATAGTTTTAGTTTAAGAGATAAGACAATCAGTCCTTGATACTTTGTTCTTGAGCAGCGGAGCTAAGGAGAAACAACAAAAGGGTGGCGTCGTAAGACAGACGGATCCTAGAAGACGAACAATGGACGTTCAGGAATGCAACTTGGTTAAGTGGGACAGGAAGAGGGATGCTTTGAGTGCTGAGTATGAAGAAGCTTCAAAGATTCACACGGAGTTGCGACAAATGCATCCTGGCTCACGTTTAAGACTGGCATATTCTAAACAGAGAGTTAATGTATAGTTTAGAATATACAATAGAGTGTTGTATATTTCTAAACCAAACCGGAATCACTAGTGGAAAAGCTCGCGATTTTCCATTTCCTGGCTTGGTATTTTATTTGGAATGTGTATGGAAGAAACTCTCAAGATAAGCTTACTCAAAGTGAATAGAAGAATCACAGCTTTTAGTTACAAAGATCTTAAATCAAAGACCCTTTTTTTCTCTCTGTCAAACCAGAGCTTATGAATCAATTTTTGTTTTTTCCATTATTAGTTCAAGAAGAAGAAGTAAGAACACAACAACAACGAGGTCGCTAACCTCCCTTTTTATTTCTCATCTCACCTGTTCCATGGAGACTAGCGATTTCCGTTACTGATACTTCTCAATCAAGCAGCAACTTTCTTCGACGTGACTGAGTTCACAATGGTTGCAAACTCAGGACCCTATAGTCACATCAAAAGGTGAGTGAGCTTTACTTCTATTCATCAACCGCAATATCCACAAAGGTCTAAGCTTTACTTACCTTCAAGGAGGCACCACCGACAAGAAATCCATCAATGTCTTCTTCTTTGGCAAGCTCTGCACAGTTGCCTCCATTGACAGAACCTGGCAGTAGAGTAGGAAATAATCAACATATAGTTTGATTTTGCAGTGGACATCTAAACTAACGCACCTCCGTATATGATTCTTGTTTTGGAAGCGACTTCCTCAGAAACATTCTTCTTGAGCCAACCGCGGACAGCTACATGGACTTCTTGTGCTTGCTGTGGAGATGCAACTTTACCAGTTCCAATTGCCCATACAGGCTCGTATGCAACCACTACATTGTCCCAGCTAGGCACAGCATCTGAAATTACAAATAAATTATCAAGTTCGGACATGATTTGGAACATGAGAGACTGATAAAAGAAAGTACAAGACTGTTACCAGCAAACGCCTTCAGTTGCTCAAAGCAAACATCGAATGTTTTGCCTGCTTCCCTGTCCTCTAGCTTTTCCCCAATACAAGCTATTACTCCAAGACCCTCACTCAATGCGTAAGCAGCTTTCTTCCCGATAAACTATATATGGTTGTGTTGAGAACAGAGCAAACAAGTCTTCACAAACCTTTCTTAACAACTCACTAGTTCATATTAAGTATTTTTATAAATTGACCTCATCCTTTTCTCCAATGACATGTCTCCGTTCAGAATGCCCAAGAATAACCCACTTGCAGCCGAGGTCTTTGAGCTGTTCCACACTATATACAAAACAGAAAGTCTTAAGAGGGGGGAATAATTGCAAAGCTTAGATATTTTAGCCAATTTTCAATCATATATAAACAGAGAGAGAGATATATATAGTATAAGTGAAAAAGAGAAGTTGTAACCTGATTTCACCAGTGAAGGCTCCACCTTTCCCAACCCAAGAGTTCTGACCCGATATATCAATACGGTCAGTCAATGAAGATTTGACCTGGTCGATGTAGACAAATGGAGGTGACACAACAACATCTACACAGATCACACAAAAATGATCATTGAGAACAAATGATCAGCATAATGATGGTTTAAAAGAAGTTTGAATTTTGGCTGGAAAGCTAAAATGGACAGAATTCATAAGACAAGACTTCACAAAGTGAAGTAATGTCCCAAGTACAATGCTTCAATCATTCGAAGAGTGGCAGAAACTCAAGCATCTTACCTACATCAGCTTCCAATGTTGCAGTGTTGAGATCAGAAACAAGCTTGGCGATGGAATCCTTAGTCCCGTTCTAAAACACATGCCACAAGAGACATTAGTTTCAGGAGATACAGAAGAAAAGAAAAGACTTTAGGGCGTTGTACTTACACACTTCCAGTTTCCTCCAACGAAAAACTGCAGCATAAGAAAGAGCAAGTGTTTAGGCAAATCAACATTCAACACATTGTGAAATTCAAATGAAGTGACTTGAGATCAATTTAGGGGAATTTAGATTCTACAGAGACTAAAAGGAATAACCTTATTGATATTTAAAAGGAATAAACTTTATCCAATCCTAGAACATTAATCTAAGTATTTCAATAGAGTTAGGTTTTAAAGTTGGAACCTTTCCGGATCCAGCCATGGCAACAACGCCTCTGGGAGAACGATGCGAAGAAGGAGAGGATGAAACGAGACGGACAGAGGAATTAACGCGGTGGACGAAGGATTGGTGGGAGACAACGGCGGCGTCGAGCGTGGGAGAAATGCGGCGGAGGCCGGAAAAAGAAGGAGTGCCACCGGAGACTTGGGCAGTGAGTGAGGTAGCCATTTCGTTGGGGTTTGGCGTGTAGTGTGAGTGGAAAAGGTTAGATGAGATAGAGACGAGACTTGACTCTCTCAGCTTAAGCTTAAGGTAAAGGAGATAGAAGAAGAAGGCAATGAGGGTTGGTGGTGCTCCTCGCTTTCTGACTCTCAAGGGTAATTTTGTCCTTTTCTTAAATAAGGTGACACGAGTTTGTTCCAGTGGCTAACGCGCCTTAAGCCACGTCTCGTTCTCACGCTCTTCAGACTGATCACTCTGCTGAGAAGGGGGTTAGTCCACAACCTGCAACCCACAATTTTTTTAAAAAATTCACATTATCTGAAACCTATCCCGCAATAGAGTGGATTTAAATTATTAGATCTATGGATATGCACAAAATAATCAAACCCGCAAACCAACAAATTATACATAAACATTAAATTTTATACTATATTATTTTATCATACATATTGAATCTTAAACATCAGAGTTTTAGAAATTAAAACTTAAACATGGATAGTACAAAACCACCATAATCAATAGTTTTAAAGTTTAAAATATAAACATGAATTCAAATCGTAAAATAAAATATGACTATTGATTCACGCAATCACACTTTCAAACATGATTTATAATCTGAAATACAGTAAAGTAAACCATACGTTTTCATCAACAAGTAGCCAACAAAAATAGCAAAAAAATATAATTAAAAACACTTACGTAGTTGAGTCCACATGAGACTCATTTATAAACAATCGACATTATTAATGAGTCTCTCAAGCTCCGTCTCTAAATATATATAAGTAGCAATAATTAAGACTCAGAAAACATAATTAAAGAAACATAAGGACTTACCATTATGTTCACACTATTGTATTGAATTATCCCGGTCGTTTGCTTTTTGTTTATATAATGCATACTGCTCTAGTTGCTGGTTGGGCCGGTTTTTAGGAATTGAGAAAATATGACTTATTTTTTTGTTGTAAAATAAACTAAGAATTCTGGTGGTTCTAGAGGATCTAGCTACAGGAGAACCATGAACTGAATCTCTGAAACCAATTCCTAGTACAAATCAAAGTTTGGATATTTTCTAGAAGTAGACAATTTCTGTATTTTTTAGAACCCTAGAACTAATGCTAAATGAGGACTCAGAAGCTACCGTCGTAATAGGTATGCTGAGAAGGTTACATGCCATGATTTCTAATTCTCCAAAGTGTAGAGAATTGTCTTTCCAATTGTCCAAGACATTTAACTTTGCAAACATCTTCATGTCTATAGGTGGTTCTTCCAAATACAAGTCCAAAGCAGATTTTTCACTAGCACACACAATATTTTTACAGAAATTGTGAAAGGCCTACATGATTTATACTACACACATTAATCATAAATAAAGATATAAAAGAGAGATGAATAACAAGAGAGATGAATAACAAGAGAGATGTGACTTACATAATAGTTGATGACAGTCTTGCCATGTCTATGAAACTCATCCTCTTCAGTCTGATCTTCCAGAGGCTGAGAAAATGATTGCCATGATGGCCATGATGAAGTTGAAGTGCTCTCACTTGTTGGATTAGGAGTGCTCTTATAAGCCTTAAAGAACTGATTCAGTTTAACCCTCACGTGTTCTTTTTTTTTTCACAAGTTCTCTCAGAAAGATTTGAGAAATAATAATCCAAAACATCTTAAATCTCGGATCAAGTATAACATCCATAACAAAAACATCAGAATACTCATGCCAATACTTATCAAATTGCAATTGCATAGCACCAACCATACCAGCTATCACAGGATCTGATGACATCTCATGCACTTGCAACTAATACTTAATCTTATAAACTTGCATAAAATACAAGTCTGATGTTGGATATGTAGAACCCAAGATCAAGTTGGTTATCTCATCAAATGGTTGTAGCAATTCAGACATTTACATCCCTAGTTCCATTCACTTTCTGTTGGAAGAAGTGAGAAATTAGAATCCACTCTTTAGTAACAATCAAAAGTTTCCCTATAGAGAATGACTCTTACAAGAATTTTATAAGTGGAATTTCATCTTGTAAGGACATCTAATACCAAATCAACTTTGATTTTAAGACCAACAGAATGTACACAACTAGCAAACAACTTCCTACGAGCTTCTGAAGCTTGAACATATTTAATGCTCTGTCGGATTTTATGTAGCTAATACCCAATCACTTTCAAACCTTTTTGGACAATAAGATTAAGAATGTGGGCAGCACATCTAACATGAAATAACTCCTTCGTACACAATAAAATATCCTCTAAAATCAGCTGCCTCTTTAAGATATTTTGCATTGTGTCATTATTTCTAGCATTGTCTAGTGTTATAGAGAATATTTTTTTCTCTATTCCCCACTCTCTCCAAACCTCAAGGATAATCATAGCCAAATTCATACTCGTATGAGGAGGAGGTAAAGCAAAAAATGAAAGAATCTTATTCTTTAACTTCCAATCTTTGCCTCTGTAATTTGTTGTCAAGCACATATACCCCTCAATAGTTATAAAAGTCCATAAATCAGATGTGAAACAAATCCTACCCGGGATTTGAGACAATTCCAGCTTCAACAACACTTTTTCGCTCTGATTCAACTTGTAAATATTTGAAACTACTATTTTTCTAGTTATAAATTGCACATCAGCATTCAAATACTTTTACAATATCCTAACTCTACTATATTCAACAAAGAAAAATGATAAATCATGCTCAATGACACACAGATCATATCACGGAAAACACCCTGATCAATCTTTTTTATTGTAGTTTTTCCTTATTACAAACTATCATAACACCAACATCATAATTCCTAGGTTTTCTAAGGAAACTCAATGAGTGATGACCATAACTAGTTGTTTTCATAAGCAAAATCTTTTAAGCAATGATTGCGTTGAGCTCTACGTACAACTACACTATTACTAACCTTATTGATTACTGTGAAGTTTTCTCAGATAAGCGAAGTCTTTTTCTTTGGTTTTTTCCTCTTAGTTTCATTTTCTGGAATATCGTTAACAAAAACGGTTGGAAATGTATATCCTTGACTAAGAGGATCATCTTGTTTTCCTCTATCAGAATGAACCTCCATAGACTCCATTTACAAATATAAAATTTGTTACTAAAATTGCAGAGACATACCGTGAGAACTAATTGAATCACGAAACCGTGAGAACTACTGGAATCAAACCGTGAAAAATAATTGAATCACGAAATGATGAGCTGAAGGAAGAATACAAACCGTGGGAATTGGGACTTAGGGTTAGTTTTGAACCTTCGAGTCTTTGACGACGATGGATTAGGCGAGGAGGAGACTGCGGAGAAGAGGCGCTGGGGGATCTCTGTTTGTTTGCTGCATGTTATAGGGAGATAATAGCAGCAAATCTATAGAGTTATTCTGGTGGTGGTCAAAGTCTAATAAGGTGAGGTGTGGTAGAGCTCTCCTTCCACTTGCCAAGCCGGACCTAGGACATCTTCTTCTCTGTTTCTCTCTGATTCATCGAGCTCATCAATCGATCTGGTTTGAATCTCTCGGCGACAAACTCGGGTTGAATCGGAACTTGGGATCGATGACTGCAAATTTCTCTTCTCACTTTGTTGTTCATCTAGATCACATGTTTTTGATTGGACTTTTGGGCTTAGGTTTAGTTTAGAAATTAATAGGCCATAAAATGGAAACCTCGTGACCTTAAATCCGTTAACCCGCAAAAATATAAAGTCCACTTCACTAAATCCATAAAAATATGGTCTCCTTAAAACATACCCGAATTCAGCTCGTAACGGATAAAAAACCGCAAATCCATAGATAAAAAAACTATATTCCTAGCACTACTGATCAGGTGCCAAAATAGTTGACGAACTATTTGATTTGTCGTAAACATTTAGATATTCTTTATATTCAACTCCGTTCTTTTAAACTTTGAATATTTTGATATTAGAGATTTAAAAATCCATTCATATATTTTAGAATTTTGGTTTAGATTTATTTTGCTTTTTTTTGTCGTCTCATATTATTAAAATAAACACAAAATTAAACAAACAAAAAAGGACATAAGACAAGCAAAAAATGATCAAAACACATGGAGAAACAATGTTGAAGGTGCTCCAAAACCATCGAAAGCTGTCGGAAAATCTAATTTTTAAAGTACAACCAATTTCAGAGAACCTCAAACAAATTTTATCTTCCAATCTGCAAATTAAGGAATTTTTTGAACAAACGGCTCCAAAACGTTAACGGAGAAAATTAAATCGACATAACTTCCACGAATACTGAGAAAAAGCAATCGTTTTAAAAGTTCTGACTAGACCAAACAACTTGAATTGCATTAATTCAAACCAAGAACATCGACCACAACTCTAATCCATAACTTTGATCTATTGTAAATAAAAGAATAATAAGTTTGATAAACGAACAAGTCCTTTAAACAAAAAAGGATAAAAAAATTATACAATCTGATCTACAGATAGAAACAAAACAAAACTAATCAAACCAAAGAAAAAAATCGATTAAAAATGAATAAAATCAAATTTGACAAACTCCAAACCCAAATCTATACGAGACACCAAAACATGTAAGATGAAACTTTAGATTAAATCCAACCATAACATTATTAAAGAAACTAACACATACCGAACAAACCGATAAGACAAAAACGGCCGTTTAAATCAACCAACCACCACATGAAAAGTCAATGAATGTCAGACTTAGAGGCGGTTTAAACAAAAATGGATGACAGAAAACGAATCTAAAATCAATGCTGTAAACATCATTCCACAACTTCTACGAAAAGCCAAGCCACCGAGGAAGCGAATTGAAATTCGCATAACAAATGTCCATTCTGTTTAGCTCTATTTGGGTTAGAATATCTAAAATATTATAATTAAAATGTGTTTAATTTGAATAAAATGTAACTAAGAACTTTAGGTCATTTTAGGTATTGTCATTGACGTATTTCGATCTAAATAATAACTGACATACTTAGATTTATAATTGTTATTCCGATGTACTATATAACTGCGCTTATGACGACGTACCCATTTTTTCCGGTTCGGTTCAAGTTTTATTCTGGTTATGCTACCAGACACGGGTTTTGATGAATCATTTGATAATGCGACATTTTGAAATTAATTGCGATTCATAGAGCATAATACTGTGGCTATGTGAATGTCGTGCATTTATTAGGGATAGTATTGTAACTTTAGTATTTTTATGCTTTTATTCCGAAGTCTTTTTCAAGTTTTGATTTTATAAGATTGGTATGAATTCTTGAAAAATGCAGTTTAAAAAGAATATTTATGGCATACTCCATGCTCAACGTATTCTATATAATTCTTTTTTTTCAACATTCAATAATTCGTTTTGAATGTATCTTTTATAAAATTGGGCGACGTGTGAAGAAGAGAAAAACAGATATCGGATAACACACTCACGCGATCCTCAACCTCATAGTAATGACCAATTTTTACATCACCACACACTATACGACACAAGACAGAAACAAAAAAAAACTAATCATCATTCATCAACCAAACCACATCTCCAAGAAACTTGACTGATACTGAAGCAAAAACAGCAGTAGAACTATAAACGCCGCCACTCCCCACGGCGAGCTTCCACCGTCATCTCCGGGACTCACATAAGTAGTCCGACGGTTAGAAAACACCCCAAGAAACGCTTCAGGGTTCTCCATGGAAGATAACCACCGGACCAAGACGATAAGAAGTAGAGGAATCAAGAGAAGAGCAAGATTCATCTGCTCTCCCGCGGATTCAGCTGCTTCTTCGAAGCTGAAGTACCATGAAGTCAACAAGAACACTGAAGCAACGGCTAGGATTAAAAGGACTGGGTATGGTAGAGGTGAGAGCGAGAATGAATCCAAGATCGATGCTCCTCCTGTTCTTCTCTCTTCATATGCCATCTCTAATAATAATGAGGACGCTTTTTCTTTCTCTAGCTTTTATGTGTAGGCGCTGAGGAAAAACTTATAGAAACCGACTTTGGTTAATATATTATAATGTGTGACCGACAGATTACCTAATGATTATATAATAAAAAATATGTTATGGGATTACCTCAAGTAAATGTAGTAGTAGACTTCATGTTCATTGGAAGTCCTTTTTTACCAAAAGAAGATGTATACGCGTTCGATTTTATAAATAGTTTATTTGGTTGATTTTACACTCTAACAAATTATTATATGGCTCATTGATCTCTTTTTCTTGTCTTTTGTTGAAAATTTTGTAACTATCTTGACGCAATCAAATTTGCTTACATACATGAAATATAAAATCAAGATGGTACGTATAGATCATCTTTATTTTGAGTAAAGCAAATACTCAAAGAAGATGAATATACAATATTAAGCATTATAAGAATGCCTTGGGAAAGTATTGTAGAGATAGATATTAGATAGGATAAAGTGGTGTTTAAAAAAAATGTGTTTTAAGGAATCTAACTGCAAAACTTAAATCACGTTCTAAGTGAACATTCGTCATGAAAAGAAACTCAAAATTGTAGGTGGAGCGTCTTTATCAACGTTCCTTATTTTTCTTTGCTTTAATTGTTATCATTAATCACCTATTTACTAAAAACATACAAAATTCAAAAAATGACATAACCATTTGACCTTTTACTCTAGCCACCATTTGACATCATTCTCAGCGTTCTTTACTAATTGCATAATTATGAATATAAACTTAGTTAATTCGTTAATCTTATTAAAAATGATAAAATAAACAACGGTCAATAATATTTGACTTTAAAAACTCTGAATTTATTCCAATGAAAATTGATGGCTTATCGAAATAAATTCAAAACTCCGTAAGACTCGGTCTGTTTGACTCAGACTCAACAAAAATTGAAAACCAAGACTCAATCAATGACTTATCTCCTTTATTTTTTGTTTGCTTCTTTATTTTCGGTTTGATTTGCTCCAACAAGTCCTCCAATTTAGCTTGATTCACAGAGCAAATCCCAAACTTACTTCTCAATCTTTCGAACATTTCACGTTCAGTGGTTTAGTGAAAATGTTTGCAACTTGCTTCTGAGTTCCACAATGCTCAAGACGAATTAACCCTTCATTTACCAGCTCATGCAAAAAGTGAAAACGAACCCCAATATGCTTACATCTTCCATGAAAAACCAGATTCTTAGATAACTTGATAGTTGAGGTGTTGTCACATAGAATTGTTGTGTTTCCTTTTGCTTCATACCTCAATTCTTTTAACACTCCCATGAACCAAACAACTTGACAAGCACACACTGATTTTGCTACATACTCAGATTCTGTGGTAGAGAGTGTAACAATCAGCTGCTTTTTTTGATAACCAAGCTGCAGCTGCTCCATCCATAAGCAACACATAACCCGATGTACTCTTCCTACTTTCAACATCTCCAGCAAAATCACTGTCAGTATAAACCAATAATTCACCTGTTCTTCTTCTCTCATACCAAATACCAAAATCCATGGTGCATTTTAAGTACCTTAAGACTCTCTTAGCTGCATGTAAGTGTAACATTGTCAGTTTTGACATAAACCTACTTAGAAACTTACAACAAATTGCGGGTCAGGTCTGGTTGATGTGATGTACATGAGACTTCCTATTATCCGCTTATAGTAAGTCTCATCTACTCTTTCTCCTTCCTCATCCATTTTGAGTTGGCTTCCAGGCACCATTGGATTAAACACTCCATTGCAATTCTCCATTTCAAAACGCTTAAGAACTTATAGTGTGTACTTTTTTTATGCTATATGGATTCCATGTGGCGTCTGCATCACCTTAATTCCCAAGAAAAATCTCATCTTACCAAGGTCAGTCATCTCAAACTCCTTTTGCATTGACTCCTTGAAATCCCTTATCATTGAAATATCATTTCCTGTGTAGATAAGGTCAGCCACATATATACTAACAATCAAACTATCACCTTGTTTGTTGGTCTTGAGAAACAAGGTTTCTTCATTATGAGACTTTTTGAAACCTTTCTTGATAAAATATTCTTCAATCCGACTAAACCATATCCTTGGTGTTTGCTTTAATCCATATAATGCCTTGTGGAGCTTGTAAACTTTGTCTTCTTCTCCTTCAAAATTCCATACAAAAACGCTGACTTCACATCTATTTGATAGATGATCCATCCTCTATGTGCTGCTGTAGCTATAATAGTTCTGATTGTGTCCATTCGAGCAACATGAGTATATACCTCTGTGTAGTCAATACCATGCTCTTGAGAATACTTTAGCTACCAGCCGTGTTTTATATTTATTTACCTTTCCATGCTCATTAAACTTAGTCTTATATATCCATTTTACTCCAATGCACTTTGCTTCATTTGGTAAACTTGTCGGTTTCCAAGTCTGATTCTTAATGATCGATTTATTCTCTTCATCCATCACTCCTCTCCACTACAAACTTTTTCTATCTTCTTCAAAAGTTGATGGATCCTTAGTATTTATCTCAACCATGTTTACCTCATCTTCTCCTTCAATTGTGTTTTCATTCCCTATGACATAATCATTAAGATATTGTGGAGGTCTAGTGATTCGTACCTCTCCGACTGCAACATTATGTTCGTTTGAACTTCCTCCTCGATTTCTTCATTATGTTTAATTTGAGCATTTTCTTCATCACCAGACGAATCTCCTCCATTACTTGCTTCAACTTCACTATCCTCCCAAATCGCATCATCATCACTCTAAGTCAATTCAACATTTAATTGATCATTTTTCCAGTTCCAGCCTTTTGTTTCCTCAAATACCACATCTTTGCTTATCATAATCTTCTTTGGGTTTGGATTGTACATCCTATATCCCTAGGATTATTCAGAGAAACCAACAAATATCCCGACTGTATTTTTATCATCAAGTTTACCTCGCTTTTCATCTGACATATGCACATGGGCAAGACTTCCCCACACTCGAAAATGCTCCACATTTGGCTTCACTCCACTCCATGCTTCTTGTGGTGTCATATTTCTTACAGAAATTGTGGGACACCTATTAAGAACATAGAATGCCCACAATACTGCATCTGGCCAAAACATCTTTGGCACTTTCCTTGCTGAAAGCATGGATCTCACCATGTTCATGATTGTGCGATTCTTTCTTTCTGCGATCCCATTCTGCTGCGGAGTGTAGGCGGTGGTTAACTGTCTTTGAATTCCTTGCTCCTTACAGAAATCTAAAAATTTATTTGAAGTGTAATCTCTTCCTCGATCAGTCCTCAAGCACTTTATTTTCTTTCATGTTTCAGTCTCTACTCTATTCTTGAACATTTTGAAATGACTGAACGCTTCAGACTTCTCTTTTAGTAGATATACCCATGTTTTCCTGCTGTAATCATCAATAAAACACAACACATACTTTTTTTTACTAGTGGATACTGGATTAATCGGGCCACATATATCTGAATACAGTAGTTCAAGAACTTCTTTTGCTCTCCATGTACTCTTCTTAGGGATAGGTTTCCTAGGCTGATTTCCCACTAAATAGTCTGAACATGTAAAGTTTTGTAAGTTTAGGATAGGGAGGCCACGTACCGTGCCTTTACTTTGTAGCGTTTGCATTCCACCGTGACTTAAATGCCTATAGCGTTCATGCCATAACCTCGCTATATCTTCTGAAGTTGTCTGCAAATATCTTTGTTCACTTGGTTTTTCTTCATCTGAGGTTTGATCAAACAACATAAACATCCAATTTATGCTCATCTTGCTTCCTGCTATCAGCCCTTTCTTCTCATGATAGATCTTGCACATCCCTTTTTGTATGATGATTGTCAGCCTCTTCTCTTGAAGTTGACCAATGCTCAATAAATTATTTTTGAGTTCAGGCACATAGTAGACTTCACTTATGTTACATGTTGTGTTGTTCAACACCAGCTTCACATTTCCTTTGCCAACAACCTTCATTCTCTTGTTGTTTCCAAGCTTGACTGAATGTTTGAAGTTTCCGTCAAGAGTTGAAAACAAACTCTTATCTCCGCTCATGTGATTAGAGCAGCCCGAGTCAAGAAACTACGCCCTTCTTCTCATGTTTTCTTGTTCTCATGTGTATGTCATCAACAACAACTCAACATCTTCATCCATGTTTCTTTCACTTTCTTCAATGTACGCCATCATCAACATTTCTTCATTTTCTTCAAAATCAGCATAGTTTGCTTCTATCCACTTTGGACATTCATTTTGAAAATTTCCAAGACGATGACACTTATAACATTCTACAGTGCTTTTGTTGAAGAATGTCCTACCTCTACCACGTCCTCTTCCTCTTCCATTTGGGCCTCTTCCTCTTGTTTCACTTCCCCTTCCTTGTGTCACGCTTAACACTTGTTCATCTCCTTTGTATGGTTTCTTGAATTTTTGTTCATGAACCACCAAAGAACTTTAAAGTTCATCGAGTGAAATGCTCTCAATCTCCTTTGATTCTTCAATTGACACCACTACATACATGAATTTTTCACTCAAAGTTCTGAAGATCTTCTCCACCACCTTCGAATCTGTCATCACTTCACCATTACTTCTCATTTGATTGGTGAGAGTCAACACTCGAGTGAAATACTCTTCTATCTTCTCAGATTCTTTCATTTCAAGCACTTCGAAATCTCTTCTTAGCTTCTGCGACAACGATTTCTTCATTCGAGCATGTCCCCAAAATTTTATTTTCATCGAATCCCAAATTACTTTGGAGGTTCTTCTGTCCAAAATCTGCTCAAACGTTGTTCTATCAATTGATTGGTAGAGAAAGTGCTTGACTTTTTGATCGTTGGTTCTGGCGTTGTCGAGTTGTTGCCTCTGCTCTGGTGAGAGAACCATCGTGTTCGGTGGCTCTTCAAAACTTATCTTAATCAGGCTCCACAATCCTTTGGCTCGGAGGAAATTTTCCATAACTTCACTCCAATGATCCCAATGGCCATCAAATTGGGGTAATTTTATCTTATCGTCTCCCATCTCTCAGTTGGATTTGAAGCGACGACTTCTTTCTGTTTTCAAGGTCGAAAATAATGAGCTCTGATGCCACTTTGATAAAATAAACAACGCTTAATACTATTTGACTCTAAAAACTTTGAATTTATTCCAATGAAAAATCGATGGCTTATAAAGCCCTACAAAAACTGAAACTTCTACAAAAGCTGCAAAATAATCGAAACAAATTCAAAACTCTCGGTCATTTTGACTCAGACTAAACAACAACTGAAAACCAAAACTCAATCAATGACTCACCTTTTTTTATTTTTGGTTTGATTTTTTATTTCCTGTTTGATTTGTTCCAACAAAAAAAACATATGCATTCCAAAATTTTATAAATTTATTTATCACCGTCGGTTTTGATTTTCATCTTTTAAGATTCCATTATCTTGTACAGTGTTTATCTAATGAAAATCTGTTTTTTTGGAGGAATATTATACGTTTGGTTAAAACTTTCAGAAATACAAAGGAAACGATTCGCTATATGCTGCAGATCATACAAATATAGATTATTTTAAAAAAGAAAAAAAAACTAAAAGTTAATATTGAATATTGACTTCAAAGCACACCAAAATAGGTACCACGCACATTTATGCTTCACGTTAACAAAATACATATGCATTCCACAATTTAATTAATTTATTTACCAATTACCACCATCGGGTTTTGATTTTCATCTTTTAAGATGCCATTATTTTTTAGTGTTAATCAAATGAAAATCTATTTTTTCGAAGAATATTTATTATAGGTTTGGTTAAACTTTCAGAAATACAAGGAAACAAAATGTAATGGAAAAAACTACTCAAAATAATATTGAATATTGACGTCAAGTCACACCAAAATGGGTACTCCCCCGGCTTTGTCGCTGGAAATGCTTGTGATTGCACTTCACGTTCACATCAACAATACCTACAACTTACGAAATTCATTGATTTACATAAACGCAAACGCAACAACACTAACCGCGATCAAAACTAGTAGTAGCAAACGCATTTCCAGCGACCACAGGGACAGTAGTGAATGGATCTTTTAGACGTTTCAAGGTAAGAGAGACACCTCACGGCGAAGACCAGAGCCAATCGAACAGCGGCGAGGAGGAGCCAGCTCAGCAGATCTTCTCCTGAGGAGACAGTAATCTCGAATTTCACGGCGGAGGAAAGAGCTATAAGAGGACAAGCGCCACCGTGATCATGACTATTACCGGCAAGGGTGATGCCGTTACTCTACACCGTCCGCAGCAGCAACCGTGGTAATGCAATCGCCCATTCTTTTGTTTATTTATATGTTTAATGGTTATAAATGATTTGTGAAATGCTTTTTATTACTCGGATGATGATAAAACAAATGGGTATAGAGAGTCAGAAAGAGATAATGGTTTGTTAGGTATACTATAAATGATATTATCATGGTCCATCGACCATGATGATATACACTCACTATTTGGGAAAATCATTAGTACTAGTGGGGAAATTACCAATGAATTTTATGTGGTCATTTACATATGTAATATGTGGATTAGTCTAGAACGATTCGTGTGCTCAACTAATAAAGCATTTGGTCTCGTCATGTTTCTTTTGCGCTTATATCTCACATATGATCTTCTTCACTTTTAATCATTTCTTAGGTCTTTATTTGTTTTAGCTTTCGCTACTGTCCCCATACACAATATACCAGATGGAGTTGATCGAGAGTTAAATATTCAATCAAACACAAATTTGCTTTGGAACAAGAATCACTTTTTTATTATATATGTTTAGAAAATATTATCAAAAAGTAAACATTCAAAGTTCTCTCTCTTAGAACTCTTGTTCTCCCTTAGAAGTCTCAGAATTCTTCTTAACTCTCTTAAAACTCTCATATTCTCATAGAACTCTCATACAATTGTCACAACCCAACAATTGTATTTATAGTGGTTTAGGCACAATCTATTTCTAATAGAACAAGAAAACCTTATTAGATAACTCCTAATATATATTTAAATAACTCCTAAATATAAATCATATTCTTATCATAATCTCTTAAATCCATACTTGGTTAGGATTAATTTTACTTGTGGATCAAGGTATCTTCAAACTTACTCCAACATTCACCTCCTTAAGCTTCAAGTTAGTCTTGCTGAGATCTTGAACTCCTATCAACATCCTCATCTCCTTGAACTTGATCCTTGATAGGGTTTTAGTCAATATGTCCGCACATTGTTCTTCGCCAAATACATGTTCCACCTTGATTTGATCATCTTCAACCCTCTCTCGGATGAAACGATATCACTTGTGGATATGTTTGCTTCGGCCATGGAACACGGAATTCTTTGTTCCAACGATTATAGACTCGTTGTCAGTTCTCATGACAACTTTCTCGCTAGTCGTCGACTTGATAAACTGAAAGTGGTGCTGCCATAAACTCGGCCTCACACGAGCTTAGTCAACTTGACGATATGTTGAACATACTTCTGACTTGGATTTAAGTCTTTTTATGTTGCTCACGTCTTAGGCAACCTTCTCAAGACTTATATTTAAGTCTTCTTATGTTGCTCACGTCCTAGGAAACCTTCTCAAGACTTAGATTTGGGTCAAAAGAAATTGACTGAGGCCCATAACTTGACAATTTCCACCTTGGACCTTAGTGAATCTAGCCCAAAAATTTCTTTGTCTTTTTTCCTTTATTTAGCTTATTTTGTAGATGAAAGACTAACCATCTCTTGTGTTCTCACACTTTGATGCTTAATCAATGTCACAACTCAACATTAATATTTATAAAGATATCACACCTTTGCTAAACCTATTCCTATTGAGATTAGATAACTCCTAATTCTACTTGACATATTCTAACTAACAATTATCTTATCCT
This sequence comes from Cardamine chenopodiifolia, assembly GCA_963922655.1. NCBI lineage: Eukaryota > Viridiplantae > Streptophyta > Magnoliopsida > Brassicales > Brassicaceae > Cardamine > Cardamine chenopodiifolia. The sequence goes on from OZ000486.1 coordinate 90,755, forward strand.
AACACATATAGGATTCCTTATATTGCAAGCTAACATATTCCTATTAGTAATAGAAATCTTCTATTCCTATTAGGAAAACTCTAAGCCTATCTTTTTTAAGAAATACTTGTTCCTCAAGTCATTAGGAATTATCTAAACTTGAATTAAGAAGTTCTTCTACTCCTATCTCGATCTTGAGTATTAAATCTTCCACGATTTGTCCTAGTGTCGCTGACTTCGACGCTAGATCTGATAGCTTTCTTGAGAAGGAGTCAATTGTGTCTGAATCTTTCATCTTGAGTTTTTTGAATTCGGACATGAGGGTTTGAAGTCTCACTTCTTTGACACGATATGCTCCAAGATGTCTTGCTTTGATCGTTTCCCATATACCTTTTGGTGAATCAAGATCACCAACTTGTAATATGAGTGTCTCGGGTATTACTTGAAATAACAAAGCAATCGCCATGTCGTTTTTCTCGTCTATGATCGATCCTGGCTCGATCGTCTCCCATACCTTGTGAACATGCAAGTTCACTTTTATTCTCATCGCCCACACCGTGTAGTTTGATGAGTTGAGCATTGGACATTAAATCGATGAATGTCCGAGCTCCTTCGACCTCGCCATCGGAATGCTAACATCTCCCATGACTCGGGTATGTTTATAGTGTTTGACGAATTGATAACTAATAGCTTTGATACCAATTCAAGAGTTAAATATTCAGTCAAACACAAACTTGCTTTGTAATAAGAATCACTCTCTTATTATATATGTTTAAAAAACTCTCTCAAAAACTAAACATTCAAATCTCTCTCTCTTAGAATTCTTGTTCCCCCTTAGAATTCTTGTTCTCCCTTAGAACTCTTAGAATTCTTGTTCTCTCTTAGAACTCTTAGAATTCTTGTTCTCCCTTAGAACTCTTAAAATTTTTCTTAACTCTCTTAAAACTCTCATATTCTCATAGAACTCTCATAGAAGTTTCATATAATTGTCACAACCCAACATTTGTATTTATAGTGGTTTAGGCACCATCTATTTCTAATAGATTTAGAAAACCTTATTAGATAACTTCTAATATATATTTAGATAACTCCTAAATATAAATCATATTCTTATCATAATCTCCTAAATCCATACTCGGTTAGGATTAATTTTACTTGTGGATCAAGCTATCTTCAACTTTACTCCAACAGTTTATTGGGTAAAATTTTTTTTTTTTTTTTAATATGTGATGTATATATATATTTCGAATCCCACAAAACAAATAAATTTTGTAAAATGATAGTTTAAATTTTGTGAAAAAGATTAATCTGAACTTGATCCAAAATAGGCAGATCTTAAAATTCTGATCGGATTTGTGTGAAATATTAGTGATTGGTGGTTAGGACATCAAAACAAGGAAGCTTATCTTAGTGGTCTACGATGAAAAAGACACTCACTTCACGTTGCTCCACTCATCGCATAAAGCTTTAAATAATTTAATGTTCTGCCTAATGCATGTCGTTTCTGGGAATTCATACCATGGACTTTTTCTAAAAAGACAACAATATATATCCATTTTATTTTTATTTTATTTTATTCAGTTTGATTAAAATGAGCATTTGATTAGAGACACAACCTTGATTAAAAACTTGGATAGTGTAAAAATGTAATTTGCAATTTTGTGTTGTTTATAGATGCAAATTTTTTTTGGATGGAATAAGTTTGACTGGATAAAGTTTGATTGTATAAATTTTGGGTAGTTAAAAAATAAATATTAATTGTAAAATTTTGTAGTTTACAAATAATTGTTTTTAATGGATTTAAGTTTTAGTGGAAAAATTTTGTGGTCTATGGAAATAAACTCTTAAAAATAGATAAGATTTTTTGACAGAAAGTAAATATAAACTTACCAAATATAGCATATTTTGGTACTATATATATAATATATTAAGCATTTATTAAAATAAATCCTAATAAAAAATTGGTAAATCTAGAAATAATTATTCCACAGTAAAATATAAAATATAAGCTTTACAAAAGAAAGCATATTTTTGGTATAAATATATATATGCATATATAAAAGAAATCCTAATAATTTTTTGTAAATCTGTAAATAGTTACTCCACATTAAGGCCATTAATGTTTGCAAGTTTTAAAGTGGTTTTTGGATTTTGGTTTATGGTTTTTAGATTTTCTTTTAGATTTTTTAAAAAAATTTAAAATTTGAAAAAGTCATGTTAAAAAGTGAAAAACCTATGAAACATAGATTTTAGATTTTGTTTTGAAAATTGACAAAAATTATAAAAATCTAGATTCCATAGTTTTAGGAAAATCACTTTTCTCATACTTTTGAATGGCTATAAAATAGATTTTTGGAAAAACTAAAACCAAAACAACTTCAAAATCTACGTCCATTCAAGCCTTGAATGTATTTACAAAATATAAAATGCATTTTTGGAAATACGTTGACGGGCCTAAAATGGGGTTTTATGACTCGGCCCATTAAATTAGTCATATTTAATTTGGATGGGGTTATCGTACATTTACCGATTTACCTGTAAAACATTTTTCGTCATTTCACAGAGAAAGCAAGAGAATAAGAAGAAGAAGAAGAAGAAGAAGAAGAAGAAGGAATCGAGGGCATGAAGGCAACGAAGACTCCGATCCAAGTGGTGTCTTCATGGGTCAGGAGGCAACCGCCAAAGGTGAAAGCTTTCTTGGCAGTCGTGTCAGGCATGACGGCGCTTGTTATGCTCAGATTCATCGTTCACGATCACGATAATCTCTTCGTTGCCGCCGAAGCTGTTCATTCAATTGGAATCTCTGTTCTTATCTATAAACTCATGAAGGAAAAAACTTGTGCTGGTATAACCAAAATCTCTGCTTGGACTTCATTTTTCTTTTGAGTTTAGGGATTTCAAGTTGGGATTCAAATATCCTTCGTTGGTTCTTAGGACACTGTTGGTTTGCTTTAACATGAGAGCTTAGATCTTTAATAAGATAGAAATATTTAGAATTTATTCGATGTTTCAGTATCCAAATCTAATTTCAGATTAAGCATTTTGTGTGTTTGTTCGTGGTCTCCATTTTTGGGGGATTTTCAGGATTGTCATTGAAATCTCAGGAGCTTACGGCGATATTTCTAGCTGTTAGGCTGTATTGTAGCTTTGTAATGGAATATGATATACATACCATTCTGGACTTGGCTACTTTGGGAACAACTCTTTGGGTTATATTTATGATTCGTTTTAAGCTAAGACCTAGTTACATGGAGGAAAAAGACAACTTTGCTCTCTATTATGTGGTAAGTCATTCTCGGTATTGATAAGGGTTTATCTTTTTTACTTAGATTCTGTGCTTGCTAGTCATCTTGGTTATATAAGCAGCTAAAAGTCTTTTGTTTTTAGTTAAACTTACCTTTAAGGTCAGATAAAGAGGGTGCTTTGTAATTGCTAATCAATGCAAGCTTCACATAAAATTCTTTCAAGTTATAAGTGATAACCAGTGTTCCTTTGTATTTGCATCAGTATCAAGTTTGGTTAATCTGCACATTACATGCTTTTCAAAACATAGTGGCATCTAACTACTGTGCATTGCTTAAGGATTAATGAATATTGATTTTTTGTCCATTTGATTCTTGCAGCTTGTGCCCTGTGCTGTGTTAGCTGTATTGATTCATCCATCAACTTCACACAATATATTGAATAGAATATCATGGGCATTTTGTGTTTTCCTCGAAGCTGTTTCTGTACTGCCACAGTTGAGAGTGATGCAGAACACAAAGGTATGCACTTTATATGGTTAAACAGGGTTGATTTCGGAAACTTGAGAATGAAAAGCAAGTTCAGTCCCTGATATGTTTGGTTCATTCAGATTGTGGAACCCTTCACAGCTCATTATGTTTTTGCACTTGGAGTAGCAAGATTCCTTAGCTGTGCACACTGGGTATTACAGGTAGGTTCTGATGTTCAAGAGAGAATTGAGATTACTTAATTGATTGGTTCTTTGATTCTCTCGCATAATCCAGTGACTTTACAAATAGCTGATTGCTTATTGATTTTCTGAACATCCTATGCTTGTCGCACTCAAGCAAGTGATCAACTCCTTTGTGTGATATTTCTAAACTGAACACATAAATTTGATGTGGTCAAAACAGGTCTTGGACACTCGCGGAGGCATGCTTGTAGCACTGGGTTATGGACTATGGCCATCAATGGTTCTAATCTCAGAAATCGTCCAAACATTCATCTTAGCAGATTTCTGTTACTACTACGTTAAAAGGTACTTATCTTTTCTTCATCTGCAAGCTTCTTCAGTTTTTTCGCTTCACCATCTTTTGATTATTCATCCACCATCTTTCCTGTGCAGTGTTATCGGAGGCCAGCTTGTTCTCCGCCTTCCATCTGGAGTTGTGTAAGTTATAAAGAAAAAGGAAGAGAGTTAGATACTTTGATGACATTTGTTACACAAAGATAGATCTCAGCTTTGTGTAGCCTGAAGTTGCTCTCAAGTTTATTCCCTGAGACCAAAACCCTAATTTTTTAACTGTCTCGTATATTTGTTTGTCACCGTGGATATTATTGACATGAATTTTTCACTTCTCTTTTGCTTCAGTCTCTTTTTATTTTCACTCTAAAATACCAGTGAGAGTAACATAACATCACTCTCACACAAGCCCACACAAGTTTCAGAAATACATAATCTGATTCGTTCCAATACTTAGTAATCATTTCAATAAAAAGGCAAAACAAAACACTACGATTCTGCAAGCTCAGAATTTGCAATACTGCAGTGCATTTTACACAAAAACGGAAGTTGGGAAGACATAAGAGGATGGGCTAATATTTGTGACTATATATCTATATGGGCCGTTAATTACGAATAGGCCCAATGATTGTATAATCTGCACCGTTCCTTCTCTCTTTTCCACTTTACACCGGGAGGAGAGATGGAACCGCCGGCCACCGCAGCCATACGCTCCTCCAGACGGCTTCTCTTTGACCGCCGTTACGGCTGGGTGTAAATTCTCTATCTTTATCAGTTAAAAATCATTTTCTAGTTTAATGGAGGTAAAATGATTCTGTGTTGGCTTGTAGGGTCGATGAATGGAAGGACCCATCGGAAGAAGCTCTCGCCGGCGGCAGAGGAATGTAAGTCAAACCCTTTTTTCCATTGGAAATCTATGGAATTAAGTAGAAATTGAAGCATCCGTTGGAACAGGTTTTGTGTAGTTCCCTTGGGTAAAACTCTGTTTCAGACCGCTTCACAATTAGTAAGCTTTCTTGTTTCCAATTCCATAACCAATCCGAAAGTTTCGACTTTTTTAATCAGCTTTTTCTTATTTAGATTCTACCTCTTCTTGCAGATTAACTCGTCTGTCAAATTTCTGGATATAAAGCTTCAGAAATGAACAAATCCTATGCACAACTCAAAATCTAGTGTGGTAGACAGTAGTGGAGATTGAGGGTCAGAATCAAATGTATTGGATTGAAAAGTAGATGTGTTTAGTGTTGGATTATACGGCTAGATCTGATCTATGTACTTTGTTTAAAGGTTTGGCTTGTGTTCTAGACAATCCGTAAAATCATTGTGTGATTATGTGAATTCTACAGCTTTGTGTCTAGTGAGTTTAGTGGCAGATATGATCTAATTTCTTATCAGTATGCGGTTGAGAGATTTGTTATATGAAAATGATGCGAGGCAAATACCAATATGGTGTTTCCATTAAATGTTTCTCCTTTGGGACAACTCTTTCAACAAGAAAGAGGAAAAAGGTAATGTATTTACATTGAATTCTAATTCTCTAGTAGGAAATTCAAAAATGTATGTCTTCCTTTGGTTCTACTATCTTAGCTGAGAAGCAATAGCGACAAAATTATCTGCAGGACAAGGGATTGTTAAGCCACCCATGGGATGATCGAACCCGAACTCTTCTTCGGTTTAAGAACCGAAGGCTGGTTCAAGAACGATACTGGCACCATATATCTCTTCTTCTGACTCTCCCCTAAATACACCGCAAGAAATCCTTTTGGTGTCGAAGCTGCTTGTTAGAATCTTCTTTGCGGCCTACAATACTTCTCATCATTGCCATTTCTGTCTAAAAGTTTGATGGAAGTTTCTGAACTGTTGTTGATTATGATTTGGTTTGTTTTGAGATGAAAAGTTAGTGTTCTCTATGTGTATATATAAACCAATGAGGTGAAGCTTTGATTGAAGATTGCTCTATGCCCTACAAGAATTTGTGTGAGGGTAGAAACTGCAGCTGCTTCATTTTGAATTGGAGGGTCCGTCTTGGTCTGCTAAACAATAAAGTCAAAGAGAGACAAATCCATGTGCTAATGACGATGCATATTAGGTGAGTGTTACTCTTCTTCTTTTTTTTAATTGTCAAAAAGGCTGAAATGCCGCCAAGCGTCTATTATTGAATTCACCTTATTTAATAGTACCAATTTTGGTATCTATATATTAAATTATCGGTTTAATGATTTTTTTCTAAAAAATAGTCATTTGAGAACATAGAAAAAGAGAAATTCGGATTATAATTCCAATGATCCATATTATTTGGACAGAGATAAAATACAATAAAAAGCAATTTTAAAACATAAGTGTAGAACAATACTCTAAAAGACAGAATCTAAACACTTTTGAAAATGCGGAACACGCCGCGGGAATATGTCACTCAAAATGGTATAAGGCTAACCAATGGTTGATGGTCGATTTTCAGGAGATACAATACCACACAAGATACAGAAGTATCTGTTGTTTTTTGAGACTCCATACTTGTGTCTGAAGTGCCGAGACACTCGATCTCTGAAGAGAGTGGTCACAAGTAGGACGAGAGAAGATTCTCGCAAAACCCGAGATGAATGGAGGCTTGGTTGCCAAAGGCGGGGAATCAAAATCTTGATCTCCTAATACCATAAACGCAATCCAATTAGCAACAATCTTACACCATAATTCTCTTCATAAAGAAGGATTTTTCAAGCAATAAAAATTCCCAAAAGAATATACTTAGAGAAGGTAACAGGGTCCAAAGGAAGAAGTTAACTCTTTATTATTCTCCAGAGTGGGAGAGGAAGCGATGAAATTATCCTTTACCAAAGATAATAGTAAATGTAATCTCTCTAAACAGGAGGAAATTGGAATCGAAAAAGATGTGGTTTGTATCAAGATATATATATATATATAGAGGCTTCTGGAGGAGATGCTAAAGATGTGTTTTGCATCAAGGTATGTAGGAAGTCACCACAAAGCCAATGCATCAATGTCGAATCCAAAACAAAATGGAATCCTCGACCATTTAAATTGAAGAAGCGAAGCATCGAAAGCATTCAGTTTTAAAAAAACTTTGAACCGGACATGAAGTAAGATACTAAGTGAGGTGGGCCAAAATATTTGAAGATGGACCATGGCAAAGAGCTTATTGGTCTCTCTATAAAGGAGAAAGTTGATATAGTTTGGATATCTAGTTAGTTACTTTAGTCCACGTAATAGCTCATAAGATATTGTTACTTACATCAACAAAAGCCCAAAGATTATTGAGTTTTGAGCTAATAGAGGCCCAACATTTACAAATGTTGGAACAGGCCCAACAAAGACCCAAGCTTTGTTGACCTAATTTGACGATGAAAGGCGGGAAAAATTCGCCGGCAAGTACAATGACGGATCAGCTTTAACGAGAGCCATGTCAGATCTGCGATGAGACTGATAATGAAGATACAAGTTGAGATAATCTTTGGTTATGGTTGCCGAGAAGTAAACTGGAAAGGACGTAACGTCCGACACCTCTTGGCGATTTTGCTTCCATCGGCCGAAGGCGAAGCATCATACCCTCTGAGACTGATTAATTGTGATGGTGGCGGAGACCAGACGGAGCTAAAGAGTGGTGGAGAGGTTTCCCAATCGAAGAGGTATGGCGGTGATGGGAGAAGAAGATCTTTTGGGGAAAGTCGAGAAAACCTCGCCACGAAGGAGGGCGGAGGGAGGGCAAGGAGCTTGCCGAAGGAAATCTTTCCCTGGGGAAGTAAAGCGAAAGGTGACGGAAAGCTCGGGTAAGGCGGCATTTGACCGTGAGAGAAGATCTCCGATTAGGCGACATAGATAGCAGCCGCAACGGAGGGTGAGAAACTTCTCCTCTGAGAAGTCGCCGGTGAAAAGACAGATTCAAACGGTGAGAGAAAACAAAAAGTGAACGGTGACTAGAAGCTCGGATTTGAAGTCGAAGGGAAAAATGAGATGAATCTGGCAGATCTGGTGGCTCCATCGACTCGATGGATGCAGAAGGGTCAGCCACACCGAGAAGATCATCACCAGACGGTGAGAAAGATGGTGGGTCTGATCAGAATCAATCCGCAAAATATTGGGTGGGATTAAGAGTACAAACTCGATTAGAACCCATCTCGGGTAGAAACATGATATGAGAAGACCAAGTGGATTGGATTGGGAAGAGATCTCGCCGATAAAGTGATATTTCTGGTTCTGCTTAACTAGACCCGAGAAAGACTTAACACGCCGTTCAGGCGAAGCTTCGATTGAGAGAGACGTCGACGAAGGAGTCTTAGCCAGAGATTGAGAAGCGTTGTCGACGGGTACTTCGAACTCCCTAACAAGAAGCGAGAAGAAGAAGCAGCAAGAACGGTAGAAATCTTCACACAAGGTGAAAACGGAAAAAAAATCTCGCAGGAACTTTCCACAGAAGCGGCAGAGGCTTTAATAAAACCAGTTACGGTGATGTCAGGAGGGAGGGAAAAATCAGTGTCGGAGACGACGACTCATTCAGGGCCTGATTTGTCTCCGCGGCGGCTACATTGGGCTTCGTGCCTGAGAGAAAACTAGGGTGAACCTGAGTTTTTTTTCCAGAGAGTTTATTTTCTTTACTGACTATTATTTTTAGGTGATTGTTACTCAAACTCCTTCATTGATTCAATATTGTAACTTTAGGAGCCTGGAGCTAACTCACTCGCGGTTGTTGATTTAGTTACAATCAGCATTAATAATAGCGACAGACAGTCCACATCACCAATAAGGAAGACGACATGTTGTCTACCTATTAAAAGCTAATGAAAGGGACATAGTGCTCTTTCAACATTGAAAACAGGGTGAATGTTGTAACTGAAGAAACGGCAAGGTTTCTGTTGCTGGAAACCTAAAACGCCCTGAGTTCCCTAACTGGAGAGAAACGCCATTCAGTTCCCCGAAGAAAAGAGATGTCAAGGTCTTGAATCTCGATGTGGGAGTTTACACAGAGTATGTGTGACAACTTATGGATGCAAAACCCTCTATTGAGTATCTAAATCTTGAATCTGGTAACAGAGGAGTTTACATATTTAATCGTACGTTGTATCTAAACAAGATGAAATACGAGACTATTTTGGATAGACGAGGAAATCAAAGATTATAACTATATTCTTATGTGTCACTTAGAAAAAGTTATGTGGTTGTTTGCAAGAAAGGAGATAATTTATGGAGACAAATTCATGATTGCCCTGGCATTGGAGAATGGTATACAAAGATGTCTCTTTGCGTCTTTTGCAATGAGGTGTGTATGTTGCTTTTTTATCCAACATGGTTGATGAAAATGATTTTTTTATCTTTCATCTTGAAATAGAGAAGATTCAACAGACGTACTCTATTTATCCGTCTATCCAATACTCATGTGTTCGACTGGTTCAAGTATTTAGGACAATGGTACTTTGGATATACATATTAGTAATTTATACTATGCCTAATAAGATCGACACAACCAAGTCAAAATCGATTGAGATTACAAACCGAGATAAAAAATATATGGAAAATTGTTTATAATTGTCAATATCTAGTTTCCAAAGTTTGTTTTTATTGTTAAATATTATTTAGTTTTATCTCTATATAAATTGATATATTATATTATTATGAGATATAATATAATTCTTACATTTGTGTTCTTTACACTCATTTGATCATATATTAAATTTACATTGGTACATATATACCATTTATTTTGGTATTTTAAATTGAGATTACATGTATAAATACCCACAAAAAGATGAAATTGTAATACACCTTAATAATTAATATGAGAAAACAAAACCATAAATTAAACTTCAAATATACCATTTAAAGACCACCGACGGCTGACAAAAAACTTCTACTTTTCAATGTGCCGTCTCATTCTCGAGGTGTCACTATATTTTCTCAATATTGCCATTTTCAATCCATCTATATTGATCATCGTACAATTTCATGTTCCTATTTGCTTATTTTTAATTTGCAATAGTTTCTTACTGTATGCAGTTTCTTGTCCATGTGATGAAATAGTCTCTTCGTTAATTTTCTGCAACCCCATGTGATGAAAAGACCTTACATTTATATTTGCAATTCGCTAGACTGTAACCAGCTCTTTTTTTATTGACTAAAATTTTGAAAATTCTGAATAAAAATTAAATTTTCATCTAAAAGTGTTTATGAACACAAATGTTCTGAAGACAGTTGTAGAAGACGTGTCGATTATATTTCACGTCGTCAAAGAACATAAATTCGAGTTGTTCCGGTTATAAATAGACATGGTGTAACGTTTTAGAAGATGAGATGTCTAAATCAAGAGAAGTTTTCATTGAATAAAGTTGTTATGCCATTTTCTGATATTTGGCCTTTGGAAATGAAAGAAACAGAGTTGTACGAAAACAGGACAAGTCGAAGGGTTTTATAGATAATATTTTCACGTGGTTAAAGAAAGAAAAAAGAAGGGATTTTCCATAAAAGAAGTAGGCATGAGTTTTGGGAAATGAGATGTCTAGGGCAATACTAAATGTGTGAGAACGACTTTGTTTATTGTTCTTTCAAAAGTTGTCTAAGAAAATGGAAAGTTTGTAGAGACAAGACAGCTCAAGGAAAGAAGCAAGGCAAGAGTAACATGGAGTTCATGTGGTTATATATGAGACATCATGTCTTAATCTTTGCTCAAGGCAAAATTATCCTAAGGACTCTTGCTTTTTCAATTCATATACTACAACAAATCTCCTTCACAGAACATGCAAGCTTTCTCCTCTTGACGAGGACAACTTCGACAACAATATAACATGATTAAAGAAAATATTTAAATTGAAGACTTCAGATCAAAGGAAGGATGAAAAATAATGAACAAAGCTGCAGAGTTTTCTGTTTCTTGAGCAATAAGAAACCTTGTGTGCTTTTAAGATTTTGGATAAACTCTAGTTTTTGTTTCTTTTGGTTTTGTTTGTATTTAAGGTTTAGAGGACATAAATTGTTATGTTAAAAAAATAATGAACTGATGAATTGGGAAGCTCAATGGTCAGAAACCTAAATGTTATTCTCTTTGTTGCCTTTTACTACCATAATTGCTTATAATAAAAGACAGTAACGTATTTACAAAAAAATAAAAATAGAAACGTGTACAAAGACAAAAACTTGAATAAACATCAATAATCAACCAGTATCACTGATCATATACTATATAACATGATTAGTAACATTATAAAGATATAATGTCACATACTCGGACAAGATATTAAGGAGAATCTTTGTATGTTTGAGCATTTTTTGTTACGGTGGGTTTGTTAGAGTTTTTTGAATGGATATTGGAACACAAAAGGCTATATATCATTAGCTAATAAATGTAATTAATATAATAATATTTAATACAATTGCATGCTTTAAAGTCAACTATACATTTGACTATGCACGTAACGAAAAAAATGCAATATAAGAATTCATAAGTACATTCACTTTGTACTTTTAGTACATACATATATATATTCTTATCTCATTATGAAATCTAGTTAGCCAAATTATGTATCCTTTTTAAAAATATATAAAGTAGGAGATATGAGAGACCGAGAGACCAAGAGACCAAAAGTAGTTGATATATAATCTATAGTTATATATACACACAAAATGTATCTTAAAACATTAGAATGAATTCATTTACTCTCAAATAGTTAACGCGCTTGTTGAAATTTCATTGGGGATATCGATCACTCTTTATAAGGGGTTTTAAACAGTCCTACTTATGGCAATAAATAATTTTTCTTTTTCAAATATTTTACCTATATATATATATATATATTTAACATCATTTGATCGATAAGCTCCAATTCATAGTCAAATCATATTTTCCACATATGATCTAAAAACATAATTGCATCCATCAAAAATTAAATTCAAAGAGTAGTTGAGTTAAGACACTACCGTAAAAAATTTCTATAGTTAACTACTAGACGAATCCATCCGAATTGACAATATATCTATTATTTTAAAATTCAAGAAATTGAAATATTGGTGTAAGCATCATGATATCCCCATCATCATTCTCCACCATAAATAACCCTTTCACCATCTCTCACTTTTCTCCGCCATCTACACCTCAACTTCTTCTACTTCTCTAAGAAACGATAACTAACAATGGCGGCAAAGAGATCTTCAAAGCTAACACAAACCGCAATGCTGAAGCAAATCCTCAAGAGATGCTCGAGCTTGGCCAAGCAACAATGCTATGACGAGGATGGCCTGCCTTTAGACGTACCAAAGGGTCATTTCGCGGTCTATGTAGGCAAAAATAGGAGCCGTTACATCGTACCTATCTCCTTCTTGACTCATCCTAAGTTCAAGAGCTTGCTTCAACAGGCAGAGGAAGAGTTCGGATTCAATCATTACATGGGAATCACTATTCCTTGTGAAGAAGTTGTTTTCCGCACTCTAACATCTATGATCAGATGAGAGAAAGAACTTATATACATATCAATCAATTTTTTGTTACCTTTGGATAAATATTGTACTGCATGTATCCAAAGTTTTTTCCGAACTATAAACCTATAATGATCTGCGTAAAGTCATTTTACGTGGATTATGTAAAACATGCATGGGTTTTAGTTTGTTAATTCCTAAGTGTAGAACCCTAAGTTTGGTTTGCATTCAAGGGGTTTAAAATGTAAACCTAAATAATTTTTCCCAAGCTATAATAAATCTGAGTGATGGCTTGCGCTAGTAAAAACTAGTACATATCGTCTCCTTTATTTTTATTTTCATTTTTGTTAACGGGTTCTCAAATAAAAATGGAAAGAACCAATTAATACATGGAAATTTTTTTAAAAAAACAATTAATACATGGCTATGACTTTTTGGTCAGAGTTGATAGAGAGTTTTTTTTGAAAGAGGAGCATAAGTAAAAACTACTACATATTGTTAATGGTTAATTTTCATGTTTAGTGGAACAAAATTATCGATCAATTCTCTTTCAACCTCCAAGTGTAACCAAGAAAATGGTTGATCAAATGGTTAAATTTGTATTATCCTTTAAAGAAATGTTTTGTGGGCTTCCGTTGCATTGTAGATTGAGATATAATCATCTTGTAATATTTCATCATATATTTTTGGTAAATATAACATTTAAATTTCAGAATATCTACATCAGAAAATCTTTATTTTGCAGAAATATACATAAACATTTACTACAAACTTGAAATGCTTCCCATTATCTATAGACACTAGACTAATAGGTGATAACATATGGGGCCATATACAATTAATGAACAAAGAGTTTTTAATTTTGTTGTCTCTAATGAGAAAGCAAAATATTAAGAAGAGGTAGGTGAATCAAAGCATATTGTCTCTAGTAATAACTTGGTGCGCGCAAGTACACACACGTATATATATATATGTACAATTTAAAAACGTATATAGACATAATTTGGTATATATTAAAAATAGAAATTCAATGCTCTTAGCTTCCCTCTTTTCCTTTCCTTATATACTAGCCACAAACCTATTTCCCTTTCTTACTAGCCACAAATGGTGTTGTATACGATAACTAATAGAGGTGGGCAAATGAAAAATTGGGATGAAATTTTGCGAAAACTGGAACGAAATGAAAAAAAGAAACATAAAAAGATGTTTTATATGTGATCTATCAAATATTCAGAACATGACGGAAATGAGACGGAATAAAACGAAACATGAATGAAAATTCCCAAAATAAAAAAGATGACAATCATAAATTCAAAACTTATTTGTCCATAGTGTATAATCTATAAATTATCTAACTAAATAAAAACAAATTTTGATTTGTGTTATTTAATAATTAAAATTTTAAAACTTGACAAATCAACATATGTAAGCTTTTAAACATAATTATATAGTCATACTCAAATTAAAATAAATTATTAGTTCTCGATCCATATAAAACAAAACTATAATTTTAAATGAATAACATATCGGTAATATCTAAGAAAATTTATACAACTTTAGTTTGTATATAATATTATATATATATTTATTTTTCTATTACTGTATGATATATATCTATATATAATATTTATATAATATATTTTTTCAAATGGGATTTTGGGAGTTTCTGTTTCCGTTTAATTTTTAAACAAATTGAAAGCTTGTACAATGTGAGAATGCATTTTCCATATAAAACGGGAATTCGAAACCAGAAGTAGGATCGAACCGGACATGACGAGATGGGACAAAATTGTGCCCACCCATAACAACTAGCTAGTCTTCTTAGTTAATGTACATAATTTTTTCCCATCTATCTCTCAAGAATATTGGCTCATGTACGAATTATTTTGGCCTGGAATAAATTCCATCCACATGTACCAATAATATCTGTTATGCCTCATCACATATGTATATATACTTGAATCGGTGTATATATATATTATATAATATTTATGTCAGTATCTGTTTAAAGTATAAACTTTAAAATTTCTTTTAAAATTTTTAACAGAAGATTTGTGTATAGTTTCCATTGTTTGTAGAATTGTACTTACAAAAGTAATTTTATTTTGTTAAGAAAATCAAATTGGTACATCTATATGATACACAGTTCAATATATACAAGATCTATGATTTTTATAGAGTTCTATTTCTGTTAGTTCGACCCGTTTGAAAAAGGATTAATTCATATGCTCTGACGACAGACGAAACTATACGATTTCGGTCTAGAATTCCGTATTACATTTTAATTTTTTTAATTTATGACCTTGTTTAACATTTTACAAAAGCAAATAGGTATACGATTAGGAAGCACAATTTTCTTACAAACAAACTTGAGAAAACTCATTTAGAGACCGAATCTTAAAGCTCTTAAAGCACAAGTTCGTAAACTTTCGGAATTCTCAAAAGTTAAAAATAAAGATGGAGATTATGGATACAATTTATTTTTTGGATTAGGAAACTGCAGAACATATGAGGAATATGTAAGCTCACATAGATGCAAATGGTGACATAGCAAAGCTGAAGATAATGATGGGGCAAATTAAGGTGGCGGAAGCTGATTTGGCAAAAAGATTAAAACAGTGAACTGTTGTAGAGAATATTTAGTGAATTTCTACAACAACTTTAAAAAATTATAAATTTGAGGAGTAAGTTTATTCTTTTGTAGAAATTCATGAAAATCCTTTAAAATATGGTTTCATGGTGCTGTATAAATAGTTTAGAGAAAGCTTGAGTCATCGTTAACACTCGTGATTATTTGTGGTGAGGTTGTAATTTTGAAGCTGTCAAAACAATAGGTTGAGAAGGTGATGTTCGACAAATTCAATCTTTGTATACTTTTATTGTTTTATTGTGTTGTTCTCTATACCTTTATAAAAAAATATTTGATGTGGCAAGTAATTACGAGTAATATACCAGTGAAACATCGGTTAAAAACTAATAGAATAAATTGTGAACTTATCTACTGGCGTTCGAGGCGTTGTGATTTGGATGTTTATGTGTTGTTTGAATGGCCACACACACTTTTTGTTTTGATATAACAGAGTAAAAATTTTCATCGCCGTTATTTTAGTCAAACATGATTTTTTTTGGTTTTACAAAAGGGATTTGTTTAGCTGTTTAAAAAGTTAATTTTGATTGTTTAATTTAGGCCTGACGTTTGGGAGTGTAATGATTGTGATTGTACATATGCATGCACAAAGATCTTTTTTTTTACTTAACTTTCTTTAGAATTTTAAGGCCCTTTTAAAATATTTGCAAAACAGGCCCCGTTTTTAAACTGACATAATTCTAAATGCGGAGATAGAAAACATAACTTGAAAATAAGCTCAAAAATTCCCTTGAAAAACGTGGTGGAGTCAGCTGTTATCTTAACATGAACCAGTGGAAAACGGATAAGGTCATATTACCCGTACTAATTTCAACATACCATTTTGGTAAAACTAAGTATATTTGTCGACAGACTTGTAGTCTAATGGTTCTTTTGTGCAAAGCATTTTCAAATATATATATTTTTAGTTCAATGATGATGGTCGGGTAGAAAAATGACAATCTTGATTTCAAGGCGTAAATTCACAGAAGTTTAGATTCGTTTTTCGCTCAGAATTTGAAGCAATGTTTGTTGGTTAGTCGATTGTAGATTTGTGTGGACGATGTGAGGTCCCTACTAATATGGTGACTTAGATCCCGACTCTAAATGTTTATTAATATATAAGTATCCGACAAAATTTCATATTCGTAGGATTAGTCGGATTCGTCCAGATCACCAATTATTTTTTTTAACTAAGTATTTGTATTATTTAGGTCATGTAATCTACGTTCTTACAGCGGAAATATTCTTACATGTTACATATTTTAAGATTCGCTAGCGTTTAATTATTTTAAATAATAAATTTAATATAGTTTTGCTTGGTCATTTGTTTCTTGCACTTTTTTTTTTATCTATTTTGATATAACTAACAAATTTAATTTTTCTTGTCACTTGTTTCTTGCACTTTTATAGTTTTTACCCATTTTAATAAAATTAAGGTTTTTTATGTAGGTTATATAGCCTTTGTTCCTTCAGTGTAAATTTTCTTACATGTTAATCAGTAATTGAATTACAGATTTTAAGATTCGCTAGTTTGATTACTTTGACAAATGAGTATACTGTAGTTTTGTTTGATCCTTTTTTCTCGCACTTTTTTAATAATCTATTTTGATATAACTAAATATTTTTATGTTTTAATATTTTAATAATCTACGTTCTTTCGGAGAAAACTTTCATAATTAGAAATCCTAACTGTAATCTCACTTTGTTCAGAACTCAGAAGCACAGTAAGAGACACAATTAGGTCTTTAATTTATAATTTAACTAATGGATAAATAAATTAAAAACCACATTTTTTACGTAAAATAAAAGGATTCAAAAGGACAGGATTAAAAAAGACATTTAGATAAGTTTAATCAACATGCTTGAAACTTAAAATTTGATTAACAGAATGAAGCAACTTAAAAAACTATAATAATTTCAATCAACGAGCTTGTAGGATGAAGAAATCCATCCCTTCTTCTTTACATTTGTTGATTCAAATGATCGAAATTGGGGGAGGAGGGAGAGTATGACTGATTGTATTGATTGAAGTTGACTTATTGCCATGTGTTTTAGTTCATTGTCTGCATGTTTGATATTTCAAAGTTTTGTATCCCTTCACATGTTGTTAAATTTAGTTGTTGGACATCTACACTCAATTATTCGTTTACATCTATTGTAACATTAAACTGTTGGACTTGCGCATTCAATTTTTGTTTCAAGGCTATTGCTGATTTTAACCGTGTCGCCTTCTGCATTCAACTGTTTGTTTATGGCTGCATGTACAAAAGAAATGAAAACATATATTTCATGAAAATTGCTTAAGTTTTTGGTATCGTTAAGATAAATAAATGTATAATTTTTCAATTAAAAATCTAATTATTTGAAAATGTTTTGTTACTAATGAAAATTATTGACCTTAAGGAAGATCTAGAAAAAGAACTTATTGAAGTATCGATAAAAATTAAGAGGACCAACCATCACCAACTTTTTCATGTTGTTTTATTGATTTAATTCGAATCTTTAGTTCTTTTTTTTCAGTCATCCTCGCTATTTTTTTTCTACATGCAACAACAATACAAACTTAATGAGCTCTTAACATGAACCATTTAGACATGACAAGTAGATGATTGTTAATGTGATATGTCTAACCTCAAAAACTGGTATCTGACCATAAAATATATTGACCACCTTCTTCAGAGTAATATCTTTGTGTTCCAAGTATGCAATATGCATATCTTTCTTCTCCTTTGAACGTGCAGCTGCCACTCGGTTTGCCATCATTCATATAAACAAATGAAACAAAACCATACACTGTATGAGTAAAAGAAACAAAAAAACAAGCAATTTAATCACCAAATAATCTCAGTTACCTTCTGACACGTTTAGGATCAGATCCAACAATATCGTATCCATGCACCAAATTGGTAGAGGAAATTCTACTCTTAAACTTTGCTGGAGGAAAAGCAGGCTTCTTTACTCATTGTAACAACTATTGAATGAAACACTTATGTAATATTTGTTTGAAAGCTCAAATTATTGGCCTGCTCTTGTCTTTACATTTGAATTACCTGATCTAGTTTTAGACCCGCTCTCAATCACACTATTTTCATCTGCCAGATCGTTGATATTTATAAAGATCTCATCTTTATTTTCATTAAAGTTAAAAACATTAAATCCAAATTCATAAACGCATTTAAATTGATTTTTTTCTCAAATTCCTGGTCATATTGCATCTCACCAACACTTTCTTTTCCTCTTGATTCTCCAGTAAACGACTCTAATAACACACAAGTTACAATTTCTATATATCTTACATGGAAAAAGATGCAGAGACTTATATAAGAGTTGCTCTCAACAATGAGTTTCGAAGATAAAAGTGAATTGGAAGTTTCGTACATCGGATAATCCTAATATTTTAGATTAGGTATTAAGAATTCACTAGATAACAACTATCAAACAATGATGTATTTAAATATAAATAAAAACATTTTGATTATATTAATCAAGTGTCTCGCGTAGTATCCATATTACATGCATATTCTTTAGAATTAAATGACAAGGGTAAAAACAAAGACAGAGACAAAGCATGAGATGGAACTGGAGAGAGGTTTAAGCAAAGGGGTTAATAGGTAAAAGAGAAGCAGTTTCATAACAATTGGTTCTGTAAATAAACCAACATACAATAATATTTAGAAACCTTAAGAATTGTCTCGTAGACAATGGAAAACAAAATCCTTAATGTAATCTAGTAATGTAGTCATGATGTTCGGTAAAGGTAGTACTAATATAGAGGTTAATCACTAATATATACAAGCAAGAAAGTTCTGCGAACATAAGTGCAAAAAGCATAAGCAAACATCTACACCAGAAAAAGCCAACATGAGTAGAAGAACACACATATTTATAAACGATGGACCATATTCATATGAAATTTGATGGCGGAGATCCACATAACAAAGATGTAATTCGATTTTCTGAACATCATTAATCATTATCGTTGCATTGGATCATTGAAAAAGATAAAATCGTAAGAACATATCACAAAGAGATTATTAAATACTTGAATTGATATGATTACTAAAACACATCTAATTTTCATTTTGCTAACGAGTACGACATGATCTTACTTCTCCATGAGAAGGAAACGAAACAGCGCGTTTTATCCTCGGCATCTTCTTGTCATCCGAAGCAACTACAACGGCTAAACTTGGGCAATCGTTTCCCTCTGTTTCTGTTTCTTCAGTTCGTTTAGTTGTCTCAGTAAACTGATTCTGCACCACACATATCTCTTTGCTTGCAGCTGAATCTGCAATCTGATTTGAGCCACGGCTAGAAGAATAGATGGCCATGAGGATACGAAGACCGATCAAGATGAGAAGAGGAAGACACATCATGAACAATGCATAGTAGATGATCCACCCGAATCCGGTGTGGCTCTTTCCGTGACAGATCCACTCAAGGGCTAAGGCAATTCCTGAGGTGAACGTAGCCAAGCTGCTTACGACGAAAACTTTAAGAATCACCGGATTCGGGATTTGCAAGAATTCTCTCGCGCCAGGGAACCACCGCATCTCTGATGGCTGCGGTTGCGAATGGATCTCTACCTGCGTCATTGTGGCTTTCTCCGGCACTTTGTTCATTCTTAAATTGTTTTTGTTTTATCTTTTCTCGTTAAAAAAAAAAAACTACAAAGTGAATGAACAAATCACTACTATGATGTTTACTGTTAAAAATGTAAAAGATTCTGTTGAGAATTTTACTCTATGTAACCTCTTACTGTTAAAGCGGTAAAAAAGATTTTTGTAATCTTTGACTATTGAGGTTTCTATGTATGAAGTCAAAACAGATTTTCTTATGTCAAACCATTTTTTGCACATTCAAAAGATAATTAACATAATATTGGTTTCACCATACACAACAAACGAACTATGGACAATAAAGACAAAAGACAACCCCTAATCTTAATAAGAAGAAGAGAGAACATACTTAGACTCTGTAGACCATAGTGACTACTTGATAGTGATGTAGCGGTTTGTCCCGTGCCTAGCCCAATAGTCTTTAAGATCAACAGGACACGAGAGATCATATCCTTCCGCTGCTAAACGACCGAGTAATCTCGAAAAAACGTTTCCGCTCATTTTTCTACCGCCCATCCGAGAATGCCTCTTGTTTGGCATCTGCGGTAATGGATACTGCGATAAGGTGGTTGTGCAGCAAGAAGATTGCCATCCGCCATTTCCCCATTTGTAACATTGACGCGCAGAGCCTGTGCATGTACACATCGGTACTGGCATTGTCGTCTCATCAAATGTGACTAAGTTTAAACCAACATCATTACTGTCCCAGTCTGTTCTACATTTCTTTCCAGGAGCAGCAACTCGACGGTTCAAATCTTCACCCACTTTCTTCCCCTTTGGTTGTCCCTGCTTGTTCTCCTTCTTCCTTTTGGCCACCTTTCTGTTTATCACCTCAGACGGAATAGCTGATAAAGGGAAAGGTTCAAGTTTGTGGGTTTCTCCAAGACTAAAACAATCATCTCCATCACCACGCTTCCCACCCGACAAAGCAAAGTTGAGACTATTTTCATGGTGTTGAAGCGCAGAAAATGCAGTGTCTCTCTCTATCAAAGCTTTATCTCTTTCAGAAAGAGCTTTGTCCCTTTGCTGAAGCGCTTCATCCCGAGCTGCTACTGCTTCCTTTTTTGCAGAGACAGCTTGATTTCTTTCCTGTACAGCTGCATCCCTCTCAGCAAGAATCGACATGATCTTCTTATTCATTACCAACGCATTATGTTGCTCCTTAATCTGATGCTGTGGCATCATATTCCATTGTACACACACAAAATATTTGCCTTAGCTTCAATCACACTAAAGAAAACATCAGAAGAAACCAAAATCATTGTCTTACCAGAGATTGTGTTCCTTTGAAGTAATCTGGCTTGTACCGCCCATTTTCATACTGACCACCATTCTCCATCCTCTTTATCTGCACAAAAATAAAGCTTTTCAAGCTTCTCGTCCACAACCAGCAATAGTGAAACTGAATATCAAACATTCTGATTGGATCTCTGAAACTCACAGATTACTTTATTCTAACATTAAACCATCACAACTAACATCAAATGGTAGCTATTAGAATCTAGATACATGAAACAAACTCCACAGTTCTCGACTTAAACGGGAAATTTCTAATCCACAGATACAAAATGCCTTCTTTTACCAGTTAGGGTTACGTCATCAGCATAATACCAAAATCAATCTAAACTCATCACGAAACAGAAAAAATTACAAAAATTTAGAATAGGGTACGATTAAAGAAGTTCAAATCAAATCTAAAGATTGAATCTTTAGCTTCCAAGACAAGAAAAATTCCGCGAAATAAAAAACGGGGTGGATTCGAAAATACAAACCCTAAAGAAACACTTTCAAAATGGAAGCAACAACATTCGATTAACAACGAAATCAGACAGAAGAAAAGGCGCGAAAGCTTACGAATTTGTGAGCTTCGTGGAAGAAATGGAAAAATTGAGAAGAAAGAAAGATCTAAAGGGAAAAAGATAAGTGTCTGTAAGCGAATGACATGGGAAGAAGCAGAAGAGCTCTCTCAAACATTTATTTTGTCATTTACTAAAATACCCTCGTCTTAAGACACTAAACAAAAACAAATACCAAGGTCATCTTCGTCTTTCTGCTTTCCTCTTTCAGTGCAGATTACACGTTTAAAAGGATCTTTCATTGTGAATAATAGCATTAAAAAAAATAAAAATTCTTATCTTATCAAATGTGAAATTGGACTTGCGAGATCATAATACTGTTTTTAACATGAGTTTAAATAGGCTCACAACATTTGTGAATGTTGCAGTAAAGCTATGGCTTATTCTCTTATTCATATACAAGATAGAGAGAGAGACATACACAAGATAGTGTGATTCAAGCGTAGAGATCAATGCCCCAAAACTTGGCTGTTTGGTGCGTACGGTATTTCCTGTCTATGCTTTTGATCATTTCCATGTCCTCTTTCGGAAACCTTAAAATTCTCTTCCAATCTCTCAGTCTTCGATGTCTTTGGTATCGCCACTGTGTTCCTCTGGATTCCCCCCCCCCCCCCACCTCAGTACAACCTGTGCCACTGTCTTTTTGTACTTCTCGGCCACATCCTAAGATATTTTTAACTATCAAAGGTTTAATCTTTAACTGTTTTAATCCAAACTTTTAGGCTTCAGAGGATAGGGCTTACTTTAAGAACTGGGTCATCCAGACATGACACGGTACCAAACCACTCTACGTTGGCTGTGGCACCTCCGAGAGGAGTATGAGCGGTGACACAAATACCGTGCTTCTGGCAGAATTTGACAAGCGAATCGCGTTGGAAGTAAGGATGTGTCTTGATCTGATTCACTGCAGGCTTGATCTTGGAGTAAGCTAAGCAATCTCTTGTTAGAAAGACGTCATAGTTACTGCAAACAACCAAAAGGTCAAAGAATCAAAAATCAGGGACTAAACAAAAGGATTTGCTAACATATTGAGAGAAGTTGAACCTGATTCCAATGCTGCGGACCAAACCCATAGAAACAAGCTTTTCCATGTCATGCCATGTAGTTTCCAAAGAGATAGTTGTATCTATGTCCAATACCCCATCATCGCCCAAAGCAATATTGGTTGTTCCAACTCCTGCAAGCACGTATAGAGAGAGGAAGGCATACAAGTTATACCTTACCATTTTATGAGTAACAATTGCTAGAGACTTGAGAAAATTTGATTTTTCAGCTGGTAAAAAGAGAGGATTTATTATAAAAAATAATGCAATGGTCTCTATTCAAGCAAATAATACATGATAAGGCAGAAGTCTCACCAGTGTGCCTCGTCGCTATGGGTAAATGAACGAGGAAAAGGTCGAGATAATCAAGTTGAAGTTTCTTGAGACTATCTTTGCAGCCCTCAATAACATGGCCATGGTCTGAATTCCATAGCTGCAAAACCCAAGATAGATCAGCACTCAGAGATTTCTTACTTTTCATTATTCGAACTGAAATAGATTGAGATCACAAATATGTAGTACTATTTTGGTTGTAATGAAAAGATCCTCCCTCTTGACCAGACCAGTCTTGAATGCTTCTGTAAAAACCTCACCAACTTCGGCTTCGTTATTATAATCACCTGCATCAAGGAACACGAACACACCAAAAGACGTTTACATAAAAAAATGCAAAATACTCGTAAAATCCCAAAATCAAGACATAGAACAAAGCAATCATATAAAAACTCAAAAGAAAACTGAATATTTTCTATAATAGAACAATCAGTCATCTATACAGCAAAGATTCAGATCATTCCAAATATTTACAACTGTAGAATCTGTTGAGTTTGAACTGGTCTTCAGTCAAGTAGTGGTTTCAAATAAGGCTCCGAGTATGTTGGAGTCAAAGTTTGTTCTTTAATTAGTGTTCTGTTTCCTTTATTTTAGGTCTGCTTCCGTAAGTTTTTCACTCCAGTATTATGTAGAAGACTTTGTCTTTCTTTTAGGCTATTTAAGCCATTTGCTCTGCATCAATAAAGTCATCGAAGCTTTCAGCTTTTGTTTAAGTGTGACTTACAGTTCTTAAATCAACAAATCTGGTATCAGAGCGTTGGTTTTTAGTGGGTTAAGGGAAACACGAGAGTGAGAAAGAGTAAACACAGGGAGAGTGAGATGAGTGATTCTGGTAATTTTGCACAACCTAATATACCTAGGTTTGATGGGGATTATGATCATTGGAGTCTCCTGATGGAAAATCTTTTGAGATCAAAAGAGTATTTTGGTGTAGTGAAAGAAGGATTTGTCGAACCAGCTAATGAAGAAATTTTGTCTGAAACTCAAAAGAAGACGCTTGCTGAAGCAAGATTGAAAGATCTTAAGGCGAAGAACTATCTATTCAGCGCGATTGACAAATCCATTCTAAAAACAATTACGTTGAAGGATACCTCGAAGCAACTATGGGATTCCATGAAGACAAAATATCAGGGCAATGCACGGGTAAAGCGTGCACAGTTGCAGACGTTGAGAAGAATGTTTGAGCTGCTTGAGATGAAGAATGGGGAATCAGTCTCTAATTATTTCACGAGAGTAATGATGGTAGCAAATGACATGAGAAACTGTGGAGATGACATGCAAGATGTCAAGATTGTGGAGAAGATTTTACGCACCTTAACAGAGAACTTCAACTACATCGTCTGCTCCATTGAAGAATCCAAAGATATTGACACCATGTCAGTGGATACGTTGCAGAGTTCACTTCTGGTACATGAGCAGAAGATGAGACGTCCCAGTAATGGAGTAGAAGAGCAGTTACTTAAGGTGTCGTATGAAGAAAGAGGAGGCAGAGGCAGAGGAAGAGATTTTGGAAGAGGAAGAGGGAGAGGTAGATTCAACAAGGCGACAATGGAGTGTTTTAAATGCCATAAGCTGGGGCATTTCCAGTATGAATGTCAAGAAGAAAATAAAGCAAATTATGCTGAAGCAGATGAAGATGAAGGAGATGTTCTTCTGATGGTTTTTTCACTAATAAAAGAAGAGAAGGAAGAAGCTTGGTACTTAGACTCTGGTTGCTCCAACCACATGTGCGGTGATAAAGGTTGGTTTTCAATGCTTGATGAATCCTTTAGATGCTCAGTGAAACTAGGAAACAACTGTATGCTGTCTGTAGTTGGGAAAGGAAATGTGAACATGTCAGTAAATGGAAGATCACACATAATCTCAGATGTATACTTGGTTCCAGAACTCACGAGCAACTTGGTGAGTCTAGGACAGCTCCTGCAGAAAGGTTGTGAGATCCTGTTCCAGAATAAAACTTGCAAAATCTATCATTCAGATTTTGGACTTATCATACAGTCTCAGATGACAGTAAATAAATTGTTTAAAATCATGGCAACCAGACGCAACAAGGATGAAGCAGAGACATGTTTGAAAACCACCTTAATTGATGAGCTGCAGCTTTGGCACCGGAGATATGGGCACTTAAATTACAAAGGTCTGAGAACTTTAAAGCATCAAAACATGGTGAGAGGAATGCCATATCTCAGTACAGAGGAAGCAGAAAAATGCATAAGTTGCTTGGTAGGAAAACAGCACAGAGAAAGTATTCCGAAGAAAAGCTTATGGCGTTCAACTCGGAAACTACAACTGGTTCACTCGGATATATGCGGACCAATTTCTCCAACTTCAAGCAGTGATAAGCGATATCTTCTCACATTCATTGACGACTACAGCAGAAAGGTGTGGATATATTTTTTATCTTTGAAATCTGAAGCCTTTTCTTTCTTTACAAGATTTAAAAGTCATGTAGAGAGAGAGGTTGGAGAATCTCTAGTTTGTCTAAGGACTGATAGGGGTGGAGAGTATACATCAGACGAGTTCAAGGAATTTTGTGAAGAAGTGGGAATAAGTAGACAACTCACCACTGCATTCACTCCGCAACAAAACGGAGTAGCAGAGTGTAAGAATCGAACTATAATGAATATGGTACGTTGTATGTTGAATGATAAGGGAGTCCCCAAGAAGTTCTAGCCTGAAGCAGCTAGGTGGGTTGTTCATGTGCTAAATAGAAGCCCCACAACTGTGACACAAAACAAAACACCTGAGGAGATGTGGAGCGGTGTGAAGCCTATGGTTGATTATTTTAGAATTTTTGGGTGCATTGCACATGTTCACGTTCCAGACCAGAAAAGAAAGAAACTTGATGATAAATCAACCATATGTGTGTTGATTGGTGTCAGCAATGAATCAAAAGGGTATCGTTTATATAATCCGGCAACTGGAAAGGTGATAACAAGCAGAGATGTGATTTTTGAAGAAGAAAAAGGATGGGATTGGGGACAGAAAAATGAAAGTTCAGAAGATGAAAAATTGTTCTGGGAAGACGAAAATTCAGAAGGAGAAGAAAATGATGAAAATAAGACTCAGGAACCTGAAATAGAGCAGCTTGTCGAACCTAAAACAGAGCAGACCGGTGGAGGAAATACACAGTCGCTTCAGACTAATCCATTTCCGGTGATCCAGAGAATCAGAAGACGACCGAATTACCTTAATGATTACGAAACCGGTGAAGGAATAGAAGGAGAAGATGAAGTTGGTTTCGTAATGTTTGCAGCAGATGATGATCCTCTAACGTTTGATCAGGCGAATGAAGAAGAAAAATGGGTCAAAGCCATGGAGACAGAGCTAAAGTCGATTGAGAAAAATGGCACCTGGTTTCTTACAGAGCTTCCATCAAATGCAAAAAAGATTGGGGTGAAATGGGTATATAAAACGAAGCTAAACGAGAAAGGAGAAGTCGACAAATACAAAGCTAGACTTGTCGTTAAGGGTTATGCACAGGAAAAGGGAATAGACTATGATGAAGTCTTTGCTCCAGTTGCAAGATGGGATACTATCTGCATGATCCTAGCAGTAGCAGCTCAAGAAAACTGGTGTGTATATCAACTGGACGTGAGATCTGCGTTCTTATACGGAGAGCTAACAAAGGATTTTTTGTGGATCAACCACAAGGTTATGTAAAGAAAGGGGAAGAACACAAAGTCTACAAACTAGTGAAGGCGTTGTACGGCTTGAAACAAGCTCCTAGAGCTTGGTACAGCCGCATAGAAACCTATTTTGCAAGAGAAGGCTTCCGTAGTTGTGAGTATGAGCATACACTCTTTGTCAAAAATGGAGAAGGTAACAAGATTCTCATTGTTTCTCTTTATGTTGATGATCTAATATTTACTGGAAATGATGAATCAATGCTTGAGAAGTTTAAATCATCAATGAAAGAGGAATTCAAGATGACAGACTTGGGAAAAATGAAGTATTTATTGGGAGTTGAGGTAACACAAGATGAAGAAGGAATCTTTATTCATCAGAGGAAATATGCAGGTGAAATTCTAGAAAGATTCAACTTAAGAGACAGTAATGAAGTTAAAAATCCAATTGTGCCAGGAGTGAAGTTATCAAAAGAAGGAGATGGAGACAAGGTTGATTCTACGCTATACAAACAGCTCATGGGAAGTTTGATGTACATCACTACCACAAGACCAGATTTGATGTATGTGGTGTGTCTCTTGAGTAGGTTTATGGCGGATCCAAGAGGGCAACATATGCAGGCTACAAAGCGAGTACTTCGCTACATCAAAGGAACTATGGGGTTTGGTCTATTTTATAAGAGACGAGCTGAAGGGAATTTAACTGTCTACACAGACAGCGATTATGCTGGAGACGTTGATGATAGGCGAAGTACAAGTGGTTACGTTTTTTTGCTGAGTGGAGGAGTTGTTGCTTGGGCATCAAAGAAGCAACATGTTGTGACTTTGTCTACAACTGAAGTGGAGTTTATTGCAGCAGCATTTTGTGCTTGTCAATGTGTGTGGATGAGGAGAATTTTAGAAGAGTTTGGATCAGTGCAGTCAACATGTACTGTGATCTTATGTGATAACAGTTCAACCATTAA
This sequence comes from Cardamine chenopodiifolia, assembly GCA_963922655.1. NCBI lineage: Eukaryota > Viridiplantae > Streptophyta > Magnoliopsida > Brassicales > Brassicaceae > Cardamine > Cardamine chenopodiifolia. Next base: position 118,466 of record OZ000486.1, read on the forward strand.
GCTATCAAGAAATCCAGTTTTACACGGTCGCAGCAAACACATAGACGTAAGGTTCCATTTTCTACGTGATCTCACCAAAGACGAAGTTGTTAAGTTGATTCATTGTGGGACTAATGATCAAGTTGCAGACATTCTAACTAAACCATTGAAGTTGGAAGTGTTTGCTCGGCTTAGAGAGAAGCTTGGTGTTTGTGAGAGAGTAAACTGAAGCTACCGCTTTCAGTTTAGGGGAAGCATTGTTCAGTCAAGTAGTGGTTTCAAATAAGGCTCCGAGTATGTTGGAGTCAAAGTTTGTTCTTTAATTAGTGCTCTGTTTCCTTTATTTTAGGTCTGCTTCCGTAAGTTTTTCACTCCAGTATTGTGTAGAAGACTTTGTCTTTCTTTTAGGCTATTTAAGCCATTTGCTCTGCATCAATAAAGTCATCGAAGCTTTCAGCTTTTGTTTAAGTGTGACTTACAGTTCTTAAATCAACAGAATCAGATGCGTGCAGATAATTCCAAAGAACTACAGAGAGATTAGCTCAGGAGGATCAACTTCTTAGAAACATTTTCCAATAAAGATTGCAGCTTTCAACAAGTTAAAATAAACCCAATACTCTAATCAAATCTTCAGAAGCAACAAGTTCTGAAAGAAATGGTTTGAGAGAGTTTAGTTTACCAGCACAGTCGAAATGGCGATAGCCGATCTTAATGGCATTAATGATAAGGTCTCGAATTCCTTCTTTTTCCATTCTCCTAATGATAAGGTCTCGAATTCCTTCTTTTTCCATTCTCCAAACTCCTAAGCCAACGATCGACATCTTGAAACCACTGTTCAGTGTTATCTCCATGCTTCCTTCCTGATATCTGCTCAGACTGAATATTCCAGTGTGTCTGTTTATGGCAAACGCACACGTTCATCGAACTTCATGATTCCTCAAAATTTAACACATCGGCCCAATAGGTCAACCAAATTCGTAGGTCCATTACAGTTTATGTAGGCAGAGATCAATCGCACAAGTTTCAACAAAATTTTACACTTAGGCCTAATGGGCTATCCAATTTTTGTAGGCCCAATACGCAATATATAATATCTTCTTTTTTATCTTATCCAATGTGATATTGGACATACGAAATCATAATACTGTTTTTAACATGAGTTTACACATGCTCACAACATTTGAGAATATTGCAGTAAAGCTATGGCTCCTCTTATTCATAAAGATAGAGAGTGTGATCAAGCGTAGAGATCAATGCCCCAAAACTTGGCTGGTTGGTTTGTGCGGTATTTCCTGTCTATGCTTTTGATCACTTCCATGTCCTCTTTTGACAGTTCGAAGTCGAAAACCTTAAAATTCTCTTCCAATCTTTCAGGCTTTGATGTCTTTGGTATCACCACTGTGTTCCTCTGGATTCCCCACCTCAGAACAACCTGTGCCACTGTCTTTTTGTACTTCCCGGCCACATCCTAAGATATCAAACAAACACAGTCCTTTTTAACTATCAAAGGTTCAATCTTTTAACTGTTCCAATGCAAACTTCAAGCTTTAGAGGATAGGGCTTACTTTAAGAACTGGGTCATCTAGGCATGACACGGTACCAAATCACTCGGCGTTGGCTGTGGCACCTCCCAGAGGAGTATGAGCGGTGACACAAATACCGTGTTTCTGGCAGAATTTGACAAGAGAATCGCGTTGGAAGTAAGGATGTGTCTCGATCTGATTCACTGCAGGCTTGATCTTGGAGTAAGCTAAACAATCTCTTGTTAGAAAGACGTCATAGTTACTACAAAATACCAAATCGTCAAAGAATCAAAAATCAGGGACTAAACAAAAGGATTTGCTAAACATATTGAGAGAGGTTGAAACCTGATTCCAATGCTGCGGACCAAACCCATAGAAACAAGCCTTTCCATGTCATGCCATGTAGTCTCAAGGGAGATATTCGTATCTATGTCCAATACCCCATCATCGCCCACAGCACTATCGGTGGTTCCAACTCCTGCAAGCAAGTATAGAGAGAGGACGGCTTACATGTTATACCTTACTATTCTATAAGTAACAATTGCTAGAGACTTGAAATATTTTATTTCAGTTGGTAAAAAAGGAGGATCTGTAATTAAACAAAATACAAATGGTCTCTACTCGAGACTGATAATACATGAATATGGCAGAGGTCTCACCGGTGTGCCTTGTTGCTACGGGAAAATGAACGAGGAAAAGGTCGAGATAATCAAGTTGAAGTTTCTTGAGACTATCTTTGCACGCCTCAATAACTTGGCCATGGTCTGAGTTCCATAGCTGCAAACACAAGATTGATCAGCACCCAGAGCTTTCTCACATTTCGTTACTCGAACTGAAATAGATTGAGATCACATAAAATGTAGTTTAGCAGAATCCGTTTGGACCTTGGTCGTAATGAAGAGATCCTCCCTCTTGACCAAACCAGTCTTGAATACTTCTGTAAGAACCTCACCAACTTCAGCTTCGTTCTTATAATCAGCTGCATCAAGGAACACGAACACGCCAAAATATGTTTAAATAAAAAAAATGCAAAAACTCATAAAGCTCCCAAAAACAAGACATAGAACAAAGCAAATCATATAAAAACTCAAAAGAACACTGAACTCTGTCTAATAATAAGTATATCAGAGAAACAATCAGTCATCTGTACAGCAAAGACTTAGATCATTCCCAATACTAACAACTACAGACTCAGATGCAGATAAATCCTAAGATCAACAGATAACAAGTTTACAGACACATTTTCCAACAAAGATTTCAGCTTTCAACAAGTAAAAAAAAAACCCAATATTCTAATCAAATCTCCAGAAGCAACAAAAATCATGAAGAAATGGTTTGAGAGAGTTTAGTTACCAGCACAGTCGAAATGGCGATAGCCGATCTTAATGGCATTGATGATAAGGTCTCGAACCCCTTCTTACTCCATTCTCCAAACTCCTAAGCCAACGATCGGCATCTTGAAGCCACTGTTCAGTGTCATCTCCATTTCTTCTTCTTTGCTTCCTTCCTGAATCCTGATAGGGTAAATATCTGCTCAGTTTGTGATTTTCTGAGTGTGCGTTTATGGCAAATGCACACGTTTCACCAAAATTTCATACATAGGCTCAATGGGCTAACCAATTTTGTAGGCCCAATATCATATACGTAGACAGAGAGCAATACGCACCGTTTGGTATATATATATATATACACAAGTAGAAGAAACGTTATCACAGGTCCATCAAGTTTACATCTTTACTTCATTCTCTGTGTCCGGAATCAATTCCCGCAGGTAATTTTAATGGTCGGCTAGCTCAATCGATTGTTTTTTTTCTCTGATAATTTCAAAGCCAGCTTTCAAACTTTAAAAGGTTTTGGCTTTCGTTTTCATCGATCTCACTCTTAATTCGATATAGTAGAATTTGTGATCGGAATCTTCTGTTTTGGGGATTTCTAGTGAGTTGTATAGGAATGGATTTCCAAGGATCGTGCTGTGTTTATTCCAAAAGGTTGAATTTTGCGAGTTTTGGATGATTCTAGACATTCTTCGAATTATAGGTTTCTTTTCTGCTATTGAGATTCGAAAATGAGGTCTTAGGTTTTCCTAAAAAAACTTTAATTATTTGTTACCGACTTGGAAGAATTCATAATTGATTTATTCACGTTTGGGTATTGAAACCCTAAAATTTATGAGTGCCCTTTTCTCTAATCTGATTTGGTTCTCTAACTGACTTGTGTGACGTTCCTTTTAGGTAAGTTGACAGTTGGTTGTATTAGTTAACTTAGTCTATTTGTCTACCAGCCAAAAACTATGGTAAGTGTCTTCTAAAGTTTTTTTTTTTTTTACCGTTGATCTTCACTCTAGCTTAATAATCACTTACCTGTTGGTTTTCTTAACCTTTGGGACTGATCATGATGCAGTTTTTCGATGGATACCATTATCATGGAACAACCTTTGAGCAGACTTATCGGTGTTATCCAGCATCTTTTATCGACAAGGTTTGATTTCCATCTATCTACTTTTAGTCAGTTTAAACCATAACAAAAATAAGTAAAGACAGCACTCTTAGATTCAGAATACCGCATACTTGACTTGTAATTTCTTGTTTCTAATTTCTATCTCCTTTCCTCTTCCTGCAGCCACAAATTGAAAGTGGTGACAAGAGTAAGTCTTTCTATCTAGACACCAATGTGTGTTTCCAGTCAATTTTACTATCTGTATTGTTCAATTCTGAAGTTTGACTTATGTTAAATCTATTTCAGTTATAATGCCACCATCGGCCCTTGATCGTCTAGGTATGCTACCACTCGTTTTCTCTTTTGGATTTGGTTTAATATGTGTCAAACGTAGAGAAATATTGAAGCTCTAATATCGTGGAAACTTTACAGCCTCTTTGCATATTGACTATCCGATGCTGTTTGAGCTTCGTAATGCTGGAGTTGAACGTGTTTCGCACTGTGGTGTCCTTGAGTTCATTGCTGAAGAAGGCATGATTTACATGCCATATTGGGTTAGAATCAGTTTTCTCTGTAATTGTCGATTAAACTGTTGTGGAGTTTGGATCATACAGCTTTACCAAACTGATTGTTTGTTATTTTAATCTAATCCAGATGATGCAGAATCTTCTTCTGCAAGAAGGAGACATTGTGAGAATTAGAAATGTCACTCTTCCAAAGGGAACTTACGTTAAACTACAGCCCCACACAACAGACTTCCTTGATATATCTAATCCGAAAGCCATGTGAGTCTGAATTGCTTCTATTCTCTCGAATTTGAGTCCTCATGTAGTTTTCTTTTTCCCATACCATGTTGATTATTACTTAGAAAATCTTTTATGTTGAATTCACTTGTTTCTTCTTGCGTTAAATACTTGCTTGTGTGTTGCTAATGAATGAGTGAACCTTGCAGCTTGGAGACTGCTTTGAGGAATTATTCATGTCTAACCACTGGGGATAGCATTATGGTTCCATACAACAAGAAGAAATACTTTATAGATATAGTTGAAACAAAGCCTGCTAATGGAATCAGCATTATAGAAACAGACTGTGAGGTTGATTTCGCACCTCCCCTTGATTACAAAGAGCCTGAACGTCCCACAGCACCTGCTGCAGCCAAGGGTCCAGCAAAAGGTATGCATCTAGGGACATGGAATCGTGCTAATAGTTTCAAGTTTGTTAGATATTTTTCATATTTCTTTCCAAATTTCACAGCTGAGGAGGTTGTGGTTGAACCTGAACCAAAGTTCAACCCTTTCACGGGGTCTGGGAGACGGTTAGATGGGAGACCTCTTGCATATGCGCCCCCTCCTGCCTCTAGCTCTAAAGACAAACAGCCTGTTGTTGCTAATGGTAATGGACAGTCATCTGTAGCAAGTAGCTCAGAGAAAAATGCGCGACAGGCTCAAGGAAAGCTTGTGTTTGGGGCCAACGCAAACCGTGCTCCAAAAGAAGCTGCTCCTAAAGTACTTGCTCAAACTTTATTGATAAATGACAAAACAGGAACTGCAAGGAATTGAGAGAAAAATGTATATGATTGTTCCTCTCTTAATTTACTTTTCAGGTTGGAGCTGGAAAAGAGACAAAGCAAAAGGAACCGGAAAAGAAAGAAGATCCCAAGTTTCAAGCTTTCACTGGGAAGAAGTATTCACTGAGGGGTTGATCAACTCGCACAATCAGTCTCTGCTCAGTCTATTTATGATTCAACCATGTTGTGTAATATAAGTACTAGTGTCTTGAATCAAACAAGGAAAACAAATAATTTAATAAAGCTCTGCCTTCTGTCTTGATGAGGGAGGGAGAGATGAATCGCTTGTTTTCTTTTATCAGATTCTTTGCCACTATCTAAAATTATCTGCTCTTTTATATTCTTCCTGCAGAAGATAAGATTCACATACTTGTTCATAAATGCGTGCTCTTTGGCCCTTTACAGGTGAAGATGATATGTTGACTTATAATATCCTCTATAGATCGGAGGTTTCTTGAGTCTTGCTCAAAAAAAAAAAAAAACAGATAGAGACGAAAAGAAAAGGATCTCTTGTTTTTTCTGTGAACAAATCCAATGCTAGAACCATTCTCTGTGTCACCTTATTGCATGATGGCTCTGAGTGCATCGTTCACATATTTGTACTTGAATTCAAAGCCAAGCTCTTTGGCTCTTACAGGTAAAACCTTCTGTCCTTCCAAAACCACAGTGGCACCTTCTCCGAGTAAAGCTTTCAGAGCAAAGTCAGGAACTGGGAGCCACGATGGTCGGCTAAGAATGTTGCCTAGCTGCTGGCACATTTCCCCAAGCCTAACCGGGTTCGGCGCAGTCCCATTAATAACTCCTGCCAACAGCCAGCATCAGTAGCATTCTGCTTTAGCCCTTGACCTATTCGTAAGAAGTAACAATAACATAGTGGGCATGTATGTACATATGTTGTTACCTTGATAGGATGGATTAGTGAGGGCCTCATAGATTAGGTTCACCAAGTCATCCACGTGAATCCAAGAAAACCTACTCAATGAATTATGCAAAAATGATCTTCAAATTTACAGAGAGACATCAAGAGATAATCAGAAAAGTGTCCAACTTTTACCATTGTTGTCCTGAACCCAGAGGTCCTCCAGCGAACATTTGGAAAAAGGGTATCATCATGGCTACAATGCACAAAAGGACGTTTGCATGATCAGAAGAGTATCTAAGTCCGTCACAAACATATGTCATAAGCGTGTGAGAATTAGAAAGAATGCGCACCTAAAGCTCCACCGTCTTTGCCAAGAACAACACCAATGCGGATAAGTGCCACTCTTACACCCTTATTCGCTTTCAGTGCAGTTCCTTCCCATTCTCTGCAAACCTAAGTACACAAGTACATATTTCATTTAAGCAGAACATTCTTTGCATATAGAGTTAGATCAACATCTATCACCACTAAGTACAGACAGTCTTTCACCCAGTCACATTTGGGAAGCTAATCCACAAAAAGATTCAGAATTTGAAAGGAAATCTAGGACATTTACCTCTGCAAGATAATCCTTCCCTGATGGACTATTTTCATCGAATACCCCAGTCTCACTAGTACCTGACAGGATAAAGAGCATTAAGATTATTCTTGGCATGATCAGATTAAAGAATGTGATACTTCGATGGCGCTACATATAGGATTGTAACAAACCATAGTAACCAACAGCCGTGGCGCTAACTAGAACGGAAGGCCTGGCTTCTGCTGATGAATTATTTATCAACTCAACAACCTTCATGTAAGTTTCAAAATTTAATGAGAAAGTCTCCTGGATATGTGAAGCTTGAAGCCACAATGAAATCATAAAACACAGTAAACACTAACTTTAGAGGTGACACGGATCCGGCTGTCCTTAATCTCTTTCTTAATCTGCAAAGCAAGCAAAGATATCCATGGAGGAAAGAAGAAGCGTCAACTTTAGAGGAATGTGTAAGAAGAAACTGACCTCGGGAGACCACCTAGTACTAATAGGCAGTCCAGCCAAGTTCACAACAGCAGTAGAGCCTTGTACACAGTTTCGCCACTCCGATTCTTCAGCGATCACAATTCCTGGGAAGTCCTTTGCTGAATAAAAACATCAAGAAGTAGACGAATCAGATCAAAGAGTAAATAAAGATAATAAACCACTCTTTCCATCCTAGTAAAAATAGAAGCAGAATAGTCATTACCTTCTTACCAGGAAATATTTGCTCAGCTTTGGATTTAGAACGTGTTAAGACACGGATAGAGTGATTATCTGCGGAATGAACATTTAAAAATTCTTGTTAAGACTTGAATACCAGTAGAGCTCTAACATCTGATTGAATTGAACAAAGGGTTTAAAGTCATAAGCAAGTCGAAGTCATCAGTATAAAAAATTCAATCTTTACCAGCACGAAGTCTCTGAACCAATCGTCTCCCTATAAATCCAGTTGCTCCAGTTACTGACACTGTCATCTGATTGTTGAAACAGTAAATGGAACTAAAAACATTCTCTAGTAACTCAACATTGTGGGTCAAAAGATCGAAATTTGAATGAAATACCTTCTGATATTTCTCAGAACTACATAGAACCATGAATCTCCTAGTCCCTGGCACCTAAACAATATAAAAAAATGATCATGAATATTCCCGCAACAAATTAGAAGCAAAAGAAAGAATGTTCACATCAAAAAATCAAAAATTGCGTACTGAGAAAGATGGAGGAATGAAAAGAGCAGATGAGAAAGCGAAGGAAGAGGAAAGAGACGTTGGTAAGCAGAGAAGCTCCATTGTTTCCCTCAACTGATCGTTAACAGAGTGAGTGGTGGAGACTGGAGAGTCTGGAGACGCATATTGAAAGAGAACTTAACAGGCCTTTAGTGGGCTTTCTGGATATAATCAAGGCCCATGTATGGCGTTGATAAGTGAACCCCCAGTGTTTAGTCTGAAGTCTTGAGAGACGGAGAGGACGAGAGAGAGAGAGGGACAGAAATGGCGGTGATGCAGTGGTGCGGCGCTATAACGCGACGGATTATGATGATGCATCGACATCTGCAGCATTGACTTGTTAGGCGAGGTACTCTACGTTATCGCTGGCGTCTGCAGCTCCGGTGGCATCGGAGATTGAGAGAGGAGATAAGAAGACGAAGAAAGGGAAAATATTTAAAGGATCGTATGGGAATTCGAGAGAGAAGAAGTAAAAGATGATTGAGAGAATGAAAGACAAGCTTGAGGTTCCCAGGTCTACTCCTTGGCCTCTCCCTTTCAAGCTCATCTGATCATTTCTCTTTTTAGTTGCCACAAAAAAATGTCGCCTTTAAGTGGTGAGTTTCCAGTTGTTCAAAAACTCTCTGTATATTTGTTATCATGAATCATTGAGTATAGACTCGTCTCTATTCATGATCTGTGTTTTAGTTTCAACATTTTGGCGATTTAGAGGCTTAAATGTCTCCTTTCTTTTGGGATCAGAATCTCTAGGTATTTGTCGCAGAATCCAAATTACACGGAACATATCAATTTTCAATTCATTCAGAAGATTTGATTTTTCGTTGATGTTTTGTGCAAACGTAGAGAGTGTGAAGTCATAAGCTATAGATATCAATAATGTGAGCTGTTTGATTGGCTTTTCCTGCCCTCTGTGATTAGCGATTCACTGACCCTTCACCTTGTAGATTGATCGTATGAAGATTACACAAATATCTGATTGGATTGAACAAAGGGTTTAAAGTCATCAGTATAAAAATTCAATATTTTTACCACATCTGATGCTTTGGTATGAATGTGTGTATGTTGAATTGTGTTGGCTTGGATGAATTGATGGCTGAATGTAGGATAGCAAGATATGGCTTGAGAGATTAGTGGCTCTCTGTTTTGGAATATTATGACATGTTTGAAAATCCGCCTTGCATGTCACACTGGATAATGGTGAGAACTTGTTTGATCTCGCTGAATGTTAGATAAGTAGGACAATAGAGGTCGGAAACTTTCCTGATTTAGTTTGCTGTTTTGTTAGTTGTAGTTTTGAAGATCTAGTTCCAAGATATCGTATTGAGTAAAAATAGTGCCTATGATCATAGATTGCTCTCTGCAAATTTAGATGGATTTCTACAGAGATTTTTCTTCTCTTTTGTAGCTTACTGGTGATGATCATAGATTCCTCACACATCTCTGTTTTATTGATTTTGATTTTCTTGAGTCTTCTTTTATTTTTGAGTATTTGGACTTTGTATTTCATCTTTGGTAGGTTCTCTATGAATCTGCTTTTGGGTGGAATTGGGGGTTTTCACTTTTCAGTATCAAAAGATTGTGTTGTTTAACTAATGCACATTTTGTTTTACATTTTTGGAAGTATGCAATTTATGCTAGTCATAGATTGTACACTAAATATAAAAAAATGGATAACAAAATTTTGGGCACATTGGGTTTCAGAATAGTTGTTCCGACCGGTAAACAAAATTTAGCTCGGTTCTGGTTCAGTTAATTCGGTTATTGATCTTGGACCAGTGTCACTCACACGTGAAGAGAATTTTCATTGCTAAATTGGGAGAAGACTGATCGATGAAGACAAATATCAGAAGAATCAGATTATGTCTGCATCCAAATCAAAAACCCCCATCAAGGCAAAAGAGAAACACAAAGATCCTCTTAAGCTGTTTAAACATCTTCACAATCTTTTTTCATCAAACACCAAAACCTAAAAGATTTACACATACAACTCAAAAACCATTATATGAACGTGTTTGACTCTGTTAGAATTAGAAAAGCGTGGCCATGCTTTTTCTCCAGCTAAGTGATCTCCGAGTTGGCGGAACCGGTGGCGTGAAACTCAGACCAAACATCTCCTTCATAGCTCTTCCTTGCTCCACGAACCTAACCAGTTTCGCTACAATCGCTGCGCTTTCAACCACATGGGTTATGTCATTGGGTTTACTCCACAGCTGGTTCGCTAGCTGCAACCGCCTGCGTTTCGAGTTCACATCGATCCCAAACTTCTGGTAAAGTCTCCTCCTTTCCTCTCCAGTAAACCTCTTCCCTACAAGCTTGCTTAGCATCTGTCTCTCCCTCTGAAGTGCTTTCAGGCTACCAAAAAAGACAAGTGTTAGCTGTTTGCAGTGGATGCAAATGCAAAAGCTAAGAATACGAACCTTGAAGCTAGTGTGAGTGTTTGTCCTCTTTCAAAGGCTTGGTTTCCCTGAGAAAAGCTTTCTTTCATAAAGGAGAGCCTTCTTAGCTCTACTCCGATGTATATCGAATCCGCTTGATCTCCCCTGAAGAGCAAGAAGAAGTATGTTCTATGCACCAACGAGACATGACATGTTTGCCACAGCCCCAGAATTTGTTCTCTCTGTCTCTCGAATTCCTCCGACCAGTTTGCCATTGTCCCAGACACCTCTTCGTCCATAGCGTCCACACCAATGTCCTTCCCCATTTTCCCTGAGTTCTCAGGATCCGTAACCTGAAACACAAAGCTCGAGATAAGAAGTTGAATCTTTTGTAGCAAAAGAAAGAGACGACTATATAGAGAGTTATTAAAGGTTTTTACCATCTCCTTCAGCCCTTCAACAAATGACCGGATACTGGTGATACCTCCATCTTCTCCCACCATTGGTGTTCCAACGCTGTGAGCCTCAGTGGAATCACTTCCGCGGGAAGACATTGAATCGTTCCTTAACAACATCCCACCAGAACCGAACTCTAAATCAGGAAACGCAATACCATGACCCTCCGGTCTTCTAGGGTAGTCTATCTCCAGGGCATCAGGAGGAGTGCTTGTGCACGGCACAGTATCTCTACGGCTCCAACTCTTCCTCATTCTGACACTTCTAACACTTGACGCATTCCTGTTTTGAACAAGAACTGTTCCACCGTTTGACTCTTCATTGTGGCCCAAAAGTGTTTCTGCGTCTGTGCTTTCTTCACTGTTGTTATTAATGTCTCCGGTTGATTCTTCCATCTCAATGCATTGTACCTCTTTGCAGTATTCTTCTGATTGATCTCCTGAACCCCCAGGCGACAATTCCTCCTCCAGATCATCATCAGAGTGAGACCTAACATGAGCTTTTGCAGTTGACAGAGGCGTTGACATCCCATCTGATATGAAACTGGTCCTGTCTGGATCAACTACGCCTGATGTCTCTGACACTGAACCATCTTCCCACTTGTTGGTACGGTTACGGAAATGCGAAGGCCCAGCCTTTGAAGAATGATAAAAAAACCGGTTGAGCCAAAATTGCTATCAAATTGCAAGAGATTATTGAATAAATTGTCATTTGAAACTGAGATACCTTTGAAGACTCATCGTGTTCCACCATCTTCATAAAATCTTCAAGACGAGATTGAGCAATATCCCGCTGTTTTGTCATTTCTGCAAGTTGCTTCTCCATCTGCATGACATCAAACCTTAATCAGAATAAACCCCCAACAATCCAAAAATCAACATGCCAAAAGATCTGTTGAAACTACTTCTCGGTTTTCACAAAAGCACAAACCTTTTGTATCTGAAGATCTTTCTTTCTCAGCACAACCCCACAATCGCAACTTGAGGTGGCAGGGGCTGGGTTTCTCAGCTCGCTCTCCAGTCTGGCTAGCTCACGCTGTAGTTGCTTCACCAAAGCCTTGTCTGACATAACAACATTGATCTGTGCCTTCGTGGTGACTTCCTTGGCACAGCAGGCAAACAAGAGAGTGTTTCTAGTCTGCTCCACATGACTCCTCGCCGGACTCAGCGTGCAGACTATGGCGGTTCTGGCATTGCCCCCCAAGCACGGCTGAAGAATACGTGTGAGCTTGGAGTCTCTATAGTTGATGTGTCCTTGTCTTCCATTGCTAGATCACGTTGACAGTCTTTGTATTAATGGACATTAAGTTTGAGAAAGACAAATAGAGATGCTTGTAAAGTCCGACTTTTGTTTTGTCAAATATTTATCTATGGCACATGCTAAAAATAGTACGTTTATAGTTTCAGTCGAAGTATCACGTCCACACCTTAGTTTACGTATCACGGTTCCTAGAGTCAGCAAACTTCGATTGATATGACAACCCTCCTTAAGTCTTGCACCAGCTGATAAGGCCTGCGACGCGCGCTCGCTCCCCGCTAAATCAATAAAATTCTGCACATAAGAAATAATTAACACAAACAAGATGATTGGCAAAGCTTAGAAACCTTAAGACCCAAAAGTAGATAAAGTAGATGAGTACATACCACACTCGCCATGAGAGTGGTTGAGTTTTCTTTGCCTAAGAACTCACGAGCAGAGCTCTCAACTGTCTACAAAACGTTAACATTTAGACAAAGCAACTGCGCAAGAAAAAAGGGGGAATCTTTGTGCCTTAGATCCAGTGATAGAAAAGAGCTTTACTAGTTTGATAATTTGATGAGATCTTGAACTTCTCTCATTTAATGAGGTTTCACCAATCTTCCGCTGTGCTGCAATAGGAACATCAAGTACAGAAACATGAGGAGAGATATTTTTCAGACAACATTTTATATAGAATAACCTGAGTTGCAAATCATGAGCAAACTACACAACTGTCAGCTGGTTTGTAGTAATGGAAAATGGTGGACTTTCTGAGATTCTTACCTTCACAAATGGAGAGAAGATCCTTCAAATGGTTCCAGTCTCTCAGGATTTCCTCTGTGGCTTTTTCAACAATGGCCCCTTTCTAAATGGAAGGAAAACAAACACGAGATTAGAGTCACACAAGATTATTAACTACAAGAGGCAGTAAGGAGAAAACATTAATCTTTCACCTCAGGGTCATCTCTTAGCCTCAGTGGTGTACTATTCGGGCTGAGAAGATCTCGGATGGCCTCATTGTAGATCTCTATAGCCGAAAATTTCACAACAAATGCCCTATCTTCATGCTGAAGCGTCCGGTCCAATTAGTGAAAACGAGGAATACATATCAAAGTAGTATGCGAGAAAATCAGACTTAATTTTTGGCAGTACCTTAAATATATAATCAAATATGTCGGCCACAGCAAACTCAGTTATACCAGACATCGTGTATGTCTTTCCACTGCTCGTCTGACCATACGCGAAAATACTAGCTGGGAAACAATAATTATTGATATACTTAGCTTTCCATGCCATCGATGTCTACATCATTACAACAATCAAGGAAGCTTACAGTTAATTCCTTTGACAACCGAGAGAGCAACTTCCTTGGGGCCATCTTCGTAAACTTGTCTGGTTGGGCATTCACCTCGGTACACTCTATCTGTCAACAAAATTTGAAAAGAGAAAAGGGCATCCAAATCAACTCATGGATGTGATGTACAAGTGTGAAATTCACAGGTAGAATTAAATTCATAGAAGAGGTTGGAACGGTTTAAAATCCGTGAGCAAAAGAACAACAATATCTACCGAACAAGATGATTGATGACAAATGAGATTTTTGTGATCAGGAGCACTGGATACATGTTTAATGTTTCACAGAAGCCAAAAACTGAAGTTCATTTAAGTACATATAAGATATATAAACTCAAAAGACCATTGCGATTCTTACCAAATGAGTATGCTGAAGGAAAAGTTGAGCCTTCACGCAACGTGTTTCTGTACAATACAGTGGTGTCGTTGATGCATTCCCAATCCGCAGCTTCATTAGCCAAGATCTCTTTCTCGTTCAGAGGTCTCAGTCTCACCAGAACCAATATCTTCTCTTCCCGGGCAACATGCACCTGTGTCTTCTCCATTTTCTTCAGCTCTTCTCCCACAATTGCTCCCATTGCTCACTGGTCAATTCACAATGAGCTCTTTTAAGCAGTCATAACTCGTTTAAAGATTGATGTATTTTCACATTTCATTCATACTTTAACGACTGCTGAAAGCTTTCAAGAACAGAGTAGCTCTGAAAGACACCAAAAGATGTCATTATTTTCCAACTAACACAACCATAAAGAAATGATAAAGCTCAGACATCTCATCTTACCAAACCAAAAACAAGAAGCATGCCTAGATAATCCCTTAGTGTACCCCAAAAACGAGAAAATTTGAAATCATAATGTCAGAGAATGTCGATTACAATGCAATTAAACACGAGAGTACAAAATGTCTTCAAGACAGTGCTTGAACACAAAAAAAAAGAAACCGAAAGAGAGATGACTTATTAGTTATTACTAATTAATAAGAACGTTGTAATTAGAATAACAAAAGAGAGTTTACTTAGAAGGTGATCAACCTTTAACCGAAGAAAAAACAAACAAACAAAAAAGCTTACCGACTTTTTTCTTAAGTGGTCACCCACTATGCTTGAAAACGAAGTCATGTATCATTAATCTAAAGTTTCTTTTAATGAAAATCTATAAGTAATAAATGGCCCTACCACAAACCATCCTTCTCTGTTGAAAACGCATCTCTATATTTTAATGGGAAAGAGAGAACTGAAAAAGGAAAAGTTACCATATTCCAAGTACTTTGATTGTTATCTTACACACGCAAAATCAGACAGAGAAAGATTATAATTCAATTTTTTAATTTGTTGTATTCACAAGTCTTTTTCACAAGTGCACTTGAGTTTTCAAAATATGACTTAAGGAAAACAAAAGTATCAATTAACATTAAAAAAATCGTGATAATATAATATAACATTGATTTGACTTGAATGTAAAAAAAATATATCCAAAAATGCATTTCCATCTTGAAACTAAACCCTAAATCTTCTTTTGTTCATATATGAGTAATCAAAAACAATATATATCTTTTGTGTTACCTTGTGAGTTGTCTTCTTCTTCAAAGTGATGCTTCCCACCACAGATCTGATCTGAGCAATCCACCACAGATTTCAACATTAATAAACACACAGAACCGATTTTGAGAGTGGAATCAGATATTTAGTAACCCCCAGAAATAGTTTATGAATCTATCAAGCAAATCCAGATTAAATGCCTAAGTATTCTCCATAAAAAATTACCAATAGGGGAAAATTAATTATAAGTGAAAATACATAATTTCTACCTTCAAAAGCTTGCAAAAAAAACTCAAAAACGATTTAAATGTAATGAATGGAACTTTTCACCTACATATAAATCAGAAATCGAAGATAAATTGTGAGAAATCTAGGTTTAGATGAAACAGTTGAATCGGAAACTAAAAAGCGAACCCAGAATCTCTATCAGTAGTGCGAATAGATTTCCTTCGTCTTCTTCGTCTGCTACTTACTCCATTCTACTGCTGCTTCGTCGTCGTCGTCTATCTAAAAATCCTCCACCGGGGACCAATGTGAGTATTGATTTGGTCCCGCAAATCTCGTAGGGAAGCGCCTCTCTCTCTCTCTCTTTTACTCTCTTTTTCTATTCGTCGAACCGAGAGTGCGGTGGAAGGAAGATACTTCGAAATTCCTATTTTACCCTCAGGAACTTTGTCGGGAATCTGAGAAAGCGTTCTGCCACGTTGGCTATTCGTTTTTTTTTGTTCTTCCTTTAAATTTATTTCGATTCTTCTCAGTTACTCCTTTGACACGTGGCATTAGGAAGGCTGCTTTATAGCCGTTGAAAGGTAACGGAGCGCAAGGGTTTTAGAGACTCTCTCCAGTCTCCACCGTTAAGGTGCTTCTTCTAATAATGATTTTTATTTTATTTTATAACAGCTTCTTATAAATACTCATACTTTTTGTGTTTTGATCATATGTTATACGACTATAAAACTCTGACATCCCATTTTACCGAACAAACGTGAAACGAGTAAAATAGCGAAAATCACGGATCGCTTTTCTATTTTTGTCGGTCCATTTATCATTGAAAGTGTTTGCAGATACTAAAATAAATAAGAAAATATAAAGTCAAGACTCCAAAACCCATTTAACCATTAGTCCATAACCTCTCTTTTTTTCCCAAGCCATAACCCCTAATTACCTCTAATTAATGCTCCATGTGCAAAATTAGTAACATAATTACACTACACTCTGAAACCAATGTATGAGTTGATTACTTAACTTCATAAATTTTGACTATGATGCCCCAATTTATGAATTGGTACTAACAATTACATTTACTCCTATGACTTAATGTGTTCATCGATGACCTAATTTAAGAAAAAAAACCTCCTGAAATCCAACGTATAGTTGGTAACGTATTCACATGAACTCTAACCTGAACTCCATTGTATATGTTGGTAAGTTAGAACATATTAGAACTGAATATATCTATACATATATATATGGGAGTTTAGACGACTAAATAATTTCATTTTATAAATTATCAAGTACATCTTTATTATTAAGTTTTAAATAACATCCCGCCTTAAATATTTTATTGAACATGAGTTCGTCCGACAAGCTAAATTGTTATATTTTGTTTATTCATAATCATTTTTTTTATTTTAATACAATTATAGTTAAGTGGAATGAACATTAGACATAAATCTTTTGTGGGCTTACATTACACATAAAGCCCATTATTATTAAGATTCGGCTCAAGACCAAATTATACACATGGAACATTTGAGATGCCTTGTTGAACGCTGAGAGCTGAAGGGAAAAAAAGACCAATGTGGTTTCGCAATGGTAATAAAGGAAATTTTGACTCCATGGCTGTTGAGCTTAGGTTAGTTTTCTAACTGAAAATTGCAAACTGAAAATGTTGATGTGTGCCAAAACAGTGACCGCTGATCATGCTAAAGATTTCACATTGAAACAATATAAAATGGGTAACCTTGTTACTATATAAATGACATGTAACAATTTACTTAGGCGTCAAATTGATGCGGCGGATAATGCGGACAAAACCATTTGCTTTGATCCTTTTTTTATCATTCATAAGTTTTAATCTATAATAGTACGGACAGAAATATATAAAAAATTTGTTGCAGATTAACTGCGATACGTTTTAACAAAAAGCATAAATTAAGACCGTATCGAATTATGAACCGTCCAAAAAATAAATGGTTTAGTCCACTAATGGTTTAATCCATTTTGTCTCCAACAATCATTTGAAGTCTTATTATTAATTAGTTGTAAGTTGGAAACTAATATACACATTTACATGGTAATGTCAGAGTTTCATGTTTTGTGTGAGATGTATATTCTTCCATGAAAACTCTTTAATGGTTCATCACCATTTCCATTGACAATTACTATGTCCACCGATACAGATGTACTCAACTTAGAGCATCATTTATTTTCTGTGTTTACATCAGTTATTGAATTATACAAATGAATTACCATCACTTATGTAATTGATTCCAAAAGTGGCAATGCAATACTATAAATAATATAAATTGATATAAAGGTTTTAAACTCATATATAGGATTGATATATAGGATTGAAAGTATACAGACAAAGCGCAATATTATAAGTGAGATCGAATCCATATTACCAAAGTTGCAATATGAATTTTATAAAATGAAAAACCAAGATAAGACGAAAAGAGATTGTTTGTAATTGTGAATTCAAGAAAATAAATAGCAAGCAAGTAAACGATGTGAATTAAAAAATTAAAAATGTTAAATCAAAGATTTTTCGGGAATCAAAAATTACAAACCAGAAAACTATTCAGAGAATGAATTAAGCACGTATTTAACTCAAACATAAATAGATAACCAAACGAGTAGGTTCAATTTGTTCACGTATCACTATAGGATCAACTTTCATTGGGTAAAGATAATACACTCACCTAATGCAAACGATCAATCAAGGTCTAAAAATCTATTGAACTCTATAAATACCTAGATCATTAATTAGACCGACGCAAAAATATTATCAGTAGATTGGGTTTAAGATTTAAGGAAAAGTCGAATATATGGGTCATAGTCGGGAAAATGAAAAACAAACTACTTTGAAACGACAGTAACCTCTTGACCACCAATTTCTATGGCTGTTGATATTTTTGACCCCACCTTACTTGTTTTTCAAGTCTCATGTGGTTCTTATTTTTCCTTGTATTTACTATTATTTCTAAAATTAGCCTATCGTACAACAATCTATATCTGTTCAACCAATAATAAATAACGTGGAATTGATTACAAATTGCCAAATATACAGACATTTCCATGGACGAGAAGACGTGAACTCGAATATTCGACAAGACTACAAACTTGTCAAAACGAACGAATCAGAACTTACAAGTCTTTTGTCGACTGAAGTTTCTCCTTTACCATTGGGTCCCTAGACTATTTGATGCTACTATATCATTTCTTTTTGTTCTTGGATTGACTTTTCAATTATGATACAAATATTTTTATATGCATCTGAATCAAAGATCAGGCTCACCAAGTACATTTGATAACCTTAATTACCTACATGTAAATATGTGATAGTCGTACATGCTTATAATTCCGTTATTTTCCCTCGTTACTTAAATAAATGTTTTTAAGAAGTTTACAATTCTTTTTGTTTCCATTGGACTTTAATTTCTCTGAAATCTGTAACTGCATTGATAAGTTGAGTCAAACTCAGATCTTTGTTGATGTTTTATACATTCAAAACTACGGATTAAACTAATTAATATTTTTGACATGATAGATTTGTGTGTTTTTTTACGTTTTAAATTAGAAGAAATTTCTTAATTGTTTGTCCAACCCGGAGAAGAAAAATGAGCAAATTGAATTATTATTTCACTAAAGATTATATGACATATCCGACTGTATTTTTATAAAAACATATATTAATAATGACTTTTCCTATACTTATAATTATTATGTTCTATTATACCTAAATAAACTAAAGTTGACGTAAAAACGATAAGAATTTTTTTCAAAAAGGTGCAAATATTTGTTAACAGCGTAATTCCATAAATATGAAAATGTAAAAAAAAAGTTAATTAAATTTCGTTTGTATCCGTTCGTTAAGGAAATTTTGTTTCCCATTTATGTTTGTTGGCCATCAGACGGGAAATCAAATAAACGGGAGATAGAGCGAGTAAAGATATAAAACTACTCTCAGCGTCTGAGAAATTTAACAGTTAATCACATTTCTCTGCTGTTGCAGCTGCTCTCTATCAGCCTCCTTCTCTCAGAAATAGATTTCTATTATCTCCTTCCTCTTCTTACGTCGATTAATCCTAACTCTTAATCTATCTCTCTGTGTATCAACAATCAGAACTTGGGTTTGGCGAAAGATGCTAACTTTGAATCTGGGACTAATCGTTTCAGAAAAACATGCGAATTTTGTGTGATGCGTGTGAGAGCGCCGCCGCAATCGTCTTCTGCGCTGCCGACGAAGCTGCTCTCTGTTGCTCCTGCGACGAAAAAGTAACCATATTTATCTCAAACTTGAGGCAATTACTAGTTGCAGTTCTGAATTCTTAGGATTTTTGAGGTTTTTGGCCAAAAGTTTTATCAAACTCTCTCAAGGAATCAAGCGGTTTATGATTCAACGATGGATGTTCTCTAAATTGTGAATGATCATATATATTACAACACTTGATTCGAGTGATTTATAATGTCAAAATTTTCACTTTGCATATAGCTTCATCTCTAGTGTATTGATAGATACACTTTACAGTCACTATGTAATTGGGGAGAATGGTGATAAGTGATAAGAATGGCAAGTGGTCAGATATGAATAAAGAAACTTTTTTTTGTGTGTTTAGGTTCATAAGTGCAACAAGCTGGCTAGTAGACATGTACGTGTAGGCTTAGCTGATCCAAGCAATGCACCAAGCTGTGACATATGCGAAAATGCTCCAGGTAAGTATCATTTCTCTCTCTTTCTTTACTCTAAAGGCAATGGAAATTTCAATTTTTTACATTATTTTCTTTGTCGATGAGCAGCATTCTTTTACTGCGAGATAGACGGTAGTTCCCTTTGTCTACAATGTGACATGGTTGTACATGTTGGTGGCAAAAGAACACATAGGCGGTTTCTATTACTGAGACAAAGAATTGAGGTTTGAATCTTGAAATCAGTTCTTAGGATCTTGAAGCATTCTTGATTTGTGATCTTGAGTCTTCTTTACATTGTTGTTTCTTGTAGTTTCCAGGCGATAAGCCTAATCATGCCGATGCACTGGGATTACGGTGTCAAAAGGTTTCATCTGGTCGCGGTCAAGAATCAAATGCAAATGGTGATCATGATATTAATATGATCGATCTTAACTCCAATCCTCAAAGAGTACATGATCCTGGATCTAATCACCAAGTATGTGTATCTTATTTAGCTACATGAACATGACATTGGCTTAATTTTTCTATGGTGTCTCTAAAACTGTTTCGTTTGTTTCAAGGAGGAAGGTATTGATGTAAATAGCGTACACAATCACGAGCCTGAAACGTGATCGTAGATACTCAAGAATACAAGATCAAGTAAGAACCTTGTAGGCATGCAAGAACACTATCTTTACAGGGGATCTTCTTCTACATTTTCTTTTAGTTTTGAAGAATCTTAGCTTAAATGGCTCAAAGGATTTCGTCTCTTTTGTGAAATGATCAAATTAGATAACAAAGCTGAGAAGAGATTGTGTACAACGATTCTTCAGAGTTATATCTCAAATAAAACTATGAAAAACTCTCTCAAGAGAATTCTCATATTCAGACAAAGTTTTACTAGAATCTTGATAATTGCTTCAACAAGTGTAGCCATTAAAGAACAAGCCTTCTTGGCTCGAGTTAAGAGATCATCATGAGCCATTGCTATCATCTTCTTCTTCTCCTCTCTGCCTAATATTGTTGAGACCTTGACTCTGTTTTGTTGTTGTTGTTGTTGTGATTTTTGCTTGTTATAAAGATGAGTTATTTGAGACTCATATGACCTTGAAGTGCAGTCGCATTACTCACTCTCACTTATAGCTATTATCACTTATACTAGTTTAGTTTCACAACTAGTAAAGCCAGAGTTTTTGAATTTGTTTCATAACAAAGATTAAAACACAATACCACTTACGATAGTACAAAACGTTCATATTAACCATGAAGAAACAAAACTAGTCACATGATAGACACAAACTGACTTGTATATCCCTTATATTGAAGAAGAGAATTATAATAACTCAACACCAAATCAAGCTCAAATTTTGAGTATTTGATCTATGGAGTCATTAATACAAATAGCTTAGTAGGTGTAGCCTTTTACAAACATACCCTCCTTGGCTTCCTCGGACTCACCTTCTCCAGTGTATTTCCCGAGCTGAGCCAACGAATTGGCTTTGGCTCGGGTCAAGAGAGTGTCCTGAGCTGCCTTCACATTCTCCTCTCTGCCTCCCCATGTCTTCAAGCAAGTGTTCTGCAGGGCACGAGCGTAGGAGAAGGACACGTGCCATGGGTTTGGTGCCTGGTTCATTGCGTTTAAGTTCAATGTCGCCTCTAACTCGGACTGTCCACCAGACAGAAACTGCATACAATATAGATAAACATCAAATCACTGCTTCAAAATCTCAGCATAGTTTCTTCAGCTGCAAAAATTTACGGTTAAAAAGAGAAAACTTGCCATGATTCCGGGAACAGCGGGAGGGACTCTGTTGCGAAGAAGCTTGAGAGTGTAGGAAGAAACTTGCTCAGGAGTAGCTCTGTCTTTGGCCTCAGCTCCTGGAGTAACCATGCTAGGCTTCAGGAGAATACCTTCGAACATGACATTGTTCTGAGAAAGGTAGAAGAAGACCTCAGCCCATACTTTCTCTGCAACCTCGTATGTCCTGTCAATGCTGTGTTCTCCATCCAACAGAATCTCTGGTTCCACAATGGGTACCAGACCACTGTCCTGCAGAGCACAAACTCAAAACGCATAAGTATATATACAATAATGTAGATAAGAATCAGCAGTTTAAGCGGTTAGAGATAGATAGTACCTGAGAGATAGCGGCGTAGCGGGCAAGTCCCCAAGCTGCTTCTTTAACAGCCAAAGCAGAGGGTCCATTTGGAATACTCACAACAGTACGCCTAATCATACATTAGGTGAATTCAATCAAAACACCATTTGATATCACAGTTCAGTAGATACATTTTGTAACCAGAGTATATGTATAAAGTACCATTTGGCGAAACGAGCTCCTTGTTGGTAGTAAGCAGCGGTACGAGAGGCTAAACCATCGAGTCCTTGGCACCATGACTCGTCGTTAGACCCAGCAAGTGGCACCAAACCCTGTTTATATACACTCCCACTTTCATTCAAACTGAACCAAACCGAACATAAACCGAAATGCATAGCTAAATTAATTATGTATGTACCTTGTCGACTTTGATGCCAGGGACGATGTTCTGCTCGACGAGAACGTCGACCATTTTCTTGCCGTCAGTGGTGGATTGGTAAAGAGTTTCCTCGAACAGAATAGCTCCGGAGATGTACTGTCCCAGTCCTGGAGCGGATACAAGCAACGTCCGGTAAGCTTGACGGTTAGCCTCCGTGTTCTCTAGCCCAATTGACGCCAAACGCTTCCCACAAGTCGCGTTTGACTCATCCATCGCCAAAATTCCGCGTCCCGGAGACGCGATTGTTTTCTGCAACCATATTACAATCATTATAACTACTAAATAAATTGTGTTTATATTTTAGATAATGTTTTGATTTAATTACAGCTGTTTTGACGAGCTCATCGGCGTAAGCAGAGGCGGCACGGACGGTGAGAGAGGAAGGTGCCACGTGGTTACGAATAGCTGCGACGGAGGAAGGTTGACGGAGGAGGAGACTTTGTCCCTTAACCCAATCAGATTTCACCGGTGAGGACTTGACCATAGTCGCAGAGCTTGACGCCATTGTTGCTGATCGAGAGCTTAATTAAAACGCTTATTACGCTCTTCACCACACTACCACATTAATCGTGCGTTTCAGTGGTTAATATATAGAGACTGAGAGACATTCAAAGATGGGATAATTGAGGTTCTCGTGAGCCGGCTGACGAGGATTTGCCACGTGGACGATAATATTTCGAATGCAAATGCCAAAAGACTTTTAAACGTATGATAAAAACATTTAAAACAGTATTAGAAATAGAAATAATTGAGAGAAAAAACAAACCATACCATTCAGTTTAGATTTTAAAGATTTACTCTATTTCATTATTTTTTGAGTTTATAATATTAAACAAAATCTTATTAGGTTTCTTAGCTTCATTGGGACTTGCGGTCCATATGTTCACTAAGAAATTGAAAAGTTCCATCAAAATTCAGACATGAAACCATAAAATAATAAATTGACATTCAGGATGAGTTTGTGAGTTGTCAGTGGTTTTTAAGGCTGAGATTATGTTTCGAGATTTTCATCACAGATACTGTGAATACCACATCAACGATCCATAGACTGCCATGTCAACTACCCACGCTAATTATATGCCACGTGGCAAATAATGGGAAAGGTTCATTTTTGGGTTTTAAGGAAATGTTTCATGCATGCTAAAGAAAGAATATGAGGATTATAAGAATATCAGTTTTTCTCTTTATTGGTAGTGAATTTTCAAAACATTAAAGAGATAATTCATTATAGATCTTGGTGATAGTGAAACTTTTTTCATTATAATCACTTTGACTCATTGGTAAAAGATTGTCGATGTAACACGTACCGTACTATTAGTAGGCCCATTCATATTATATGGCTCAATAGAAAAGCCCATTGATTTTCTTTAACAAAGCCCATTGTTGATTTGACGTCGATTTCTATCTTCATATCAAATAAAACCGTTGCTTGCAAATTGTGCACAGTTTTAGACTAAAAGTCAGAATCTTACAAAGTAGGGTCATGAGTGGCTCGATGCATATTAAGATTTTCGTGTCCTCTGTCTATGACATGAAAGGTAACACTTGGACTTGTTTACAATCACACATTGCCTTATCAAATGTTGATTCTTGTTTCTCATAATTTGGTCCTCTTTGCTTTTGGGCCATCAAATTTTGGTGGCAAAATAACAAAAAGAAAAATCAAAAGTTGGTTTAGTCTCAATTTGGTTAACCGGTTAATTATACCAATCGTTACAAAAATAATGAGACTGAGCCACAACGAGTAAACTTGAGTTGTGCGCTGTTTTCTGTCAGTTAATCGCCGGGAAGCTTTTACGCCGCAATTTTTGTTGTTGTTTGAGAACAAAAATTTCTGATTTTTTTTTTAACAGCCAAGAAGAAGACGAAGAAAGAGTGCAAATTCAATGCAAAACCCTTGCTTTTGCAGTTTCTTCGATTTCTTCTAACCGAAAGCTACCATTCCGATCTTCAGTAAGTCAATGTATAGAATCACAAGGAAAAGTAGATAAGAGCTTCATTCAGTTGTAGATCAGTGAAACTCTGTTTTCAAATTGTATTCTTGGAAGAACATAAAAATGTCTTCAATTGAAATGGAATAGTCTTGGCACAAAAAAGGCCCTGATTCCCCTGAATATAAAATATGATAGAATCAAACTGTTGCAACTCTTCTACCTCGTCCTTTTCTTCTCCTCAGCTTTCAATTTGGTGGGACTAGGACGATACAATATCACAGTCCGTGCAATTTGCCCAACTGCTACTGAACCAGTGGCTTCCTCCAAATGCATAATCATGTTTTGTAGCTTACCTGGGCATGTCTTGTGTATTTTCACCTATTTATGGAATCAATCAAGCTTAAGTCAAGTTACCATATAGAGTCTCATGCGGCAACTCTTCCAATGGAAACTGACCACAATGTCACTACTCAATTCAAATCTTGGAGATATTGTTTTATACATAGTAACAATAAAGTTTATACCTTTAAGAGCTCGTTCTTCTCCAGCGTCTCTGTGAAGGAGGAGACGACTGAATCTGTAACACCCGACTTGCCTACGAGTTGACATTTTAATTTGTCACCCAAACTCTGAGCGTAAGAAGCAAGCCTTTTCTTCTCATTCACCGGCAAATTTCAAAGCCGATCTCTCAATAATGGAAACCATTGAACGACTTGACCCATCTTTTTCTTCATCGTTAGTCTTGCTAAGAGAGGCTAAGGAGACGTTGTCTTCATCTTGTTCTGATTCGCCAACAGAAGAGAAGGATTTAAGTACGAGAAGAGAAGAGAAGGAGTGAGATATAAGGATGTGGAAGAGGTAAGGAAGAGGAGATCGATGGGAAGTGAGGCTTGTCATGGTGCTTGGATTTACGGGTTAGTACAGATATATAAAAGGATCTGAGAAGCAGACAAACTGGAGATGTTGGTTTGGAATGTCGGAGAAGATGGTGGATCAAGTAAGTCAAAGTCGATGATGTTACAGTCGGCATTGCAGCCATCTCTCTCCGGTCTCCTCTCGTGCTCCCTGAGATATATGGCTTTATATTATCATTTCGCTAAATAATCATTTTGGTACAAAAGAACAAAAAGGGTGTTTGGTCTAGTGGTATGATTCTCGCTTCGGGTGCGAGAGGTCCCGAGTTCGATTCTCGGAACACCCCTTCTATTTCGTTTTTGTCACACAACAGCAAAATTGCTGGAAAAGTTGTTCCATAGCAAAACGGCTTCGGTACATATACGACAAATAATACAAATACAATCCCTTTGTTCTATGCCTAAGAATACCTACAAACAAGAAATGTGGTCTATGCGCAAGCAATTTGTTCACATCCTCTGGTTTTGAAAATGTGTTCAGTTTTCACAAACCACTGTTTCGTTTTGCTCCCTTCAACGCAAGAAGAGAAGCTCCATAAGAGGCTTCCGTGTGGACGGCTTTTTTCACAGGCAAACCCAGAATTCGCTGCCTTATCTTTATCCAATTGTCATTCTTGGCCCCACCTCCTGCTGTCAACACTTCCTCTGCCTCTGTTGCTCCCATCTCTTTCAACAACTTGTAGCCTTTCCCCTGATAGTGTTACCATCCAACACCATGAAGATTCACTATTAGTTACTTCTCATCTGTAAACCAGACTTGCTTCATCGCTATCTAACTAACATCTATATCAAGCCTGAAACTCTCTTGCTCAGACGTGGAGTTCAAGATAAAAACAATTTTGCAGTTGTTTCATTATCATTTTCTTCTGACTCTTTCCATGAATCATGAGAAAGAAATGGTTGTTCGTACCTCAATACGTGCGATTGATTCCAATATACCATGCAAGTATTCAACCTCACTTTCTGGGTATCTGTGATATGAAAACATGTTTCTTACATGCTTCGAGGTAAGTTTGAGACTACTGTGAGAACATGATAAAGGCAGACATACCTGGGAGCCAAGTTGGGATCAGCTATGGGAAATCTTTCACCGCTGCTTTTCAGAGGATAATAATCTAGAGGAGATGCGACCATAGGATTGATTTCGTGGCTAAGTCTCTCCAACTGTTCGTCACTAAATATCTGTCTGAGAATGGCTCCACCAGTGTTGGAAGCTCCTCCAACCAACCATTTGTCCTACACTCCTTGAACTAGAACAACCTGTGATTAACATTATCATGATTCATCTCCTATATACCTTCGAAGTTCGAATAGCCATTAAATCAAATCGAGAAAGTAATTAAGTAAGTAAACACATTCATCGCGGGATTGTTTACCTGATTGTTTTGAAAGATT
This sequence comes from Cardamine chenopodiifolia, assembly GCA_963922655.1. Lineage (NCBI taxonomy): Eukaryota > Viridiplantae > Streptophyta > Magnoliopsida > Brassicales > Brassicaceae > Cardamine > Cardamine chenopodiifolia. Next base: position 145,273 of record OZ000486.1, read on the forward strand.
GAAAGAGCTCAAATGAAGAGAACTGAAATTGACGAAGAATCAACATCTCTCTGCTTCTGGTTTCTGAGGCTGCTCTGTTCCAAACTCCATAGATAAGGAGCTTGCAAGTATCGTGACCGTTGGATTGCTTATTTTTTTCTTATTAACTTTTTTTTAATCTTCAAACGGTTTAATGATTCATATATAGAGAAAGACAATTGAGAACCGATGTTTTTACATGTGAAAAGAAAAATTCGGATTAATATAATTCTAATAATTTATATTATCCGGATAAATATAAAATACAATAAAAATAATTTTAAAACATAAGTTTACAACGAAACTCTAAAAGATAGAAACTAAACACACTTGAATAAAAACAGAACACACTGTAAGGATATGCCACTCGAAGTGGTACAAAACTAACCAATACTTGATGGTCGACGTTCGGGAGATACAATATCACACGAGATACGAAAGTATCCGTTATATTTTGAAAATCTATATTTGTACCTGAAGTGCCAAAACACTCGATCTATATTTGTACCTGTGGTCATAAGTAGGAAAAGAAAAAAATTTCTGGAAACCCGAAATGAACGAGGCTTGGATGCCAAAGACGGGGAGCAAAAATTTGATCTCCTAATACCATAAACGCAATCTAATTATCATCATTCTTCATGAAAAAGGAAGACGTCCTAATTTTCTTCATAAAGAAATTTTTTTTAAGAAATAAAATCTTCGTAAGTGATATACTTAGAGAAAGTAATAGTGTCCAACGAAAGATAGTTAATTCCTTACTCCTCTCCAAAGTGTGGGAGAAATTTGGAATCGAAAAGAATGAGCTTTGAATCAAGATATGTAGAGAGGCTTGTGGAGGAAATGATAAGGATGTGCTTTGCAACAAGGTATCTAGGAAGTCGTAAAGCCAATGCATCAATGTCCTCAGCCATTTAAATCGAAGACGTGAAGCATTGAAAGCGCTGAGTTTTGCAAAAACTTAGAACTAGACCTGAGGTAAGCTGTTGGGTGAGATAAGTCGAGATATTTGAAGATAGGCCATGGCAGGGATATCTCTCCATAAACCTTGCATCGTTAAAGACTCATACGTAATTGTTACTTGTATCAACAAAAGCCCAAAAATTAATGAATTTTGAGTTAATAAAGGCCCAACAAGCCCAATTAAGAACCAAACTTTGTTGACCTAATTTGCTAATGAGAACTTGATGGCGGGACGACATCACCGGCAAGCACTCCGGCGGATCATCTTCAACGAGAGCCATGTCAGATATGCGAAGATGAGATTGACAGTGATGATACAGGTTGAGATAATCTTCGGCTATGGTTGCCGAGAAGTGAACTGGAAAGGACGAGACGACTGACACGTCTTGGCGGTTTTGCTTCCATCGGCCGACAATGAAGCAGCATATCCTCCAAGACTGAACAAATATGGTGGTGGCGGCGACCAGACGGAGCTATAGGTAAGCTTCTCCTCTGAGAATTTGCTGGTGAAAAGACAGATTTAATCGGTGAGAGAGAACGAAGAACAAACGATGACAAGAATTTCGGCTTTGAAATTCAAAGAAAAATTGAGATGAATTTGACAGATTTGACAGCTCCATCGATTTCGATAAATACAGAAGGGTCAGCACGTCAAGAAGATCATCTAGATGATGAGTCTGAACAGGATCAATCCGCGAAATAAAAGGTGGGATTGAGAGTACAAACTCAGATTACAAACCATCTCCTGTGGACCCAGGATAATAGAAGACCAAACCGGTTGGATTGCTTGATTTGAAACGATGATTTTTCTCTTGTAAGTGATTTACTATTAGCTTTCCGTGTAATTTAATTTATATTTGTTTTTAAGGTATCAACCAAAGAGTTGGGCTGCACGTTCTCTTCATCGAACGGTTCAGATTATGCGTCCGGTTTTCGTTTGGCATTTTCAGAAATGGACCCTAGTAGGCCCACATTAGCTTCGCCCTATGATTAATAATGATGACCATCCTCATGTTTTCCTAGACGATGATATTAAAATTCACATGTAAATGCTTTATAAATATAATATATACTTTCTTTTATTTTTTGTCGAAAAAATCTACACTTCCAGATGAATTTATATTGTATTAAATTAGAATGTTTTAAAAGTATATAATAAAAGAAATTAAGAGATCACAACATATGTTAAAAAAAGATATCATACCAATAATAAGCCAAAAATAAAAATAATATAGTAATAAGCCAAAAAATAACAATACTACATGACACGTGAGGGAGGAAAAGCATGCACGTGTGAGGCAGGATGTGCGGTGGACCTAAAAAAAAAAGGGTTATATCATACTATACGACAACTACACTCTGCTATGAAGCAAACACCCTACGTAATTTACTTATTTTAAGGACCCACATATTCAATAAATATGAACACAAGCATACACGACTTTTTAAATAAGGAAATAAGATATGCGTGATTGTAACAACTCCATATTGTTGGATTTAAATTATTTTAAAGTACATAACATTTGTCTTTTGCAGGGTTTAACAGCACATAATCCATTTGAGGAAAATGTTTCGTTTTATTTAACCGTTATTAAATTTAGTACTGTTGGATGTATTTCCAGTTAAGTAGAGTGGTTCAACTGAAAATCCTAACAATTTTAAAAAATTTAGACGTTTAATAAGTCAATTTTCTTTCTCATTCAGATTTGAAATTATTTTTGCTCTTTTTATAATACGATTCAGAACCATTGCTCAGATTTTAACCGATATAGAATATTGAATACACCTTTTTTTATCGATCAAGTAATATATATTTATTTATAAAAATTCGATTCACAACATATACATAAAAATTTTACATTTTCATTAACTAAATATATTATATGATAATTTAAAATAATTAAAAATTAAAATCAAACAAAGATGATAGATGAATCATAATTATATCTTAACAAAAAAATTTCAACTATAATAACTTAAAATAATTAATTTGGTATAATTAGATATCAAATCTTAGTTTTTTAATTTAAAATAATAATTTTAATTTTTGTCCATAATTAATAAGAGAGAGAAATTGAGTTATTTTTTGGAAACTAATAATTATTCAAAATATTATATGTGATTTTTAATTTAACTATATTAGTTTAATAACAATTATTATACGCTTAATGATTTTATTTAAAAATATTTGCTCAAATTTTTAACCGATGTGAGATGTTGAACATATTTTTTTCTTTATTGATTGAATAATATATCTCCGTTTCTAAAAAATCGATTCACAACATATGTAGAAAAAATCTACATTTTTATCAACTTTATGTATTATATGATAATTCAAAATAATTTGAAAATAAGATCAAATAAAAATGGTAGAAGAATCATAATTTTAAATCTTAAGAAAATCTTTCAAATATAATAACTTAAAATAAACAATATGGTATAATTAGATATCAAATCTTAATTTTTAATTTTGGTTGGTTAAAAATTTTTAAAAATTATAATCGTCTATATTTAATTAGAGAGAAAAAGTAAATTTAATTTTAGAAACTAATAGTTATTTAAATTATTATTTACAATTTGTTAATTAATTATATTAATTTTGTGATTACTATTGTATTTTAAAAGTGTAAAATTAATGTCATTTTATGTAATATAACACATGAAAATTAGTTATTTTATTTTTTAACATTGCTCAAATAATAAAATAGAGATAAAAAATTGATCAGAACACTAGAATAAAAAAGGAAAATAATAAATTACTTGCTTATGTTTTCAACAATTTGAATGACCGTAAGTGAATCGGTTTATTTATTTTTTGATTAGGTGTTGGGTACACAAATTATCTGAATTCTTTAAAAGTTGAATAAATTAGTTCGGTTAAAATCGGATCGATTTTCTCTCGGATTTCATTCTGTTTGGTTAGGTTGAACCGGAGCAAAATAATAAACGAGATAAAGGGCAAAAAGGACAAATCCTCTATTTTTTACTGATCCATCATTCTTCCCGCTCGTTCGGTTCCTTCAAACTTTTTCGAAAACCTTTATATCCGGTTCGCCGCGCGGTTATTTTTTAATCCTCAACCACGTTCATACTTCAAATTGATCTTTGAGCGAGCCACGTCAGCATACAGTAAAAAAAAAATTTTATTAATCAAAATTTCAAAGTCTGAAAGAAAAAAATGACGCCTTCACCAGAAAAAAAATATCTCCATTCGATCTCTCTCTCCCTTCACCACCGTCGCGTGAAGAAGACGAAACAATCGCTCTCCGTTGTGCTCTCACTATCTCTTCCCACCATCGCGTAGCTAAACCATGGAAAAGTAGAGAATCGAGAGAGAGAAGAGACAAGAGAGAAGAGCATGTTGCTTTATCTGTCCCCAGCCATGTGTGCTTCCACTGACACATTCTCTGCATCTTCAATTTTGGAGGTTTTTGCTTGATTCTTTCTTCTTCTTCGGATTTTTTCCGATTCGAAAAACCGAGTCTCCGAGTTTAACGAGTTGTGAATGGCTTCATCGTCATCTAGAACTAGGAGTCGTTCTCCTTTCTCGCACCGTAGACCTCCAAGCCCTTACTCTTCGGCTTCGTCTACTTCTTCGTCGTATATCCACAACCGTTTTTTACCTCGCTCTTCTTCTACACCTACTTCTACCGTTTACAATTCCAGTGGCGTAAGCGCCGGGTCCCGATCTATGACGATTAGTCGCACCATTTCCGATTCCGGCCCCATCGGCGGCTCTGGGAATCATGGAGCCCAATCGCCTGTTCCTTACTCATCGGAGGGGCTGATGGTCGAGCCTGTGCATAGTATTACATCTGAGCGAGATAGTATCTCCGTCACCGTTAGGTTTCGTCCGATGAGGTACGGTAGATCTAGTCGCCAAATAGCAAATCTATTGGATTCAATTTCACTATTATTTTGCTTTAGAAGTTAGGGATTGATGGAATGTGAATTGATACTAAGCCAATTTTCTGTGGGATTCTCAAATTGTCCGGTGTTATTTGTTTGATTTCAGTGAGAGGGAGTATCAAAGAGGAGATGAGATTGCTTGGTATCCTGAAGCGGATAAGATGGTCAGGAATGAACACAATCCCCTCACAGCTTATGCATTTGGTATTTGAGATGAATTCATTGCGGAGATCATTTCAGTTTACTGTTCATTGATCATAGTTCTGATTACCTCGGTTGGTTCAATGAACGTTCTTCTGAATATGTTGATGCCAGATAAAGTTTTTGGTCCACAAGCAACAACAATAGAGGTATATGACGTAGCTGCTAAACCTGTAGTCAAGGCAGCAATGGAAGGTGTTAATGGTAAGGAGTATAGCTGCATTATCGATTACACTAGATTTTTGTTTCTCATTGAAATACCTTTAGCTCAACCAGATTTGCTAGTAGCATTGCTTGCAGAAAAGTATTCTGACAATGTGTTGGCAATTTTACAGGAACAGTTTTTGCTTATGGTGTTACAAGCAGTGGAAAGACACATACAATGCATGTCAGTTTTTTCGGTGTGGCTTGTTTTCTGTATGATTTTTCTCAGGATATATGTGCTCTAAAGCAGCATTTCTTTGGAATATAGCACTTGGTTATTCTGGCTTCATATAACGTTACTGTGTTGCAAAAGATATCATACAAAGACCGAGTGACTTAGATTATATGGCTGATAAATGTCTGATTGCCAACTTGTGGCAATAAGAAGTGGAGAAGATCTTGATTAAGATCAATCAGAATTATCTTCTCTTAAATCATTACCTGATCATATGCATCTTAGATTTCCATCAACCAATCAGAGGTTCAACTATACATGTCGAATAAGTTTATATGTGATCATTGCTTCATTCTCAATATGTACAGGGTGATCAAGATTTTCCTGGAATCATACCATTAGCAATAAAAGACGTGTTCAGTATCATCCAGGAAGTAAGTGATCTTGTTCTACTAATAACCTACATGATACTATACTGATTTACAGTTCTTCATGCACCTTTCCATACAATGTTATATTTGCTAGTTTCTTACATCATTCTAAATTTCAGACCACCGGAAGAGAGTTCCTGCTCCGTGTTTCATATCTTGAAATATACAATGAGGTACGTATAAATTTTCATCCGTGATACAAAACTATATACTGACACTGTATATAAACCCTGAAGTTAAGGGCCTCAAGTTATAGTATCCTATTCTCCTCACTTCGAAATCGAAGAATATTTCCCTTTGTTTTGGTAACATGTGTGGTAACTCATCATGTCTTTGGTTTTAGACAAGTGTGCTTATATGTCCATCTGACTGCAAGTTATCTTATTTTTTTCCTTGTATCAATCAGGTGATAAACGATTTACTGGATCCAACAGGGCAAAATTTACGTATTAGAGAGGATTCCCAGGTTTCCACCTTAATCTCTCGCTTGCACTCACAAACACCAATGTATATCAAATAAGAGCATTTGCTTCTTTGTCTGATTTCATTATTTTCTCTCTGAAAGGACGAGGAACACATTTGATGAAATGTTCATGTTGCATCCATTGTGGTTTTTTTTTTTATGGATTGCCTTGGTTTAATCTAGAAAGGATATTGTTTCTAGGGCACTTATGTTGAGGGTATTAAGGAAGAAGTTGTTTTATCTCCAGGCCATGCACTATCTTTCATTGCAGCTGGGGAAGGTAATTGAAAGAATTACTGTTGAAACATGTTTTCATTTTGTTTAATATTTCTATTTTCCTTTACTTATTACTGTTTTTATCTTCAACGGCAGAACATCGTCATGTTGGTTCAAATAATTTCAACTTGTTGAGCAGCAGAAGTCACACAATATTTACACTGGTACATCTTAAATCTTGTGAACATCCCATGTTTTATTCCCGATCCTCTCAATGTCCTTTTAAGATACTTTGTTCTTACAATTTTCCTTGTTATGCATTTTAAGTTTCACCTTCAACTATTGTTTGTTTGCAGATGATTGAAAGTAGTGCTCATGGAGATCAATATGATGGAGTTATTTTTTCTCAGCTAGTAAGGGCTTCTTTCGTTTTTTTTATTGCATAAGATCGCTCGTCTTATAGACAGCTCTCTCACAGTATCTCTTTCTTTCTTAGAATTTGATTGACTTAGCTGGATCTGAGAGTTCCAAAACTGAGACGACAGGATTGAGGAGAAAAGAGGGTTCATACATCAACAAGAGTCTTCTGACTCTTGGAACTGTAGGTGTCTCTCTTTCAGTTTGAACTTTTTTCTTTTTTCTTTTTCAAATATTTCCTTCTCAATAATTATAAGATGTAAACCAGATTTTATGCTTTTGTATAATGTAAAACTGCCTCAGAAGAACAACTCCGTTAGCTACCACATCCGATTTGCTGGCACTAGAAGCTCAGAAAGGGATTTTCAATTGCTTTGAAAATAGATTTTGGGTGTTTTTACATTTATTTGTGAGTGCACTGATCTAGTAGGGCTAGTGTATCTTGAAGATCAATGCCTTTATTTTCTGAGAAGTCTGTTCCCTTTTTTGTGTCCTTATCTCAAGGATAACATCTCTAGTCAACCATTGAGATAAATTTTTGGGATGTTTTGGTTATCAACTCTCTTATGGTTTCAATATGTAGGTGATTGGAAAACTGACTGAGGGAAAGACAACTCATGTCCCATTCCGAGACTCTAAGCTAACTCGTCTTCTGCAATCTTCATTAAGTGGACATGGGCATGTATCGGTACGACTATTCTGTATCTGGTGAATATTTCCCATTTCACTGTAGTGGTTTTCCCATGATTGATTGTCTCAAATTGTTTAGTTGTGATCTCTTTAGTAGCATATTTAAGGCAATTTGGTTTATTTATACTGGCTATCTGTTATATGTTGATGTTAATTCAATTACCAATGTGCAGAAGCTAATGCAGATTTTATTTTCTTAAACTCTTATAGCTCATATGTACAGTTACTCCTGCGTCAAGCAGTACCGAGGAAACTCATAATACCTTGAAGTTTGCCAGCAGGGCAAAGAGAATAGAAATTAATGCCTCACGCAATAAGGTGATTTCTTAGGCGTTTGATCATGATTTCATAAGCCAAGAACCAAAACCTCTGCTAAACTTTTTTTCTTCAAATCGTGAAACAGATCATAGATGAGAAATCATTGATTAAGAAATATCAAAAAGAAATCTCGACCCTCAAAGTAGAACTTGATCAGCTAAGAAAGGGTGTGCTTGTTGGTGTCAGTCACGAAGAGTTATTGAGCTTAAAGCAACAGGTTCAGACCTCCCTGAGACCTTTTTATTACATGAATATTTGAGTTTATTCCTGTGTGGTGAATGAATAGAACTACCAATCTGTTAAACAGCTACAAGAAGGTCAAGTGAAGATGCAATCTAGATTGGAGGAAGAAGAAGAAGCTAAAACAGCTCTAATGAGTAGAATCCAAAAGCTTACAAAGCTCATTCTCGTCTCTACCAAGAATTCTATTCCTGGATATTTGGGTGATGCACCCAGTCACCAGCGCAGCATTTCTGCTGGGAAAGATGATGTAAGTTTGCTATTCAAATCAGATTATCACTTATGTTCCTTTTCATACTGTTGCATATTGGTACCTCACTGCACAATATGTTTTGTACCAGAACGACTCATTCTGTTTTCTTTTTGCTCTTCAGAAGCTGGACTCTCTGCTCTTGGATAGTGATAATCTGGCATCTCCATCTTCGACTCCGTCTCTTGTATCAGATGCTTCTACAGGTCTTAAGAACCGGCGATCTTCCAGCAAGTTGAAGGATGAAAACTCTCCGGCTGGTTCTTGTTCAGAATTAACTCAAGTGGGTTTGGGATTCTTAGCATATATCTATTTTTTTTTTCATTTATTCGAAGTTTGGTGCATTCTTCATCTCAAAACCAAATGGTTATAGGAAGATATTTTTCACTTTGTTCTTGTCAGAAAATGACATCAGATAGCTGTGGCTTTTGTAGGGCTGTATGTCTCCGGATGAAATGGATCTCCTTGTTGAACAGGTTAAGATGCTTGCTGGTGAGATAGCTTTCAGCTCAAGTACACTAAAGCGTTTGGTGGATCAGTCCATAAATGATCCTGAAAATTCAAAAACCCAAGTAAAGATTCTTCTTTATATTTCTAGTTTTATATACCAGTATGACTGTGCTCTTCCTAGTTTCAAGTTTCAACCCTGAAAATCAGAAATTGTATCTCCCGACCATTTGGTAAACTTTATTAGTGTTCCATTTTAAGCCATTCATTTACCTTTAAGCATAACTATGGAGCCTATTAATTTCTGGCACGCAGATCCAGAATCTAGAAAGAGAGATTCAAGAAAAGAAAAGACAAATGAGATCCTTGGAACAGCGAATAACTGAGAGTGGTGAAGCTTCAATCGCTAATGCATCATCGGTTGAGATGCAACAGGTAATTTAATCTAACATCTTATCATTATGATCCTTTACCTTGTTAAGGTCATTCAGTTGTGGACACAATGTGGGTTCAGCTAAAGGTATCACTATTACTTTGTTGTTTTTCAGAAAGTTATGAGGTTGATGGCACAGTGCAATGAGAAGAGCTTTGAGCTGGAGGTAAAATGTTTACCTTCTCTGGAATGTAACGTCTTGTTTTATATGAAGTGATGCATATCTAATTGTGTTCTGCCTATGGATCAGATCATATCAGCAGATAATCGTATTCTCCAAGAACAACTACAGAAAAAGGTCAGTTCTAGGTCATTGACACTTATCTTTTCTTTTACATTCTTCATTTTCTTCTGGCTTTTATCTCAGTCATCCTTACTTCTATACACATGCTTTTACAATTCAGTGTACCGAGAACAATGAATTACACGAAAAGATGCACCTTCTTGAGCAACGGTTATCGAGTCAGAAGTCCCCACTGTCTTGTTCTGGTAATGCTGTGACTGAAGAGTTTGTAGACGAGCTGAAAAAGAAAGTACAATCTCAGGTAATATATCAAAATCTCAAATCTGTTTTTCAAATTTACAATCAAGCATTCTCACAAGTATGCCTGATTTATATCTACACCGGTAGTAAGTGGATGGTAAAAAACGCACAATATGGATATATACACTTTTACAGGACATCTAGTTATATTTACTGAGCATTGATGTTCTTTTTTATTCAGGAGATTGAGAACGAAAAGTTGAAGCTAGAGCATGTGCAGAGTGTGGAGGAGAAGAGTGGATTACGAGTGCAAAATCAAAAACTATCTGAAGAAGCTTCATACGCAAAGGAATTGGCATCCGCAGCTGCTATTGAGCTTAAAAATCTAGCTGATGAAGTAACAAAGCTCTCGCTTCAAAACGCAAAGCTAGAAAAAGATTTGGTAGCTGCAAGAGACTTGGCGGCAGCAGCACAGACGCGTAACAATAACTTCATGAACGGCATGGCGAATCGCAACGGGACCAGGCCAGGGAGAAAGGCAAGGATCTCAGACTCATGGAATCTCAACCAAGAAGATCTTAAAATGGAGTTGCAGGCAAGTAAACAGCGAGAAGCAGTTCTTGAGGCTACAGTAGCTGAGAAACAATACGTAGAAGAAGAGCAGAGGAAAAAAGCAGAAGAAGGAAAGAGAAGAGAAGAGGCCCTTGAAAACGATTTAGCCAACATGTGGGTCCTTGTTGCCAAGTTGAAGAAAGCCAGTAGTGGGGCCTTGTCTATACCAAAGGAAGATGAAGCGACAGAATTAGATAGTAAGAGTCAACAAAGTGCGATCTTGAGAGAGATACAAGTTGTGAATGGACATGAAGAAGTAATGGTTGCCAAGTCTGAAGACACACCAAAGGAGGAACCTCTCGTTGCTTGTCTTAAGGTAAACATTTTGCAAATTTTCCTTCTATATACCCATTGGCCATTACCAGTTTGTTCCTTGTCCGTTTTGCCAGGACTTACGGATCGGGTAACAGATATTAAAACCTTCAAATTACCCAGAAATATATGGTTCAAAATATGTAAATAGCTTAACCGGGCCCAAAATATTCAAATATCATGTCCTAAATATCTACAATACTATTGATTTTTTCGGCTAAAGGGTAATGTCAAGTTACAAGTGGGTTTCGAAAATTTCTCTGGCTATTTGGGGTTATGGAATTTTGGTACCCGTGTGTGATATTCTAAAGGGTAATGAAAACTCACGATTTATCACACATTCAAATACGCCCATAAGAATATAAGCTTTAAAGAAACTCAAATTGTGTTTTGTTCCTGCATCTAATGCTTTCTACATTACAGGCAAGAATGCAAGAGATGAAAGACAAAGAGATGAAATCTCAGGCGGCTGCAGCGGCAAATGCAGACGCAAACTCACATATCTGTAAAGTCTGTTTTGAATCGCCGACTGCCACAATACTCCTGCCTTGCCGTCATTTCTGCCGTAAGTCTCACTCTTACTCCCCTGAGGATCCCTTCCTCATCAACTACTAAGTAAACCTAAAAAGATAACAAAATCTACTTTTGCACAGTTTGTAAATCTTGTTCACTTGCCTGTCCTGAGTGCCCAATCTGCCATACCAAGATTTCTGATCGCTTGTTCGCCTTCCCGTCTTGAGCAGCGACAAGTCTATCCACTCTCCTGCACACACTATAAGGTAATTTCATTATGTTCCACCATCCTAAATCATTAAAATTCAAAATGCTATAGCTCAAAAACATCAGGCATCTCAATTATTGAAATACAATTGTATGTGTTTTTGCAGGTATCAAGAACTATATTGGTCAATCTGTTTGTTTGCTAATATTTCCAGAACGGCAGGCTTGAATTTTTTTTATAACATGTTGGTTTCTTTTTTTGTATGTAATGGTTTTTGGTTAAATCTTTCTCTATTCCAAAGGGTGGTAAAAAAAGAGAGGAAAGATAGCAATGCTAACTGAAGAAAAAGAAACATCATACGCGTCTGCGGGTGTAATAAAACGAAGTGTAAAGTAAAGTATATATATTTGTTGAGTCATTGACTTATATGATATGTCATATACTTTACTTGCAAGTTGTAAGAGTTAAAGCATATAAAAAAATCAATTGAGTTAATTTGTTCATTTCTGCTCCAGTGTGATCGCCAGATAATCAAGAGAAATGCTTATATAGCTTATGAAAATAGTTCTATAGTTCAGAGATTGCTATTTGTACAGGCGAATGCCGTTTCATGCTATGCGCAGCAAAATCTATATTTCATGTTGTAAACAATTATAATTCGATTTCATGAAATTTATATGCATATATAAATATCTTTCTAGATATTAAAACACTAGAAGATATTCTCCATTTCTTTTTAAAAATGGAGAATAGTAGTGTACAAATGCAACAGTCATACTGATACACAAGAACGCGAACAACTACACCAATGACCACAGATGAATTAAAGCTACACAAACTTGAGCTCTTTTCTACTAACTACAAAACCTATTATATTCGACATAAAAACTTAGTATTCAGCCTAACAGTTTTACGTTAAAATACCGTAAAACATAACTTAAACCAAAAACTAATAGTCGAAAATAAAATAAGACAGTTAACTCAACAATAGATCATCGCATTTGTTCTTCGTCTCCTACCCCAAACTCCATCATCCCAACTTTGTATATGTATGTTCTGCACAAAATAAAAATCAAATAGACTCCCGAATGGACCAAAGAGAAATTATTGCGGCCCAGTAATAGATCTAATGGGTCACTGGGAACAGACCACTTGAGCCCAAATAATGCAGCCATAGATTTTTTTGTTTGGTGCCCAGCGAGAGTTTGAACGGTCGTCAGAATTTCGGAGCTTGTAGTTTCTCTGTGCCTTCACTTTAATGGCGGCAATATCCTCTGTTCATTGCTTATTCTCTTACAACTCTCATCTTCGTCAATGCGAGCAGGTGACATTTCTATTCTCTATGTTCTTACTTCGTCAGGAATATCGAAAACTATCTTATTATAACTCAAGAAATTCGATTTTATTCCTCCATTTTTCGAGCAGAGTGGATCGCCATGGCGATTGGATTCTAGGGTTTTAATATCTTCTAGTGGCATATCTCCCCGGCTTGTTCTGATTTTTCAAATATTATTAGCTTTTTTTGTTTAAAGTTTTGCTTCAGACGACTTTTTTTTTCAGGCTTTATGGTACTTTACCTTTCTATTAATTATGTGGATCTTTAGCATTCGCATTAATTCGTGTTTTTTTTATGTAAGCATATCAGTTTTTCTGTTTTCTATAGAAAAAGGTTTAAAAAATAATAATTTCTTTTTAAAATTTGTTATATATATCTGTCATAGAATAAATTTCATTGGTGAAAATTTATCTGATTTAGAAGAAAAACTAGTCAAATTAGTGAATTACATCAGCTTTATTACATGATTAAAACGTTACTTTTACAAATTAAAAAAAAAACTACTGCGGGCCTGCTACGATTAATAAAAATAGTGCCAAAAATAAAATAAAATAAATAAAAATAAGCAAATTTTCGGTTCCAATTAATTAGCGAGACGCGACGAGAAATAGAGAGAGATAACTGAGAGGAGGGATTCAGATCTATACGACGAAACTGAATCCACCGTCTTCTTCTTCTCGACGATCGCTTTCTCAATCTTTCATCGTTGTTTTTCTATTGCTCTCGCATCCACGCTTCTCTGGTAATGCTACTGATCGTCACCGTGAAGCTGTGCTTGATCGCTTCCCCCTGTGAACTGATCTGATCTGAGGTGAATCCCTATTCCTCCTTCTTACTACGAATCTCGATTTCTCGGATCTTACTGCTTGATTCCGTTAGATCTGTTTTCCAATTTCACGTGGATGACGTTTTTGCTTTTGCGCTTATTTCGGTTTCGATGAACTAACTCGTTTCTTCTTTCTCCATGATTGCATATCTCTGGGATCTGGTTTGTGTAGAGTTGTTTCTGTTTCGTGATCTGAGAATATGCTGACGAAGTTCGAGACTAAGAGTAACAGAGTTAAGGGACTGAGTTTCCACCCTAAACGACCATGGATTCTCGCGAGTTTGCACAGTGGTGTGATCCAGCTTTGGGATTATCGTATGGGTACTTTGATCGATAGATTTGACGAGCACGAAGGACCTGTTCGTGGTGTTCATTTCCACAGTTCACAGCCTTTATTCGTCTCTGGAGGTTTGTTTTTTTCTGAACGTTGTTTGAAGTACAAGTCCTATTTATGATTTTTTCATGATCTATAAATCCGATTAGTCCTGCTTAAGCATTCACTCTTAGCCTGCTCAGTTTCTAGATCTAGCTCCAGGTGTCTTTTGCTGAGAATTGTTTGCTTGATTTTTCCCAACCTCGGTTTTGGATGACTTAAGCTCATGTAGTTCAAGCTCGAGTGATAAATGATTATCCTAAGTTAAATTTATGCTTCAGATACTTATATAACATATATTTTATCTGGATAATTGGACCTAGTCCGCTGAAAGTAGATCCCATGTTATATGTGCATAGTATTTTCTTTTGGGTATAAGCAACTACTCAAAAACTATAAATGCAAATGGCTTTGGATTCTTCTTAATTACAATTATCCTAAAGCTCTTCCAGAACATTACTCATATGTAGTTGATGACATTGACAATGTTGGGTGTTGCAGGGGATGATTACAAGATTAAAGTTTGGAACCACAAAACTCACAGGTGCCTTTTCACTCTTCTTGGGCATCTTGATTATATCCGCACTGTCCAATTTCACCATGAAAACCCATGGATCGTGAGTGCTAGTGATGATCAGACTATCCGCATATGGAACTGGCAGTCAAGGACTTGTATTTCCGTGTTGACTGGTCACAATCATTATGTTATGTGTGCTTCTTTCCATCCAAAAGAAGACCTAGTCGTATCAGCATCGCTTGATCAGACTGTCCGTGTTTGGGACATTGGTGCTCTTAGGAAGAAGTCAGCATCTCCCGCTGATGACCTCATGCGATTTAGTCAGATGAATTCTGATCTTTTTGGTGGGGTTGACGCTATAGTTAAGTATGTCCTAGAAGGTCACGACAGAGGTGTAAACTGGGCTTCTTTTCATCCCACCCTTCCTCTCATTGTCTCTGGTGCAGATGACCGCCAAGTAAAGCTGTGGCGTATGAATGGTATTTCTTTTGGAAATCCCTCTTCTTTTTTTCACAAAAAGTTATTTTATAAATCAATGAGGTAATAATGTGCTGTTTCAAATTTGTTGCAGAAACTAAAGCTTGGGAGGTGGACACATTGCGAGGCCACATGAATAATGTTTCATCTGTTATGTTCCATGCAAAACAGGACATAATTGTATCCAACTCTGAGGATAAAAGCATTCGTGTCTGGGATGCTACCAAGCGAACTGGAATCCAAACTTTTCGCCGTGAGCATGACCGCTTCTGGATTCTAGCGGTCCATCCCGAGATGAACTTGCTGGCAGCAGGACACGATAATGGTATGATCGTCTTCAAACTTGAGAGAGAACGCCCTGCATTCGCTTTGAGTGGTGATTCTTTATTCTATGCCAAGGATAGATTTTTGCGCTACTACGAATATTCAACTCAAAAAGATTCCCAAGTTATCCCTATACGGCGTCCTGGTACCCCAAGCTTAAATCAAAGTCCTAGGACTTTATCTTACAGTCCGACGGAAAATGCAGTTCTGATCTGCTCAGATCTGGATGGTGGTTCTTACGAGTTGTACATCATACCGAAGGATAGCGTTGGAAAGAGTGACGTTGTGCAAGATGCAAAGAGAGGGACAGGTGGTTCTGCAGTATTCATTGCTCGCAATCGGTTTGCTGTCCTCGAGAAAAGCACCAGCCAGGTGCTAGTCAAGAATCTAAAGAATGAGGTGGTTAAAAAGAGTTCTCTGCCTATTCCAACAGATGCTATCTTTTATGCTGGGACTGGAAATTTGCTTTGTAGATCCGAGGATAAAGTGGTTATATTTGACCTTCAGCAAAGACTTGTTCTTGGTGAACTTCAGACACCATTTGTTAGGTATGTTGTTTGGTCTAACGATATGGAGAGTGTTGCTTTGCTCAGCAAACATACTATAATTATAGCAAGCAAAAAACTCGTCCTCCAGTGCACACTTCATGAGACAATACGTGTGAAAAGTGGAGCTTGGGATGACAATGGTGTCTTCATTTACACAACATTGAACCACATCAAGTACTGTCTTCCTAATGGAGATAGTGGAATCATCCGAACCCTGGATGTCCCTATCTATATTACCAAGGTTTCTGGAAATACAATCTTTTGCTTGGATCGAGATGGGAAAAATAGGGCTATCACCATTAATGCAACTGAATACATTTTCAAGCTTGCACTGCTGAGAAAGAGATATGATCATGTCATGAGCATGATTAAGAACTCCCAGCTATGTGGACAGGCGATGATTGCTTACCTGCAGCAGAAAGGGTTTCCTGAAGTTGCCCTCCACTTTGTTGAAGATGAGAGAATCCGATTCAACCTGGCTCTTGAAAGTGGCAACATCAGTGTAGCTGTTGCAGCTGCCACAGAGATTAATGAGAAAGACCACTGGTATAGACTTGGGGTGGAGGCTCTTCGTCAAGGAAATTCTAGAATTGTTGAGTTTGCATACCAGCAGACAAAGAACTTTGAGAGGTTATCTTTTCTTTATCTCATTACTGGCAATCTGGACAAGCTGTCAAAGTTGATGAAGATTGCAGAAGTGAAGAACAATGTAATGGGTCAGTTTCACAATGCTCTCTACTTGGGAGATGTTAAAGAGCGTGTTAAGATACTGGAGAATGCTGGTCATTTGCCTCTAGCTTATATCACGGCTTCGGTTCATGGTTTAAGTGACATTGCTGAGAGACTGGCTACTGAGCTAGGAGACAACGTGCCCTCCTTGCCTGAAGGGAAAACTCCATCGCTTCTAATGCCACCGCCTCCCATCATGTGTGGTGGTGATTGGCCTCTTCTGAGAGTGATGAAAGGAATATTTGAAGGAGGACTTGAGGGTGCAAATAGAGGAGGGGTTGTTGATGAAGAAGAAGATGTTGAAGGCGATTGGGGTGAGGGACTTGACGTCGATGTTGATGGAATGGAGAAAAGAGACATCGAAGCCATTTTGGAAGATGCAGAAACAGCTGAAGAAGAAAACGACGAGGATGGTGGATGGGCGGGACTTGAAGACTTGGAGCTCCCACCTGAGCTTGACACTCCTAAAGTCTCGGCTAATGCACGCTCATCTGTTTTTGTGCCACCTACTCAAGGTATGCCCGTTAGTCAAATTTGGAGCCAGAAATCTTCCCTTGCTGCTGAGCAAGCTGCAGCAGGAAGCTTCGACACTGCAATGCGTCTGCTCCACAGACAGCTCGGCATAAAGAACTTTGCACCTTTGAAATCAATGTTTCTTGATCTGTTCAATGGGAGTCATAGCTATCTGCGTGCCTTTTCTTCATCTCCTGTGGTTCCTCTTGCCATTGAGCGCGGATGGAGTGAGTCTTCCAGTCCTAACGTTCGTAGCCCACCAGCTCTTGTTTTCGATTTCTCTCAGTTAGAAGAAAAGCTCAAATCTGGCTACAAAGCCACAACAACTGGGAAATTGGTTGAGGCTCTCCGTGTATTCCTCTCTATTCTCCACACCATTCCATTAGTGGTAGTCGAGTCAAGAAGAGAAGTCGATGAAGTTAAGGAACTGGTCATCATCGTTAAGGAATACGTCCTTGGTCTTAAAATGGAGCTTAAGAGGAGAGAGACCAAAGATGATCCGGTGAGGCAGCAAGAGCTTGCTGCTTACTTCACTCACTGCAACCTCCAAACACCTCACCTACGACTCGCGCTGTTTAGTGCTATGAGCGTCTGCTACAAGGCTAAGAATATGGCCACTGCTTATAACTTCGCCAGAAGATTTTTGGAAACAAACCCAACTCTGGAAAGCCAGGCCAAGACTGCTAGACAAGTTGCGCAAGCCGCTGAACGCAACATGACCGATGAAACCAAGCTTAACTACGACTTCAGAAACCCATTTGTGATATGCGGAGCCACTTATGTCCCAATCTACAGAGGACAGAAAGACGTTTCCTGTCCTTACTGCACTGCCCGTTTTGTACCAAGCCAGGAAGGTAACATCTGCGCAGTCTGTGATCTTGCAGTAGTTGGAGCTGACGCATCTGGTTTGTTATGCTCTGCCTCTCAAGTCCGGTGAACAAGTAAGATTCATTATGGTGAGGTAAGTACGAGATGGTCTTTTGACGGAAGAAGAATGTTGAGCTTTTGGTGTTTGTGATGTGTAATCAGGTTGGTTTGTGAACTTTTCGTTGCTACTTCTATTACTTTTCAAGTCTCTGTAAGTTGTTTCTTATCTTAGTAACAACGCATGAGAACTTTAGCTTTCTTCTTCTATATTTCTTTTTGTTTGGTCTTTATATTCTTTTTGTTTGGTCTTTATATTTTACATTCTCAGGACGTTTCATTTAAGGCTCATCGGATTTTAAACTCGATCACTATGATGAGAAATATAGACGTAATCTTTTCTAATATTTTTCGATTTCTTTTGGTATATTTTCACTTGATGCTAAATTTCTTTTATAACTAGGCAAAAATTTAGAAATACCAATCGAATACAAAGCGCCATTCCAAGTTTTCTCGCACTGTTTGTTGATCACAATTGGCTTCTCTGTTTTTTTCTTCCCTCTAGTTCGGTTTGGTTAATTTGGTTACATAGTAAAAGTACAACTGAATTCTACCCGTAATGTATTGGTTTGGCTCGTTTATGTTAGATTTCGGTTGTGTTTTAGTTTATAAATATGTCAATTTGGAGAAAACAAAATATTAAATAAATGTGGTTGGTTAGATGAATCGTTAATAGTAGTAAAAAAGATGTTGTTTATAGTGAAACTTATTACAAATAAAAATTTTAAATAATCTCTTTTTATAAGAATTCGATATATTTCAAAATTATAATTAACAAAATCGGAACTTAAAAAAGAAGAGGGCGAGTTCCTTGCACGCGCCAAAGACTTTCTCTCTCAAACTCTTCTCTTTCACGCAGCCACCGGAGACCTCGTTTCGTGGCTGGAGCGCGGTGGCTTCTCCAGCACCGGCTGCGGTCACCTGCCTTTTCCCGTTTTTTCGGTTCTTCGTCTTCTCTTCTCAGCTCCTCGGCGTTTTGGAGCTGGAACTCGCGTAGATCAAGCGAGGTGGGTTCTCGGAGCTCGCCGAAGTTTTGGGTCGCTCGAGGACGGTGGTCCTTAGCCTCGCCCAGTCGTTTTACTCACATGTTTTTGTCCTCTTCGTCTTGTGTCTCGGCTAGATCGATTCTTTGGGTGGTTTCAGATCTTCGCCGGAGTTCCCTAGATCCCTCTCTCTCGTCTCCTGTTACAGATCGGGTCTCTCCCACTTCGATTTACCCTTCTCTTAGCAATGGAAGCTCGCTCTTCAGATGCGGTGGCAGAAAGTGGTCACTTTGTTTGAGAATTCTTGTTGGGTGTCCATGCTTGATTGCTTGTTAGGTTGTTTTCTTTGCTCTTGTGCCTTGTCGGCTAAGCCACTTTGTAACCCTCTATCGCTATGAATACAAAACCAAACAAAAACAATCGGGACTTCAAATTTTCCACTTAAGCTTAATTGACAAATAGCTTATATGATTTAAACTGTTTAGGCATGTATTTTCCCGGTTACCAAACACAATCACGGACACTTTTTTTGGATGTTAGATTTTGGAATTCAACAAAAACTATAAAAAATATATGCATTTTCAATTATATTTTACTATATGTTTTGCTTTGAAACAAGCATGATATATATAAAATAAGGAAACTTATATTTAAACAAAGGTAATAATAGATTGGCGTTTTCAAGTCAATATCTGTTGATACAAGGACCAACAAAATAGTCAACACACTAATTACGTTACCATTTTGATGCTTCAGAATACACTATTTAAATACCATAAGAAACACAAAGTAAAGAAAACATTATCTAAATTGATAAACACGAAATTTCAAGTTAAAGATACGATGGCATCAAAGGCAACATTGTTCATTTTTGTCGCTCTCTTTCTTTCATGTAAGTCTTGATTTCTCTCTTCTCTTATATCAGTCAAATCGATTTAGAAAACATAGCTTGATTCCAATACAACTGTAAACAGGCATATTGTTGGTGAGCGTTCCTGGAGCTGCAACTCAGTTGATAATATTCCATGCAAGACATCTGCACAATGTACATCGATTCGAAGTTCCAGCGGAAGCGCACAATGTGTGAACAGACAATGCCAATGTCCAAGCCTCGAACAGGTACGACGAACACTTGATCATGTGCGACGAGCTTTGATTGTGATGCTTCTCATCAATATACGCTTGCATTGGAAAAAAATGTACGTGTTTGCTTTAGAGTATGCTAAAACTTTATAACTTTGGAGATATCCAAAGTTTAATAATAAAATTTAGTTTTATATATTAACTTGTTTCTTACTCATTTCTTGACTATGGTCCAATGTGTCTATACAAACGAGAATGGGTTGTATTCGGAGTTCCCATGGGGTTCGATACAATTTGATATTTTTCCCGTAAAGGGTTAAAGAAAAATGTCCAATTGATAAGTTGACAGAAAAATAAATAAACAAAAAACAAAGGAAATGAGTTTGTTGACAAGGCTGATATAGAGTGGTGATGATATTCTGTATGGATGGATTGAGACCATGTTTCTACATATAAAATATTTTGTTACCCAACTACAACAATGTTGATTATTATTATTATTGTT
Source organism: Cardamine chenopodiifolia (assembly GCA_963922655.1). NCBI lineage: Eukaryota > Viridiplantae > Streptophyta > Magnoliopsida > Brassicales > Brassicaceae > Cardamine > Cardamine chenopodiifolia. Next base: position 165,912 of record OZ000486.1, read on the forward strand.
TGCAATTAACGAGGAATATGAATAAAATTACGGCCGACAATAGTACAAAGCATCGATCATATATTTCATAAAGAAAATGTAAGAAAGCATACCATAAGAGTCCCACTCATCATTATTAAATAAAATGTGATGAAGGCGATGGAGGTTTGACCAAGAGCCCGGTTGATAACCGTAGAGGATTTCCAAATGGATCTGCAACAAGATCGTCAAATCCCATTGGTTTATCTTTAAGTTTCTACTTAAAAACCAACGATTTTTCTTTTTTTTCAAGATCAATCATATGTTGAAAGTTGTGCAAGTCAATCCTACAATATCAAAATTCATCTGCTATATAATCTTTCTACATATCGTTAACATAACACCGTTTTGATCTGTAAAAAAACTGCAAAAGAAACAAAACGATGTCGTTTTGATATTTAAAACTACATGATGTTTTGCTTGAGATTAGATAACTGAGATTGTTGTTTTCCACCAGAAAAAAACTACATAATTTTTAGTTCATATGGAATCGGAAATTAAATCTGGATTAAATGTTAAAAAATATGGAATTAAATCAGAAATTAAATCCAAGATCAGATCTGGAATCGGAAGTTAAACGAATAAATAATATTACAAAGAATTCAATGGAATTAAACAAATCAATTAACAGTCCAGCTACAAGAGGCCATAATTACCAGTTCTTGAATCGATCATATAGAAGATCTCATCCCCTATAATCCGTCTTATGGCGACGAATCAAGAGGAGCAGCTACATCTCCAAGAAGACGTCAATCTTTAGGTCGAAAGCAAATCTGTCACGATCTACATAGAGAAAGCCTCCGATACGCCGACTGAACAGAGAATTCGATGATGAAAAGTTGAAAAAATCATGCGTTTCTAAACACCCAGATTAGTCCATTGTGTTCTTTAGTCTCCGGTTTGATCCTCTCTATGAACTTATCCATGGCAGAGATAAAACCCTAATTTTGGTTTTTTATCTTCTTCGATCTCTGTTCCCATTTTGTGTATTTTAACGGTTTGATCTTTGATTTATATTGTTTTAAGAGAACAATAATGTTCTTAGACATATCTAACTAAGTTACAATAATATTCACATATCAAAATTAGAGTTTCTACCAACACAACGTCAATTTAACAAAGATTAAGAAGCAAATTCATTGAAGAAGAATAGAGAATTACTTGAAAGCTTCCCAGAAACTAACAATGGCGTAGAAGGGAAGGTGAAAGTGAAAATTATGTTGCTTTGATGATATGTTGTTTTGTGTAGTAAGAAACCCCGTGTAGCTTCATATCCCAAAATGACATTGTTTAGTTGTTCTGGTTACTTTTTTGACAGATTGAAACAGTATCGTCTAACATGTATTCGCCGGTCACGTCACGTGGTTGCCGAACTCACAAAAGGTCTTCCAGAAAATGGAACTATTTTTTCAATTACTCTAAGCTCACCAAATTAATTAATATATTTCTCGTCAATCTATTTTATTTTTTAAACATTTGAAAATAATTTTTATATTCATCAACTTTGTGTAAACCCAAAAATACTTCTCACTTAATTTCAAATTAAAATTTGAACATAATTGCATTTAATAATATCTAATTGTACCAAAGATGATATTCAAACCCTTCACTTTTGTATAAAGTTCGTTACGTATTTTTTAAATATCATTTACAATTAAAAATTAAAAATGATTCATTTTTAAGTATGTCTTTTAAAATCGTATAACTAGTTAGTTATATTATTTTTAATAGTATTAATTTAATCAATGTAAATAATTATAAAAAATTGTGGACATAAACTCTGCCCGTATGGCCGTATCCCTAGATATAGACCTAGTATAGAATAAAAATATGTTCATTTTCAAGTCATTGTCTAGTTTATTTTGACTGAAAACATGTACTTAACACCTTGACAAACAAAACATTAATAAAACAATTACAAAACATGAGTTAACTTATGATATATTTATAGTATATTTTCATAAATTCTTATGCAAGCGAAATTTATAAACAAAATTATTTTGAGTCTTAAAAACAAAATCTGCCTCCACCACTACTTACAATCTTATGAAATTACATGTATTAGGGCTCTTACGAATTCGGATATCGGGATTTTTTGGGATATTCGGATTCGGATCCTTAATTTTATGGGTCCGGATCCGGTCTAAATTAAAAAAAATTATAAAAATTTGGTATAAAAAGACGGATATCCAACAATTTTTTTGGACCGGATACGGATATCCGCAAATATTCATGATTTCAAAGTTTTTTAGTATACAAATTCGAATCCGTAAACTCGAATATCTATTTTCCCAAATCCATATTTGAATCCGGATTTGGATAATACTTTAGCAGGCCTAACATCCATATCCTTACAATCATAGATGAACACGTTACTTTTTTGTCTGATCCCTCATTGTCCTAAAAACCTTCATTTTGCGCTTCCGTGTTTCTGCTCTCGCGTTGTAGAAACCCATCATATTTTGTATCCATCGAAAATTTTGGGATAGAAACCCATCATGTTATGTATCCATAAAATTAGTTATCCAACATTTTTCTTACACATGTCCATTTTGGGATAGAAACCCATCATGTTTTGTATCCATCGAAAATTTTTCGTCCTGTAATTGATCATTTTTATATAATTATTTGTTTTGAATTGATTATTTTAGTCCAACGGATAAAAGATTGAGTAAGAAGTTAGAACAAGATATCCATATAAAAATTTTACCAACTCGTTGATTATTATAACCCAATCAATATTTTAGATGATTTTTAATTTTATTTATATCCTTAGTGAATTTAAAAAAAAACAGTACATCTTTAATTGCACTTCATAATAAATAGCACGTATAAATGATCTTTTTAAATGTACTTCCATGTTGAATTGTTAGCTTTTCTAATTTTGTAATATATAAAACTAAATTCAAATTTTAATTTTTATCTAAACAAATATATATATATATATATTTATTTAATATAATAAATATCTAAATCAAAGATCTTGATGACTTTAATATTTTTAAATATCTCTATATAAATTAAATATTTTAGAGAATTAATTTCACTGAAAGTAATATTTATTGTTAATTTAATGATTATAAATATATAAAAGAAAATAAAAAATATTTTATGTTCCGTGATTACATCAATATTTATTTTCAAAGATTTGCATATCTTCGAATTTATAGTTAAATTCCAATTAAATTTTATGAAAATCACTTTCAATTGAATAGGAAGAAACGATTCGACTTGAAAAATCTAATTAGAGGAAATATTCTCTTATTGAAAAGGATCTAATTATATTGAATCTCATATAAATATATAATTACAGTTTAAAATTACACAATTATTAAGTTTGTACATGCATATGGGTTAAGATGGGTACACCTTTACATTATTACACATATACATAATCCATTAACTTTTTTTTTGTACCAAACAGTAAAATAAAATAACAAAATAAGAAACATTACTGGTCATCCATCCCAAAAAAGACAAAACATATATATATATATATATATATATATATATATTATCTTTAACATTATATTAAGAGAAATGTTAAAATTATATTTATTTACAAACAAAGTCATTTCTTTCTTTCTTGAAGGCATTGATCTGCACTTGAATAGTTTTCCCGATTTTGGAAATTGTAATGAACTAGACCAAAAGTTTTGAAACGTGTTAAAAGTTTAAATATTTATAATATTTTGAAATTTTAAAAAAATTTAAATTTGTTCAACTAAAAATCGGATTAAACTGAATAAACTTTTAAATTTGTAGGCATGATAAGTCAAACATCCTCCTCATTTATATTTGGAATTATTTTGGTCTTTTTATAATATAACTCTGAACCATTGTCCAATTTTTTGAGCCGATATGAGACGTTGAACACACACATTTTTTTCTTCATCGATTGAGTAATAATGTATGTTTTTTAAATTTTGAATCACAACATATGCAGAAAAAATCTAAAATTATATTAATTATATATATTATATAATAATTCAAAAATAGTTTAAAAACAGATCAAACAAAGTTGATAAGGGGAATCATAATTAATACTATTAAAATCATTCTATTAGAAGAAAATAATTGTGTTTGATTGTAAGGATTGTAGAGAAATAATTAGGGGTTGTTTGGATACATATATAAATAGATTAATGTTAATTAAAGATTATTCTTAATGAATTATTATTTTTAGTAAACATAATGACACTTAGTGTAATATTCTTTAAAACTATAAAGGTAAAAATTTATTTGTACTTTAATTTAATAGTATAGAGATTCCTCCGCACGTACGTGCGTGTCATAATCTAGTTAATTATAAAAGGTTTTACAATGTAGAACAAACACCATGTATCTTATATCATTTTCTTAAATTTTTTTTGGGCTAAACATACTTGTTTCATTCATTAAATCCCAAATGGAGATGAAGAATACAATGTTATCAACCTAATGGTTGGATACAAAAGGATAAACAAAAACATGCTAACAACAAAGGTAGAGAGATAGATTAGGGAAGCATTAGACTTCAATGATATGATCCATAGAAGCTCGGAGATAGAAGCTACAACCCAACATGCCACAAACAAGATCATAGTGTGTCAAAAACACTTCCGCGTAAGCTTCGGAGAATTTAAACTTAATCACTATCAAAATATCTTGTGACGTTAGAAAAAGGTTCTTTGCCTCATAGACTACCAGTGTGAGACACATTAAGGCTGCTAAAAGACTTGGGATGTGGAGCAAAGGGTTTTCATATTCCACCTAAACAGGTTTAAAGAGATGTTTTGGCGAAATCTCGATGGAACTATTGATTGGTATAAAACTGCATGACATGCCAAGGTGGTGGCTAAGGTCACCCCAAAACCGACTTGAAATTGGGAATACTATGTCGAGAAACCTAGATCTTATAAACTCAGACCAAAAAACCTGAAATATGATATGGACAAGGATTCGCAAGCTACTATCATATAACCAAAGTAATGATGTCGACACGAGGCTTGAGTGTTGTTCTCTTTCATTCAAGTTGTAGTATCAAACTATCAAAATAATTGGATCGGATAATAGGGTGATGAAATCAGATCTGGGCCAAATAAGAATTTTGTCGTGCGCCTGTTGACGAGATCATTGGACGAGGCGCAACTGATAGTCCAAGAGGGAGACCTCTTGCCATCAACAAAGTCTGCTGAGAGGGGGTTTCAGGGGATGCCGATGCAGGATTGGTTCGAAATCAGAAGGTGGTAAGAGATTTCACTTGTTGGAGATCGGATGGAGAGTGATCGACAAATCCTTGGAGTCCTTGACCAATCATAGCATTGTGTCGAAAGATTAAAACACAAGGATTAGTCAAAGTACTGATTGAAACGGACATGGCCTTCTTGATGTGGGTTTTGGGCCGCCACTTCTAGAAATGGGCCAAGAGGAGAAACATGGTGGACGAAATTGGGGTAAACCCACTAAAGAAAACCCTAGTTTCTCTTTGACTGAATCGATAAAGCTTTGTGTGTGCCGGCAGGCTAGCGGCGAGTTTGTGATCGGAAGTGGCTGAGAATTCGCCGGAGATTGTGGCACCCGAGGAGGCAGAAACGGCGAGCTACGGTGCCATCTGGGAATAGTGGCTGAGGGATCTGGGGCGGAGGATGCATGATGAAAGGAATTAAACCTTTCGCTGCCATCTTTAACACCGGTGGAAACTGAAAGCGATTATCCCCAACCATAGGTTCAGGCGGAATGAGATATGTTAAGAACTTCCTTCTCAAGTCATAGTATACAACCCTAGCACGAGACGATCAATTACTTTGCCGAAGATTGATTCTCATATGATAGAAATGCACCACTACTTGGGTTATCAATGGTGATTACAAAGTGTTTTGTATGATGGAAGACATGTATATTGAAAGGGGACGTGGTTTAACTAAGGAGTCTTGGGTTTTGACATTGGCAAAGGAGAATTCTTGGAGGATGATTGAACATTTTCCTTCTGAAATATGTATCGATGGTGCCTTGCGACTAAAGCTTACAAGCTATGAGGCAAAGTTTGCACTCCTGCTCTCTGTAATTCCTGATTGTAGAATCATTTTGTGGGTTCTAGAAGATGCTGCAAAACATGAATGGTCCAAGAAGTCTTTTATTTTGCCTACAATAGATGGCCTTACTTATGATGGTTTTCGTCTCTTTTGTACTGCTAATGGAGGTGAGAGGTTGTTTTTGCCCGTGAAACATTATTTGCACCATTTTATGTTTTGCCTACAATAGATGGCAATACTTAACCTTTTCCATCTCTTTCGTCCCGATGATGCAGGTAAGCTTGTTTTAGCACCCCAGAATGTGTATGGAGAATCATTTTATGATCTCTATTATGATCCCAGAAAAAGGTAGTGTGAGAAAAGTCTACATAGAAGGAATCTCAGATCTAAAGCTTTGGGATGAAGATTCACATCATAAGATACTCTCTGTCTCCTTTAGGGTTTCTTTGAATGATGTGTTGATCAATATCACATTGTCCTTTAATGAAATTAAGCTAAATCTTGTTGAAGCCTCAGGGAAAAAGGGTTTAATCAATAATCATCACACACAAGTAACTCGTGTCCCCAATTTCAGTATATGTAAATGTGTGTTTCGAGTTTATTGGGAGCTTCTCTTTGGCATGAACCTTCAGAGAAATCTCCGTTTTTCCCAAAAGATTTCTCTTTTTCGATAACAAATGTGAGAAAATCACAACAATTACACTACCAAAACACAAGCAGATAATCTAAAATAATGTAAAAATATATTTAGATTTAGGGATTTTAGGTAGCTTGCCGAAGTAGATTTATCCAGAGTTTAGCCAATCTTAGCAATCAAAAGTTTTGAAGCAATGAATCACAAATCAGTTTATTATCTAACTAGACTATTTATTGGCATAAAGACTTGTACATTTCTATGAATCCTCTCTAGGAACCCATAAACCCATAATTTCTAAATATACATATATATTGTTCATGGTGAAAATCGGTTACTAAACCGAGTGAAGTATTTTAACGAACAAGATTGTCAATAATCACAAAAGAGGGTTTTTTTTCTTGAAATCTCAAGCTCGCTGAACTTAAAAAAATTCACGGTTGTCGTACAAGCGATTTATTTAAAGCGGAATCACGTTTTACATTGTGTTTTGTATTTTCTTAAAACCAGGTTAAAATGTTCTCTTGTCTCAAACAACGATAAGAAAGATGAACTCTCAAAAACATCAACGTAATAGATGGCATGAAAACATAATTCCTCGTAAACTCATTAAAGATATGCAAATATAAGAATGAGAAGTTTCTTGTGGTGAACCACTAAGTTATCCCATTGATACTCCTCCGTAGACTCATTAGCTAAAATCAAAGGCTTCAAGATTAATGGTAATACAAGCCTCTCTACTCGGGATATCTTAATTTATAAGTTCAAAAACTTGTCGGATACGAAAGTCATCTTCACATTCATCAAAGCGTGTAATAAGCAAATCACTTTTGTGAATGAAACATGAATTGTAATGTTTGAAATTATTGTTAACCCTTTTATGGCTCAACAAGCTATAGAATGACGTACAGTATTAGCCTGAACAACAAAATAAAGTGTATTCCTATAAACTGGCGGGTCCCAAGAATTTAAAAACCACAAGTAAAAATTAATTTAAGCCCCATTAAAAATACAAAAAAAAGTTATCAAGTTTGGAGATTTAGTGGCTTGAACTCTTTCTCTTAAAATACATGAGTCTTTACTAGTAGACTAGAAGAGTATTATTGCATGCAAGAGTATCTTAGCTTGGGCTTGGATCAGCTCTGGTGGCTCCGAATACATCCGAGGATGTGAAATACATAATTGATAATTGCATACATTAAGATAATAGTTGCTAGTCTATGACTTGATGGGAAGACATATTTCGTCGATAGAAAATTTCATATTCCAATCATTGTCAAGAAGTATACCAATGATTACTTCCTTTTTTTTAACCAGTTGTTTTACTAATTGCAATGCTTAACAATTTGAAGGATTAAATTATAGTTTCATCTGAAAAAGGGTCAAATTATTTATCTAATTAATGGAAAATTGAAGGTTAGTTAATGCATATACTATATATCATTCATCAAATCTCATAAAAATAACTGAATTGGGTCCGATGAAACTATATTAATTTAATGAAGATGTAACGATATTTATGAAAACTTAATTTGAAAAAGGTGTATCGACATTTATATGAAAAGTCTTGTAATTAAATTATTGGCCTCGGAATCTATCGGTAATTGATAGTCAACCACTACGCTAAATAATTTACAGAAAGACCCAAGTGAGTCTTTTCCAAAGAGACGTCTCTTTCCTCTTCTCCTCCTTGTTCCAAATCTCCCAAATCCTTCCCACACACATAAACCCTAGAAATCAAAATTCGCTACCTTTTCAGTTCCTAAATTCCTTTCGATTTTTAAAATATTAGCCCCACAAAAATCTTCAATTTTTTCCCAATCTCACATTTCGCCGTCTTCTGCTCTGAACCCGAACCGTCGCTTAAACGCTTTGCTTCGTCTCTGCCATGGCTACTCAACAACAACAATCTGCCATTAAAGTAAAGATACCCTAAAGCTACTATTTTTGTTGGTTCTTAAAAATCGAAGCTTTTTGAATTCTCCTGTGTTGGGTTTTAGGACGCGAAAGTGCTTATGGTTGGAGCTGGTGGGATTGGCTGTGAGTTACTGAAGACTCTTGCTCTTTCTGGATTCGAAGATATTCATATTGTAAGTTTTTCAGTTTATTTTTCCTTCTCTGTTTTCGTGAGTTTTAGTATTTATAAGTTGTGATTTTTTCTTCATTCTGGGTCACGAGCGAAATTTCAAGCCCGTATAAACCTAAAGAATTTAACTTTAGTTTTAGGGTTTTTGATGTTATTGTTCATTTGAAAATTTCTACGTCTTTGAGCTTTTTTATTTGTATGCCTCATGAGATCACATCGGGACACTACTAAACACAATAGAAGTTAGTATGACTTGGAAGATTCCATCTTTGAGCATTTTGATATGCATGGTTTATCTCTAGGAGGACTTTTGTTTTTAGCTGATAGGTTTAGTGTAAATCTAAGGCTCTGGATTGGTACTGAACTACTACTGTTTCAGTTTTGGGAAAGATTGTTCCATGAATTAAGTTATTTTTCTCGGAACCCAAGAGAAAGATTCGAGTTTTACTTGCGGTTTCTTCTGGATTCAGAGAGTGAATAGATCAGTGACTTATACGATTAGTTTTTATGGTATCCGTGATAAAGTTACTGATTCTCTTGTGTTACAGATTGACATGGACACTATTGAAGTCAGTAACCTGAATAGGCAATTTTTATTCCGTCGGTCACATGTTGGGCAGTCCAAGGCTAAGGTAATTTTTGCTTGAGCTCAGTCTAAGGGAATTCCAGTTCATAATAGTTAAATGTATTTTTTACCTTATTATCAGGTTGCCAGAGATGCAGTCTTGAGATTTAGGCCTCACATTAATATAAAATCATACCATGCAAATGTGAAGAATCCCGAGTTTGATGTTGATTTTTTCAAGCAATTTGATGTTGTTCTGAATGGACTGGACAACTTGGACGCAAGGCGTCATGTGAATCGCCTCTGTCTTGCGGCTGAGGTTCCTCTTGTAGAAAGCGGGACAACGGGTTTCCTAGGACAGGTTATTCCGCCTGCCCTTTGGTTTTGCAGTTCTTATTTCTCTGAGCAAAATCTATTGATTAGTTGGACTAAAGTGCTAGGCTTGAATGGCTTAACTGTTAACATTTCTCTCTATCTGACTTTGTACTGCTTGTTCGCTTGTTTGGATTAGGTAACTGTGCATATAAAGGGAAAGACAGAATGTTATGAATGCCAAACCAAACCTACTCCAAAGACATATCCTGTGTGTACAATAACCAGCACTCCAACTAAGGTATTAAAATGGTCTTGTTCGTTCTAATTTTTGTGAATCTTGAAGTAGTTATATCTTATCTGGCATAGTCTTAATCCTAAGTCATAGTGGTTGTTTTTGATGTGCCTATAAATTGTGGATTGATTCTACAGTTTGTGCACTGTATCGTGTGGGCAAAAGACCTGCTCTTTGCAAAGTTGTTTGGCGACAAGAATCAAGATAATGATCTTAACGTGCGATCCAACAACTCTGCAAGCTCATCCAAAGAAACAGAAGATGTATTCGAACGTGCAGAAGATGAAGATATTGAGCAGTATACTAGAAAGATATTTGATCATGTGTTTGGTTCTAACATTGAAGTGGCTTTGTCCAATGAGGAGACATGGAAAAATCGTAAACGACCAAGGCCTATTTACAGTAAGGAAGTCTTGCCTGAAAGTCTGACTCAACAAAATGGAAGCATTCAGAATTGTTCTGTTACTGATGGCGATTCAACTGTCTCTGCCATGTCGTCTCTTGGCTTGAAGAATCCACAGGAATTGTGGGGTCTAACGCAGAATTCTCTAGTGTTTGTAGAAGCATTGAAGTTGTTCTTTGCTAAGAGAAAGAAGGTCTGTGTAGGCCCTTTCTGTGAATTCTCCCCTACTATATATTAATCTTAGTGTACTGATTAATTGATGGTTTTGTCTATATGGTGCCATAGGAAATAGGACACCTTACTTTTGACAAAGATGATCAGTTAGCTGTAGAATTTGTCACTGCTGCTGCAAATATCCGTGCTGAGTCTTTTGGAATCCCTTTGCACAGTCTTTTTGAAGCCAAAGGAATTGCTGGAAACATTGTTCATGCTGTTGCTACGACCAATGCCATTGTTGCTGGTTTGATTGTTATTGAAGCAATTAAAGTGCTGAATAAGGATGCGGACAAATACAGGTTTGTTACTTTGAAATCTTATTTCACAGTATTTCATTAGATTGTAGAGTACTTAATATCTTCTTTTTTTTATTGTTTTTGTTCTCAATGTCTCTCTCTAGAATGACGTATTGCTTAGAACACCCAAGCAGAAAGATGCTCCTTATGCCAATCGAACCATTTGAACCTAATCCTTCTTGCTATGTCTGTTCTGAGGTATAAATACTACTGCTGTTTAGCCTCCTTTCTTTAATCTTCCTTGCATTATGAGTCATTTGGGTTTTCTTCTTTTATATCTACAGACTCCTTTAGTACTTGAGATCAATACTCAAAAATCAAAACTACGGGATCTAGTTGATAAAATTGTCAAAGCCAAGCTTGGAATGAACCTACCGTTGATTATGCACGGGCTTTCGCTTCTTTATGAAGTTGGTGATGATCTTGATGATATTATGGTTGCAAACTACAATGCGAATCTTGAGAAGGTTTGGTCTCGATTTTTCTGACATTTGCCTTTCCAACACAGGTTCAGATATTGCAATTTCTCACAGGTTTGTGTTTCTTTTTCAGTCTTTATCAGAACTTCCTTCTCCCATTGTAAACGGAAGCATTCTCACCGTTGAAGATCTTCAACAAGAGCTATCTTGCAAGATAAATGTCAAGCACAGGTTTTTATTTTTTTGACCTTTTGGGTCCTTTTTCAATATCAGTTTGGTTTCTTGGAATCTTACCATTGACTTATCCTTAAACTTGTCAATTTCATCCAAATCACGAAAGTTTTCATCTTTCAAGATGGGTAATCATTAGACGTAATCCTAGGATTCTCAAATGACCTGAAAATAGCAGACAATTTACGGACCCTTTACTTATTCTGTTTCTGTCACAGGAAAGAATTTGACGAGGAAAAAGAACCTGAAGGAATGGTACTATCTGGATGGACACCATCTCCAGCTACCAACGGCGAGAGTGCATCAACATCAAACAATGGAAACGGTGTTGATGTCACAGAGAGTTCCACAGGATCTGAGATTGCTTCTAAGAAGAGAAGACTCTCTGAAACCCAGCTGGATAATCATAAGAAAGAAGCAGAGAAAGTCGACAGTGGAGATGATGATATCATGGAGATTGAAAATCCCATGATGGTGAGGAAGAAGAAGAAAAGAGTTGAATAGGCTATAACTCTGGTCCCTAAATCATTCCTCCTTTTTAAAGAATTTTATATTTTCTAACTTTCTACTTTCTGTATTCGTGTCTCGAGAATTATAAGTATGAATTAGGGATTCTTTGATGGGGAAGAAACTACTCAGATTGTTAAATATTTACTAGAACAGGATCCTTTGGAAAAACTCAAAAAGAAAGCAAGCTTTGCTTTCAGAGATTCTGTAATGTTTTCACTAACTGTAAGAGCTACCTTGTATCAAACTATCTATGTTTGTGTTGAAGAAATCTCATTCTCTGCTACTTTTCATTTATGAGAAGTTTAAACACTATTGGACTAACGCATCAGGTAAGTTATGAGAAGTTTCACATAAAGACTCTAGAAATTTGTATTTTGTAACCTAAATATCAACAACCTATAACAAGGGAGGATGAGTGGATAAATGCATCAAGAGTATTTAGTTATACATATGCGTTATCCACCACCGTAAAATACATTTCAAATACCCCAAAAACACAACACAAATTATACAACAAATCCAATTACCTTTAGAAGATCAATTTCTTCTTCTTTTTCCAACTCGTCATACCGTTTTCTTTGGTGCAAATTCTTCATCAGTTTATTATCTTCCGTTTAAGGTTAGCAAACTGAGTAAACATGGCAGTTCCAGAGTGTTGGTCCACCGCCGAGTCATCCTTCTCTTCACTCTGAGTAACTGGACGTTCACTTGCTGCAGCAATGGTGGCAGCAGGTGAAGCCGGCGTAGCAGTAGCAGCCACAGGCTTATCGGTCTCAACCTCCTCAGCCTCAATCTTTTCCTGAGAAAAACTCTCTTGAAGCTGAAGAGCAAATTCTAAGTTCCACAATACATCTCCCATTGTTGGTCTATCAACCCCATAATCTTCTAAACACTTCTCTGCAGCTTCTGCAAACTTTTTCATAGATTCACACGATTCACATTGCCAACAATTTGAGGATCTATGATCTTTTCTAGCAACCCTTTTTGTTTCCATTGCATAGCCCACTCAGCTAATTTAACTTGTTCCCTTGGAAGCGTAGGATTTATAGCTGGTGTTGCACATAAAGCTTCTAGAAGAACAACACCAAACGAATAAACATCTGATTTGTCTGTAAGTTGTTGTCTCCTGAAGTATTCCGGATCTAAATATCCAAAACTACCTTTCACAGCTGTACTGACATGGTTTTGTCCAAATTCAACATCTTTGGAGAAACCAAAGTCAGCAACTTTAGCAACTAAAGCTTCATCAAGAAGAATATTTGTGGATTTGACATCACGATGAATAATCCCTTGAGCTGTTCCTGTGTGTAAATAGTGAAGCCCACGAGCAGCTCCTATGCAAATCTCTAGTCGTTGATTCCATGTCAAAGGAGACAAGTTTTTGCCATAGAGATGGTCTCTGAAAGGACCATTGGACATGTATTCATAGACAAGGATCATCTCTGAGTTCTCATCGCAGTAACCAATCAAAGAGACTAAGTGTCTATGCCTAAGCTTAGACAACATTTGAATCTCTCTGTGAAACTCTGTGATCCCTTGCTCTGACTGTGGATTACCTCGTTTGATAGCAATTTGAGTTCCATCATCAATGGTTCCAATGTAAACGTTTCCAAATCCACCAACACCTATGATCTCTGATGCATCAAAGTTCTTTGTGACTTCTTGAAGCTCTGATAGAGAGAAATAGCGTCCCAGGGCAAGGCCAGAGTTGTACAAGTTGGATTTGTGTGAACCGTTTATGCTTGTCATGAAAGTACTGTCACCAGCGTGTACTGGAAGTAACCAAGAAGAGAAACTATTTCTCTACTGCCAATCTTGTGGCCTCTTCTTCCATTTATAAACTATAGCTTCAAGACCTACAAAAGCTCCAAACATCATTAAAAATCCCGCAGTTGCAACAATTCCTTGCTTCCCCATACTTGCTCTTCTACCATCAACTCCAAACTCTCCATCAAGACTGTTCAGCGTTTCTCGTCTTCAGAACCTCAACCCCATTCAAGATCGCGTTCTTGCTCCCAGTATCTTCTCCCATAGGACCAATCTGGACCTGAAGCTCAGATTTCATAAGGGTTGAGTTCACTACAATGTGTTTATAGTAAGGAGCAGAAAGATCACCAGCTACAGTAGACAAATCAAGTCCAGAAATAGCAGTCTTGCCATTGATGTAAACGTTGAAGTGAAGGTCATTAAGAGATTTGCTAACAATGTCACAGAAATGAAGACGAATGAGATAGTGAAATGCTGGATTTGATGGGAAGCTCCATGTAACATTGAAGTTAGGATCTATGGTATGAGAATCAGCCATCTCTGCAGCTGTTGCGTAAACCGTCTGTGGCACAATCAACGGTGTAATTCCAGGAGGATACTCGATCGCAGTAGGTGTTGTTTTGACATCCTTAGCAAGATTCTCATCTTTCAAGTATTTTTTGTCAGGTGTCCAAGTTCTTCCTAATGTATCATTCTGTGGCGTGATCAAGGGGCCACCAACATTAACTCTGTAAACCGATTGATAAGCATAATCAGACAAACCCGAAAAACCGTTAACCGGGAAAAGAGAAGGGCCTGAATCAGAGATAAGTTCATCTGGAGCTGATACAAGTTCAATCCCATTAATGAAAGCTGCAGAATCAGTCATAGGTTTAAACCTAAGAGCGAATTGAGCATTTGTCATGAAAGACCTGGAAGAAGAATACAAAGGTATGTTTGGTTTCTTTCTTTTCTCCATCCCTCCTTCATGAGGGGAAAGAGAGAATAAGAGAGACGAATGAGGAAATTTATGATAAGACGAAACGAAACGAGATTTTTGGGTTGCTTGTGGTCGAAGAAAGAACGATTTGTCATGTGTGGCTAGTTTTATTATTGTGTTTAGTTCTGCTTGAATCAGTGGATGCTATATATTAATTAGTAAACTGTTATGTTGGTATGATTCTCTATTTCAAGAAGAATGAAGAACTAGGACTAGAAATCTAATTGAGTAGCTACTGTGAAGGTTTTGAAGTTCAGAAACCTACTTTTTGAGAGAATGAAGTATAAACACACTGTTTCCTTATCGATCTTGCTGAAGCTATCCTAAGGTTACAATAATTTGATAATAACAAATGTATTCGTAGACTTTTACCAACAAAATACATTTCTTCTTGTAAATAAAACGAGAACATGATTCACAAACTGCAAACCCTATTAAACTGTGATCGACAGAATTGAATTGGAAGCTATTTATTTATTCATGGAATCGAAACAAACGTTATATACAGAGACATTAACGTGATGTGATTCCTGTTCATGGGTGGTTATGGTGGCCGGGAAGTTTCTCCTTGATCTTCTCAATAATACCCTTCTTCTCGTGAGGTTGGCCCACGCCAGATCCGGTAGTTGTGGTGGTGGTGGGTCCGGTGGTAGTGGCGGTGCTTGGCGTCTGTTCGTCCTTGTGCTTACCAAACTTATCTTTAATCTTCTCTTTTATACTCTTCTTCCTCCTCCCTCCTTGCCCATCATCCTCCTATTTCAACACATCATATATATACATGATGAAACCATCGATGCAAGAAACATTTTAGAATATATATATATATATATATACATGCATGTATGAGAATCTTACCGAGCTAGAGCTAGATGAACTTCCAGACCGACGAAGATGCTCTTCAAGCGAGCCATGGTGTTGCTGCCCCGTACCAGCGGTGGCTCCTGCCGCACCTGCTGCACCGGTCGCAACCGGATGTGTTCCTGCAAAAGTTGAAGTAGGGTGCTCCGCAATGTCGCCAGTTGTACTCTCGTGATAGCCAGGGGCAGAGCTGACGACACCGGTAAGGTGCATGGGGTTACCGAACTCATCAGTGAGCTCGAGTGGGTTTCCATGTGCGTCAGTTAGATGGAGTGGGTTTCCTCGTTCGTCCTTCAATTCCGCCATTTTAATCAACTCTTTTTAATTTCTGATAAGATTTGAGTGACTATGTATGTATATAAGATATTCTCAATCGGGTTGAGGTTTGAACAAGTGTGCATATATATATATATATATATTAGAGGTGTTAATCTGCATGGCTATGAGACGTGGCGTATTTAATGTGAAATGTTTTGACACGCAGGGATAGAAAAAGACTACCACGTATCATGTGTTTGCTTTGATATGAATACGTCACGAATCCGACATAATAACGTTTTTTTTTCTTTTTCATAAATTCGGCAGAACAACGTTATCGTCTACGTAATCGCTAAAGACGTGGAATCGCTAAAGAAATATAAACTTGGTCGGTCTTCGGAGTCTTTAATTTCTTGACGCATTGAAGACCAAACGTTACGAGCTGATTGACAATTGCAAGTTTTGCTTTAGTAAAACTAATTTCCAAA
This sequence comes from Cardamine chenopodiifolia, assembly GCA_963922655.1. Classification (NCBI taxonomy): domain Eukaryota; kingdom Viridiplantae; phylum Streptophyta; class Magnoliopsida; order Brassicales; family Brassicaceae; genus Cardamine; species Cardamine chenopodiifolia. Next base: position 182,261 of record OZ000486.1, read on the forward strand.
TGCACCTAAGCAAACCAACCTTGTAAGTTGGATCCTAACACAATACACAATCTATTTTCATTACATCATACAAAACAAATCAATTTTATCATTACTTTAAATATATCGCGTTACAATTCTTCTTTCGGTTATACAACTTTTACTAACCTTCTTTTTAGAACAGTAAGATTGGCTTTGAATCGAAACTTTTGTATAAACAACTAAAAGTCTACATTTTTTAGAAAAATTGTATCCAAATATTTTTATATGAAAGAAATAGTTTGTACTAGCATAGCATTCGGTTATAATATATAAAACAACATATATAATTAACCCAACTCACACACCCTCTGGGTCTGGTGCACAGTGGATCATTTTAACCTTGTATATTATTATCATAATTATCATATTTACAAGTGTAAAAAGTTGGAAATGCACAAAATAAAATGGAAGAAGATTTTGTGGAGACTAGTGAGAAAAATTCTATGACATACACACAAACATGTGTGTGTACCTTTGATAAGCATCCGTAACGTTGACTACGGTCCTAGCTTACGAAGAGAAACAGCACCACAGAATCTGCAACAAGATTCAAACAATTATAAAGTTTTCACTTGTGTGACTCCTTCATCTGAGTCCTAAGCTGCATATTCATATTGAGATGCTTACAGTTTTCAAATTTTGATAGATTTGGTCCAGAAGAAGCCTTTCTTTCTAACAGAGCTCGCAGAATGATTCTCTTTTGGGGATTTACTGCTGTTGCTTCTAGACTCGAAAGAGAAGTGTCTTGCAAGGAAAGGTTTTGGGGAATAGCTTCTTAAGCTTGAACTCGATACCAGCTTTGGGGCTTTACCTTTGTATCCTGCTGCTGCTTCCACCGCTGACTTGTGGTTGCGATCAAACATGACAAAGTCCTCGCTGACCACAACGCGGTTTCTTAGTCTCTTGTTGTGTCTAGCTTTCATATCCAAGTCTGTCTTTAATGCTTTTTCCGATATCTTGAATGTTTTCTTCTCACCCAATGTGCAGATGGGACACAAAGGGTAGAATTTATCGATTTCAGGTGTCATCTGCTCTAAACATTCTGAATGATAGACGTGCCCACAAGCTAGAATCGCAGCTACAGAGAGCTCATTAGTGGCAAAGATCTTTTGGCTACTCAACAAAGATTTCTCAGACAAGGATCTTGAGCAAGCGCCACAGTTTTGCTGATCACTGGACTTTCTGTTTCCATGATGGTCTAACTTGTCACGATGAAGCCCAAAGCACTCGTTATCATAAGAGCAAGACTCTCTGCGAGAATACGCCATCTTTCGGAAAAAGCTTGCATGGACCAACCATCAGACTGAGATTCATTCCCCAGCCTCTCTTCGGTTGCCGAGCTTCTGCTTGGTGCGGTAAATCCAAAGATTTGACCATCTTTAGCAGCTTTTCTTGTGTAGATGTAACCAATTGTATGCGTCATTGCCTCGCCAAAACCTTAAACAGTCAAAGCAATGGAAACGTGTACAGATTATGAAGTGTGTGACTATGTTGCTTTCAAGGAGCCAAAAGACTTCCTTATAGATAGAATGCAAAAGGGCTTTTTTACCGGCAGAAGAAAGCCGCTTTGCCTCTTCGTTAGCCCATTCGATAAATTCATCAGTTCGTCCTTCCACAAACTGTTCATGTTTGTTTTTCAATGTAGCAGCGAGCTTGTCTTCCCTCTCCTTCTGCAAAGCCTACACACAATTCCCACATATATAACATTCAGAGACGTAACTAAACATTGAAGCCTTAAATAGAAAGGGAAAACAATGTACTTTGATCTTGTCTTGAAGCATTTGCTTTCTGATTTCAGGCTCATATGATTCTAAGTCAGCTTCAATAGACGCTAAGTAAGCAAGTGCAAGCTGCCCAACATATTCTTCAAAGACTTCAATTCCAAAAAGCATACCAAATACAGCTGCAGGATCAACCATTGCATCCCTGAAACAGAAAAATTAATCTGCTTCAATCACAACATTCTAAACCCAAAAGTTGTAAACAGAGATCAAAACCCTTACTGTTGAACTCCTTCTTTGCCATATTTGTCAGAAGCTGCTCGCTTATCCGGATTGCTCAGAACCTGATAAGCCTCACCTAAAACCTTTTCATTCATGAAACAAACAAAATACATGAAAAATGTGAGAAACATCATCAGCAATTTTGTGAAGATTCCAGAGTAAAACCCTAGAAACATTTACAATGTGACAAAACACTTTATCATATCTTGATTCACCTGAAAGTTTTTAGCAGCTTGAGGATCTCCAGGGTTCTTGTCTGGATGAACTTTCCTTGCCTAAAGAACCAAAAAAAAAACCCACAATTAACCACAAAAGTTCCAAAATTAATAACATTATCAAATTATAAGCAGAGTTTTTTTTTTAAAGTGACTTACTTTTAAGTAGTAAGCCTTTTTAATCTCAGCATCTGAAGCATCAGTTTTGACACCTAAGATCTCGTAGTATTCATTCTCCTTCACCATACCTTTTTTTATATAACCAATGTGAAACAAAACACAAATCAACACCAAGTTTGTAAATTTAATCCCAATTTCAACGTTTGCAGAAATATTGTTTACGATTTATATTCCTATTTTTCTTATGACGGATTAAAAATAAACAACGATCACCAATTTTGATTTACCGATCTTATAAAAAAACCCAGAAACTTACTGATCGTGCAGAAATGTAAATGGAGGGCACACAAATCAAATTTCTAGTTGGCGAAATGAGAAAAAGGTTTGGTCTTTTATACAACGAGTAAGCAAATACAATGGTTTTGTTTTTTCTTTGATAGTACGAAGACATTCTAAACATGACCATGACCGTGACCGTGTCCGTGTCCGTGTCCGTGACGTATACATCTCTCTAAATATGCACACGTGTCGATGAATGTTTCCAGAAGGAATCGAACTCGGGCCAAAACAGATTTTTTGTTGAACTTTGGGAGCAAGTCCTTACGTTATAAGTTAGGAAGAAAGCTCCGGAGATTCGAGAGCACAAGTAAACAACCAATACGCTGAGAGTGTTTTAACTTAAGGCTTTAATTTCCTTTTATTTTAAAGCAGATATTTTTCCTTACCTCTCGTGATCCCTTCGATCCTGATTTTCAGGTAACGTAAGTCTCCGATTCTATTTCGCACCGAAAGTTTTGATTTTTTTTCAGAAACTAGCGTTTCAATTCATGTCGAGCTCTTGGAAAATCAATGTTTTAGTTATGTTCAAGATGACCTAAAATTGGAAACACATTGGTACTGAATCAATTTCCAATAATTTCTTCCCACAAAAAAATTTCAAATTGTTCTTGATTTCATCATTGTTTGGTTTGTAACAAACTGTTTTTTGTTTGATATCTCTTAAAAATATATCGGAATGAGCTAAAATGTTCTCGGTGTGGGTTCTTACTGTTAATGAGATGCTAATGGTTATTAATCTTTTTTTTCTTATATCAACTTTCATATCAGCTTTAGCTTCTTTATAGGACTGAGAGAGTGTGTTGAATCATATAATGTTCATGGATATAGATTTCAACGAACATCCTTCGGATCTTGCTGCTACTGGTGGTGGGTTTTATTTTACTTTGATTAGCTTAAGATCATGAAGTTGTGAACTTTTTGCTGTTAATGTCATGGGTCCTTTCAGAATGTAGATGTGTTACCAGGAGGTGTTCATTGTTGTATGAAACCAAGTGATCTTCATGCTCGTACTGACGTGGACTCAATGAAACAAAGATGCGATGACAAAGATATGTTTCTTGATGATCCCAGAACACAAGATTTAGAAACGTTAAGATTTTTTGTTTCCCCAGAAATTGATGAATATATCCATGTACAAGCCAAAAGCATACAACCGATCTGAGCATTAAATGACAGTTTTAGACATGTCATTAACCGATGTGTCTTCTTTACTGCTGTTCAAAGCTAATTTTGCAATAACTAACTTTGGCTTGTCTAAGGAAGAAGAGGATCGGTTTGAATTGGAAAGTCTTCAAATTGTACAGGTGGGCACCAGTGCATATAGTATGTAGCTATGAGCTATATGAAATGATAAAAGTTTATACTCAATATATTGTTTTTCTTGTTTTATAATTATGTTCTCGTTTCTACATCTCTATTTCTATTTGTGCATTATGTTGTGCGTCTAGGGCAGCATGCTGAAAAATTCCAACCAAAGCCGAGATTCCATGGCAACGTGATTGAAGAACATAACCATGGTGTGAACGAAGAAGCATCTAAGCCTCATGGCTCCGCAGATGAGATTGGTAGACTCTAGTGGTCCCTCTATAGTGAATGGAGAGCCAAGAAATGAAGCTTACAATATGAATGCTAACTTTCATGCAGATCTTTTAAAAGAAAAGTTTCCCCAAGTTCCTCATGAAAATAAGAATTTTTTAGCAAATAAAGTATTCACTTAGGATGATAAGTGGCCATTTACAATTGTAATTTCTCTCAGGTTCCTGAGATGGCTACCGGCAATTCTCCTCGTAGATGGGAACACGAGGAACGGGTTGAATCTCCTAGTAACAACTGTAGAGTAACAATCTGGAAGAGAGAAATGTGCGGAAGTCAAAGAGAGTTACATCAGAGAAAAGTAGACCTGCTCAAAAGCGGAAACAAAGCAATGAAGAATCAAATCAATGTAGCAAAAAACCGCAACAGAAGAAGAAGTTCAAGCATTCTACTCCTCGGTAGAAGAGAACATGTAACTACAACTTCTTACTATAATATTATGCTGAACTGACTTTTTCTTCGTGTTGATTTATGTTTTCTCTCTCTCTCTCTCTCTCTCTCTCTCTCTCTCTCTCTCTCTTTTTGTTCATGTACAAGTGGAGGAAGGATTACTTGAAATCCCTGATGACGAAATCCGGTTCTTGCCTATTAGAGACTTGCTCCGGCTTGTCGATTATAAAGAATCGTTAGAGGTAATAACACCCTCTTGCTATTACTAATCACTTATCTTGGTCTGAATGATCCAGACTATTGAAAAGAATTGTGATATGAAACAGATCTTATTGAACCTTTTTTGCTATGCGTATTTATTTTTTATATGCATAAAAAGGAAGCAAAAGGAAGAAAAGGATCTCAGACCCAAGAAAGGTAACGTATTCGTTTTTCAACTTTTCTTGTTTGTATTTGGAAGAAAAATAAAGAGTCCCTGATGTTTTAGATTGTTACTCGTTTGCTGAAATGTTTCACACAGCATAAAGAGAGCATCTGAAAACCAATATTCTCAAGATGACGCATATAACTTCGATTCAGAGGAGGATAGAGAAAACCATGAAACTAGCAGAGTTAAACCTGATATCACCGGTTAACTATCAAACTTTCTTGCATAAGACTTGCCAGATCACGTTGGTCTAAACAGGACACTGAACTGTTATATGAGGTAAATTGTTGAACCTTAAGCCATGATGTTTCTTTGAATGGAATCTGTGATTCCAAGAGGAATTTGAAAGATATCTTTGACCAAACTCATTTGGGAATTGGCGAGTTTGGGAGCAATCTCTCGATGGTGCAACAACTGTTTCCTAACAGGTCGCGTCAACAGTTGAAGCTAAAATACAAATTAGAAGAACGAAAGCGTCCATTAAAGCTTAATGATGCTCTAACAAGTCGTTCAAAAGGTGAGATCCTCTCCCTCTCATCATTTTACTATGACAAGCCGCATTTTTAACCAGAAAGTATGTAATGATTCATCGGTTTTTGGTTTCTTTCTCCTCTGTAGATCATATTCATTACCAGAACGTGATTAAGAAGCTTCAACAAGAGGCTGCTGCACGGAAAGCTGAAGAAGAAGCTGAAACTGCGAGTGAGGATGCCACAGGTGCCGAAGCAGAGAAAAATGACATTCCCGATAATGTAAGTAGTTAGTACTTTGCTCATTTTGTGATTTTGTGTTTGGATATTCCGCAGTTCCGGTTTGCAGGATCTACCGGAAAATACCCGGTTTTAGAGTATCTTGCATATATACGGTTTGCAAATTCATAAATTGGTTTTCTCTTCTAGTTTATGTTCGTGTCTGAATATCCCGCATTTAAGGTTTACGTTTTCAACTTGCAAAGCAACTTTTTTTGTTTGAGAAACCTGGAAATTTGAAATTTATACCCGGTTTTGTTCGGTTTGGGTAAATTCAATCTGAAAATTCGTTGTTATGCCCGGTTTTGTTTGTGTCAACTAGTAAAGTTTAACTCAAAGCCATTCAGAAAATGTTTTTATTCAGAAAATGTTTTATTTAACCGTTATGGTTTTTACAGGCAGAGCAAGCAGCTGATGATGAAGAAGCTGAGAACGGTGTGAGATCGGACAGTGCAAAAGCCGAGAATGATCAGAGATCCAGTGGTGGAGATACTGATGACAATGACGATGACGATGAAGCCGAATGTGATTATTGGGCTTCTTATAAGAGTGATATATAGGATTTAGCAAAGACAAAATTTGTTCTTTTTTTTTTTACACTTCAATATAATTATATAAGTCTAGAATGTTCACGGGAATATTATTATTATAATTTTTTGCCCCAACAACATAACATGCATCATGTCGTTACTTTAATTGATTGAATAAATTATACCGTTGTTTTAACGAGGTAATGGCATATATTGACTCAAATTTTAGAGTTAATTGATAATTTAATTTTTCTGAATTTTGGTAAATTTGAAAATGGTTAAAAGATAATAAAACCAAATTTTTATTTTTGTAATTACGAAAATTACCATTTATTATTTATGTTTTGTAATTATTTTTTTTCGTATGTAAAAAAACATTTCGTCAAAAAAAAACTACCACCACCACCGGTGCCGTCCACCACCACCACCGTCACTGGCCACCACCACCACCACCGCCGGCCACCACCACCATCGTCGCCGCCATCGCCGGCCACCACCATCGCCGCCACCGTCGTCCCCACCATCGCCACCACCACATTCGTCTAAAAGTAAAAAATTCAATAAGTTTGTCGTAACTACTCAATAAGTCTGCCGTAACTACTTAATAAGTCTGTCATAACTACATAACTCAATAAGTCTGCGATAACTACTTAATAAGTTTGCGGTAACTATTTAATAAGTTTGTCGTAACTATATAACTCAATAAGTCTGCGGTAACTACTCAATAAGTCTGCGGTAACTACTCAATAAGTCTGCGGTAACTACTCAATAAGTCTGCCGTAACTACTCAATAAGTCTGTGATAACTACCCAATAAATCTGCCGTAACTACATTACTCAATAAGTCTGTGACAACGTTTCAATAAGTCTGCGATAACTCCAATAAGTCTGCGATAACTACCCAATAAGTCTGCCGTAACTATATAACGCAATAAGTCTGCGGTAACTACTCAATAAGTCTGCGGTAACTTCTCAATAAGTCTGCCGTAACTACATAACTCAATAAGTCTGTCGTAGCTACTCAATAAGTCTGCGATAACTACCCAATAAGTCTGCCGTAACTACATTACTCAATAAGTCTGCGACAACATTTCAATAAGTCTGCGATAACTCCAATAAGTCTGCGGTAACTACCCAATAAGTCTGCCGTAACTATATAACGCAATAAATCTGCGGTAACTACTCAATAAGTCTGCGGTAACTACTCAATAAGTCTGCGGTAACTTCTCAATAAGTCTGTTGTAACTACATAACTCAATAAGTCTGCCGTAATTACTCAATAAGTCTGCGATAACTACCCAATAAGTCTGTCGTAGCTACATTACTCAATAAGTCTGCGGAACTACCCAATAAGTCTGCCGTAACTACATAACTTAATAAGTCTACGACAACATTTCAATAAGTCTACGATAACTACAATAAGTCTGCAGTAACTACTCAATAAGTCTGCGGTAACTACTCAATAAGTCTGCGATAACTACTCAATAAGTCTGTCGTAACTACTCAATAAGTCTGCCGTAACTACATAACTCAATAAGTCTGCGACAACGTTTCAATAAGTCTGCGATAACTACAATAAGTCTGCGATAACTACAATAAGTCTGCGGTAACTAAATAAGTCTGCGACAATGTTCAATAAGTCTGCGATAACTAAGATAAATCTGTGATAACTAAATAAGTCTGCGGTAACTAAAATAACTCTGCGGTAACTAAAATAACTCTGCGGTGACTAAAATAAGTCTGTGGTAACTAAGATAACTGAATGGTATTTTTGTAATTTTTTTCCACGCCGGAATTAATCATCAATGGCACTATCGTAATTATTTTATTTTTTACACAGCATTGTAAATGTATGTTTGGGATTTAGATCTTATTTTTAACTCGAAATATACACAAGTCTAACTAACAATTAAACTACAATTTTGGATCTTTTGTCGTCCCTTGTTTTAATTAAAATGATGTTAGTTCGTTAAATAGTTTTATTAAGAGCAATGATTGATTATAATCCTACCAGAAACTAACCAATCATAACTCAAACTGATAATTTGGTCGACGATATCTGAAACTCAGCCCAAGATTTGTCTCAAAGTCAATATTTCGTGCTGTTAGATTCAACTCCTCTAATTTTTGTTAATTCACTCTCTCTTGATGTCTTGATGATTTCTAGAAAATAAATGGATATATTTGTGAAAGTAAGCAATTGAATAATTAATTAATATTCCAACTACAATGAGAAGACCTAACAACCGTTGATTCTTCCATTCTCCGTATTTGCTTGAAATGGTACTATTCTATTGTAATCAATCCTCTACTATCTGCCACGTGTTATGTGGGTTCCATAGTACGGGTAATGCTTGAATTTCACTTTCGCCCCTTATTTCATTAAAATTTACATTTTCCTGTACAGTATCTTCTAATTTTACAAGCTAACCCATACTCCAAACGATTTTCGCATATTTTAAAACTTTGTAAGTTCTATAAAAATACACAAATTAATTCTCTATTATCTTAATAAACAATAGTACATAGTTTTTAGAAAGAGTGTTTAAACGATGGTGGTAACTTTTGGACATAAATCCAAATAAAAATCACAAAGCAACAAATCACATTATAAGTTCTAAAACAGTTCTTACATTCTACATTCTAATTGATTTTATAAGTTCTGTCTTAGATTGGACACTAATCACGTATCCTGCAGAATTAATATTTTGACAGATATTGGAAAAAATGTATATAAAAATTGGAAATTTCAATTGATACAAATTTAATGGGGTCATAGTGTAAAGAATATTTCTTTCTCTATCCCCTATTTTGTCGTCTCCTTTTTCCAAAAAAAAAAAACAATTAAATCATCGCTTGTCGGCGGAATTCTCATTTGGTTTTATTTTACTACTATTAAATTACTTTAATTTGTTTTAACTTTTTTTTTGTGGCACTATACAGGTTTACAGGTTTATCCATAGATCCATAAATTTTTACCTATGAACATTAATGACCGTTAGATCTTTCTCGATGATGACAAGAGCAATTATCTCTGCACTTTCTCCTTATTTTTATTAGTTCAAATACACCCCATCACTATGTTTACTTTAAGTATTTGAACCAAAACTAGTATTGGTAACATAATTAACCTCAGTTCCTACAAAATAAAGTCCCGTTTAATCAGAGGCAATATATCACATTATTACATAAAATGTATGAGATATTCATTTTATTTTTACAGATCATGTTATGAAAAGCAAATCAATATAAGATTTGATGCATGGATATGTAGTTATGTACTACAATTTATGAAAATTTAGTTCAGTTTGATCAAAACAATTTGGAAATATCATGTGCGTGATGTAATTTAATTTCCATAACTAGTAAATCCTATCACAAAATACCACCGCCGATTTGGGGGGATAGATTAAAGACAAAAAATGTGGGGCTCACAAGTAGAAAACGAATGTAACATTTGGGGTGTCATTAACATAAATAAATAAATGATATGTGAGGCAATTTAGGTAAGAAGAAACTGATAAAAGTCCATAGTTGGTTTCCCAATTCTACTCCACTTTTGCCTCTTAATTTGTTTTTTTCTCTCTCATTTAAAAAATTTCACCGATTTTTCTGGGGTTTCTTGTAAATGTGAGAAGTAAATAGATTCGTTGGAAAAAAGGTTTTTTTTTGCTGGTGCATTGATTCGTGGATCAGCCATCTTCTCGAAGGTTTGGTGAAAGATCAAAGGAATCATAAGAATTGTCGGCTTTTAGTCCAAGGAATCTAAAGATGTCAGGTCCACTTGATCGATTTGCAAGACCATGTAAGAGATCTGATCTCCTTTATTGTTTCAGTTTTGTTTTAATCTTTCTCTGTGTGTTTCTTTTGAATTTCTGGGTATGATTTATTTTTAGGGTTTACTGTAGCGTAAACCTCGAAATGAACAATCGAAATTGTCCAAAAAGTTCGTGTCTTTAGCGCTTTTAGTGTGTTTGATTTAGGTTCTTAGGCTAAAAGTTTGGAGCTTTAGGAGCTTCACTTGTCTGCTTTAGATTCTTGAATATGGTTTTATTGAGCTAAATGCAATAGTTCAATAGATAATTTATGGGTCTAATCAAGTCCAAACAGCTTTCACTACAGGTTTTGAGGGATTCTTGAGCAGTGATGAGAAAAAGGAACGAAAGTCAGATTTTGAGAATTCTGAGGATGAGAGGAGAACAAGAATTGGGACTTTGAAAAAGAAAGCTATTAATGCATCTACTAAGTTCAAGCATTCTCTTAAGAAAAAGAGTGGAAGAAGAAAGAGTGATGGACGAGTGAGTTCTGTCTCCATTGAGGATGTGCGTGATGTTGAGGAGCTACAGGCTGTTGATGCGTTTCGACAGTCGTTGTTAATGGACGAATTACTTCCCGATAGACACGATGATTATCATATGATGTTGAGGTTTTTGAAAGCGAGGAAATTCGATATTGAGAAAGCAAAGCACATGTGGGCTGAAATGATTCAATGGAGAATGGAATTTGGTACTGACACTATTATTCAGGTATGCTACTTTTAACACAAGATATTGTTAGTCTTTGTTTTCGATTAACAAGTCAATTTTTTTTTAACCTTTTACTTGTGTCTCAACAGGATTTTGATTTCAAAGAGATCAATGAAGTTTTGAAATATTACCCACACGGTTATCACGGAGTTGACAAAGAAGGCAGACCTATTTACATTGAAAGGCTAGGGAAAGTTGATCCTAACAGACTCATGCAAGTTACAAGCATGGATCGATATGTAAGATATCATGTAAAGGAGTTTGAGAGGTGCTTTATGATCAAGTTTCCTTCCTGTACAATTGCTGCAAAGAAGCATATTGATTCGAGTACAACTATTCTAGATGTTCAGGGAGTGGTAAGTATTCTCTACAATTCCTGATATTATTATTCTTTATAAAGATTTAATATCCAGGATGTTGTGAAATGAGTTTTTTTCTTGCTTGATATAATTTTATTTTCAGGGATTGAAAAACTTTACCAGGTCTGCTCGAGAGCTTATCACAAGATTACAAAAAATTGATGGAGACAATTATCCTGAGGTACTTGTTAATTGGAGCTTCTCTAATACTTTACTGTGTCTGGGACGTCAGGTATCATATGCTAATCTTGGCTTTGTGTCATTTCATGCAGACTCTCCACCAAATGTTTATTATCAATGCAGGGCCTGGATTTAGGCTGCTCTGGAACACTGTGAAGAGCTTTCTAGACCCAAAAACATCTTCGAAAATTCATGTATGGTAGATCTTAGTTATCTGGTTATGTCCTTTTTTAAATACTTGTCTTCAGTTATATGGAACTCAGTCTGGACTATTCGTTTGTAATGTAGGTCCTCGGATACAAGTATCAGAGCAAATTGCTTGAAATCATCGATGTCAAGTATGTGTACCTTTTGACTTTTTTATCCTTTTTTCATACTCTGGATTTTGTTTGATCTGTTCTATCAAAAGCTGCACGGTTTTTTTACTTATGTATAAAATGGTCTGCATTTTTTGCAGCGAGTTGCCTGAGTTCTTGGGAGGTTCATGTACTTGCGCAGATCAAGGTGGTTGCATGCTTTCTGATAAGGGACCTTGGAAAAACCCAGAAATTGTGAAGGTCATTTAATTAACTCATCTCTTTTTGCCTAGGATTTTATATTAATCGTCATACCAGGTTAGAATCTGAGACAACTGGTTATCTTCACTTTATTTCAGATGGTGCTTCATGGGGGAGCACATCGAGCGAGGCAGGTGGTGAAAGTTTTGAACAGCGAGGGGAAAGTCATTGCTTATGCAAAACCGTCGTATCCATGGGTATGTAGTTATTAAATCCTAAAACTATTTAATCTTTAACTTGTAGCTGACCTTATTGTGCCTAAACTCTGGCTCTGTCATTATCACAGATAAAGGGAAGTGATACTTCCACTGCAGAGTCAGGATCTGACGCCGAAGATATAGGATCCCCAAAGGCTACAAAGAGTTTCTCTCATCTCCGCTTGACACCTGTTCGTGAGGAGGTAAACTTTGTCTTCTCTATCTTCTAGTTACATTTCAGACTCTGGATTGTGCATATGTTTATTAAATTCCAAATATTTTTGTGATTTTGCATGCAAAAAAGTTGTGTATGTTTATCGGTTTTACTCCTGAGACTTTGCAGGCAAAGATAGCTGGTGAAACGAGCTTGGCTGGTCGTTTTCCAGGATATGATGAGTATGTACCAATGGTTGACAAAGCTGTGGACGCAACCTGGAAAGTGAAACCCGCCATCCATAGAGTAGCCTCAAAAGGTTAGTTAGCTGTTATATGCTTTATGTACAAGTAGGCTCCCGTTTAGCACCATATACTGAAGGAAAAAGATTGAAACTTTCAAAAACACATCTTATTAGGATTTGGGTTAATGTATCTATTCCTTGTTTACTAAGGGTTCCTTTTTTTGTTATGATTGTTTTGGAGTTGGGTTATAAAAACAGAGCTTTTTGTGGACTTCTTTGTTTTGTGGTCTAAATTCTATCAATCTGTCTCTCCTTCAGGGGTTTTAATGACTCCCACCGTTCCAAAGGATCCTGAAGGCATCCAAGCTCGAGTCTTTGTAATGTTCATGGCATTCGTGATGGCGGTTTTCACATTCTTCCGCACAGTATCTTACCCTGTGACCAAGAAACTTCTAGCGACTACTACTTCCCCACCAGAATCCGAAAGAAACGCAACAGAAGTCGGAATTCAAGAAGAGTGTCGCCCTCCTTCTCCTGTACCAGAGCTCACAGAAGCAGATATCCTAAACTCTGTGATGAAGAAACTGACCGAGCTAGAGGATAAAATCGGAACTCTCCAGTCAAAGCCTAATGAGATGCCTTACGAGAAAGAAGAACTGTTAAACGCAGCCGTATGCAGAGTAGACGCACTTGAAGCAGAACTCATAGCTACTAAGAAAGAGCTTTACGAAGCTTTGATGAGACAAGAAGAGTTGCTCGCTTACATTGATCGTCAAGAAGAAGCTCAATTCCAGAAGATGATGATGAAGAAGAAGAAGAAACATCACTTTTGCTTTTAAAGCAAAAGCCAAGATAAACCCTTTTGATATTTCCCGGGAAAATCAGCACCAAGCATCAAAATATATTTCCTTCACACTACGTTCTCTTAATTTCCACTTCTTTAAGATTATTAAACACACAAAAAAACACTATTTTTTTAATCTGATTTGATGTTTAAAGCTAATACAGAGAGAGCTATATTACTTCTGTGATGATGAGCCACGCGTTATAATCAAAACTAATGCAAAACAAAAAAAAGTTTCGGAATTATTAAGATTTAATTTTGCTTTTTTTTGAAACATATTTCATCAGGATTTTTGTTATCCAGATGCAGTACATAGTAGCCACATATCCACAAATAGTGATCATCTCTTAAACGCTTCACAAAAGTTTTATCCTTTTTCTTTCCATCATCTTTGGTTTTTAAGATCAATCAAGAATTTATACTTTTATCCGTTTATGAATAAAAAAAATGGAGATAATAATATCCAAATTGTGCTCTCCGGTTAAGTTCTCAGTCTCTTCTTCACTGTTCTGTTTAAAAGGACACAGTAAGAGGAATTTAAATGGAGCTGTTTCAGTAAACTGCTTGAAAGAGATCAAGCAATTGACCAATATTAGCTTCACTGTTAAAGAATCGACAAGTCACGCGCCGGTGGTGAAAACAAGACGCGCCTCCTTGGATGAGAATCAATCTCCAACTTCCAGTGGCGGAGGAGAACGGTGGCTTCTCCAACCCGTTGGTCAGTAGCTATTTGTTTCTCTAAGTTTTTAAAATCACTGAGCTTATTTAATCTTGTTTTAAAACTTATAGGAGATGGAGACACAAGACACATTGGTTACAAAGTATCAATGCCTGCTCCTTTTGAGATCTCTTCTGTAAGAAAATATACAAACCATTACTTCTTTTTCGGTTTTGTATGTTCCACGTGTATCAAATCAAAAGTCCGACCTCTTGGCTTGCCCTGCTACATATAGTAGTTTCATTTTAGGCCGGTGTGCACATCAAGTTTAAGTAATAGAATGACTCTTTTGTCGGAAAAAAACTGATTCTTTCTAGAGCTCATTAACACTGTTTTTGAGCAGGGCCAAGTTACCATCGGACGGCTACCGGAAAAGGCTGACGTAGTGATTCCTGTTGCCACCGGTATTTCTCCCTTCTTGGATTTGTAGTTGAAAGTAAAATCGGATTTAATATGAATCAGTTTTGGTATTAGTTTGAGTTCAAGTTGTAATCAAATATATCTTTGGTTTTTCATTACTTGTGTTTTTGGTTTAAGATATTGATTTTTCGGATTCATCAAGTCCGGATTAAACACTCTTAGTTTCTTCAACCGCAGTATCAGGAGTTCATGCGACGATCAATACAAATGAAGACAACCTTCTTGTGACGGATATGAATAGCACCAATGGTACATTCATCGAAGACAAACGTCTAATTCCTGGTGTTGCTGCTCCTGCTTTTCCCGGAACCCGAATCACCTTTGGTACACCACTCTTTTCGTCGTTTATTACCTCGCTGTGATCGATCGATTGATGAGATTCACTTTTTATCATTTGCAGGTGATACAAATCTTGCAATTTTCCGTGTTTTCAAGCTCCAAGATAATCAAGAATCCACAGAGTAACACAAAACTGCTTCTGTTTGCTTGCAATTTGAAGAAATTTCAAGTTGTTCTACAACATTTGTGAGTTCCCGGTATATAAATATAAACAATACTTTGTTTATATAATAATATTATAACAAAATATATAGTTGTGTTTTGTTTTAGTACGTTACAAATTAGGTGTGAAAGAATGATATATGGTAAACATAAGCTTTCACATTTTTTCCAGAGACAAACAACAAAACATTTACAGAAAGCAAATTTCCACATTTTTCTATCTTTAAAAGCTCTTCACGGATATATTTATGTTTATATGTATATAATTATGGATTTATATATATTTTTTTCTGGTTTCTTCATAGTCTTGAGGCCTCAAAGTCTTTCTGAATGCAAAGAATTGAAAACAAAAATAACGAAAAAAAAAAGAAAGTATAAATACGTAAAATCAAATCCTTAAGAAGAATGTTGAAAATGTTACCTTCTTCTTCTCGATATAAGCCACTATCTCGTGACTGCTGCCTAACGATGGCTTCATCGAGAGTCTAATATTTTTAACCAAATAAAATTAATCAACTATTATCTTTTGTTAAGTTTATATTTATTTTTGTTTTGTAATTTAAGGATAACAAATCGAAGCAAATAATTTCCTTGGCTAACAATGAAAGAAGAAGATTCAAAGAAACCCGTTTAGACATTTGGGGTTATGCCTGCATCACAATACAATCCAGAATTTGAGAAAAACAGAGATTCAAAATCATTGTTTCATAGAGAGAACAAAATATAATCAAACCCACGTTTTTTATAAGAAACAGATAAATCTTTGGGAAATTAATTGTCACGGAGGCTGAAAACAATCGGAAGATTCAAACATTAAGCGATTTGAGGTTTTGGTGGAAACAAATGAGAAGAAAATTTTAAAATAAGAGATCTTTTACCTGTTAGATAACAAAACCAATTGAAAATGGGTATATTGATTCATATTTTTTATATATTATTCAAATTTCTATTTAATTTTTAATATGAGATATTATTTCTAATATGCTTTCTCGATATGAGGTTTTTCTATGCATAAATATTGGTATTTTTGGGCAAATATTAATGTACCAAATTTGGGTCAGACCGATTGTGGATCGAACTGGACAACGTGTGGATCGAAAACTGATACCATGTTAGATTATAGACTTTCAACTCAAAATCAATTGGCAATGAGTGAATTAACCCATATCCTTTATATATTACTCAAATCCCTATCCAACTTTAGATGTGCCATATTATTCCTAATATTACCTAATAAGGATCAAAACTAAGGAAAGAGAAAGAAAGAGAAGTTTGGATATAGCTATCTCTATTTCTCTCTCTGAGCCCCAAAAAAAGATGGCTCCGGATTTAGAATGCGAAATCTCAGAGAACAAATCTAGATGAAAGAGAAAAAATTATTTTCAGTTGACGAAAGTTTTGGAAATTCCAGAGAAAAAGAGAAAAATTAGCTTAATCCATTAAAAGGATTTTCGAAAAGGTTAAACCTTTTTGGTTACATTGCAATTTCATGTTATTGTTATGAATGATTATTTGGGCTTGTTCATTTGTCAGTCGTAGCTTCCTGCGGTTACGACATATGGCCAAACGATTTTCGTTTGTCAGCTGCACCTCCCTACGGTCAAACACTGCGACAGACGCATATCGTTGCGTTATGAATTCTTAGCCGCGAAAGAAATCTGGCGGTGCGTCTGGTACTGTTGCGGCTGCGGCCAATTGGTGTTTGCTTGCTTGCCGCAAGCAGTGCGGCTGCCGCTACGACCATACGTACAGCTGTTAAACGAACAAGAACCACAACGTCTGGCAGCAGGTCGCAAGTTGCAGCCGCATATGGCTATCAAACGAACATGACTTTTGTCTCTATCTTTGTAAATCCATTTTTTTTCTTTTCATTTTTCTTCATTTATGATGTTAGTCTTTTAGTTGGAACATGAGTTATGATATATTATGATGAATTGATGGTTAGATGATGATTGTTTAGGTTGATTATTGTTAGATCTTTCATTTAGGTTGTTCATAATGATATATTTGATGTGAACACTTGAATCTAAACCTAAGCCATTTCACGTCCGCAAGGTGTTTGATGAAATGTTTGAACCAAACATTTTATGAAATTTACATACCTAGTCAATGAGAATTGATGATTAAGGTGTTTAGTAAACTTATTGGGATTGATTATTAATGCTCATTGATTATAAGATTGCTAACGGAAGTTATGTTAATATTTAATTAGTAAAGTAATTAGTGCGAAGGAAGTGGATAGTCATAGTTGTTAATTCCATGTTTTAAGATGGTGTTTAATGGTGCTTAATTCAATATATTACATCATTATTTGACAGTTAGTTTATTTTTAAGATAGTAGAGCCCATGAGCCAATGTCTTTCTTTGTTTTCCTCTTTGGATTTCACTTCTTTTCATTTCGTTATTTATAAAACTCAAAAATAGCTCTACATTAGTTTGAATCTCACATTTCTAATATATAGTCTTTAATCCTTGCGTATTCAACTCTTAAGTGGTATGCACAATAGGTTTATTTGATAAACTTATTGAAAAATCACTTCTCAATAAAGACGTTGAAATAATAACATAAAAAATACAGAAAATATATATTTAATAATTTATAAGATGAACAAAATTATACAAAGAAGAAAAAAATAAACTAAAAAACAACATTTTATGCTTGGGTTTTGAAATATTTTTACCCATATATATATACAAACACAAAATATGTGAATGCTATTGCATAAACTAAAGTTTTTCTTTTTTCTTTCTTCGCTTTTTATTTTATTTTATATTTTAGATAATACAAAAGTCTTCATCCTTTTGGTTCCTCCTCTGTCTCGCAATGAAAGACTCGATCTTGTACCTGAGTTCATCATCAGAATCGAATCTATCTGCAGATCTCTCTGTCTCATATATCTTCAATTTTACCGAAGAACTCTTCTTGGTTCCTTCGAGATTCGCTGACTGACTTCTTTCATAACTCTTCCTCGGGATTTCTTGATTTTGAGCAATGTTTTGTCTTTGTCTCTTCACAGTTATGTATTTCGTCTCACTATCCTCACTACTGCTCTGTTTTGAACTGTTGTCAGTCTTTTTCTGTTTCTCTCTTTTATCTTCAGTGCTCTGTTTTGCTCTGTTCTCTGACATGCTCTGTTTTGCTCTGCTTTGTTTCTTGTCTCCGTTGCTCTGTTTTGCTCTGTTTTCTTCAGTGCTTTGTTTTGCCTTGTTCTCTACTTCATTCTGTTTTTCTCTGCACATCACATCGGTCTGTAAACTCCGTTCTCCTCTTGAGATCTCCCGAATAAAATCATCGTAAAAATCACTGTTGTTTCTCCGTGCCTCAGGTTCTTGCTTCACAAAAAAACCGCACTTGGCGACTAGAGCGATAACTATAGCATTCCCCAAGACGAAAGCAAGATGACGATTGATGAGAAAACTCGTAATACAAGAGCCCTCGAACGTGAAGATTAGTTGGTAACAGAGCTTGGCTACTGTAACCATAACTACAGTTATCTCGATCACTCGGTAAAACAAATCTAAGAATATTTGAACCCGAGACCTCTTCGCAACAACCTTCATCTTTCTTGGTTTAGCCTTCTGAGTACTAAGCGAATCCATTAGCTTAAAACAGGAGGATAGAAGCTTTGAAATTGAGGTTTAAATCGTCTTTGAAGATCGAATAAAGATGTTTTAGGGAGACAAATAGAAATTTATTTTCAGTTTATGGAGAAAAAAACAGAGTGTGTGAGTCTGTTTTTTTGTCTCTTTGTTATTTGGTTTCTTATTTTCTTAGCTTGAGAGAATGTAACTTTGGAATGTGAGTATTTATAAAGGATCAAGTGAGTGGATTTGCTTTCTTTTTCCTAGAACAATTTTTTTTCAATTGAATTAAAGTTGTTTCGTTTATATGCAATAAAAAGTTAATAGATTTCTTTCACCCTTAATTGAATCTTCTCAAACTTAAAGCCAAGAAAAATATAGTTTTTTGACCTAATATTTTCATTTGACACCATGGCCTTCTTGTCATTTTTAGATTGTATTATATGCTCAAAAATGGTATTTATCAAGATCATAATAGTTTGGCATTTTTTGTGAGAAAAATATATATGAAATTTGTGAATGTGCAAAATGGATATAAATGCTATCGCTTGCTTTTTCGTTTGCATTTTAAATTTTGATAGGATTTGATTTTTAAAAATAAAAAGTTGTTTAAATTAGTGTTTCCAACGCTGAAAGAATCATCCATTTGATGTAATGTTTAGTGATTTGTTATTCATAAATTTGACAAATACATAAGCTTTTTTAATATATCTTTCATTAATTAAAAGTAAGTCAACTGAAAAAATCAGATGATGATAACCTAATGATTTTGATATTTGAACCGAACAGTTTATGAAAAATGTATAATTTTTTTTTTTGAATAATATGTAAAAATATATTCAAGAAATTTTTTTTTGTACAACTAGTGTGGTCCGAAAACCTAAAAAATGCTAGAAAGATTTGGGGGTGATGGTCTCATTAAAACCCAATTCCGGAAAACCCAACTGAGACAAAACCAGAATTGGAAAAAAGAGTACCATCAATCCCTAAGAGCTGAACAAATACATTTAAAGATCAAAACACAAAACCAAAGCAACACCCTAGAAAGCATGAAAAGATCAAATCCTGGAAATGCTAAACCAAGTCTGCAGGCCATCCAGAAGCTTTCCTTGCGTTTGTAGCGTTGATAGACGATTTCTCATAAGTCTGTCAATATCCTTGATAAGAGAGTGTTGATCCTTCGGCTGCTCTCCGTGGCGTCTCTTGTTGCGTTCCTGCCATACAACATAAACCGAGGCTTGGAAGATGTACCTTATAATGAAACAAAGCATCCCCCGAAAAGCTGATCCGGTAATGTGATTGACGATGGTGTCAAAGCGACATGTAGCTCGATGTTGTAAAATCCCAGAAGAGAGCTGATTCCAAATCTGAGAGGTGTACATACAATCAAAAAAGAGATGATCTCGGGATTCTATAGCCTGACTACAAAACCCACATACCGAATTCACCCCTATATTCCAAAGAGCCATGCGATCACCCGTCGATAACCGATTATGAATAGCTAGCCAAACAATGAAAGAAAACTTTGGTGTCGCCGAGGTAAACCAAACACCATGAAACCAGGCCTTAGGAGTGGTGTGTGTCCGAAGCTGAGCGCAGGTGTGCTTAGAAGAAAAAACATGCTTGAAAATGTCTGACTTATAACGCCAAAGATGAGTGTCTTGATCATCACTTCTAGCTGCTCATAGCTTGTCAATTTCCTCTTCAATTTGATTTAGAAACGTGTCTCTTCTTCTGCTCCTTCGATGGGTTTCAAAGACCTCTTCCAATGTAGCGGTGAGCTTGATTCCCATATCAATGCAGCCTCTATCTCCCAGCATGTCATGTAACCGACCTAAAACAGACCAATCATCAAACCAAAAGGAGCATTCGTCACCCCGTCTTACCAGAACCTTGTGGAAGCTTTTACCTTGATCTCTATACTTTATTAGCTTTCGCCAAATCCAAGAACCAGCCATTGCGTTTTTGTCTATAGACCAGAAGGAGCCAACTCTGATCAGATTCTTCTTTATCCAATTGACCCAGAGCGAATCTCTAGAAGCAACAATCCGCCAAATGAGCTTAAAGCAGCTGACTTTGTTTGCCTCTGAGAGAGACTTTAGGCCGAGTCCACCCTCTTCCTTTGGCCGACAAATTTCTGCCCATGCCATTTTTGATTTGTGAGGGTTCAGGTCTGGTCCCGACCAGAGGAAAGAAGAATAGATCCTCTCGATTTCCCTGATACAAGCACTAGGCAAATGAAAAACAGCAATCCAAAAGTTCGTTAGACTTGCAATGACAGATGTGAGAAGCTGAAGTCTACCCGCAAAGGAGAGGAACCGATGCTTCCATGATTGTATTCGGGAGCGAATCTTGTCAATGAGGGGCTGGAAGTCCAACTTAGTCATTCTTTTAGTGAGGAGAGGAAGTCCGAGGTATTTTACCGGGAGAACCCCTACACTTAGAGAGAAACGTGAAGCAATGTTGGAGCGGTGTTGGGTGGAGACACCAGCAAGGAACACATTAGACTTTTCGGGGATGATCCGAAGTCCCGAGAGTCTACCAAAGGCTTGGAAGACGTCAAGGATTGCAGCTACTGATCCCGGCTTCCCATCCGCAAATACTAAAATGTCATCTGCAAAACAGAGGTGAATAACTTTCAAAGCACGACAACCTGGGTGGTAACTGAACTGCTCTGCACTTGCTGCATTATTTAACATTAGAGAGAGAACATTCATAGTAATAACAAAGAGATAAGGTGAGAGAGAACATCCCTGTCGAAGGCCTCGAATACTCGGAAAAAACCCAGCCAGCTCCCATTTACTTGGACCGAAAAAATGTATAATTTATTATTTATAACTTAATAGGTGATTCAAAATTGTGGTTCACTAACTATCTTATAGTATGTCAATCAAACAAGTAACATAATCACTTTCTTATAAAATACTATTTGATCATAGAAAGTGTGCAGTTCCTAAAGGGTTTGTTAGCTAAAAAGCCATGTCTCACTTGCCAAAAGATTGTAATACAATCTATTTTTATAATTCTAAAACGGGTTTGTTTACTAGGTAGCCAAAATTTTGGCTAAAATTAGAAAAACAAAAAAAAAACTAAGTTGTAGCAAAAATTCGTAAATAATTTTTTTTTTTGGGAATATAATTTACAAAAATAGTGTGATATCATGTAAAATAATATCTGTTAAAAAACACATAAAATTTTATCAAAATATGCACAAAATTCACGCTCTTAAAAAACTTATGGTTTAATGGATTCATATTTTCTACATCTGGTAAGATAAATATTTCGATCCGAATCAAAAAGGAAATATTTATTTTGGTGAAAAAAAATCAAACCAAATTCGATACTATTATTTATGAATCAACAATCTAATATACCAAAATACATAAACCGCAACCGAAATAAAATTAGGATTGAACACTCTACAATCAGTAATCACATGAGTTTCGTTGGTAACCTATGTAACTGATAATCACATTGTTAGTGTTCATTTGTAAAACAGCCTCGTGCACTAACTTCATCCATCTGTAATTATTTACTCGAGTCATAAAGCAGCCCACCATTATTTTTATATGTCCATTTTATATCTTCTTTAATATTAATCACAATAAAAAAAAATTCTTAAAATAGTGCGATCACCATATTTAAATAAGCTTAGTTGCAAAAGCTTTCAAGACTTAAATGATTAGTACAAACTAAGTCTATCGTGCCAAATTTAAAAAATCTGAGATATAAAATATAGTATTATAGTCGTATAGATATTTAAAATATTTTTTAATTCTGTTTTTATTGGAGATAATTTTATGCTTTTTAAAATCCTCCAATTATACATGTCAATTAGAGTTAAAGTCCGAATTCTAACCTAATTTGACACACACACACACAATGGGTTTTTAGGTTCTAGATGCTTAAGCCCTCTAAAAATTGTATTTTTAGGTTCAACTCTTTCGGTACAGAAATCTTTTAGTCAGTGTAAATGGGTTTAGCTTATTGTGAAAAAATCGTAACATAAATAAAGTTAATTAGTGCATTAGTTTTCTACTAGATGTTTTTGATACTGTTTAACTTTAATACATTTGATTACTTTTTTTTACGTTGTGGCTTTTATATAATATGGTTTTAAAGCATATGAAAAATATACTATTGGGTTTTTTTTTGTTAAAGGGTTTTCATTAAAATAAAGAGTTTTACAAGAATCGAAATAGAACCAAATATACCAGTGTTGAAAACTGAAAAATATATAGTAGCTTTATATTTAGAAAATGATAGGTTAACAATAAGCTTTTATAAAGATTCTAGATTGCAATAGTAGAAGTAGCATTATGATGAGTTAAATAAAATGCGATGTGATGTTCTAGCTTCTAAACATCCAACCATTAATGTATGTAGTTTCGCGTTTGAAGTCTACTATCCATTTCCGGAAAATTCTACTATATTTTATGTTGTGAGTCTTGTAAATTTTTTTAGATTTAGGACTTACTGTAGTTTTTGGCTCCTGTATTTTAATTAACTTGGATTTGTAAAGTATATTTTTATTAGTAAAATTAAAAAATATATTATATTGTTATAAAGAAAAAAATGAAAAAACTCACAATCAATTATTTTTGGTTTAGTCCCCCAGTGATCAAAACGTATGCCCTACATTTGCCAGTTATTCCTGAATAAATAACATTTTCATATGACAAATAAATTCGACCGATCAAAAAAATTCATAAATCTAGCATAAAAATATACCATAGAGACAAATGATATTTAACTCTTTCATAAGGTAACGTATAACAGCCAATTACTTTTATAAATAGTATATCACATGATCACATCAGTAACAAATAACTCTTAACAATTTTTATGTCATACTTGCCAAAAAGGTCAAAAATTTAGTTGTCCAGAATTTTCTTCTCTTTGTTATCCATTTAATTATAATATTCTCTAATCACTTTTTCCACCCAAAATATGCCACTTCTGCAATTTACCCATATTTTTTGAATTCTTATTGAAAAATATAAAGAAACCATTACTTCTTCACTAAGAGATTGATAAATGGATCATACTTCTACAACCTCGCTTTGTTAATGTGTTTCTTTATGTCTTGTCTCTTTCTAACCAAAAGCATACATATATGGTTTCATTTCAAATTTAATTTTTGTTATTGGATACAATTTGAACAAAAATTAAAGTCCCACTTCTTTTCTCTTAAAAGACATCTTCATAATTGCCCATAAGCGTAAATGTGTCATTCGATGCTTCAATCAAGATAATATGTGCAAATTATGAAGTATTTATGTCTACATGTTCTTAGACATTATTCACACTTAATATTGCCAGCTCGTTTAGATCCTAATTAATTTTATATTGCCCAGAAAATATTTTGAACCTGAACATAACAATTAAAAACATACTAATTCGTGAAATACTGATATGGTCACAGTCACTTACAAATTACGATGGTTCTATTCGTGTTTTCTCGGTTTTTTCTTAATGTTTCTATTGGTTTCCTAGTTCCGAATAGTAATAAACAAATAAAAGCTATATATATTGGTTCAATATACAGTTTCAATTACAGTACATATTTGTTTTAAAAATATTTAAATTTAAAAATATTTAGGTTTAGTTCATTTTTAAAACTTGGTGTTATTGGAAGATGTGATATCAAAATATATTTATGATTACTGTAATGATTTATTTTCAGTGGCCTTGTATACTCCTGTAAGTCATAGAATTACTTAGATGTTAAAAAGATATAAATATATATTTGTTAAGAATTAGTTATAGCTAAATATTGGATAGGAACAATATAAACTATTTCAACCAAACTGAAACTCTTTTTTTCATAAAGCTATGATGTATCCGGATTAAACACTTGAAAAACATAACTATTAAACTAAAAGCTTTTTCGGAGGCCGGAGCTCAGCCACGGATGTAAAACAAAATATATTATGCAAATATTAAATGCTATAGATATATAAGTACCCCTTTATATAGAGAAATGATTGGACATTATGAGGCAAAAGAGAATATTTTATTTTACATAAAATCTATGTGGGCCTTAAAAAATTATGGACTATTTTATTTTTATTTTCATTAGATTTTTTTGGACTAATTTCTTTTATCAATAATTTGAAGATTATGGAGCTTTAATTACTGCAGTTTGCACACATATAGTTGATGAAATTATTGTTACATGTTATTCTAATTATAAGAAAATTTGTGTCCTTAGCCAAAAACAATTATACTGTATAATTCATTAACGTATTAATGTGACCCCTTTGTGGTGGCAAATTTAAAACTAACCAGAATCTGAGTTTCATAAATTATATATGGCTTTAGTAGATCGCAGTATATAATTAATTCTCAACTTGATCACAGATTAATTTAAAATCTGTATTTATCTTTTACATGCATTTTATAACATTAATTTCCTCCCTCGCATGTGAGTGCATGCTGATTCAGTGTCACTACGCTGAAATATTTATCAAGACAATGTAATTTCCTTATATACATAAATACACCTAAAACGACAAACAGTTTCCATGAAAAGAAAAGAAAAAACAATTATTTTGACACGTTACATTTAAATTTAATTTAATTACCCCGTTTATATCTGGAAAGCAATTGTGCAAATTATTGTTTTCCCTTTATATCCAGAAAGCATTTTCCTTTTTTAAAAAAGTTTCTCGTTTAATGTGAGAAAAAAAAACATCACAATTTTGTTGTTTGAAAATCCGACCTGCCGAACCAGCGACCTAAAGATCACAGCACCTATTAGAGTTTTCCGTTCTACCAACTAAGCTAAAGAGCATATCATTGGTGAAAAACTCTATTGAGTTTTTTAAAATTAAAAAAATAATGTTTTAATTTAATAAAAATGATGAACCAGTTAAAAAAAGACACGTGAGAAAAGAATTTTTTATTTTGCTAAGAAACATTTATGAAAGCTTTTAATTAAAAGTTGTTTCTTATTTCAAATGACTTTTACTATTTAATTTTATATTTTTTTATTTTAATTTCAATGGAGATGGTATAAGTTCGGTTTGCAATATATATGAAAATTAATCAATATTATAATAAGTTCTTGCTAGACCTATTTAGACGTGACTCCCATCATCCGTTAAAGTTCTACATATATCTCTTACGGATTTTAATACAAAAATACACATAAACGTACGAAATACAAAATGCATTCAAAACGATTTTATATGGGTTTTACAAATCATTTTTAATAGGTCAATAATATTAAAACTTATAAAATAAATTAACAAGTTTAATTATTATGAGTTGGAAAAAAATTAATTATTATATATTAGTACCTATGTATAATGTATTTGTAAAATGTTTTTTTTTGCGACACCAAAAAAAAGAAGTTTAATTGGGCTCAATTAAGATTTAGGGTTTATTATTTAAATAGTAATGAGCTTTTCAGAGAAATGTAGCCTCTTAACACTCTGAACACTGAAACCCTAATTTTATAAGAACAAAACCACTTTGCATATTCAAACCTTTCTCACTGTCGTCTCCGTGAGCCTCTCATCTTCCGTCTCTGCTCTAGTCGCCGATCGTTACTCCGTCTCCGTCGACATCACTATGGTTAACTCACTGTCTCTCTCTGTAATCTGCATCGCTTTGTTTCTCTTCTCAATAGTATGTAATTTGGAATCTTCTGTGATATTTCAGGCGCCAAAGAAGGATAAGGTTCCACCGCCGTCATCGAAGCCGGCGAAATCTGGAGGTGGAAAACAGAAGAAGAAGGTTCGTTTATTTGACTATTTTATACGAGTCGGTAAATGTAGTATACTGGTGTAGCTATGGTTAATGTAGATAAGTGTAACGAATTGCTCCATTTCTCTGTTTAATCTATAGTTTTGAGAAATTTGATTTAGGTTTGGTATTTATTTGACCTAATCTCGTCTCCTGGTAGGTTGATCTATCTTATTTGTTTGTGATTCATTTCTCTAAAGAGTATTTGTAATTCAGCTTTGGTTATATGAACATTGTCTTGCTTTGTGTGTCTATGTTGAATTCTTCATGATTTTGGTGCTCAATGAATTTTTGTTTTTAAACAAAGCAGAAGTGGAGCAAGGGAAAGCAAAAGGAGAAAGTGAACAACATGGTGTTGTTTGATCAAGCCACTTATGATAAGCTTCTTACTGAAGCTCCCAAGTTCAAGCTCATTACTCCATCGATTCTTTCTGATCGAATGAGGGTATATATATACTTTTATCTCACTGTTGCATTCAACTTGAAGCTCATTTACATATGTTTCTTTAAGATTGCATTCACAAGTTGTCATGAATCTTAGTTAGTCTCTGAGATTGTTATGATTTGAATTATTGGAAAAACAGATTAGTGGGTCTCTAGCAAGGAGGGCAATAAGGGAGCTAATGGCGAAAGGTTTGATCAGGATGGTCGCTGCTCACTCGAGCCAGCAGATCTACACTCGTGCCACCAATACGTAAGACTTGTCAATGTTTTTTTGGTTCTTGAATCTCGTCTTGGTTTTTGCCTTTTGATGTATACATTAATCATCAAAGCTCTTATAGTTCTTTCTTTTTGGTTTTCTTTACTCATTTGTACGCCAATTTACTCTTTAGAATGGTTTTTTCAGATATTATATCTACCTAAATCGGAGTTACTTTTTAATTTTGACGTCTCCACAGTTATCAAAATTTCAGTAAGTTGTCCAATTCGTTTTTTTTTGTTTTTCATTCGGTTTCTGTTTTCCTCTTTTGGAATAGAGAAGAATCAAAATTTAAGTTGGTTCTTTTACTTGTATGATCGGTTTACAGTTTTAGGAGACTGTATTTAAAGGTTTGAAACATTGATCAAGTGGTTAACCATCTATCCATTTAGATTCAATCCATCTAGACCAGTAAGATTAATTTGGTTATCTAGTTTGACTCCACACTAGACTCGTAACCTAGAACTTGTGTGAGATTTCGAGATCAAAGTTGGAATGGTTATCACAATCGGAATTATATAATATCATTGTTGAAGAAAAGTGTTGACAAATTTTTATAATTAAGGAGTTTTGTTTGCTGGCAATTATAAGCTGAAACTATTTGCCTTTTGAGTAATACAAATGGTTTAATTTATGACAATTGTGCGGATGTAAAATTTGTTAGTTCATCCAATTAAATAAACAATACCTATACGTTAAGCATCAATCAAATTTTAACTACTGTTGAGTAGCAGAAATGGTTAAAAATGTCACTTTCTCACATATGACATAACACATGAAAGCTATTGTCGATATTTGTTGTACCTTCTATAAAACCCTAGTCGTCGGAAATCATCAATTTGTTTATCAATAAATTTATAATAGAGACTCGACTCGATTAGAGGCTATTTGGCTATTTGTATTATTTTAATTTAGTTCATTCTTATTGGCTATTGCTATGAACACAACGTGTGTAGAAGAAAAGGGTTCCACGTGTTCTTGCTGAACTAGAGTGACAGTTAGGAAGAACTCAAACCAGAACCCTCCGTTTAGTTTAACAGTCACATGACTCACATCACATCATTTGATCTTTTGAATATTTTTATTTTACTTTGCTCGAATATAATTTATTCAAATCCAACATTATGATTTTATTTTTTTGTAAAGAAATCCAACATTCCGATGCTCTTTTTTTTCTAATGTTCTTCCACGTTTTTTTATCTATCAAACTACCAGTGAATGAATATTTTTTCAATCATAGTAAAATCATGATTTTTCTCATACATATAATATATTTGCGTATATAATTTTCAATGTTCGTGAGCGGGACGTCGTACTATTGTGCACTGTTTAAGCATCTATGAAAGTGTTTATACGGAAATTATACAACAATTTTTTAAAAGTATAATATAGAAAGTTCATCATTATATTATATTTACAATAAACAATTCGGGTTTCTTGGTTTTTCAATGAATAAAGCAAAAAGTAAAATCTTATTGAATAGGTTCTTGCTGCTACACAAACACCAGGGGAAGCAGGGAAGAAGTGGTTTCAAGGAACAGCAGATGCTGTCAGAAAATTCCTCTGGGTTTTTGAGGTATGAACTTAAGATCACATTTACTGCTTTATTGCTATCGAAGTCTGTTCCTTTGTGATCTTTCAAGTGGTCTAAAAGCTGTTGATGTCTTAAAAAATAGGATGCCAAGAACAGGAACATTGAGAACATAATTATTTTGTCTGGAGATCATCTCTATAGAATGAACTACATGGACTTTGTTCAGGTATTTATATAAATCTAAACAGATCTGTTCATCATCATTGTGAAAACTCTTTGTAGTTTAGTTAACTCGATGTGTTGTCACAGTCTCATGTAGATAGTAACGCGTATATAACTCTTTCGTGCGCACCAGTCAACGAAAGGTTAGTTTCTTGATTCTCTTTAATGGGAGTTTATTGTTTCAAAACCGAAGCTTTGCTGAACCTTCTAACAAGACAGTATCCGAGTTCCAATGACGCGTATGTATCTGCTTTTCCTAAGCGAAATCTCTTTTATTTGATTATAATTGCTAATTTGGTATGGTCCTCTTTAATGATTTTGTAGATGGTAGATTCGATAATCTCACACGGATGTTTCCTGCGAGAATGCAGTGTCCAACGTTCCATCATTGGTGAACGGTCACGTCTAGACTATGGAGTTGAGCTTCAGGTGAATCTTCACTTTGAGTATCTCCATCTAAAACAATAGAAAGGTTTTTACAATATTTTGTGATCAATCTGAGTTTTGTTTTCTTTATTTTCCAAGGATACATTGATCTTAGGTGCAGGGATATTACCAAACTGAATCTGAGATTGCATCTCTATTAGCAGAAGGAAAGGTTCCAATAGGTATTGGTAAAGACACAAAGATCAGGCAAGTTTTTTGGAAAAACACATTACATAGAAACAAAAACTTGAATTGTATTAGTCTGTAACAAAAAGTTTATTTGTAGGAAATGCGTCATTGACAAGAATGCTAAGATCGGTAAAAACGTGATCATCATGAACAAAGGCGTAAGCTTTTCTTGAATTTATTCTTCCGAGTGTTAAAGAAAGATGGAATCTTAAAAGACATTTTTCGATGTTTTCAGGATGTTCAAGAAGCAGATAGGCCAGAGGAAGGATTCTACATCCGATCTGGAATCACTGTGATAGTCGAAAAGGCGACAATTCAAGACGCTACTGTTATGTGAGTGGAGCTTGAAAGTGGCGATCTTTATAGACCGCTAAGCAACAATCTTGCCGAAGATTATAAAGCTCTTTGGCCGGAGAATGAAAAGGGAAAGCTTTGATCTGTTTACCGGTAGTGTATGTACAAATTTAGTTAAAATCTTTATTATATAAGAGATAGGAATTTAGAACAATAAGAAACACATTGATGATTCTCTTTATATCATTCAAAAATAAGCATATTATCTTCTCAAGGATCCTAGTTGATTTAGAAATTCATATAGAATTTCCTTTAAAAATCAAGTGGATTTAACTTAGTATTTAGAAAATCTACTCAAAGTTAAAGTTCATCCTCATATTTGAGTTTTTTATATTGATAAATTGAGCATGTTTCTAAATTTGTTAAAGTATAATCTAAAATCAAATTCTAGTTACTCTAATAACGATAATCCAACATATGATATTGATTGGAATTTCAACGTGAAATTTGGGTTTAGAAGTAACAAACTAATATCAAGGGGTGAATGTGAAAACTGAAAACAAGATTTTGGGTTACGTGGAGACAAACATTTTATGGGGGGTATTTGCATAATTATATTAAAAAAATGGGAAGCGTCTGATATTGGCATTGAGTAGCGTCGTCCTTAGGCAGATCTGCTTCTTTTTCGCTCCGTCGAGGTCTCATTTGGGTCAGCACAAAGCTATTTCATCCGTAAGTCTTTCAATCTCCAATTTTTTTTTCCAGAAGCTTCCTTTTTGATTGATTCTTAGATTATCTCCTCTTGTTGATTTGATGCGAATTTGTGATAAATTTGGAAAGATTCAGTTCTGATTTTTCCGATTCCAGATCTGAGAAAGAGAGATTAGAGAATAGTTTCGTAAATCGTAATTTGTTTGTTTCTAGGGGTTTTTGGATTCTCGGAGATAATCGAAGCTAGGTTATTTTCCTTCTTTTCTATGAGATTTCTGGGTCTTATAGGTAACATTTCGGACTAGATCTTCATTCGTACAAGTTGAAGCTAGTTATGTGTAACCTTCAACTTTTTTGGTAGATTTTCATGGTTATCTTGCATCCGGAGTTTAAGAATCTGCTCATTGTTCTGTTTATAAGCCATTAGTAGGGTAAGTTAGTTGCAGAGGCTAATGTTAGACCTAGTCATTGATTGTCTCAAGATGTAATGTGACGGTATTTTGTGTTTTTTTACTCATCTCTAGGCTTCAGGAATCACAATGGATGGAAGCGGTGGTGACAGTGGTACGATGGCCACGCCTGTACAAAAGCGAGCACATGATGCATGGAGGGTTTACCAATATTATCTGGACAAGACTACACCTCATTCAACTTATCGGTGGATTGGAACACTTGTTGTCTTTCTTATCTACTGTTTGAGGGTTTACTCTATTCAGGGATTCTACATCATCTCTTATGGTCTTGGAATCTACCTCCTGAATCTGCTTATTGGGTTCTTGTCACCTCTTGTTGACCCTGAGCTCGAGGTCTCTGATGGAGCTACTCTGCCTACTCGTGGTTCTGATGAGTTTAAGCCATTTATCCGCCGTCTGCCTGAGTTTAAATTCTGGTAACCTGTTACCTGTTTCCTAGCTGCTTATGCTATCAATTCCAATTTATGGATTTTCTTGAATGCCTATCATGTTCTTTGTGATAATTCAGATTTAAATTCTATTAGCACTCAATTAGTTCATCATCTCCCATCTTGAAGGCATATCATGTTCTTTGTGCAGTGCTACTAATGCTTGTGTTGCAGTTTCATAATTGTTTGCGGTTTCTGTATCTGCTGCATATCATTGCCATCAGTATTGAATGATGTAAACACATGTTATGCTCTTAGTATTTTCCATCTTAGATCCCTTAGTGCCATTACATGTATTTGCTGTCTCCTAAGATCCTTCTGAATGATACATCTAGGAAGAAGACACATAATTATTTTCATAACTGCACACATAAGAACAGAGTAGCTTCTTCTTTTTGGTGACAATGGGATTGAATCTCTGGCAGGTACTCCATGACTAAGGCATTCTGCATAGCCTTTCTCATGACGTTCTTCTCGCTGTTTGATGTTCCTGTCTTCTGGCCTATACTACTTTGCTACTGGGTCGTTCTCTTTGTCCTCACCATGAGACGTCAAATCTCCCACATGATCAAGCATAAGTACATTCCTTTCAGCATCGGAAAACAGGTTTTAACATTTTTTTAGTTTTCTCTGATATAGCAGAAACTTATTTAGTCTCTGCAAAGTCGTTCACATTCATAGCTACAGAGTTTGAGGTTAAAGTTGCTAATTTATCTCAAACGTTTGATCTGTGGCAGAAATATAGTGGCCGTAGATCTTCTGCGAGCAGCGGCGGCGGCTCTCGTGCTGATTGATTTCAACGATTAGCCACATTTTCTCCAGAAGAAGAAAGAAAAAAAGATGGGTTTTATAAACCATTTTGGAATGTTTTGTAGTGACGAATTTAATCAAATTGCTAGTAGTATTATGGAGCTACAAGGAAGAAGGAAACAAAACCAAAAAAAAGGGTGATTAGTTTAATTTGTTCTGAAAATTGTTCTTTCTTAGTTCTTTAATCCCAAGTACTTCTGTAAATATGATTTATTTTTATTGCAAAACAAATTCATTAGTTTTTGTTTCTTTTTAAAAAGTTTCATTTGTCTTTTACCAATTTCCATACCCAGAAGAGAGACGGGTCCATTTAACTAATTAACAAATGAGATGATTTAGTTTTCTTTATCTTACTTGTCTGATGTCAAAGTCGTTATCTATGTTATATTAATAGTTAGAAAATCTTTTTATGCATGAACACATCTTTATTTTCTCAAGAACTTTATAATCCACACACTTGGATAGTTGTTTTTGGCTAGATGATTAACCACAGTTTCGGATTTGGAGGAAAGAATTTCATGATTACCAAATTTGAAATACTTCATCAAATTACTTGTGAAGATTAGCTGGTTCAACCTCCCTTCCAAATTGTTATTATTTGTACCTGTTAAATCATTTACATTTACAATAATGGTTGTGAAATAAGTATATTATCAAGTTAAACACGGTTTGACGAATAGTTAATACATTTCTTAATCATAGTTTATGTATATATAAAATTCACACTATAACATCGATACTAATAAAAGATTTGGCATCAGCTGTAAAAATTGAATGTAATTATTTGTTCAATCTATGTACATTTCATATCGGCTCCACTAAAAAAAAGAGTTTCAAAATTTAGTATATAGTTGACGTGAGTTGTTTAAACTAATAA
Organism: Cardamine chenopodiifolia; assembly: GCA_963922655.1. Lineage (NCBI taxonomy): Eukaryota > Viridiplantae > Streptophyta > Magnoliopsida > Brassicales > Brassicaceae > Cardamine > Cardamine chenopodiifolia. The sequence continues at coordinate 215,345 of OZ000486.1, forward strand.
CCAATGTGTATAGTCTTATAAGCAAATATTATCCCAAACGAGTTTAGTGGAGTTTTTTCCATATCAATTATTTGAGATTATATAATGTTTTCACATAAAATAATATTCTTTTGTTGAATTAGTTTAGCATTAATTATTAACAACTGATATAAATATTTAACATAACTTGTTATAAACGTACCAAAAACTAACATATTTCAAAACTAATATTTCTTTGAATTCTTCTCACGTTAAGTGATTCTTCGAAAATCCACAACTGAAAACTTGTAAATTTAGGGAAATGATGCACAAATGAACCTAGCTTGCCATTTTAACTAAACAAAGATGCACATATGGGTCTTCATGATTATCAAACTAGTAAAAAGATTTCCGTGATTATTTCTTTTGATTTCATAGTTTTTTCAATGGAAAAAGAGTAATGTGTATTATTTGTACAACAGTAAATCTTATCATAAATGACAATGCTATGTTATCCAACATAACTACATAAGCCTACAAAACCATCACCTTGTCATAAATGACTTCATATACATCAAGCTAATTAATTATGATTTAAATTAACATGTGGATTATCATATAGATTTATCATGTCTCACTGCATATTATGTGTGATATAGAGTGAGATAGAAAAATATTTTTTTAAAACATAAGATGATATCGGTTGATTGTTTTGACCGTAATGAAAACTATTACAATATTATCATTTTGTAACTCGTCGAATTTTTATATCGAAATAAACATTATACTACATTTGATTAAATATATTATTTTAATGGTTTTTAATATAATGCATGTCAAATTTGTTTTCAAGAGATCTCATTTTATTGTTTGGAAATGTTTTCATATATCCTTGTTTTCTCTTTATATATTGACTTTTTGACACTCAATTTTTTGTCATCTACTTTCTGACACTCATTTCATCATTTATTTCAGCAGTTTTTTATAATTTTCCATCAGTTTTTATATTTTAATAACATTTCTATATATTTAGTTGAGTTTATTTTTATCTTTAGGTTCATTTTAAATTTTCAAAAAGGTAACTTTTTATTTTTTATCATTAACTATTTAAATAATGGTTATCAACTACTATATGTAAGTAATATTCATTAAATTTATTAAAAATGATGGAATTAATTCTTAATCAAAAAGCAAAAAAACTAAAAAATATTATTTGATGATATAGTTTTATTCATTGAATAATTAAGATAATGACATGGACAATATATCTAAACAAAAAGAGAAATTTTCCCATATATATGAATTAGTTATTTAGAATGAGGTAAACGATTTCTTATGTCTTATAGTTCACACAAACCACGTGACGGTATTGATTTATATAAACTTTCTCAAAAATGATGCCCTTAACTATTAATATCTTTTGTGCTGCATAAAACAAAGGATTCATAGGCTTTTTAGCCCATGGCCAGCCATGTTCACATGTTTTGAATTATACATACAAAACAACAAAAAATTACATATAATTAATTACAAGCGATAAGTATTCATGATTTATACAAGAAAGAAAAGAGGATGAATATATTAGTCAATTGATGGAAGTAATATTACTTGTTTGATTTTGGGTTTGATTTGGGAGTATTCTTCAAGTGAGAAGGCGCAGGTCGGAGCCAGTCTTTGCCGCAGATTAAGTCCTTACTCAAGAAGACGGTAGCTTCCTCGTCGGATAATTGTTTCGACCATTCTACTCTTTCTCTCCTGTCTGCTCCGGGACCGTGACATTTGTATTCACCATAATATAAAGTACTGAACAATTATTAAAGACAAAATTAATATACATTAGTCCCAAAACCAAAAGGTAAAAAGTTGAAACAAAAAAGAAAATAAAAATATAATATGTTGAGTTACTTTTGTTTGCTTGAATCTCCCCATTGGTTCCATCGTTGAGGTACGACAACATTCGCGAAGAAGGAATAAGCAAAGAAAACCCTAGAATAAGCTCCCCATGGTCTTACCAAAAACGTCGAACCTGATCCGGTTAACTTGCATCCCAAGAATCTAAACCCTGATTTCTCGGTCGCCGACGTTCTCATTTGCGCCGTTATCGAACCATTATTCGGCGACAACGAGTGTAAATGACACTTCTACAAGTCATACCCCAAAAGAAAAATAAAATAGATATATAGATTACTCCATGTTATGCAAATATCCCAAAGAAAAAAAACCTTTAATCTTTAGAAATAAGTGTAGAAAGTTTTGATTAAAATATAAGAGAGAGATCATTATTATGTAAAATGAGTTAGTAGTACTCGTACTTCGTAGAGAGAAGATGCACTTCCGCAAATGAAATCGGTGGCTCCTTCAATATAACAGTTCTTGAAGTAATGGTTTCCATTGTCGTCAAGGATAGTGTCTTGGTACGATGTTATCACGCAACCATAGAACGCTGCCTTATCCGTTGCCACTCGCAATGCAACAGCCCGTCCCGTTGTTCCAAACTTGTTCTGCTTACATCAAACCAATTAGGCACGTTCAAGATCATGTAGTTTTACTTATTATTAAATATTACCTTTTTGATACATATATACGATGAATAAGGTGAAGATTGACCTGAATAGTGAGAAATCGGCATACGAAATCGGATGCGAAGATTGTGAGAGTGGGTGATTCCAAAATGTCCGGAGCAGGCAAACAGGTCTAAACCAAACATGCCCAACACAAGCAAAACCCGATGGCTTAGGTGATCAATCGCCACCACCTAGACCAAACCGGTTGAACCTACGACCAATCCATCCACACCGACAGAGCCACCGGAGGCCACCGCCACCAGATCTCCGACGAAAATAACCACACCTCTTTTTGTGTGTAGTGTATGTATATGATATTGTTTTAAAATTAGGGAAGTGATTTTTTATTTTTATTTTTGTCGTCAATTAGGGAAGTGATTATAAGCTATTTTATCCAAAAAAAAAACGTGTCAATAATGATTTGTTCTGGAAAGCCGCCGACATAAAGAGTGTGGGCTCACATGAAATTTCATGACGCGTCAAAAAGCAACCAAACGACCCAAAAAAAAATCATATCAAAACATCGACACGCAACTTTCTTTCAAATCCGAAAAACCAATCATCTCGATCCATTGAACCCACGACGACCCAGAAACCGAAATCGAAAACCCAACCAAACCCATAAATCAAAATCCCGAAATCCGAGGAAATATGGAGCCTTTGATGGAAGATGAAGAGTACAGTTTCAGGGAAGTTGTGTTGCCGTCGTTGATCCCGGTGGTGGCAGAGCCGGAGTTAGAGAGAGAGACCGGAGAGAGACGAAGAGGAAGAGATGTAATCGTAGCCGTTGATCATGGTCCCAATAGCAAACACGCCTTTGATTGGGCTCTTGTTCATTTCTGCCGTCTCGCTGATACTCTTCACCTTGTCCACGCTGTCTCAAGTTTGTTCTCTCTTAATTTTAGGTCAATGTGAATCCTAGATAGTTCGATTTTGGATATTGATCTAAGGCTGGTTTTTGATTTTGCTCATAGGTGTTAAGAACGATGTTGTGTATGAGACAAGCCAAGCGTTGATGGAGAAACTTGCTGTTGAGGCGTTTCAAGTTGCCATGGTTAGGGCTTACTTTACCTTTTGTTTATCTCTTTTTGTTTGCCTAATAATGTTTGGAGATGAAGCTGTTTCTTGATTGCTAAGTTAGGGTCTGAGAATCCAATACAATCAGGTGGCTATAGAAACAATATGTAAACTTGTAGCTTAGAATCGAAATGGCAAGATCGTATGTAGTTGTGTAGCTTAGTTTTGTCTCTTGAATCGCTCGGTCTAGTCTATTCATTGGTCGCCTTTGCTATCAAACGCTTAAATTCAAAATCTCTGGTGCGGTTTACGTGAAGACATTGTGATAATTTCACATGAGAATAATCAGTGGTACACACACTTTTCATGTACTCTTTGAATTGAGTGATTTAGCTTGATACTGATTTGTTATGTTTAGGTGAAGAGTGTGGCTCGTGTTGTTGAAGGTGAAGCCGGTAAAGTAATCTGCAAAGAAGCAGAGAGACTGAAGCCTGCGGCTGTAATAATGGGCACACGAGGACGGAGCTTAGTAAGAAGGTTAGATACATAATATAGGAACAAGTACTAGTTGTGATCTATGCCTTAGTTTTTTTTGGTTTCTTGGTTTGATGATTCTCCTTTTGGATTCTTATGCAGCGTGCTACAAGGGAGCGTAAGCGAGTATTGTTTCCACAATTGTAAATCCGCTCCCGTCATAATCGTTCCTGGGACAGGTACGTTACTATATCAATCAATCATCGTAAATCTCGAGTCATTTTCATAGTTGGTTTGTTTAACTAAAACCTTGTGTTGTAAATCAGAAGCTGGAGACGAGTCAATTGTAGACTGGAAACGATCAGGAGATGTAAAACCCTGAAAACAAATTTAAGCCTTGTACAAGTATTTCCACGAAGACTCTTTCATCTTTCTCTCACTATTGTTGCAGCTTTAGTTTCAGTATGTTTGTAAAAACTTGAAAGGTGTTGACTGTTTCACATCCTCCTCTTCTCTATGTGTGTGTTTTGATTTGGGTTCTGTAGTTTCAAGCTTGTGTATAAACATTTGCTCAGGAATGAAACTATTGTATTGTTATTTGTATGTAATGGTGTGATGTGTTTGAGTAAACAAAGATTTTTATCCTTTTATAGCAGAAATTACTAGTTTTTTTATTTTCGATCTGGAATTTGAGGGAAATCGCGATTCTTTTTCTTGTAAGGCATTTTAGTCGAACACTTGGTATTCGTCTTTGTGAACATCAATAACAGATTTTTGTTAACTTGAGAGATTGGAGAGTAAAAGTTTTAATCATGGCGGAATTTGGAGAGCTCGAAGGTCAAGATGGTGTTAGAATACCATGGAACATCATCCCCGTTGCAACGAACAAAGAAGAATCAATCGACTCTGAAATTTCAGTTTCCGCCATTTACACACCTCTGAAATCTCTTCAATCTTCCACCGATCATTCTCTTCTCCTCCCTTACTCTCCTCTCCGTTGCCGTACTTGTCGCTCAGTTCTAAACCCTTACTCCGTCGTCGATTTCTCCGCATGTACTTGGGGTTGTCATTTCTGCTTCAGTCGAAATCCCTTCCCGCGTAATTACTCTTCAATCGCCGATAACAATATTCCGCCGGAGCTATTTCCTCTGTCAACAACCGTTGAGTATCTCTATGATTCCTTCTCTTCTCCTTCTCCTCCTGTTTTCCTCTTCGTCGTTGACACTTGCTTATCTCTGAAGAACTTAATTTCCTCAAACCATCTCTCTTCAAAACTCTAGATCTTCTTCCTGATACCTCCATTGTTGGACTCATTACTTTCGATTCATTAGTCCGTGTCTACGAGCTTGGATTCCCACACTGCACTAAGTCCTACTTCTTCCATGGAAGCAAAGACTTAAATAAATATCAGCTCTTGGATCAGCTCAGTTTCTTCGTTAAGAACCCTAAACCTTCTTCTGGTGTCATCACCGGTGTTCGAGATGGTCTTTCCTCCGATGACATTGCACGGTTTCTGTTACCAGCCTCCGATTGCCAGTTTACTTTCACTCTGTTCGTAAATTCATTACCTTTGACTTATCTTCTTCTCTTATAACTTCAATTTTGTGTTCTAATTTTGCTTCTTGCTTTTAGGTTCTTGAGGAGCTGGGAAACAACCCCTGGCCTGTTGAAGCTGATCACCGACCTGCGAGGTGCACCGGTGTTGCTCTTCGAATCGCTGCTGGTCTCTTAGGAGCTTGCTTTCCTGGCTCTGCTGCTAGAATCATGGCTTTTATTGGAGGACCTTCCACTCAAGGCCCTGGAGCTGTAAGTCCTTTCTTTTGTTAAATCATTTCCGTTAGGTTTAGCTGATGCTATTCTGTTGCCTTTTGTTTAGATTGTTTCTTGAGAGCTTTCTGAACCAATTCGTTCTCATAAGGACATTGATAAAGATTCTGCTCCATGTTATCACAAAGCTGTTGAGTTCTATCAAGGGCTTGCGAAACACCTTGTTCATCAAGGCCATGTTCTTGATGTTTTCGCGAGTTCCGTTGATCAGGTTATTGGATGGAGAAATTTTGTTAGTAATATGTATTTCTTGTGTTGCAGTCGCAGCTACCGTTTTATTTAATGTGTGCATCCCTAGGTAGGCATTGCTGAGCTCAAAGTTGCAGTTGAGCAGACTGGTGGATTTGTCGTGCTTGCTGAAAGTTTTGGCCACTCAGTATTTAGGGATTCTCTCAAGCGCGTGTTTCAGTTAGGTGAAAAGGATCTTTGCTTGTCCTCATGGTAATGGCTAACCTGACTTTCATGTACGTTCTTTTTATCGAAAATAAACAATCTTTCGTCTTCTATGTTCAGCTTCAGCGAGTTGTTTCTTATAATTTGTTTTTATCTCTTACAGTGGTATATTTGAAATTAACTGCTCAAAGGATATCAAAGTTCAGGGAATTATTGGCCCTTGCGCATCTCTCAAAAAGGTACCATATAATAGTGTTAAAGGTATCTATTTTTCCTTCAGCTTGTTGTGATCAATATGTTTACTTTGTGATGGTTTGCAGAAAGGACCGTTGTGCTCTGACACTGTCGTCGGTCAGGGACACACAAGTGCATGGAAGATGTGTGGCCTCGACAAAAACACTTCCTTATGTTTAGTTTTTGAAATTGCTAAAAGGGATACAGCTAATTTTGTTTTGCAGTCGCAGAACAATCAGTTTTACTTTCAATTTTTAACATAGTAAGGATTTAAAATTTTCCACCTAAAATTATTATTGCAAGTTATGGATGTAATAACCACACACTTTCTGCTTACGACACTCATGTTTCTACAGTTATCAGCACTCAAATGATCAGACAAGACTCCGGGTAACAACTATTTCAAGAAGATGAGTAATGGGAACTGAAAGCTTACAGGCAAGTTTCGAGAAGTATGTTGAGAATCTACAGTATTAGTGGGGAAAGAGACTCTTATAACGTTTAAAGGACAACATTTATACTAACACTTTAATATGATCGGAGTGTGTGATGTATATGAGAAACGAGTTGTCAGACACATTAAATTGTGGTACTTTATGGCATATTTCATCTTAAGCTCTTGTCAAGAAAATTAGCTATCCATTCGAGCTACTGATTCGAAGCCAGATTTAAGAATTCTTTAGTGGTTTAGTACATGGCTAGACTAATCCTGTTTTTCTCTGCATATAACTATGGTCTCTAACTATTCCTTGGAAATTGCTTTGTGAAATATAGGAGTTGACTAATGGTTTTGACCAAGAAGCAGCTGCTGTAGTCATGGCACGACTTATTTCTTTCAAAATGGAGACTCAGGTACTCGATGATAAAAGCTATTTAGATTACTTAAGCTGATACCATGTATTAGTGTTTCATAGGTTTCTTATTTATTCTCTTACAACCTGAGTTTAATCCCCCAAGGTGGGTCGACAAAGCTTTGATAAATCTGTGCACCCGGTTTGGAGATTACCAGAACGGCAATCCTTCTTCTTTTAGCTTGTCTTCTCAGTTATCAATTTTCCCGCAGTTTGTGTTTCACCTACGCCGATCTCAGTTTGTCCAGGTACTCGTTCTCATTGCCCATAATGCATGAGAGACTGATATTCCTTTTTAACGTAAATTCTATCGTTTTGGGCTCACTTGGCTTTCCCTCTTGTAGGTCTTTAACAACAGCCCAGACGAATGATATTGTACCGATAGAATGTTTCTAATTCAATCGTGATGATTCAACCTTCACTGGTTTCTTTCTCATTCCAATCTCCGCCAGAACCAATTCTTCTTGATGTGACATCGATTGCAGCTGACAGAATCCTACTGTTGGATTCATACTTCTCCCTTGTAATATTTCACGGTGCTACAATCTCCCAATGGCGAAAAGCTGGATACCATAATCAACCTGAACACCAGGCATTGTTATTCAGTATCTTAAAAGAGAGATGATAAAAATTGTCTTCTAGAGTCTGATCTTCAAAAAAATCTTGCCTTCTCTGTGCCAGGCATTTGAGCATCTGTTGCAATCACCTCGTGGCTATGCAGACACAATTATCAGAGAAAGGTTTCCCAGTCCTCGTCTTGTCATTTGCGATCAGTATGGTTCACAGGTACATCTCCTTCTATGCCCATGCTTCCATTTTCAGCCAGAATTAGTAAAATCCCGAGCAAGAAGTTCCGTTTGGTGAATATCCTGACCAGTAGCTTTTTATTGTTGTTTTGGTTCTCTCTTTGTTGTGTGTTTTTGCAGGCTCGTTTTCTTCTAGCAAAACTGAATCCTTCTAATGGCGATGCATCTTTTTCCAGCGAGAGTAATGTTTTCACGGATGATGTTAGCTTGTCTGTGTTTCTTGATCATCTTAGACGACTCATTGTTCACTGAGATATTTGTTCGTACAGATTACTTGTTTCATGTTTCCACCGTGAAAAACATTTGTATAGACAGAAAACAAAAGGTTCTTGAAAGTTAAGGGGTGAAAATGAAATTTATAATATACGAGGGCTACTTTGTACTCTTTGAAAAATCAAGGGGTCAAATTCAAAATTTAATTTTAAACTGCCAAAATTGCCTTGCTCTCCAAGGACGTCTACGTGTTCTACCCGCAGCAGATTAATACCTAAAACCTTATATAAATACACGTTGCCTCTCTGCTTGCAGAAAAAGAAAACTTGCAGAGAAAGCAAATAGCAGGAAGAAGAAAAATAAAGATTCAGGTTAATTTCTAGTTTCGAATCTCTCTTCATTAATTGTTTGCTTATGATCAATAGAGTTCCCTTTACGAATTAACCGACTCACATCGCAGCAAATTTTGAGAAATCGTGGGTTTTAATTTGTTTGCGTCTCTGTTAGGAATTTGCTCGAACACTTGGTGGGTCTCATGTTTATTGTAATCGTTTTGTGGATTTATTTATCTTAGAATTGCTTTTGAGCATCACCTTCTAATGAATATTGGGATGAATTTGAATAGATGATGTTTATGAGACTTTAGGGTTAGCAAAAAGTGTTCTTGAGACGTGGGATTAACATAACTAGTCTTGATGATGTGTTAAGAGCTCAATTGAATCATTCATTCATATTCAATAGATTTCTTTTTTTTTTGTGGAACAGTAACAAATGGATTCCCAGACAAAACCGGAAGTGTATTCATCATGCAGGAAGAGGGTGAAGGATGATAATGCCACTTTCTTTGCAAACCTCAAGGGTGACATGGATGAGTTCATCCATGCCTCAATGGATGAACACAAGACTTGTTTCAAAAACACCATGAACAAGGTTCCTTCTCTATTCCTACTTTACGATTATTAGAATCTGTCTAATACTATTTGTTATTTAGTGTTAATCTGTCTCTTAACTTGTCTGCTTTGATTTCTTAGATCTTTGGGACGTCGAATGTGGTTGCAGAAGAGAAGCAAGCTGAGGCTAAGCTAATCGAGATTCACTCGCCTCTCGCTCAGACTAAGTAGAGATTCCCTGTCTCTAACTTGCGAGCTCAGAAAGATATCTATCAAGTGTTTTTATTTGCTTTTTTCTTGTTTAATTAACTCAACAAGTTTCATTCAACTTTCTATGGTGTGAAAAAATACTCTTCCAAGTGTTTGGGTGTTAATATATAACCCGCTTTTTTTTTTATGCTAATCCCATGGCATTAATGATTTATACTAATTTTATGTAGGCCGGGACATAATTATCTGGATTCGTCGGATATGTAGATCCGTATGCATAATAAAAAACGGATATCAGGATAAAACGGATCCGAATTCAAATACTAAAAATTTTCAAAACGGATATCCGTATCTAGTCCAATTTTTTTTTTTTCCTGATATCCACATTTTACCTTTGAATATATATGGATACTAATATGAATAGCAAAACCACATGTATATATAAAAATCTTAAAAAAATCCGGATTTGTAACACCCAATACTTTCATTATACAAGCCTTTATCATGATTACATCCAACGGGATTTGACTGGGTAGATCCTACTCGCATACTTTTTAAAATTTGTTACTTTTTTTAAATATCCATAATTGTTAATTTGCCATATAACAAATTAACAATTTTATGAAACGACCGCCCAACTAAATAACAGTTGGTTAGGTTTGAAATCCTCTGTTATAGTTACCTAAGTATTTATAATAGTGATAATTATTACTAACTTTCAAACTTAATAAATTATTGTTATTAAACTTAAAATATTAGCTGCAGTTTACAATAACTTATCCAGATCCAGTTAGAAAGGTAATTTCAAAGCTATAGGATCCAAATTTGAGTCCAAAGTGCAATGTTTGAGATAAGATTTACGCTTTTCCTGTTTATCAATAAAAGAAAAAAAAATACTTGAAGTATATTTTGTTATTAATCTAAAATTATAGATTTTTACTTGTCCCTTACTCCATACTTACTTTAAAGAAATGAAAATTACTGTATTCTCCCAAAAAAAAAAAAACATACGGTGACAAATACGCATATTTCCGTATACGTGGGAAGTGGGAAACAAATTCGGATACGTACGGTATATCTAGTGTATAATTTAGTAGCACGTGACGTACTTTTTTGGAACATCATATTTCCCGCCAATTTCTTTTTTCTCTGCAATACAAAAAAAAAAACAGTTGAATTGAAATATGAATTTTTAAATATAGAATTCACAAATTTGAAACTCTCTATCTCGGTGGATTTGAATGGTGGCGATCAGAATTTGCAGATATTTAATTTCGAGGTGAGTTCATCTAACATGTCCCGTGACGTTATTAGATTCTCCGTAACAGTGATGATCACCAATAATCACAATTCAACTGAATAATAATTTGAATGTTTTATTTCTTAACTCATTTCGAGAAAAAAAAACATAAAATAGAGATTGGTTAATTGATTCGTAGATTTCTAGACTTCTTCTTGTCCGATTCGCATATCCTTTGCATTATTGGATTCTCCATTATATTTAATTAACTATGACTTTGGATTTTTCCATTACGAAGAACATACTCATTGGTTGATTGATTCGTTCATTTCTAGGTGACTTCTTCTGATCCGTGACCGTATTATTCAATCAAGCATCATAATAATTGCAATTACTATATGATCAACATTTTAACTGATTGAGAAATTGGATTTTTCCATTACGAAAGAACCCTAAATACAGATTGATTAAGTAACTAATTCGAGGGTTTTTTTTTTATCCTCGATTTTAGCTTGTGGAAAACATGGGACATAGCAATAAAAACATTAAATTCGTCAGACATTGAAAAAAAAACACATCTCTCTGCGTGATTCTCTTTTATTTGTGACGACCATACGTACTTAGGTTCTGGTGCTTGTTTGTCTCACTGCAGCCTCATGTTTCTCATCCTACAATAAAAAATGTTAACAGATTTATAAGCTTTGTATAAATTTGCATGTCAAAAGAATTATAAAAGAAAATCATTAATATTTTAGAAAGCTCCCATAATGAAGAGTGGGTTTAATTTTGTTTCTGGAACCTTCTTGGGCAAGATTTGGGAATCAGATTAATATTAGATACCATATTGACAAGGAATGATTCTAAGCATATTTTTGTTTTGTTTTGTGGGAGCTTTTGTAATAAAGCCTGAGGAACACTAAGAAGAGAACACTTTTAGAGCCTCCAATAACTTAATATGAGAAGTCAAGAGAATCTCTGTAAAGTAACACAAGCTTTATGCTGAAACAGACATGACCTTTTAATGTTGATTTTGGCCTGTAATGTCATGGCATAGGAAATATAACTTATCTTATATATAGTGGACTATATATTATAGATAAACAAAGTTGATTAGTTGTAATTAGTATAAAAATCTGTCTTATTACCTCTTTTCCTCATCACGAACCCTGCCTCTGTTGTTGCTATCAACAGTAGTCTTGTAGTCAGGGAATGGAACATGACCATTCTCAATGCTTTCGATGTCACGCACTAGAAGATCATATTGTCTCTTAGCTTCTTCAGGTGTTTTACCACCAACGGCTCTAGCAACATTGCGCCAACGGTCAGGAGTGTCTTTGTCATAGATTGCTAAAGCATGCTCAAAGGCTTTGTTCTGCTTAACAGTCCATGAGCCAGAACCATAAGAAGACATAGAGTTTGATGCCATTGTTGAAACAAAAAGAAAGAAGTGTATAAAGTTTTTGTGTTGTAATGAGATATGTTGCACAGATGTCGCAGAGTCGTTGCTCTTTATAAAGAGATTTGAAGTGGGGTAAGGCCAGTTGTCAAAGATATATATTTGGCCAAAAACAAAGAGAATTTTTAAGTCTTTGTCGCCATAGCTAGAAAAGAATATTAGCAAAAATTGTGGAAACCAGTATAAAAGATCCAAACTAATCACCTAAAGATTGAGTGTTTAAATGCTTTTTTACATCCCACATTTGGCATATGATTCTCCGTAGAGTCACTTTTCTATAAATGTTATTACTAATATGTTTAAGCTTATCGTCAAAAGATACAGTTTAGGTAATAAATATTTTTTTGGATATCTCTATCGATCTTTGGGTTCATGGAACATGTTTGGAAACAGTTTAGGGTAATAAATATTTTTAAATCTCTATCGATCTATGGGTTCATGGAACATGTTTGGTCTCTAATCACACATCAAGCTCACGTGCTCGTTAGAACAAAGAAAATTATGTCTTTAGATTAAAGTTAGGGACAGGTCTCTGTTAATCTTCATTGACTATTGAGATTTATTATTCTTATCAAAAAATCTGATTAATCTTGAAACATTGTGAAGATTAATTTGTATCCACAAAACAAAAAAGTGAAGCTTTTTTTCGTGTGTTCAACATAAGCCATATATACTTTTGTAGAAGAATTCGTGTGGGGGCAAAGCTTTACCACAAGATTCTCTGCCATGAGAGCCATATCAAGTTATCTAGCTGTATAGATCTTACCGTACAAATCATAAGACATTTTTGTGATTTTTGTTGTTGTTGTTATTGAAAAAAAGGTCAACATTGTTTACCTATCTTTTTTTCCTTGGCATGTTGGGTCCATTTCCTTGAAGTTAGGAAGCTGTGTTTTTCTTGGTCATATGTTTTCTAATGTGGATTCTTGATTGTTAATTTGTTAAATAATCAATTTTTCTTTGTGGATATTCAATTGTTTTTTTTCTCTCTTCTTTGGTGTCTCCATTATTGAATATGGGCAGGAACCAAATATTTTACACGTTTCTTAGTCTTGCTGTGATTTTATAATTTTCGTTGTTGGTGGTGGTGAAATTATATATACCCACTCTTCATGAGAGCCCATGATTAAAATATTCACATGTTATAAGGGTTTGTTGTCGTATTACTTACACTTGTGTTTCAAATGATCAATTAATTACCTTGTTTAGTGAGAATCCAAGCTTGGGATGGGCACATAGATTATTGTCCTCTAACTAAATTAGGATGCTAACGTAGACCAAACTGTTTCATTGCTACAACCTAAAAATCACACTAAATAATTCACAATTTGAGTATACATATACTTGGCTAAAAGACAACACACATAAATGCTCCACTTGTTGTTTGGTTTTAACTCAGAAAGTGAGCATTTTTGTTTCATTCTTATAAAGATTTGAAGGTTTTCTTTTCTTGCAACACAGGTTGTTCATAAATGATCCACTTGTTGTTTGATTTTAATCCAAAATATAGTTGATTCCATTGGTTTAAAGTCTCAAGATTTTCCTCTCCTGGAAACACAGGTGAAGTTGCTATGGAATATGGAAGACCATACTCATATCTAAACACTATTGAATCAGGTTAGTTAAGTTAATTTCTACACATTTTGTAAAGTAAAGCTACATATTAAGAACCCTACTTCTTGGTTCTTTCTTGTTTATAGTGTCCAAAATCACACTAAATATTAATATCTTTGCAAAGTAAGATGATATGTATTCCTTCACGTGTACATCTCTTATGGTACTTTAATTAACTCTCTTTCTAGATATATGCCAATACAAGCACTTATAAGATATTTTCCTTCTTGTGATCCAAATTATCTCATGATCAAGATATTGTTTCTACTACTTATGATAGGATGTTCGGTTTCTGAAATGGCATCGTTTTTGGTTTCAGGGTAGAGACGAAACTTCTTCTTGAGAAGGAAAACTTTAAATAGAGACAGAATCTTAATAATAATTTGAGGCCTTTGGCACATTATATTCCAGAGATAATAGATTGCAAGTTGCTAAAAAGTTCTGCTAGTAGACATTGCACTACTGATATTCTCATCGTTACTATTCTTCAAACCGACCCTAGGTTTGTGTAAATTCTTTAGCTTTAAAAACGATAATCTTGATTTCATAAGTTCAATTGGTTTGTTTTTGAGCAACTTTTTTTTTTAACTTTCTCACTATGAATAGTTTACATCAGTAAAGGCTTGAGGGTTTTATTCCAATATCTCCAAATCTTGATTGTATCCCCAGTGATCACTGCTGAGAATTTACTTGGAGTAGCTTACAAGGAATCTGCATGAAAAGAAAGGTGAAGAGTAAGCTTTTTAATTATTTTGTTACTAAATGTGGAATCCTTATCCCCCCCAATATAGCAGAAAAACAAGAACTAGTATTCTGATTCCTCTCCTAGTGGTTGCTCCCTTTTTGCAACTTGGAGAAGGACCCGAACCTGAAGTAATCACTAATAATGGAAGTTTCTGTAGCTAAGTTAAGATATGTTTTGAAAGATCATTACACTAGTGAGTAGTGATGAGATATTATTATCACCAAAAGAATGGTCCCTTTATAAATTTGATTCGGACAAACTTTATAGAAAAGAAGGAAATCGCATTTTATCACCAGGAATCTATAAGAGCCATTCCCATTTGAGGGAAAAAGTATCCAAACACAAGCCTGGTCCTAAACCAGCCATAGTAGCCTATAACAGTAGAGATACTTTTCTTTTCTTTTTTGTTTCTTGGAATCTTTGAATTAAAGAACTTAGGAATGGAGAATCTTCATGCTCAGGGGTTTTTTATTGGTTGATGAGAGAATATACAAACTTGGACATAAATGTTAATCTTTGCTTTGAAGAATTTATGCTAAGCTTCTTCTCATCTGAGACAGTGTAAGTGGAAGCATGCATTATTAGCAAAGTACTGTTTTTTTCTTTTTGATGATTTTATATTGGTCTTGTTGTTGTTTTTTTCTGTGTAATTTTGGAGCAACTCAATGCTTATAACTGTTGGTCTAAGTTTCTATAATAACTTGTTTATGTTGCTCAACTAGAAAAATACCAAAAGGTTGTTTCTTTTGCTCTGTTTACAATACTTCTGAGTTGTGTCTGATATACTAAATAGGATCCTTAAACATCATTACTACACGATCTGAGTTTTGCTTGAAATTGAAAATCAGTAAACCAAAGATATGAAGAACCTATGTGTATACGTATGTTGTTAACTATTTGGGAATATAACCATGTCGGTGCATAGATAACTCTTAGTGAACATAATCGATTATGTGGACATATGGATATATAATTAATTATTCAAGATGGGGTTTGTTTAATATTACGTTCTGTTTTTCAAAGATTCTTATTAAATTTGATTTCAAACTTTCGGCTGTGAGGTAAAATGATATTCTATACGTACTATTTCGTATTTACGGTAGAATATGAGTTTAAGTTGGGTTATTATTAACCCTTTCAGCAAAATAAAAAGTTGGGTTATTATATGTCTAAACTCTAAAGGTACGCGATATATAAACTTATTTTAACGTAATCGAGATACAGAACGTTCATCATATTTTTATTTTCATTTTACTCATGCAAAAATGTTTAATCTATTGTAAATTATAACAGTATTGTAATTTATTTATTTTATGTGTGTTTACTATATTTATATAGTATGATATTAGTAAAAAATATAATTTATCTAAGTTATCAGATTGGGATTATAAATATATAAATATCTATTTTTATTTTGTTATGATCGGAGATGAAGGTGAAAACGAAAGTGCAATTATTTGAATGATCGACGAATTGTTTTAGTAATCATATAAATTTGGATAATGAATCTAATTTGAAAATAATTGTAACATATCATTGTTTGATTGTTTTCATTAACAAAAAAAATATCATTTTTTGGTTATTTTAATTAACAAAAAAAAATATCATTGTTTGGTTGCATAAATAGATAATAATATATAGTTAGTTAGACTTTGTTTGGTTATGGTAATAATACTTTTAACTACCTTTAATGAAAAAATATTTTGTTCTCATTCCAATGAAAAATAATATAAACTATTACATTTGTAAAATTGCTTTAAAAGTACTTTTCAAATTATATTAGTAGGATATTGTTAATTACATGAATATATAGTGTTGGTATCAAAACTCGCACCACATATTCATTTTATGACATGGGAGGCCCATCATTTTAAAAGTCTTGTCAAGAAAATATGGTTAAATCTTAAAATTAATTTATAATTTAATTCATAAATTAATGGTCATAGTCAAAGATTGGAGTTAATTTGTGACTCAATTCACGAATTACTGGCATGATCAAAGATTGAGATGAGAAATCGATTTCTTCGCTTTTTTGCTAATAAATCCGAGTTCTTATGAAAAATAGCAGAACATATGAAATTATAATGACTAGAAAATTAATTTGTCATTTAATTCTGAAATTTATGGTCAACTAAGGAAACACGAAGAGGAAGAATGAGGTTATATAAAGGAAAGGAGAAGAAGCACAAAGGGTTCTCTTTTCTCACCAAATTTTCAGAAAAGCAAAATTATAATAGAAATTCATAGTTTATTATCATATGCAATCAGATACTTAATAATAAAATACTAAAGCTTATGCTTTTTCTTATGATTTTCTCTTTATTGTTTGATATCTTAATGTGATGTGTCTTTAATCTTTTTCGTAACACAAGCTACATTATAGTTGAAATGAATCGTCTAATCTTTTCGTTAAGAGAGGTGTTGCTTGGATTCATATCATAGGCTTACTACTAATCTTATTCTCTCTTTTGGTAATAATCACTAATTGTTTCTCTAATTATTGTTCAATAGTTCCATGTATGTTACACAGCAATTTCTTTTCATTTTCTAAACTACCTTCTTTATTTGATTCCCATAGCCCAGAGTGAGTGGTGGACCAACCAAGACGAGTAAAATATACTTGGTTTTGTTAAATTAGGCGATAACCTCATGGGCCTCGTTTTAGGCCTGTGGCTAGCCCGATATACCATTTAGACCCAATTATATTTTTTCAAGAACAATACATATCGTTTCATGAGTTACTACTATTGTCTCTTTGTGTGAATTTGTGAATTCAAAGAAAACATTTTCTTGTAAAGATACACCACAATCTTCGAGTTTGATCAAATTCGACATAATCAGTCATTTCAGAACAATATTTTTGATAACATGTCATGAAATATCTCATAATTAAATTTTAAGATGAGAGAAAAAAACATAAATTTGATTATTTGGCTTTTACGTAAAGAGATATCCTACGTGCAGATCATCTAAAAGCATGAAAAATTTTCTTTTTCCCTTATATATTATAAGGATTTTATGACACGATTTATTTGAAGGAGATTGGAAAAATCTTGTTTATTTGGTGATTACGACTATTAAATTTTGACGATTATACACGGACAAATGTAATCAGGTTTGAATAAACATTTCAAAAATAGAAAAACTCTTCATGATTTAATTTGCGAAAATTGTTATAAAGAGAACGAAAATTGATTTAACATATTACGTTTCAAGATATGAAAAGACCAAATCACGATCAGTTACAACCAAACTAGAAGAAGCAGAACCAAAGAGACCACACAGAGAACCAGAAGATGGATAACAATAACATCCCTTTCTAATTACTTAAGGAATTACCATCCTCCACCACTGCTACCTCCGTAGCCGCCCCCTTCACCACCACCGTATCCTCCACCCTCACGTCTACCACCACCGTAGCCTCCTCCGCCACCACCCCCTCTTGATGAGTATCCACCACCACTGTAACGTCCATCACTTCTTCCTCCACCTCCGCTACGGTATCCACCGCCACTTCCACCACGGCCTCCTCCGCCTCCGCTTCCACGTGACTGAGCCTCGTTCACAGTGATGCTACGACCATCAAGATCTTGTCCGTTCATTCCTTCAATTGCATCCTTCATCGATTTCTCATCCTTGAAGGTAACGAATCCGAAACCCCTTGATCTTCCAGTCTCACGATCGTTAATGATCTGTTAAGAATAAACGAAACAATTAAGTAAATCTAAAATCCAACTCAGTTGATACAAAGAGCGAGATCTACAAAATAGCAAAAACACGATTCGATCTCCGGGCTTATAATAGCAGGAAGATGAACGTACCGATTGGAACAACAAGTAACAGTAACAAAGAACCAGAGAACATAGTAACAGTAATCGAATCAAGTAACAGACAAACATAGATCGGAACAGATCAGTTGAGGATTAGATCATCGGAATCCCGGAGTCCGATCTCTGCGTGTAACCGACCTTGGAATCAACAACGTCGCCGTATTGAGAGAAGGCAGTCTGAAGAGCTCTATCATCAGTGGCCCAAGCTAGACCTCCAACGAAGCACCGGTACTCAACATCTGCGGACGCCATTGAAAGAGAAACGAGAAGGTCTAGGATTACTGTGAAAAGAGAATAGGGTAAGCTGTGAAGAATGAGGGAGACGAAGACTCATTTTATAAGGGGGCTGAGATATTAACTAAAGGTTAGATAGTTTTTTAGGGTTAGGATCGGTTTTAGTAAATATTGGTTTAACTATGGTTAAGGGTTGGTTAAAAATCGTAGTTGTTGGGGACAGATCACGTGACTCTTTTTGGAAAGACGCTGCGAGAAAGATATTTTTCTTTGTCCCAAGAAAAATATCTGATATCGAAATGACATGTTTATCTCTCAGTTTGTAGTCAATGGTGGTGACTCTCTAAACAACTGATACTGGGCTGGAATAATTGGGCCAGATATATCTATACCGGCCCTACAGTGTATACAAAAAAAAATGTTGACAGTGGGATTTGAACCCACGCCTTTCGGACAGGAACATTTAGACAATTTCTATTGGTAAAATTTTTTTTTAGAGATTTTATCAATATTTTTTTACTGTATCGATAAACTTATTTTAAGAAGAAAACTGATTTTAAAAATTCTTAGTTAAAAACCGATTTTCAAGAAGATATTCTTAAAACATATTTACCGATATAGTTTATATTTTTTTAATCTAAAAAATCTTTCCGACAAATCCCTCTAAAATTTCTAATGAAAGTGCTTCTATCATGCGCCTTAGACTAACTCGGTCATACCAAGTATCAATTTGATTTTCATAATATGTTAGCATAGAATTAGAATATAATACTTTGTCTTAACAGATTTCAAAATAGTTAGAGAAAATTAGGAAAAAAAACATGTAATAAATTCACGTATAAGAAAAACAACATGATAATTCACCGGCCGTGGAATGTGGATATATAACAATTCAAATTGAGAAAATTATCAAATTTTCGGTTATAAAACAGTACCACTAAGACCAAATAAGGATAAATTATATAAATTGTGAAACAAGGCCCAGGCCAAAAACGTAGGTTCTACCGAGAATTGAACTCGGGTTACTGGATTCAGAGTCCAATGTCCTAACCGCTAGACCATAGAACCAGTTACTCTGATTTTCCAACTATAATTATTTATTTAGTTATTTGAAACCTGAGCCATTATTTTATCGCTTCTCCGTTCACTGTTATCTGTCTCTCAATTCTCCGAGCTAATATTAATCGTCTCCACCATCACTCTCTTCCTCCGATGCTTCTCCACTGCAACATAACCTATACCTCATCTTTTTCCCTCGTCTCCTCCTCTCTACGTCGTCAAGACCATCCCGACGAATCGCAAGATACAATAATTCGTCGCCGGCACAATGCGAGATCCCTGTCTCTATATATCCGCCATAATCGAGACCTGAAGCTTAAGAGAAACCCTAAAGAATCCCCAGAAACCTTCGTTCCTCCTCCGCGAGATGTAGACAGTGATGACCGATCGAAGTTACTTGAGCTCTCTCTCGTGACCAGAAGAACTCCGCAATTTCCTGGATCAATCTATGCTCAATCTGCTTCTGATGCTGATGTTGCTTCTTCGCTTCCTTCGCTTCGTAATTTTCTCGGCTCTGATGGTGATGATGGCGGAGAGAGCGAGAGAGAGATGATATTTAAGGCGCTTGAGATTAGGAGGAAAGTGACGAAAGAGATTATCAAAGAGTCATTGGTTAGGAAAGGTAGATTTGGGATTACGTATGCTACTAATGTGACTGATCGTTTGGGTGACTTCGTTGATCATGTGATGGTCGAAGCTGCGGCGTTGAAACGGCTGCCGGACTATTCGGAGTCTAGATTCAATCTTCGCGCCAGGACGGTTATAGAGGAATCCAATTTCGTGCCTCTTGTAAGGTCAAGCTCCTTCTCCATTCATTTTGGCGGTGTTTATTAGTGCCAACAAGGTGTTCGATGGTTGGTCTCTGAGAAAATTTATTTAACTTTCTCAATGATTTGAGCGTATCGAAGATCGAACTTGAGATTAAATTGGAAAATTGAAAATCTATGGACCTTTATGTTTATCTTTTGTGTCGAGAATTTGATCAAGTTTATGGGCTATTAAGTTACAATATCTTTGGCTTGATTTTTTGGAGTTAGAAAAAGTAGTAGTTTTACATTATGATTCTGAACCGTGCAGGTGGTTGAAGCACCATGAGTTTTCATATAATAGAATTGCGAAGATCATATGCATGTCAAAGGGAAATCTTGATTCCATAAGAGTAATGATCGAGTGGCTCAAAACCATTCATGTGAAGGGTGAGTTCATTGGAGTTGCGTTCTTGAGATCTGGGGACAACATCTTACAACGTAGCCGTGAAGAACTAGACGAGATTGTTGAGTATCTAGAGAGTAATGGTGTGAGGAAGGATTGGATGGGATATGTGGTTGGCCGATGTCCTGAGTTGCTTTCTTTCAGCATGGAAGAAGTGAAAAGCCGTGTTGATTTCTTCTTGAAAATGGGTATGAATCAGAATGACTTTGGCACTATGGTCTTCGATTATCCAAAGATACTCGGGTACTTTTCATTCGAAGAGATGGAGAAAAAGGTACTAAAAGCTATATGTATTTGTTGATCCACCATTGTTAGGGATTTTCATTTGAGTTCATAAATGTGTTGCTTGCTTTTCCCTTAAACCAGATCAATTACCTGAAAGAGTTTGGCCTTAGCACAGAAGATGTTGGGAGACTATTAGCCTTCAAGCCACACCTCATGGGATGCAGTATCGAAGAAAGATGGAAGCCTCTTGTCAAGTATTTCTACTATCTTGGAATCTCCAAAGAAGGAATGAAAAGAATCCTAGTCGTGAAACCAATTCTTTACTGCACTGATTTGGAGAAAACAATTGCACCAAAGGTAGTTTTACTTTGTTATATATTGTGAAATCCCTATACATACACACATCAGATTTTATTGACTCAGCTTTTCTTGTGTGTTTTAAAGGTAAGATTTCTCCAGGAGATGGGCATCCCTAATGAAGCCATCGGAAACATGTTAGTAAAGTTTCCTTCTTTACTAACAAACAGCCTCTACAAGAAAATCCGACCAGTGGTTAGTATTACTTCTTCTATGAACTAAAGATGATCCGTAGAATGTTATGTTAGTGTTACTCAGAGCATATGATGATTCAGGAAACTGCATCTGATATTGTATAAGTTGGTCGTACAGGTGATTTTTCTCTTAACGAGAGCCGGAGTGAGCCAAAAAGATATTGGTAAAGTTATCGCACTGGATCCAGCGCTCCTTGGATGCAGCATAGGGACGAAGCTAGAACCCAACATGAGATACTATGTATCATTGGGAATCCGAGTACATCAACTAGGCGAAATGATTGCTGATTTCCCGATGCTACTTCGATATAACGTTGATAATCTGCGTCCAAAATACCGTTACTTGCGAAGAACAATGATCCGTCCACTTCAAGATCTCATTGAGTTTCCCAGGTCACATAAAGAGACTTTACATGAAATGATATAATCCCTTCCAAATGTAGCTATTATTCAAGTAACCATGAAGTTAAATGATACCTTTAACAGATTCTTTAGCTACTCACTGGAGCGTCGGATAATCCCAAGGCACACCATTATGGTTGAGAACAGAGTTAACTTCAAGCTGAGATTCATGTTGGCTTGTACGGATGAAGAATTTGAGAGGAGAGTGAAAGATAAAGTGGAGAGAAGAGAGAGATTTGAAGCTGGTCTTAAGTCTGAGGATTCTCAGCCGCCAGATGAGAACATCCTTGATAAGGAGATTGCTTTGTCAGACTCTCCGGAAGAAGAAGGATTTAGTATAATGAATAGTTTGTCACATGAAAGCTGTACATATAACCATGTACATTTAACACAATTATAAACGACAGAGTATTTGTGAATGAGTCTTAATTTTATAAATATTAAAATGAGAATATTCATTCTTGAATGTCTTATAATAAACGAGTAAAAATGGTCCCCAGTACCATAAGAGTGATATTGCAGGTTCATAAATGGTGTAAAAGCACTTTGCCTTTCTTGCAGAGTAAGATTGATCCTCACATCAAAATTGAATCAAGGAAACTGTCAGGAACACAGGATCCAAATTCATCTCACTCGATTCCGATACGACAGATCGGATTCCGTTTAATGAGATCAAGATCCACCTGTGTAAAAGTTTAACGAATAAGAATAACCCGATGAGACTATTACTTGATGGATGTAGCATCAGCAAGAAGTTAGATACTGTACCTTGTGTCCAAACAGATCGCGGATGTTATCAATGCCGTATAAAATCATTGTTGGTCTGTTTATGAAACAAAATCAGAAAGAATCAGTAATTTGGTTTGTAATCAAAATATGTCCCTCAAGTCTATTTTCATCTTCTATTTTACCTTTCAAGAGAGAGACCCCATGCAATAACTCGAACATCCTCCTCTGGGAGACCCATCGGTAGCAACATTTCTGGTCTGAACATGCCGGAGTTTCCAATCTCTACCCACTTCCTTAGTCCTTCATGGTAGCTGGTAAAAGCAGTAGATACATTCTCTTAAGTGGGAGTGAAAGGTTTCTATGGCAATAAATAAATTAAATTGTAAATGCCTCTCTAACAGTTACTCAGAGAGCACAAAATTCCAAGACGTCTATATGCTTCAGGATCATTATAATATATGTGTATAAACACAGCTTTAGACACGAAATGATGCTGTAGTCGAGCAACCATGTTTTTATGATGCACTGGCAACTCCCAAAACCAACATTCTAACCCCCATTTAGGTGTTCAAACCAAGAATAAGAATTACTTAGACACATTAATGGATTTGAATGAGGTGCTTTGCTGTATAGTATCAAAAGAGATTTAAGCATCTAATTGATATAATACCTGCTCTCCACAAAGTTGTTTGTTGGCATTTCTTCAAATCTGTGACCACATAAGGCTGAAAGCCATTATTTCCCCATAGCAGGAAAATGGAGAAATACTAGAAAAATGGTAAAAGTCTCACCCCATTTGACGAAATATGTCTTTCAACTGCTTCCGTACCTGAAACACACAAGAGTTTTTAAAAATTAATAGGCTATGAAAGGCATTGGTTACCCAAATTTTCTGTATCAGAAACGATAACCATCAAGTAAAAATATATTTCAGTGTGAGCTATACAAAACACGAAGACACGCTGAACTTGAAGTAAAGGCTTTTAGTAAGCTTGAATTTCTCAGACCCAACATCAAAGCAAACTATCGCATATGATCTTTCATCACCCAGTAGGTAGGAATGCTACATAATACAAAACCCCATTCATGCATATCCTTTCGCTTGAATTTCTTCAAGGAATATGGGTCATTGACTCATTGCTAATTTATTCGGTTCGAAAAACTAAAACCGATCGGTTTGACCTAATAAAACCCTAGTACACTAGATCAGAAATGAGCCGTTTTTAAGACCAAGCTACGTATATATCAATCAAATCACGTGACAAGTAAAAATTTACCAAATACTTTATGCATTCGTTGATGAATCAAAGAATTGTTATTTTGTCTGATAGGTTGGTTTCCTTAATCATTAGATATCAAAATTAAGCCTTAAGAAAATCATTTTTTTTTACAAATTTTAATTGATAACATATGTTAAACATATCTGTTAAGTTTATTTTTTGTATTCGAATTTAATCATTGTGAATTTTTGCTGTCACTTAAATATGATACACTATAAAAATTTTACAAATTATAAAATATTAGTATACGAAAATTCCAAATTCCACAATTAATGTTTGTGTTTATGAATCGTCTTCCCTGTCTTTTTATCAAGTAGCTTTATTAGATAGTGAGAATTTTTCAAAATTTTACTCCACCTTTGCTCCAAACGACATTGTTTATAAATGATTCTCAGTGTTCGCCTATTTGCATGGGTGTGCCCACGTGGCATCTGCAGAAGTTGCCAGTGAACGAGTTTTTTTCTCTACGCCTCAACGTCACCGAAACCGAATGCGAAAAGAAAAAAACATCAAACGGAAAAAGGAAAGGCAACAAAAAAAGACACAGGATTCTTAGAACACGAGAGGCAGAACACATACGATGAGGAAGATGAAGCGCTTGTCCTCCATTGCAAACGACGTCGTCCTTAGATGCTCTCAGTATTTCTCCTTTCCCTGCCTCTATATATATTTTCAGATCTCTGTTTTAATTTATAGAAGGTGTGATTAAGGTCGTTGAAACTTACTTTTAAGTGTAGATCATAACCAAAATCATTTACGAGATTTTTATATTCAGAAATTTAAGTGTAGATCATATAACCAAAATCGTGCAAGTGAGCATTTTTATGGGATTTTGTTGCCTTGGTGGTTAAGCCAAAAGAATATCAAACCGGTACTTGAAAACCTGATTCCAGCCGGTTTAGTATCGTTTTAATTTGGAATTTTTGTGATGAATGATGTTGCAGGGAAGTAGAGTTAACCATTGATAAAATGGTGGAAGAGTTTGAATGTAATCAATGGAAGCCTGGAACGGAAGGTACTTACTCAAAGAAATTTGTGGAATTTTGTAGCTCAAAGGCGATAACTCGGGTTTGTGAAAACATACTTGAAAGAATGAAAGATGGTTCCTTTACTCGTCTCACGTTCGATATGATGCTTGCGTGGCAAAAACCTGATGCAGATTACAATGAGTCATATTCGGTACCTAATCTTTAAACATTGAGACTTGATGATGATTCACTTAGTATCTTGGATCTCGAGTCGTTAATCATGTGGTTACTTGTTGTTACTTGTGTTCAAAGGAAGCAGTAGCTAAAGAGAGTGAAGACAAGAGGATTCAATCAACCCTATCCCCAGAGCAAGATGACATCTCTCTCTTTTATTCAGACATCATGCCACTTCTCGTAAGCAAATTTTTGTTGTTCTAATTGTGACAATGATCAACTTTTATGTAAATGATTATAATACCTCAAACTTTATTTCATGTGGATTATATTTATAGGCTGATCATGAACCAAGTGTGGGTGAAGATGCATTTGTATATTTGGGCTCGCTCGTTCCTCTCCCTGTCGATTTCATCAATGGAAGATACACATTTGAGACTCTAACCGCTCCTACCGGCTACCAACTTCACTTCCCAGCTTACGATATGTTTGTCAAAGAAATACACAAGTAACTGTTCTTATATATAGCATAGTTTGTTTTTAGGCTATATCTAAATTTTCTTTCTAATGATTTAACTTGATTTGTATTTTGTATATTTCGCGTATATTAAGGTGTATGAAGCATTTGGAGAAGCAAGCAAAACCTAAAGGGGTCGAACTAGCGGATGATGAAATGATATTGCATGTTGAAGGAACAATGTCTTCACAGAGAGTGGTTCGCCACATTAAAGAAACAAGCTGGCCTGGTTTTGTTTCACTATATATTATTTTCTTATGTCAAGTTTGATTCATGGCTGCTAGTTTCTTATATTAAAATGTCTTGAATTTTGTAGGTAGGCTTACTTTGACAAACTATGCACTATACTTCGAAGCCGCGGGAATTATAAACTATGAAGATGCTCTTAAGATAGATCTTTCCAAGGGCAGAGAATGCGCTGCAAATCCTATTTCCACTGGTCCATGGGGTGCCCCTCTTTTCGACAAAGCCATTGTCTGCGAGTCTCCCGACTTGTAAGAACTTGTTTTGCATAAGGATGATGATTCCTCTACTTAACTATTGTTATGTTAAACTTCAGTTTGTTTCTTCTATAGTTTTATAGTTCGTTAGCATGCTTGACCATTAGTTCATAGTATACAAAAATCGATGACAGTAATTTGTGAACAATTGACTTGGCATAAATACGTTGTCTCATTTGTGTATATGACTTGCAACATTTTTTTTAAATGCATTTGTCAGTGAGGATGGGATTGTCATAGAGTTTCCGGAGATGACAAGCTCAACGAGACGAGATCATTGGCTAATGCTTGTAAAGGAAATAACATTAATGCACCAGTTCTTGAGGAAATACAATGTTGAAGCTCCCTTACAAGCATGGGAAATCCATTCGAGAACAATCTTGGGAATCATACGGTTACATGCAGCCCGCGAAATGCTGAGAATTTCTCCCCCGGATCCGAAAAAGTTTTTAATATTTAGTTTATTCGAGGAAGTTCCTAAGGGAGACTACGTACTACAAGAGCTTGCAGAGATTAGTTTAAAGGGGTGCAGTATCAGAAACCCGTGTAGTGCTAGCTCTATATTGAGGAATATGAACAATATGGATCAGCTTGATATCATATTAAAAGAAGAGGGAGAAGATAATTGTAAGGAGAAGGGGCAAGTGACTGATAAAGAAGAAATGCTTGCGTCTCTTGAAAGTGCTGTGAATCAATCGAGAGAAGAAGGAAGAGCGATTGATAAAGCTAAAGCTACGACAACAGAGCTTGAAGAAGAAGGGATTAGTGAAAGTGTAGTAGTTCTTATGGTAAGAAGATTTTAATGATGGGTGGCATAGTGGTAGGACTGTGTATTGAACTGACAATAATGAGGTATCTTGTAGGAATTGATGAAGCCATTGCAAGACTCGTTGCCGTGGTTCCAACAAGTGCTTAATTGGGAAAAGCCATCTCGTACGCTTTTTGTTCTAGCCATTACTATTTTAACCGTCTACAAGTAAGTTTAAAGTAACATATGATCCAGAAGAGTAAGTTCATAGTATTTTTATATACTTTGGCCGTGAAAGTAAATTTATGTTACAGGGAGTGGATTGGTAAGGCTATAGCTGCTTGCTTAATATTGGTAGTAGTTAAAATGGCTCAAGCTAGACGTAGGATGGTCCACACGAAAAAGGAGGATGGGATAACAGTGAGTACCGAATCTGATCAAACAATGACTGAGAGCATTGTCTCGGCTCAATATGGCTTAATAAGACTTCACACGTTGATGCAACATGTCAACGTCACCATCATGAAGTTGCGGTCCATATATACCTCCAAGGCTAGCAAGGTAACTACTGTTTACATCACCTCTTCACCTCACACGATGTTGTTTTCATTATTTCGAAAGTGTGTTCTATCTCTTAATCTTGGTTGTAGCATGCAAGCATGGTGATGGCAGCGATGATAGTGTTGGCAAGCTTCTTTGCAGTGGTGCCGTTGAAGTTGTTCATCATATTTGGTATAATATATTGCTTTGTGATGACATCAAGTGTTGGAAAATGCATGAGCAACGATCAGAGTAACCGGAGAATGAAAGAATGGTGGGATTCCATACCCATTGCTCCTGTTCGTGTACTTGACTCTTCTTCTAAGTAGTACACTCAATGTGAGATGCTTAAGGGACTATTTGTTTTTGTTTTTTGCTTCTATCAGAAGCTAACAAATAGTAATATAGAGAAAGAATGCTTAAACAAAGTTGTTTTGTAAAATATTTTACAAATATACGTCACTACAACTACTATAATAAATAAACCATTGTATTAATATATTTTTTTTTTCATGGAAATTAATAACAGAATTGATCGAATTAGTCGCAAAGAGTTAATATTTATAAAAAAAGAAAGAAATATTTGTAAAAAAAAATCACGGCGACAGGCAACATCTGTTTTTGGTACTAAGGATTGATTCGAGTGTTTTCTCTTTGGTCTTTTTTCTTACAGAAAATTAATACATGTATAATCGTTTTTTTCTCTTTTTTTGTTTGTTTTTGTCATCGATAATATTGCAAAACTCAAAACAGAATAAGGTCCAATACAAGCTCCAAGACAGAGCATTGAAGAGTAATAAAGACTAAGCTTAACCGCGACTTTCTTCAAGGATTTGAGAGTGAAACTACGCCGGTCTACCGATGAAGCGGTAGAAACGGAACTATCTCTCGGGAGTTACACTCTTGGCTATGTCACCAGCAATGGAATTTGCTTTAGGCATGGCCAATAGAAAGTTATGACGTCGAAAACCATCTGGAAGACAATGAATCTGTTCAAGGTAACCAATCCA
This sequence comes from Cardamine chenopodiifolia, assembly GCA_963922655.1. Classification (NCBI taxonomy): domain Eukaryota; kingdom Viridiplantae; phylum Streptophyta; class Magnoliopsida; order Brassicales; family Brassicaceae; genus Cardamine; species Cardamine chenopodiifolia. Next base: position 243,816 of record OZ000486.1, read on the forward strand.
AGGTAAGGTTCTATATCCAATGGTTTCATATCAAACCTTATAACTATATATTTTCTACTCTTAAACTTTATGAATATTAACCAACTCACAACGTAAAATAAACATTAAAAAAATTGTGCTAAATATGATGTCTCAAAATATGGATTTATTGTGCTTACAATGAAACCTCCATATTAACACTCAATGAATTAATATCTCGATAAATCAATAACTTTTAACGGTTTTAAATTAATTATTGACCTAATTAATACCTCTATAATTTAATTTATCAATAATTTAATAAGATGTCATAGTTTTGATATTATTAATTTGTAGAGGTTTTACTAAAACATTACAAAAACAAAACATTAAATTGTTAGATTCAATACTTTTGTATCCGCGGATACACGAGGATGAATCACCTAATGTAGTATATAAATATGTATTTATAACTTCTATAATTACTTGGACCAAAAGCTAAACTTTCCTTTTTAGGTCTTTAGTTTAATGTTTGACCCAAAAATAAATAAAGAGGGAAAAAAGGAAGGAAATGTGCAAAGATACGACATGCACAAAGTCAAAATCGTGTCCGTCCAATAAAAAATAATATTTCCTTGCTCTCCAAGGGAAAGACCAAAAGCATATAACCTATTTAAATCAACATAATTAAAAAGACAACAAAATCTACCAATTTACTAGTTATAGCGTTTACTTTTTATTTAATAAAAACAACTTTCCAAAACCTAAAAGGAATCACTGAATCAGATAGATTTGGCTTCTCTATATAAACGTTAACATATCCACGTTATTGTCATAACTCATAACTAGATTAATTAGTGTTTTGTGTGGAACCACGATGGCAAAAGCAACGACCGTTGAAGAAGAAAGGGTGTGGTGCGGTCACTGCGGCGTTAAAAGTCCCATCCGCCGTGAAGGAAACACCGGTTCTGTCAAGTATGTGTTGACCATATTCTTTTTCCATCTTTCTAATTTTAAAACTTTATATATATAATTTGGTTGTTGTAAATAATTTGCAGGTCATGTAATTGGTGTGGAAAAGTGTTAGCAGATGAGACTGGAACCGCTGAGGAATATAATCAACTCTTCCTTCGACTTCAAGCTTTACAAGAGCAAGACTACGTTTCCGTTCCCAACAAGAGAACTCGACGTAAAAAAAAGCAATAATAAATTATTATTTTCAATAAACAATAATAAATTGTTTTAATCTTTTTTTCCTATTTTTTGTTATTAAGATTTTTTGGAGTTCAAATATCATAAACCTATTTATTTTGGTCGCTAGATAGATACTTATAAGCAAAGCCCTTTTAGCATGCGCAACAGAACTTTGATGAAAAAAATATTAATATACACATTGAATATGTATATAAATTGAGACCTATAAATTTTAAGTTTTTGGGGCATGTAACTTTTTTTTAATATACATATAAATTGCTCTTTAATTTTAAAAAAAATTATTTTAGTTCGTTAAACATACTTAAATAAAAGGTTTGAACCAGATCTCTAAATAGTTTAGACGGTCTTATCTATAAGGATATAGATTTTCCTATTGTTAACACTTAACATATCTATTTCTGGAAATTGTATATATTTCCTCTTTTGCCTAGTCTTTTTTTTCTTTTTCCTTTATCGTTAAGTAATCATGTCGAATCGTTTATAGTTTGATAACTCTACTTAAAACTTCTTTGATAAAGACGCGTTTAGTTATGTTTTAGCCAACATTTTATCAGGTTACTATTTGATTTTATGATCTCCATAATTAAATATGTCTTTGGTTTTTATTCTTTGAATAATGGCAATGTTCTAAATATTTAATATTAGATTATGCAATTCTAATTCAAAACTAATTGACAATAAATACATTTTCCTATAGTATTTATGATGAAGACTTCAAATTAGAACAAGCCAAAATCACTACATTCTTTGCACATGCACATATGTAATCTAATGAGCATAGGTCCGACAGCATCTTTCACATCAATTACACGTTTTTAGGAGCCCAAGAAACTAAAAATAGCAAGGGGAAAAACTTAACTCATTTCAGAATTAAGTTCACAAGTGTAATGTCTTTTATTCGACAAAACAAGATATTTCCTTGTTTCAATTCTCGCCAATTTATGGAAACTCTCTAGTTGCACTAGTCTTTCAAAGACATAATGACGTGCTCAATTCAGAATAATCAAGTCAAAAAACTTCCTTATGCATTTTGAAGAATATCTCATTCAAATTTCAAAATTAACTTTTAATTCTTCAATTAGGATTTAATTTTTTCCTTTTTTGACATTTGATTTGTTTTCTTTTGTAAGAGTTATAGCATTAGGTCATCCTGTACCTGATGAGACTATAAAAGTCTCTTCCATTCCTCTTTGTAAAAAATAGATTTGAAGTTGAATAAAAATTCTGAGATGTTTTCTCTTTTTATCAAGATGTGTTCTTGATGTTTCTGGGTTCTAGGTTCATTGTGAGGATTCTCCTTTGAATTAGACTCAGACCAGCTGCATCAAAGGCATTTCCTTGTGGTATTTTAGATCCATCTCTTGTTTGTTATCCCTCTCATCCATTTGTTTAAGTAGAGCGTATCGTATGTCCGACTGCTTAAAGTCCATCTCCTATCATAACGTTTTTGGATCCTATATCATTTGGTTTCAGAACTAAAAACTCTTATCCAAGGTTGTGTCAATCCAACTAGTTCTATCTTTTCAATTCAGTTTATTTTGTTTTCTATCATTAACAAATCTAGAAAAAATGGTTGTTTTTTTGTTCTTCATTTAGTTTTCTTTCATTAAAAACCTCCAGAAATTCGTTTTACTTCTTTGTTTCCTTCTAGTTAGTTCTGTTTACTTCTGTTTATTAGCGCAAAAAAAAATCCAAAAAACAAAAAAAATCATAAAAATATCAAAAAAGTGTTCTATTCTTATAGACTTCCTTCTTCACTATCTCTTCTTATGGTTTCTTTCAATCTTATGTTCTTATGAAACATGGTCAACAAACCAAGAGTAGACATGGTGTATCCAGATTCTTCAATGAAGAGCAAGCTTTGGAGTCGTTTAAAACTAAAAAAATTATATTATGCAAGAACATCAAACTTTGATGTGTACTTTGAGTGGGAAAGGAAAATGAATGAATTTTTCAATTTGTGCCATTGTCTAGAGTTTGAAAAGGTGTTCATTGCAACAGCCCAACTCATTGAGAAAACTCAACATTGGTGGAGCCAAGAAATGGCTGAGGGAAGAAAACAATCTGGTTTTTTTTTCGATATTCAACATGGGATGAGATGAAATATCTCATGAGAAAATGATATGTCCCACGAGATCAATATCACGAAATTCGAAAGCAATTTCGTTCACTTAGCCAAGGCGGTGGGGCAGTCATGGATTATCACAAGCAGTTCATGTATCTTTGCATTTGTCTCAATCCAGACATAAATGACGAGAACATCATGAACTAGTTTGTAGATAGATTAAACGAAGAAATCAAGTTCCAGCTACAAAGATGCACCTACAACGACTTGGAGGAGCTGTTCCCTACGGCCCTACCCTATCGATTCAGGCATAAACAGAACCGAATCGCTCATATAAACACAGAGAGAAGAAACAAAAATGTCAGATCGAAACAAAGCATTTGTTTGGGCGGCCAACGACGATTCCGGCGTCCTCTATCCATTTCATTTCTCTAGAAGGTTCCTTTCTTTTTGCCTTTGAAACTCATCTCCGATTTATTTCTTCACAACTTTTATATGTTTTGGTGTTATGCCATCGCAGTGGTGAGAACGATGTAACAGTGAAGATCTTGTTCTGTGGTGTTTGCCACTCTGATCTTCTACCATCAAGAATCATTGGGGAATCTCTCGTTACCCCATTGTTCCCGGGTACTCGACTTAACATTTCTTTTTCATTCTCCTAAATATTTTTATTCCTTTGTAGTAGATCTTGGTGAATTACAAAATCAGAAAAATATCCTGGAGATTTTATTACATTTATAGAATAGAAGGAAAATATTTGATACAAAAACAGTCTATGTTTTGGGTTTAGACTTTTCATTAAATATAAATAAAATTTTTACCAAACAATATAATTAAAATTTAAAAACATATACTAAAAAATTATTTAACATCATATTTTAATTTTACACTAATTAATTTTTTTTTAAAAAAGACAAGAATATGGGGAAAATTTGTATTACTTTCTATTACGATTAGGACTTAGTGAACTCTTGAATATTGGCTAAGTTAGACTATCATTACTGATTAATTTTATATCTTTAATAAATAATTTATTTGGACTATTTTTGTTAATTTTAGTCATGAAATCGTTGGAATCGCAACAAAAGCTGGTAACAACGTGACAAAGTTCAAAGAAGGAGACCGAGTAGGAGTAGGCGTAATAATCGACTCATGCCAATCATGTGAATCATGTAACCAAGACTTAGAAAACTATTGTCCTAAACTTGTTTTCACATACAATTCTCGTTCTTCTGACGGAACAAGAAATCAAGGTGGTTATTCCGACGTAATTGTTGTCGATCACCGCTTTGTCTTAAGCTTTCCCGATGGTTTACCAAGCGATGTAGGCGCACCGTTACTCTGTGCTGGAATCACTGTGTACAGTCCTATGAAGTATTATGGTATGACTGAAGAATCAGGGAAACATTTAGGTGTTAGTGGACTTGGTGGACTTGGTCATATAGCTGTGAAGATTGGTAAAGCTTTTGGTTTAAGAGTTACTGTGATTAGTAGGTCATCAGAGAAAGAGAAAGAAGCAATTGATCAACTTGGTGCTGACTCGTTTCCAACAACGGATTCTCAAAAGATGAACAAATGCTTCTTCTTTTTTCTATAACTCATTGAACTTTATGCCTCTATGCTATGTTTTTATTTTATCACTCAATAAAATCAATGTTACTCATTAGTCAACTTAATGGAATGTATCAGACGATATGCGATTTTTATTTTATTTTAATCTTGTCTAACTTAGGCTGATAGTACTAACTAAACATCATTGATTATCTTTTTATTTATATAAAAAAACACAAATTGGATGTTAATATAAAAATAATGTGGTTTTTTAAAGTTCTTTTGGTATCTCTGTTCTATCTATCCTTTGTATCTTACAGACTATATGACAATGGTTTTGAAACAGAGATCATAGATTTTCTTGAAGATAGTGCAAATGCACAAATTAACTTTCTTCGTGGACAAGTTACTTCTCTAGGTTATCGCTGTTTATACTAAGCTCTGTTTCTAGACAAAACTTGGATGTGTTTTGATAATTGTATCTATTCCAATTAAATTTGATGGATCTTTGTCCTTTTCTAAGCGCACATTGACAATCTCTCATCATATATTTTTTTTTTAAAAACATATATTATAACCATAATAATTAGTGTCTGCATACATCATGCGAGGAACACATATCATATCATATCATATCACAGGGGAAGGAGCCGGAGAAGAGCCACCGGAAATAGGAGATTGACAGAAACCACGGAGGACATTGGTTTCGTCAGATGTAAAGCCAAGAGACGTAAGCATCGCCGGCCAACAATCGGAGGTGATGATATCAACGGCGTTGCAGCAGTCAGAGCCGAGTTTGGTCTCGCCGTTGAGGAAGAATAGAACGATCTCGTTGGTGCATGATTTCAGCTCGTACAGTGCATCCCAACATTGCATCAGTCCTCCTCCGGTAAGCCTCACCGCAATGTTGGTGGAATCGGCCACAGACGGGAGAGTTCTGCCGGAGACGTTGAGGATGAGGAGGAGAGCAACGGTGGAGAAGAGGAAACTTGTCTTAGAAGCCATTGTGTTATTTTTAGATTTTGTACTGCGTTGTGTGTGAATTGTGATGAGAGTGGAGTTTGCTAAGAGCTGCAATTTATAGTACTGTGGTTTTTAACGGATTTGAGGTTTTAATTGTGTGATTAGATGTGGTTTTTAGTGGGGGAAGTGGGAGAGAACTTAATGATTTTACTTTAATCTTAAATCATGGATCTTTACGAATGATTAATAACGGTCTTAACGGAAGATAACAAACGAAGGGTCAATTTCTTAATTGTAAACAATTAAGTTAAGAAACAAATGGTACAAAAGTGGCTGTAGTTTAGACCTGGGCTCGAATCCCACCAGCAGCCACACTTATGTTTTTTGGATTTTATGTTTTTCCCTTAAGTCGTCGACCTTCATAGCCCATATACCCAAGGCCCAATATCAATAATCCGTCCATTCATTCACACGTACGGTTTTTTGTTGTTGATGTTGTTGTTGCGCTAACTGAAAAAGTTAACTTATTTGGATTAATTTAAAGCAAGAGTCAACACAAACTTTACAGTCACATCTAAAGCAGCAGATGGTGGAGAATTCTCAGAGCTTTACATCATCAAATGGACATCTTTGTTGATTGCTCCGACGACCCTATTGATCATTAACATCGTCGGAGTAATTGTTGGAGTTTCGGATGGTATCAATAATGGGTATGACTCTTGGAGTTTCGGACCGCTTTTTGGGAGATTGTTCTTTGCTCTTTGGGTGATTGTTCATTTGTATCCATTCCTCAAAGGGTTGCTTGGGAAACAAGATAGAGTGCCAACCATTATTTTGGTTTGGTTGATTCTTCTCGCTTCGATTGACTCTCTTATGGGTTAGAGTCAATCCGTTTGTGCCCAAAGATGGACCAATCTTAGAGATCTGTGGTCTCGACTGTTTAAACTGAGAGCGCTGCGTTTTATTTCTTTATATATAACAAGAAGAAAAACAAAAAGAAACTGCAGTCTTTCATGGTGAAAGATGGGAGATTTGAATCTTCTATCCTGATGAAGATAACGGTGGAAGCCATGTGATGATGACAATGATGATGGTGATGTGGGTGGGTATTGTGTAGACAAAAGGAGCTCTGGACAGTTTACGTGTTATATTTTGTTTTAAGTCTTTTCCTCATTAATTCTTTTATTTTAATCTAATAAATAACTAGTTTTTTTCTTAGTGTAACCAGTTCTGGCCTTTAGGTAGATAATAATTTAATTTAATTAGTGAAAAGAGTATACTGTTTTCAAGTTATTTTCTCTTATTTTGACTGTTTTTTTTAATGTTGTTGTGTAAGCCCAGCTTCGTCAAATAATGCAATTTGTTACAGATGTAGGTGGAAGTTTATCTAAAATTTGAGTGTCATGTAATTAGGCTGTAAATACTAAATAGAGTCATTGGTCGTTGATTTGTAAAATAAAGATAAAATTGTTTGTCATGAGTGTGGTGTAAGTAATTATCGTTTATTGTTATCGCATATACTAGGTATAGTTTTTTTTATATATCATTTAGATCGAAATATTTGATTCGTAACCTAAATTTTATTTTAGGGTTTAACACGACTTATTAGAGTTAAATTCCAGTGAAAAACACTTGATTATACACCGTATAGTTATATTCGTATTGTTCTAATATATGTAATACGTAAGATTATATTAGTTCAAATGATGATGTAGATGTAAAAAAAAATGCCAATTAATATGGCTGGGAAGGAAGCCATTTTAGATTCCACAAAAAAAGTTTGTTTCACCGTATGGGATTGCAACACGTGGATGTGACAAACCTGGAATCGGAATAGCTTACGTGGAACCCACCAAATCGTGTAATAGAAGTCAAATGCCTCTATAGCGGTGTAAGCTAAAAGTAATCCTCATTGAAGAAGTAATATAGGAAGCAACCATAGCCGTTGGATCAACGAGACAAAACTTCATCTGAGGACTAAAATTTCGACGGATCATATTCTAGAGATACGATACACACGGTTGCAGTAGATCATGCTCTCTCTTTAATAAAATTAAATTATTTATCAGAAGACACGTTCTGCTTCTTACGAAACCGACTTTGTAGTTTCTTCCTTTTTTCCATTACACAAAACGATCAAACGACAAGACAAAAACAAACAAAGGTTTTATATTAAAAATCAATCGGCTCTCGCGTTTAAATTCTTGTTTATTTTTTCTTACAGATTGGTTTGTTTCGACATGAACGATCCACTGGGGAAAACAAGCTTTTCTATAGAATCGGCCGAGATCGTGTTCTCCGAGACGGAGATGGCAGCGGCGGAGCAGCTTATGCAGCTAAGCGAAGAAGAAACGATGAGCTGTAGCAGCAGCACCGGCGGAGATTTCGGCGGCGTAAAAGGAGGCGGAGATAAAATAAGGCATGAAGTTGTTAGCTCGAGAATCGAAAACGAGCAAAACGACGGCGTACGAGTGAATTGTAATCTTGGCGTGGAGAGGAAGAGGAAGAGGAAGAAGAAGTTTCGATCTGTCGAGAGTCTATACAAAGCCATGAAGCAGATTAGGGATTAATGGAAGAAAGGGGGCTGCTTAATTACTTGTTAATTACGTTTTTGTTAATCGTTTTCAGTATCATGTTCAATGGTTTTCTTGTGTATATTTGTAGTTCTTAATTTAATGTTGGATCTTGAGAGTCTGTGATGTTAGTTTTTGAAGTTATGCAGATGAAAATTGTAAATATTTTGTTCTCGCATGAGACGAGATTCTGTGTTTTCTCTTTTACATTTTGTTGCAAATATCACACTGTGTCATGGATCTGATATTACATTCAAAATTTCCTATATTTTAAGAAATTTATTTACGTGCCAATTATTTCGTTTTGAAATTTAAAATTTCGAGTTCTGTGATGTGCCCATCTGAGATAATTATTTGTTACCTTTTCAAAAGGTTTTGTGATGTTCTACAACATACACATACAACAAGATTTATTCAAATTTTGGTAATACTTTTTTTACTCGTTCCAAAAAAATTCTAAGCTAATACTATATTTTCTTCATGTGAAAAGTGAAACATTCGAACATGAATTCGAGTCATAAGAAGTTAATTTTTATTGTATATCTATAACTGGATTTCTAGTTAAAAAAACAAATGATTAACACATCAAATATACGCTCCATAAAAATCTTGTTAACGTCCAAAACTGAAACAATATTTTGCAACAATCTGTGATTAGACTTTGAAAAACATCTATTCAACAAGAAAATCAATTTTATTTTGCACGAATGTTAGATTTAATTTAAATATTGAATAGAAATTTATACTAGCATCTAATAAAATATGAAAATTTATATTTTCAACATCTCATTCAAAAAAGAGTTGGGCCCATTCGAAAGACACATAAAACTTGATGGACCGGGTCCACATTCAACCATAATAAAATTTGAAGTAAATTTACCCGCCACTTGAAAAACAAAGATCAGTGCCTTCTCTAAGAAGCTGGCGGGAAAATCCCAAATCTTTTCCCGGGAAAGTATATAAAAATTTCGGCCATTAAAGGACAAAACCACAAGAAAGTAGAAGCCCTAAAGATATTTGAAACCGAAACCCCATTAACCCCTTTGACGCCTTCTTCTTATCTCTTTATAAAAACCATTTCTTTTCTTCAACACAGTTTATTATTATCAGACGCCTATCATCTGTTCGACAAAATTCCCCCGAGAGATTTTTCTTCCTTCTGACAAAAGAAATGTATGTAGTGAAACGTGACGGAAGACAAGAAACCGTTCACTTCGATAAGATTACTGCGAGGCTTAAGAAACTAAGCTATGGGCTTAGCAGTGACCACTGTGACCCTGTACTCGTTGCTCAAAAGGTCTGTGCTGGTGTCTATAAAGGTGTCACCACGAGTCAACTCGATGAATTGGCTGCTGAAACTGCTGCTGCTATGACTTGTAACCATCCTGATTACGCCTCGGTTAGTTCTTATTCTCTTAGTCATTTTCTGATTGGATCGGTGTTTATTTGATTAAATTGTGTTGCTTCAACAATTGTGACGTTGTAACTATTCACTGTACTGATTCAGGTTGATAAGAGATAACGTGATCTGTATAATTTACAATGTTTTTATGTGGTTATGTATCAGCTTGCTGCTAGGATTGCTGTCTCAAATCTTCACAAGAACACTAAGAAATCATTTTCTGAGACGTGAGTGTTATACTGAACTCTTTCTTATTGGATTTGAGTTTATATGAATTGAATTTGATGGATTTGTGTGGTATTTAACAGGGTTAAGGACATGTTCAGTCATCTCAATGAGAGATCTGGACTAGCGTCTCCTCTAATAGCTGATGATGTATATGACATAATTATGAAGGTAAGCAGAAAACTTGTGTTATAGATGTGATTTTTGATGGTAAATGTCATTGGTTGTATCTTGTATGTAATTGAATTGTGGTTTCGTTTGGTTTGTTTAGAACGCTGCTCGTCTGGACAGTGAAATCATCTACGACCGTGATTTTGAATATGATTTCTTTGGATTTAAAACTCTTGAGAGATCATACCTCTTGAAAGTCCAAGGGACAGTTGTTGAAAGGCCTCAACACATGCTGATGAGGGTTGCTGTTGGCATCCACAAGGATGATATTGAATCTGCAATCAAAACTTACCATTTGATGTCTCAGAGATGGTTCACTCATGCATCTCCTACACTTTTCAACGCAGGAACTCCAAGGCCTCAGGTAAGTCACCATATTGATATTTATGTATATATGGGGCTGGTCTCTTAAATGTGTTTTTGCTTATCTGCTGTTGAAATTGATTTATTTGGCAGTTAAGCAGTTGTTTTCTGATCTGCATGAAAGATGATAGCATTGAGGGCATATATGAAACACTCAAAGAGTGTGCTGTTATAAGCAAATCTGCTGGTGGTATTGGTGTTTCAGTTCATAATATCCGTGCAACTGGAAGTTATATTCGTGGCACAAATGGAACATCTAATGGTATTGTTCCTATGCTGCGTGTATTCAACGATACTGCCCGTTATGTTGACCAAGGAGGAGGCAAGAGAAAGGGTACATCTCAGCATATACTTTGATACTATTAGCATAATCATCTGTGCAGTGTATGGTCTCTAGTTTATCTGATGTTTTTTTTTTAATTGGTGAAGGTGCCTTTGCTGTATACCTGGAGCCATGGCATGCTGATGTCTTTGAGTTTCTGGAGCTGCGGAAGAACCATGGAAAGGTACATTCATACCTGGATAATTCACCATGTGTTCTCCCCTAATGTAATTTCCAATCTAATCTCATACAATCTCTAAATTCACTTTTCCCCATTGCAGGAAGAACACAGGGCTAGAGACTTGTTTTATTCTCTCTGGATTCCAGATCTTTTCATGGAGAGGGTCCAAAGTGATGGGCAGTGGTCACTGTTTTGTCCTAACGAAGCTCCAGGTTTGGCAGATTGCTGGGGCAATGAATTTGAGAGACTGTACACGAAGTATGAAAGAGAGGTGAATCCCTATTTCATCCATGTATATACTGCTTCTTTAGTGGCTCGAATTCTTGTTATCTAATACCAGTTATGTTTGTTCATATCCTTAGGGCAAGGCCAAAAAGGTTGTCCAGGCACAGCAGCTTTGGTATGAAATATTGACATCCCAGGTAGAAACAGGGACACCATACATGCTTTTCAAGGTAAATAACAGTCATGATTATGTAGCTACACCTGTTCTTACAGTAACAGTCATAGGTCTTATAACCACCGGTTCTTACTGTTAATTTTGATACTCTACACTGTAGGATTCATGTAACCGCAAAAGTAATCAGCAAAATCTGGGTACCATAAAGTCATCCAATTTATGTACTGAAATCATTGAGTACACTAGTCCAACAGAAACTGCTGTGTGCAATCTTGCATCTATTGCTTTACCAAGATTTGTAAGAGAGAAGGTGTGTGGCTAACTGATATTGCGGTCCTTTAAAATTTATCTTTTCTGTCACACAAGGTAGAGTTTAACATTCTTCATCTCACAACAGGGCGTCCCATTGGACTCTCATCCATCAAAGCTTGCTGGCAGTCTGGACTCAAAGAATCGTTACTTTGACTTTGACAAGTTAGCAGAGGTCATATACTAAGTACTTGATCTCAGTAGACCTAAAATTTGAATCTCAATAAAATCTTCCCTGGAGAATTTCCCTGTCTGTGATATGATGTTGACTTTTTCATCTTTCTGCGTGGCTAGGTGACTGCTACTGTTACTGTTAATCTCAATAAGATTATAGATGTGAATTACTATCCTGTGGAGACAGCAAAAAATTCAAACATGCGTCATAGACCTATTGGTATTGGTGTGCAAGGTCTAGCTGATGCATTTATCCTCCTTGGAATGGCATTTGATTCTCCAGAGGTAGACTTGTTTTGCATAATGATCAGCCACTGGAAATAATTTTGTTTCTGTTCTTAATCAGTTTGATTTGTTACTCAGGCCCAACAACTGAATAAGGATATATTCGAAACCATATACTACCATGCACTCAAAGCATCTTCAGAGCTTGCTGCTAGAGATGGTACATATGAGACATACAAAGGAAGTCCTGTGAGTAAGGTATGCATCTCAACCCACGATTGACCATCTTCATTGACCATCTTCATATATTGGATGATTTTTTAGGGAATCCTTCAACCTGACATGTGGAATGTAACTCCATCAAACCGCTGGGACTGGGCTTCTCTTAGGGAAATGATATCAAAGAATGGAGTAAGGAACTCTCTTTTAGTAGCACCGATGCCAACTGCTTCAACCAGTCAGATTCTTGGGAATAATGAATGTTTCGAGCCATATACATCAAACATCTACAGTCGCAGAGTCTTAAGGTGTGTGATTAAATCATCTTACAAAGTATGTTTTTGGTTTTCCCCATATGGTTCTGACTCATTGGGTCTTCTTTGTTTGTTCAGTGGTGAATTCGTAGTGGTGAATAAGCATCTTCTCCATGACTTAACTGATATTGGAATTTGGACTCCAACGCTGAAAAACAAATTAATTAATGAGAATGGTTCAATTGTAAATGTCCCAGAGATACCTGATGACTTGAAGGCAATTTACAGGTATAGCTCCCACTTCTTTTGTGTTCACTCACTCACTACTGTGTCTAAATACCGAGATTTGACTTGTTTCTTCTGCTAAACTACACAGAACTGTCTGGGAGATTAAACAGAGAACAGTGGTGGACATGGCTGTTGATCGTGGATGCTACATAGATCAAAGCCAAAGCTTAAACATACACATGGACAAACCCAACTTCGCAAAACTCACTTCCTTACATTTCTATGCTTGGAAAAAGGTACAAGCTTACCTTAGACATCACTAACTCTTTACTCCTTAGTTTTGAGAATACTCTTATCTCACTTGAATCTACCTTCAGGGTTTAAAAACGGGTATGTACTATCTGCGTTCACGCGCTGCAGCAGATGCGATCAAGTTCACAGTTGACACAGCCATGCTCAAGGTAAAAAAAACAATGCAACACTCATTACACTGACTCTTCTTGTGAATTCAGACATCTTACCTGTAAATTGTCGTTATTCAATGTAGGAGAAGCCGAGTGTAGCAGAAGGAGACAAGAAAGAAGTAGAAGAAGAGGATAATGAAACTAAGATGGCACAAATGGTTTGTTCCTTGACAAACCCTGACGAGTGTCTTGCTTGCGGAAGTTAAAGCTCTTAGTTGAAGTTTGGTGTTTAAAAGTTAGAAAGTCAAAGTGTCTCTTGGACTTGGGGTCTTCTTATTTGCTTGCTGATTTGTATATTGTCAATAGTTTCTGAGTGGTTGATGTTGCTTCGAGTTTGTGTAATCCAAGGTCCTGATTTTTTCTTTCTTTTGAAACAATAAGGTAACGAAAATATATATTAATCTTGTAGCTATCTTTTTACAATTATTGGTACTAACAAAAGGTAATTTAGAATTCATTCTAACACGGATAGATTAATATTTTTACTATTTGATACATGATTTTGATGTTTACGTACATGAGTGAGTTGTAATAATTTGTCAATTAGAGTTATTAAAAATTAAGGGGATTTGGCCGTTGTAGCCCTTTAAAATTTATATATTTTTCCAAATAGTTACGTATACAACATTTAAATATTTACATATATAACATTTTATACAACGTTTGATCAAATTTTGTTGGAAGGTAAAATGAAGTGTAATGTTATAGTAAAAAGTTTAAGCTAATTCCAAAAATTTCATGAAATTGGTTTAGTGGGATCATGAAGTTACGTAATAATTATAGAAATTTTTGAATAAACGTAATTACGTAAGTGTGATTTTTGAGTCGTATTAAGTACATATATTTAAGTAAGCAACCCACAAATGATCGGTGTTTCACAATCCATGTGGTATGTCGATCAACGTTTGATAACCATGTTTCGTAATCAATAAAGTGATTAGAGATCTTGTCAACTGGGAGTTTATGCTGAATATTCTCATGTCCTACTAAAGCCTAGAATTTGAAGAAAAGTTTGTACGACCTTTTAGAACGAATTAATGTTAAGATGTTGTACAATTGATGTACAATTCATTTCAAGAATAAAGAGAATATTGATGACAATTACAACTTATTTTTTTAAATTGTCCATCAACCAATTATCTCGACACTGTTACCATATTAGTGATGTTGATTAAAATGTTATATCAAAGTTAATGAGTAGTCAAAAAATCTTTTCTACCAAGGCAAATTGTGTAAGCTTTGTAGTACACTTGTTGATAGATGCTTTGATGTTTCTTCTATGGAATTTGAGTTTTGAATCCCATAATATATACAGATTATAGAAACAATTTTTATCACAGATTTCAGTTTATTGATTAGGGGATATGTATGACAAAGGTAAAATTTGCATTTGCAAATCCATATATTGCTGATAAAACTAAACTGCTAGTTGTATAATGATTTTTTAGTTATCTGTCGTAATCATGTGTTGTCTACTGCTAAATTCATCGATAATATATAGTTGATTATCATATAATAAGAAAATAAAATTAAAGATCTCTAATGATCATGTAACATACAATTATAGAAAACCACAAAAAATTTACTTCTATTTTGACAAAAAACATTTCTGAATTGATTTATCAAAAAATATTTCTTACGCTAATGATAACTATACATAAAAAAGTACTAACAAAAGAGAATAGTAAATTCTTAATCCAAGCTTTTCGACCTAACTTTCTTTGTTCTCTGGATATTCAATCATTTTTACCAAAATTACTACGTTCAATGTATGGGGTAGGAGTGTGCGAATGTCTCATGGCACTGTGTGAGGATTTTAGTCCATTGACATACATTCTAGGTTATCCATCCGCTTCCTATTTCTGAATGTCGTTCCATCTCGATATGGCTTTCGAGATATGGTAATCGTTAGGTCCTCCTCTCGCTTTGATGGTGATTATGAGATGTTTGCAGATTACCTCCGTGGTATACTTTTGAGTGGTCTTCTCGCGATTACTCTGAAATTTTATCTAAACATGGTTAATATTGTTGGCAATTATGTTTACGCTCTTATTGTTTTGGATGTTGTTGGTGACGGTGTTGCTACCAAGACTTGGTATCATACCATGCTCTTTATCGGTCATGGGACGAATGAGCATGATACTGATTTTTGGGAAGCCAAAAATTTATTTAGAGTCTAGTGACGGATCCAGAGCTTTGCTCGCAAAACATCACAACATTATCATTAACTACTATATGATCATGTTTTTCCAGTGAGCCTACCGATCTCTATGATATTTGTCATAGCGTCTTCTTTTGCACTTTGATTTGACTTTTTTTGGTTAGATGTACAAAATGCGATCATTATAAGTTTCAATTATTTTGATAGTTTTATTTTTTTTAATATTTCTGTTTATTTGCATGACATAGAGAATATCATATTCTGTTGACCGCTAAATTAAGATCTGTTTATTTGCATGACAAAAAATGTACAAGCGAATATATATAATAGTACAAGTGAACGGTGAAATTTGTGTGTTTGTTTCTAATATCGTTAAGATTAAAGTAAACCTCGTAGCCAAACACTCTTACAACTTTGACGAATCGATTATTACTGATTCTTTATCGATAGTCGTCCCGCCTTCATTGCGAAATTCAAATTCGATTCCTCATACTCAATGAGCGATCTCATTTTGATCTCAGACGGCGTGGATGATGCTACTCCACCTTCGAAGAAGGCTCTGATTTTGAACTTGGATTCCGATCCAACGCCGCAGAAACAACCGCCGGGATCTGCTTCTACTACTCCATTGTTCATCGACGAGACACCTATCTCTGAAGATGTCAGTGTCGTTAAGTCTTCCTTTGGTTCTGGAATTGGAGTTTCTTCACACTCTGAGAACAAGTTTTCCGGTAAGTAAACGTTCCTGATGAGTCTTTTCAGTTCTTTGTTAGGGTTTTAGTATTTCGCTGAGTTTGTTTTGGGGAATTTGATTAGGTAAACGATTAATATCTCTTCAGTCTGATTCTGAAGACAGTCCTCGACCTGAAATTTCGAAGAACTATGCTGATTCTTGGAAGCAACGTTTTGAATTGGAATCTGGATCTAGTGATGCAGATTCTGGTGACTATTTATTTGATATGATGTCCAATGGAAGAAGTTTCAAATTCTTTCCTCAAATCTTTTGAGTGTTTGCGGAGAATCCTCGTCTTCTTATACTCTTAAACTATACATGGGTGTGAAGTACATGACCCGGAAGCTCAACATTGAATAGAAATAATCTCTGTGTTGACGTCCTTGATTTTGATGCACAGGAAGAAGTTAACTCGGTTATCAGTAAATGCTGATGGTACATTAATGTCCAAGAATGCAGTTGATAAGCACTTACTTCAAAAGAGCACATGGTAGAGTAATCTAAACCCAGTTTAAGTTTAGATTTATGTTTTCAATCTCTTTAAATCAGCTGATTT
Organism: Cardamine chenopodiifolia; assembly: GCA_963922655.1. Lineage (NCBI taxonomy): Eukaryota > Viridiplantae > Streptophyta > Magnoliopsida > Brassicales > Brassicaceae > Cardamine > Cardamine chenopodiifolia. Next base: position 260,528 of record OZ000486.1, read on the forward strand.
GTTTAATAAGTAAATATGCATGTGGTCTATAGGTAGAAAGCATTGGTAACAATACCAAAGGTACAGCCAAGATACGCTGTAGCAGTGTCGAAGAAATACCCATCCATGAAGTCTCTTCTTAAGGTTTATATGGATTCTTACATATCAGTGAGTAAACACAAACTATGGATTCGACTTCTCAGTTTGTTTCTAATGTTTTCTGAAGGAAATTGTGTGTTGTTTGTTTTTTAAAAACTGGAAATAGGATCATGAGAAGGAGTTTCTACTGAAAGACTTGAAGGTGGAAAATTTAGTAGGAGGAGACACAAGGGTAGGTGAGATTCATTCGAAGCGGATATCCAGAGTTCTCATGTCTACAAATGGAACAATTAAGACTGATGACGTCGAAAATGGTGCTGCTTCCTTAAACTTTTCCTACATATGACTTAAACAAGAGCTAGGAGAACATTAAATAGTCCCATAACTATCTCTGCCAGACAAAACATAAGAATGATTGTGTCTGAGATTTTTTTTTTTTTTTGGTATATGTATGCAAGTTAACCTATGAAGAAGTTGATCATCTCTTTTCTTTCTTCTATTGATTTTCATATATTGTTCAGTTCATTCGTTGTATGAAGTCTTTAACGTGTGTGTTTAGTTTCTGACTCGTTTTCTATCTGAAAGGTGTATTAGATCATATGTTTCACTTTCGTGTGCTTTACTTGTAGAGTTGCTTCAGTGTCTACATAGTCAGAGTACTGAGAGCTACTATACTTAGTTTTTGGTTCCGTCTCTGATGCAGCACATCTTAGTTTGATCGAGTCAGTTATTTCTTTTCTATTTCGGTTACAGTTTGGTGTTATTATAATAAGTTTATGTGTTCTACTTTTCTATTTCTATTTGATTTTGCTTCTTTGTTTCTTCATATATAGATAGATCCTTAGGCTTTGTACGTGGACACATTTTGATTTGATTGATCAAAAAGAGTCGAGGAGAATTTCCTCAAATCCACCTGTAGTTTAAAAAAACAATTTTTAAGTTGCCTTTTTCAATAATATTTCTTGATATAGTGTGGATTTGTCATCAACAAATTTTCAAACCCCAACCACTCCACGTCGAGAAAACGACGTTATTGATGAAATATAACTAGACAAAAAAATAATAATATCCCAACCACTTCACGTCGAGAAAACGATCTCTTCTTGATTACATATTAATCAGTGATCCACTAAAACACCTCTGCTTTACTCTCTCTGTCTCAAATTATTTGGCTTTTGGGATTTATGTTTTCGGATGTCTAGTTTGAATCATGATCATAATCACTGGTTTATTTTTATGCTAGTTATTCAAGATTCCAATCTTGGTTATCGTAATAGGAAAACTCGAGCATTTCTCACATTCATGCCCTTTAACTTCACCAGAGATTGTAGCTTACGGCATCTGCAACATTTGCTTCAAAGACGAACCTATCGAATTCGCATGTAAGCCTTGTAACTTCGATATATGTAAAGCTTGCTCTAAGCTACAGCATAAAGTGTCACACAATGCGGCTTTTGGATCACGGGGCTTTTGGATCAGGAGATTTCTCTCTCGTACTTCTTGTAATGTCCCTTTTCAGAGTCCGGGTATCCCCTTGCTGATCTCGGAATCTTTCTTTGAAGAAGTGTGGAAGTGGTGTTCTCTTTTAGGCGCCGATTTCAGATTTTGGATCGTGAGTGTTCTATCTCGTCCTACTTGTATACTCTCTATTCAGGGAACGAGTGCTTCGACATTTCAAAAACAAGTTATGACTTTCAAAACGTCACGGAATCTTGGTATTCTCGTGAGGCAATGTATCTCAAAGCTTGATATAAATTTGTTCAGCTTTGCACCAATTCGAGTGGCTTATTTTTGTGGTAGTCTTTAGACCTCCTTATCTATTTTCTAGTATTTGCTTTTTTTTCCTTTTATCATGTAGTTGTCCGGATAATATGGTTCGTTATGAATACATTAATCTGTGAATCTTTTTTTTCATGTAAATTCATCGGTTTCCACCGGATTCTCTTTAGAAGAGAGTCTATAAACCAAAAATCTTAATATATGGAATTTTGACGACAAAAGTAAAATAAAATAAATAAATAAATAAATTCAAAAATTATTTAAGATAATAACCGATACTATTTTTTTGCATAAAAGAAAATATTTATTTTATCTCAAAACAACAATTGATTTTATTCTGAAAATATAAATTTAAGTTTTTTGAAGTTATTTTAGTAAATTAATATTAGATTTTAATAGAAAAAAATTATTTTTCAAATTATATAACATAAATTGGGCATTTTTCCAAAATTTCTCAAAATATTAACTAAATGTAATTATATGTTTAACAAACCCAAAATTGTGAAAAAATTGTGTCATGAACAGAGTTAAGAAAGCCCAAAAGGCCATAGACTCACAGTACTGAGCTCCAGATGGTCAGGGCAGGGTTAAGGTTTTGTATAACAACATACCGGCGGTCGGCAGAAGTGGACACAACATATTAGGTTAAAAAAACATTTGGGCTTTATGGGCCGTTGCAAAATTCTAGACCGAGTTATTCAGGTTTCGGTTTGAAGAATTTTGATGAATTCATTTTCGGATTTGACAAGAATGAGATGTTTTAAGAAAAAGTTAAATCTTTGAACCAAAAGCCAATTTAAAGGTAAACCAATGATCACCATGTATGGTCTTACAAGTCATAATTACATCTAAAGTGTCTCATCCTTTCTGATAGATTTCGTTTGGATATTCATTTTATATAATAAAAATGCCTAAAACCAAAATTTGATCAGTTAAATTATCTTTTCAATCGACTTTCCTCGGCACTCTTTTGATTCAGTTTAAACATAACTTTTATTTAAACGTCTCCATTTTCATTTATCACCATTATCAAACACATGAAACCACGTTTGTGTCTAAAAATCTAAAAAGCGTAATATAACCAGAGAAAGTCAGACTCATTAGGTATTCCAATCAATCCATGGTGAAGCCTTTATTAAAATGCCAAACCAAAAACAGCAAAAGGAAATGATCTTCTTTTTCAAGGCAAAGATCTTCTTCTGCCTTTCTTACAACAAATCAAATGTATACGAGGATCAAACCTTAAAGGAAGTTACGGATGTCCAGTGACTTCACGTCAGGCATTTCCTCATCCTCGAATTCCTCCCTGAAAAATCAGTAAGTTCCATCGTGTTATAACATAGATGGAGATCAAAGATTGATTTGAATGAGAAACACAAAGAAAAACTTACTTCTTTTTCTGAGCTTCCATTGCTTCAAGAGCATCACTCTTCAGCTCATCCAATTGTGCTTTGGCAATGCTAAGCTCCAACTTTTCCTCGTATTTTGGAAGATCTTCTTTTCTAATCCCAAGCCTGTTCAGATTAATGAGATGCAAACATGTAATTCAATTAGCTAGAATATGTAAATAATGAGCAATGGGGATTATTTGTTCTTGTTGTGTATGTGTTGTTGATGAGAGATGACCCACTTTTTGTTGACTTTCTCGAATTCGGCAACCAAGAGATCCATTCCTTTCTTGTCGCTTCTCAGGAGAGGCTTTTTTATGTCCTTTTCGACTTTCTCCAAAGCCTCAAACATCATGGCCTCAGCACCAAGTTCATCAGTAAGCCCCCTCCTGCAAGATATACCACAAGCAGAAGAATAACTCAAGACTGCTTTCAACAATTCATAAAATGTTGCAAACAATAGCAGAACAAAGAGGGAAATCAAAAAGATTGGTAAGATAATGCAGTTTTCAAATAATTGCTTAACAATCACATTCAAGATATTACAGGGTGGTTTTCCAGTAATTTAGAATTACTGCTACTGTCACACATTGAATTTATTAACATAAGTAGAGACACTTGACTGGTGCTACAAACTACCCAAAATAACGACTGAAACTAATTCGAAGTCTAACACTTACCTGGTGCGGATTTCCTGCAACTTCAACAAGTATGCACGAGCATCTGGAATCTCTCGAGTCTCAGTGTCAATGTCATGTTTAATGCGTTGAGACTCTGAGAACATGTCTGCCCTGCATAACAAGAAAAGACATGACAAGAATCCAAATTAACAAGGTCTAATATGACCCATATGACATTAGCTTCAGGGAAATTGAAAAGTGAAACCCAGAAATCTCCAACAAACAGAAATACAGACAGCAACATACATCCAAGCTAAATAACAAACATCTAGAAAAGAGCAACAAGAGGCCTACTTTTGCCTGATGGTCTTCATCACATTTGCATACTGTTTCACCGCAGCCGGGTCCTCTGGGTCAAGGGTGATCTTTTCCTTACGGAGAATATCAACAGCAGCCTGAAATTTGTTCTTGATCTCAAAAAAGACACCCTTCAACATCTCTGTCAAAAAGTGTAAAACTTTTGAGTCAATAATAGTAAACGGCAATGCTTGTTCACTCTAAGCAAAGACTACAGATTTCAGAAATACACTGAACATAATCCATTATAAACTGGACACATAAAAACTCAACAGAAGAAGTAAAGAGATAATAAACTTCTTAAGAACACAGCTTGCAGAACAACAATCCTAGCAATCATGGCCTGGGATTCTCAAGATTATATTGCCTTGACCAACAAAATTTCTCAACAAATTTCACATTTTTTCAACTATACACCATGTTAAACTCAAAAACAAGAACAGCTAAACAAAGGAAAGCAAATGTTTTCAGAAAAATAATGCAATCAGAAACAACTAATTCAACTATGTGTGTTATTGAAATTACATGTATAAAAACGAATTATCCAATTTACAAAAAGATATCAGTTTAGTTCACAAACCATCTCCTTTAAATGTTGGACGAGCAGCTTCCTCTGCAAAGGCACGAATTGGAATAGCATGCTGCTGCTGCAAAATGACAAGACTCCCCTGTAGCTGCATAATAAGAGTAAGATAAGTTGCAGCTAATAAATGAAATCAGAAACATATGATCATTCACAAGATTTTATGAGAACAAGCTAGAAAATGCCCATCGATATCATACTAGCAGAGTTCAAGACCAATAAAATCTATCATTCAATTCAATAAAACTCTCCGATCGAGATCGTAGAGAAGATAACAAAAATTCGGTAACAGATACGATGACGAAATTGGAAATGGCAAACCCTATGATATGATTCGGTAATCGATATCATCAAATCCATCATTTCACTCAAATCATCGCATTGAAACATATAAAACCCAGAAATCGGGGAATAAAGAGGAATCAAACAGACCGAAGAAGAGGATTGAAATGAATCAGAAGAATCGAGAATACCTGCTTAGATCTGGAGAGAAAACGAGAAGCGTACGCCATTTTTGCAAATCGAATCTCTGTGGACCTGACGAAAATTAGGGTTTATTGTGTTGCGTTTGAGATCCCCTATCTGAGAAGAAGAAACAAGTAGTGTTGGGTAAACTAGTCGCTTTTTTACGGAGTCTCCTTTTATTTCTGCGATTTATTCGGATATCTTAATCAAAAATCATTTCTTTTCGATTTAAAATTTGTTAAATACCACTTTTGTATTATTAATTAACTAAATATTACAACGAAAATTTTAAAATATTATTAAAAAAAATGTCTATTGCTTCACTATATTAGACTAGTATGGTCGTTGACGGTTGGATGAATAATTTAAGAGGTATACATTTGTTTAGACAAATAGTGTAGAATATAACATTTTCAACTCATTTATCTATTTTTATTTGAAGTTGGAATTAGAAGATAAATAGGAAATAGGATTAGAGATATCTTATTATATAAACTTTGGTTAATCTTATAAAAATTATAACTAACAGAATTGAAACATGTGTTAGTTAAAATCTCGTATAGAAATGTGTCATAAGATTGTGGATGGACTCATAATGTGTATTATAGAACATGTGATGTATGTATGCTTGTATGACATATATACATATATATTTAGCATACATGTATACATGATAGGATGTATGTAGAGTGTGGGACATATGCAGCCATGTATAGGATGCGTTTATATATATGAATGTGTAGAATGTAAATGTGCTTGTTTAGATGAATGTGCAGGATATAGATGTGGATGATGTAGATGAATGTGTAATGTGGATGGTGTAGATGAATTGTGTAAGTAACATAGCGGATGGGGATCCGATATTCGCCGGGAGAACTTTCGTTCAAACGCGAATTATCCGCAACTTCTCCATATATTTTAAAAATATTATTAGTTCGATTTGGTTGATCGCTCAATTTTTGATTAAACAAAATTTGATGATGTCTTTAAGTAAAACAAAAAAATAAATATTATAATGCATTTTAGTAGTAAATGAAAAAAGAAGAAAAAGAAAGATTAGTTTCACCAGTAAAAAAGTTTATTTCCGTTTTAGAAGATCATTACAATTTTGATAGAGGAAGTGGTGTTGGGAAATGAGGTCCTGTAAAGAAATTACACAAAGGGCGAAAGCGAAACCTCCTTGAAACTTAGCTGTAAAGGGGCATTGTAAATTTATCAAAACGAACGAACAAAATTTGGTTTATGAAACACCTGATTTTGGTTTACTCAAAACTATTGTGAAACACCTAATTTTGAAAGGGCTACAAATATCCCAACAATTTTTCTGCCTATTTACTATATTTTTTCGTAGATTAAATAAAAATGAAGCTTGTTATTGACCTTGCCACATAGCTATAAACGTTTATGTTCTTACATCCAATACAAAATTGGTTGAGCCAATAAAAGTGCGCATTAAGGAGAAGTAGTTGCGCAAAGGAGCATATGACTTTACCAATAAAAGAGGGCACGTGTGGCTGATGATGGGAGAGAGGTTGAAAGACTCTAAACCCAAATGGGTTTGCTTTTAAATGCCAAACATAAACGTTGGACTTCTGAAAAAAATAAAATCAAATCGAATACTAATAGATCAACCTACTTAATGGTGGTTCATTAGTTGATTGATTTATCTTAAAGGTTGAAAAACTAAGTATCAATTTTTTTTACTACGACTTTAATCCATAGTTATAAATGATAAGATATAGATGTTTCACAGATTTTGTAGATTAGTCTGGACTACAATCTAAAATCTCAAGTTAAATTATATAAAGAAATACTAATATCAGTTATGGCGATTCCGACGTCGGTGTTAGAGGTTAAAGACCCTTCGTCGGTTAGGATTTCAGTTGGTCGATAGGTTTTTATTTTTCGGTTTTTTGTAATCCATCCATATTTTATGCATTTTTGCTTAGTTTTCCATTTTTTCAATTAAATATATTAAACATAGATGGAGTTACACACAAAAGAAATATCCATGGAAACTATACTAATAGGATTGAGTTTTCATAAAATACGAGATAACCTAACGTGATTCAGTGATTGTATGAATTGTATCAACGAAAAGTTTTACAAAAATTAAATAAAAATGCTATACATGAATCAAAACACTCGAAACATTGCATATATCAATTGTTTTTTTCCCGTCAATAAACCTCTATAGTTGATAGTGAACCAATAAATAATAAAGTTACCAAAAACAAAGACTGAAAATAAAATAACTGGGACTCGTTATTGTCGATCAGATTCGTTAAATATGAATCAGCAAGCACAGCCTCTTGGCTGTTCCTGATCAATAATATCTGTAACAGATGCAGATAAGTCTCTAGAATATCTGCAAATTCAAACATGAAACCTTAGAGAAAAATTGGTAAGAGTTAGATCTATCCATGAATCAAAACTATTATAGAAACTCACATGTCGTTGTCTTGTTTACGTTCATTGGAGAGAGCTTTGTGTGCAACACCCAAAAAAGCTTCATCGACATTGAGATCTTCCTTTGCAGAGGTTTCATGGTATGGTATGTTCCCCTTTGAGCCACACCATTCGATGGCTCTCTTATCTGAAACCTACATAAGTAGGAATTGCGGAAATTATGGTTTTTGATGAGTCTTAAGACGAGATTCAAGAAGAATATATCGGCTTACAACTCGGCTGTTTCCGCCATCTACATCGGTCTTGTTCCCGATCAAAACAAAGGGAAATGCCTCAGGTTCCATAGGATTTGCCTAAAGATATCAGAAAATGGAATCGAAGCGGTTAGAATTGCAAAAAGAAATGCGCAGTAACTGTAACTTCTTGCCCAAGAAAAAGAAGGTTAGGGCAAAACTTGTTTGAGGAACTCGGTGTGCCAATTACTGAGAGTTTCGAAAGATTTGAGATTGTTCACGTCGTAGACAAGAACGCAACAATCAGCACCTCTATAGAACGCAGCTCCTAGACTTTGAAATCTCTCTTGTCCTGCAGTGTCCCATATCTAAAAAACAGAGAATTTCATAAGATTTCGACCTTAAAAAATGACTAACTGTTGAAACGAGGATGATGTATATTGATTTACTTGTAAAGTGACAGATTTTTCTTCTATATGAAGCTCCTTGGTGACGAAATCTGCTCCGATCGTGGCCTTATACTGCTTGTTAAATCTTTTGTACACGTATCTTAAGTCACATGTTAAGGTTAACGCAGAAACACATATCTTATACACATACAGAGGACCCTGCCTAGGTTCATAAGAACTTAAGCCGAGTCTGAAAATGAAGCATTTTCAATGTAAAGTTTTGAAAATAATATATGATATTAGTTTCAAAACAATACACAATATTAAAATGGTAATTTCGAAAGTTCAAGACATAATATTTTTTCTTTGTTTTTCAATAAACCTTTTCTCCAAACGCTCGTAATCGAGGTTTCTAACCAGTTTACTTTCTATAGATATAACCGGATTCGAACTTAAGGCGTAAACCTTATAACACATTTTAACCAATAAGATAAACCAAACTTTACCCCAAAAAAAAAGAAAATAACCAAACTTTTGCCAAACTAGGCCCCAAAATTTTATATATTATGACCCTTCAATCACTGTCCTAAATACAGAGGTTAAACTTAAAAACAAACCGAAATGTTTAACCAGCTTATAAGTTTGATGGTGGGTTTCAAAGAGGATACTGGTTCATCAATGAAGTTTTGCCTACCCTGCAAAAAATCAAGATTTAGAAAAAAACAGAGGCAAGAAAGTTTCTTAATCTATTTTCTTTAAAAAAACAGAAAAATAGAATAAAACCCTCGATTTGTCTCCTTATCAAGAACAGTTCATAAGAGAGAAGAAGTCTCGAAAATCTTGAAAAAAGAATCTGAGATATTTATTAATTACCCACTATCTCCAAGAACAATGACCTTAAGCAATGTTCTATTCTTCAAAGAATCCATTGTCGAGAAAAGATCAAGAATCTACGAGATTGTTCTCTTTGCTGAAAAAGTTTCTTTCTGATTTTTGGACGGAGACAAAAAAGTCTACGAGATCGGTCTTGATGATTTTTCTTCTTCTTCTGTCTTCTGGGAAGAAAGAAGAAAAGGACAAAAAAAGGAAGTTATCACGTGTTGATGTGAAGAGAAACCATGTGAATAAGCCAGCCAATTCGAATCCGAATCTAAAACCTTTTTTTTTTTTAATTATTTTTTATTGATAAGTAAAATAGACTTTAGTATTTTTTTTCTCTCTTTCCAAATCATTAATTTTACAGGAGAATTGAGTTGTTTTTTTTTGTTTTCTGACAATTGTCAATTAAGTTGTCTATATTTGATCGGCAGACTAATAAATATTTTGTTAAAGTTTTATAATCAAAACAAAAAATGTAAACAAATTCTAGTTTATGAATATTGTTGTTGCTCTTTGGCAATGAGATAAAAGTCAATGAATACGTGTGTGAACATCTCGCTTTTAGACAATACATGTCTTGCTATATATTTAACATGTAACTACTTCTACTTTTTCCCACACACGTTGGTAAAAATATCAAGGAAAATGATCTCAAAACATATGAGAGGATCATGTTTATAATTTCCTTTTTCATGACTAACAAAGATATACTCACGAAGTATGAGAATTGTGTCAGTTTCTAAGTAGTAGACTTTTATGTGGAAACAGATAATAATGATAATGTGATACTTATTTCCTAGAACAGAAACGAAATAGGTGTTGAGAAAAAAGAAAATGAAATAGATGAATTAACAAGTTAAAACATGAATTAAAAAGAAGAAGAAGATGATATTAGATAATGAGGATGTCATTTTGACATTTAGTGATATTAGATAAGGTGTCGACTAGGTCGTGCTTGCCTTCATAATTTATCATAGCTTTGGTCGTTGACATGTCAGATCATATAGCTGTCAAATCAAAATATATAATACCCGAGGGCAAACAATTTTAATCATAAAAATATCATTTGAAGACTATTGAATTTACCAACGACTCGAAACGCCAATGTAATATTTTTGGTTCAATAATTTCAAATGGTATATCTGTGACTAAATTTGTTTTTCTTTTCCTGTTTAGTAGTTAAATATATTATAAAATAATACTCAAGACTGTCGTTTGATTCTTCTTTTGAACTTATAATAAAATTTTGATGAACCCAAGATATCGAAAGAGAGCCACTACTTGAGAAGAGGAGTCGCATCAATTTCATACCGAACGCTTTGTTTCAGTTTTCCAATCGCCATAAGCCCAACTCTTCAGAAAGATTCTTAAATTGACCGTGTTAGCCATATAGTTTTTTTTCCCCCCAACGTTAGCCATATAGTTTTTTTCCCTTTTCGGTAACGTTCCCTCATACAACCGTAGGCCGAAGGGTTTAGCCTACATGCTAACACTATTTTGTCTTTAGGCCCATAATAAGTACGAGTAAAAGGCCCATCCAATTAAAAGAAAATTCATTAGAGTATGTTTTATTTTATTTTTTCAACACAGTAGAATATGTTATACATTAGAGTATTTAATTAATACTCAATAAATTAATAATTATTTTAAATTAATAAAATTTTCTGATATCGAATTGCATTAATATAATAATTAACATGATTCGATAAAATAATAAGATATGTAATAATCTCATCAATATCATAAATTAATAATCATATAAATTAAGAAAATATAATTAATATAGTTTAGTGAAATGTGACTCTAATTTTTTTATCCATAAATTTTATTTTTTGCTGAAACTCATCTATAAATTCTTTTACTGCATAAAAACTGTTTATATTATCTTTTAAAATTGCACCAAAAAATTATGAAATATTTTAGATGTGATGATTGTTTTTTAACATGTAATTGAATCTAAATGTATCGCAATATTGTTATATACTTCTTACTTTAAATATATTTTTTTTTGAAATTATACAAATCCCTCTATAAATGAATAATTATTAATTTATTAATAAATTAATATTTTTATAAATTAATAAAATATTTCGGTTCCACATTACTATTTTATAGAGGTTTTATTGTAGTTTGTAACAATGTTATTTTAATGCTTATGAACTAGTTAGCATATGAAATCCTCGCAATTATTTCGATCAGGCACTGATTAATGTCGATTTTGTAACCTTTATGAATTTTACGTTATCTTTTTTTTATATAATCACTGATATATATATTATATTTGGCTGTCTATATCGCTTAGTCGGGATAAAGAGGGAGACATAATAGCCTAGAAATTAGTATTAGTACTAGTAGTTTGATCCAATATCATGGTGTTGAGATGATGTCAGTATTTGTATATTTTTGATCAAATTGTGAATTAGTACCTTAATCCTTTCTCTCTTTTTTCAAATTTTTGGCCTTTCCTTTATCTATATATTTTTGAACTAGAGAAATAAAATAAATGTTTTGGCAAATACTTTTGTTCCAAGCATATTGGAATAAATTGTTTGGATCGTTCATCCTAATATGTTACCAACAATTACTTTTTTTTTTGCATACTAAATACTAAATAGTAAATACAAACTTGCAAACTCAAAAGTCAAAAGAATAAACATGCCATGACATAAAGAGTCTCATATACAAAGTAGTTAATATATAGAAAATTATACTATCAAACCTCACATACAATATGATTTCATTTACACCTCCCCAAATTCAGTACATTACAAATCCGACCCAACAACGTATATGTGGATACATGTGATGCGTGATTATAGTGATGAGATACACTATACACATATCTCTATACACAAACTTGTAAGCATGGTCATGGAGCCGAATGTGAGAAACTATAAGTATGTGTCTGAAAAGACCAATTGTTGAGAGAGGTAAGATCAAAGTCGTCTGAATCACAATAAACCACAGAAGGGCTAGGGTGGTTATGTACCCCTTCATAGGTCGTCAATACGTATTCTGGATTGTTCGTATCTCTCTCAATCTTCTTCTTAACGATGCAATCTGGGTTCGAACACCTGTGATAATGCCTGTTTCAATATAATTAACACCATTTATTAAGTAAAACTCTTTTAAGATTCTATAAGATTTTTGATGTAATAGTTTGATTATAATACATAGTGCGGTACAATAATAATAGATTCAGTGTTAGCATAACGATAAAAACACCGTCGTTTATGTGTCCACTTGAAATCAAAGGTGAAATACAACAAAGAACTCAATTATGATATCCTCAAGTGTTAATTTTTATAAGCTTATACCACAACTTGTATGGGAAGTGGACATATATGACAAGAAAAATTAAAGTTAAAATACCTCCGAGTTGATTCTTGATAATTAATTAGTTTCAACTCGATAGATGTTATATATGCCTTATACTTATTGTGTATGATCAGGAAACATGGTCCTCATGGAGATATAACTAATTCACTAACAAACACCAAGACATATAGCATAAAATAGATATAAACATTAAATTGGACGACAAAAATACCTCTAAAGAGGAAACACTACCCTACACATGTAAAGTATTAGTGAAGGGTTTTAAAAATGTGAAGGTTTTTAATATATACTTAGTCGATACTCTGAAATGAGTGTTAATTCTTATAAATATAGGGGCTATAAAAGTTCTTTAATATTGATGAAATAAGATTTTGTAGGTAAAAAACGCACACTAGTTTAAAAAAATAAAACTTTTAATTAAGTGATTTCTGAAATTAATTAATGTGTATATCCTGTACTAGACTTCGGTTTTATATTATTTTGTACGTAATAAGAGCCGCTGAACAAAGTTTTGTAACTAACCGAATATCTTAATTAATGCCAAAGGAGTAGTAATTAACTTGTAAATTTCGACAGTCTCAACTAGTTTAGTTGTCTCAAGTTGTCCATTTGACACTTGAGTATTGTAAGATTTAAGAGATGCATTCTTTCTTAATTCATCAAGTGGTCAGATTCATTGCAAAACTCAAACCAAGACAAATTATAGCATTTGCAACTAAAATCAATAATCCAAGCTGTCGAATAAACTTTAAATATAAAGCATGTACGAGTCTTGGTAACCAAATAAAACTATTATACTAAGTTAGAAATTTACCTCGGAAATGGACTACCCCTTATCGGTTTCTTGCCGTATTTTCTCCATTTATAACCGTCATCTAAAGCATATTCAACTGATTTCGTTTTGAAAACGTGAATAATCGGATCGTCTTTGTGTCTCTTCCTCTTCTTGATCCCATCTTTGTCCCCTCTATATAAATTTATCATGTTTTTGAAACATATAACTGTTATGATAGCATTCATCAACAACAAAAGCTATATGGTAAGATATATGATATAAAAGTTGGCTTACATTTCAAGGCTAGGCGAGGTAGCTAGGTTTGTTTGAAGCGAGCTTGTGACTTCTGCAGCCACAAATTTCTCCGAGGAACTCCAACTCAAAGTGGGCGACGGAGAGTGGTCCTCGCGGCTGATTGCATCCATGATCATCTGAAAAGTATCATCATCATCGAATTTGAAAAGTTCAGGGAAATCAGCTGTGAAATTAGGGTTAAGGTTTGAAGGGTAGTTCATTTTCTTTTTCTCTAGAAGGTTTGTTTAGTGTTGTCTGCTGTTGAAGCTAGGAGGAGGAGAGATCTTGTTGAGCAGATACTGTTTATATATAGCTAAAAAGTAAATAGATAATACAATAGAATAAAAGTCTATTTGCATTTAAATAAGTAGTAAATTTACTTTCATGGTTACTTTCGTGCGTAGATTCAATGAAACTTCTTGAATAGAATTGTTGTAACAACAAGTGATTTTTTCTTTATTATTATCTGAGAAAAAATAGAACAATTCTTAAAAGTAATTTATTTTTTAGATTAACTAAGAAAAAATAAAGATTAGTTGAGTATTTTTTAATCACAAAAGTACTCCTCAAATTATTTGTTAGGAAAAAATTAATCACAAAACTATCATTAATAATTAATGGCATATCAGCATTTGCGACTTTCTCACCGCTGAAACAAAAATTTGTAAAATAAATTTGTGGTGTTTTGTTGCGGTATATTTGTTTGTATGACATATTTTTTTCTGCTGCAGATTTTATTTTAGTGGTGGCAAATTTTCTAATTCATCACAAATTTACTTACGTCTGTAATTTTTTTTTTTTGATGATCGTGATAAAGGCAACATATTTTTTATTTTTCAAATATGTTAGAGTTTTTACGGCAGATTTAATTTTTTACCACAAATTTGTTTTTTCATCGCAGATTTAATTTTTAGTTGTGGCAGAATTTTGTTTGTACTAATGATCGTAGATTTGATTACCAAAAATTAATAAATAGATTAACCTTGTAATTACCGCATATTTTTTTTCAAACTCTCGAAGGTGTATTGTTATTATATAAAACAAATATTAGTTACGACAAAATTTTCAATTTTTTTACGGTATATATTTTTTTTACTAGAATAATATTTTTAGTGTATACAGATTTATTGTAAGAGATTTGTTAATGTTATGTAACAATAGATTTTCTACCAGAGACTTATTTTAATAACATTCCCGATTTTCTAAATATTTTTCCTAATTAATGACAAAATTAATGTAAATAATTTACAAAATTCAGAGTCCAACTAACAAATGATGTTTTTCCAAATTTAGGATCAATACAGAAGAAGAAAATGCATATTGAAAAAATAAAATCAAACAATGTTTATTCAAATAAGGTTTACTAGCTAACAAATACACATATTCGTTAATTTTATTATTTTTGGTTTATGCAACCTACCAAATAAGAGGGAGAAAACATTATGTTTCCCAGTCCATCCTCATTTCATGTTCATATCATATGGTGATTTATTTCACATTAGATTTCTTCTCTTTTTTTCTTTTTTTTTTTCTTTCACCCTATGGTGATTTATGAGCAAAAACAAAATGATTGTATAGGTTTTTTTTGCATTGGTGGTATCAATCTATGCGTTAATTATACTCATTATAGTTTTATATCCTTCTTCCGGTAATTTGAGTTACATAAAATAGTACGACTGAGTTCATGTTCAAGGATTACAAATTCAAACGCAAAACAATATAACACTACTAAGTAATAGAATACAAGAAATGTTTTCAGTTTAATTTTATTTGGAAATTAAAAACAAAAGACAAACAAACAACCTTAACCTCTAGTTTCTCCGAATTTCACAAGGTTTTTAAGGCCTTCATAATTTATGACTCACTCAGACCATCCAAATTTACACACCTTTCCACACCCATATCTAAGTTAAATGAACCAATAACAAATTGAACCAACGTAAAAGTCACTGGAGCATGTAGACTAGACCTTTCAAAACCAGCAACTATCAGAATAAATAAGAAAGTATTATTGGTTCTCTCATAATCAAACACTAAAATTAGGCAATCAATAAGATATAATCAAAGTTATGAATTCTTCATCCTATACTTATCTCCATTCCTAATGAAAGCTAATAAAAATTAGTTCAATCTATCAAAATTATATATATAATTATAATAATTAGTCAAAACAACAATGAACAATGACTCAATATACGACTAATTTCTCTCATATTAGCTGAGCAGGAGAATCCAAAAAGTAATTTCAGCAATTAGTAAAATACAATCAAAATTTTGAATTCTTTATCCTATATTACTAATCACCGTTCCTAATCAAAGCTTAATCAAAACATGATTGAACACTAATTTCATCTCAGATTGAATACGTTACAACAATGAAGAACCATCTTATTATAGATGTTAAAGTAGATATTGAAAAGGTACCAAATAACAAACAACAAGCCAAGTTCAAATATCTTTGTTAATTTTTCAGTTATCTCTTCCTCAACACTTTCAGAAACTAATGTAGTGTCGGTTTTGAAATGATCTGTATCGAAGGAAGAAGAGATAGGAGAAAGAAGTCCGGACCAAGCAGGAAGAGGCGAATCATAACGATGAGGAAAAGCCCCATGAGTCTATCAGTGATGGCGAGGCAAAGAGATGGCGATTTGGCACAGCGAAAAGGTACAATGGTGAAACAGTTCCAATTTTAAAGATGTAAAGTTTGGAGAATGAGAACATGAAAAATACCAATCGGAGAAGAAGAAGATAATGGCTCGTCTGTTTTTTCAAAAAATCTAATGTAATTATTTTGTTTTAACATTTTTATCTTTTAATTTTTTAATTTTTTTAATTTCTCTAATTTTAAATCATAATGGTATTCATGTGAATAATATAATTAACTTAGGTTTATTGGTATTTTGACAAAAGAATTTAGGTTAGTCTAGTTAATCTTTTTAAAAGAGTTAGTCTATCAATTTAAATAATTTAAAGAATAAGATTATTCTAGTATAATAACACTTATTATTATCATCTTTCTTTTGGGTTGAAAATAAAATATCCAAGAAAGTGGGAATTTTTACTTTCTGACATCTTTATGGTTTTAAGGAAAATTTTGAAGAGTTGTTCAATCAAATCCTGGAGTTAAAATACGTGTAACATCACGGGTCCCTTTGCCATAATATTACTACACTAATTAATCACTTTTTATCAAAGCTAGATGTTGAGTGGATGTAGCTAGCAATCGAATCATCAGATGATGGAGTCTAACCTCACCGAAAATCTAGCTCTCACTAATATGATTACTTATTTTATGCCTCTAGTTATTTGTATCAGTATACATGAAATTCAATATCCCAGAGAAAAAGGGAGTTTCTGATTTATCACGAATATAATGGTCTAAGTAAGTTTATTGTCAGTATTAATATGGAATTTGATTAGAAATGGACCAATTATAATCATAAAGATCCCAAATCTAGATTTTAATTGACTTAAATGTAACATGTAATAGATATGTGCTAATTAACACAATATAAATTAGTTTTGTATTGAAAATCTATACAATTTAATATAGTATAGAGATGGAATTTGATCCAAGTGAAATAGTTCAAATTTGGTTTATTGCCCAGTTAAAGTGATATTTGGTTCGATATGAGGCTGAAAAGCCATCATTTCAATACTTAGAATCCGGCATCAGAATTGTGATCGACCATAATAATGCAAATTGAGTTCAAATAAGGCACAATAAATATTTAAGGACATGTATCAAAGTAGTTATATGTTATTTAAATTTGGAGAACGATTTATTTAAATTAATGGTTTGTGGACCGGGGTCAAAACTATCGTGTAGTAACGGGCATGTAAATACGTCAAATTTTATGCTGCAATAGTAGCCAACCAAACTGACTTTGGGACTATGTTTCATCAGTTTTTTTTTTGGTTACTTTGGGCTATCATAAATTGTGACAATATTATTTACAAGTTTTTAAAAGATAGTATCTTTTGGCTCAGATTTTATATTTTACGGATCTTAAACTTATAGGACAAGTAGTTCCATTGTTATTTTTAATTGTATTACTAATAGCCTTATAGGGCAAGTAGTCGAAAATTTATATAATGGTCAAACACCAACTTTGCATGCGTCGCCAAATTAATATACAATCAAACACCTTATCACATTTTAAAGAACATTAGATGATTACATCAAATTCGGGAAACACTATCCTCGGCTTTGCGGTTAATAATGAATTTAGAAAAAAAACTTCTTAATGTTTTTTGCCAGTGGTTCATTAATATATTATCTCTTTTACTAAAATTCTAGAATATGCCGATTAAAAAGCTATCATGTAAAGTGAGACTTTTCTATAACTATGTAGGAAACGCACCTCTTGTGTTACCAATAATTTATAGTACAAACTTTAGAATTAAAATTTGAGCAACCAATATCAAGACGTAATAGTTGCTACACTATTTATTATATCTTATTGCATGTTGAGATTATAAGTGCATCTTATTGCTAGTTACTCATAACCTCTCTTTTTAAGAAGGTCGGAGGAAAATGACGTCAGAGAAGATACGTCAGGATGCTTACGTCATATTCCGTGAGCCTATTGCCGGGGAGCCGAATTAAATAAACTTTAAGTAAACAAAAAATTAAAATATTAATATGGGTTTTGTCGTTGATAGGCCGAGTGGTGAAACACCGATTGATCAACGCCGCTCGCAGTGCCACGTGGAAGCTTGTGTTTTGCGTCTTCGCGACAATTTTACAAGCGCAAAAAAAAGATTTGCGTCTGGTTCAACTGTTCAACAGTTCAAGTGAATTAAATTCTCTTTCTCTTCTTTTAATTTGCTGCAATACCAAATTTAATTTCTTTATTTGTTGCTTCTATCACTCTCATCTTTCTCTTTTTCATGCTTTGCTCGAGCTTCGAACCCTGAATCCATCAAACAAAAATATTTTAAGAGATTATACATGTTTATAATGATAAAATTCACACTATTACAGTGTAACGAAAACCATAAAAAAGATAATAACTATGCATATATATATATATATATATAGTTTTGTTTTTTTAAATGACTACGGAAGTTTTGGATTTAGGTTTGTATCCTATTATACCGAATACGAGATGTCTTCGGAACATGTGATCTCTAAATTTTGACTATTGATTGCTTTTTTTATTAGAGCTAATAAAGTTGTGCGTAATCATTGTAATTTGTAACAAAAAAATAAATATGTACAATTTTCTTTGGTCAGAAAAAGTTAGAGCGAATTACCAATGATGAGTGTGTCATTTAACAAGTTTTTGGTGTTTTAAAAGTTGGGAATTTAACTATTAGAGTAAAAGAGCGAAATGCGAGAAATTGAAATATGAGGAAAAGAAAATAATAATTAATAGTATATCTTTTTTTTTGTCGTCAATTAATAGTATATTTAGTTTAAGTGTTTTAGTGGTTGTTGATGCCGTCAACAAAAAAAGTGGTTGTTGACTAACTAACTTGCAAAGGAGGAGAACTTTAGAAACCAGGGTTCGAACCTTATTTGGAAAGAGTTTTGGTTCTAATGGAGAGATACGTGGGCTTCAGCCAAGAATTTATCAATTAACCAAAAAACTAAAAAGCAAATTAAAGTAATTGAGTGGAAGTTTTGTGTTGATTAGGAAAAAATAAAAAATGTGAAAGTAAGTGAAAAGAAAAATTATTCTCTTCTTCATTTTGACATGACAAAATTTTTTTGAGGATATAAAACCTTCCAACCATCCCTCTTTAAAATATTTTCGCTCTTAATAGACGCTTAAATTTATTTGAGTTGATCGAAGTACTTTAATTTCATCGGTAGTCTTGTGTTTCTAAGCATAATTTCGGATAAAAGATGGAAAAGCCCAAAATTTGGTTTTGCAAGAGAAATCACCGGTGAAAATTGTTTCTATCAATATCACAGTAAACATTAACTATTTTAAAATCAAAATGGCTTAGTTAACTAAAACTTCAAAACTTTTTAGAAACAAGAAAAAATTGAGGGGCCTTTATAGCAAATTAGCAATGTTTAGTAGTTTTTAGACCTTTTCCCCTTGTTTTGTGCATTTAAAATTGCTATATTTATAAAGTATGATAAACACAGGTTGTCGGTCTCTCATGTTTGACTGAGTCACCTTGACTCATTCGCATTGAATTTTAGATCCCTGTATTAGTTGTGTTGTGTCCTACCATAGATCATATATCCGAAGACGTAACTAGGTATGTATGGTTGACAAAACTAAAGCCGATTTTTTAAAAAGGTTTAGATATACATATGCACTGTTTATATCTGAATGTAAAGTCGAATTTAGTTGAAATCAAGACCATATATTTTTTCTGAATTAGATATGGCTTTCATCTGGTTCGTATAGTTATAAAAGTTAAAATCTAAAACCAAAAGAAAAAAAAGCCGAACCGCAAGTTATATTGAGCTCTCATACAAGTGATTATTCGACAAGTTCAAATTTATTTGTACAGAGAAAATATTGTGTGATTTTCTATTTAAAAGTTATTGTTACTGTTGAATTCCTCATTGATATCAAATTTCCCATATCAATTATGAATTAGTCCAAAGTAAAGTCAATTATAGACAAACAACTTGGTTTGACTGATCGGCTTATTGCACAAGGAGTGTGCGTCCTTATAATACGAATATCAAATAGTATAACAATTTATTCATTGTCAGTATTTCACAGAATTATCGTTAAGAAAAAATGATAAGATGATAATGTCATCCATGAGTCATGAAGTCACTATTGAGTTCTCTGAAATCGAATTGTTAAAACTAAGTAGCTGTAATATAAAAAATTAAATACATAACGGCATCCTTCACCATAAAATTTTGAGGGGTCAACTCATTAGATAAGGACAAGAACCAACCAATTAGCGGCGTCAAACTAGATGACAGTGTAATACTATTATTTGAAGATAACTTCTCAAAAAGATAACTATAAGCATTTAACTAATAAAAATTATTTTTAAAATATCCTACTAAAATATGGTTATTATCAAGAGTTGGATCATAATTATTAAATTCAAAAACATGAAACATTGTATTATCTCTGAAGAACATAACTATGTACCATGAATTATTTATTTTCCATGAAGCATCTTTCTTTTCATTGATTAAGGATTGTTACAGGGCTTTGCCTGAAATAAGCTTACAAAACACAAACAGCAGCAGAACCAGAGATACAACAACAAGGGTTGAATGATTAGAACAGAGTGAGATAGAGAGAATTATTGAGCTTATGGGTTCCTTTGGAAGAACTCAAACCAGTGGTAGAGGTAAGAAGCTTCTGTTTGATGCATGCGGTTAGGCTTCAGAATCAAGCAGCCATCTTACTTCGTAGAATGGTCTGAATGTCTGTAATAAATTGCGGAGCTGATTTGACCTTGTGGAGTCTTGCGTTACGTTGCTTCCAAATTTCGTGCTTTTAGTGCCTTGTTGGTTTAGATCTTTTGTTGAAGATGAGAAACGATGTGTCTGTTAATTTGGTTAGTGACATTTTATTTATTTATTTATTTATATTCATTTTGGGTTAAAAATGATAGTTTGTTGTTGAGGCAAGAAAAAAGAAAAGAAATAGAAACTAGTATGATCTTAGCGGCACGAAAATCAATTATTAAGTAAAATTAGTGTTACAAATAATTTACCTAGAAACTGGCCAGTTCTTGGGATGCTTCCTGGTGTGCTCCTCATGCTTCATAGGATTAATGACTATGTCGCAGAGGTTCTCGAGGTCTCTAACTTGACTTTTATATTCAAAGGTCCATGGTTCTCTGGAATGAACATGTTGATCACTGCAGATCCTGCAAACATTCAACACGTTTTCAGTTCCAACTTCTCCAATTACGACAAAGGACCGAAGTTTCCAGGAGAAGGGATCTTCACTGCTGACTCCAAACTATGGGAGGATATGAGGAAATCTGCATTAGTCGTGCTTAGCCATCAAGGGTTTCAAAGCTTCTCATTGAGGACCATCATGAGTAAAATCAAGAACGCGTTCTGATCATAGAGGCGAATATGGTTTTCGATTTACAAGACGTGTTCCAGAGGTTAGCGTTGGATGTAACCCTTACTCTAGTAACGGGTTACGACTCGAATTCTCTGTCCATTGAAATACCGAAAAACAAGTATGTGAAAGCTATGGATGATGCTGAAGAAGTAGTTGTGTATAGGCATGTTAAGCCTATGATTTTCTGGAAGCTGCAAAACTGGATTGGACTCGGAGAAGAGAAGAAGATGACAAAAGCCAATACTGCTTTCGACAGATCATGTGCAAAGTATATATTTGCTAAGAGAAAGGAGATAATAAATCATCACTCCAATATCGGAGAAGAAGTTCATGATGAGGATATATTAAGCTTCTTCATGAATCTAGATACTTCCAAGTATGAGCTTTTGAACCCAAAAGACGATAACTTCCTCAAAGACATCATCAGGAGCTTCATGCTTGCCGGAAGAGACGCTATTGCAACAAATCTCACTTGGTTCTTCTGGCTTCTCTCCAAGAACCTCCAAGTTGTGACCAAGATCCACAAGAGATACACACGAATCTACCAAGATCCGGACAGAGTTTAGAAGCAGACAAGTTAAACAAGATGGTGTACTTACATGGTGCATTATGTGAATCACTACGCCTATACGCTCCAATCCCATTCGACAAAAGTCTCCTATAAAGCAAGATGTGCTTCCAAGTGGACACAAAGTTGATGCAAATTGGAAGATTTTGTTCTCTGACTATGCGTTGGGGAGAATGAGAGCCGTGTGGGGAGAGGACGCTTCTGAATTCAAACCAGAAAGATTGATCTCGGAGAGAAATGGAGGCTTAAAACATGAACCCAAAATTTAGTTTAAGAGTGGAGGATTGCCACATATTTTATGAAGACCGCATCAAATATTCAAACGATATGGGACAAGTCCAATAAAAAACCTATAAATTTGAGAGAAACTAAGCAACCAAAGATCATGAAACCTGAAACTCGTTAGGGTGAAGTTTCATAATTAATGTATCTCGTCATACACAACACTTAGTGGTTACTGAGTCACCGACTACGGGATTATAGCCTATTAGAAATGAGCTTAACTCACACCCAAAAACTAATTTAAGAGTGGAATATTGCCACATACTTTTAGGATAGGCTAGTGCTGAAAACGAAAAGGCTACAAGCCAAAAAAAATAAAAAGGGCAAGTATGAAGTAATTATTAAAAAAAACGAAAAAATTGGTAACTAGAGAGATTCGAACCTCTAACCTAAGCCAGGGAGGGAAAACATTCTAACGTCTACCACCAGACCAATGAAGATTTGATACACGTAAAGGCTGCTTAAATATATAATGTACAGAAAACTTGTTTTGCTTGGGGTCATGGCCAGCTTTACATACTTTGTAAGGACTACAGTACTCAAATATCCAACCGATTTGGGACAATTTTAATACACTTCTTCTCGCTCAAGATGGACATCTTAAGTGTAAAGTTTGTGGGAGTAAATATCCACGGATACCCCCACAATTTAAATTGGGCCTAGCTATGATATCATATTAGAAATGAGCATAACCCACATGCAAAAACTAATTCAAAAGTGGAAGATTGTCATATATTTTATAAGGACCATATTACTCAAACATCCAACCCATATGGGACAATTCCAATATAGTTCAAGTGGCATTTGTAAACTACACTCTCTGAATAAATTTTGACAAGGTAATGCTAGGATTTCAGTGTATTAATCCTCATTATGGCGTGGGAAAACACCTAGTGTAGTTTTTTTAATGGTCCGAGCCTAGTATAGCTTCCCTTTAAGATAAAAGTTTAGAGAAAATTCGAAGTGGGATTGTTAAGTGATTCATCCACCAATCAACCGTAGTTCTCCATAACAATCCGATATCATATTCAATCTCAACTCTTACTATTCATTTAAATATTCAATTTTCGTAGAAATATTTGCAAATGATTACATCTAAAGATAGTTTTTATTTAGATAAAAGAAATTCAAAACAGATTTATTTGGAAATTAAAATAGCGGAAGGAACATGTACGCTCATCACGTCACCCTTTAACAGGGGATTAAGCTGTATTCAAAATTCAAAATAATGAATTTGTAGTTTAAGTAATCCCAATATAGTTTGATAACGTCGCCTTCTTTGAGGTCTAATGAATGCTTGATACTGCTCCACCCGGATCCCAGAAAGTAGTCATTACCAGTGCTCGTGGATCGATATCTTAGAGAAGCAAAGTATGAATCGTTGTTAATGATGTCTAGAAATTCGACTTCAATACCTTTCTGCAACCTCTCATTTGTAACATTTTCATCTTTCTGAAGACGGTGAACACTTGTTTTTTGGGTAAAAATAGACGTCCATGTTGGTTAACATCAGTATTTGTTAGCTTTTTCTTGATATGATCATATCACCGTCTACTAGGAAGTCTTCCATCTTAATTTTCTAACTGAAAATGTTTTTGAAATATGAAAGATTAGAAGAGACTGATAACTAATTAGCACATTGCATATGTTTATTATATACAGTTCTTGACTAGAGTAATGCCACTTTTTTCTTCTTTTCTTATAACTTTAAATCGCCTAAAGTGGTATTTTTAATTTTCTGCAAACTTTACTAAATTAACAAATATAAGGGCCTTTTCTAAATTTAGCATTACCACCTATATTCATGTCAAACGTGTCAAGTGTTCCCAAGTCTAAAATAATTTGACATTATTTCCCTTTTAAAATCTATTCTTAATAAGTGATATTATCTAAAATTACTATATAATGGGATTGAAGTTTCCTTTATTGTGGTTATTACGCTTTTAATATATTATGTAATTTTGCGGTTCTAAATATTTTTTTATAAAAATATAATTAGATTAAATCATTAGCATTTAGTCATTTTGTTGCTAAAAGTATCCAAATGAATATATGAAGATTTACAAAAACTAACCAAACAAACAAATATACATGGATTATTCAAATGAACAATCCAAAATAAAACAAAGAACATTCAAATGAATTATCTAAATGGAGTATTTGAATTGATCATTGGAACATGTTAAGATGGTCTATGCCCAACTTCGTCCATGGACAAAACGAATTGGACAATAAGCGATCTATGGTCTTTAAAAATCTATGTCAAAATTGAATTTTCCCAAATTAAAAATGAATTTTGTCATAGTTTTCTAATTGTACCATTCCAAATAACAAATATTAGAGATTGCAAATTTGGAATAAGAAAATGACATTAAACCTCTAACCTAGAAAGCTACTTTCAGTCATTTATAGAAGATGAAGAGAGTCATGCACAGCGTTCAAAGCAGAGAGACTCCATCAACATCAAAAACATGCAATTACTAAGCACCGAGAGACAAAGCCAACACAGTGAACATATAACAATTGTCAGCAATAAAGACAAAGATCATGAAACCCCCAAAGTTACCAGATAAAACGAAGAAGAAACATTTCAGTGGAACATGATCACAAAACCCCATGAAATGATCGTCTTCTAAATTAACGAGCCAGCACTCTTTAGAGAAACATGAGACTCTCAACGTGAGCAGGGAAGATAGAGACTATACTGTTGGAATCCAATTTAATAAGCACTATAATTTAGTGTAGTCATTTGTCAAAATTAATGTCAGTTAGAATAAAAAAATGAATGTTCAAAATGGGTAATTTATAAAACTTTATAAAATTTATAAAGACTTATAAAGAGTTGTAAAGTTTATAAAGGCTTATCAAACTTAGAAAAGCTTATAATAATGGTTATAAAGCTGAAAATGCATGATAAAGATCAATCAACATTTGACTTGGTTCCAACCATTCATGTGTCGCAACATCGACTAGAACCCAAAAATAAATTGTAGAAGTAGAAGTTCCAATAACTCTGGATGTTATTAGCAAGCTTTCCCTCCTAGCTTGTCAGCCTTGCAAACCGTACATTTTTGGGTGTTTTTATAACATCAAATTTTTCCGATCTAACATCAAAACTCATGACTGCACAGTTATCATGATTGTCAGGAAAAGCTCCATAATACAAAACACCATCAATACATTTATTAGGATAAAATAAAAACATATACATTTCTTAAGGAAAAAAAAACATAATACTTTTTCACAAAAAAACGTGAAAAGATTTCACAGTCCGGACAAAGGTAAAAAGTAGGTGAGAAACAGAGAGTGTCACGACCTACATTGGAGACGGAAACATCGACCACCAACTCTCATAGTGCATATAAATCTGTCGGGATAAAGATAGCTTCATAGCCACCACCAACCTCTTTCTAATTCTTTTCTGTGAAAGAAAACAAATCTTTTATGTGAACTGTTTTTTTTTTTTTTTTTTTTTTTTGCCAACATCTTTTATATGTATGACAGTATGTGTGTGATTAACACACACAAATAGAAAAAGAAATGTTTTTTCTTTTTTGATAAAGAATTTTATAATAAAGGCATGTTTAGAAGAAAAATATTCTTTTAGATCCTTGTGTTTCATGAGTATAACAAATGCTTAGAAAAAGTATTATTTTTTTAAGGAATCAACGAGCTAAATATCTAATAGAAGATGATTTATATAACATACATTATAGAGTTTTTCCCCTAAATATTATTAAAAATATTTTTTGATAAATAAATATATTAGTAAATTTTCTTTTTGATTAATAAATCTATTAGTAAATTTTCTTTTTGATTAATAAATATATTAGTAACTTTAATTTTTGATAAATAAATATATTAGTAATTTTTACATCAATATTAGTAAATTTTACATCATTTAGATTTTTTGTTAAGTGTTAAGATAGTAGGCTTCAAAATCAAAACTAATCGTCAAGTAGTGAATTTGCTTATATATGTTACTTCAAGTCAGAACTTATTTCAAATATGGAATTTCTAATACGTTTTCTCAAAAAGAGATGTCTTATATTGGTCTATTTTGAACCAAATGTCACCGTTGGATTAACATAACAAATATATTCATATGGGATCAACTAGATAATAATATAATGTTAAATTTCATATTTTTCTAATTTAAACTAATTAAAAATGAATAATTAACATATATCTCATATGTATTTACGATCTGTGACTTTTTAGAAGATCCAATTCCTTTTTAAAATATCTAATTAAATAGTTTAAACTTTGAATATTATATGTAAAGGAATACGAAGACATCAGATATTGTCATTCTTTAATATCATCTTGTATTAAAAATATTCACACATTTCATAACCTAAAACTACTAACTCTGTGATTAGTTTATAAAATTTTTATTATGGATTTATGTTTTAATAATCTACATTTGTTAAAGCAATTTTAAATTTAATAGAAAATAAGTTGATTGTGAAAACAACTAATGAGACTTAAAGGCCGGGTAAATGGTCTCTTTCTAACCATACTTTTTTTAAAGTGTTTTTTTTTTTTCTATTTGTACAATCAGATGCAAATGTATATCCAAACATTTATAAAATTCAAATTTCATATCTAAATTAATGATTTTATGTGAAATTCGTAGTCGTCGTTGACGGATGTTACTCAATCGTTACACTTGCTAACTCAAATTTGATGTGCCTTAAACGACGTTGTTTTAGTGTTTGCTATTCAATTTTTTTTTTGAAAATGTGTTATCCGATGCTCGAAATCTTGAACTTAAATGATTTAACGCATGTTTTTTACCGGTTGACTACAACTATCGTATATGGATTACTCAAACGTTTTAATTTATAAACTCAACCCTAAACCTTAAGCAAATATTTCTTAAAAAATTTGTGAACCCAGGGATCGAACCCTTGACTTTTAATAGATTTTCACATGCCAATTACTAGTTGATTTACAACCATCGTCTAATATAAACCAACATTTTTATTTATAAACCTAAAATATTTTGTTTTTTTGTTAATTGATTTTTTATTTTATTTTTTCATTTACAATGCAGAAAATAAATAAAAATACAGTACAATAAATGAGCATTGGTTAGGGCTCTGGTTCAGTAAACCAAGTTACAAAAATCTAAAAGTTTGGTACGGACATCCGGACAAACAAATCGCAAAAGTGATTGAAGGTTGCCAGCGAGACTTTCCCTCTTCCAACCTCATCCTTGCTGCGGGTCCAAGCGCTGCCGCAGACGACGAGCAACAAGTTGGAGCCAAACCCATGACTAAAGGGACCGACTTCAGCGACGAGTCCAAATGCGTAGCAAGAGCACTGACACAACATTACTTCCGGCAAGGACAAGGCGAGCTCGAATCGTCTCCTCCAGTGACCACATACCAACTTTAGTAGATGCTTCAAGGAACCCTACTAAACCTCACCAAAAAAGTAGATCTTCGTCAATCCGGCCAAGGAAAGATCTAAAACAATAAAATTTGACTGCTTTAGTCGACGCCACCAATGAGAAGCGCCGTGAACCGCCCTCAGATGCGGAGATCACCGTGCGATTACCACCAGAGAAGAAAGGACCATCGAAGCAAATATGACTGAAACCACCACCACGAACCACCGTGTCCATGAGTAGCTCGGACCCGATGGGAGAACCAGACACGAACACACCGTGACAGCCTTGTCGCCTCCGCCTCGTGCCGGAGAAGAAGATCTGACGCCACTCCTTAGTCACTTTAGACCAGTCTTAACCGCGAGGAAGAGCATAAGTGTGAGCTGTCCCCTTCCGACGATCGGAAAGGAGAGGAAATAAACATCTTTATTTATGATACCATCTACCCTGTAAATATTGTAGGTTTATAAATAAAGGTCTAAGGGTTCGATAAAATATTAGCATTTGAAAATTTATTAAAGGTCAAGGGTTCGATCTTTGGGTTCACAATTTTTTTTTAAAATTTTTTTGCTTAAGATTTAAAACGTTTGAGTAATGATGGTTGTAATTAACCGATAAAAAAGCACATGTTAAATCGTTCGAGTTTGAGAGTTCGAAATTCGGAAAACATATTTTAAAAAAATGAACAATAAACTCTAAAACGACGTAGTTTAAATTACATCATTAAATTTGTGTCAGGTGAGTCAGCAACTGTAACGGTTACTTAACAACGACGAATACAATTGTATAGGTAGGAAAAAACATTTAAAAGAAAAAAAGAAAAAGACTACTTACCCTTTAAGGCCATCACTATATCAGCTTCACCACACCAACCCCTTTTATTTGTTCTCTATTAATTATCAGACCAACCAAATGGATCACATATGATATAAAAAATTCTGATATTGAGCATAAAAATTCGCGTCATTCACCGGCGGGAGAAAAATTCAGGTGAAACCCTTTTGTTTTCTTTGTAGATTTTTTTTCTTTATTCTGAAGTTCGTAATAGTGTTTCTTTAAATGGAGTACTTAGCGATCATCTAATTGTGATTTTTTTTAAAATTCAAACGACTGTCAATTTCATTTTTTTTTGGTAAAAGTCATTTTAAAAATTGCTTCTCCTTTTGCAGTTCAATTTGATGATTTGGATAATCATTAATTTTTCTGGAAAGTTCGAATTTTCTGTTTGGAAGCTGGGAGAAATATATTATACTCTCACTGAATAATCATTCTTTTTGTTTCTTCATTGAGTTCTCCATAGGTTTATCGAACTTTTTTTGTTGCTTTACTCTGCTTTTAAAAATCATCATTTGATCGATCATTTCTGTCAAAAGAAATGGGTCAATTTTGAATATTTCTGAACTTTGAGAAAAATTAGCGTCAGGGTTTGATGTGGTTGATGTAGTGTAGACAACAATCTTGGTTAGGTTTTGTAATATTGATGTCCATATTTCTTAATTATGGCCAAATTCTTGTCTTTTAGGTTTTTTAATTATGGCTAAATTCTTGTCTTTTAGGTCTTGGGCAGTTGCCTAGAAAGCTGAATCTAGTTAACATTGATTTTGCAGGGATTTTGAATAATTTGTGTATTGAAGATTGTTGTCTGAAATGGAAGCAGCTCTTGCTCAGAGGTTTCAGTACCCATCATGGATTGATTGTAGAAAGTTTGAGGGGAAGCCACATGGTTTGTTGCAGTATTCTCAGCGTGTTAAGGAAGATAAGAGGTTTAGAGGTCTTGCTTTGGCTCATTTGCAACCTGAAAGAAGAAATAATCGACGAAGAATGGTTTCTTCAGAGGTTTCATGTTCTGATAACAACTCTTCAGGTTGTTGTTAAAGCATTTGGAGCATTGTAGTGTCTCAAATTGATGAAGAAAATCTGATTTTATCTTTGATTTATTGTTGGAGGCAGGAAGTGTTCATCCATTTGATGAAGATTTGATTTTGAAGGCAAGTAATAATATATCATTTCTACAATATCAAGCATTGATCATCATATCATTATAGATTTGTTTGTATTTTCTTGGTACGTCTATGAAGTCTTACTAGATTAGGGATACATGATGTTTCTGCAGAGAAAAGCAGAAGAGGTTAAACCATATTTAAACGGAAGATCTATGTACCTTGTTGGTTAGTTTCTTGTCTTCACTTTTTTTTGCATATGGTTAGTTCTTAATACTTGTAATTTGATGATTTCGTGCTCGACATAGGAATGATGGGTTCTGGGAAAACAACAGTGGGAAAGTTAATGTCTAAAGTGCTCAGTTATTCGTTCCTTGACTGGTATGTATATGCTACTATGTGATTAATGGTTAGTATAGACAAGTCCAATATTAATCAGAATAGACAACTCAAATGATTTGGGTTGAGTTATGAATATGGTTTGATATTTCTGGATGTGTAACCTTCTATAAGTTTTGTGGATGTGTCAGCGACACTTTGATTGAGCAGGCAATGAATGGAACTTCTGTAGCAGAGATATTTGAGCATCATGGAGAGAGTTTCTTTAGGGGAAAGGAGGTTGGTTTCGTGGTCCTTGTGACTATTTTTTTAGTTTGTGGTTCTTTTCCCAAGCTCTTCTTCGCCTACTCTAGACCGATGCACATTTTTTCAAGCTCTTCTTCGCCTACTCTAGTTTAGTGCGGCTCATTGCACATTTTTTTTTTCTTTCTAGACCGATGCACTAAAGAAGCTCTCTTCGATGTATCAAGTTGTTGTTTCCACTGGTGGAGGTGCAGTTATAAGACCCATTAACTGGTGTGTTCCCTTCCTCCCGTCTTAAGTAAAAACATATGAAACTCGTTCTTTGTTAAGTTTATTTCATTGTTTGGTAATCTGCTAATATTATCAGGAAGTATATGAATAAAGGAATTAGCATTTGGCTAGATGTGCCTCTAGAAGCCTTAGCCCATAGAATCGCTGCTGTTGGAACTGATTCACGACCATTGTTACACGAGGAATCAGGAGATGCATACACAGTGGTAATGATCTGACTGTTTTTCAGTTACAAGCCTTGGATTATTAACAAAGAGATCATCTTTTTTTCGAGTTTGTGATCGTGAATGAATTACACGTAGACTTACAAGCGTCTTTCGACTATTTGGGATGAGCGTGGTGAAGCATACACAAACGCAAATGCCAGAGTCTCCTTAGAAAGTATGTCTTCTTCGTCCATATGCTATACCTTTGTTCACTTTGTGTGATATATCTGTAACATATGTATACTCAGATACTTCTGAAAGTAATTTGGCTTTTTGTCCTTGTACTCCAATTGTCAGATATTGCAGTCAAGCGTGGATATAAAGATGTCTCAGATCTCACACCAACTGAAATTGCCATCGAGGTAAGTTAGATACTTTCTCTGTTGCTTTATCATTAATCTGTTCAATCAACTCAACAAAGCAGATCACACATCACCCAGGCCTTTGAACAAGTTCAGAGCTTTCTAGAAAAAGAAGGAACTATGGAGATCCCCGACGGCAGCCTCTAATTTCCCTGCCTCCAGCTCTCTGTCTCATCCTTCATCTGTCCAATCACTCATCACCAGACCATTGAGCAAGTCCAGAGCTTTCTAGGCAAAGAAGACCTCTAGTCGCTGGTGCTGGGTCATCAGAGCTTACATGTACCTAATTTTGATTGGAACAATGTATCTCTGTATATATACACTATTAAAAGAGAAGTACAAATGAGTAATATTTATTCGTACATCCAAATAATCTCCTACCTAATAAAAATAAATATTAAAAAATTTAGGAAGATATTAATAGTATAGAAACTAACATTAATTTCAAATTAAAATCTCTTTACCTAATTTAAATCGATATATTGGAAATAAATTATGAATCTCTTTTCACCTTTATTTGATCATTCGATCTTCCCCCAAATCTCTCCTTCTCTACGCCTTTCAACATCAATCTCTCCATTTTGCTTGCACCACCACTACCCTCTTTTCCACCACGATTCGCCATCGTAGCCCCACAAAGAAACCTAGGAAGTGATTCAACACCTCTTAACTCTCTCCAAATCCTCTGTTTTGGATCATACCCTCTAATCTTTCCCAAGTAATCATAACAATACAACATATTCTCAATCACACAAGCTCTTCCTCTCCATCCCAAATCAAGCCTCTTCTCAGGCATATCCCATTTCCCTTCTTTCGGCTACTAAACTACACCGTTTCGATCAGCCATTGCGTAAACCTTCCCTTGCATTACCGCACATGCGTGCATCCATTTCTCACGAACCTCCATACCAGGACTAGCCACTGGCTCCCAAGTTTGAGTCTTTATATCAAACATCTCTGCCCAATTAAACGAACGAGTCCAATTATCAACCACACATCCTCCAATCACATAAATCTTCCCTTCAATTACTCCAGCTGCTACGAATTCCCGACCTACTCTCATATTCGAGACTCGTCGCCAAGTATGAAATCTGCAATCGAGAAACCACACGCTTGAAGAAGGCACGTCTCTAATAGATCCACAGATTACGTAAATCTCTGAATCCATAACGGCGTAAGCAGATCCAACAAGCGATGACGAAGGACAAGAAGGGATTGGAACAAGTAGATTCGATTTCGTTGAGCTCGGTAAAGTTCGATTGAGGAGACTGAACCAACAGGCACAAGATTCAGGAGGTATACGAATTGCGACATAGAGGATGTTTTCAGTGGCTCCGACGAGAGATCTCGTAGCGTAAAGCAAAGGCGATGTACGGAGAGATCGGAAGGTCTTGGATCGGATGATGGCATCTAGAGACACGAGCAAGGCAGTTCAGGGCAACGTCGTCTAATAATAACGGAATCAATGGCGCCGGCGTTTTCGTTTCCGGTGGCTCGTCGCCGGAGCTTGTTGTAGCCGCCATGGATCTGATTTGATCGGTCTTGGTTTTTTCTCAATGTAGAGAGAAATTAATTATGCATTCTTCGGTTTGATTAGACAAATCAGATCGATCTGAGCCGAGACTAGTAATCTGGAAACTAAACCGAAGTTAAACCGATATAGTGCCGTTATCTTATAAATGCTGACGTGGCGGAAAGCATGATACGTGGCGTGGAAGAAGCCACGCGCTCTCTCTTCTCCCCTTCGTCCGCTGTTTCCAATTGGAAGATGATTACGATGAAGTATTATCTGATTCTGGAAAATACGAATTTTTCTCGAGAACTTTTTCAAAAAACATGATTGCATTAGCTGTTTCTTCGTCGGCTAATACTCCGATGGCTTCGTTTCACCGGCACTTTAGATTCCGGGAAACTCCATGGAGCTTCCGATTACATCCACGAATCCCTCCGATTCAAGCAGCGGTTTCACCTTCTTCTTCTTCTTCTTCTCCTTCTCCGACTGCTTCATCTGGAATTGATTTGAGTATCCTCGAATCCGCCATAAACAAGGTTCCTTCTTATTCATTTCTCTTACTACCACAAGCTTGATTCAATAAACTCTGCCCAAAAATTGAAGCTTAATTCAGAAAGTGGGTTCGTTACTGGCCGCAGAAAGATAGTAATGGTGTTAAGGAAGCTCTCGATCGATTGAGTGAAGAAGGTTGGGCTAAGAAATGGAGTTCCCAGCCTTACCTTTCGCGCCGTACGGTGTATATCGATCTCTCTATCTAAGCTTACAGTTACTATTTGTTAAAAATTTCGTTTTAAGGTGAATGAGTGAATGAGTGAAAGTGGGAGTGAAGAAGTGATGCGTCTTTTTTGGTCTCAGACATCGCTTCGGGAGCTGACAACTCTGGGAATCAAGAATGCAGAGACTCTCGCTATCCCTAGTGTTAGGAATGATGTAAGTTAATCTTTGTCTTGTAAGATTTGGACTCTGAAGAGTTCTTGTCTTCTTGAGGTTGCAGTGTATGTTAATGAAGGTTGTTCTGATTGAGTTTGAGTAATGCAGGCAGCTTTTCTTTTCACAGTAGTCGGAACAACCGGGTTCGTAGCTGTACTTGCCGGTCAACTTCCCGGGGTAAACTTTCGAAAACTCATTAGCTAATCTGTGTCGCCTCAAGTCCCATTGATTTCTAGTCTCTACTGTATAGTTGTATTGACTATATCATGAACTATATCCTACAGACCATTGATACCATGTCGAAAACCATGATAATATCTCGGTTTCATTGATTGTGTTAGGTTCTATATCTGTCTTAGACTGATGCATAACTGTTGAATCTGTACAGGACTGGGGATTCTTTGTGCCTTACTTAGTTGGGAGCATTTCATTGGTAGTTTTAGCCGTTGGAAGCATTTCACCAGGGTAAGACAAGAACCAAAACACTGCTTGTTTTTTTTTTTGGTTTGGTTAACATAAAGTTCTCTGGATTACATATTGATATCTTCTGCTGTTTTGTTTCTAGGCTGCTTCAAGCTGCGATATCCGGGTTTTCTACGTTCTTCCCTGATTATCAAGAACGTATTGCTAGTCATGAAGCTGCCCACTTCTTAGGTAACCTTTAAAAGTTTAAATCCTTTTGGTTCTAAAGGTGTAATGTTCTGATTGTGTTTAAAACCTGCAAATTTCCAGTGGCTTACTTAATCGGACTTCCAATCCTCGGGTACTCGTTAGACATCGGTAAAGAACACGTTAACCTCATCGATGAGAGACTAGCTAAATTAATATATAGCGGCCAGCTTGACTCAAAGGAGCTCGATAGGTAAGAGTTTCTTTAATGTCGAAAAAGAGGATGAAGAATCATAATTGCAATCCATTGAATCATCTTCGGTTTCTCAGGTTGGCAGCTGTTGCAATGGCTGGACTTGCCGCCGAGGGTCTGAAGTATGACAAAGTAATCGGCCAATCTGCAGATCTCTTCTCTCTTCAGGTCCTCTAGTTCTCCCTATGTTATTACTCACTAGTCTTCATTTAGTATTTACATTTTTTTCTTCTTTCCTGCAGAGATTCATAAACAGAAGCCAACCCAAAATCAGCAACGAGCAGCAGCAAAATCTAACAAGATGGGCTGTAAGTTTCTCTTGTCACCTCTCATACTCGTTTCTTTCTAAAAGGACTCATAAATCTTTTTTTTTTTTCTTATACAGGTTCTCTACTCTGCATCTCTTCTGAAGAACAACAAGACCATCCATGAAGCTCTAATGGCTGCAATGTCCAACAATGCAACTGTTCTTGAATGCATTCAAACCATTGAGACAGCTTCCTAGACTACTCACATCTCTGGCTTCTCTAAATACAATACGCACGTTCTTTTCTCTCTTCATCGATCGCGAACTACTTTCACAGAAAATTCAATATCTTCTTTATATATATGAACGTAAAAGTTACATACCTCTGATTATCATCTTCAAGCACCATGAAGATGATCAAAACTATAATACTACACTATTATAGACGAAGTGTACGGAGTTCTTATACATTTAAAGTGGTATTGTATTTATCATTTATAAATTTTAAATATCGTCGGACCAATCACTAGGCTCATGGTGGCTGAAGACATGTCGTGTCGTTTTTTGTGAGGTGGCAAGATATTGTTCGACGTGGCTGCCTTTTGGCTCGGTAACATGCTTTTCAATCGAAAGTAGGATTAACGTTCAGAAATTATAAAATAACACTTTTGACAACGTGTCGTTTTGCTTTTATCCACTCGAAGCTGAATGAAACCAGATTCATTTCGACCCACTTCTTGTTTTTTTTTATTACTTTAAAAAGTTTACAAAATCTTGGAACAAACGTTAAAGTTACATTATGAGCTAGCTTAGCGGGCAAATCTGCAACCACGTTGCATTTTCTATCAACTATTGTAAAGGTAACTTCATAAAATTGCATTCATTAACCAAATTCTCCATGACTATATTGAATTTCCATAGTTGGAGAAGATTTAGAATTGTGGTACAATCTCCTTCTATAATTATATTTTGGTGTCCCCTACACCAAGCTGCCTGAAGAAAATGTAAGAAAGACATTCCTTAGCTTCATGAGGGTAGTAAAAGCATGTCGAAGTTTGGAACTGCCCGACAGACAATATGACCTCCAATGTTTTAGGGTTGTATCACTTGTTTGTTGATGTTGTTTATGGCCCATGACATCTCATCTGTTTATTCTAATTTAGACTCCTAAAAATCCTATTCTGATTTTAAATCACTTTGGTTAACAAGCATCAATAGGAATACTTCGTCTATTTAGCTCAGAATTGGTACCAAGTGCCAATGAGAGGACCGTCCCAGAAAAACGTTTTAGTTTTGGAGGTATAGTTGTCTTCCATATTCTTGCTTTGAGGAGAGCACTACCATGTGGTGGATCAATCGGTTCAGCTTAATCATCGGGTAAATAGTTTTGGAGACTTTCTTCACACCGTTGATTACACGATCTTTGTAGTAAGTCTCTGAGACTAATATTTGGGGAGGGCGATTGATGTATAGCTGATTGTAGTGGATGAGATGGAATCCATTGATTCAGGTAAGGTTTGATTGATCGTCCATCTCCAATAGTGAATCGTAGACCTCTGATTAGGAGATCACGGCCTTGAAGCATCGATCTCCAAACCATGTGAGGGTTGTCTTCCTATTTTAGCGTTCCGTATATCACCCTCTCGAAAGTGCCTAATTTGTAGTACCCTTGCTAATAGGCATTTTAGCGATTTGAGAATTCTCCATACTTGTTTTGCCAAGAGAGAGTTATTAAACTTTTTAATATCTTTAAAACCTAACCCTCCTTTCAAAATAATTTTTTTTTTAATCGATGTTGAAGTTTAGGTCGGTCCCTTTCAGATAAAAGATTATAGAACTTTTAAAAATTCGGATATGAATTTGGGAAATCTTAATTTACTTTGAAGTGTATTTATTTAATGTACATTTATAGAGTGGTATCGACGTCTTAGCATGCAAAACATACTCCTCCAACTCCAACCAGACACAAACTAAAGAGCAAAGAGGCAGAAGATCAAACAAAATGGTCCTATCGTCATCTCCAAAAGAAAATCCTAGTCTATCGTATAGGTCTTACGACTAGACAAATCCGATCCGCTTACGTAAAGACCAATCACAGGATTCATACAAGGAATGTATTATAAATACTAGCGTTATATATCCATTTGGCTGACTATTGTGTAGACTTATCGTAATAATTTGTTGTTTAATTTGTGGATTTTATCGATGATCACTTTTGTTCTGAAATTTTCACTTCTGTAGTATATGTACTTTTTCGTTTTTCTACTAATAATTTTTTTTAACAGTTTCATCATTCCTCAATGATATCAACCATACGCTAAATCTAAAATAATAGTCGACTTAATAAAATAAAATTTCAAACCTGAAATAAATTTGCATGTAATTATAAACTGAAACATTTTCTAATAAATCATCCTAAACAATAAATCACCTCGAAATCCATCCTCAGATTCCTTACCACCAATACAACCCCATGCATACACACACATTTCATCATGATCACATAATCACATATCAATCCACAAACCAAGACCGATCAAGAACCTATTCTCCCGACCATCTATTACATCAAATCATACTCTTACGAAGAAGATACTAAGTTCGGGTCCATTATTCCCTTCGGGACTCAACATATAAAACATCTCTGAATCTTTAGACCCAACGACTCGTTCGAAGTAAGCTCACTGAAAGAAAACACTCGGAAAATCGACGGAATTTTCGACCGATTTCCGACGGTTTTACGACATATATTTCCGACGGATTTCCAACGGAAATATGTCCGTCAGTTATTTTTCGATGGATTTCCGACGGACACCCCCAAATTCGTCAGAAATATATATATACATATATATATATATCAAAGATACAAATAAATTTATAAATTGAATTAAATTTTCTTTAAAAAAACCTAATTCCGACGGATTTCCGACGGAATTATATACTTTTGTACCGTCATCACGAAAATCGTTATAACTTTTGATCGCACCGTTGGATCGACTTCAAACCACTTTCAAATGAAAGGTCTATGAGTTAGCTTTTATTTGAAAGTACTTTGAAGTCG
This sequence comes from Cardamine chenopodiifolia, assembly GCA_963922655.1. Lineage (NCBI taxonomy): Eukaryota > Viridiplantae > Streptophyta > Magnoliopsida > Brassicales > Brassicaceae > Cardamine > Cardamine chenopodiifolia. The sequence goes on from OZ000486.1 coordinate 298,373, forward strand.
ATCCAAAGGTGTGATCAAAAGTTATAACGATTTTTGTGATGACGGTCTAAAAGTATACTAATTCCGTCGGAGAAATCTGTCAGAATTTCCGATGGATTTGCAAAATTTTACCCGGAAATTTTAAATTTTTTTGTATCCCGCATATCTTAAATTTTTGCAAATCCGTCGGAAATTTTCGACGGATGCATGAAAATTTAGCGTTAAATGAATTATTTTAAATATTTATGACGGATTTCCGACGGCCATATCCATCGGAAATTCTGTTTTATAAACATCTCATCTTCCTCGCGAAACCATTCGAAATAATGTAAAAAAAATTCAAAAACCCTAAATCCTCTCAAATCATCACAACATTTTGAAACTCAATATCCAAATATTATCATGGATCAAAACAAATCATGCATGTAAGTTTCTTAAGTTTTTTGATTTTTATGAATTTTTAAGTTATTATTTTAAATTTAGGATTTTGAATGTAGATTTTATGATTTGGAATTTAGATTTAGGATTATGTTTGTTAGATTTTGGATTTAGCTTTTTATTATTTAGTTTTTACTATTTAAAATTTTGTTTAGGAATATTTGAATTGTAGGATTTTTAATATGGAATGTTATTAGATTTTTGTATTTTTATTATTTTTAATTATTAGAATGTTTAATATTTTTTGTAATTTGTTATTATTTTTAGGTGTTGTTATATTGAATTTTGTTATTTTTAATTGTTTATTAAATTATTTTTAAATTTTAAATTTATTTTGTTATTATCTAATTTTTTAAATTGATTTTAAAATGTTTTAAAATTGTTAGATTGAATTTTGTTATTTTAAAATTATTATAAATTATTATTAAATTATTTTCATTTTATTTAGATAATTTTATTTTCTGAAATTTTAATTTAATTTTCATTTTCATATATTTAATTTCATATTAATTTGAATTTTATATTTAAAATATATTTAAAATTTTCAATATTTTTAAAATTAATTAATTAATTTTTTTTTTTGAAAGTCCGTCGAAAATAATTTCATCAATTTTCCGCTGTTTTCTTGTAGTGGCTCTCATGTTAGCCATCTCCGAGTCAGGTCCTTCAATCTCGGTAAAACTCTGACACCCATGGAAACCGGTCTTAACAACTCCATAAAATTAAGATCTTCGTCCGTCGCATCACGTTATACACCGTACCCTGTTTTCTTACCCTTACAATACATTGTCCATAATGGGTCGTCCATGATCCTAACCATCCCTCCGCTAAGCTCTTTTTGTAGAACCATTGTTTGCATCGCGAGCTCGACGACGAGAGATGGTAAACATCTAGGGCTTTCTTGAATCGAGAGGCTTACACGGCCTTTACGGTATCCGAATAAGGTTGCCGTAGCTCTAGATCCGCTTGAACTACTTCGGTGCTGGTCAGGTAAGCTACAGGTCAGCCAGCTCTGTGCTCTATTTTTAAGAGTTAGGACACAAAGCTGTTAATTCCAAAACATGCGAAAACAAATCAACCGAGTTTCCAAATATAGATGAGATTAAACAGTTGTAGTCGTTTGTATATGTCAGGTCAGGTCAACGTACAATTGTATCGGCTGTTAATCTAAGTTCCAACTTGGTATAAAGTGGATCTTGCAAGTTTTTAACCATAATTTAACCCAAACCAGGTTAATTGAACTAATAAATAAATATCAAGTTTTTGAATGACTAGTAGATGCTGATTTTTAAATAACAATAATGATAGATACCAATTTCCTGAACATTTTAATAATAAAAATAATGGTAGGATTAAGTATAGCTAGTTTTACTGTTTGGTCTTGGCAATTTAAAATCAAATATGGTGTTAACCCGTCTTGCTGTGGTTTTGATTTTCTTGCCGATTATGATATGATAGGTCAGCCATAAATCTACGGTCCTAAATATGATAATTCTAAATCTTTTCGCTCTATCACTACGGGTTTTGTGGTTTGTCTAGGAATTCTTAATTATGCATATGTAATTAAAGTTTTTCTCATCTATCAATACGAATGGATTGATACTTAATTATATCTTTTATTAAATGTACGTATGTACATATTAATACATATCAGTTTTTATAATTAATAGAACATATCATATAATAAGCTATATATGTTAGAAATAATAAACTTTTAAGTATAACCGTAAAAATTAACCTTCTAAAAAACCATAATTCACATATTGTGAGGCCATTGCCCTCTTGCTTTTTAGTGTTTAGGAAAAAAGATGCGATTAAAATTTGTATCTTATTATATAAAATTTGTTTAGATAACTTCAGTTCTCAGTTCTACTCCTAATCACAAGTGATCATATTACGACTATATAGTCCAAGACTACTTTTTATATAACTTAAATAGTTAAATTATATACACACTAGGTCGAGTTAGTTTTGCATTCATTTTCGAATATGGTAATTTTTGGCAATATTCTTAACATTGCATCATCATATCCTTTGATTCTTGATTCAGACTCATTAATTAACATAACTTAATATATTTGGTACCGGGGGGGGGGGACAAAAGACAAGTAAATGGAGACGAGACCGAGTATATATACTTTTAAAACCATTTAACAATAATTTAATAGTTGTAAGTTGTAACGTTAACATTTCTAATTTCAAATACGTAGAATATAAGAAGATATCAATGAATAAGTAAACATATGAACCAATATATAATAAATACATTAACAAAAAAATAAAAAAGACAAAAAGGTTGAGAGAGTAATAAATACTCACATTTATTTGTTTTTTTTAAATAAGAGTGCACTCTCTATTGTTAATGGAACGCTGGTCCAAGAGTAAGACTCAAAGAGGTAGAGACGAAGACATAAATAAAGATCCATCAGCAAACTTATAACAGTAAGAAACAAAGCTGTCTGTGTTTGCCAACACATCTTATTCAGATTGACCAAACTATATAAAATTAAATCTAATGAAATATTTATTGTTATCTTTTGGAATGCTCTGTCTAAGCCAATTTTCTATTCAATTTTGGTTTAAGGAATTTCGTTATTATATATAAAAAATGATTTATTTATTTTTGATTTAATATGAATTTCTAATTAATAAATAAACAAACTTTTAAATAAAATAATTTTTATTTCTTTTCTTTTATATTTTGCAGATTAATCAAATTATGTTACGGTTCTTTCAGATATAGAAGAAATGGAAACGAATCAAACTTTTTATTTGTTTATGCGGTTTAATTAATTTATTGTTTAGTTTATGTTTTAGTTAACTCAAACATACCATTTATATAATCATAATTAAAGACAATTGCTTCTCAACATAGGTGCTAACAGATTAATAGTACAATTATCTAAGACAACATGATAAACCAGGAGAGAAAATATGTATAACTGATTTGGCACCTTAGTTGTCTCAGTCATTAAATTAAGAAAAAATGTATAAAATTATAAAAAAAATTTCGGCATAGAAATAATTTTATTATACGGTAAAAAGGCTATTAAATGCAAGGTAGTGTGTGTGTAAGAACACAGGGTAGCAGGTGAGGTCAAATGAGACACAACACTTAATGCATTGAGCAGAAGAGAAAGAAGAATTAAGACGAGATAAAAAAATGGAAGTTAATGGAGAAGAAGAGAGAAGAAGTAGAAGAGTTTACTACTCTGATCTTCTCAACTGTCCATGTTCTGCTTTTCACAAAGCTGTTCAAGCCATATTGAGGTGTTTTGGTCTTGAGTCATCATCATCCTCATCATCCTCATCATCCCAGCCATTATTAGAAGAAGAAGACCTAAGAACTGATGAAACCGTAAGCTCTCTATGTTCACAGTCTGGTCAGCTCATTTGTATTGAAGAAAAGAGTACATTTTAGGGTTTGATAATCCCTAATTTGAAAATTTTTTGTCAGTTATATTGTAATAAACGTCATATTTGTGGGGTTTAATGCCATATTTATGTTCATTATATAGGTTGAAGAAACAGGATTTATGGCGATGGTTAGAGGATTGCTAAGAAGGAGACCAAGACCACCTTTCAGCTCAGGACGACCTGGTCAAATCAATTGATTTCTGATTAACACTCTTAAAGACTTGTGTTTGTGTGTGACTTGATCATGTTTAAGCTCACTTATGGTCTTAGTTACCTTACTTCCATTTTTGTTTTGTAATCGGTTCACTTTTCTTTCTTTTTTCTACATGCTATATTTATTTTCAATAAACAAAATTGGTAAGACTCTTTTGTAACATAATTTCATGTTTATCTTCTATAATACGCGACTTATTATTTCATCGTATATATCGGATATCTACTCTTGTTATTTCTGATTTGTCGTTTTTTCACCATCGGATCTACTATTTGTTAGAGGAACCGTATATTACATATCTCAAAAAAAAAAACACAATGTCCTTAAACCAAACTGGACCGCAAGTTCATTTGGATTACTGGTCGATTCTTCAGTTTACTAATTTTTGAAAAAGGAAAAAAAAAACACAAATTCTGTCATATCGTATCTTTGTTTTATCTATCAATGTTTTGGAATTATTCTAACAAGAAAAACTAAAATTAACAGCATTTCAATTCAGATAAATAAAACAAAATAAATTGAAACTATAGTTTCAAACTAAACTATAAGTATAGAATATATAAAAACTGAAAATCCAGTGAACAAAAATAAATCTATTTCAAAGTGTAAAGAAAACTCAAAACTGAGAAAAATGGGAAAAAGTTATTCCTTTTAATTTCAAATGTTCTAATAAAAAATATTAAAAGTTCGAACCTAACTCAAAAAAACCGGCTAATACATAAATATTTGCTGAAATCTTCCCAGCAGATGCTGTAAATTCGGAAATTTTATTAAATTATAAACCAAACCGAATTAGTAACCAGAACAAATGTTTACCGGTCCAACCCTACCAGACCAGCCTGAGCTTCAAAGCTCCAAAAAGTAAGAAATTAAGCGAAACAGAGCGCTTTTAAATCCTTTCCATTTCATTCTCATCATTTATACAAGAAATAACACGAAAGAAGCCTAGAGACCATAAGACCAGGTCCTACAAAATTATCACAGACCTTTGTTTTTTTGTCTTCTTATTTAATCCTCTACTATAATCCTTCTTCCTTTGCTCACGTCTATAGATCTTTCCTTCTGTGTCTACTTATATCAACCTGCAGCTGCAACTAACATGAGCTTCAGGTGCTTCTTCTATGATCATCATCATCGTCGTCTTCTTCTTGGTTATCTCTTATGACGTCGATAACCGTAGCATTGCAGAAAAAACATCTCTGACAATTAAGAAGATGTCTAGTTATGCACCCATAACATGATCGATGTGAACATGGAACAATCATTGCATTAGCCTCTCCCGCGTAGCAGATACAGCAAGTGTTGTCTTCTATATCTGTCGTGTCTTTGTTGAACAACTCTTCTTCTCTTTCGGGTTCTTGCGATGAAGCCCGGTTTATGAGATGGCTCAAGAAGTTCTCAAGTTGTCCAAGTTTTTTTACATACGCATCATCCTCGTTTACACAACCGTCCTGAAAATGTTTTTTAAAGCTGTATTGGTAACAGAAGAAACAAGAAAAAACAAGATTTAAGAGCTTACGTACCCAATTGTATTCCAAGAGATATTGAAACCCATAATAGACTGTATCGGGACAGTCCATGCTTGCGAAAAGACCATTTACATCATGTTGTTGCTTTGGTTTTGAGTCTTCACTTGCCTCCAAGAGATTCAAGATTATACCAACCAGAGGAGCTAATAAGATCCCTCGGGTACTTTTCTCTGAAGGCTGTTCTTGCCGTCTAAGTGACCTGACCGAGTTCAAAACCAGAAGAACAAATATCAGTTACAAATGAGTGATTTTCATCCGTTTTGGAGCTGTTTGGGACATTTTAATGAACTTACAGATCAAATAACTCGTCATCTACTGCTGAGGTCATGTGACTCAAAATAAAAAGAATCAACTCAGTGAGCCTTCGAAGATTTGTGTCGGTCCCAGCAAGAAATGCTTGTGGTATTGCATAAGTGCAGAACTCTAACACCCTTGCTAGATTGCTTGAAAGCTCAAATATCACACAACATTTCCTTTGCTGAAACTCCATTACCTGCATAAAGACAAGACTAATCAAAAACCCATCAAAGAAAAGCATGTAGAAGACTACAAATACTTGCAAGGGTATTGCAGATTATGCAACATAATCATTTAAAGAGAATGAAAACTCAATAGATGAAAAGGATCCAAGCTTATAATCTGACCTGATACTTTTCTTGCATTTCTCGCACCGAGACAGAAAATTCAGTCATGGTCCAGCTCAATGTGTTGAATAGCCGGTTAAGAAAAGTAGAAAGTAATTCACCATCATTGATACAAGCATCTCGTAGAAGAGCCTAGACAAAAAAGACAATCAAAATCCAATATGGAGGCTGAAGATCAAATAGGAACAAAGTTAAATCAATCAAACTAACCTGGAAAACAGTAGATGAAAATGAAGACTCCCCGTTCTTTAAAGAACTGAACCCAGAACCTTTGCAAAGACTAAGAAATATATTAGTGACAGGGATCCAAGATCTGTTGTCAAATGCTGACAGTAGAGCTGCAGGCATTTGTCGAGTAGCCGACTCATTGTTCTCAAAAGCTTCCAAGTACTCTTTGTACTGTACCAAGACAGATATTGACTGGAGAAGTAGATCTCTAAGATCTGTGTTCGATATCCTCAAATCGTTAAAGTGCGTAACTACAAAAGTGATCTGAAAACCCAAGAAAATGCAATAACCATATTAGAGCCGTTGTGCAACTTACTTAAAGCTAATTAATAACACTCAGCCATGGGGAAAATGACAAAAGAAAGTGTGCTAATAGATGTAGACATACAAATGATGAAAGTCCTTGTTTGATAAATGTAGTTGATGGGACAAACGGAGGATCACTCTTGCGAAGCACATGGAAACAATCTACCTGAGGAAAATACCAAAGAGATTGTAAACTAAGGGATTTCACTGTGAAACAGCGAAACGCAACAGAAAAAGTTCTTGGAACATCTTTTAAAGTGGAGACCTTAGCCAAAGAGAAATTGAAACATGTTTTTTATTTCCATCAAGAAGTACCGGAAATGGGTAAAAGCTATTTACCAAAGATTCAAGGTAGAATTCTGGAATATAAACAAACACAGAATCCATTTTGCTGAGAACTAGAAGTAACTGTATAACCCACATGCACAATGCATACATTCCCCTTTGCTTCCACCGGGAGAACAATGAGATGCGGAACCTGTAAAAAATATTCAGAATGAGGACAGGCGAAAACATAGAGATATAAGCATGGTAACATTGTCTCACATGAAGTATGGTTAAACTTCTTCACTACACCCTCCTTTTGGAGTTACCACAATCCAAGAGTTAAGTGAAGCTTACCATGCACAATGTCGAACACATTCCATCACATCTTCCTTGTAGTTGTTGCGAGTTTCCTTCAAGCGCTTTAATTGGTAACTAGATGCCCGTTCTCTCATCTGTTTATCCGTTTCTTCGAGAAGTGATATTGATTGTGATTGGTGAGACATGTAATACGATGCCTAAACAAAGGAAAACCTATCAGCGTATCAAGCTTTTCGGGTTGCAGCATGTATCATACAAACAGTAAAACAGAATCAAGATAAGAGGGAAAAATCTAAACATACGTGCTTAAAATTTGGAGCCACGGCAATATGGTATAGTAGCAACAGAGCATCCAACAATTCTTCTTCGCTTAGTATAGCAGATGATATTCTACTCTCCTGTAGTGCAGTCCTCATAAATCTTACTGGACGATAGCCAAAGTCGGGGTCAGACTGATTACTTGTGCTAGGTTTGTCCTCTATTTCTTCACTGAAACTTCCAGCACTACAATCTGCAGCAACATGAGATGATCTTTCAGGAATGGAGCTGCATTGACCACGAGAACTTTTAGCAGTATTTTTTCCTCGATCCTTCAACGATTTAGTAAGATCGGTATCATAGGCTAAGCAACAGGAAGGCTTCTGCTCAGTCGCGTGTGTTACTCTATTCTGTTCATCATCCATACAACCTTCTTCCCACCGCATTATTTCTTCTTCTTGATCATCTGTGGGGTAGGACTTTGATATATGACTAAACAGCCCGCCAAGCCTAGTGATATCAGCTCGATGTGGATCATCTTTAAGAAACAAACTCAATGGAAACTTCTGCTGACCACCTCTGTGAAGAAAACCAACACTGTGATGGACAGCTTCAGTACTCTTCAGCATCGCAAAACCTTCTGACAAAAAATGCAGTATAACCGAGAACAGAGAGACAAGAACCGAATTGCGCGTAACTCCAGAAGGAGCCAGATTCCTGTCTGCGCCTCTGTTCTTCAATAAAAGGTTCTGTAGGAATCCCCTGAACGCTGAACCAGGAAGCTGAGGAGGCGATATGGGTGGTGTGAATTGTATGACCAAGAGACATATGTTCCTCTGCTTCTCCTCAATCTGAATTCCAAGAGAAAGAATTAGTAAACTATACTCCTTCTGATATCAGATACCAGACAACTATATTCAGAGCAGAGTTATGCCTGCGATTATTTTATAGCAAAAGAGTCGGAAATATTCTATCATACCTTGTTAATGGCTTCAGAGAGAGCAGAGATCGTAAACCTCATGCTACTCCCGTAGGAAATATCTTCAGAGGATCCAGGCCACCAAACAACGGGCATTAGTTGCTGTAAGTCATGCTTGTTGGAATTCCTGCATGACAAGAAGCCTTCAAACAAAAACTCGAATTGCAAAGATCTCCACCATTGTACCATCAATTCTTCCCGTTTGAATAAATGACAAGCCAGCGCAAGATAGGGATAAGATCCTGAGTATGGACATTCCGTTAGAATCAACGTTGCTGTTTTGCAGCCACAAGCGAGAGCGTTTACTACATGCTCAAAGATCATATGAGATTGTGGATACTCAAGAAGCACATCAAGAACTCTATCTAAACTCAAACAATCATGCGGTGCTTGAGTTCTGAAAATCTCCAAGAGGAATGACAGGAATGCACCACGTCCAAAGTACTCAGGCAACAAAGTGTCTTGCTCAAGTATGTAGAAGAGCTCATCACATATGGCACGGGACACAGGGGGAAAAATTTCTTCAACCGAGGCAAACCTCCTCAGTCTAGTTAATGAATCCGCCAACGAGCGGTCCGGCCTATCCAGCAGTCTTGAGAAGCATCGTAGTAGCTCTGTTGCAAAAGAACTTCGAGGGGGAGCTTCCTGAAGAGGTTGGAAACCTTCTACCGGGTACTTAAACGGGTAACCACCAAAATTTAACTCGCATCTCTCACCTTGGGAGAGAGAAATCGCAGGGTAATATCCAAATCCAGGTCCAAGTTTTCTGATACCAGTAAACGCAACCCCGAGAGAGACACCATTCCTGTAAAAAGATATCTCATCACAGTTCAAATCTATGCAGCAACCGATAACATCCCCCGCTACCCATGATTGCCCATAAGGTTCAGCTTCCTTGTTCCATTTGCATACCCTTCGACCATCAAAAGCATATGAATCATCAGCATCACCCACACCCTTCTGATCTATGAAAGGACAAGCAATAGTTGCCCATCCAAGTTGCTGAATCCCCGAGGTCTCTAAAGTGACTTCATACATCCATTTTCCTTTCCAAATACAAGCATTAGCCCTGGCACTACTAAAGAGTGCTAAGCTCTCTAATACAAGAGGCGGTTTCACAATCCTGATATCACCACATATACTATACTCTTCAAGGCCAACAATAGGAGGTCTAACACCATGATGAACTACACAGATTCCTTCTCTTTGACTAACCGAAACATCTAATTCACCATGAAGCTTAGAGAATTGATTCTTAATTACGCCTTGAATCAAACTACTCTCTACTTCACCATCCAATGGATCAACCGACTTTTCTGGTAAACCAAATATAAATTCGATAGTTCGTTCTAAAGGCCTATGACCAGAATAATCAAAATGTGGAACAATTCGAGCTTTTGAAGAATTTTCTTTGGTGTCTTCACCATTCAGTAAAACAGCTAAACCAGAAGATATCATACCAACCCGTAGGCTGTCTTCAGCCATATGACATTGATTGTGAATCCCAAACTCAAACGCTCTTCAACACATGAAATCAAAGTCTGAAAATTCAGAATCTTCAACAAGCAATCATCAGGCACAATTGAAAAGCTGTGGAGAAAAGCAAACGTAGCATAAGTTTCCGAATCAAACAAAAGTTTCGAAATAGCGAATCAATTACTTGAAACAAAGCTTTCAACTTTTGTTACCATAAATGGTAGATGAATAGAGATTTACAAACAATACATATATGTATATATATATATATATAGAAAGCTATTAAATTTCAATAAATTTGAAAAACATCGTTGCTTCGAAGTCTCTAAAACAACGAAATCAGAACCGAAATTTTCAAAACTCACCGGAGAAATTCACATCTCAAGAAAATTCCCGAACGATTAACCCAGACGCGAAATTAATCCCCAAAAACGAAAGACGGCGGAGTCGTGTTAGGGTTTTTCAAATTACAAAAAAAGGGAGAAGACTTTTCGCTTTTTCTTCCTAGAAGAAAGAGAGATTTTTGTGCCCAATATTTTTGGGGGAACAGAGCAAAAATGAAAGAGAGGAAGGAATCAGAGACCGGAGGCTAACACCGAACGAGCCAATGGATCCTGTCGCGTGGGGGCCTTACTGACACGTGTCGGTGTTTAATGACGTATGTAAATCGACGGTGCTTCTTCTCGAGCGCTGTAAACTTTTAGAACGAGAGGAGGAAAGTCTACGATTCAGATGCTCTTATGTTTATTTGGACACGTGTCGTTGTTACGTGTTCATTATTAACTAAACAGATTTACAAAAAGTAAACACTTTATGATTACTGAGAAAATTGGTTTTTCATGTGACACCTTATCTTGTTCAATTATTTTTTGTGGCAAATCTCGTTTCTTGTTAATTATGTTTAATCAAAAATAGCAAAAGAGGTAGTCAACATAGCAGATATTTAGAGGGGAAATTGTTATTTTATTATTATCTTTGGTTTCGTGATTTAAAAAATAATAATCAAACAAAAGTTTAGAGGAAAAAATAAAATAATTTTAACAAGATTATCGCCAGTTATATTAAAAAAAAAAAAGAGTCACAAAAAACTAACATTTATAACATATGTATAATTCCGTTTCAGATTAAAATGATGAGTTCTTTTGTGTTAATATTTCTGCAAACTTTCTCTTTTTGTTTACCGCCGTCAAATTGGTCACTTTTGTTACAATACTGTTAAATTATTTTAATACTCTTCCTTCTAAGTCCAAATTATATATTTGGTTTCCAGTGTAAAAAGTAGAGATATAAATTTGTTATCTGTAGGTTATATTATCATAAAGGGTTCACAAAACACCGAATTTCAATACTAATTTTATCCGTAGCCAAAAAATGAGTTGACTTAACAAAATTTTATTTGTAAATAATTGTCAAAAGCCATCCGATATTCTTAAAATACATTATGCAAAGAAAAGAGTTTATATTGTATTCCATTCGCATAGTAACTATTCGAGTTCATGTAAAAGCGATGGAAATGGTCGGAACGGGACGGGGCAACCGTTGACAAGTCATCGGAGCTTTTGTGAACTGCCGATAGATACACGACCATGTCCACCGAGAGTGTATGTATATATGCATAAAATAATTAAATATTCACTCGCTCTCTAACCACGCCACGAGGCAAGCGGTGATACCACTGTCGGCTAGTAGCTAATAAAAGAAGTATTATCCACGTGGATTAACAGCCACTTCACTGGCTGCTCAGAAAGTGACCAAAGACAACATCGCTTTCTACTGAATGATCATACGAAAACGCAGCGTTTTCGTATGATGGTAATGGAATAATAAGAATTTTCCATTGATCCCTCGTCGCTATAATTTGTTTCCAAGGATACAGCGAGCAAACAGTGACCATTTTTTATTTTTGCTTTTAATATTAATGTTATATTTATTTTATTTTCTTCGTACGACTAATTTTTAGATCATGCAGTATTTGTGCTAATTAATGATAAAATGCTGATAATTTAGAGTTGAATCTTCTCAGATCCCTAGTATTCGTGCATTCGTGGTGTTTAATACTAGATTGATTTGGCTATTCAAATTTAGAATGTGGTGAAAAATGTCCAAACCCGGATCCATCTGTTTGTACTAGATTGACTTGTTTGTTGTTTCCTTGTTATTTTTCATGTCTTTGCCTCTCTTCTTGTACGGCAACCACTTTGTAAGTTTGTAACCCTGAACCCATTTCCTTTTTTTTAGGGGATTTTAATTTTTAAATGTCCAAACCAAACTGTTATTAGTTTTTATTTTCTAACCAATAAAAACTGACGTTAGGCATATTAGCAAGCCTTGTAAAGTTGTTTGTGAAAATGGAAAGCTTCATGGAGATTATGTGGAGGCAAAAAATAAAGTTTTTAGAACTGGAACAAAGCAAAAAGTATTCCAGAAAAATCAAGTGATCTGGTAATATTTAAAGACTTGGATTTCATACCACGATACTCAGAAAATATTTGAAAAAATGATTTGGAAGATTTGGTGTCATCTAAATCAAGCAATTGAACCTGAAATCTTCTTGAACCTAACGAATATAAAAAGAGTTGAGAGGAGAGCTGTTAAATTTACTCGTGAAAGTTAGAAAAATGATACAAAGACTTTTCTATTTTAGATAGTCCCTAACACAACGTTCTTTAAGTGTGTTGTTGTTTTACTTGGTGAGTCACCGATTTCTTGGAAAACAAAAAAGCAAGGTACGGTTTCTCACTTTTTCGCATAAGCAGAGTATAGAGTTATGGTCGCAACCGTTCAGGAAATCAAGTGGCTCTGGAAAATGTTGCAAGGATTGGGTATTGAACACACTGCGCTAGCTCGGTTATTTTGTGATAGTAAAGTATGTATTACATTGCTGCAAATCCGATGTTAATTTCATGAACGCACTAAATACATTGAATCAAATTGTTATGCAGTTCGTGATGCAGTTAAGGCTGGTATTATTTGTTACCAAACGCATTCGTACGAATGATCAACTTGCCGATATCATAACTAAGGCACTTGGTTGTACACAGTTTTATTTTCTAATGTCCAAGTTGGGGGTTCAATACTTACATGCTCCAACGTGAGGAAAAGTATTGAGGATATAAATTTAAGGGTATTAGGGGCTTTCGATAGAGCGTAGTAACCTAACCCTAATAGGAATTGTGCCTAGTTTGGCCGACTAAAATCTTGTATATATACTAAGCTTTGATCATTAAATAAAGCAAGCAAGTTTGATATCCAATTCTACATAATTTTACAAAGTTTATCAATCATAAAAATGATATTCAAAGCGTTTGATTTTTTTTGTAAGCTATCTTTTATAGCTAATTTATACGTTTTTTAAAATCTATTTTGCTATCAATTACTATTTTCTTCTTTTACTAAAATTTCTCATACCGCTTTTTGTTTTATGTTATCAATCAGATTTATAAAATATGTCATTCGATTTAGGATATTGGATACTTTGATTTACGTTGCATAATAGTTGTCCACTATTTGATTTACCGTAGGAACTGTGTTGAACCAAATAGATTCGGAAAGCTAGGTTTATGTCATACTTCACCTGAATATCCGCCAGAATATGTTAGTACAATGATGTTAAGTTGTTAACAAGTAGAGTTTATATTTCTATACAAACTTTTAGAGGTTTAGGGGGGAGAGACTCTAGGGTTTCTTCTTATTAATTATCCCGAAAATTAATGTTCTAAAATACGGGCTACACTCCGCGGCAATTTAAACCCAGACATCACAATATTTTTAAAAATCGTTTAATCAAAACTCATTAACCATCAACCACACGCACAGTAATTTGATAATCTTACAACATAAATGATCACACAAAGTTTAACAGTTTAGAATATATGTAGTATATATGTAGTACATACGTACTAAACCAAAAGCATATATTATGATTAAAACTGAAACGAGTGAATTTTTTTTTTCTTAATTCGATAACATCGACCCAATATCCAAGATCGGCAAGGAGGTGGGGCGGTTAACGTCATCGAGTATGACGATAAGAGATGCAATGAAGGCAAAATCAACGTTTGGATAAACCGTCACAGAGAACTTGTCCTTTCCCCAGAAACTGTCCTCCTTGTCCATCTGATCATCAGACCATACATTTTTAATATATAAATAGATCAAAGCTTTAAATATCAAGTTCTAAACAATTCACAAAACATGAGCAAACTACCGATTCATTATACATGGATGTGTATAAATATAGTATAGAAATGTCAAATTCCAGATGTGGCAAAACAATGTTTATTTTAGATAAACTAAACCAAAATATAAATGACTGAAAACGGGTTTCAGTTTCAATATTGAACACTAAACCGGAGACAAAAAAAAAGGGGATTAAAACACTCCTAATTAACCTTGTACATACTTGTAGCCAGATCGGTCCAAAAATAACGGAACCACCAAACCAATTAAAAATTTGTTGTCATCGTAAAATTTCAACTTAAAATTAGAAACAAATGACAAGAAAAAATAAAAATTCACCCTTGTCTCCGGTATTTGAGTTGACTGGGGTGAGCAAAGCCAAAGAAGAAGGAAAAGGGGACTTACTTTAGCAACAATGGCGTCAGATTCGCCGGCGTAAACAATACAATAACTCTCGCTCCAGTTCCCTTTGACTCGGAAGTCACATCTCTCCTCTTCTTTATTGTGACTCAAATACACATCAAGTTTCGTCCTAAACTGAACCATTGACGATTTTTTCACTGTGTACAGCAGATCTCGCTCCTCTGTACTCCCTCCTCTAAATACTTGCCACCTGTCATGCATACTCATAATCTGCAAATAAAGATTATATATATAGTTCAATATTTCACATCTTAATATACTTAATTAAATATGTTGTTATGTGCATGTTTTCAATTTTGACCTTCTCTCTCAAAGTCAAGACCTGAGATCCAGAACTATCTAATAAGATCCTCTTGTCGTGAAGACCAAACACCCGGTCCTTCACCTTGAACAACATCTTTCCGTTAACGTCCGTTATAACAAAGTTACCGGCCGTTAACTTCATCACTTTCCGTACGATCGTCATTTCAACAGGGTACGAAGCACAAAACCTTGGATCTACTATCACTCCGGTGACCCCACTGCCCTGTGGAGGCAGGAGAGCCGAAGGGCCCGTGCCTTGTGGGTATGCGGACGCATGGGGTTGCTCCATTTTTCTCTTTCTACTGAAATACGGATACACTCTCTCTATTTTGTTTTGCTTTACTTTTTGGTCTACGGGTCTTATAATTTATTAAAGAAATATCTAGGAGCCCTAGCTAGAAGCATATGCTTTGGTTATGTCTACGACACATCTCTTCTTCTTTTTTGTGGTAAATTTCTACGACACATCTGGATCGAATATGTTAACTTTTTCCTATGATTATGATATTTTAACGTCGTTTTGTATAATAAAATTAAGGTTTTGTCGTGCTATGTATGTATGTCCAAAAGTTCTTGACTGTTTTGTTCGGCTAAGGCTTTTAGAGAAGCAACTACGTATTTTCATGGAAGACCAAGACCTTTCATATATAGATTGATCATCCATTCCAAAGGAAGCAACTTGATGCTTTCATGGAAGACCAAGACCTTTCACTGACGCAGGGAAGTGGTGGTGTTTATATTTTATTTTTCTGCTTTCATTTATTAAAGAGTTTATATTTTATTTTCCTGCTTTCAGTTATTAAAGAGCTTGGCTCCTTGTGACAATAACAACAAGGATATCTATAAAGAAATTTGGTTTAGACTTTGAATGGATGTAGTTTGTTTTAGAGTTTTTGCTTTTTAGTTATTAGTATTTGGTTTTCTGAGAGTATATCTATAAAGTAGATTTAGTTTTAAAAAAAATATGAAAATAAGGCAAACACTATTTTTCCTAATTTTTAAAATGATTAAATGAGTTTGTTAACAACAAAGCCGAAATCTAACTTAGAACGCAACCATTCAAGGCCTAATTAAAGATTAATGTATTAGTTAGTTTCAAAGGAAGGAGCGTGGGAGTTTCTTGGAAGACTACTCACTTATTAAGAGTTTGACATAGAAGCGATAACTTTTGTTCTGTATCGATTGACAAATCTGACTGGTGCATATTTGATTTATAGCTAGCCAGTTATTCATAAAAATTTGGATATCTAATAGATATTTTAAGAAAAATATTAAAGCAAACAAAGGCAATGAAAAAAATAGCAAAATTTCACTAAAGATATTGTAACATATATGATAATAGATCAAAGGGAGTATTAATATTATAGTTGAATTATTAAAGAATTGTGGAAGCGATTAAAAATTTCTACACCAAATATGAAATTAGATTCTTTAGTGGAAAAATTAGAAACAAAATGATAGGGTTGATCAAGAGACCGAAGCCAGTGAGTTTACGTACTCGAGTGATTGGTTTAAAATTTGTTGTCCTTCTATACTTTTTTGATTAATGTTTGATGTACTAATTTTTGTAATAATAGAAACTCCATTATTAATTATTGAATATGTTCCAAACTTTCTAACTCATAATTTTTTTTTTAATCATTTTTATATTAAAAATATTTAAAAACTCTATTCCTATTTTTTTCCAAATCGAGAACAAAAATCTCGTCCTTTCACGAAATCTTCTTTTTTTTTTTCTTCATTGAAGAACCCTAAAATCATAAAACTCAATTCCTCACATACTTTGACGTTTCTTTCATCTAATCCAGGCCCAGGCCCAGGGTCGCATGCATTGGCACGTTTGGCTACTTCGCAAGATCTCCGTTTCCTCAGTCTCTCTGGTTCGTCTCTTTCTTCCAGATTAATGACCACATCAACATTATTTTTTCGGGCTATAGATTCAAACACTTTCCCACTCCTTATTGCAATGGCATTAACAAACTTTTTTCAAGGATTCTGCTCACTTTTCGCTGGAAGGACTTCCTGCTGTCTCTTCATTACAAAAGGAGGTTAAACAACCAGAGCATCTATTAGGTGAAGTGGGATAGAAGGGATTTCAGAATTGTTTCATATAAGTGGAAACAACTTCATACTTGCTATTGTAATCATTGTACATATTGTCCACCTTTACATTAATCTCATTAACAGACTTTTGTGCTAGAGGAGGAGTTTTTGCGTAAGAACTTTGAGTTCATCTTGAGAGTTATTTGCAGAGTTCGCAGGAGCTTGGAATGAAGCTGGGGCTGCTGTATGAAAGTTGTTGAATGGTTGTTTCAGTTGGAATCCACCCTGAACTCTGTTCTGACTCTGATTTGCACGAATTGTTCCCCCTGAAAGCCCTGAGAAAAGTTCTTTTGAAAACTCAGATTTTACATGCCTATCTGTCATCTAAATCCCTGAGAAACACTAGTGACGCCCACGTTTTGCACAAACATTTTTCCCTGAAATTGTTAACCCTGAGCGACTACCTCCTATAGGTAGCTTGATCTTGCGGATTTTCAACATTTGTGCTTCTGTATGACATGTTTGGGTGGCTTATGTAATTTTGGTTGAATCCCCTATTCTGCATAAATCCCTGTTTGTTCATATAATTCACTTCTTGAAAATCATCAGTTTCTTCCTCAGCAATCTCATGATAGTAAATTGAATATGTTCCATCTTCAAAAAGCTAAGCACCTCTATGATTCACCTTCATAAAAAGACTGATGAATACTGCCCAAAAGTGGTGATCTTGTTTTTCCACGAAACTGTCTTGGATTTGGTGTAGAAGTGATCCAAGAAAACAACTATGTATTCAGCCCAAGTGCTCAATGATCCGACAAGTAGTGACTTAAGCCATCTAAGCGCCTTTTCTGCTAAAGAGAAAGGAAAAAGATTGCACTTGAAGTAATCATCAGATACCCTATTTAACTTAGTAGTGTTATAAATCTCCTCGAAATTCATTATATGATTCTTGAAGTTCTGCCGAATGGTAAATGTATTTTTCCTACCTACCGGTTGGAAGCACCTAAGAAACAAGAATTTTATGATTAGATTCATGATGATGTAAAATTCACTAATGGATACACATCTAATCCGCGTAATTACGTCGATTATGGAGAAGGAAAGTTTACCGGAATAAAGAGTCATGATTATCATGTTGTGATGCAGCAGTTCCTTCCATTTGCCTTTGCTCATCTACTTAATAAAGATATCCACCAAGTAATTGCAGGTAGATATCGTCAAGCATTAATCCTAGATTTATATATTTATCATAATTTTTTTACTTTTTATATGCAGGATTTTGAGCTTTGTAATTTTGAGAATTCAGGCCAGAGTCGAAGCCGGGCTCCGTAAGATCTCCAGATCTCCAGTTTCCTCAGTCTTTGGTTCGTCTCTTTCCTCTAGATCAGTGACCACATCAAGATTTTTTTCTTTTTGGCTATAGGTTATAACTTCTTAGAGTAATGACATTAACAAACTCATTCCTAGGATTTTGCTCACCCTTTGCTGGAAGGACTCCCTGCTGTCTCTTCATTGCAACAACAATTTGAGCAACTTGAGTATCTATTAGTTTCATATGACTAGAGACAACTTCATACTTGCTATTGAAATCATTGTACATATTGTCTACCTTTACATTGATCTCATTAGCAGACTTTTGTTGTTGGAGGAAGAGTTATTGCATAAGAACCTTGAGTTCATCTTGAGAGTCATTTGCAGAGTTCGTAGGAGCTTGGAATGAAGCTAGGACTATTGTCGGAAACTTGTTAAAGGCTATTTCTATTGGAATCTGCCCTGAAATCTGTTTTGACCCTGATTTTGCTTGAACTGTTCCCCCTAAAAACCCCGAGAAATATTCTTTTGAAAACTCTGATTTTGCATGCTTATATATCATGTAAATCCCTAAGAAATACCAGCGACACCTGCGTTTTTCACAAACATTTATCCCTGAAATCTGTTTTGACCCTGATTTTGCTTGAACTGTTCCCCCTAAAAACCCCGAGAAATATTCTTTTGAAAACTCTAATTTTGCATGCTTATATATCATGTAAATCCCTAAGAAATACTAGTGACACCCGCGTTTTGCACGAACGTTTATCCCTGAAATTGTTAACCCTGAGCGACCACATGCTATAGGTAGACTTGATTTTGCGGATCTTCAACATTTGTGCTTCTATATGACAGGTTTGTGTGGCTTTTTTAATTTTGGTTGAATTCCCTGCTCTACACAAAGCTATGTCAATTCATATAATTCACTTCTTGAAATTCATCAATCTCTTCCTCAACAATCTCTTGACAGTAAGTTGAATATGTTCCATCTTCAAAAAGTTGAACACCTCTCTGATTCGCCTGCACCAACAGACTCACCTTTGCACTCAAGTCAGCAAGATTCTCTATCAGACGGTTTGCTCCTACTATGCTCTTGGTTATGAGATCTCCATTGGTTACGGCATTGAGGATATTTTTGTAGTTCCAATCAAATTCATCATAGAAAATGCTAAGAATCTGTTCATTTGAATACACATGATGAGGGCACTTTCTGCGGTATTTCTTAAATCTCTCCCAAACTTCATAAAAAGAATCTCCTGAATGCTGCCTGAATGCTTTATAAAAAGTGACTTAAGCCATTACACTTAAGGTAATCAACAGATACCCCATTTAACTTACTAGTGCTACAAATCTCCTCAAAATTCTTTATGTGATATATAAGGTTTTCAGCTGACAAACCATGGAATAAGTGCTGTTTCACCAACGCAATCATCTGATGTTTGATTTCATAGTCTTGCCTCATAATCTCTGGCGGACAAAGAGCAGCTATGTTCTAGTAGAAAATGTGGGCGTGTGTTTGTATCCCCAATAGCTCGTTGTTGTTATAGTTTCAGTAAGTGATGTAGCTACTGTTGTACATTCTAAAGTTCTGTAGCTGTAGCAGCCTAAGCATCAACAAGTGCACGGTTATCGAGATTATCGCCCATGTAGGCTAGCTTCGACATCACCTTTTTTAGCTCTTGAATGGTGAGTTTAAGGAGGTTACCAGAGCTGTCATTTCTTCTCTGCATACACCTGAAACACACAAGAGAGCAAGATAGAACTTGTTAGTAAATCTTAGACTAAATTTCAATCTTCGATTCGAAGGTAATGCAATTGGTCTCCGAAAACGACGCCAAAAACTTGATACACATAGGTTTTAAAGAAAATAAAAGACTGCAAGTGCACAAACAATCACAATGGCATAGATGAGAGCGAATTCACAGAGACCAAGATTACACTACGATTATTTGAAAACAAAACTAAGTTAAGACAATGATATAGTTTTTTGTTTGTGATGTAGACAAAAATAGCAAATAAAACGATGTAAATACGAAACGCTAGGTCAAGGGTGATTCGCGAGAACTCAGAGATTATGAACCAGAAAATTATTTAGAGATTGAGAAGCACAGTCTTGAGCTCAAACTGAATATATAATGAATCCACGGTCGTGGTATCAATCACTTTATCCAGTAACCTATGATTCTAAATTGCCATTTGAACTTAGAATTCTAAACAAGCATTAGTGAGCATATTCGATTGTTCACGGATCGCTTTATCATCCCCTTTCATTGGCTAAGGACAATTTACTCATATATGTTCTTTTAGGATTTTAAACTAGACTTTTGATATGTTAAACAACCTAAGATAAAAAATTGGGTATCTAATCAAATTCCAACAATAAGATCAACAATAGATGAAGAAATCCTAAGATAATCCCTATCTATGTCTAATTCAATGATTCATAAATTCCCTTGAAACCCTAAACCTATCTATAGAACTACTTAAACATGAAAGCATAGAAACAAGAAAGAGATGAAGAGGAACTCATGATCAAATAAACATAAATAAAAAGGTTCAAAAATCTTCTCAGAGATGTAGAGTCAGAGATTCGTCTTCCGAATCTTACAAATCGCAAAAGACTACATGTATCAATAGAAAAAAATTGTACCCTAAACAATGGCTAAAAACTCGAATAAATAAGTAAAAACATGTCATGGGTCAAAATCTTTTGGCAAAATCAAAATTTTACTTTTCTGCGGTTTGATCGGTTTAAGGCTGGATCGATCGATTCAAGGGTGGATCATTGATAATAATTGATATAAGACTAAATCAAATTGTTATAGATTTTTGAATAATATAAAATATATACATAACACCACTTAAATTTTACAACCAAATTACGTCATAATCTAAATTATCAAATAAATTTATCTATAAACATAACATCGCACGTATATGCGGATCTTGAATTAAATTTTGTCTTCTTTCTGATTTTAAAACTCAACTTTCTATTATAATTTATAACTATAAGTCACCAAACTTATCTAACAAAAACAAACAAACTATGCACCAAATTATTTATAAATTTAAAAGATGATTTTACGATTATTATGCTAACTTTATAATATGTAAACTCTTATACAGTTCACTAACATAACAAAATAATATATTATTTAAAAATTTATAAAAACAAATTTCTATAAACATTCACCCGCACGTACGTGTGGTTCAGAATCTAGTAAAAAATAAATGAATGACAAAAAACCTTAAATTATATATAAAATGGGTATATATCTAGAGTTTTTGTATTTTTTAAATATACAGATTTAAAATTAGAATAAATTTTTTTTCAAAATTTAAATTTGATATTTATATATTGGTTCCAAATTTTAAGAGTAACAATTTACCACATTTTATGTTTTTTGTTAATTAAGTTAAGTTTTAATTAGGATATTCGAAATCCTTTCATAAATAGAAACTGAATGGGGCTTTTCAATTAATTTATCTTTGACGATAATACCTTATACTTTATGATGACTTGCAACCACATAACTCTCAGATGAAAGTTGTTTCAAACTAATGGCTCTGTACCTTTTTTATATCTGTCTACAGATTGTGACATCATCGAGGGGCCGTCACGAGTATCTCTCAATTGTCCTATAAGGTATCACCTCTACTTTTTGTATATACTATTGTGTTATGTTATGATTGTCTTTTGGTCAGTGATTTAGTCTCCATTAAAACAGTCGCAGGCGGATCACGCTTCCAGTCAAGGGCCAGTTATGTAAACATCTTCAGGTGATGCAACTAAATATCATGCGATATTATCTGTTTTTCCATATTTTAAAATTGTTACACAATGGAAAAAGACGAATTTCTTGAAGATAATGTGGATGTTATCTTCTCTTTCTCTAAATATTTGTTAATGATATGGTACTTTCTGCTGCAGCGTTTTGATTTCTTTAACTATGTCCACATGAATATGAGAAACCCATCTTGGCGCTGTCCGCATTGCAACAACCTGTTTGCTACTCTGAGATCCGTTTAGATCAAAACATGGTCGAGGTAAGTAGCTATCTGTGTCGTAATTTACTTACTGCTACATATTAGCGATGCAACTTAATATAGATAACTCGAAGGTGTTATGTTTCGGTTACATGGTCATAAAGTCAGCAGAGTCAAGTTTTGTAAAATTAAATCTCATCCAACATTATACTTTGTATTATTTATCAAATAAATATTCCTACGTTTTTAAATATTATACTTTCTATTATTTTGTCAAAAATATATATTACACAAAATACTATAGAATTTTTTTTTACGCCTTTTTCTAATTAAAAAGTTAAATACTCTTGACCTTTTAAGTTAATGAAACATGATTATGTGTTTGATTGCTAGCAGATGAGCATATTGTAGTCATTAGTAGGGAATTTTACAGTTTTTGCAGAAAGAAAAACAATCAAATCACAGATTTTATTTTGTTACAATGAGAAGCTTTGTCCATAAAGCACCAAACCACACAATAAAAAGGTTAAACACATTCTGAAATGTTGGACACTCACTATGAATAGGCTTTGCTGATGGTAGTAAAACCATGGCAATGAGTATGGGCGTGTTCCCATTGTCCGAAATCGTGTCATTGACGAATGTTTTGTTTGTTCCATCCTTGAACTGCACGCTTATATCGGTTTCGATACTTCTGATTCAAACCGAGTGTGTGGCGTTATTCACTTTGTGTTTTACATGACCGTTTTTCGAGGATGCTAATTGAAACTGGTGAAAAATGTGATGGGGTTTATTATTTTACAGAGGTCGACTCTGAAAAGATACACAATGTGCACATCAATCCAAATCAAACATTGTGGCATCAACGTTTGAGTCATCCGTCGTTTTCTGTGTTTTCTGATTTACCTTTATTTTTTGGTTCCTCGACATCTGCTAGCTCTCGGTCATGTGACATTTGTTTCCGAGCTAAGCAGACTAGAGAATTTTTCCGAATAGTTTTAATAAAACAAACGAGTGTTTCTCTCTAATTCATTGTGATGTTTGGGGTTCTTATCGAGCTCTTTCTTCCTGTGGTGTTGTTTAGTTTTTGACAATAGTAGATGATTTTTCTATAGCAGTTTGGACTTATTTGATTCTTGAAAAAATAGAAGTACGAGACGCTTTGACAAATTTCCTAGCCTACACAAAATTTTTTTTTGGAAAGACAGTTAAAACAATTTGTAGCGACAACGACATAAAATTTATGTGTCTCGCCTCATACTTTCGTCAACATGGGATTATTCATCACACTTCATGTGATGGTACCACAACAAAATGGTATAGTAGAAAGAAAGCAATGGCATATCCTTAATGTTGCACGTGCCTTGCTATTTCAAGCTAACTTACCAATAAAGTTTTGGGGTGAGGCAATTCTCAATGCGACATATGTTATCAGTTGCTCACCATCATCAATTCATAAAGGAAAATCTCCGTACGAAGTATTACATGGCGTTGAACCCACCTAAAATCAGTTAAGTGTATTTGGTTCTGCTTGTTACGTTCATCGGGTTACACGAGCCAAGGATAAATTTGGTTAAAGGAGCCGGCTTTTTAAATTTTTTTGTTACCCATTTAGTAAGAAGGGATGGAAGGTTTACGACATTGAGCGCAATGAATTTCTTGTGTCTCGTGATGTAGTGTTCCGAGAAGATGTATTTCCCTATCAAACAGAGAAAATGCCTACACCGTAACCCTCTAGACCTATCATCAGTGATGAAGACTGGCTTGTTTCTCCTCCTACCATGCCTATAATAAGGGGGAGTGATGAAGTTATTGAAGTTGTTGAGTCGCAACCAGCTCCCACAGCCGAGAATAACTTGGTTCCATCGAGTGAAGTTTCAACGATAGTGATTTCTCCTTCTGTCGAGTATTCACCAGCGGTAGTTCCGCCTATTTTCAGGCCTCCACCTCTGACAGTCCCACTTGTTGCTCTAGAACCGCTAGTGGTGGCTCCTATTCTGACTCGTGTGAGTCAACGTGTAACAACTGTCTGTTCGGTTGAAAGATTACATCACTTACAATGCCACTTGTGAAAATAATAAACCTACTCACGGTCTCCCGCTCTCCACAACTCAGCCCTCGACTACGGTTCAAGGTAATTCTTTGTATCCCCTGACGGATTATATTTTGGATGCAAACTTTTCTCCAAATCATCGGGTTTTTCTTACCGCAACCACTGCTGCTAAGGAACCAAAGCACTTTAAAAAAGTTGTGCAGATTAAAGTGTGGGATGATGCTATGGAAAAAAAAGTAGCACTCGAACCCAATCATACTTGGGACATTGTTGATTTACCGTCTAATAAAGTGACTATTGGTTTGCAATGGTTTCCAAGACCAAATATAGTGTTGATGGTTCTATTGAGCGCTACAAAGTGCTTCTTGTTGTTCTCGGTAATAATCAAGTCAAATAAGACGATTATATCGAAACTTTTGCTCATGTCGTTAAGTTAACTATAGTGCGTACGCTACTTCGTTTGGTTGCATCTCGTCAATAGGAAGTTTATTAAATGGATATTCATAATGTGGTTTTTCATGGAGATTTCGAAGAAGAAGTCTACAAGGTATAGAGCAGATTGTTAATGGCCGCAGCCCTTCGGGAAATCAAGTGGCAATTTACACCCAGACATCACAATATTTTAAAAATCGTTTAATCAAAACTCATTAACCATCAACGACACCCACAGTTATTTGATAATCTTACAACAGAAATGATCACACAAAGTTTCGCAGTTTAGAATATATGTATTACATACGTACAAAACCAAAAGAATATATTATGATTAAAACTGAAACGAGTGAATTCTTGCTAAGTTTCAAACAATAATACTACATACAAATTTTACTAATTTCTTTGATATTCTTTTTTTCTTAATTCGATAAAAACAACCTCATATCCAACATCGGCTAGGAGGTGATGCGGTTAACGTCATCGAGAATGACGATAAGAGATGCAATGAAGGCAAAATCAACGTTTGGATAAACCGTCACAGAGTAATTGTCCTTTCCCCAGACGACGCTCTGCACTGAGTCCTTCCTGTCCATCTGATCATCAGACCATACCTTTTTTTAATATATAAATAGATCAAAGTTTTTATAGCAAGTTCTAAACAATTCACAAAACATGAGCAAACTCCCGATTCATAATACATGGATGTGTATAAATATAATATAGCAAAAATCCAAAGAAGAAGGAAAAGGGGACTTACTCTAGCAACAATGGCGTCAGTTTCGCCGGCGTAAACAATACAATAACTCTCGCTCCAGTTCCCTTTGACTCGGAAGTCACATCTCTCCTCCTCTTTATTGTGACTCAAATACACATCAAGTTTCGTGATCAACTGAACCATAGACGATCTTTTCACTGTGTACAGCAGATCTCCCGGCTCTGTACTACCTCCTCTAAATACTTGCCACCTGTCATGCATACTCATAATCTGCAAATAAAGATTATATATATAATTCAATATTTCACATCTTAATATAATTAATTAAACATATATTGTTATGTGCATGTTTTCAATTTTGACCTTCTCTCTCAAAGTCAAGACCTGAGATCCAGAACAATCTAATAAGAACCTCTTGTCGTGAAGACCAAACACCGGGTCCTTCACCTTGAACAACATCTTTCCGTTAGCATCCGTTATAACAAAGTTACCGGCCGTTAACTTCCTCACTTTCCGTACGATCGCCATTTCGACAGGGTACGAAGCACAAAACTTTGGATCTACTATCACTCCGGTGACACCACTGCCCTGTGGAGGCAGGAGAGTCGACGGGCCCGTGCCTTGTGGGTATGCGTACGCATAGGATTGCTCCATTTTTCTCTTTCTACTGAAATACGGATACACTTTCTCTCTATTTTGTTTTGCTTTGCTGTTTGGTCTACGGGTCTTATAATTTATAAAAGAAATATCTAGGAGCCCTAGCTAGAAGCATATGCTTTGGTTATGGTCTACGACACATCTGCTCTTCTTTTTTGTGGTAAATTTCTACGACACATCTGAATCGATTATGTAACATTTTCCCGATGATTATGATATTTTAACGTCGTTTTGTATAATAAAATTAAGGTTTTGTCGTGCTATGTATGTATATCCAAAAGTTCTTGACTGGCTTTGTTCGGCTAAGGCTTTTAGAGAAGCAACTTGGTACTTACATGGAAGACCAAGACCTTTCATATATAGATTGATCATCCATTCCAAAGGAAGCAACTTGATACTTTAATGGAAGACAAAGACCTTTCACTGATGCAGCGAAGTGGTGGTGTTTATATTTTATCTTTCTGCTTTCAATTATTAAATAGTTTATATTTTATTTTCCTGCTTTCAGTTATTAAAGAGCTTGGCTCCTTGTGACAACAACAAGAATATCTATAAAGAACAATTTTAGATTATGGTAGTTCGGCTCAATGGATCCAGTTGAGCCTTTTTATATCGATTTTGTGGTTGATTTCATATGATAGAGTGCATTTAGATTCAAAAGAAGAACATGGAAAATTTCATGAGAATTCAGAATCAATTCTTTCTGAACATCATCATCAGATTCAGAGTAGTTAACTAAAATAATGCCACTTGTAATTTTATTTATGTTTTTTCCAAATATTACCACATTTATTTGAAAAGTTCACAAATTGCTTGGAATTTCTAATATATAAGAAAATTAAACTATAAACCAATATGGAAGTGATGATTACATTTACACGAAGATGAATGTGCAAAATATAGAAATTTTAAAAACAAATAAGCACCAAAAATTTCCAAAACCATCGAAAATCTGTCTAAAGTTTTTGACGGATTTGTGGGTTCATGATCTATTTTCGAAACGTTTAATATACCTAAAAACACAACTTTATCACTTATTTTATTAGATATGTGACAAAATAAACTGTTACAAAAGGTAAAGAAGATGTTTACAAGATATGTAATAGTTTAGACGTAAGTGTTCGATAAAAAAAACATATATGTAAGAAAGAAATATAACCATAGATGTTGAAATTTGTTAGTTTTGTTAATTTGATATAAAACAAAGACATTTTTTAATAACCTATCTTTAAAATCATTAAGATATCATACTAGAAACCTATCTCAAATGCAACGGATAGTAAATAAACCTGAAACCACAAAACCGTCGGAAATCCGTCAAAAATTTATGACGGATTTCTGATGGTTTTAAGGATACATGTGTCATATGTTAATATTTGACTGGCCAATGACAGGAAATGCAAGTTTCACAAACCGTCAGAAATTCGTCCAAAATTTCTGACGGCTTGTGATATTTTACCCGGTAAATTTCTTTTTGCCTCCTGTGTTGCATATCCAACAAATATATCCATCAAAAATTCTGTTTTATATACCACTTCATCTTTTGGGGAGTTCATTCGCAGAAATCAGAAAAAATCGGAAAAACCTCAAAATCCTCAAAATTCTTTCAAGATTTTCGATTTTCGCTCATCCTACCTTCACATGGCTCAAAATCCTTCAAACTTGTAAGTTCCTAATCTTTTAAATTAGATTTATAGGGTTTATGAGTTAGATTGTAAGATTTAGGAAATTGGAATTTAGATTTTAGGATTGGATAGTTAGAATTAGTGTTTGGATTGTTATATCTAGGATTTGGTTAGTTAGATTTAGGATTTAGCTAGTTATATTTAGGATTTGGATGGTTAGATTTTGGATTTGGATTTGGATTTGGAATGTTAATTTTTTTTGCTTGTCATTTTGAATGGATAGTTGAAAATTGTATTAGCTTTGACATTGTTTGGTTTCTTAGAATTTTATAATGTTTGTCAATTTT
This sequence comes from Cardamine chenopodiifolia, assembly GCA_963922655.1. Taxonomy (NCBI): domain Eukaryota; kingdom Viridiplantae; phylum Streptophyta; class Magnoliopsida; order Brassicales; family Brassicaceae; genus Cardamine; species Cardamine chenopodiifolia. The sequence goes on from OZ000486.1 coordinate 326,501, forward strand.
AGATTTAGAAATTTATAATTGTTTTAGATTTTTATATTTTTAATATTTTTAAATTGATTTTTATTGAATTTTACTCAAACCCATTATACTCATATTCTGGAGACTCAATCGCCAACATCGACTGCTTCAGTCCTAACGCAAATGGGCATCAAAGATTTTGTTTCTCAACCAGGATGAGAACACTTGACTCCACTTCATCCTGATTGTGTTGAAAGAGCTATGTGGTAAGTTTTATACATCATTTTTATATTTGTTAAATCTTATAACTATGTTTTGTACTAAAAATCTTATGAACTATTTTTTTTTGTAGGTTTCAATATTCCCATAATGGGATAACGAAATCTATCAATCAGATGCTGAATGGATTGATACAACGTCCATATGGGACTTACATGACTATACATATGGAAGATTAAAACATGTGGTTTCGATAATTTGCGATAAGTTTTTATTTTACTTTGAATTTATATAATTTATTTTAATATAAATTTTATTTTTGCAGCAAGAATTCACTTTGGAAAGCTACCTCACGACTACAATTAGACGTGAGTTTGATGCTAAGGCTGCGAAGATGTACTCTAGAAAGCTAACAAGTGGAAAATGAATGATGTTCCAAGAGAGATGATTACAAATCCGGATCTATAGAACGAGTTCTTTGCTTATTGGAACCAAGAGGAACCATTGCAACCTCTGCAACCCACTCTACCAACCGGAGGAGTGATCAAAGGGAAATGGATTATGATGCATAATTTAGGAGCAGCAAGCAAGACAATTCAGGCAAAACAACTTGTAAGTTTTTTTCAAATATTTTTTTTGAGTCATATTTTTATCAATTATTTATTTTACAAATTCAAAAAGATGGTGTCGAACCCACAAACCTTAGGTTACTTGGGAGATCGTTGACAATGTGAGGAAGCTTGATGATGAGTTTTTGGTATTTCAACCGATCGTTAATGGAACTCCTCTATGCACTGAAGTTCCTATCCAAAAGTTGAACGAATTCGTTTATGAAGTAAGTAATGTTTATAATTTTCATTATCTCATTATCGAATTCTAAATTTTATTTATACATTTTTAACTTTAAATTTGTTTCATAGGCTACTCCAAAGACCAAAAGTCACATTTTGGCCTTCCTGAAGATTGTTCATCTTTAACTTCTTCACGGTATTCGGATAATCCGGATCTTAGAGCGGAACTAGCACACAAAACTACATAAATTGAAACTCTGAAGAATAAGAGTCCAACCATAGAAAATGAACTAGAAGAGGAAAATGAGCGAATGAGAGCAATGGAAGATTGGATGGAAGCATTCATGGCCTGATACCCATCCCTACCACCGAAAAATTAGTTTTTTTCATTAATTTGTTTTTTTCTTTGTTTTAGAACAATATTTATTTTCTTTTTGCTATGATTTGTTTGCATTTTGAATTATTGTAATTTTAATTAAAATTTTCAATTTTAAATTTAATTTTCAAAAAAAAAAATCATTTTCGTCATAAATACTTCGGTTACCACTGCGTCAGTATATCGTTGAAAATCTTTTGGTACTATTTTTCGATATATTTCTGACAAATTTTTTCGGATGGATAATACCGACCACCGAATCTGTCAGTATTCCGTCATAAGTCTGTCGGAAAACCATCAAAAATATCGACGGATTTCTAACGCTCTAAAACAGACAGTGCTGTCTGTCAAAAATTCGTTGGAAACAACCGTTTCCGACGGATTTTCAACTGATATTATCTGTTTCAGACTTTTTTTGTTTGTAATGTTCTAATACAGTCTGGTCATTTATCAATTGGCTATGTTTTGAGAATGCACTCTCTCTATTTTGTTTTGCTTTGCTTTTTGGTCTACGGGTCTTATAATTTGTAAAAGAAATATCTAGGAGCTCTAGCTAGAAGCACATGCTTTGGTTATGGTCTACGACACGTCTCTTCTTCTTTTTTTGTGGTAAATTTCTACCACACATCTGGATCGAATATGTTAACTTTTTCCTGATGATTATGATATTTTAACATCGTTTTGAATAAGAAAATTAAGGTTTTGTCGTGCTATGTATGTATGTCCAAAAGTTCTTGACTGGTTTTGTTCGGCTAAGGCAACTTGGTACTTTCATGGAAGACCAAGAACTTTCATATATAGATTGATCATGCATTCCAAAGGAAGCAACTTGATACTTTCATGGAAGACCAAGATCTTTCACTGATGCAGCGAAGTGGTGGTGTTCATATTTTATTTTCCAGCTTTCAATTATTAAAGAGTTTATATTTTATTTTCCTGCTTTCAGTTATTAAAGAGTTTTGGCTCCTTGTGAAAACAACAAGGATATCTATAAAGAGATGTGTGGGAGACTTTGAATGGCGGTATTTTTTTTTAGAGCTTTTGCTTTTTAGTTATTAGTATTTGGTTTTCTGAGAATATATCTATAACGAAGTAAATTTAGTTTTTTTAAAATATGAAAAATAAGGAAAAAACTAATTTTCCTAATTTTAAAAATGATTAAATGAGTTTGTTAACAATAAAACCGAAATCTAACTTAGAATTCAACCATTCAAGGCCTAATTAAAGATTAATGTATTAATTAGTTTCAAAGGAAAGAGCGTGGGAGTTTCATGGAAGACCAAGACTACTAACTTAAGAGTTTGATATAGAAACGATAAATTTTGTTCTGTATCGATTGAGAAATCTGATTGGTACATATTTGATTTATAGCTAGCCAGATATTCGTAAAAATTTGGATAGCTAATAGATATTTTTAAGTAAAAAATTTAAGCAAACAAAGGAAATGAAAAAAAAATCAAAATTTCACTAAAGATATTGTAACATATATGATAATCGATCAAAGAGAGTAATAATATTATAGTTGCATTATTAAAGAATTTTGGAAGCGTTTAAATATCTTTACACCAAATATGAAATTGATTATTTTATGGGAAAATTAAAAAGAAATGAGTTTTTTTAAAATCGTCCATCTATATTTTTTTACTAATGTTTGGTGTACTAATATTTATAATAATAGAAATTTATTAAACATGTTCCAAAACCTTTAACTCATAATTTTTTTTTCATGTTTTTATATTAAAAATCTATATTCCTAATTTTTTCCAAAGCGGAAACAAAAATCTCGTCCTTTCACGACTTCTTCTTCTTCTTTCCTTAATTGAAGAACCCTAAAACCATAACTCTCAATTCCTCATGGATTTTGATGTTTCTTTGCTCTAATCCATGCCTAGGGTTGCAGGCGGTGGTGTGTTCGGCATCTCCGCTGGATCTTCGGTTTCCTCAGTCTCTGGTTCGTCTCTCTCTTCTAAATCAATGACCTCATCAGCATTCTTTTCTTTTCAGGCTATAGGTTCTAACACTTTCTCATTCCTTAGTGCAATACAAACTCTTTCTTAAGATTCTGCTCAGCCTTTGCTGGAAAGATTCCATGTTGTCTCTTTATTGCAACAACAATTTGAGCAACTTGAGTATCTATTAGTTTCATATGAGTGAAGACAACTTCATACTTGCTATTGAAATCATTGTACATATTGTTCATTTTTACGTTGATCTCATTAGTAGACTTTTGTTGCTGGAGGAGTTGTTGCATAAGAACATTGAGTGCATCTTAAGAGTCATTTGTAGAGTTTGCATGAGCTTGGAAAGAAGCCGAGACTGTTGTCTGAAAGTTGTTGAATGGATGTTTCTATTGGAATCCACCATAAAATATGTTTTGACCCCGATTTTGCACGAACTGTTCCCCCGAAAGCCCTGAAAACAAATCTTTTGAAAAATCTGATTCTGCACGCATGTCTGTCATGTAAATCCCTGAGAAACACCACTGACGCCCGCGTTTTGCACGAACGTTTTTTCCTGAAATTGTTAACCCTGAGCGACCACCTACTATAGGTAGACTTGATCTTGCAGATTTTCAACATTTGTGCTTTTGTACAACAGATTTTGGTGGTTTATGTATTTCTGGTTGAATCCTCTATTATGCACAAAACCTTGTCCATTCATATAATTCACTTCTTGAAACTCATCAGTCTCTTCCTCAGCAATCTCCTGACAATAAATTGAATATGTTCCATCTTCAAAAAGCTGAACACCTTTCTGATTCGCCTTCACCAACATGCTCACCTTTGCACTCAAGTCATCAATCTTTTGAGAGTCTACAATGTTGAGTCTTTTATATCGATCATACTCAGGACATCAATTGTTGGAACTTGCAGTCAAATTCTCTATCAGATGGTTCCCTCTTGGTCATGAAAACTCCATTGCTTGCAGCATTGAGGGAATTTTTGTAGTCCGAATAAACTCCATCATAGAAAATTCTAAGAATCTGCTCAGCTGAATACCCATGATGAGAGCACTCTATGTGGTATTCCTTAAATCTCTCTCAAGGTTCATAAAAAGACTCTCATGAATGATGTCCGAAAGTGGTGATCTTGTTTTTCCACGAAGATATCTTGGATTTGGTGTAAAAGTGATCCAAGAAAGGAACTCTACATTCAACCTAAGTTCTCAATGATCCGGCAAGTAGTGACTTAAGCCACTCAGCGCCTTTTCTGCTAAAGAGAAAGGGAAGAGATTGCATTTGAGGTAATCAACATGTACCCTATTTAACTTAGTAGTATTGCAAATCTCCTCAAAATTCTCTATGTGATCCATGGGGTTCTCAACTGACAAACCATGGAACACGTGTTGTTTCACCAATGCGATCATATGAGGTTTAATTTCATAGTCTTGCTTCGTAATCTCTGGCGGACAAAGAACAGCTCTATTCTGGTAGAAAGTGCGGGGTGTATTTGTATCCCTAATAGCACGTTGTTGTTGTTGCTGTTGCAGAAACTGTTGCAGCTGCTGCTGTACATTATGAAGTTATGTAGCTGTAACATTCTGAGCATCAGCAAGTGCACGGTTTCCGAGATTATCGCCCATGGTGGCTAGCTTTGATTTTGCCTTTTTAGCTTTCTTATTAGTTTGTTCTACCCTCACAAGATCTTGTTTAGTGAGTTTAAGGAGGTTATCCGAGCCATCACTTCTTCTTATCATACACCTAAGACACACAAGAGAGCAAGATAAAACTTGTTAGTAAATCTTAGACTAAATTTTAATCTTAGATTCAAAGGTAACGCCATTAGTCCTCGGCAACGGTACCAAAAACTCGATACACATAAGTTTTAACCCAAATAAAAGACTACAAGTGCACATACAATTACAGTAACATAGATGAGATTGAATCTACAAAGACCAAGATTACACTATGATTAAACTACACTTTTGATATGTTATACAACATATGATCAGAAACTGGGTATCTAATCAAATTCCAGCAATAAGATCAACAGTAGATGAAGAAACCCTAAGATAATTCCATATATATGTCTAATTCAATGATTCATAAAAAATTTTGAAACCCTAAACCTAACTATAGAACTACTCAAACATGAAAGCATAGAAACAACAAAGAGATGAAGAGGAACTCATGATCAAATACATAGAAATCCAAAAAGGTTCAGAAATCTTCTCAGAGATGTAGAGTCAGAGATTCGTCTTTTGAAGCTTACAAATTGCAAAAACCTAAAGGTCTCAATAGAAAAGAAAATGTACCCTAAAAATGGCTAAAAACTAAAATAAGTAAGTGAAAACATGTCATGGGTCAAAATCTTCTGGCATAATAGAAATTTCTTTTTCTGTGGTTTGATCGGTTTAAGGCTAGATCGATCGATCGATCTTCTATGGAACGATCGATACTGGCTTTATCTGATCGATATAAAATTTAATGGCACATTGGATCGACTGATCCAACGAATCGATCTATGCTCAAAACGACCACTCCTTACTCCTTTGCCCCTTATGCATTAAACTCCATCCCAACATGTTCCAACATGAAAAGACTAAAAACACCCAAAAAAATCTAAAAACTTTTGAAAACTTTGGTTAGAATGCGTCAAAACCGTAATACATCAATCTTTAGAGTTTATGGTTTGGTTGCTATTCTTTTTTTTGTCATCAATTTTGTTGCTATTCAGTGGTGAAAAGTCCTTCAAAGGAAACAAATAATATCCTGAGTTTAGGGTACTCGTCACAACAAACTTAGAATAATGTATGCTAGTTATTGTAGGAGGAAGCTGATCTCTTTGATGTTATCAAAGAAGAATTTTCAAAGGTTGGAAGTGCAAGAGTCTGAAGAGAATTTCCAAGTTTAAATACAAGAGTTGTATAAATTTATTTTTTAATCATGCACTTTTACTTTTAATACTGTTATTTTGTATATGGTTTCATATAATATAATAAAATAAAAATTTTATTTTTAATTATCAATTTATCAAAAAAAATTATTAATAGAAAGTAAAAATGCTATAGAAAATAAACATAACAGGAACAATCTATATAAATTATTAAATAAATTGTATGCTATAAGTAACATTACAAAATGCTATGAATAAATCAATATAATTTTGTTCGCATCCATATTATGTACGAATAATATTAACGATATCATTCAGTTTAGACCTTTTCTTGACACCTTCATAATTATGCATAATAAGATGTCTAATTGTTCTTGTTGAAGGTGTCCTACCAAAAAAAATTATTCGAAGGAGCACATGTATGCTCACCCACATACTTGTTGATTTTTAAATATGTAGACTGATCTAAACACTGAGCACGAAGGCTTCATTTGCAAACACGATTTATGCAGAGTATAGCTGATAACTGAGACTTTTTAGGGTCTACATTTATCAATTGACCTAAGTATGTTGTGTATTTTAGGATGGAATCCACAAGAGAAAATAGAACACATTAAGATTAAGAGAAAATTAATTTAATCTAAGGCAACAAGTGTTTTTAAAACAACTAAAAACTTAAAAGAAAGCAGAAAATAGTAAAAAAGATTTGAAATCGAATAAAGAAATGCGAACTCTCGGAAAATGATAGATGAATAAAGCAATCAAATGCTAACTAATGGAGCTTATATCTATCTCTTAGAGCTAATCTATCGGTCTTAGATAACTAATATCAACTAATCCACTTCTGTAGAATTAATCTCTTCATTAATCGTCAAATAATCAATAACTTACTTTAGCTATCGAATGATCAACGAGCATCACTAACAAGCCTAACTAACCACCTAACACCCTAATCAACAACTTCGGTTCACTAGGGCTGCTAAGCACTTTGATATTTTGGCTCAAACATTTTATCAAACACTTTGTGAGCATGAAAATGTCTATGATCTAAAACACTAATTCCTTGGCTAATCTAGCATTAATAACACCTATCAAACATGAATCTAAATAGTTCCAAGCTTAAACTCCACTAATCAACTATTAATCACCCTAAAACTACCATTTCCAAAAGCTTTAAAACACTACTCACTATAAACCATGAAAACACAAAACAAGCTTGATATTTGCATTAATCATAATTTAAAAGATAAGTAGCTAAATTTTAAGAAGAGAAGAAGATTTGATGATTTAGATTCAAGAAATTCATACAAAACTCTTAGCAAAATCTTTAAGAGACAAAGAAGAATCTCTAAAAAAAATCATAACCCCTCTAATTAGGTTTAGATGTTATTTATACCAAAAATAAAGGAAAAATGGTTTAATACATAATCATTCGGATCAATTTGGTTTAGAAAGAAAATTAGAAATCTTGCATCGGTCCAACGGTGTCGTCGGCCTGCTAGAACTGGCCGCTGCGACTGTGCGTCCAGTCGAGACCGCTTGAGATGGCCGTTGTTCTCTAGTGATTTTGTCTGCCTGCTACACATGCACGTTGTGGTTAATCCATGTGCTTTGCATGCTGCATTTTCTCATCAGATTCCCATGTGAGTTTTGGCAGCTCCTCAGCGACGATGTGAGATCACTTGAGGTGACTGCAGAATCCCATCGATCTTCCTTGCTCGCATATAGCCGCTAACATCTCCCCGCTGTGTTCCTATGATGTTGCTAGGCCGCTGAAGCTTCCCGCTGTTCTCCATTAGTCGCATAAAGCCGATGTTTCAACCCGTCGGATCTTCAGTTTTTCATCAAAAGCTTTCTTTTGATATATTTAACTCCATTTGATCCTTTTTCACTTTGAAACCTTCAAAAACATGAATATATATACAAAACTACAAACAATGCACTCAAACTAAGAATTAGATGTAAATGTAAGATATAGATGATGAAATGCAAGTAAAAACTAAATATATCAACTTTCTCAAATTTATCTCTTGCTTGTCCGCAAGCTAACATTAAGAGACAAGTCGGGGAAGAGAATGGTCATTCGGATTAGCATAAAAATAATAAAATGGATAAAAATACCCGAATATAACTTATAGTCGACTATGAAAATGTATTCAAATCACCCTCTGATCCTGAATACATCCAGTTTCCATCACATTGGAATCCTATCGCCATAACATTTTTGGTGTGTAAAACATAAGTCATCACCTAATGATGTGCATCAAAATCATAATTCATTCAAACAAGGCAGAAGAAAACAAACTCCACAATGAAAAAAAAGAAAAGAAAAAAAGAGGGAACATTTACAGGTTGATCAGGGTTGTTAGAATTGACTCGAAAGAGTTGTATACGAGGATTGCAAGCTGCTGCTAGATAACGCTTATCTGGAGTTATCTCAAGCCTATTTACATGCTGAACCAAAACAGTTTCAGATGAAACGAAAATGTTAACAATGTTGAAACGGTGTGAGAGAGAGAGAACACACACCAAATCAGAATAGTGAATGGTACGGTAACAGCGACCGGTTTGGGCTTCCCAGAATCGGATCGTATGATCATAGCTAGCCGTTGCCAGAATCACAGGACGCTGACTCATATTCTCGATTGATTAAACTATATATGAATCAATCAGTTGATAATTTTCCGGAAAGCAATCAAGAGATGAGTACGATACTTGCAAGAATCTTCAAACTAGGGTTTGGTGTAAGAAGGCGAAAATCGGAAAGGCAAAAGAATTTTATGACACATGCTGAATTTCAGACCAAAATAACAAACTTTATTTCTTCAATGTTTTTTTATGAATTTAATAATTTTATTCCTTCGTATATGTTTTTCATGTTTTTTCGGATATGTTTCGTAAGCAAAGGAACGTAATTTCTAAATTGCCGGAAAAAAGAAAAAAAAAACGAAAATTTGTCGGCAATAAAGGTAAATTTTAAATCTAAAACAAGTCTATATTATAATCCTATACAAAATACGACACACCTCCTATATATAAACAAATTAAAATATATAACACTCGTATTATTATGTAAATAAACGTTATGGTGTATGTGTGTAGTTGATGATGTGATCTATGCTTATTACTTTCAGAAAGAGGTTAATGTGGTTTGACTTGAAGCGCAAGGTATGTGTTAAAGTGGTTGGTGTGAAGGGACTTGATGTTAAGTTTGATCATAATGTCGTTTTAATGACGGCACACGATGGAAAGCTAGTGATAGCGTTGGATTGGGTTGGAGAAGAGATTCGTGGGATGATCGAGTGGTCTGGTATTGTGGCCACTATACCAAAACTTTATGGGTTTCATAATTGTTTCGTTGTTTCTGATGATTGATCGTGTTTTGTTGCACCATTAGAAAACTGGTTAAATCTTTATGAATATGACTTTATGCGTTACAAACCATATAATGCAATTTTTTATTTTATTTTTGTAAGTACGATGAGTTAACGAAAAGACTGATGTATTATGAACTTAATTAGGGCTACTGTATATATCCACAGTCCCAGATGCTTATAGTTTTCTCACTTGTCTGCATTGTTTATTTCGCATTGATCAGCTCGTATGATTTTGTGTTATACTCTTCTTTATTCCGCAACCTGTTTGATGAAATTCACATATGTTATGGAACAAAATTATATATCTGGTTTAAGATCTGGTGGAGAAGTTTTTGGGGATAACATGTCTATGATTGTGGAGCCATAAGCTGAAAGTTCTCATAGCCAGATTCGGATTTCTGTTGGTGCTACTGCTTACTAGTTTTAATTCTTTGTCTCTACGGAAAAAAAAAACCCGAAAAAACACCCCAACTAAATTCTTATAACTGAAAAATTCATACCCATTTTGTTGCCCGAAAAATACCTCACCTAGTAAAATTTGATGGACCTAAAAATCGGAGTTAAGAAATGCGAAGAGAAATCGTATAAAGAAAGTAAGTAAGAACGATTTTAATAATAAAACGATTTAGAAAAAGACCCGTATAAAACCGATTAGAATCGGAGGCGAGATATGATCTCTGTCCTTAACTCAATAAAGCTCCCGTTAGTGAGACGGATCCACAGAGCTTTTGGAGTCCCAGGATACAACCGATATGAGACCACAACGCTACACTCGGTGTGGAATCTACGAACGTAGACAACTACGATATACTGTAGACGTACCGTTTTTCGAAAGAATGGAGAAACGCTTAGCGAGAGAGTGAAGGATCTTAGAGAGAGTTGTTTTTCGAATGAGTGAATTCTTCAAATGAGACGAGTCCTTTATATAGGCGAGCTCGGAGTGAGTTCAAACGCATGCAATTGATGGTAAGATTTTGCGTTATGATTGCATGTCATTAACACGTAGAGAGTTACGATTTTCGTCATTAACATGATGCGATCGGTTTTGATTTTTTGTTATAAATAATCAAATCTCGTATTAACCGAAAAAATTAAGAGGATATTTTTAGATAATTTAAAATAAAAAATTATCCAAAAAGAAATGGGCCACTCGACCACGAGACCCGAGACCCGAGACCCGAGCCCCCGAGCCCTCAGCCCCCAGCCCCCAGCCCCCAGCCCCCAGCCCCCAGCCCAAGCCCAAGCCCAAGCCCAAGCCCACGCCCACGCCCACGCCCACGCCCAAGCCCAAGCCCAAGCCCACGCCCACGCCCAAGCCCACGCCCACGCCCACGCCTGCGCCTGGCCTGGCGGCGGTGGTGGTGGTGCGCGCGTGTGGTCCGATTCATCCTCTCTCACATGCACCATAAGTCTTAGCCAATTTGAACATTTGTATCACCTTCTAGTCATTTATACTAGAACGAAAAAGTTCGGCTTAAACTATGTGGGACATTTAATAAATCCCACTTACTCACTTACACTCAAATGGATCTATTTTAACACTTAACCCAAAATCCAATCTATTTCATAAGTTATTTCTTATTCACATTCTCAAATATTTATAAGTCCAATGCTTATAATAATTTTGCTTATAATAATTTAGACCCAACAAAATTTGTCTGGAAAATATCTCACATAGTAAAAAAATTATTTTCAATACTCATGCTTTCAAGTTATAAAGATTTTACATTAAAACGTAGACATAACTTCTTTTTTTCGTTTTTTTCTTTTTTTTTACAACCAGTAGATATAACATTTGGAAAAGGGCCTTTTATGACTATTTATTCTTCACTCCTCTTCTTGCTCATAGTTCCATCGCCATAGATGAAGCCAATAAAGTCAATCGAACATAAACATATGAAAATTGGTTCAATGAAGACATAATTGAGTAGATTAACACACTAATTTGAACTCCGAAGCATACACCAAAACTTCAGAAAATACCTACAAAACCGTAATTTATATTCAGAAAGTCAAATTTTCCTAATAACGAGAGGTAAGTAAATCAGAGGACCTGAACAAAAAAAAAAGAATCTAAACATATTGACGAGAGAAAATGTTTTAATTAAATCAGAAATTGTTTTGTGTGTATCGGGTATTACATCATTAGAGATAATTGATATAATTCTATTACGATGATATGATTATTTTAGTATATACGATTATGATAAACATTTTCTCCAAACGAAGATTTCACAACATAAATTTTCTTTTGACAAGCGGTTCTCCATGGACATGCTTTCTCTATAATATTCAGATCTACAAAAGACGGTTTTACATGTACGACATCTCTATGATGTATAAACTTTTCCCACAACACACGCGACCACGATGAACAACTATATTTGCAACATTCTGAGACGACTCTACGTGCCTTTTGGGAATCAAACCTCAGATATGATGCAGAAGCCTTTGAATCTTTAACCAATAAATAAGAGTGATTCCACAATAAATCAGAAATTGATGGTTCAAAACTATACCCTAAATACTAGTGGAAAATGAACCTATGACTAAGAGGGAAACATAAACAGGGACCGATCGCCATGTGCCAAAAAAAAAATTTGGCCTGCCCTTGACTATAAAAGTAAAAAAGAAAAAGGTAAATTCTAAATTACTGAGAAAAAAAGAAAAGAAAATAAAAACAAAAAATTTCGACAAGAAAAATGTAAACTTTAAATCTGAAACAACTCTATAGTACAATCCTATATACACAATGTACGCCTCCTCTATAGATATAACACTCGTATTATATATATACTATTAATCGAGAATGTATGGCAATATTTTGACTGAGCCAATTTTTTAGTTACAGTTTATGTTATTCTAATTATGTGTTAACCATTTTTTTCTTAAAAAGAAATTTCGCAAGCTTACCTATGCCAATTAGTCGATCCAAGCCGACAAAAATACCGACCCGGAGAATACAAGCCATATCCTTCTAATGTTTTTAGTGGATCTTTTGAATATTACTCAAAAGATATTACCTGGAAGATCTTTTCTAAAGATTTTTCAGATTCTTATTAATTTTTTCTTCCTCTTCTTCAGAGAATTTTATATGGCAAGGTTGGCTAATCAAATTCACGTCTTCCCAGAGCTTTTGTTCGTTACTTGGCATCTCCTCTTCCTCTTGATGAGGGCCACTTGATATAGCGCATAAACTGTTCGACGAAATGCTCCAACGATGGGGAAATATCGGAGCTGTCGTCGTTGAAGCAGGGGGAGATTTTGAGAACTCTTGCTACCTTTGAGAAAGATTTGCAGGCAATCGCCGAGAGCTTTTCATCTCTCTTTGTTTCCCTCCAATCGACTCTTGCTGAGGTTAGAATAAGCTTCTATGAACATATTTTTGTTCGTTGATTTCTATTCGTTGCCGAGAAAATATGACATTTGGGCGAATTGAAGTATAGGGTTTAGATCCATCAATTCGAATAGTTTCTTGAAAATTTTCCTTTTTATGTCATGAATTAAGAAACTTTAGGGGCTACTAGCTTTGCTTCAAATTACATAAGTGAGGTTTATTGGATTCTGGGTCTAGGAGATTTCATCAATGCCTTTGTTTAGCTTCTAAGAGTGTCGTGGTTGGATAAAAGGAGAACCACTTTCAATATTTATGCTTTGAGCTCTGGAATGATCATATCTCTTGCTAAGTTTGATTGGCACTTTTTGGAAAAATGGCATCTGAACTGTTTGTTTTCATGGAAAGTTGGAAACTGTTTCTTTTTCAGGATACCTTTTCAGTTAAAATCTTTTTTTTGGTGTGGCTTATGAGACTTCACTAATGGTGTTATTGTCTACTGGCAACTCGGAACACATGAGTTGCTTTGGAGATGCAGCGGGACAGATTCAGGAAAGTGGTAAGAAAGCTACTTGTTTTGAGCCTACTGATTTTTGTAATCTTACTAGGGACTTAGAGCAATTTCATAACTTGAACAAAGGGATCCGCGTGATTCTTAAGTATATTTGAGAAGAGCTATATAAACAAGTATATTTGATGTCTTTTTCTGTGTTTATGCGTTTATACTTCACTTGTAATTTTTTTTTAATTTCTTTTTTGAAAATATTCTACATTTGTGTGTTTCTCTCATGCTTTTAGGTATTGTGTTGATCTGCTTCACGTGGATGGGATGTTTACATCTGAAAGCCACATGTAATGATAGAACAGAGATCTCAAGGCTTAAGTCTTTGCAAAGTCATTGATGATCTGATAAATGATTTGTAATGGTCTGGTTTTCTGACAGGTGTGAAATGAAATATGTCATGCTGGAAATGGACAAGATCTTGCGTCCTAATGGATATGCGATCATACGTGACATTGTTGCTACAAAATTATCATTATTTTTGCATCTAAGAACATGTTTTGTGTAAATTGTCTTAATCGTGATTATCTATTAATTTGAGATAAAGCCCAGATTGTTAAATCTCCTGAAATTTGATAACCTGAACAAATAACTGATTCAATCATTATTGTTTTGAGGCAATCTCAATAGGTTTTTTTTTTTTTTTTTTGCAGGATTGGTGTTTACTATCTGCGGTGGATAAGTGTGGAAGGAAATGCCCTTAATGCAGGCAACCAATAGGGTAAATAAAATCAAAATTTGATGAGTTTTGGATTGAGATCATCGAGATTTATCCAACAATGCCATTTATGTATGCAGAAATGGAAGATATTGTACTGTTAATACGGTTATTGGATCACAATCCAGCTTTTGTTCCCTAAGAAGTTGAAGCACAAAGAAACACCGGGTCCTAGAAACCCTAATCAAAGGGTAAGAAGGAGAAATAGAGAAATAACATCGTTTCAAGATAGGGTACAAAGAGAGGATTTTTCGAGATGGTTGTATCTGAAGAGAGAAGCGAAAGGAGGAGAGGCACTAGGGTGAAGTTGGATCAAGATAAAGATGTTGCATTAGCGTTGCGATCCTTTGACACAAATGTAAATTTTTAGAACTCAAAAATCAATGGTCATTATATTTATTTCATTACCTGAAAACTGATGACTATTTTAACTATAATATATAACTTCAATACAAAAAAAAACTTAAAAACTTACATAAATCGTCGGATATAACACTCGTTTGAAGGAGAGTTAGATTTTAGGGGAGTATTATTTATGGAGGAGTTGATAACTTTCAGTGAAAGTATGGTTTTCGGGGGAGTAGTCAGTTGTTGGTTGAAAATAAAATTTGATTTGTGCTTGTTGAAGTTTTAAGGTTCCTTTTGAATTCAGTGTTTGAGTGTTGAATCACTATCGTCTATGTTGTGATAATATGTGCTTGTTTGGAGTTTGGTTTGTGTTCTATTGACAGGAATTGTTCGAGTTGACAAATGCAATAAAAAAGGGCAAAATTCAAAGTGTAAGCTGAGAAGAAATTATATGCTTAAGAAGATGAATAACAAGTCAGCAAGATGATGACGTGGATCATAGCTGACGTGGACTTGGTGTATCAAGAAATTGATTAGGATAAGATATTCGATTTGGAAAAGATCGAGTAGGTTGATAAGATAAGATATTCGCGGGATATCTTGGTAGATTTATGGGATTTAAATCTAGTTAGCATAACTTCAAATCATGACTCGATCCTTCACAATTAATAGGAGTCAAGGTTGATGATGAGAAGACAACTGTTTGTAAAAATTGAATAAACAATAGTATAAGTTTTTCGAGTTTGAAAAAGTAAAGTGATTACTCTAATTCGGGTTAGAAATCGTAGGTCTTAGATTAAGAAAGATAGTTCTTAAGCTTTATAAAACCATTAAGAATGTGTGAATATTTTGAGAGATTTCTAATAAAGTGTAAAACATAAAATTTCTTGTTTTGGCATATTTTTCGTGTTAGTTGAGGTATTCTATCTTTTTCAGTATCTGCTGATTCGGGAGGCTAATCTAATATAGAGTTCCAAATTGAGATTTGAGTAATTCGGTTCGATTTCGGTTTAAAACCATAACCAATGAACTTTAAGCTTAAACCTATGGGATATTTGATGATATTTTGTTAGCCTAATAAAGTCCTAGTTCTTTTCTTGATAACAAAAATACAAAATTGCAAAATTGCTCTGGTCAATGAACGCCCTAAACCATTTCTTGTAACATTGGTATATTTATGTCATCTGTTGACAACAAGAATATTGGAATTTTTAAAAAGTATCATCAAGTATCATGTAGTATTTGTTTTCCTATTGAGATAGTTTAGACTTTAGAGTTATGAATCAAAGTTAAAATAAAATAAATAAAAACACTCCGATTATTGTTACGAAAGCAAAATAAAATTATGGAACGGACTAACAGAATTAAACATTTTTGTAAAAAGAGAGACTATTTAACGATCTTTCAAGTGTATGACAAAAACGAAACTTTGGCCTGTTTGCCGCCAAATTCAACATTGAAAAGCTTCTCTTTTTTCGCAAAGTTGTTACCTTTACAAATTTTTTCACCGAAATTGGAAGCTTTAAAAGAGAAATTTTTAGTCTAATTTACTTTCCAATGGATGTTCCGGTTCCAACTTCGTTAGCTACACTGTTGGAACTCTGCACCAATCTCTTACAAAATCTGTAAAAAAGTCCAATGGTCGTTTCACAGCGCAATTGGTTCATTGTCGCGTTATCAAATCAGCTCTCTGTTTCAGCGTTTACTTGATGAATAATCTAATGAATTTCTACTCAAAGACTGGTTATGCTCTTTATGCACGTATTTTGTTCGATGAAATGCCACTGAGAACAGCTTTCTCATGGAACACAGTTCTCTCGGCCTATGCTAAACGAGGAGATATGGATTCAACTTGTGAATTCTTTGATCAATTACCTCAAAGGGATTCGGTTTCGTGGACTACGATGATTGTTGGGTATAAGAAGATTGGTGAATATCGAAAGGCTATAAGAATATGGGGGAAATGATGAAGGAAGGGATTGAGCCGACGCAGTTTACGCTTACGAATGTGCTTGCCTCGGTTGCTGCAACTCCCTGTTTGAAGACAGGTAAAAAGGTCCATTCTTTGGTCGTTAAGCTTGGTCTTCGTAGTAACGTTTCTGTCTCGAATTCGTTGCTTAATCAAAATGTGGTGATCCGATCATGGCAAAAGTTGTTTTTGATAGAATGGCGGTTAGAGATATCTCAAGCTGGAATGCTATGATTGCGTTACATATGCAGGTTGGTCAG
The DNA here is from genome assembly GCA_963922655.1 of Cardamine chenopodiifolia. Lineage (NCBI taxonomy): Eukaryota > Viridiplantae > Streptophyta > Magnoliopsida > Brassicales > Brassicaceae > Cardamine > Cardamine chenopodiifolia. The sequence continues at coordinate 343,248 of OZ000486.1, forward strand.
ATGGATCTAGCTATGTCACAATTCGCACAAATGGCTGAACGCTATATAGTCACTTGTATGATTTCTGTTACAATCAGTGTGGTTATGATCTTAGAGCTCTTGATATGTTTTTTAAGATGTTGAGTGATTCTCTGATGTCACCTGATAGATTCACTCGGTCGTGTGTGTTATCTGCTTGTGCCAATCTTGAGAAAATTTGTATTGGGAAGCAGATTCATTCGCATATAGTTACAACAGGACTTGATATCTCTGGAATTGTGTTAAACGCCCTGATCTCGATGTATTCGAGGTGTGGAGGGGTTGAGATTGCCCGAAGATCATAGAAAAAAGAGGAACCACGGATCTTAAGATCGAAGGTTTTACAGCTTTACTTGATGGGTATATCAAGCTCGGAGAGATGAACCAAGCTAAGACTATTTGATTCGTCGAAAGATTGTGATGTAGTTGCATGGACAGCCATGATTGTTGGATATGAGCAACATGGTTTGTGTGGTGAAGCTATAAACCTTTGTAGGATGTTAAAATCTGGATGTGAAAAGAATTGCGAAAAGTAATAGAATTACGAAAAACAAAAGATGTTTACTAATTAGATCCAAAATTTGGCTCAAAAAGAATATCTTTCACATCAAGACCCAAGATTCAAGTCCGAGCTCGGTTCGGCACGGCGGGCGCGTGTGTATGGTATTTTGCATAACCCCTATTGTGTGTCCATAGCATCTTAAACCATGTTGGAGACATTCCTCTATATATACTAGAGAAAAAAAATTTCAAGTTTCAATGTGGGACAAAATGTAAGTTTTGTCATTAATCACATTGGACCTCAATTCTTATTCACATTTTAAGACCCATAACCATGTGATACCTATTTTATTGAAAATATGGGTCCAACAATCCTCTCCACATGAATAGGAATTAGTCTAAACATATGAATACTCAACTAACTCTACTGACTTGACAAACTGGACATATTAGACAGACTGGACAGATTAGACAGACTTGTTAGACTCGATAAAAAGACTTTTCGAGAGTATAAACGAAAATTTATTGTCTGAGATGGTAGCATATTTCAGCCTTTAACCACTCATTGTTAATATATGTCGGGTTTACTTGGCCAGGAGGTGAACATGATGTCTTGAACCACCCAGATATTTATGTAACCCGAGACAACACTTATAACGCATCTCATTTTCTCGTAGAACTTTATTCTCTATTGTGTTCATTTTGGTCGTGAACTTGTCTGGTTATTCGTGAGTGAACTTAGAGAATATAGCCTAAACTTCATTCTCCTAGAAACGGCCTCATTTCACACTCACTAGGTGTTCCCCATAAATCTTTGTTATAAGAAGTATCTTGTAATACTTCACATACAAAACTATGAACTCGGATCATTAAAAGTTAACGTTTATCCTTTTTTATATACAGGAAGCACTGTTTATCATCTTGGGAATTGAGTAATGACGTTAAAGTATATCAGTGCTTTTAGATTTTGTTTGATTTAGTTTTCTCTTTGAACCTACATCTTGGGATCTCCAGTCATGTAGGTGGAGTTTCCATTAAACATCCTCTTTAGTTTGTAGGCAATAAACCCATTCCCTTTGATGATTTTAAAACATGATCACGAGCCAAACCTTTAGTAAATGGATCCGCTAGGTTGTCGGCTAATTTGATGTAATCGATCGTTATTACACCACTTGAAATCAAGTGTCTAATGGTTTTATGTCGTCTTCTGATGTGACAAAATTTACCATTATAGAGATTACTCAGTGCCCGAGCTAGAGTCGATTGACTATCAAGTGTACACGTAATGCCAAGACTGGTTTCTCCCACATTGGAATATCTTCCAAGATGTTCCGAAGCCATTCTGCTTCTTCTGTGACTTTGTCAAGAGCTATGAACTATGACTACATGGTTGATCTAGCCAACAAAGTTTGTTTGGAAGATTTCCAAGATACCGCTGCACCTCTTAAAATAAAGACGTATCCACTAGTGGATTTCGAGTTCTTGGAATCTGAAATCCAGTTTGCATCACTATATCTTTCCAGAACTGTCGGTTTTTTACTGTAGTGCAACCCTTAATTTTTTGTATATTGTAAGTAATTTAATACCCTTGTTATGGCTTTCCAGTGTTTATGACCTGGATTACTCGTGTAGCGACTTAATACGTTTACTGCATGTGCTAACTCGGGTTTTGTGCAATTCATTAAGTACATTAGACTTTCGATTACACGAGCATATTCCACTTGAGAAATTGCTTCACCCGAGTTCTTGGTCAAGTGGAGTTGAGAATCAACAGGAGTTTTTGCAGTTCCGGTTGTGTAATTCTTGAATCTATCAAGAATCTTTTCAGCATAATGAGTTTAAGACAAAGTGATTCCGTCAAAATTCTAAGTGATCTTAATCCCTAGGATTACATCTATGAGACTCATGTCTTTCATGTTGAACTGGCCGCTAAGCATGTTCTTAGTTTGTTGGATTATGTCTTTATTGCTACCAATAATGAGCATGTCATCCACGTATAGGCATAACAAAATATACCCGCTAGGAGTAATTTTGATGTAAATGTATTTATCACATTCATTATTGTTAAAACCATTTGACATCATTACGCTATCAAATTTTTCATGCTATTGTTTTGGAGCTTGTTTAAGTCCATATAATGACTTCACAAGTCTACAAAGACCCCAAGACCCGAGCCCGAGCACGAGCTCGGTTCGGCATGGCAAGACGCGTGCTCGTATGTGGTATTTTTCATAACCTCCACTGTGTCTCCATAGCATGTTAAACCATGTTGGAGACACTCCTCTATATACTAGAGAAAATTTTTCTCAAGTTCCAATGTGGGACAAAATGTAAGTTTTGTCATTAATCACATTGGACCTCAATTCTTATTCACATTTTAAGACCCATAACCACGTCATACCCATTTTATTGAAAATATGGGTCCAAACAGTTAAAGAAGGACAGAGACCAAACAGTTACACTCTTGCAGCATTGTTAAGTGTAGCTTCAAGTTTGGCATCGTTGGGTAAAGTCAGAGGAAGTTTATTCGTTTCTGCCAGCAGTGTGTTGATAACAATGTACGCAAAGGCCGGAAACATTACATCGGCAAAGTGGACATTTGATTTGATACGCTGCGAAAGGGATACAGTACCTTGGCCATCCATGATTATCGCGTTGGCACAGCACTGTCACGCAGAAGAAGCACTTGAGTTCTTTGAGACAATGCTGATGGAAGGACTAAGACCTGATCACATAACATACGTTGGTTTTTTCTCTGCGTGTACTCACGCCGGTTTAGTCAACCAAGGCCGTCAATACTTCGACATGATGAAGTACGTAGATAAGATTGAACCTACCCTTAGCCACTACGCTTGTATGGTGGACCTATTGGACCTGCTGATTAATTGCAGGAAGCACATGAGTTCATCGAAAAGATGCCGATTGAGCCAGATGTAGTGACATGGGGTTCACTGCTTTATGCTTCCAGGGTTCACAAAAACGTCGAGCTTGGTAAAGTTGCAGCAGAGAGATTGCTTCTTATGGAGCCAGAGAACAGCGGTGCATACTCAGTCTTAGCTAACTTATACTCAGCATGCGGAAAATGGGAAGAAGCAGCTAAGATAAGAAAATCCATGGAAGAGTGAAGAAAGAACAAGGGTTTAGCTGGATTGAAGTAAAGCAAAAGTCCATGTCTTTGGAGTCGAAGACGGGATTCATCCACAAAAGAACGACATCTACATAACAATGAAGAAAATTTGGGACGAAATCAAGAAAATGGGTTGTGTTCCTGACACTGCTTCTGTACTACACGACCTAGAAGAAGAAGTTAAAGAACAGATTCTAAGACACCACAACGAGAAACTAGCAATCGCATTCGGGCTAACTAACACTCCAGATAAAACCACGTTGAGAATCATGAAGAATCTCAGAGTTTGCAATGATTGCCATACGGCTATAAAGTTTATCTCCAAGCTTGTGGGAAGAGAAATAATAGTTAGAGACACAACAAGGTTTCACCATTTCAAAGATGGGTTTTGTTCTTGCCGATATTATTGGTGAGAATAAGAAAGATCCAAGAATTCTCATATGGTCTAACTCAAGCCATTGTAAATGTTCTGTTTTTGTTATATTGGTATATGTAAGTTCCAACATCATCATCATTATTGAGCCTTAGAATAAGATGAGACGGCATGCGAGTCTTGTTTAGTAGAAGAGATCATTGGTTGGTAAAGGAGAAGTATATAATGAACGATGGAGATATTTTTGAAAGAAGCATAAAGAGGAAATAAAGAGTGGAGAATATGTTCTGTTTTGTGACCAAAGCATTTCTTTTTTTAAACCATCGGCTGGATTATAGATAGATAGATAGATACATACATGTCCATATTAAGGAGATGAAGGAAGGAAGATCTTGGTCGGCATAAAATGTATGACTTAACAGAGAAAGACCACATTTGTTTAGCTTACGTGGCAGGTCCGGGCAGGTTGATTAGAGATGATCACACTGCCCGGATGATTCGGGCAGCTTCACACCTCTTCTCTTTCATCTCTTCTATATCTGATATTCTGAACAACTCTTCTTTGATCACAAATCTCTCACTCTTTCCATTAATGAAAAGAGCTTATTTCTTCTAGCTTGTCTTTTTATTTTCCTAATTACGGAGTTCTTCTTCAGTACGTTCTTCTCCTTCTTCTCTCTGTTTTTTTCTGAAATTATTGTTTTGTATTTCTCTGTTTATTCGTGATTGTTTCTGCGATTTCTCTGTTTTTTTCTTATACATAATTTTGGAACGAACATTTCTTCATATTTGGAAACTGGACAAGAAAGTTCTCTGATTATTTGTTGTTATCATAATTATTGCAGATCTAACGTTTTCAATGACTTTGAAAAACAGAGTTAACAAAGAATGGAGTGGGAAGAACAAGGTTTGAGGTTGTCTCTGGTTCTTGGTAACGTCTCAGTGCTAAAGTGTGCCGCTTTGGCTTTAGTGGCTACTGTGCTCTCCTCTTTGCTACAGCTCTTCTCTCAGGCAAGCTCTCTCTGACGTTAAAATCTTTTTATTTTCAACTTTTCTATTGATTTATTGACAAACGTTTACAAGTATTCGCGGTCGCGTTTCACATGAAAAATTGTTACAAAACTAATCTTGACCGACTCGAGGCGTTACTTTACTTCTTTAAAATGGGTAGTTGGAAAATTAATTTTTTTTTTTTTTGGTGAGAATATTGTGAGGGTGTATAATAATAGGTATTAATTAGTTGAGGACGGTTGCTTTAATGAGAATATTAAGATAAAAAAATTTAAAATATACAAAATTTGTGGGGTCTAAGAAATATCAAAAAAGGTATATTCCATAAATTATGCTTCCAAGTCTGACTACCTTTAGATCTAGAATAAGAAGCCCATGTACCAATTAAGCATTTTATGGCCCAAAAGTATTGAACAAATAGATTGTTTTTGTTAAGTGATAAAGTGAATATGAAGTTGCAGGTTGTTGCCCTGGAGGGTGATGTTACAGAGAATAGATGCAGGGTGGTTGATGCAGAGGAAGACAATAGAAATAATGATGATGGAGTAGATGATGAAGAAGGCAGTGCAGATGATGCAGACGGAAAGGAGTCCAAGAAAAATCCAGCAAGTGGTCCTGATGAGAATGGTAAAGCTGGAGATGATGATGATGATGAACCTGCAGGGGATGACAACAATGATGACGATGATGATGATGATAACCATGAGAACGATGATGAGGATGAGGATGAGGAAGAGGAAGATGAGGATGAGGAAGAGGAAGCTGAGGATGGTGGTGAAGAAGATGAAGATGAAGAGGCTGAGGTAGATGAGGAGGAAGAGGAAGAAGATGAGGATGAAGCGCTTCAGCCACCAAAGAAGAGGAAGAAGTGAACAACCCCGTTTTATCTCTTAACATTTTAGATTTAAACAATCAAAACTTGTTAGCTGAGGAGAATCTTAAGGCATCATCAGCTTTAGCTTCGATTGTGTCTTTATTGTTCCATAAACCAAAAAGAACTTTGCATAGTGTACTATTTTGAGATCCAGCAATTGCAGCGTCTTGTTCCTCAGCCAATCTTTTATACATGCTCTAATAAGTAATGAGATCAGTAAATGTGATCAAACAAAGCTATAACAACGTCAAAAGTCACCTTTCCCTTATCAGATATGATTAAAAGAAATTTAAATCCTATTGAGTCCTATCACTTTGAGTGAACAATGCAAATAAAGCAAAAAAGCCTGGTCATCTGAGAATCCATGCAATCCAAAATAAACTCCATGGACAAGGAGGTCTCTTCCTCAGGAACACAAGAGAAAAACATTAATTTTCGACAAAAGAATAAACCGCTTAAAAGCAAACCTTTTCGCAAAAGTCACCATGCCACACAGATTGCTCAGAGGTCTTTAACGAATAATCACAATGATTGGACAAGATTTGAAAGAAAACGGAAAAAAACAAATAGAAAAAATCGAAAATGTACTGTTTTAGTATAAAATATGGGGAAGCTAATACAAAGTGAAACAGAAGAGAACAAAAATGGAAGAAAGAAATGACAAAAAAGAAATCCCATAACTGCATGTTTTTCATGCTCATGCTCAGCTCACATCATCTGCAAAGTTCGAATTCAAAATAAAAAAAACAAACATAACCAAAAGTCATTGCTCAAGCAGAGCTATATTCTCTACTGTCCATATAACATGAACAGTGAGAGACGGTAAATCCAGAACAAAAGATAAATAGGTGAAAATAAACTGAGTAGGGCCAATAAAACCGAAACAATCTTCAATCTTAGGCAAGAAGATTTGGGGACTGAGATCGAAACACACATACAAAAGAGAAGCTGTCGCACAAAGGCGAAAAATGGATGTGATCAAAGACAGTGAAATGTAAAACCTGTGCTAGAAAACAATCAATGTTTGATAGATAGAAAACTCCAGCTTAACCAGAAAAAATAACAGGAAGCTTTTCGTAAGAGTCTTGAAAAACTTTTGGCGGTAGTAGAAGAGACATTTTAAAACAAGAACCTCAAACCATTACGTACAAACGGGTCTCAGGACAACTGGAGATGAAGGTAAGTTATGCCATATAGTGGACAAACCTAATGTCATAAGCTTTTCCTCCAGCTATAGAGACCAGATCGTCTGATGGTAAAACTGGAACACAGAAGAGCTAAAACCGGAAAAGGGACAAGAAAACTCCATACACAAAACCACAGAAGAAAACCAGAAGCATGTTTGATGTTAAAAGGAAGACAAAAGAACCATATCGGGGAAAACAAAAAGGGAAAAACAGAAGACAGCATACTAGTAAAAGCTATTCTGATCATGGTAACTGAGTATTCCGAACAAATTGACCACATTACACTAGTTTATGAGAACAAAGCAGAACCAATGGGAAACTTCCAGAGAGCAAGAGAATTCATCATATAAACACACATCTCCCTCAGAATGGGTCATATAGGGATAAATACTTCTTTAAAAGAGACCAGAATCAATTAAACTAGAAAAAAGTAGGTCTGAAACAGCAGGCATAGAAGATAATGTAACACAAAAAGCTCTGACAATTCGCAAAATATCAAGTTGAGGATACCAGACTAATCATTAGCTTAACCTAAAATTGAAACTCTAACCAAAGAAGACAGCATAAATACCAGAGAACAGAGTCATACCACTTGGTCCCTCTTTATCTCAGATACCAAGCACGCTCACCATCAAAACCAGCACCACCAACGCCATTACCATTACCATCATATTGCCCCGCCATTCCCATATGGTTTGGTGGCATCACCGGTACTTGGTTCATCATACCCGAGCCAAACATACGATAATTCGGTAAACCACCAACCATCTGATTACCCATCATTGCAACATACATTGGATTAAAACCAGGAGGCTGATAAAAGGGCATGTTCTGTCCAGTATACATTGGCATATTCTGCTGTTGCTGGTATCCCTTATCAATTCCATGTACAAGTCCATGAGCCAAATCAATCCCAGGCAAAGCCATTTCACTCTGAACACCCGTATGACTTAGATCAATCTTCACAGATTCAACAGGTTCTCGTGCCTTTCCAGGACCAGACGGCTTAGCTAGATTACAACTCACGGTTCGATTATACATTCTCTTCTCGGGATTTCTCAATGCCTCTCTTGCTCCTTTTCGCGTCTTAAACAACACAAACCCCATACCCTTTAGCTCTTCCCGTATCCTTATCCATAACCACAGAACACTCCTCTATCTCTCCGTATACCTCAAAAGCCGCCTTGAGATTCTCATGCGTCGTATCCCATCCAAGACCACGCACGAATATATTACGCTGAGAACTATCACGATCCGCCGATTCAAACACGGGGGAGATCAGTTTAGAACCTTTCTCAGCAGTTTTGTAAATTAGGTTAATAATCTCTTCCTTAGAGTAAGATTCAAGTAGATGATTGATGTCTTCCTTATCGAATTCGAAATCCGGATCTGAATCGTTGTTGTTGGTAACAATCGGGATTGTAACAGGATGCGAATCGACGATTTGAGTCTCCGACTCTTCCGATTCAGCTGATCTCTTGTGTTTTTTATTGCTTTCCTTCGATTTCTTCGGTGATTTCTCTTCTACTTCGGATTTCTTCTTGGATTTCTCAGGTTTCTCTGGCTCTTTCGATTTCGATTTATGCTTCTTCGAGATTTTCTTCTCTCTCGTCTCGAGTTCTTCAGCTTCGCGTCACTTCTTCTCCTTTCTCTCCTTCTACTATTTTTTCTCCTTCTTCTCCTTTTTCCGGTCTTCTCTATCTTTCGTCATCGTTGACGGCAGTGTCGAACAAAACTCAGAAACGATAAACTCCGCTAAAATAGGTGAACGAGAGAACACTAAATTATGTAATATATATAACATAAAATAAAAAATTTAACAAAAAAGTCTGGGTGGTGTAGAGGTCCGCAGTTCGAAACCGGGTTCAGACAAAACAATTTTCTTTTTATTCGGAGTTTTCTTTAAAGGTTAGCAAATTTTATTTTATTTTTTCCATCGAAATCTCCAAACTTTAAATAGGCTAGCGTCGTAAGACATCTATTCCGGAATTTGATAACTTGCATGGAAACTAAGGTTCTTCGTGCTTGAGTACCGACATTACTCAATCTAGGCACATAAATAATCGAAAAATTTATGAATTGTTAGTAAAGAACTAATCATTTGTCGAGTGGTTTAATCTCTTTCGATTGAACGGTTTTTCATTTATGGTCTTACAAATATACCAAAGGAACCATGAAACCGTCTCTAATTGCTTCTTCATTGCACCGTTCTCATTTGCTCTCTAAAAGAGAATATATGTTAGTATAAAGCATATTACACGAGAACACACCTAAAATACATGGGACACTAGATTGAAAATATGTTTGTTTACCGTCATAGATGACTGTGAATGCTATATACGGTTGAAACGATGTTTGTTTGTTAGTCGCAGTTTTTTATGGAACAAATAATACGGTTAGATGTAGTAATCTGTATAAAGAATTTTTGACTGTGAAAAAAATTTAGTGGTGCATCTAATACTATTATGAGTGATTTTGTTGCGGTTGCGGTCAGTTAATATTCGTCTGCATATCATAAGAAGTTGCGGCTAAACATTACGACCATATGCATAATTTTTAACGAACAAAAATTGCAATTGTCAGCAGACCGCATATAGCAAACAAACAATATGGGGTAGAGTCACCCGTGGACATTCAAACAAAGGGGTAATATTTTAACAGTCTTAAGAGTCTTAATTACCTTATAAATGTGGTCCACTAAATTAATGCGATCCGCTCTCCGTGAATTTCCATAATCCAGAAGAGTAAAATAGTCGAAACAAAAAACAAAAAGGCAAAGATCATCGTTTTGCCGGCGAAGGACCGGTGAGTGACGGGTCAATTCATATACTTGTTTAACGGCAACAACACCTAACAAATTAAACTCGCAAAAACATAAATTAACGAAATCAAATCAGAGCTCGACGAACTAGATTTTTTTTTTCTCTTTTCTCTCTTTCTGGGTTTTCGTGGGTTTTACTCAGATTTCGAAATTGGATGGCCGATCAACTGGAATTGTCGCCGTTGGTTCCGCCGTCGCCGATGGTGGAACCTTCTGAGATCGATCTCGAAGCAGGACCTGATGAACAAACTCAGTGCCGAATTTGCCTTGAAACTGATGGTAATGTCTTCATAAACCCCTAGATTCGTTTCTCCTTTAGGTTCCGTTGCTTTTTGATACTGATCGTTGGAACTTTTTCATTTGCTCTTAGAAATGTCAAACTTCAGTTTAAGAATTTGAATTATGAAATTTGATAAATAAATCTGAATGCTTGAGGTTTACTGGTGCTACTAGACATGAATGACTGACCTTAATGGTCCTGATGTGATTTTAGATCAGTCTTAGTGATTCTAAAACCCTGACATAGACAAAGGTTTTTTTTTACTTGTTGATTCAAGCTCATTTATTGATCATGGTCAGGTAGGGATTTCATTGCTCCATGCAAATGCAAAGGAACATCAAAGTATGTACATCGTGAGTGCTTGGATCATTGGAGAGCTATAAAGGTCCATTTTTGTGTTTAGCTCAACTTGGGTCCATGCTTGTGGCAACTTCTTATGTTACTTGCTGTCTGTGAATGCTTGCTTTCACTATCTGAAGAGATATGTACCTTATTTTGTTTGTTATCCATTCCAATTTCAATCTAATATGATAACTGATCAGGGTAGCTTAAAAGGAACTTCTCTCTAGTTGTAAATTTTCTAGCTCTATTGAATAAGAAAACTATTTCAAGGCTAAATAAGTATTGTTTTGGATGAAAAAGTTTCAGACTTGATAATGTTGTATGAATGATGATTAGATTGGTGTTTGTAGTCAGTATCAGTGTAAAGTAATGAATATCAGATGTTAACGCCCACTAAACTCATGTTTTTGCAGGAAGGTTTTGCGTTTGCACACTGTACAACTTGCAAGGCTCCATACTATCTGAGAGTTCATGCTGCTGGAGATAGGAAGTGGCGGGCTTTGAAGTTTCGCTTCTTTGTTACACGAGACATTTTGTCCATATTTCTTGCTGTTCAGCTTGTAATCATTCAATTTTCATCTGTGCTTTCTTTTCTTACATAATTTTTTTTTGTTGGTAATATATCTAATATTTTTCTTATTTACTTCATTTTCTCGCAGGTAATTGCTGCATTGGCCTACATGGTCTACTTCATAGATGCTTACCAGCAATCATGGCTTCGTCATATCTGGGGTATTGACAGTGAGGTCACGTTTTATTACATGTGTGGTATGATACCAGACTATAATATCTAAATGCTCCTCTAGATAATATAGTCTTTTCAGTAAAATGTTTGCCATATTTCTGTGGTAGGATGCATCCTACATCATTAATTAGCATGCCTAGAAATTCTAAGTCTGCTGTTGTGTATATGCCCTAACTAACGCTTTGCATCAATCAGAATATGAATTCTCTCTTAGATAAGTTCATCGTTCATATTCCTCTCTGCTAGAGTCTCTACGTAGTGGGAAGTGAAGCAAGGTTATTGTCGTATTTTTAACTTAGATTTCTGGACTTTGTAGAGTTTTTAACTAAATAAGAACTGTCAAAGTAATTTTGTTTGGTCCTCCTGGATTTAACTATAAAGAAATTTGTGCCAAAGTTATTCTTGAATTGAGCATATTAAAATTTCATGAGGATGTTTGTTTTGTTCAGGAGCTTTATTATTCTTTGCTCTGCTGGGTCTATCTGGATGCTTCATAACTTGCTACGACCGAAGAGTTCGTAATGACTTAGCTCAGCCTTGCCGTGAATTGTGTCTCTGTTGCTGTCCGCCCGGGTAAACCTAAAACTCCACTTCTTTGTTTGTTTTTTCAGTTTTTTCTTGTTTAAGATGCATTTTCCTGTTCAGAAGTTAGAAGTTTTCTTTTAGTCACGTGAATGAAGTAGTGTAAGGGATTGCCTACCTGGAATTGTGGTGCTTTTTGCCTTCTCTGGTTTCTGGGTGATTTCTGTATCTACAAGGCATATCAGAAAATATGTTTTGTAGGCAAACCATAGGAACTTAGTCACGCAAAAGTTTGTGGAAAATAAGAATAGGTACTAGAGAACTCAATTCCTCTTCTTCGTTTGTCTGCTAAATGACAAGCCTTTTCCATCTTACTTACAAACTAGATCACAGATAAAGTTTGTTATCTCCCAAAATCCGGCAATTAGTTTTTACTTATCTTGCAGCTGCTGTACGTACATTCATTTCACGCTTCTGTAATTCTTTCATCCAAATTAGAAAAGCATAAGTAGAGTAAAATGTTGAAGGTTTCGTTTATTGAAGAATCATTCCTCTTCACTCAAATGTCAGATAAGCTTGCTAAATAGAGAGTATAACATGAGGAGAAGATATATATTAGAAACAGACTATATAATATATATAGTCTCCTCATGTTATACTCTCTATTATATTATATAGTATACTCTCTATTATATTATATAGTATACTCTCTATTATATTATATAGTATACTCTCTATTATATAGAAGGCAACACAGCAAAAGTATATCATAGAAAATCTTTCAGCTCAGGTTGACTTTAACTATTTATTAAACATTTGTCTCGATATGCAGGATATGCACAGACTGCCATCTACCGGGAACTATTTGTATGTGGGCGGATTGCACCGCATGTACTGAAGGCTGTGCAAGTGCAGTCAGTGAATGTGGTGGTTGCCTTGGAGGTGCAGGGGAAGCCGGATTGCCATTACTCTTCATAATGGCATTAGTAATTCTCGGTTTATTTACAGTTATCGGTATATTCTATAGCGTGTTGATTGCAACCATGGTTGGACAACGAATTTGGCAGCGTCATTATCACATTCTTGCCAAAAGAATGCTAACAAAGGTGAGATTTTATTTACCTTTCTGCCGTTTTTTGTTAGCGTGTTTTGTATCATTCGAAAACTTTTTTTTTAATCATTTTCAGTTTGACATTAGGAATATGTGGTTGAAGATGTGGATGGGGAAATGATGGGATCTGAATGGTCGCCACTGGCTTTACCATCTGAACATGTCCAGCAGCTGAAGACGCTTGGCCTTCTATGAAAACTATAATGGCTTGTGTTTGAAACTATGGAAGATTTTTCATGCACGCAGAGAAATCCATCTGACTAAATGGTAAGAGAACTCGCAGATTAAAGATTCTGAATGTTAAAATCTAATAGATTTTTCGTATTTGTAAAGAAAAGACTCAAACTTATTTGAGTCAGAGATCTCTCCCATGGAGTCAGAGACCTCTCCGATTGACGAACTGAGCTTGTGTTGAATGTTTGTTTCTATCGGTTTTTCTTTTATAGAGGTAAATATCGATAATTTGTTATTTTTCTTTTGGATAACTTTGATCCGGTGTTCGAAAAGTGGGCTAGGTGCTAGGTGAATTTTGACCTGTGTCGATTACACTTTGAGACTGGTGGGAACAGGTGGAAATAGAAATTGGTTGTGTAGGCAGCGCGTAGGAGGCTTAGATAGTGTGTAGGCAGTTCAAGCAGTGTGATGCGTATGTAAGATTGAAGAAGGAAACAAAACTTCAAAAGTGATAAGTTATCTTAACGGTCATGTGTAGATCGGTTCCATATTTCCGGAAATTGTCGTGTGGTGAAGTTCAGATTTGGAATTGTTAAATTTACAATAATGGTTAATTCTCTATGATCTGAAAGTTAAGTGAATTAAAGGGTAGAGTTTTAGGGTTTAGTCCTCCGTCTTTCATTCCTTTTTCTATGAAGTTGATTTAATTCAATGATATTTAGCTTGATTTTAAAATTGTAATTTTATCCAATCCGTTTAATATAATTATTGTATTCATAATAAATATTTTAAAGTGGGATAATATTAGTTTAATGTTAGATTATTACTCATTTCAGGTTCATAAACATCTTTTTAATCACGTAAGAGGAAGATCATGACTCCCTTCAATGCTGGGGAGAAATAACTCTCACATGAAACAAAGTGCGTTGTAAAACTTTTAAACATATGTATTATAATTTTTGAAGAAGACTCAATTATACCCATTTTCTCATTGAGCGGGTACGAAATAAATTCAATAAGATTGATTTTTGATCAAAAATAAAGTTTTTGTCTTCAACATTACAACAAATATATATATATATAGAGAGAGAGAGACTGTTTGGTTCTCCATTTACCATTTTCATCCAACTAGTTCACTCAAATACTTCATTTGAATAGTCCATCTAAATGTTGTTTATTTTTATTTTGGTCTATTCATCTTAATAATCCACTTAAATGAACATTTGTTTGTTTGGTTAGTTTTTCTAAATATTCATCTCCATCTAAATACTTTTAACAAAAAATGACTAAAATATCCATGACTTTATCTAATTATATTTGAATATTAATCATATTATTTTCAAAGACAATATTTAGAACCGCAAAATCACATAATATTATTAATCAAAATAATCATAAAATCGATTTTTGTACGAAAATTGGATTTGACATTTTTATGCAAACCATTAAATCTCAGAATTGTGTTTTCCACTAAAACCGTAAAATCTCACTTTTTGTAGAAAAATCTGGAAATTACATTTTACCGCCAAAACTATAAATTCTCAAAATTATATATTCTCATCAAAACCGTGAAATCCCAATTTTTGCAAAAAATTTGCAGAATTATCTTTTTCAGCCAAAACTACTAAATTTTGGAATTGTATATTTTGCCAAACCCGTGAAATCTCAATTTTGGAGGAAAAACCGTAAAATTACATTTTTTCCGCCTAAACCAATAAATCTCAGAAATTTATTTTCGGCCAAAACCGTAAAATCTGCAGAATTACATTTTTCCGCCAAAACAACTAAATCTCGGAATTGTATTTTCCGCCAAAACCGTAAAATCCTAATTTTAGAGGAAAAACTTTGAAATTATATTTTCCCGCTAAAACTAATAAATCTCAGAAATGTATTTTTCGCCAAAACCGTAAAATCTCAATTTTGGCGGAAAAACTGCTGAATTACATTTTTTCCGCTAAAACAAATAAATCTCGGAATTGTATTTTCCGCAAAAACTGTAAAATCCCAATTTTGGCGGGAAAACTATAAAACTACATTTTCCGCCGAAACCAATAAATCTCATAAATGTATTTTCCGTCATAACCATAAAATCTCAATCTTAGCGGGAAAACTGCAGAAATCACATTTTTCCACTAAAACAACTAAATCTCGGAATTGTATTTTCTGCAACAACCATGAATTTTCAATTTTGACAAAAAAAAGTCATGGATTTATATTTTTCCGCCAAAACCGTTATCTATCAAAATTACGTTTTAAAATCAAAATCGTGAAATCCCAATATTTATGAAAATAATTATATCAATATTTTTAAACCCTGAAATTGCAAAATTGCGGAATTAAAATTTTCCGCCAAAACCACTAAATATTGGATTGTATTTTCCGTCAAAACCATGAAATCACAATGTTGTTGATATAAATATTTTTAAAACAAATTAAATTAATAAAATTAAAATTAGTTAAGGGTATATTTGTCATTTGTTATTTTTGGATGAACTATTTCCATCCAAATGATCCAATTTGGTTCATTCAAATGGTTTTAAAAATTTAGTGTAAATTTTAAAACTCATTCGGATGTTCCATTCAGATGAGACATCTGAACGAACAATTTGTAACACTAAACAAACATCATTTTCAGTTCCATTCAGATGAATCATCTGAATGGACAACCAAACAGGCTCATATACTAAATTTCTTTAAGAATCAATAGTTCAAGAAAAAAAATTATTTGATCAAATCCCTTTTTATTCATATATCGACTAGAAACTATAAGTATTCAAAAGTGAGAACTTTTGACAATAAAAAACAGTTAATGACAAGAAACACATGAACATCAAAACTCGAGGTATATATGTTGTCATGGTTTTGAAAATAATAATTAAAACCTATTTTCCCCATTTGTGCTATAGATTTTTTTGATTATTCATGGAAAAAAAAAAGATTTGTACATTTTATGGGGGACAGCTGCCACCCCCATCCACCTCTGTTTAGGTCAACTAGGGGATAATTTGTCCCCTGCTCTCTCTTTTTATTAGATCCAAACTCTTTGTTCGTAGCCTACTCTTCAAGGAACAAACTTTATAAACTAATTATATATAGATTTATTAAATTCTTATATTAAACAATCATATGCATATAACCGCGGTAACTCAAAAAGCATATATATATTCAGACACGAGCCCAATGTGTTAAGAGTTTTAGCGCAGAGACGAGAACTTTTTTTTTCTATTTTTGAAAGGCTAAGTTTTATTTTAAACTAATTAAAGACATAACTTTTAGGCGTTAGAAATAGCACAATATTGTTTTAAGAATTTCATCTTTTAAGAAGCATTTCTTCTTTCTTATTTTAGAACAAGGAAATATCCAACACCTAAATCTAAACTAATCTTCGAACCTTGTAAAATGTTGGATATTTTTTCATTTAAGGCGATCATAGTGAACAACCGTGATTGAAATCACAGTAAAAATATTCAAACTTTGGTCCTCCAATCCGAGATAAACCCTTTCACGATTGGACCACATTGAGTTGAAAATTATAATAAAATACCAAATTGAATTGCACAAATGATGTTTTTTATAAAGCATGTACGAATTAATTGTGTTCTTAAAGGATAAGCATTGATTTAACAAAACTAAATAAAAAGCCAGCAAGTTAATAAATTCAGAGTGCTCGCCTTTAGTTCTTATCACTTCATAAAGAGAAAGAAAAAACATATATATACACTAACCAACATATATTTGAAACCACAAGCACCAATATATAATTTAAGTCAATCCATCATAATATTTATCTGAAGAATATGTATAACAGCACCGTTTAGCACTAACACATACTTAAATAGATTATCATCTTCATAATCATACAAACATGTTATATGTGTTTTAAAATATATAGATTTGTGATTGTATAACCTAATTTAGACAGTGTACACATAAACATGCATGCATGTGTACAAAACCTACTTATTTTGTTTATTACCACGATTCCGTTATATCTGTTTTTGTAAAATTGTTTAAATTAGTTGATAAACTGAAATAATTAGATATATAGATATATTTATAATAAAAACTAAAAGGAAGTCAAAATATATAATATTGTAGCAGATATGGTGGGAGATTAGTGGCCAATAAGTCATTATCTGACTTCCCCTTCTCTCATTTTTATAGTAACGTTTATGAAATGTGGTAAATTTTTTTTTTTTGGGGTCAACAAATGTGGTATATATATATATATATATTGCTTAAAACTTTTTGTTTCTGTCGTTTGTGCTTTGATTGAATTAACGATGCATCCCTTTTTAATATGTATAGTATATATAGTTGCTATTACTATATATACACTAATAAACAATATAATTAAAGCAAGTACACTCCTAGTGGTTCAACCAAACCAGTTACGATGTGTTAAGGTGAAGACGAATGCGGATATATGGAATATATGTATATGTATAGCGATATTATAATATAGTTTTCAATGTTAGTGAATGTTAAAATAGTATGCAACTGGGATCATTTAATGGGATCTGCAATACTTTGACAATTAATTTATCAACCAAGGGTTTCTATTAGGTGTCGATTAGGTCCTGCATATGCCCCTACAAGTTACTCCAAAGATAACTAAATGAAAAAAATATGATTGTCTATAATTCAGCGCATGCAAATGCAAATGCAAATGCCTACAAATATATACTAAATTAATACATCATAACCACGCAAACGTAACAAGAAAACAGTGGAAGACTGAAAGAAAAATATGTCGAAAATAGCTATTTCTGACGGATAAATCTATCTGTTTTAAGTGGTTGGAAAATAAGTAATTGTTAGAATTCTGTCGGTATTTCTGACGGATTTCCGACGAACACTTTTTTCCCATGGATTTCTGACGGACATATTTCTGAAAGATTTTCGACGGACAAATTTTTAACGGATTTTTGACGGACATTTTTCGACGGACTTAAAAAAAACATTTTAAAAATTAATTTTAAAAAACATTAAAAATTTTAAATATATTTTAAATACAAATAAAATTCAAATTAATATATGAAAATGAAAATGAAAATGAAATTAAAATTTCAGAAAATAAAATTATCTAAATAAAAATGAAAATAATTTAATAAAAAGTTAAAATAATTTAAAATAACAAAATTCAATCTAACAATTTAAAAATAATTTAATAAACATTTAAAGACATACTTTGGTTGGAGAGAGAGAAGTTAGAAAGAGAATTCTCTCTGTTTATCTTTTGAACAGATATCGATTCAATCATTCTTCTTCCTCTCTTTCCTTTGTCTTATCCCAAATCTTATATGGTTTGTGGATAGTTTTTCATCTATTTTCATTTTCTGTTTTTCAACAAACCATTCCATTCCAATTACTTCAATTTTTCTCATCGCCATTGTTAATTTGCAAAATCTTCCAACCGTTGGCAACGGTTTTGTTTGGTTCGATAGAGACGAACGTGAATCCGTGGAGTAATTGGTTGTGAGCTGTCTAATCCATATGAGGATCCCATTTTGGGTACAAGATAGGGGCATATTGTTGAAGATTTTTACCCATCGAAAGTCATGTCGGTTGGTCGACAGTTTGGCGATGGTTCAACCAGATTTCAACAGAAAATTTCTATGTTGACGGTTTAAAATAGATAACATTTTATCATTTATATTTACAGTATCTCTTATTAAGTATGTAGATCTTTATTCGGTGTTCTTCCTAATGGTGGATCTACCGGTTTGTTAGCCTTTATGACATTCAATATCCTTACACGCAGATTTGGATTGACAAGATGTTTTGTCATCGTAATGGTCAAGACATGATGTGTTAGTGGAAGTCAATGGCAACTTTATCTTCGGTTGTGGTACAAAGTTCTCGGTGATATCGGTGTTTGGTCGGATTATAGACGAGTCTCTTCGTTGTACCTCTATGACTATTTCATATTTAGTCTATTTTGTTGTAAACTAATTTTTTTATTAATAAAGACGTTAAAAAAAATTTAATAAACATTTATAAAAAAATTAAAAAATAACAAAATTCAAGATAACATCACCTAAAAATAAAAAAAATTACAAAACAATCAATTAACTTAAAACAATATAAAACATTCTAATAATTAAAAACAATAAAAATACAAAAGTCTAATAACATTCCATATTAAAAATCCTACAATTTAAATATTCCTAAACAAAATTTTAAATCCTAAAAAACTAAATACTAAAAAAGTAAATCCAAAATCTAACAAACATAATCCTAAATCTAAATTCCAAATCATAAAATCTACATTCAAAATCCTAAATTTAAAATTCTAACTTAAAAATTTTTAAAAATCAAAAAACTTAAGAAACTTACATGTGTGATTGGTTTTGATCCATGATAATGTTTGGATATTGAGTTTCAAAAAGTGTTGTGATGATTTGAGAGGATTTGGTGTTTTTAAATATTTGTTTACGTTTTTTCTAATGGTCGCGAGGAAGACGACATGTTTATAAAACAACATTTCTGACGGACACGGCCGTCGGAAATCCGTAGGAAAGATTTAAAATAATTTATTTACCGCTTAAATTTTCACGCATCCGTCGGAAATTTCAAACGGATTTGCAAAATTTTAAGATACGCGGGATACGAAAATTTAAAATTCTCAGGTAAAATTTTGTATTCCGACGGAATTAGTATACCTTTGGACTGTCATCACAAAAATCGTCATAACTTTCAGATTTGGGGGTATCCGTCGGAAATACGTCAGAAAATAACCGACGGATGTATTTCCGTCGGAACATATGTCGGAAAATATCAGTCGTAAAACCGTCGGAAATTTCTAACGAATTTTGGATCCATCAGAAATTCCGTCGATTTTCTGGATGTTTTCTTGTAGTAAAAAATTCATAATTGCACGGTGATATGTATAGAAAAATATAAGTTATCAGCATCATGACTATTACTACTATCTCTCGATTTGATTCGATATTTTTGGTGACCACTATATCATTTTTTGGTCAGAGATGAGCTATTCTATGTGGTCAATGCTTTTTCTTGTTCTATATCTACTTAAGTGACAAAAAAATTGTGACAAGAAATTATATTCATTGGATTTTACATTTTATTCGCATGTTTCGTCTTCTGAACTGATTTTGGTACCACTGTTAAAAAAAATATCGAGTCAAATTGAAAGAATAAATTATGATTATAGTGTTAGTCATATAACTTATGTTTGTTTATGTCACTCACCATGCAAATTCAATTTTTTATATAGGTATTGATACATTAATTTAATCTAGTGTGTGGTCATGCTCTAGGCTATACTACATTTTTCCTAATTAAATCACTTCTAATGTGTAGCTGACAATCATTTTTCTTAACTAAATCATTTCTCCCTCTAGCGTGACAATCCACCACCTATGAGATATGGCGAGAACGGAACAATAGACTTCACTTAAACCCTAGGAGAAATGCAACGCATATATACTCTGAAAGTGGTGGATCAAATTGACCGAAACAGTATCATCTAACCGATTCCTTCAGCCAACACTACACTCCGACATGATTCCAACTTGGTCCTGAAGCCACTTCTTCCATGGCGTGTGATGATTCCTAGAGTTATACCACCAATGTCTACTAAACTAGCCTAATTTATGGTTATTATTATTTTGTTGTTGTCTTTTCTTTGGCCTCCCAATTTTGTGCGCAAACAATTGTATCCGTTCATGAGTTTATTAAATCGAAAACCGTTTAACAGAAAACAAAAACACAAAGGGTTTCTATTATCATATACATGAAGCTAAAATTTAATCAATTTGTTATATAGGAACAAGTTATACCATTTTAAGGAGCGAAGACCTACAAGATTATAATTTGGCCACAGACACAAAAAAAAAGTGTGGCTCATTAACTGATTAATTTACCAACGGTCTCTTGAACTAATTGTGTGTCAAAATCCCTCCAAAGAGTGAGTCGTCTCTGAATTGAGTTTACTTAAGGGGGATTAATTTAGATGGCCCGAAACTCTTCGAATTCACAGTAACCTGGAAAAAAACTGATACAGTTTTATTAAAAAAAATCATTGTATGAAAAATTGTTTGGATTTCCCATTTCCATTTAAAAAATTTAGAGTTGCAACCAACTACATTAGTGAAGATTTTGTAAAATCATTGGTCCCAAGAACCGATATTTGGGTTCAGTCCCAAACATAGACATAGATGTACTCGTAAAAGGCATTAGACATATCTATCACAATTGTTAATTTTGGAGATGGCTATAAAAGTTGTAGGATAAACCAGTGATTGAACATATCATTATAGCGATTAACATTGATTTGTGACACCCAATCTCATTCTTATAATATATATATATATATATATATATATATATATTCTAACTCCTCTTATTCGATAATTAAACCTTTGTTTTTTTTCCATTAACAACACAACTTGAACTTCATCGTGATCGAGTTTTGTCTACTCCTCGAACCACAAGCAATATCATACGTACGATCTTGGTGGTAAGACGTTTTGAATCTAGCAGTGTATATAATATTTTCCCCACAGTTCTTTAAATGGTTATGGGAGATTATATTTCAATCAAATTTTCAGAATTTTCTAAACACTTTCTCTCTAAGGACTGCGATTCAATGTCTATAGTAAATTGTGAATTCTAACGTGGCCTCGATGTTGCGGGTCTATTTGGCTTGCGAGATAAGGGTATAACGTTCTTCATGTGGTGGAACCATCGTAGGACAATTCTTATAACCATAGAACTTAACAAAATCTTGGACAACAATTACTGATATCTAGACTAAGCTTACTTGTACTCCTCTTTTATCTGATCATCATGCGTCTTACTATGTTTGGAGTAATACATGTAGATTAATAATGTGGTCCAAACGAGAAAAGCACGCACACGTAGATTGGAGATTAATTCGATATACATAAACAACGCAACTAGCAATATAATTCCAAATCATCAATTTATCATATATACAATAATGTTTGGCACATATGAATCAGATATATATATAGATATAGATATCGCGTTGGTCGGACTCGGACACTCAATGGTCGGTAATTTTTAAACTAAAAGTGATGATAACTTTAATTAGCATACTAAAGCTAAAACCAGTGCAATATTAATTCTATAACTATTAATATTATTTATATTTATAAGATGGTTGCATAAGGCCTTACGAGCCGACCTTAAAGCGAAGGCCACCATATTTAGATAACGCCTCCTTTCTAATTCGTTTATTATCTTAATGTAATTTAATTGTCATCCACTTGTTTCATTATATGTGAACTGAAAAGTATTTATAACTAGTTATATGCTAATTAATTTATTTTTTACACTTAATGAATTGTTTGACTCACTCACGAATAAATATATTATCATAAACGACTAAACATGGATTCTTGGGTAAAAAAAAAACCTAACCAACTTGTAGCTTAATGAGTTAATTCTTTCTTTCTTTTTTTGTTTGTAAATTTTCTGGTTTTTTATTAAATAAGATAACGATTAGATAAAGTTTAAAAGCAAAAGGTGCTAAGGCAACATCAGGCTTAGGGAAACAGTCCCAAAAGCAAAATGAAAAAGAAATTACATTCATCAGTCAAGTGTGTGTCCTCTCATCCATATGCAAAGGGAGTTACCAAATCCCGGAGAATTTTTACGAGCCAAGCAGGTATTGCGGATACCTCGGCGTAGGAGCTTGAACATCCTTTTTTGTTTAGTTTTTACACTCAAGCTTTTGTTTTTGAAAATTATGTCGTTGCGTTGCTTCCTATTGGAGATAACTTGGGAACAAAAGTTACAAATAAAAAAAGACTTGGGAACAAAAGTTGTATGTCGAATGAGTTATAGTTTGTAGCTTAATTAAAAAAAAAAAAAACCCTTATAGCTTAATAAATTTTGATTACTGTGTTCTTGTATTCCTCATTTTTGGTAATTGAGGTTTAAACAGATTTTTTGTGCGGCTAAATTCATGAGTCAAGACTAATGTCCTTTAACACATATGTAATCGTTCTATGCATAGAACGAGAATTTTATTTGTTAGTCATCATGAAAGCACCAAATGTTAAACTTTTCTTTTTTGATCAGACAAATTAATATTACACTTACACAGTTACACACGAAGAAATTAATAATTATTATATGTATATATATATATATGTATATATTGGAGGATTTTAATGAAATATCTTACAATGATTTAGATAAATATCTGACATAGAAAAATCGTAATCAATTAAAAAGCATACTATCATTGTATAAGATATTTCATTACAACATTGATAGTATGGTTTTTCAATTTATTGCGATTCGTTTCTATGTCAGATATTTATCTAAATTAAAATTTAGTTTTCTTTTAGAATACGCGTTGCCTGGCATTGGAATTTATTAGACTTTAGAATTTGATGTATTTTTAACAAAAAAACAATTTCATGTAATTAATAAAATTTTGTAAAGAATAGAATTATAATTTTCAAAAAGCAAATATAACTATGCTAGCTATATTCATAATAAAACTGATGAAATCAATAAATATTTTATCTTTTTTTACAGATTTATCTAACAAAAACATAATTGGGATAATTGTCTTTCTACTATTTCTTATTCGGCGATATGGGTCAAAGTCAGAGAATTAATCAATTAAAAAAAAGGGAAAAAGAGAATGAGCATGTAGAAGCATCATGATGAGAATGGAATCATAACCAAACGGTCATAAAGCATCATGAGTCGTTTCTCTATAAATTACGACACTTCTCTTCATCATTTCTTTATCAAACTCATTCTTCACTTCATTATTCTTTTCACAACACTTTCTCTTTGCTCATAATAACAATAATCAAATTAATTAGCATAATTAAAATAGTAACAGAAATGTCTTCCATTGGAGCAAATTACGCACATCTACTTGTCATGCAGAAGAAGCAGAAGGAGAAGATGATGAAGAAGAGGTTGGAGAAGGAGAGAGATGGAGACGTTGAAGGTGGAGAAAGAGTCGGCGTTTCTTCCGCCGGTAATAGAATATTTCCGGTCAAGTCTTTTCCGTCGTTGACTTATGGGTTAGTAGAACGACAAGAGTGAACGGAGTGTGAGATTTTTCTTCTATTTGAAGTTGACTTTATGTGTCTTTGTGTGTGATTTGATGTGATGTGATATAAGTGGTCGTCTTCTTTTGTGTCTAGTCTTTAAACTTTTTATATTTCGTAAATTTCAATCGCAGTGTAAGATATTTATGTATTGACAATCTTTTTTTGAATTTTTCGGTTTTGGCTTAAAACTTAACCAAATTTGTCAGTTTGCATAAGCCACTAGAGGTCTATCCATCTTATAACATATCATATCATTAGTTAGATATGGGTCGGTTTAAGACAGTCAAATTAAGACTCGCCTACATAGTCAAATTAAGACTCGCTCAGTGGAACCTGGTTACCAAGACACGTACGGTTCACTGTTTTGTTCTTTCTTCAGTGACATTGTCGGTAGTTCGGTGTCTTATTCCCTGTCATACGGAGCCTTTGCGGCTAAAAGAACAGATGTCTACGAAGATGTATAAGAAAAAAAAGTACCCTATTTTGCATTTGGGCGTCATGTTTGGTTATTCGCTTTTATATAGTTATATTAGACCTATTTCTAATGCGTATGGATGAGAGTTTGTATGATTTGTGGGAACAAAGCTTGAGCTTCGGTGAGATTACGAAGAACGTATGTAAACAAAAAAAACTTATTTAGAGTTAACTATGGAGATAATTTGAAGAGAAAAATGTGTATTTTGTGGACTAACAATTGTAAACATTCTCCGATAGCAAAATAAAGCTTGTGAAGCCCAAAACAGAAGAATATATATTCTATAGATCTTTGATATTACTTTCTTATAAGCATACTATTAATTTTGTAATATTTTTACCAAATGTCATTAGTTTCACGAGTTTAGATAAAAAATGATTAGTTATGAAAAATAATCATGTTATTATATATGGAACTTTACATTATATAGATGTTAGCATTAGGTTAATGCCACCAGAGTAATAGAGATAGCACATTAGAATCTTATATTAACATATTAACAACTTAATAATATTTGATTAATTCCATAAAGATTTATCATTAGTCACATTAGCTATTGTTAAACTTGTAAAAGATTTATCTTGTTTGCATTTTTGCACCTTTTTTCCGGACTATGTTGGCTGAGATTTGCACAAGTCATATCTTAGTTTAGGCTCAAACTTCTTAAGATGTCACCTAAAAAGATAGAGGTTGAGATTGTGATTGAAGAAGAGACTATATATATCTTTGGAAAAAAGCCTTATCCGGTTTTTTGGTCAAATGGAACTAGCCTTATCCATTAGCTCTTTTGGCCATATATAAAAACTACACTAAAAATTCAGTTTTAGACCCTCATATTTTTTACTTTTTTTTTTTTTAATGGGCTCTTTTGAAAGAAAATTTTCTTAGAAACGGTCATTGGTCTTGGGTCGGCAATACTTTAATGGATTTCTATGGGGTGTTAGAGGAAGTTGCAAAAGCAAAGGAGCAGGGTAAGTCATGACCGAGAAAATATGAGGCGAACTATGAGCACCACTATTGTAAGTGTTGGTGGCCAAGTTTTGAGAAAGATTATTGAAAAAAAAACACATTGTAGATATATCTAAGTATTCTTCAAATACTTTGAGACAGCCTGTGACATCTACAAGATTGTTGCTTCTTGGGTTTTAA
The DNA here is from genome assembly GCA_963922655.1 of Cardamine chenopodiifolia. NCBI lineage: Eukaryota > Viridiplantae > Streptophyta > Magnoliopsida > Brassicales > Brassicaceae > Cardamine > Cardamine chenopodiifolia. Next base: position 369,030 of record OZ000486.1, read on the forward strand.
ACGGTTCAAGAAAGTGGACATCATCAGATTGTTACTATTGATTAGAAGGATCAAATTTTGGTCAGTATTTTTAATGGTCTTGTGATCATAATTGGCGAAGAAGAAAGAGCACATGTGCATCATATGGTTATCATAATTGTGCTTATCATATGTTTTTATGGGCATAGTTGTCGATAGAAACAAAACATGCGTTGAGTGGAAAATACTTAAAACTTAGAATCTCTGATTCCCTTTGAGCCATGAGGCCATGTGCTTTTGATCTCCCACCTTATTTATTTTACCATCCTTATCATTTGTTCCCCCGACTTATCTCACTTTCGGACAAAAAATTTGCTGTCGTTTTTGGACAATCATTGAAATAATTTATATGTGAATGAAGCCATAAAAAAAAGTTATACGTCTCTACTTTTGTGAAGGAAGCCATAAATAACACAATTGTTGTTAATGACAATTTTGTTTTAGTAATTTCCTTATTCGATTTGGTGGTAGATATATACCTTCACTATCACCATCGTAATGGACTAATAAATCAAGTTTGGTAACAAATCAACTACAATAGTATTATTTCTTTTTCTCTTTTTTTTTTGTTGAATGGTTTTCTTGAATTAATAAAATAGTACAATTCTATATTTAGTTGATCTTGTAAGAGATAACTCTTCACCATCAAACAACTAACCTTCAACGGAATAAATGACATAATTCGATATTCTTTTAACAAAATTTTCTACATATAATAATGACTATGTCTTGTCACTCGATAAATCCAGATCATGAGTGATAATTTGCTTCGATAATCTTAAATTTACGGACTGTTAACTTGAATTTTTTTTTTCTGTTAACGAAGGAAAATGTTAAGAAATTTTTTTTTTTGACGTCAACAAAAATTACTTCAGCGAAGTCAATTTCCTCATTTATTTTGGTGATTAATAAAGTATTTTAAATTTTAATCAATTAAGTATACATTCGCTGTAAAACGAGTCGTTTAGATTAGTCGAGTCGAATAGCCGAGCTAAGCCGAGTCGAGCCGTTGAGTTGGCACCAGTATCTGTCGGTGGACAAAGCCGGCTCCAATCTGATTACACTCTCACCAGCCCACACACAGCTCTTCTCTCTTCTCTCTTCTCTCTTCTCTCTCTCTCTTCTCTCTCTTTCCTCCGCTTTATACTTTGTTGAGTCAAATTATACAAAGAAGAAGAAGAAACCTTTCTCTATCTCTATCGTCTTCTTCGCTTCTCTTCTACGTAACAGACAAAATGCACAATTGATTGTTCCTTCTTCTCACATTTCCAGTTTAGGTAAGTTTAATTTCTCAATCTATGGATCTATCTACTTTCTTTTGTATCAGATCTCTTGTGTTTGATTTCAATGAGAGAGATCCGATTATGAATTAGATTCCACTCCGATCTGATCTTTGATAAAGTTTCTTAATTTGGCTTGGTTCAAATCTGGAAACTCAAACGATTCGGATTCGAGATTTTTCAGTTGAGTTTAGTATAATTGAGTTAGGTAGACTTAATCTTATAATTGCATTTAGCTTTTAGTACTTCATTGATTCAGACTTTAGATTATGAGGACTAATGACTCATATTCATCTGATCTCTAATTGCATGATTGTTTTTTATATTTTCTGCTGGGGCGTTGATGTTCTGACGATCTTGGCTGAGTAGATCTGCTGGGTAGGGGCAAGGTGTCTGGGTCTACTTTGATTTGAGGATCCTTAAAGTGAAGTGAAGTAAAGGTATGACAAGTGCACTTGGATGGAGATATCCTTCCAGTAATGGAAATGGCCTTGCCCCAAACGAGATGGTAATTTGTTGATTTAGTATCTGACTTTTGCTTCTTCTTTTTTCCTTATTGGTGTTAAGAGTTTATCCAAAAGCTCATTTTGTGTGAGTGTGTGTGAGCTAAAGATGATCACAATATGATCTTGCTGAGCTACGAAATTGGATCTGGATTTCTTCTAGAAAGTTATTTCCTTTTCTTGTGTGTTTACTTTAGCATGATGATTAAGTTGATATATTCCTTGAGTTTGAATCAGATTTAGAAATGTACTCTAGCTGAGAGCACATTGTTAATTAATTCAGTCGTTCCTTTTCCTACAAATCTTATCTTATGTTTATTACTTCACGTGTCTGCATCTCTCTTCACTGGTTCCTTCTCTTTTTTTTTTCCTTTTAGGTTTGTCTCCGGAGTAATAAAGTTTCCTTCTTTACAGCCGAATCCTTAACCAATGGATGATATACAATTTTGAAATTAAATAACTGGTTTTGTTCCAGTCTGTTATATCTGATAGTGTCATGATCTAGATGATAAACTTTCACAAGACGCTTGCCATTGCATTTGAGTAAACATCTTGCAAGTTATGCTTTTTTTTAACTTACTTTCTATTGGCTGGTCATGATTACAGGAGAGAAATGGGGATATGAAGATTCAAGATTCAGAGCCCCCAACACCACATTCAAGCACAAAGATGAGTTTGAGGTAACAGAAATCTGTATTTCCTCTCCATGGGAGACAATCATAAAATTGAGGCCACCATCATCTTCATTTAGCAGTGCCTTTGAAAATCCATATTATCTGGATTAGTTTCCTACAATATCCTTTTAAATGAAATCTTTTGAGCAGAAAGGCACACCTATTAGCGACTTAGTATCTAACATTTTCCCATCACCTGCAGAGAGCGTACAACCAGCATGGAAGATCCAGATGGGACATTAGCAAGTGTTGCCCAATGCATTGAGCAGTTGCGCCAAGGCTCATCATCTGCACAAGAAAGAGAGTATTGCCTGAAGCAGTTACTGGACCTTATAGAAATGCGTGAAAATGCATTCAGCGCTGTCGGATCACACTCTCAAGCTGTGCCAGTGCTTGTCTCTCTTCTCCGATCAGGATCACTTGGAGTGAAGATACAAGCTGCAACCGTCTTGGGCTCACTCTGCAAGGAGAACGAACTTAGAGTTAAGGTGTTACTTGGGGGATGCATTCCCCCATTGCTTGGTCTTCTCAAATCCAATTCAGTTGAAGGGCAGATCGCTGCAGCAAAGACAATCTATGCTGTTTCTGAAGGTGGGGTGAAAGACCATGTTGGATCAAAAATATTTTCCACTGAGGGAGTTGTACCAGTTCTGTGGGACCAATTGCGCTGTGGAAACAAGAAAGGAGAGGTTGATGGTTTGTTAACTGGTACACTTAAGAACCTTTCTAGCACTACAGAGGGATTTTGGTCTGAGACAATTCGAGCTGGGGGAGTGGATGTACTTGTGAAGTTGCTTGCAAGCGGGCAGTCAAGTACATTATCTAATGTATGCTTCCTTCTAGCGTGTATGATGATGGAGGACGCCTCTGTTTGCTCCAGTGTTTTGACTGCAGACATTACAAAACTGCTTCTCAAGTTATTAGGATCAGGTAATGAAGCCTCAGTGAGGGCAGAGGCTGCTGCTGCTCTTAAGTCGCTTTCTTCTCAATCGAAGGAAGCAAAGCGAGAAATCGCTAGTTGTAATGGTATTCCTGTTTTAATAAATGCAACAATAGCTCCATCGAAAGAATTTATGCAAGGTGAATATGCGCAAGCATTACAAGAAAACGCAATGTGTGCCCTTGCCAATATTTCCGGTGGTTTGTCATATGTCATATCGAGCCTTGGTCAAAGCCTTGAATCTTGCTCCTCGCCTGCTCAAACTGCCGACACTCTTGGGGCTTTAGCTTCAGCATTGATGATATATGATGGCAAAGCAGAAACTACAAAAGCATCAGATCCTTTGGTAGTTGAGCAGACTTTGCTGAAGCAGTTCAAGCCTCGTCTCCCTTTCCTCGTGCAAGAACGTACCATTGAAGCACTTGCAAGTTTGTATGGGAATTCCATACTCTCTGTTAAACTTTCCAACTCGGATGCAAAACGTTTGCTTGTTGGTCTAATAACAATGGCAGTGAATGAGGTTCAAGATGAGCTTGTAAAGGCTCTTCTGATGCTATGTAACCATAAAGGTAGCCTGTGGCATGCACTACAGGGCCGTGAAGGGATCCAATTGTTGATATCTCTTCTGGGTCTTTCATCTGAACAGCAGCAAGAATGTGCTGTTGCACTTCTTTGCCTTTTGTCTGATGAAAATGATGAAAGCAAGTGGGCCATCACTGCTGCTGGAGGAATACCTCCACTTGTTCAAATTCTAGAGACAGGGTCGGCCAAAGCCAGGGAAGACTCTGCAACTATCCTTAGGAACTTGTGCAATCACAGCGAAGATATCCGCGCTTGTGTTGAAAGTGCTGATGCTGTCCCTGCTCTGTTATGGTTACTTAAGAATGGTAGTCCAAATGGTAAAGAAATTGCCGCCAAGACATTGAATCATTTGATCCATAAATCAGATACTGAAACAATCAGTCAGCTTACTGCTTTGCTGACCAGTGATCTACCTGAGTCTAAAATTTATGTTTTGGATGCTTTGAAGAGTATGCTTTCTGTGGTCCCATTCAATGACATGTTACGTGAAGGCAGTGCTTCAAATGATGCTATTGAGACCATGATCAAGTTAATGAGCTCTGCAAAAGAAGAAACTCAAGCAAATTCAGCCTCAGCTCTTGCTGCTATCTTCCAGAGCAGAAAGGATTTGCGTGAGTGTGCTCTAGCCCTCAAAACTCTCTTGTTGGCCATAAAACTATTACATGTGGATTCTGAGAAGATCCTCGTTGAGTCTTCCCGCTGTCTGGCTGCAATTTTACTTTCAATTAAGGAGAATCGTGACGTGGCCATTGCTGCAAGGGAAGCATTGCCGACTCTGGTTTCTCTTGCCAACTCTTCCGTTCTAGAAGTTGCTGAGCAAGGAATGTGCGCATTGGCTAATCTTATATTGGACAGTGAAGTGTCAGAGAAGGTCATTGTCGAAGAAATTATTTTGTCAGCCACTAGAATCTTACGTGAAGGTACAGTATCTGGGAAGACCCTTGCAGCTGCAGCAATTGCTCGCCTGCTTAGTCGTCGCCGAATTGATTCTGCGTTGACAGATTCTGTGAACCGTGCTGGAACAGTGCTTTCCTTAGTGTCTCTTCTAGAGTCTGCCGATGGAAGATCTGATGCAATATCAGAGGCCCTAGATGCGCTTGCTATATTCTCAAGGTCAGGAGCTAATGGAAATGTAAAACCAGCTTGGGTTGTTTTGGCTGAATCTCCTAACAGTATGGCCCCAATTGTCTCATCTATAGTGAGTGTTACTAATCCCTCACTACAGGATAAAGCGATTGAAGTATTGTCAAGACTTTGCCGAGATCAGCCTATGGTTTTGGGAAACATGGTGAACAATGCCAGAGATTGTGTGTCATCTATAGCTAAAAGGGTGATAAATACCAGGGACCCGAAAATTAAAATTGGTGGAGCTGCTATTATTATCTCTGCTGCCAAAGTTGACGACCAGAAGATGATAGAAAATCTGAATGAGACACAATTGTGTGCCAAATTTGTTCAAGCACTTGTGCGGATTCTAGATTCATCTCATATTTCTGTGCAAGATCAGGAAAAGGATGGGAAAGATAATATCTGCATATGTATTAATCCCAAAGAAAAGAAGGAAGATGAAGAAGAAGAGGCAACAGAAAATAGGGATGGTTCCAGGGGGACAACAGTTATTTCTGGTGACAATTTAGCCATCTGGTTGCTCTCAGTTCTTTCTTGTCATGATGAAAAGAGCAGAGCTGTAATATTGGAGTCAGAAGGCATCGAGTTGATTACTGACAGAATAGGCAACCGTTTTCTCCAGGTATTTAAGTCTCATATAGATTACAATAGTTGAGAATTGAGATCACAGGTTATTAAAAGCATTTATATAAAAAAACCATAATATGAATCTGTGATAGCATTTGTTCTTACTCATTTTGGGGCTCTAGATTGTCGTTTATATTGATTTAACTGTTAATACTTTAATACATTTCAGGCTGATCATGGAGAAGACGCCAACATTTGGGTTTGTGCTTTACTGCTAGCCATACTTTTCCAAGACAGAGAAATCACTCGCGCACATGCAACAATGAAAGCTGTTCCAGTGCTCTCAAATCTTGTGAAGTCAGAGGAATATTCAGACAGATATTTTGCAGCACAAGCTCTAGCTAGTCTTGTCTGTAATGGTAGTCGGGGAACTCTTCTATCTGTTGCAAACTCTGGTGCTGCGGCTGGGTTTATATCGTTGCTTGGTTGTTCTGATGATGACATAAGAGAACTTCTGCAGCTGTCGCAGGAGTTTGCTTTAGTGCGTTACCCAGACCAGGTTGCCCTTGAGAGACTTTTCCGAGTTGAAGATATTAGGGTTGGGGCTACTTCTCGAAAAGCGATTCCCTTACTAGTTGAACTTCTTAAACCAATTCCAGATCGCCCTGGTGCTCCTCTACTTGCACTTAATCTTCTAACTATGCTTGCTGGAGACTGTCCGCAAAATATGATTGTCATGGTAGAGTCAGGTGCTCTTGAGGGCCTCTCGAAATATCTTTCTCTTGGACCTCAGGACGAGCAAGAGGAAGCTGCAACAGTTCTTCTAGGCATCTTATTTAGCAGTGCTGAAATTCGAAGGCATGAGGCAGCATTTGGCGCTGTCAGCCAACTTGTAGCAGTTTTGCGTCTAGGCGGAAGAGGAGCAAGGTACAGTGCCGCCAAGGCATTGGATAGTCTCTTCACTGCTGACCATATAAGAAATGCAGAGTCTTCTAGACAAGCAGTTCAGCCATTGGTAGAGATCCTCAACACTGGTTCAGAGAGGGAGCAGCATGCTGCTATTGCTGCACTTGTTAGATTGTTGAGTGATAATCCATCACGTGCTCTGGCAGTTGCAGATGTGGAGATGAATGCGGTGGATGTTCTCTGCAGGATCCTTTCTTCAAACTATTCGATGGAACTGAAGGGGGATGCTGCTGAGTTGTGCTATGTTCTGTTTGCAAATACAAGGATTAGGTCTACAGTTGCTGCAGCACGTTGCGTTGAACCACTCGTCTCTCTTCTCGTGACTGAATTCAGCCCTGCTCAGCATTCAGTTGTACGGGCATTGGACAAGCTTGTTGACGATGAGCAACTGGCTGAACTAGTTGCAGCCCATGGTGCTGTGGTCCCTCTTGTTGGCCTTCTCTATGGTAAAAACTATGTGCTTCACGAGGCTATATCAAGGGCTCTAGTAAAGTTAGGTAAGGACAGGCCTGCTTGTAAACTGGAAATGGTGAAAGCTGGAGTGATCGACTGCGTACTTGATATTCTCCATGAAGCTCCGGATTTTCTATGTGCTGCATTTTCAGAACTACTTCGTATCCTTACAAATAATGCTACTATTGCCAAGGGCCAATCTGCTGCGAAAGTGGTCGAACCACTTTTTAATTTGCTGACAAGGTTGGAGTTTGGAGCTGATGGACAGCACAGTGCTCTGCAAGTTATGGTAAATATTTTAGAACATCCACAATGCCGAGCTGATTATACACTTACATCACACCAAGTGATTGAGCCGCTAATTCCACTGCTGGAATCTCCATCCCCAGCAGTACAGCAGTTGGCAGCTGAGCTTCTGTCTCATCTTCTCTACGAGGAGCATCTGCAGAAGGATCCATTAACACAACTTGCTATCGGTCCCTTAATCCATGTTCTTGGATCCGGCATACACCTATTGCAGCAGAGAGCTGTGAAAGCTCTCGTTAGCATTGCTCTAACATGGCCAAATGAAATAGCTAAAGAAGGTGGTGTGAGTGAGCTGTCAAAGGTGATACTACAAGCTGATCCATCGCTATCCAATGTGTTATGGGAGTCTGCAGCATCAATTCTGGTTATCATCTTGCAGTTTAGCTCCGAATTTTACCTGGAAGTTCCTGTTGCTGTTCTCGTAAGACTGCTTCGCTCTGCATCTGAAAACACCGTGGTTGGTGCACTTAACACTCTTCTAGTGTTGGAAAGTGACGATGGAACCAGTGCGGAATCCATGGCTGAAAGTGGGGCCATAGAAGCTCTTCTTGATCTTCTAAGGTCTCATCAGTGTGAGGACACAGCAGCGAGACTGCTCGAGGTACTTCTCAACAACGTGAAGATTAGAGATTCAAAAGCCACCAAGACTGCAATCTTGCCTTTGTCCCAGTACCTCTTGGATCCACAGACCCAAGCTCAGCAAGCGCGATTACTGGCAACTTTGGCCCTTGGTGATCTGTTCCAAAACGAAGCACTGGCTAGAAGCACCGATGCAGCCTCTGCTTGTCGCGCTTTAGTCAATGTCCTTGAAGAACAACCTACAGAAGAAATGAAAGTAGTTGCTATATGTGCTCTGCAAAACCTTGTTATGTACAGCCGGTCTAACAAAAGAGCAGTTGCCGAGGCAGGTGGTGTGCAGGTCGTCTTGGATCTGATCAGTTCCAGTGACCCGGAAACATCTGTTCAGGCTGCAATGTTCGTAAAATTACTCTTCTCTAATCACACTGTTCAAGAGTACGCATCCAGCGAGACCGTCAGAGCAATAACCGGTGAGAAAAATCTTGATACCTTCTTTATCATTTCGATCTGCTCTTTCTTATCACTCATCTTATATCTCCGATGTTGCCTGCTTTTAATTTGCAGCGGCTATTGAGAAAGACTTATGGGCCACAGGAACCGTGAATGACGAGTATCTAAAAGCTTTAAACTCTTTGTTTAATAACTTCCCACGACTAAGAGCCACTGAACCTGCAACACTAAGTATACCACATCTAGTTACATCCCTCAAGACAGGATCAGAGGCAACTCAAGAAGCTGCATTGGATGCTTTGTTTCTTCTCAGACAAGCTTGGTCGGCCTGTCCGGCTGAAGTTTCCAGGGCCCAATCAGTTGCTGCTGCAGACGCCATCCCCTTACTTCAGTACCTAATCCAATCAGGTCCACCACGTTTCCAGGAGAAAGCTGAATTCCTCTTGCAGTGTTTGCCAGGTACTCTGGTGGTCACTATCAAGCGCGGTAACAACATGAAGCAATCCGTCGGTAACCCGAGTGTGTTCTGCAAGATAACACTCGGTAACAATCCTTCTAGACAAACCAAGGTAAGAAAAGACTCATCACCCCTTCGTCAACTCGCTGTGACTAGTAATTCCCCGTGAAATCAACCGTATCTTTCAATTTTTTCAGGTGATATCGACAGGTCCTAATCCAGAGTGGGACGAGAGCTTCTCATGGTCATTTGAGAGCCCTCCTAAAGGTCAAAAACTCCACATTTCATGCAAGAACAAGAGCAAAATGGGAAAGGTATATCATCAAACTTAAATTCATATTTCACAGTTACAAATTTTGCGGTCTATCGGGTTTTAATCTGAATCGGTGGCATTTTGTGCAGAGTTCCTTTGGGAAAGTAACTATCCAAATCGATAGGGTGGTGATGCTGGGAGCAGTTGCAGGTGAATACAGTTTGTTACCAGAAAGCAAAAGTGGCCCCAGAAACCTTGAGATCGAATTCCAGTGGTCTAACAAGTAAACCACCACACCTCATTTTTTTTGTTTTTGAGGTTTCTTCACTCGAAATTTCTGTTTTTTTTTTTATTTGGCAAATTTTTGAAAAATGGTTTGATTAATTATAATGCTTCTGTATATAGTTTGTATTGTAATGTAATGATTACAGTTGGGGATTTATCTTTTCTTTTTTTACAGTGTCAGTGATTCAATTCATTTGTAACTTGTTATTTTCCTCATTTATATTTTGTGTAGCTTCATTTTATCATCCCTTGGTGTGCTTTAAGGTTGAAATTTCATAGGTAAATGAATTAAAAAGGTGTTTACTTTTACTTTTCGTTTTCCTTTACAAGAACATTGAGAACCTCAGAACTGAAATGAAAAAGGAAACGAGTTTTGGACAATTTAAGACGTCAAACTTGGCAGTCAAAATAATGAATATCCAAGATCCAGAGACTAACCATATTACTAACAATGTAACAAATGCGTTGTAAAAACAGCAGAAGAGAAAGTGAGGATTTTGAGGCATAACATAATATAGTGGGAGAAGTTAAAGTACTATTTAGTTTCATAGGAGGCAGAAACTAATGCTGAAGCTTTTGTAGGATACTGTTTTTGAGAAGGTCGAAGAGATCTCTGCTGTCTTTAAGCTGTTCTTCTTCTGCTTACAAAATAAGAAATGGCTTTAGTTCTACAAGACATCTTTGCAGTGATAACATGAGTAAACACAACAATTTAAACATATTCGCAAATGGAAAAAGTGGGAGGATTTTGAGGCATAACCTCAGTTAACGGAAGTTTCAGAGAGGGAGGCAGAAAAGTTTCAAGTAGATCTCACACCCACTCGTAGTAAGACCCAGAAAAGAAATTCCCACACCCAGAGCAGAGCTTGTCTCTAGATTTCCCATTATATTTGCATACACAAAGCTCTAGAGAGTGCTCTGGGTGAAAACCATGTAACACCTTATGTGGTAGCTTCGAGCCAGGTTTACATAGATCGAAATTACAAGGGTTACATGAAAACTCCACCGGTTCATCTTTGTAGCACATGTTGCAAATGCCTTGCGCAACAATCTCTGGTGAAGTCAACACATTCATGGGATCCATGCTTGAGCTCTGCCATGGCGATGGGTCAACGAAGAAAAATACTAAAGATTAGATCCAAATGTAGTTAAAAAATTTTCCCAGAACACATTTCTATAGTAACAAGTAAAAACAATGTTGACAAAACCAGCGGGATAAAAAACTAAAATCCACTACATATAGAGTTGTGGCTAGAGAATGGAGAGCTGGTCGGACTTTACTTTACCATGGACTCTTTTTAATTAAGTGCTTGTTAACTGAAACCTTGGAGACTAATCTGCTATTAGCAATCTAAAGATAAGACTTGATCTTTCCTTCTTATTGTCTTCATTCATATTTTGTGTAGCTTCATTTTATCATATTTTGGTGTGCTTTTAAAGGTTTTAAATGTAAAAAGATTTTACTTTTACTTTTCGTTGAAAATTGAGAATTTCAGTGCTGAAATGAACTAGGAAACGAGTTTTGAACCATTTAAGACGTCAAAATAATGAAAAACAAATATCCAAGATCCAGAGATTAAACATATTACTAACAATTTAAAAAGATGCACTGTGAAAACACAAAATGAGAAGATGAGAGTATTTTGAGGCATAACATATAATATAATGGGAGAAGTTAACAGTACAATTTAGTTTCAGAGCACGCAGAAACTGATGCTGAAGCTTCTGTTTGATACTGTTTTTCCCAAGGTCGAAGAGATCTCTGATGTCTTTAAGTTGTTCCACTTCTGCTGAAACTTCTGTAAAATACAGTTTCAAAAGAGAAGTTATTGGGACTCATAACCAAACTAAGACTTACCATCTTTGAGCATGCTATAGAGATCCCGCTCACTGAACATAAGATAGATATCTTTAACCTGTTCCTCTTCTGTTGTTGCCTCACGTTCAACCTGTATAACACAGAAGAAAATCAATGTAGGTGAATTGACAAATGAATTACCTCGCGTAGAATGCATTCAATGTGGCCAACAGAATCACATTCTTTGCATGAATATGCATCATGTTCTTTGTGTACCAATGTCTTGCAAACGCCACAACACTCCAACGAATCATCCTCAGGTAAGAATACTTGACACACAAGTGGATGATTATGATAAGATTTCTCGAAAACGAACTTAGGTATCCAAAAGAGATTCGAAAAAAAACTTCAGTTTTCATTCCACGCAGTGATAGTAGGCGTCAACATGATTCATCCCGACAAATTCATGACTAGCTACATAAAACAATCTATGGGGATGAGACTTGTGCATTAGACCTCAACAAGGAATCTGCACACCTCAAATGAAGGTTAAAATTGCATTTTTGGCAACCAAGCGGGACACCACTGATATGACATCTGCATGCATCGTAATCTTTTCCAAAACCACAATTATATGTGAAATCAAGGCGTATGAGAGGGTGTGCCGGATGCGTGGGATGGTGAATCTCTCGCGGAGAATCAAGGCGGCTTGCGTGAACAAATGAGTTACATTGAAAGCAACCATAACATATTGCAGAGGGAGAAAGAAGAAGCTCACAGAGGAGGCAAGATTCTTCAACCTTTCGTCCTGGTCTACATCTCCTAATCATGTGGGCATGGCTATAATGGAGCTTTTCTTCGGCATTCCAACCATCAGCGATGTTCTTCAGGATCCCACAACCCAGTTCCAAGTAAATCTTCGCACTCTTTACACTTGTAATAGAAGGGCTCAGTAAACAAATTCCCACACCCTGAGCAGAGCATGTCTGCATATTCCCCATCATTAGAGCGTACACAAAACTCCAGAGGGTGCTCAGGGTGAAAATCATGCGACACTTTTTGTGGTATTAGTATATTAGAGCAAGGTTTACATAGATCGAAATTACAAGGGTTACATGAGTACTCCACAGGTTCATCTTTGTAGCACATGTTGCAGATGCCGTCAGCAACGATCTCCGGCGAGGTCAACACATCTTCAAGGGATCCGTGCTTGAGCTCTGGCATGGCAATGGGAGCAAAAAAAAAAAGTCAACGAAGAAAAAACTAAAGATTAGATTCAAATGTAGTTAATAATTTTTTAAATACTAGGACGACCCGCGAACCTGGAAAGCCAGAGATGAATTAGGCACTTAAAGAAGTTCACTAAAAAGCATTCACATGCTTATTTTTGGCCTATTACAATCTCTATAGTAAGAAGTAAAAACAATGTTAACAAAGCCAGCGGGATAAGAAAGCCTAAATCCATTACACATAGAGTTGTGTATAGAAATAGAGAGCTGGAGAGACTTGAATCGACCAGTTGAAGTGGGCTGAAGCAGCAGAGCAGAGGGAAGACAATCGCACAGAATCTTGAGTGTTTAGTGGATTCTTCCCTAAAAATGCTTCTTCTTCTTGTTTTTAATACTTGATAAATCTAAGCTCTTCGGCTCTCACTAACACCTGGAAAAACTGTGAAGAAAGCAGCACCATTTTCGACGCATCAGTCTTAATGGCTCCATTGTGAGACATGAGAACTCGGTATATCCTTCCACTTTCAAATCTTTCAGTAAAAAACTCTTTCTCATGAACCTGTTTTGAAACCAACACAACACAATTTGCTTCAGAGACAGATTAGAAGCAACAAACTGAGGAACTTCAATCCATAGTTTGTGTTTACTCACAGATTTCTTAGGATCCATATAAACCTTAAGAAGAGACTTCATGGATGGATATTTCTTCCACACTGCTACAGCGTATCGTGGCTGTACCTTTGGTATTGCTACTAACGCTTTTAACCTATAAGACCAGTAAATTTTTTATCAATTTAAACAGATTCAGAAAAACTAAAAAACAACCTAAATGCAAGATGATTTCACTTTACTTTACCATGGACTCTTTTTAATCAAGTGCTTATCAACTGAATCCTTGGAGACTAATGCGCCATTAGCGTTTACTGATAACATAGTTACTTTCTTCCTGTGTATCAGATAGAAGAGCCATGATTAGTTTACTTCAAAATCATGAAGATAAATACCTTATTAGGCTTACGTTCATCCAACATCCAAATTTAATGGGATTCTCAAAATCAGCTCAATGCTTTGGAGGAAGAAATTTAAACTATCATCCAGCATAATATAGAGATCAGATCTTTTGTAAACAAAATTGAACTAGCGTAGATAGTAGTACCTGAACTGACAAGAGGCCAGACTGCTTGTTAAACCAACATGTTCAACAACCTCATCCTCATCTATACAGTGTCTGGAATGTACTCTAACATAGTGAGTATTTAATTGTGCAAGTACCTGTAATACACATCAAGATCAAGTACCTCAGAAGTATGTATAAGGAGACAAACGAAGGAGCAAAAAGTTTTCCTCTGAAGACATGCTCATTAAGTACTATAGTACCTCATCGATAGGAGGCCGTCTCCAATTTCCAGGGTTCTAGTACTCTTCCTTTTCCCTAGAAGATTTGTTTTACTTAGCTTCATGATGAGAGGATTAATGCAACACAAAATGTACCTTATCAAACACACCTTTTTTTACGTAGGACATTAACTTATTGGTGAGGCAGCACACCGTATAAGATGGGTATTGCTCCTGAACTCTTGAGATATTTTCTAGAAATTTTCCATTTCCAACAAGTTTACAAAATTCTTCAGCCTCATAGACAAGTAACACATAAGGAATCTTGGGCCCTTGGGGAAAAGCCTGCAGAAGAGTAAAGAAGATCTTCTAAGATCCCTCAATACGAAAAATAAGACTTTCAGTATAGATTATTCATATAGTTTAGCAAAGTACTGTTATTCTAAGGCCCTTCAACCCATAGAAAAGGGGTTCATTTCTCCGGTTCTATTCATATTTCATAAAATGAAACTCAATTTAGTACCAGGTATTATGAAATAATCTTTTATCAGTATCAAATAAACAACTATCTTGTTCCTAAAGATGGAAGTTTAAAAAGTAAAATATACTTTTGACAGAACCACAAGCAAAAGAATTTTGATAAACAATGCCCAAATGCATGGATCTGAAACACATAAAATAGAGCAAACTGAACTTTAAGTAGTTATATCAAACCTACCACCATTTTGTAGACGATCCAGACATGAAATCATATCGTAGACTACCACCACTAAAAATATGAAGAAATGAAACTTGCAACACAGAAGAGTATGATCCATAAGTCCAAGAACTTTTGAAACTCATTTTGAACTAACATGCTTATCCTATTAATAAACAAGAATACAGACCAGATGGGGGAACTAATTCAAGTTGCAAGTTCTGGGTTCTAAGAACTACTTTTCATACATGTTAATTGTGAGACTCAGGATGCAAGCAAGTTAATTAATATTAATAAAATTTTAGAAATCCATAGTGACTGGGATTTCATCGTACCGGAGCAATATCCTCTGGAATTGTCATCGTCCAGACAATAGATCTCTCAATTGGATTAGGGGCTACACAGATTGTAATACCTTTCTCAGAGAACCTCGAAAGCATAAGCCCTATGTTAACATTGATACCAGAGGCACTCAGTGTTTATACTTAGGTAACAAACAAAAAAGAGAGAGTCAAAGAGAAAAACATCTAAAGCATATGTTGAAGAATAATACAAAGATAGAGAAATTCCTTACCTCCAATGGATCCTTCAACCACTTTAGTATCAATCTTGGCACAATAGATTTAAGGGCTAACTTTATGGTACTAGTTCCTTGCATATAAGTACCTCAATAGTATCATTCGTCCAATTAGTATTATCATCTGAAAGATAACAGCAACCAGCATTTATACTCTAGACAATACAAATGAAGTTCATCATGCATACCTTTATAGAAACACCAGAGTTTGGTTTTGGGGTAAGCATACTTATATTTGTCTCAGTATTCTTATAGTATGCCTCGCTGCATCCAGATTCCAATCCACGACCTGGCTCCCTAAAATCAGTCAGCATAGATTTATACTTCTTCGAAGTTTCAGGTCGAGGACTATCTTCAAACTCCGAATCCAGAGAAATTATCCGTTTACCTAATGAAATTTCAAAATTAACATGGAGAAGTAAGACAATTGTCGTTTAGCACGAACTTAACAAAGAACTGAAAGATCCTCATCAATTACGAAATTTCAAAAGTAGAACAAGCTTTTCTGTATCAGTTCTCTATTATCAGAAGCATTCTAGATAAAACTCAACCTAGATATTGAGAATCCAGAAAATTCCGAGCACGAACGTTAACTAACCGGAGAATTTGTCGTCGCGGTTTGAATCTAAAGCTCTGTAATCAAAGGAACATTTGACGACTGAGATATCATCAGAAAGAGGTGTATCAGGGACGAACAAAGGAGTGCAAGAGGATGCCGGCGGTTGCTTCTGCGGTGTCGGGTCGGAATCCGAAATCGGTATCGTAGAGATGGGATAATTTCGAGCTCGCTTCGGTAGTGACGAAAGTGGAGTAGTCTGATCCTCACCGTCGGAGATCAGAATGTGATCCTCCATGAAAGAGAGAGACGAAGAGAATTTGAATTTCGCAGGAGCGCGGGACTATCGAGGAAGATGACGAGGGCTCTAATTATGGAATCGCCGATAACAAACCCGGAGGTTAAGATAGTGTTTGGCTACACGTCCATCTTTATTCTTCACCAATGCAAGTTCGTAAATAAAAGCCAGTGGAGTTTGCTCACAGGTAGGCCAATCAAAATATGATCCGTTCCACGGTCCCGTGGGGCGGGTGCTGATTGACAAATAAAAAAGTTTTATGGGTCAGTCACGGAAATGGATTGAAAAATTGGGACATGGGATGAATGTAGATCGCGGAATCAAAATTCGTGGGTTGACGGATAGATTTTTTTTTTAGTAACAACCCTCGTTGGAATAATCGAAACAGAGTGACCCATGAACCAATATTTGTAAAGTAGAGTCGATAGTAACAGCCATGTGAAGATCTGATCCTGCACACCAAACTTATTAAATATTCATCACTATATATATTTATAAGTGTTAAATAGTATGGAAAAAATAAAACTAAAAATATTAATGCTTTAGTTCAAATGAAAAGGTCTCGCCTTTTCTACTTGGTAAGATTTTCACTTTGACCTTATTCACTCGTAGAAAAAATACGATAATGAGTTGATTAAATCTCATGGACAACAAAAAAAACTTAAATTTTATTCGATCATCATCACACGTTCACAAGAGGACAAAGAACAAGTCTCCAAGGGAGACACACACACATATTCATTAACTAATCTCACACGATCCAAGAAAGAGGCTTCCGGATCTCAGACCCAACACGACCGACACTCTCCCCAAGCTTAACCGGACAGTTATTACATACAGCACTAAGCTCATACGGCGACTTATCGGTCGCAAGCCATTGCTCAACATCGAAGCTTTGTTGCGCGCACTTAGCGTGAACTCCAGCCGTCGTGACTTCCACGTAATTAACATACCAGCCGTGATGATCACCGGAGCCGTCAGAGGTCAGATTCAATGAACAGACTGGGCTAGGAAGACACGGTGCTTTCCCACTGAAAATGTCGAGATTGCCCCTCTCGTAATAGTTGTAACCTGGTCCCATTAAACCACCCCATGCTTCTAGGTTTTTGATTCCGATGTAGTCTCCGTATTTGTCGTAGATTCTAGCGCTTATGATCGACT
The DNA here is from genome assembly GCA_963922655.1 of Cardamine chenopodiifolia. Classification (NCBI taxonomy): domain Eukaryota; kingdom Viridiplantae; phylum Streptophyta; class Magnoliopsida; order Brassicales; family Brassicaceae; genus Cardamine; species Cardamine chenopodiifolia. The sequence goes on from OZ000486.1 coordinate 386,122, forward strand.
CTGTACCGGCTTTGAAGATCGATCCGGTTCGAAGGTAGAATGTGTAGACACAATCTGCTTCGTCGTCCTGAAAAATCAAGAAAATGATTTTTTAAATGGATAGAACTGAAGTTTCAATCTATGGATATGAAATTTGGGAAACTTACGGCAAATGTGACAGCGGCGATGGAGAGGAGGAGGGAGAGGAAGAGAACGTCACGGCGAGGCATCATTTGTGATATGAATGTAAGAAAGAGAGATCTAAATCTATGGAAATATTAATAGATTAGCTGGAAATGGTAAGAGTTTGAGACTTATGATTTCAAAGGACGAAGATATTATTGTCTGTTTTTCGGAGTAGTGTGTGAAGATGACGTGGCAGTTTTTGGTTCGTTGTGATAAGAGAAGAGTATTTAAAGGATCCTATAAGCACGTCGTTAACTCGGCGGACAGGTCGGCGTGCGGTGTCTGCATTTACTTTTTATTTTTAATTTTTGACTCAAACATACCATTTTATAAACGTATAACCATTTTTTTGTAATGGATGCAACATGTTTTTTTTTTGTTAAAAGGTTTTAATGCAACATGTTTCACGTGGATTGGGGGAAGAAATGTAAATTCCTTTTCTCTTTTTTTTCCTTTTTAGAAAACTTTCGATTGTATAAATGGTAGGCCATTCTTAGATAAGATTTTCCTTGATACTTTTCCATGTACAGCTGTTGACTTGTAAGAAATGGAAATATATTTTGGATAGTATTGGAGTCAGCTTGTTACCGAAGCAGCAACGCGGACACGGTCCACAAACATAATTTCAAGGTTACATTTGTATTTACATACATTTTTCACCTATATAATATTTTCAAGGTTACATTTGTATTTATATACATCTTTCACCTGTCCATGTAGTTTATTAGTAGTTCATGTTCCTGCTATTATTTTACTATCATTCGAGTTTAATTAAAAATTCACACAATACATATTATTAGTAACAATATTATTTTCTTTCTTTTATTCCCATTGCAATATATATTAATCTAAAACGTATTTCTCTTTCGAAAGAAAATAGAAGTTGCAAAAGAATTTAAGTTAAAAAAAATATTTGTAGTTAAAAGTTGGTCCAACTAAAATATTTTGAAATACTTCAAAATACCACAAAAACAAAATATAGTTCCAAAACTACAAAAAAAACTTCTTAAAGTATATAAAAAAGATTAGGCTCCCTTCATAAACCTAAGACTAAAACTTTTGGTATTTCAACAAAATATTACAAATATTTGGCCACGAGATATGTTTAAAGAAAACAGAATATTACAAATTGCTATATTTTCTAACATTTTACTCATTATATGCTTTATATGCATATTTTATGTTCGAATAATTTATCGACCTGGTAAACAAAGATCGTCTTCTTGATCATCAAACTACTTTTTATGAGTTTTCTACTGTAGGTTTACAAATAACAGAAAGAAAAAATAAAAATGTGAAGGTGAGTTGGCTAACTCTAAATAGCAAAACTTCTCCAAACCAACCAAAAGTTCGAGTCATGCAATAAGAACCACTTACTTTTCCCATTCAAACCCTAATTTTCGCATCTTCTCACAATTCTCTCTTTCTTTCGTCTTCCCTCTAGACCAATCTCCACCACACATCTCGTAACTCCCACCTTTCTCCGATGGAGGGGCCACGGCGTCCTCCTTCCGCCACCGCCCCTGAATCCGACGATGACAAACCCGATGATCCTCCTTCCATCTGGCACCGTCCAACCTCCAGCCTCTCAGCATTGCCCTCTCAAGATGCTCCATCACATCATTGGCGTAATCATTCTCTTAATCTCTCTCTAATCCCAGCCACAACTCCTTCGTCTCTTCCTCCTCCGGATTCAATCCCTGAGCTAGAGACTTACGTTGTCCAGGTCCCGAGAGATCAAGTCTATTGGACCCCTCCTCCGGAACACGCAAAATACATTGAAAAACGCCGTAATAACCCGGAGAAAAACAAAAAAGGTGGGTGTGCTAAATGTCTTATGTGGTTCTTCATCATCTTGGTCGCTTTTGGAATCCTATTCGGTGCAATCATTCTCATTCTTCATTTCGTTTTCACCCCTGCTCTTCCAGTTTTCACGGTTGAGAGATTAACCGTAAAACCGAGTAATTTCGAGGTCACGTTGAGAGCTGAGAATCCAACGTCTAACATGGGAGTAATCTATATGATGAAGAAAAACGGGGTCGTTACCTTAACGTACAAGAACAAGAGCCTGGGACGCGGAAAATTTCCAAAGTTGTCCCAGGCCGCATCTGGATCAGACAAGGTTAATGTAAAGCTCGATGGTTCAATCAAGAATGTTGTTATGCCACCTCGTGGCTCAAAACAGCCTATGAATATGATGCTGTCGATGGAGCTGAATGCGGAGTATGAAACAGGGCCGGTCAAACAGAACAAGGACGTGGTGGTGACTTGTGATGTTAAGGTTAAGGGATTATTAGATGCGAAGAAGGTTAAGATTGTGTCGGAGAATTGTGAGAGTGAATTCAAGAACTGACACTCTCTATATTTTTTTTATATATACCATGATTGTGTTGTTAGAGTTACAATGCGCTTAATTAATTATTACTTTCTATGTAATGTTCAATTTTTCAATTTTTCCCCCCTGATGATGTCTTTGTGTTTACTCTATATTGTTTCTATATTGCTGAATGACAATTGAAAACTAGAACCAAGATGAACACAATAGACTGAGCTCTCTTTTTTTTTTATGTATCTTTATTTTGGAGACTGCATATAAATTTTGGCTGTTTAGCCCAAGTGGTCATGATCATGAATACTGCTTCTCATAGTCAGTAATCAGAAGAAAGAAGGTTTAACTTCTTTTCCTTTACTTGGGCTCATCTCAATATAACTGGGCCTGAATTGAAAAGTAAAAAGGTGAACTCTTAACACTTTTCCTTTACCTAGTGTTACAAGTATCAGTATTCCAAAACTTGATGAGATCATCTAAGTGCTCTTAGTCTTTGTATATAGTTGAGCTAAGCTGCATCGGATTGATTACTGACACTAAGTTCAAGGAAATTGACATCGGATTGATGATGAGATCATCTAAGTGCTCTTAATTAGTCTTTGTATATAGTTCAAGAAAATTGACAGAGTAATGCGTAATACCATCTCGGCCCGTCGGAATCGGAAGCAGTTCCGAAACTTGGTCCTTTGGATCCGGTAGTTGATGACTGACACTCATATTTTCTCTTGTTTCTCTTGTTTTTGGCAAGAGTACATATTAGACTAAGTTTTTATGTAAAACGTCACTTTTCATTCAATGGTATTCACATTCCTCCTATATATAAAAGAAAGCTGAATTGGATTGTAAGATTAATTCGAAAACGAAGCGTTTGAAAACTTTTCTTTGATAACCGAGGAATTCTGGACTAAAATTCAGATTAATTTTTAGAGATGAAAAGTTGTGTATCCTTACCATTTAAGACATCAATAATGACCGATCATGATTAAAACTGTAGTGGATAGATTCAAATCTTGGTCTCCAAACTTCGGATTGAAACCTTTCAACTACTAAACTATAGAGATTGGTTTGGTGTTCGAAAACTTAGAAACTACTGTTTTAGCTTTTAAACGAATTTGTGCGGGATCCATAAAATTATTTTTAAATATAAAACCTTATTAAATTTAGGTTTGATTGATAATCTCCAATCGCTATGTTTGCAAACGAACCGTCTTGAAAATCACCAATTAATGAAATGGTGGGAAGAAGCTATTGAAAAATAAATTTGGAAAAATGGTTGGAGAAAGCAATTGAAAGCAGAAAAAAAGGTGGTTGTCAAACCATCTAAAAAACAACATGGTTCTTTTAAAAATGCGACGGTTAGAATATATTATTCTTTAAAATAAAAAATTAAATTATTTGAATTATTATTTATAATTTAATTTATTTTGCTATATTTTTTATAATAATATTTTTATTATTCAACCATTTGTTACCAATCATAATTATAATTTAAGTTTTTGTTTTAACTTAACTAGTTTTTCTATCCGTAAATTGTAAGCATCTTCTCTTTAATTGTCTTTTCTACAACCACTAAAAGAATTTTTAATTATCTTGTTTAATTGAGGTTATCAATTAATTATATTTAGAATATATTCGTTTGACAGTCGCAGGCGGCTGCGACTGCGGTTTGCGACTTGCGGCCAGACGTTGCAGTTCTTGTTTGTTTAATAGTCGCACGTCTAGTTGCAGCGGCGACAGCAGCAACTTCATGCGGCTGACAAACAAATAGAAATTGACCGCAACCGCAGCCGCAACAGTACCAGACGCACCGTCGAATTTTTTCAGCGACTGAAAATTCCTGACGCAGGGATTTGCGCTGCCGCATCATTTGGCCGCATGAGACTGTGACTGACAAATGAACATCGTTTAGCCGCATGCCACAGCCGCAAGAAAATAAGACCGCCAAACGAACATACCTTTAGTAATTCATCAATAAATACACAAAAAGTGTAGGCGACAGTTCCAAACTCTCCTCTCTACCTTTTCGTTATAAATTTATTAAAATTTTGTTTCAAATTCAAAACTATCTAAATCATTAACTAATTAATTGATTTTAAAAAATATTAAGAACCCAATGCATTAGCTTTTATGTACATTATAAATCCTTCTTAAGGATATTTATTTAGTCTCATAAATCTTTTGTTTTCACTTTTTGTAGAAATGTGAAATTTTAACTTTAACAAAACATAATATTCACATCAGTGGGGAATATTTGTTATTTTGAAAGTAATAATAGATTTTGAAAGAATGACGAGGCATGTCAAAATAGTTCATCCTTCGAACCGACGTCTACGAAAGCCATAAAGACGAGGCATGTCAAAATAGCAGAAAGAGGAGACTCAATTTCTGATTGTTTTGTTGATCACTCGAGCTAGGTGGCTCGCTATTTGGGGGCAGTCAAAGATGAATATTGCAAACATTATAGATGGTGGTTTGAAGGGACAATATGATTAGAATGAAGCTGAGATGTTCGAAAGTGTCATTGATGAGGTGAGATAGTGTATCCATCCAATCGGTAGTGATATGCGAGATTAGGATAGGACCACCAACTTCAGACTACACTTTCAAGGAGAAATGACAAGCAAAAAATATATGATCTTTGATTTTATCGGTTCATAACATAAAACGTATGTTTGAGTGTGATCTCAGTTGCGCGTGCGACTACCTATTTAGAGAAGTGGTGAAATTGTACATCGTTATGCTTTTCAAGAAACAGACTCAACCATATATCTATTTTTCTTGGTTCAATAAGTCGAACTCGTTCCAAAAAAAAGGATAAAATCTTTAAACAGTAGAATAAAACATATATGTAAAAAATAAGTTTTAGTGAAAATGGTACATTTTGAAAAAGACTGAATGTAATTTAAAAAAAAAAAATTTTATATAGCTAAAACCATTTCTATCGTTAAACGGAAAACTTAAACGGACTAAATTCCAAAAGAATTTCTTATAAAATCACGATACTTATTTTCTCTCCACAACAAACTAATACCAGCGCTCAACAAAGGAATAGAACATACATAAATAATCAATTATATGTAGCCATTACTATGTACCAAGAAAAGGTTGAGTAGTCACTTTCACCGAACCGAAGTGGAGAACCAATAAATTGTGTATAAAGATATTCCACTAGAAAGTGAAACAAATAGGTCCAATTGTAATAACATTATTATTACCTATTTTGGAATATTGTTTCCTAAGAATATAAAAGTACGAATATGATAGTTTTGCCTTGGATGTATTGTACCATTAATCCTTCAATTTGGGTAAAACATAGGACAATAACGCATAAGGATTTAAAATCATTACATGTACACAGACGACTAAGATTGGGATTCAAGTTTGGGTATGTATGGGAGTTTTTGATTAAGTATGAGTAATTTTAAAAAGCTGACAGATATATCGTTTTTTAAATTTTAGTTATCTATGAGGCTATGACTAATACTTACCCTATTCATAATTTTACCCATGGAATACGTTATCTATAACTCAATTATGTAATTGCTATTACTTTTTATCCGAATAATTTAGGTAGTTTGGATTAGCTATGGTTTACCGACCCAAATACACAAGCCTATGTTCTTGTGATTAAGTTTGATTATGACCTCAACTATTGGTATTGGGCATATTGGCATAAACAAGAAAAATGTTATAACGTGGTGGAGGAAACAAAATTAATACTTCCTCTGTTTCTAAAATATTGATGTTCTAACCTTTATATTTTGTTTCACAAAGATTAATTTAATATGTATGAAATATCCTCAACATCAACCTTTTAGTAACAGAGGGAGTATAAGTTAATATGTGTTTTGTCATCAATCAGAATTCAGAATAGACTGACGTTGACTTATATTCTTATAAAAAAAAACTAAATAATCCAATTTCTATAAGTTGTTTTGTTGAAAAAAAGAAAAAATAATACGTTGTTCTAATGCAAAAATAAAAACAAGAAAATTTTAAGATAACTCGATTTGTACAAGTAAGTGTTTTTTGATTCTCTTACAAAACTGAATCGGAGCGAAAAGAATACTCAACAAAAAATTTGGTTAAGGTCATATTAAACTATCATCTGTAAAACGCTAAATTTAGCCCCCAAATTAGATTTATTTTTAGTTGTCAGTTAAAGATTAAATTAAATGTTGCTGCGCAAAAGCTCCTTTATATTATAAGATTAGATTTATATCCCACGCATTATGAGGAGCTTTAATTTTAAACTACATATGATACGAATTATAAACTTAATTTACCAAACGATATACAACATATACATTGTTGAATATAATTTTTATTTGAAAAGCAACGGATCTTTAGGTGTCGGTAAAACATGTTTAGCAAACACATTCGATCCAACGAAAAAGCACATCATGTTATATAATTCTTTTTTGATTAACTCATTAATGTCTTATCTGGCTATCTCATTTCTCAGATCATGATTACATGGACAAACATTTTAGCTTGGGTTTAAAAATGATAATCAAGTCTACTAATTCATGCCATATATTTTTTTAAAATATTCATTAATTTCACACCGTGAATTGAGTAAGATCTAAAAATTTCATTGTAGCTATATGTGTATGTATCTTGCCGAGCTTTTGTCAATTTCTATTCCAACATTTTTTCTCAAGATGCACATATTCTCTTTTAGGCATTTCTTATCTTTTACCGTTCTTTTTACTCACATATAAAAATAAAATTGTTAATTGATTCTCAACGCATAACAAAATTATATCCTCATTTTTATTTTTTATACTCTATTTTTTCTGATCAATTGCATAATCGAGTTAAATGTCAAAGATTTTTAAGAGAAAAACCAAGTTGTGGTCTTGAGATTGTTTTGACAATGTTACAGTGCGTGTCAAATTTGATTCCTAAAAATTAAATTTCATCTTTGGACATGTTTCAAGATATCTTTATATAGTTTTTCTTTTAGACCTCTACCTTTTAAAACTCATTTGTCACTAATTCCTTTTCTTCTATAATTTTTCATTACATGGTCTTTCTTTTTCATTAATTATTTTTTTCTTAAAATTTAAATTATATATGATCTTAAAATTTTTATTTTCTCTTACTAGTTTACTATGAAAAATAATGTTGATTAACATTTCAATAGTTTGTTTTGTGGAGTATATAGAAAAGCAATATGTGATCAGAATAATCATTATATATTTTTCTTAAAAGAAATTAAAAAATCTGACCTTTCACGTTTTATAAAATTTTTAGAAATATTATATAAATTGATTTCAATATATCAATTCAATTGATTTTCACTCTAAAACTGACAATCTTAAACATATTTTTTAGATATGAACATATATTGTACTCTAAGAATAACTACTTTTTAATGTAAGCCTATTTGTTATACAAAGTTGACAATATAGAAATAAATGAATAATCATATCAATTTAGTTAATTTTATTTTTTTTAATTCATAAATTATTCTTATTACTTTAAATGTGAAAAAATCTTTTCGATAATATTATTTCCTTACAAATAAAAACTCATTTTCTTTGCACCAATTTTTTGGGTATTCCGAAACTATCTTGAGTCTTGAAGATAAATATTTTTTTGTGATCAGTTTTAAAGATATATAATTTTTTAATTCTTAAATTATTCTTATTATTTTAAACGTGAAAAGATTTTTTATAATTTTAAGATAACTATTTCGTGTATTCCAAAACTATTTTGAGTCTTGAAGATAAATATTTTTTGTGATCAGTCTTAATATATAATTTTTTTAATTTTTAAATTATTTTTATTACTTTAAACGTGAAAAACTCTTTTTGATAATATTCTTCCCTCACAAATATAAACTTATTTTCTTTACACCTAGTTTTCGTATATTCTGAAACTATCTTAAGTCTTAAAGATAAATAACTTTTGTGATTAGTGTTAAAGATATATAAATTTGTTTAATTTAAAATTATTTTTAATACTTTAAAATTAAGTCGGAAGCTCTTTTCTATAATATTCTTTTCTCACAAATAAAAACTTCTTCTCTTTGCACTTGGTTTTACTATTTTCTGAAACTATGGTGAATTTTGAAGATAAATAATTTTCTTGATCATATATTTAGCCAATTAATCAAGTGATGTATGCAAAATCATGTACTATCTCTGTTTCTTTATACGTGTCATGTAAAAGCAATATGATATTAATATATATGCACATATATATCTGTCGTATAAGACTCGAGTGATTAGTATCTCTATATCACAATAAAAATATTTATAAATTTTAGATATTACATAATCCGAGACATAAACGAATTGTCATGATTTCATTTGTATTATTAGTTCTATAAAACAAAAGCTATAGCAACGAAAATATAGTGCCTATTTGATGTGTTTTATATTTAAAATTATTATCAATAAAAAATTAAATACTTACAAAATAAATTTATGATATATCAAAATATTTATCTATAACCCTATCACAAATAGCTTAATGATATAAGTAAATTCTAATGGGATTATATATAAATGATTTGAGATATTCTAATATTTGTTTTTCCGTAAATATTTAGATTTTTATTTTAATCTAGATTTCAAGTGAAATTACGTTTTCAAAAATATATATTTTCAAAAATTTACGTTTTAAAATTCTATTCACATTTTTATTTTTTATTATTTAGGAATAAATCAAAGAAGTTGAAAATAGATTTTTGTTTCCATATTAAATAAAGGAGTTCTAAATTTTATTCAAAATAGAAAATACATTATAATTAATTCTAGTGTAATGTTTGGTTGAGAATCAATCAAAAAGCGTATGTAATATAATATCGGTTAATTTTATTTTACTTAATGGGTATTTCTACGAGAAAATCACACTATAAAACATAAGATTCGGATTCGGACCATCGGATCCGTGAAATAAGTACCATGATTCAGAAACAATTATCCTGATCCGTTCAAAAATATATAAAATAAATTAAAATAAATAAATTTTAATGAAATATTTTTATAAATATTTCAATTTTTTATAAGCATTTTTGTACATATTTATTATGTGATTATCAAAATATACCTAAATTTCTGGCTCGTATATGGCCTCTGCCATTATGGGAGAACTCACGTTTCTTAAAGATGAAATACTAGAAGTACTCATTTATTAGATACTGAAGTCTATATCCTCTGACAATAAAATTCAGGGCTTTTTAAAACTATTTGTACTTCAAATTTTTTACTAAACATATATTTTATGTGGTAAAATAGTTTTGTTTTATTTTTAATTATAGGCTCATTTATATGTATACTAATTTTTTTAACAATATGCTTTAATTTATATGTATATCTGCAATTTGTTTTTAAATTACAGGCTTCAATTTTTATAAATATTTGAAATTTCTTAATTTTTTTTAATCGAGCTTTTCTTCGAACGCTCCATTTGCGCGCGTTAAAAGACGGTCGTAATGAAGTTGAAAGCTAATAATAGTTCATATATATTTTTCAATTTAATATTTTACCTTTCTACAAGTATAATCTTTCAACTTTTTGACAAACCCTTTTACATGTATAAAACATTCAATCATATACGTTAATATATATTTCTGTTAATATTTTGCTAAATAATTTTGTTAAAATTTTCATAATTACTTTAAATTTAAAGGATTTTACTTTTAAAATAAAAATGTTCATAAAATTATGTAGCCAACTTTGGTTTGCCAATGTTTCAAGAATCTTTTCATGATCGTTTTTAAAATAGTTTAAAGATATCAAATTTCTTTTGATAAGCCTAGCTAGAGCCATATACTAAAAACTGGCGACTGCTAAGAGTTAGTTTAACTAATTTCATAACCTAACTTTGGTTGTTTCAATACCAAAAGAAGTAACAAAGTAAATAAAGTATATATATATATAGTATATATATAACTTTAACGCATATTTGAAAACGATAAAGCATAAATATAAAAGACAAAGTAAAACTTTCAAAGTAAATAAAGCATATATATATATATATATATAACTATGTAAAACGATATGAAATTTAACTTTCAAAGTCAAAACAGATCAAGAAGTCAATTCTAAAGTAAAACTATTAAGTTTTAATTAAACAGAAGGATACTTATACATCTTTAATATACATTTAAATTAAAACTTTAAAAGTCTTATAAACACATTTTGTAGAACATACTATGCGGTCGTTTATCTTAAATATTTTACCATGACAAGGGTTCTTGCACGAATGACATAATGGCTGAGAAAGAATAGCTTTGCCAAGAATTTGGACAAATTTGGATAAAGCTTGACGAGGCTTCAAATATGGATCTTCACCAAAATAAACATTCACTATGAAAAGTGGTGCAACATTCATTGCACCAATAGAACACTTTTGTGCCAGTGTCTTTTAAATTACGTTCGCACACCTCGCACCAATCGTTGTCATGTACTTCTTTCCCATATAAAATTGTGAGAAAGTGTGTGTCATGCTTATACTTTACTCTGTATGGTAAGATAGCACACTTAATACATACAATAAAATCACATTTGATGCAATTTAATTGTTTAAGACACTCTGTTTTGCAAAAGTGACATATGGGTTTTTTTACTGGGTCTAAAGCTAAGAACAATGGATGTTCATGACCTTTATAATCAAATGGCTCAGAAATTAAAGCACACCGTACATGTAAATCAAAGTTGCAGTCACCTATGTGACACCCATAGACAAAGCCACCAAAACCACGTGCACACGCATTACAATAGTACCCCTTGAGATTATATTTATTCAAAGCCTTCAATGTAAGTGGATGTGGATGTAATGCATGATGTAATCTTCGGGGAATCTTAGCACATGTTTCATGAAGAATGAACTCACATTCCAAACAAGAATAGAAGTTACCTTCATAGATTTGAAGGGCACATGCTTGACAAAGCTTGTTTTCGTCATAAAGAATGTTGACCTCGAGCCGGAGATGATGGTCATGAAGAAAATACATTATCACTCCTTTAGATATTATATTGAACGACCCGACATCTTGTGTTATATCATCTTCTTCTGGTACACCTTCTAGTTCTTTTCCATTCCACACATCTTTTCCTAGGGCACATCTTGGATGAGCAACATAATCATTACACTCTTCACAAGTATATGCACCATAACCACCGTTAATATTTTGACGGCAAACCCTACAAGAACTTTCTCCGGATTGAAGAAAAGATATATAGGAGATACGATGGTGATGACGTGATATCTTGATGATATGTGGAGAATACATACAATCGTTATGAGCTACAAAGTTGCATCTAAGACAAACGTAGGTGGGATACAAAGTTTTTAGTAACCCACAAACGTTGCAGATTAAGAAATTTTGCCTAGGGAAAAAGGTGAGAGGATGGTCATGAGTTTTTGGTTTGTCTATAACAAAGAGTATCGGTTTCATCGCACATATTGGATGCATGAAAGCGTGACATATGGTACAATGATAGACCATATAGTTTGCTCTTTTTCCACAACAAAAACACTCAGTAATGCGACTAAGCAATAGACGAGGATGAAAGTAAAGTTGGAGAGAATGCTCAGGGTGGTAAGGATGTTTTATTTTAAGTGGAGATTGGACACATTCTTTGTGGTACGTTAAATTACAAATGCCACAAAAATAATAGTTTGTACCGGAATTTGAGCCTTGGCATGCAGAACACCCACCATCAATATCGAGTTCTTTATTGTTGCACCAAAACAAGGGGAGTACTGGATGATTATAGTACCATCCTTTTGTAGAGAAGACGTATTCAGGGTGAGATATGAAGGGGAAAGTGGTCATAAAAATTGAATGCTTTAAAGAATTAGCGTCTTGGTACCGTCGTCTACGAGGACATAAGAAACGAGGTTGAAGAAGGTGATCATCACTGACTGCTGCACCAGAAGAGGTTGGGCTTTGTTTTTGTTGTATGGAATCGTACTTCGGGTGGTGATATACCAGCTGATAAAGTTTACCATCCTTATCCACCTCATGAAATCTACCGACAGAATCCATGGTAGCTCTCAATATTTCTTTACTATATTTATGTTAAGATCTTTAAAATGATTTGTTATCCCATTTTCAACAATCTTCCACTATAAATATGAAAATTTGGGTCCAAATGTATATTTCTACTTTTAGTTATTGGATCCTTTACGTAAAAGCAAAGTTGATTTTGTTGCTTTCTTTATAATTATGGTAATGCTCTTTCCATGCAATTAAAGAATCAACTTTTCTTTGCTCAAGGTTTTCTTCCTTTCTAAAATTATGTGACTTTTCAAGATTTTAGTTTTGCGATCAATTATTGAGCCAATTGATCAAGTGGATTGAGACTTAATTTTCTCAATACATGTTTTTAATTAGATTTTAGTTAAGGTCATATTAAACTATCATCTGTAAAACGAAAAAGTTAGCCCCAAATTAGATTTATTTTTAGTTGTCAGTTAAAGATTAAATTAAATGTTGCTGCGCAAAAACTCCTTTATATTATAATATGAGATTTATATCCCACGCATTCTGAGGAGTTTTAATTTTAAACTATGATACGAATTATAAACTTAATTTACCAAACGATATACAATATATACATTGTTAAATATAATTTTTCTTTAAAAAGCAACAAACCGTTAGATGTCGGTAAAGCGAGTTTGGCAAACACACTCTATCCAACGAAAAAGCACATCATGTCATAAGATTTTTTTTATTAAGTCATCAATGTCTCTATCCAGCTTACATGGACAAACATTTTAGCTTGGGTTTAAAAATGGTAATCCAGCCTACTAATTCATGCCATATATTTTTGTAAATATTCATTCATTTCACACCATGAATTGAATAAGATCTAAAAGGCTCATTTTAGTTATATGTGTCAATTTCTATTCCAACGTTTTTTTCTCAAGATACATGTATTATCTTTTAACGTTCTTTTTACTCACATATAATAAATAGAACTGTGAATTGATTCTCAACCGCTAACAAAATTATATCCTCATCTTTATCTTTTTATATTCTTTTTTTCTGATCAATTGCTTGCATGATCGAGTTGAGTGTCAAAGATTTTTAAGAGACATATCAAATTGTGTCGTGAAATTGTTTTAACTATGTTATGGTGCGTATCAAATTTACTTTCTAAAGATTAAATCTCATCTTTAGACATGTTTCAAAATATCTTCATTTCGTTTTCTTTTACACATAGACTTTTTGAAACTCATTTTGTCACTCAGTTCCTTTTCTTCTATAATTTTTATTACATAGTCTTTCTTTTTCATATATTATTTTTCTTCTTAAATTTTTATTTTCTCTTACTAGTTTACTATGAAAAATAATGTTGATTAATAATTCAATAGTTTGGTTTGTGGAGTTTATAGAAAAGTAATATGTGATTAGATTAATCATTATATATTTTTCTTAAAAGAAATTAAAAAATTTGACCTTTCACGTTTTATAAAATTTTAGAAATACTATATAAATTGATTTTCAGTATATCAGTTCAATTGATTTCATTTTAAAACTGACAATCTTGAACATATTTTTTTAGATATGAACAGATATTGTACTCTAAGAATAACTACTTTTTTATGTAAACCTATTTGCTATGCAAAGTTGACAATATATAAATAAATGAATAGTCATATCAATTTTGTTACTTTTATTTTTTAAAATTCATAAATTATTCTTATTACTTTAAACGTGAAAATCTCTTTTTGATAATATTCTTTCCTTACAAATAAAAACTCATTGATATATACAAAACTATCTTGAGTCTTAAAGATAAATATTTTTTGTGATCAGTCTTGAAGATATATATATATATATATATATATATTTTTTAATTCTTAAATTATTCTTATTACTTTAAATGTAAAAAATTCTTTTTGATAATTTGAAGATAAATATTCTTTTTGGTCAGTGTTGAAGATATATAATTTTTAATTCTTAAATTATTCTTATTACTTTAAACATGAAAATCTTTTTTTGCTAATATTCTTTCGTCACAAATATAAACTAATTTCTTTGCACCTAGTTTTCGTATATTCTGAAATTATCTTAAGTCTTAAAGATAAATAACTTTTGTGATCGGTATTAAAGATATATAAATTTTTTTAATTCTTAAAATTTTCTTATTACTTTAAAATTAAGTCAGAAACTCTTTTCTATGATATTATTTTCTCACAAATAAAAAATTCTTCTCTTTGCACCTGGTTTTCATACTTTCTGAAACTATCGAGAGTCTTGAAGATAAATAATTTTCTTTATCAGTTATTTAGCCAGTTAATCAAGTGGTGTATGCAAAATCATGAACTATCTCTGTTTCATTATAGGTGTCATTTAAGTTTTTTTGCACAGATATATAAAAAATATTAAAAAATAATAATTTGTAATATACTATAGAAATTTTATTGGTTAACAATATATTAAAGTAGTAGAGATAAAACTAAACATTTTATCAAAATTCTGCTTTATAAATATAAAATGTCACTTATTCCGAAACAAAAATAAAGTTTTAAAATGATATTTAATATGAAACAGAAAGAATATATAATTAATGTGTTTTATCTTCTCTTATTGTGTCCTTACATCAACGGAAAAAATTGATTTAAAATCAAAATTTAATGATTTACTAATTCCTTATTTGCTCTACGCGCCAAGTATTTTTTCTTACAATTTTTTATACAATTTGATTAGAAAAATAATTAGTTGTAAAAGCAATATGATATTAATATATATGCACATATACATCTGTTGTATAAGACTCGAGTGATTAGTATATCTAATTTTATATCACAGAAAATATTTATAAGTTTTAGATATTACATAATCCGAAAAATAAAATAATTGTCATGATTTCATTTGTATTATTAGTTCTATAAAAGAAAGATATAGCAACGAAAATATAGTTGCCTATTTGATGTGTTTTATATTTAAAATTATTATCAATAAAATTAAATACTTACAACAATAAATTTATGATATATCAAAAAAATAAAATATATATTTATATATATAACCCCATCAAAAATAGCTTAATGATATAAGTAAATTCTAATGGGATTATATATAAATGATTTGAGATATTCTAATATTAGTTTTTTGGTAAATATTTAGTTTTTCATAAAAAAATTTAAATATAGATGTCAAGTGAAAGTACGTTTTCAAAAAAATATATTTTAAATTATATTTACGTTTAAAATACTACTCACATTTCTATTTTTATTTATTATGAATAAATCAAAGAAGTTTTAAATAGATTTTAAAACTATTTTTCATATAAATGAATTATAAATTTTATTTTAAATAGAAAATATATTATAATTAATTCTAGTGTAATGTTTGGTTAAGAACCAATCTAAAAGCGTATTAATATAATATCGGGTAATTTTATTTTAATTAATGGATATATCTATGAGACAATCACACTATAAAACACAAGATTCAGATCCGTGAAATAAGTACCATGATCCTTGAAACAATTATTCGGATCCGTCTAAAAATATCAAAATTATTTAAAAAATTATTTAAAATTAAGAATAAATAAATTTTATTGAAAATTTTATATAAAAATTTCAATTTATTTTATAAGCATTTTTTTACATATTTCTTATGTGATATCAAAATATACACCAAAAATTTCAAATGTAATTGATTTTTTGTGATATTGTGACTAGTTCTATAATTTATTATAAAATATTTATAAATATGACATATATTTTAGTAGAAATATATATAACGAATCCGGATGTTCTGATCTTTGAATTAAAATATCCGGATGATATTTTAATTTTTTGTATAAAATTTGATTAGATTTCATAATATATCTTAGATTTTGGATATTTTTTCCACCTCTAATTTTTTCAGTTGGTGATAGTGATACAGTGTTTTCTAGTAGTTGAAAAGGTCCCTCAAGTTTCTAATTTGAAAATGGAAGAATTAAGAAAAAAAGATTAAAAGAAATCAACTTTTCTTTTATTAGTTTAAGAAAACTCTCTCAAAAAGTTAAACTCTCAAACTCTCTTTCACAACTCATAAGTTATACCACAATTCGATATCTCCTTATATAGTGAAAGATCAATCCTAATTCTATTAGATTTAGCTCCTAATAAAACACCTAATAATATTAAATAACTCTTAATATTATTTTTCCTAATCCTAATAATACTAGATAACTCCTAATATTATTCTTCCTAATCCTAATCCTAATAATACTAGATAACTCCTAATATTATTCTTCCTAATCCTAATCCTAATCCCTTTAGAAACCATATCTTGATAGGATTATAACAACTTGCAATTCAAGTTAACTTTACGCTTAAGTCAACATTCTCCCCCTTAAACTTGAAGTTAATCTTTTCCAAATCTGTGACACCAATTAGATCTCTCATTTCCTTGAACTTGATCTTTCCTAATGTCTTAGTCAAGATATCCGCCTTTTGCTCATTCCCGGGAACATGCTCAACTTCTATTTGTCCGTTCTCAACACATTCCCTTATGAAGTGATACCTTGTGTGAATGTGTTTACTCCGACCATGGAAAACCGGGTTTTTAGTGAAAGCAATAGCCGAGTGATTGTCAATCCAAACAGTAACTTTCTCACATGGCAAACCGATGATTTCACTTAACAAGTCTTAGAGCCAAATTGCTTGTCTAGCTGCTTCCGTTCCTGCTATAAACTCAGCCTCGCATGAAGACAAAGCTACGGTCTCTTGTTTTTGTGAACACCAAGAAATTGGACCTTTGCCAAGATAGAATATGTGACCGGTTGTGCTTCTCCCATCATTCGGATCCATGTTATGACTACTATCGCTAAAACCTACTAACCTTGGTGAAGAAGATCGTTTGTAATTTAGTCCAAGAGCCACAGTACCTCGTATGTATCTTAACACTTGCTTCATTGCGGCTCCATGAGACACCTTCGGGTTCTGCATATAACGACTCAAAACACCTACGCAATAAGATAAGTCTGGTCTTGTATGGATCAAGTAACGAAGACATCCAATTTTTTTTCTAAAACTTGTTGCATCTACGCCTTCTTCTTATGCGGATTTAGACAGCTTTAACCCGGAATCCATTGGAGTGTGGACTGCATTACACTCTAACATTCCAGCTTCTTCTAAAATCTTCAAGGCGTAAAGTTTTTGATTTAATGTGATACCTCTCTCATGTTGACATACTTCACAAGCAAGTATCCATTCCTTGAAGTCTTTTGTTTCGTCAAAGTTCCTTGGCTCATCATTTAAGCATAGTAACAATTTTTCTCCTTCTTCCTCAGCTAAAAGAATGTAATCTTCAAGATACTTAGGTTCTGTGCTTTGCCTTTGTTTCCTCCTTAACACCAGCTGAGATTGATTACTAGTATCTTCATTCACCGTTTCATAATCATTATCATCATTTTCATCATCATTCTCTTCTTCGCCGGTGTCATTACTCCCGAATTCATCCCTTGTTCCGTTTTCATGATTTACATGTATATCTTGTATCCCACGGTTCCCAAACTCTCCAAGGCTGAACCTAAAGCTTACAGGTTGTTCTTGCTTAGTGCTGTTTTGATTCCAGTTCCATCCTTTAGATTCATCAAATACAACATCTCTACTCACCACTACCTTTTGAGTTTGAGGATCGTATAAATGGTATGCCTTAGAACCTTGTTCAGTGCCTAGGTGAACAAGCATACGAGATATATCATCTAATTTTTTCAAGTGTGGCATCTCAATCTTCGCATACCCGATACAACCAAAGATTCGTAGATGATCAATGTTTGGCTTCTTGCATCGAAATATTTCGTATGGAGTTCTATCTTTGATTGCTCTCGTAGCTACACTATTTATGATATACGTAGAATGTCTTACCACTTCTCCCCATAGATAATTTGGCACTTGCATATGTTTTAAGATGCTTTTTGCTATTTCCATCAAAGTCCTATTCCGCCTTTTCACAACACCATTTTGTTGGGGAGTGTATGGAGCGGTAAGATGTCGTTTTATGCTAGAATCTTCACAAAAAGATAAATTCCTGTGGCAAAAATTCTCCTCCTCTATCCGTTCTAAAAACTTGTATGCTTTCTCTTGTTTCATGCTCTACTAAGGATTTAAATTTCTTGAATTTATTGAAAGCATCACTCTTTTCTTTTAACAATATTGTCCATATATATATATCTAGAGTGATCATCAATAAGTACAAATATATACATATTTCTAGCGCTTGCACTTGGGGTTATGGGACCGCACAAATTACCATATATAAGCTCAAGACTCTTACTTGCTCGATATGAAGTGGCTCCAGGGAAGACTCGTCTTGTTTGTTTTCCAAGAAGGCAAGATCCACAAATTCCTTTCTCAATGTCTATGTGTGGGATTCCTAGGACTAGTTCTCGTTGAATCATAGACTTCATTGTCTCAAGATTTATATGCCCTAACCTTGCATGCCATTTACTTGATTCATTTTCCGAGGCTAGTTGTAGGCACATTTCTCTTATCCCCATTCGTACCTTGTAGAGCCGATTTTTTTATCTATTTGCCTTGACAAGCAATTTTCCATCGCAATCATGTAAAGTTAGGTAGTCTCCTTTCAGTCTCACGTCGCAACCTGACTTTATAGCTTGTCCAAGGCTGATTATGTTACTGTTTAAACCTGGAATGAAGTAAACATCAAACATTGTTCTCTTTTCGCCATTCTTGTCGACAAATGAAATTATTCCTTTTCTTTTGATGTCTATACGAGAGTCATCACCAAATATCACTTTTCCAGTAATGGATTCATCAATTTAGAGAAATATATTTGATCTCCGGTCATGTGGTTGCTTGCTCCATTGTCCAAGTACCAAATATCGTCTTCACCATTGCTTATTTCATAGTTATTTGGCACACAGTTCTTCTCATTTAGGTATACTACCTCATGCATCATAAGTTCACCAACATCTTGTGTATCATCGTTTTCTTGAGTTTCTTGGAGTTTAAGTAACGGATCGGGACAGTTTGAAGCAAAGTGAACTAGTTTATCACATCAAAAAATCGTAATTTTTGACTTGCCAAACTTATTAAACCGGCCTCGACCTCTTCCACGGTTATAGAACCTTCCACCGCAGCCTCTTCCTCTCAAATCTCTATTATATCCATTGTAGTCTCTTCTTCTAGGTTCACCGTTCCCATCTCTAACTGATTGAGTTTCCATGTTAGCGTACATTAACTTGTTTTGATCCTCTTGAACCTCCTCTTCCTCGTAGATCCGTTCTTCATAGGCTTTTAGACGTCCAATAATATCTTCAAAACTAGTCGTGTTAAGATCTAACACTTGCTCAAGAGATTCCACAATATGTATGTATTTCTTTCTAGGAAGACTTTTAAGAAATTTCTTCACCATCTTTGATTCCTCTAGAATTTCTCCTAATGTCGCAGATTTTGATGATATTTCGGATAACTTGCCCACGAAGCCATCGATTGTTTCAATTTCTTTCATGGTGATCCTATCGAACTGGCTCATTAAGGTTTGTAGACTAGCTTCTCTTACTCTTTCTGCTCCCACATGTCTCGTTTTTATTGCTTCCCATACTGCTTTCGATGTGTCCAACTCACCAACTTGTAGAATAAGTGTCTCGGGTATGGATAGAAACAATAAACCCATAGTCATGTCGTTTTTTCAACATCTATTGATCCTGGATTTATAGTTTCCCAGACCTTGTGTATCTTGAGTGCAATCTTCATCCTCATGTCCCATACCATGTAATTAGTTGATGTTAGCATCGAACATTGAATTGATGAAGTTCCACTCTCCTTAGGTTTTGTTGCTACTATATCTCTCATTCTCTCACGAAGAAAACAAAGCCTCTGTAGAAACTCTTCCTAGATCTCACAAAGTTCCGTCTTTATCACAAAAAACGTTGCTCCATTTTTTTAAAGAAGAAGAGCATGAATGATTCTTCCAAAAAGACTAACAACGGTTTAGAAAAACTTTGTAAGGCTCTGATACCAATTCAAGTTTCTAATTTGACAATGGAAGAATTAAGAAAGAATGATTAAAAGAAATCAACTCCTCTTTTATTAGCTTACGAAAACTCTCTCAAAAACTTAAGCTCTCAAACTCTTTTTCAAAACTCATAAGTTATATCACAACTCGATATCTCCTTATATAGTGAAAGATCAATCATAATTCTATTAGATTTAACTCCTAATAAAACACCTAATAATATTAGATAAATTCTAATATTATTCTTCTTAATCCTAATAATACTAGATAACTCCTAATATTATTCTTTCTAATTCTAATCCTTTTATAAATTATATCTTGATACGATTAGAACAAGTTAACTTTAAGCTTAAAGTCACCAGTTCTATCAAATTGAACTTAAAAAAACATACTTTCTTGAATTTAGTAGAAATAATTTAATATTACCTTAAATATTGAACCATCATGTTGTAATAAAAAAACTAAAAAGTCAACCCTCCTCTCAAATATATCCATTGTATCAAAACAGAGGAAAGAATACATAATGCTTGCTGAATTAACAAATATATCCAAGTAATAAAATAATATTGTTGGATTTTTTTAAAACAGAAGGGAATCAGAGTGCGACATTAACGCCGGTTAACAGTTTAATTGCGTTTACAATTACAATTCAAAAAAAAATTGCTTATACAATTCCACATTCTTTGGGCCTGGTTTTTATATATTTCATCAAATCTTTGCTTTGGGCACTAAATTGCTCAAAACGGCCCAAATGTATTTCGTTGATGCTTTAAAAGAAACAATGACTAGTGAGTAATTGTTCGAGTCAGAGTGTGCGTCTTTTGCCAATGCTGAACATCAAAATAAGCGCATAATCAATGTGTAAAAGATGATATATACATAATGGTAGTTTTTGAATACATAAAGTTTCTCCGGTTTGTGGAAGGCGAGGACCTTAAAAATTACCAAGCCAAACCAAGCATGGAAATAAGCTAAGATATTAAAACCCTAAACGACCAACAACAGAAAAATAGTTTCAAACCTTAAGTTCCCTCTGAAACTGTTAAAAATTTCAGTTGCAGAGATACATAGAGATCAAACAGTAACAGATAAGAGAAGACTTTAAGAATCGGAAAGCTTGCTAATTGCATCCCAATCGATCTCCAATGAAGGAAACTTCACAAGCTCAAAACTCCCAATCTCTTCAAACTCAGAATCCAAGAAATCCAAGAATGTTATACCCTCTTTCGAAGACGAAGATCCCACTAAAGACTCATCCGATAATGAGTTCTCATCGGTTCTCGGTGAATTATCAGAGAAAGCCATAGTCTCTGGATGCTCTGTTTTTGGCAGGACAAGCTCTGTTTTGTCATAAACAGAGCAAATCTCG
Organism: Cardamine chenopodiifolia; assembly: GCA_963922655.1. Taxonomy (NCBI): domain Eukaryota; kingdom Viridiplantae; phylum Streptophyta; class Magnoliopsida; order Brassicales; family Brassicaceae; genus Cardamine; species Cardamine chenopodiifolia. The sequence goes on from OZ000486.1 coordinate 407,935, forward strand.
TCTGTTTTATCCGAAACAGAGCAAGTGTTCTCTGTTTTATCCGAAACAGAGCAAGTGTTCTCTGTTTTATCCGAACCAGAGCAAGTTTCCTCTGTTTTTCTCAAACTGTGGCAAATAGCTTGGAGCTTGGCATCGACAGAGGAATGGAGAGCATTAATGTCTTCGTGTCTGATGTTTGGGAAGTTAAGTTTCGCGATATCTCCACGGAGCTGAAAAGCAGCTTGATCGTAAGCCATGGCAGCTTCTTCGGCGGTTTCGAATGTTCCGAGCCAGAGACGGGTCCGGTTCTTTGGTAAACGGATCTCAGCAACCCATTTTCCCCAGTGCCTTTGTCTTACGCCTCTGTAGAGCTTCTTGGTTTTGGAGGAAGAAGGTGAGAAGTTCTTCATTCGGATTGGGTTTGGAGAGAGGTTTGAGATTGTGTTGCGTCTATGGTTAAGCTGGTTCTGAATCTGGTGAATTTGGTATGGTGTGAGCTGGTTTAAACCGAGAGGTTTAGGTTGGTTAGAAGCAAAGCTCGTGTTTGATTCAGGGAAATTAGAATAAAGAGAAGTAGGATTGAAATAGAGATCTTGGTTGCTTTTGAACATATCTATGCTCGCCATTGTAATAAAGGTGAGATTTTTATGAATATACAGATGAAAAATAAGATTTTGGAAAAGCAAAGGAGAGGGATTTAAAAACACAACCTCTTAACTGAAAAACAGAATCACAAAGGACGAACAGAGAAGGTAAAGGAAGAAGAAGGGGGTGAAAATCAAAACAAAAATGTTAAGGTAAACTCGCTGTTTTTTTGTCGCTTATGGTTTCACTTGTTCTGAAGATATCTGCCTTTTAAAGCAGCTGCGTCCGTTGAATATGTCTTAAAAAGATGTTAGAGAAATATTTCTCTTCTTTTTTTGTAATGTCAGCTGCAAAAATTCATTTTTAATTCCATTGATGGAGGTAAGCCAATAGGATATTGCCAGGTCAACATGTGCTTTGGATCTAGCCGTTTTCGGGAAATAACATATTTGCTTTTTGGTTGTATTTAGACATGTTTTATTTGTCGTTTTAACACCTAATTTATGACTCAAATAGTTTATTGATTTTCATATGACTGAATACTGGAGAATAATGGTAATTTTTTTGAACTATCTTTTGGTAAGATGGAAGAAGTTTTGTCTCTTCGTCCGAGGAAATAAGAGAAGCAACAAATAATCCGAGAGGGGATATGACCATCAAGTCAATTACAGCTTCCACAATTTGAGATTTTAATTTTAGGTTTCATTTTTGAATCTTAGATGATAAGGCTGAAGATAAAGTGGTGAAGTTACCAACGTTGGGTTGGTTTAGTGGTAATTTTTTGTGGGTCAAGGTTAAGGAGGTCACGAGTTCGATTTCTGTTGGAAGGGATCTGCTATTCGAAGAAAATTTAATTTAATATTTGTCTGAGTCCTGCCCAGGAAAATTAGGGGCCCATGGACTCTGAACTTCCTGATTATTAAAAAAAAAATACGACATGATTTTCATATTTACAATTTTTTTCTATTTTTTTCAAAACTTTTTTTTTTGTCATCTGAGAATAGATTGATTGAACGGTTACATAGAATGCATTGCCAAGCGCTAAAGTTGAGAGGGACAACCACACAAAAATAGGCTAAACTAAAACCAAAAGTTAGTAAACTAACTACCTCATTTTCAAAACGTTTATTAATCATATTAAGAATATATTTATTATTTACTCTAAAAAGAAATAATAATTTGGTTAATAAAGATTCTTTAGTACATTTTACAAAAGTTTTAAGAGCCAGAAAAACCAAACAAATGAAATTGTTGATTCTAGGATTCGTTGAAAGGCCAACTTGTCCTCAGAACATTAAACACGGAAGGACTGATTAATATTTTTGATAATACGGGAGATTTTAGTACCAATTAACATGAACTTTTGGATTATGGCATCTTATTATATTATTGTAGTGTTATTTGTGTAAGAGAATCCAAAACATTATGAATTCATGCTCAAATAAACTTTAATTACATAAATTTATAAGATATAAATTGAAATAGCTCAACGGAACACTATTAGTGTAAAGAAATTAAGTGAAAAAGGAAAGTAATTTTTTTTAAACCTCAATCATCATCATTGTAAGTTTGTAACTTATAAATATTTGGATTAAACAAAAGTAATACTACAAATACAAGTCATCATCGTTGGTTTTGGTAACAAGCATCAATCTACATAAGAAAATGCTGATGGTTACAGGTTCACAAAAAAAAACTATAAAGAGAAACAAATTTGTTTTTCTTAAAGCCTTGACAAGAGTGGAAGAAAGAAATAGAAAAACATAGAAAGCTTATAAAAGAACCACTCTGATTGTTGCACCAAACACTCCCTTCACTAACTTAAATTGGTATTGGAATTTTCGGTTCTCCCAAATCATAGTTGTAGGTGCTATTATTTTAAGCTCACGAGTTATAACGTTGAAACCATTCTTTGTCACCAATTGAATAACAGACAGAAAATCTATATCGCTTAAAATTGTAAGAATGTTTGTCGGTTCATTGTTTTTATGTAGATTGATATATGTCCATACTATCATTCTCGCAAGCATTCTTTTATATGTGTTGTCAATGTTTTTCATATGTCTTCACCGTATGTAGGACTTATATCATGTGCTGCAAGCGTTTGTCACTGTTATTGAATTTCGAAACAATATTGAATGCGGATAGGATATACTCCAATATCACCATAAAATCTAATTTGAACAACCCACATTTTGATGTTTCCATTTATCTTAGAGAGATCTTCTGGTATAAAAAACATTTTCAAAATCCAAAAAACAACTTATTTTGGAATTTCTGAAGTCATACTTGAAGTCAAACATAAGGCCCTGCAACTCGAACGCGTTCGCTACAGAAAATATGTCACTTTTCCATCAAATTTCTAATCAAAAAAATGGTAGAAAATATTTTCCACCGATTTCCAATAGATATGCTAATTGGTGAAAAATAATCAAAACTTTCCTACCAATATCTCCAATAGAACTCTTTTCTAGTAATAAACATTTATTACGTTATCAACCTAGCCTCTTTTAATTATTTTAATTGAGATGATAAAAATTTCTAATTGCATTCTGAATGGAGAAGAAATTATGATCAACAAAACTGAAATATGTTATTTTTATAGACAGATATGTGGATCAACATAGTTTACAAGAAATATAAACAAACATTAAGACACTCCAATTTTTTTCTTTTAATTGCAAGTGTGAGAGGAGACTTTCCATCAATTTCAAAGGCCTCATTCTGTTCTCCTCTGTCTAGAAGAAGTTGAGATCAAATAAATTGGGCCAGTTCATAAAAAAATATTATTGTCAAATTGTATAGTTATAATTTTCACTTGAGATTTGGTGTACTAAACATACGATGGTTGTAATTTTTCATATGAATAACAGTTGTAAAAGATAAATGTCTTACTCTTCAATAAAAGAAGAGGAATTCCTAAGGAAGTGGTCAATGAGTTAAACTGCACAAATCATGTACTTTCTATGATTGATAAACCTTTCATCAATAAAGGAATTACAAAAAATATTTGAAGAATTGACACGTTGGAGGAGGCTTTACAAAAGCTTTACAAGAAAATTAGAATTTTCTATCTTTTATAGCCTTGTATATATTTTGGTTTAAGAAAACAAAATCATTTTCACATAAAAGAGTAAAAGTATTCTAACTTTTTCTTGTGAACCATTATATATAGGATTAAGCACTTTACTTAGTAAACATTTACGATCATCACAACCAAGAAACCTATAGTCATTACATTAAACATCATTTGCTATGTTATTTAATTCCATGGCAACTAGTTGACTTCGTAAAATGTCAACTCTTCCACCACAACTAATGGTCATTGGTGAGATAATCTAAAACAATGCTGAAAAGTTCACGAACCCTGACCTAATTCTATCGATCCAGCTAACATTTCCTTATTTTTAAAATTAGTCAAAGGTAAAAAAATACTATAGTCCCTAGCCGATTAGGTGTTTGTTGAATTTCTTCTATTGGGCGATTAAATTACCTTGAATGATTTTTCTATAGGTTTTATATAAAAATAAAAAAATAATAACCACAGTTTGAACACATGTTATATTACCAATCATTGAGAAATTTCTAAGGGTTTTCTTTTCTATTTTTTCCATTCATTAAGAAATTTAGCATTCTTTTTTACTCTATGATGTATTTTTCTATTTAATTTATTAAAATCGTAAAACCGATTGGACAATCAACCATTACATTTATGAATCAGTGTTCAATCTGGTTTTTCAAAATATTAATTTTTAGATACTATAGTTAAAACCTACAAACTAATTAAGAAAAGAGTACAAGTTTAAAACTACATTGACTTAAATGAGGTCCTTCTTTTGATGACACAACATATGAATCATTAAATCATTTTTTTTGATGACATAACATACAAATCATTAATCATTTTTGATGACATAACATATAAATCATTAATCATTTTTGATGACATAACATATAAATCATTAAATTTTAACAGTTTGACTAATGCTAGTTAAGTTAAAATCATTATACCTTTTGAAATCAGTTTGTGTTGTTTTTAATTGGGTTATTTTAGAATATACACAACTATAGCTGAACGTATGATATATTCATATATAATTTCATTCCAATGAAAGCTAAATGATTGTGTTTAAATAGAGAAGAATTATTTTCTAGTATAATCATTTATCACGTTATCAAAATGGTCTTCTTTTAATTACTAGAGTTTTACGACATCACAAATATTTGATAAAAAATAATTATAAAAACATTGTTGCCTCGGATAATCAACAAATGTGGGCACTTGGCCAAATGCTCAAAGTTTAGGAGTTTTTTTTCTCTTAATTCTCGATTATCTATATTCCACGTAAATCAAATTCTAAGGAGGACCACTTAGTCCATCTCGTTAGATTTTATGTTAGATCTTTTTTTTTATTGGTTGTTTTACTCCGATGTGCCTTGGTACACCACCTCAAATTGGAATATAATATAATAGCCATTTGTCAAAAAAGAAAAAAATATGGGCATTTTAGTTTTTCGCTTTCATTCTACATTCGCTCGAGTAGTTGTGATAGGAAAGATGGGCTTCCAGTTCTTCTATAGATGAAGAGGAAGAAAGATGGCTGAAGAGTCATCCATTTTTTACTTAAACTAATTAGAACTTTAACTACATATATAAAATAAATCCAAAATTTTCAATAGATATTATCATTTTAGTAAAATATTGACTTTGCTTGAATTCAATAGCCCAAGTAGCAGTACTACTTCTTCATGATCTTTAAGCACGATAGTTAGATTTCACTTCCACACAAAAGATTGAAAAAAGTCAATGAGTTCAGTTAAAAAAGATCGACACTATTAATTTTCTTTGGACTATTTATCATATATTAAAAGGTTAAATCTACATATAATGGTAAACTTTAAGCCAGGAAAAATATTAAACAGAAAAAACAAAACATATGTTTCTTTCTCCAACACTCAAGTGAGAAAACCATATTCTATGTTACATAATACTTTCAACAACGTTTTCAAACTTGAGTTATAGACATATCATTTTCATTTTAAACGATGAGTTTTTTTTTTTTTTAATATACACAAAATTTGATTAATTAGCTGATGTAATTACGTCTTCTTCTTTTTTGATAATCAGACATTTCAGATAGACAAGATCCTCATCGGCTTGTCATAACCTTACACGGTTGCTTGTCGTCGCCCATAAACCAAGTTCGTAACTCAACAACACATCATTTCCTCCCAGTCATTGTTCTGTTCGTTTTCTTTTTTTTTTTCTTTTCATTAGTTACATCTTTACTATCACCACAAAAATCTAGAAAGAATGGCATTTTTCACTAACTCTTCCATATAATTCCATAGTCTAGATGTCAATAGAATTTCAAAATTTTACAACTGAATATGAAGAGCTAGACTAATTGTCTAGATGGCAAAAAAAAAAGAATGATTTTTTCCTAGAGTTAATTATCATCGTTAATTTTGTTTTCTAGAAAAAGACGGCTGTTAAGACTTATTTATACCTACGAATAATAATATGGTTCAGATATACGTTCATGCGAATATGAACTATGACGGCAATTAAAAATTTCCCAACTATTCAATAAAATGGTGGCAGAGAGAGTGATGGATATGAGGAGGATTTTTGAATTTTCCAGTTGTTCAAGTTTGTCATTACTTAACTCGTTTATTCATAAAAAAATAACAAAATTTGATTAATTAATCCAATAGCTGAGAGTAAATCCATCGTTGATATACCATAAATGTTTATGAAATTGATTAACTGCAATTGATAAAGTGGAGGAAGTTCTTTAAGCCTTAGAACAGGTGCAGCGTTTGAAAACTACACCGTTCCTGGCAAAAAAAAAGACAAAGAACTAATAAAAATGTTACCTTTGTTTATTTTTTTAAAGACACGGGTTAATAATACAATAGAGTGAACGCATCTTTTATAATATAGTATAATTTTAATTGAGATGATAAAAATATACTATTATTACGAAATCTACAAGGTAAAAAAGACCTTTAAATCAATGACCCATGCAGATTTTGAGACCAACCGAGGTACCGGGCCTTTTTGGTGATCCACTTAAAAAAATGATCGAGAACAAAAAATAAGAAATGGCCTATACAGGGATCGAACCTGTGACCTTCGCGTTATTAGCACGACGCTCTAACCAACTGAGCTAATAGGCCATTTGGTAACATGCCCCTAATAGTTATATTTATCTGCTTACTAGTCTTGTTTGCACAATCTGACAACACCTTTGGACTCTCCGCTCCTTTCACCTTGAAAAACATCTCATTCTCTCTTAACTCTCTTAACTCTCTTCACTGTTATTTTGATAATGGCTACTACTTCCAGCTCTGTACTCTTCCTGACCTCTGACCCACTGTGTCATCATCATCATAATCATAATCATAATCAGCCCAGATCACTTCTTCATCTCTCCTCCTCCAGATCTCACTCTGTCTCTCTCTTAACTAACAAGCGATTCAATTCCCTCGCGCTGCGTTGTTCTACAAATGACGATAACACCTCATCTGAAAAAGATACACCAATCGAAATCAGTAAGATTATCTCCATTTCTTAAGTTTGTCACATTCAATTCTCCAACTAATTTGTCTGTTTAATCTCCAGAATTCCCAGCATTTCCAACGGTAATGGACATTAACAAGGTCAGAGAGATATTGCCTCACAGGTAAATATAAAGACACAATTTCGAGGATTTGATCAGTTTTCGTTGAAACCAAAGTTTCAAAGTTTGATTTTTTTTTTGTGGGATTTGATTTGTATTGTGGTGGTGATGATGCTTTCTCTGATTATAGGTTTCCGTTTCTGCTGGTAGATAGAGTGATAGAGTATACGCCAGGTGTTTCAGCTGTAGCTATTAAGAATGTCACTATCAATGACAATTTCTTCCCTGGCCATTTCCCTGATCGACCCATCATGCCTGGTGTTCTCATGATTGAGGTATTAAAGTTGCAACCTTTATTATCTTCAAGAAGCTCGAAGATCTTCCAGTTGAAATGTTAGCTGTTGTATACCTATCAAAATTTTCTAATGTCTGAGGATTCTCTATAGATTCAATGGAACCATGATGAGTGGTTATTGATCTGCTAGTTTGATGTTGGTTTTGGATCTTGAATCTTGATAGATTTGTGTGGATCTTTATTGGATTGGTAAATGAATGATCCTTTTGTAGTGTGATAGAATGATGAGTATATTACAGTTGAGGAACTTCATGATCACTTTGCTAAAAACTTGTAATAGAGAGATGCAACTGTAAGCTTGAAAGAGGTTAATGATCTCGCTAATTTGGTATAGGTTTTGGATTCTGAATCCTGGTAGATGAGCTCTGATATGCTAGATGAAAAAGATAGTTTCTTTGGTCGAGTTAGAATGTCTTATAAGAACTTGACTGAAGGTCACTTCACTGAAAAGTCAAGTTTATGTATTGTAGGCAATGGCACAAGTGGGAGGTATAGTAATGCTGCAGCCAGAAGTAGGAGGCTCTAGAGATAACTTCTTCTTTGCCGGTATTGATAAAGTGAGATTCCGCAAACCAGTGATTGCAGGAGACACATTGGTCATGAGGATGACTCTTCTCAAGTTCCAGAAACGGTTTGGGCTTGCTAAGATGGAAGGTAAAGCTTATGTGGGTGGCGCTTTGGTATGCGAAGGCGAGTTCATGATGGTTTCTGCTGGTAGTTCGTGATCTCACCCATTTAATGGTCACACTTTCAATAATGTTGGTTCTTCTTATGCTTCTTTTGTTGTTCACAAAACTAAGACAAGACCAAGCTTTATGTTTTTCGACATTTATATGAACATCTTCAAAATTCTTCTGCCCTTTGTGTCTTCTTTAGTGCTCCGATTGATGAAGATTCATGACACATAAATATAGAAATTGTGATTTTGAAACCCCATATTCATAGATCATAAATTTGGTTATATTACAAGGAGACACAAGCATAGTTACTTTAAACTCTTTTACACATTTGATCCAAAAGCTTAGCTAATCTTCTCACCAAATAAACCGACCAGCTTCACCCTCTCACACAAATTAACCCTAAGCTTCACCATATTATCTCGCTCACACACATTCATCTAATATATATACAAAATGATATATATATATATATATAAACGAAATAATGGAGCATATAAGTCTTCATATCCTAAGGTCTTAGTACCCTTTGCTTCTTCTTCCTCTTCCTCATCCTTCACTTGTACTCCATGATCATGTTGTTCTCTGGCGCAAGCCCAACACAGGCCCTAAGAATGTTCTCCAGCATAGCCCGCTGCTTCGACAGAGCATTCACCACCGGTGTTCCAGGCGGTACAAGAGGTGCCTTTGTGAGGTAACTGAGTATGGTAGCTACCGGGTGGAAAGAGTGAAACTTTCCCTGAAATATAAAAGATCCAAACATGAAAAAACTCAGTTTAGGCGAATCGCAGAGTTTTCTGGTAGTAACTCACGGAATACAAACCTCTCCTTCGGCCTTGAATTGGATCCTAGTGCTGAGTTCAGCGAGAAGAACAAGATCCAAGATAATTGGAGCAGCCAACAGAGAGTCCTCACAAGTGTTATGCATCACAATTGTGTTCCTCCCTCCCATGAATATCTCAGACGTGTACTCGTCCATTGCTCTTTTACTATCCGCAACATACGGTACATACTGCATTCAGAACAATAGCAAGATTTAAGACTTCGAAAATGTGCGTTAAAAGAGAGGAATTATTACAACTCTGAACTCTGATTCAAAATCAGACCTTGATGACAACAACATGGTCAGGGTGTTCACCGGGCTCAAAGAGGATGCCATTACTAGCCACCATGTCATCTACGACATTGCTTTTTGAAATCTCCTTGGAGCGGAAAGTCTGTGGTGCTGAGAGGTTCATGCCATCGTTGTTACCCAAATGATTATAGCTCACAATCGAAGTAGGCTGCAAAAAAAAAAACATTCTTAGTGATCAATCACCATGTTTCTTCACTAACAAGAAAGACCAAAGTTAGTTACTTAATAAACAAGCTTTCTTTCTTTACCTTGATGCCAGCTCCAACAAGGAAATCGACCAAAACAGATTTCATCTTAGTCTGACCACTCTTGAAATCATCTCCACCGATCAAACAATTCCTCGATATAGCCAATTCGATAAGACCAGGGACAAAAGTATTCTGAGGACTCCCATTAATGAAAGGGATGCCTTCAAGAACACAAGCAATGGCGTAAAGCGTAGAAGGCGAGATCTCAGACTCATTCTTTTCAACAGAAGCCATTAGATTCTCCATAGTATCGTTAAGCCCGGCAATAACATTGCTATAACGCTCTGTGTTTGCTGTCCATAGCACAACTAACTTATCCACTTTGTTCTTCTCCTTAAACTCCCTAAAAGATTCCATCACAACCAAATACAAAAACAAACACATCAATACACTTAACGAACTAACTAATTACCAATACTGTTATGTAAGGTTATATATGTTATTACCTCATGTCCTTGATGATGTGATCAACTTGTTCCTTCTTCGTACCTTTGATCACGCTGTTGGCACGTGATCCTTGATTCGCAGCGATGAAATCAGGGTCATAGATTCCAGGAAGTGGGATCATGTGCTCCATGTAAGGTCTAAGTTGTTTCTGCAGATCAATGTCAAGGACTTTGGCTCTAGCCATGGCATCTGCTAAGTTCATGTCACTTATGTCCCAACCACCAAAAACAACATTGTCTGGATTGACCATTGGAAGCAGACTCTTGAAAGGAGCATAGATCTCTTCACCATTGTAAGATCCAACACGAATCGAAGAAGCTTGAGTGAGTGAACCAAAGTAATTTGCTTGTTGCACTTTGTCTTTAGTCGCCCATGAGATTCCTCTACACAAAATTTTACCAATTTATTCTCAAATCTAAACCAAAATCCAAAATCTAAAATCGAATCAAAGATTTCATAAAGTGTTATTACACTCACTCTTTGTTAGCAATCACACCAGCTGTTAAGGTTGATCCATTGTTTCCTCCCCAACCAACAAGCATAACCCTGTTCACCAAAATTTTCAAAATGTGAAATTTTAACACCGACCCAGATAAATTCATGTCGGGAAATTAAAGGAAACAAGTTAAAAATTCATAAAATTTCGATTATATTTACCCTAATTTGGGGACACGAGTGTCTGTTTTGAAATCGTATTTGATAGTCTTTGGTTTCACGACCCATTGGTATGTTCCGTTACGATTCTCATGGACGACCTCGGTTGTTTCGTAATCGTACACTGTATGAATCTCATTCTCTGTGTACTTCACGTTTGGGCTCTCCACTTTAAAGCTCTCGATGAACATGATTGTTTTTCCCGAGAAAATTCTAAGAAATGTTTCACGATTATTTAGTGGTTTGTATTGTGATGTTGAATCGACGAACAAGAGCGATGATATATAGACAAGTAGCAGAGGAAGGAGGGACACGTGGCGGTTTGTTTTGTTAGTGTTTTCGATGGTCCTTTCCATAGCGAATGAAGATGGTTCGAGCCCACTCAAAAGCCCAGAGAGACCGAGAGCCGCTAAACCATACGTGTTTGGTTCACACGTGTGGGAGAAACAAGAAAGTGAGAGACACGTTGGAAGCTGGGCCACACACGTGGCGTGATGAACGTGAAGACAAGTTTCTTGTTGTTGCTTTCTCATCTTGTGGGTCCCATTTTTAATCCTCTGAAGACGCTCGAAGGCCCCCGAGGGATGAGGAAGAGTTGCGGTGGGGACGCTGCAGTTAAAACGATACAGTTTTGGGCCACCGAGATATGCGTGAAAGCCACGCGCGATCTAATGAGATGGACACGCGGCGTATGTGTGGATGTCACGGCTAAATGTGGGCGCGTGAGTGAGTTAAGTACACAGAGAATTCGCGTAGGCCCTAGTTTTTTTTAACTTTGGTCGCTAAAAGATGAAAATATAAAAGTGATTTTCGGATTCATCGAAAGGTATTTTGTTTGGGAAAATTTAGATGTATGCAAGTTTACTAAGAAAATACCAAATTCTTGTATAGTTTCAATGGTTCGATGTTGATCAAAGTTTTAAATAATGATTTTACAAGTTTTATTTCCAACTTTGATATCTCACTTGGTAAACAAGTTGAGACTTTGTTTTCTGATTTTCGAATCCTTATTTAGGACGGATAATTTACGCTTAAATATGTATTATTAACGGCTGATCTCAGACCGAAAAACATTGTAGACCGAAGATCCAAACCTTCTTTGTTAATAAAAAAAAGGCTTGATTTCCATATATCTAATATAATTTGTTGTATACCACGGACAAAATTTATCTAAAATTCTAGCTTGTTACAGATAGAAATGTACTTAGTCTGGTTCCATGTATTACAACTAAATCAGTATATTATGAATGTGGTTCACGTAGAACTATTCGTTATACGTACCAGAGTAATGAAGGAGAACTGGTGTTCGTAGAATTGCATGTGGTCTTATTCTTCGTGATCACACATAAAAAAACTACATGCATGATCACATAAAAAACTACATGCATCATGCATGTAGTTAGATTTGTCCATTATAAATGGTTTAATTATTGTTTCTAAGTACGTCTATGATGTTATATGTTTAATGGTTAATATCTTTACTAACTTACTATTGAGATAGTTAAATCACGAGGGTTAGAAACGTCATTGTTAGAGAGTCGTGAATAATTGTGGACCTGGTGAGTGAATCTAGGTGACAAAAATAATTGAGCAGGAAGAAACAGTGACCACAAACCAAAAGTGTGATTTGTGGTTAAAGCAAAAGCCAAATAAAGGGGGGTTATTACTTATTCTGTGTAAACATGGTCAGTGGTCCTATTAGAAATTACGAAACGAATTTGAAACTTTTAGTTAAAATATTTATGTCGGGGATCATAATTATACTGAGTAAACATGATCTTTCGTGGATCTGCTTGCATGTCAATTTATATAGTAAGATATAATTATTTGTAGATAAACTTATCCTTAACAATAATTCAAATTATGGCATCAACCAATAAAAAACATGTATTGTTAAGCTATTACCTCTTGATATAATTTTACATATAATTTGGGTTAATGTATATGCTGCTTGATTAGTTTGGAAGTTGTACACTACAAAAGAAACATATCAAATTCCGACCTTGTTTGGTTAGCGAAAATCTGACAATATTTCCAAGTTTTGTAAATAATCCTAAACTAAGAAAAATTCAAGAACTTAGAAATCTAGAAGATCATTATTTGAGATAGAAAGAAGATAGAAAAACATTAAACGATTCTCAAAACGGTAAATACATTCATAATAAATGAGATATTTTTTAACTTTTCAATTTTACATCATTATATAAAAATCTCTAAAAACCCTAAATTACATGGATTTGGACTTAACAATAATGGGTATTCAACAGTTCCGACCATTGTACAAAAAATAAAAAATAATCGGTAAATAATCGATAAGTTTTTTACTTAAATATTTAGAAAATGGCTGTAATGTTGCAACCAAAACACGAGCTCGTAAATTGGTGGGGAATTTCTAACCACTTTCTAATGTTATTCCACTGTAAAAAAATTCTTCAATTTTTTGTTGAACATTTTCGACCACTTTCTGACCCAATGCCACATTCAAAAATTTTGTCAAATTCTGGTCGAAAATTTATGACCGTTTGAATATATAGCCGTTTATGACTATTTAAAATTTTTGGCTAATTAGCACTCATATATATCTATATATAATGTAATTACTCTTTTGGTTAATCACCGAATCTTTTTTTACACTTCGTTTGGTTTCATTCCTCTTTGGATACAAGTCCATCTAACTTTCTCCATATCCCTTGGTTACTACTTACTAGTTTAATATTAAGCTCTTTGGATACAAATATATATATATATATATATATATATATATATATATATAAGAATTGATTAGTGAAACTACTTAAAATTAAAATAAGGTAGGTTTTAAATGTTTTAAAGAAAGAGACAGAAGATAGAACCCTGAACTATTTCGGCTATCATTTGGACGTTTGTTGTAAACAAAAAAAAAAAGTAAAAGTGTGAATTGGTAATATATTGATTTTTAAACTTTTAATAATTTGAAAAAAAATTAAGTCCCAAGACTCCCAACCAATCAACGCTTATAAGCCTAAATAATAGTTTGGGTTTAGCTAAGAATCTAATTGAGATAAAATGTTACTAGACATATATTGTGTTGAAGCCAAAATTATTAGCGTTAATTTGTGTTCCTAATGTTGCCATTTCATAAGATCTATCATTTATAAGTAAGAACTGCTTTTTTGACAATTTTATCCTTTGACAATGCTCTAGATTAAAACATATTATATTATAAAATAGTTGACTATAATATAAAATAAATTAGCTATTGAAAATCAAAATCGTCCAACATATTTAAAACACACAGATAACTCAACAGAATACTACACCATTCTGATCAATTCAGAGTAGTTATTTCGAATTCCTAATTATCTTATAAGAAAAAGTTCGAGATATCCTATATGAGCTTTTAACTCTGTATGAAACGTGTGAGATAATCCAAATCAGGTAGGATTCAAAATTCAAAATTTATTAACATAGATAACTATGCTAGAAATTAAAGTAGCTTAATAAACTTTATTAGATGCAAGAAAACTAGAAAAAGAAAAACTAATTGAAGAACACCAAATTTAATAAATCTTTGATTGATATATATCATAAAAGGGTTGAGAAAGACTCTCTACTTTACATTGATGTTTTAACCATAAACTTATATAAATCTCTACTTACTAAAACTCTAATGACATGAACTAATAGATTTCTTATACACTATCTCGAGCTACTTATGGATCCACTGATAAAACGGTGATGGATTTTTCCTTTGATATTGCTCCTACAACATCGTACTGTTGTTCGATTGGAAACATATCCATCGTAGACAGCTAGACCATATATACGTTTTGGTGATAAATTATGTTCATAATTCAACAACATTTTCTTTCTTTTTCAGCCACTTAATTAGCCGTATCCGTTTCTGACCACACAAATTTTGTCCTCCTTTCATTTTCTTTTGTTTTGTTTTCTGTTTACTTGTTTTTCTTCTTCTTTTGATTTAAAGTTTGTTTTCTTGTTTACTTTATGAAATTTATCATCTCTACTGAAATGTGAGAAGTTTCTAGGTCAATTAGTATATTATATTGGTCGTTGTTAAAAATCAACTTTTACTGGACACAAATTTTATTACTATAACTGACATAGTGTTCTTTAACAAAAAAAAATGACATAGTGAATACAAAGTTTAAATTTTAAACTACATATTAATTTTTGTTTTTGTTAATCTCTTATTTACATAAGGAGTATACATTTTTTTCTAATTCAAAAATCATATAATTAAATTTCTAAATCTGAAAATATTGTGATGACTAAAGCACGTCCATTAAAAACCGTTGCCTAGTTTTGATTAAGAAAAACAACATTTTGGACTAGATATCCCTTTCAGATATTTGTTCTTATGGCTCATGTATCTCGGATCAAATCCTACTCTTTTTGGATAGGTTATATTATTTACACACTAGACAGAGCTTTGGACTCATGTCATTTACATATATTCTAGCATTGATCTCTTAATTAACACTTCCTAAGAGTTTGCTGTTTGAGCTTTCACATAACAGATTCTTAAAATTCCGAGTCAAAATCTGTATATTAATTCCTTAAGAAGCCATTCTAATATATATAAAGAATAAAGAAAGTCGTATAAAGTAAAGATTCATTATTGTTAATATGAAATTATTATCTTTCACGTAATTAAGGTATTGCCCTTTGACTTCGGTAACTATGAACACAAGTTGTAACTTGTAAGTGACCTTTGTTCTTTGTTTGTCTTGTATCCCAGTTGTTGTTGTTGTCCAAATCTCTGGTTCTGATGTCCTGGTCGTCGGCTTTGAACTGGTTGATTCTCTTGACTGAACTGATTCTCTTCTTCTTCGTGCGATTTGTCTTCTTGATCATCAACGAGGGGATTGTTGTGATCGTGTTGCTGTGCGTTAAGGAATAAGGATATATAGCATCGTTGGTCTTTCATTACTTGTTAAATGAAACTCGCCACACTTTGTTGCATATTTGTTTGAAACTCATCACATAACTCACGGAAATTCGACCAATCCTTCATTTGTCATGTGCTATCGATACATAATCAGAATGTTTCCGATACCAACTGACATAGCGGAATTATCGATAAAGATTTTAAAGAAAGCTCCGGATTTATGGAAAACTAGAATTTCCTTTTCTTTTAAAAAAAAAATCAACAAAGTGTATATGGTGAATCTGTATGACACAAAAAAAAAAGTTTCATATCATCAAAAACAAAAAAGAATTGTGTTGGTTCTAGAAGAACATCGTTGAAGTCTATGCCGAAGACATTGTACATTCTCGATGAAGAAATGTGTCACTGCAGTGATTGCAAGTGTAAATCATATCATCCCCACATTCAGTTTGCAGTGATGACAAAATCCTTTGCCATGACAATACTTAAGCGTGACAACATGATGTTGTTGTTGGTTCTTCACATTGTCTAGATACCCGACACAACCTCCATGAGCGTTGAAGTTACAATCAATACAGCTATAGAATGCTACAACACAAGGTTTAGCACAAACACTGCAAGTTCAAGTCTCATCAAGATGAAAGTGATAAAGATTGTGACTATGAGAACCAATTTTTCATGATACACTCGCTGTGTTAATGCATTTCACATGGAAATTGACTTTGCAAGTGGAACAACGGTAGCCATAATTTGTGATATACAATGTGCACGCGATATGCATTTGAATCCTTTTGCAGGTGACATCTCAAGAGAATGACTAGAATGAAGTGGATGACGAAGATGTTGTTTCCTAAGTTCAGTACACCTATGAGGATATACCTCTTCGCATTCAATACATGCCAATGCTTTTCCATATAACCGGTCATCGCAAATAGTGCAAGCAGTCTGATATGAACTCGATAAAATAACTTGAACCATGTTATGCTTGTCACCCACGCAACGTCCTCTCACAGTTCCAGTTACTTTCTTCCCAACCATTCTAAGAGAAGTTTTACTTTTCAGAGTGCAACTTACATCGATGATAAAATCGCAAATGCAACAAAAGAGAACGAACCCGTCTATATCTTTTTTGCAACTGTCACAATTCATCATATCTCGTGCAAAAGGCTTTGGCAATAGTGTCAAAGGGTGGTTTTGATGAAGTCGATGTCTTGATGGTTTCCCTAGCTCTGCACAGAAATGATGCGTCTGCAAACTACATATCTCGCACTTAAACGGGCTACCAAGTATTTTCCCAGCACATATGTCGCAGTTTCCACTTTCATGATCAACCTCATCCAAGTGAACAGGTCGCATCATATGACCATGCTCTATCCCATTAACCTACAAAATATACATAAATCAATTGAGGAAAAGGTCGAGCTAAGCGCAAATGAAAGTATTTATACATTCATTTCATCTTTTTATACCGATATATAATTATAAAGCCATACAATGGTGAAGGTACTTCCTGTCGATTATGAGAAAAAGAGTAACTCATCATCGTTGTTATAGATTAGCATCATCACAAAATAACAAAACATTTTAATTAAATCACCTCACGTAGAATGCATTCAATGTGGCCAAGAAAATCACATTCTTTGCGGGAATAAGCATGATACCAATGTCTCGCACACACCACAATACTCCAAAGAATCATCCGCTGATAGGAATATTTTACAGACAAGTGGATCAACATGACAAGATTTCTTAACCACAGGCTCAGGTATCTCAAGACATTCGAAATGAAACTTCAAACCACATTCCACGCAACGATAATAGGAGTAAAGGGAAACAGCATCAGTTTTCATGCATATTTGACATACACTTTCTTCTCCAAAGACTTGGTAAGCATTATTTGATACATAAATCAACTTATGCTCATGAGACTTGTGCACCAAACCTCGCAACAAAGAATCTGCACACCTTAAGTGAAGATTAAATTTGCATTCTAAACAACCGAATGGACCATTCACAATATCTTCTCCACACGCATCACAGTTTTTCCTTCCACCAAAAGTTTTTGTGTAATCAATACGTCTAATATCATGTGAAGGATGCACATGATGTTGAATCTCTATCGGAAGATTAAGACAACATTCATGAAGAAAAGAGTAACAATGAACGCAACCGTAACATATAGAGGAGGGACATAGAGGGAGCTCACAGAGAAGACAAGAGCCTCTCACATCTGGTCTTGGTCTACTTCTTCTAAGCAAGTGACAATGGCTGTCACTGAGCAATTCTTTGGATTCCCAGCCTCTGAAAATTTCTCCATGAGTGCACAACCAAGATCCAAATAGATCTCACACTCTTTACATTTGTAGAAGGATCCAGAAGACATGTTACCACAACCAGAACAGATTATGTAATCTGGTTTCTGATCATATTCACCAAGGCAGAACTCTAGAGGGTGTTCGTGAAAATCATGTGACACAATCTGCGGTAGCTTGGAACAATCTTTGCATAGATCGAACTTACAAGAATCACAGGAGAAATCGACAGCTTCGTCTTTGTAGCAACTGTTGCATACACCGTTTGTGACAATCTCAGGAGAAGTCAACGGACACTCGTGAGAGATGGTGGAGCAGCTCTGCCATCGAAACGGACTTCTAAGAGTCAACGAGACAAACGACAAAGCGTAGATGTTTGGCTTTTGAAATAGACAGCACGTTGTCGAAAGCATTCATGGACTTATTTACGGTCCATTTCATCTCCGTAGTCCGTAGTGACTTAAGTGATTAAGTTAAAAAAAAAAAACCTTAACAGGTAACAGCAAAACTTTTGTCCAAAATGATTTTTTCTTTATAACTTTGTTGCCGATTACAATTTGAAGAGAAATAGAGAATGGTTTATAGTTTACATGAACGTGAAGCAAAGAACAAAACAGAGGTAAAGAGTTTTTATTAGATCGGAGACAAAGTGGTAAAATAGTTTACAACAACATCATAAACAATCAAAAGGACCTTTTTTGTGCCCTGAGTCGTTACACGGAGACAGTGCCACGGAGTGGCTCAAGGGCTTTCTTGATCTTCTCAACAGCGGCTCGTAGGACGTCGAGAGATGTGGCATAAGATATTCGAATACAGCTATCATCTCCAAAAGCATCACCAGGAACCATTGCAACCTATAAAAACAAAGACAGACCCAAACATATGAAACATGTTTAAACAAAACAAAATTCCAAATCTTTCTTAAGACAAAGTTCAAGAGCTGTTTTGTGCTTCTTGAGGGTAAAGAAGAACATTTTGTAAACGGAGTTGACCTGAAACTTGTCAAGAAAGTACAATGCAAGAGACGACGAGTCACTGATTAAACCAAAACCTTCAGCTTCTGATCCATAGTAAGCACTGAAGTCAATAAAAAGATAAAAAGCGCCCTGCAAGTAAACAATGCCCACAGTCAAGAACACGAAGAAGGAAGACGAAACTAGCTAGTAATAGGTTTCAAAGATAAGAGAAGAAGCACCTGAGGTTCAGAGATCTTAACACCTTCGATTTCACTGAAGCTTTTAACTAAGAAGTCTCGTCTTTCTCTATATGCTTTAACCATCTCTGCAACTGTTTCCCCTCCAGCTTTTCCTAAACCAAGTGCAGCAACACCTGCTTTCTGAGCAATGCTACTAGCTCCTGAAGTAAGCTTTAAAAGAAATACAAAACCGATTCTCAACTTATGATCGCAACTTTTTCGAAAAAAGGATTTAGAGAGACATATGTTTGTATATATATATACCTGGCCTTGTAATTTACTGCAAGCGGCCACTATATGTTTAGGACCAGCAAGATATCCAAGCCTCCAACCCGTCATTGCGAAAGCCTTTTACATATCATATGATCAGCAAAGAATTTGACCGGTTGACACTAGAAGCCAGCTCAATGATAAAACTGTTACCTTTGAGAAACCGTTAACTGTCAAAGTTCTTTCGTACATATCTGGTAAAGAAGCAAAGCTTGTGTGCGTTGCTGGCGCATAAATAATGTGTTCATATATTTCATCCGAAAGCACCTAAGAAAGAAATGAAAAAAACATTGTTTTTTCAGCATAAACAGTTTATCAAAAATATTGAATTGCGTTTGACGCTTATATACCAGAAGTTTTGGATGCTTAGCAATGATCCGTGCAATCTCTTCAAGCAAACTCTTAGGGTAAACAGATCCAGTAGGGTTAGAAGGAGAACAGAGAATCATAAGTCTAGATTTTTCAGTTAATTTAGACTCAAGATCCTTTGGATCCAATAAGAAATTATCAGATATCTTGGTAGGCATAATCACAGGTGTTGCATCCGCCAATCTCGCCTGTTCTGTGTAACTCACCCAATACGGTGCAGGAATGATAACCTACAAAATACAATTCACTGCTATAAATAAAATCATATCGAAAGAAAACAAAAAAGCCCTCGAACGGAAGATTTGTAATAATTACTTCATCTCCAGGAGAACAAACTGCAAGAACTGCTTGTAAGATACTTTGTTTAGCTCCATTGCTAACCAAGATCTGATCAGGCGCATAAGACAATCCATTTTCCTCTGAAAAAAAAAAATATACAAACATTTTGAATCCGTTTCGATATAACTGAATTACAAAAGCAAAAGTGTTTCTTTTTACCTTTTAACTTCCGGCAAATAGCTTCTCTAAGTTCTGTGATACCTGCATTTAACGTATACCTAGTGAAACCCTCTCGAATAGCATTGATCCCGGCCTATACGAAACAATTGATTCAAAACAAACCCGAGACAAAGAGAAACAGAACATAAACATAGCAAACCCATTTGGAGAAATGTATTGTATTAACCTCAGATACGATTTTTGGTGTATCGAAATCGGGTTCTCCTGCAGCTAGTCTGATAACAGGAACACCGGATTGCACAAGAGTGGCTGCAAGATCGGTTATAACCATAGTCTTTGAAGGTTTTAAAGATTGAACTCGCGGGCTAAGTGATATATCTACTGATGAAGATGATGATGACAGAGTCTCAGCATCATTTGGTTTAGCCATTGCAGAGATTCTAGATGTAATCTTCCCTGACTTGCAATACCTAAACGTCACAGATACAAGACCTAAATCAACTACTTTGAATGTAATTCAAAATTCCAAATTTTGAGCTATGATTGAGATTTGTCAGATAGAGCAGTCAATTGAAAATTAGAACAGAGACGAAACTCACGAGAGGGAGAGGCGAAGGGGTTGAAACCGAACTGACCCAATTGGCTTCTTTGAATCTGGGTATGATTCGGCTCTAGCTGCGGCGGAAGCAGCGGAAATGACGGCGGCGGAGCTCTGAGTCGCCATTGGAGAAGGTGGGTTGGTGAGTGGAGAGATAAAGACTCGAGCGTTGAGGGAATTAGTAAGCGAGAAGGTAGGAGGAGTTGGTGAGAGCAAAGTTACGAAAATGGAATAAGAAATAAATAATTATATTTTTAGGGAAAAAATTAGCCACCAACCCTTAGAATCTGCAAAACAGAGTAGAAAGCAAGTCGCCGGCAGCGGCTGCTGATGTCACCACCCCGGGAAGATCAAAGATTTTTCGTTCGGTTCAATTATAGTACATTGGTTTATTCGGTTTGTATAATTAGTGAAATTATAAATTTCGGTTTAGTTAGATTTAATTGTTTCGGTTACCGTTTTTGTTTCTTTATCACCCGGTTATGTAATGGTTACTTGCTTTTGTAGCTGAGTCAGCGGCGAAGAAAATCTGACTCCAAAGAAACCAGTCGGTTAAGTAAATATGAAATCGTATGTCTCTCTCGATCAAAAAATATTACGGAGATATATTAGTCAGTGAAATTAATTAATGGATATAAAAGTTTACTTAAAAGCACTCACGACCAATTTTGTTGGTAATTTCGTCCCATCCAAATACATCACATAATGCCTCGACGTAATAAGGTGGGAACCTTCCCTTCACTTTCAAGAAGAACATGACGATTCGCAATTCGTCTCTGCAGAAATAGTCTATAATATTAGCCTCCGAATCAGAAATTTTGAGATTGTTTGAAGGTGGAGGAGAAAGCGACTGCGCGATGTTTCTTTTTATGCAAGCTTCCACAGGGCTTTTTCTTTGATAAAAGCCCACATGGCTTTTGGCTAAAGAGATTGAAGAAATTGAGAGGAAGGCTATGAAGAAGATGATGATGCTCATGGAGGTCTTCATTATTGCTTCTAGCTTCTCTTGCTTGTCCTAAAAGTAAATATACATGTACATATATATATATATATATGTTAAAGATTAGCTAAAACTGTAAAATTGTAAGACTTGAAATTTGTTTCACATTAACTTCATGTTTCATCGGTTTTAACTTTGATATCGGTTTTAGTTTCATTCATGAAGCTCTGTTATGTTTGGCTTTAAAGATGTTTCTTTAGTTAGGGATCGGTCTTTTGTCATCAATATACCTTTTTGATTCGAGTTTGTAGTTTTGTGTCTGAAAGTGACATGACACCAAATAACGGTTATTTTAACTCCACAAGTAGACAAGGTTGCGATCAAAGGGATTCATAGCCAGGGGTGCATAGTAACGGATGTCATCATCAAAACGGGAGACGGATTTCTCCCACAAGTTGCCACTCTGAATCGTTCAACAACATCCAAACCTTCAAAAAGATTATGAGCTAATGTTTTGATATACATGATAAATCCGGTGGATGTAGTCAAGGCTCTTTTGAAGTCCCGGTTGTGATTCAAATCATGGTCGTGGAGAGGTATAACCTTACACAGATTGGATTCACCATAGAAATCATGAGCTATAATTGCTTCTGGTACAGCGGGATCTTCATCAAAACCAAGCGAGGATATATAAAGCGTACCATTCAGACCCATACTACAAGACAAGCTGGGGGAGTAATCAAGGCAATCAAGCCGCTTACGAGTCCAAATGCCTGTCTCAGAGGAATACACCAATAAACACAAACAAGTCGAGGATTTGTCTCTATTGGCTTTATGTGCAGCAATCCTAACCACTTTGAAGCCCAGAACAACGCCGTCCTCGTCCACGCGAGTCACCAAACCAAACGGAAGAGATACAAATGGGTATGGAGGAGAAGGGATTATAACCCACTGTTGTAATACCAGATTGCCCACATAGCAAGGACCATCAAATCCATCCGTAAAAGCCAATCCATTGGAAAAATCCTGATAATAAGTTTTACGTGTTTCACTTTTCTCAATATAACAACCTAGAGACTCTGGAAGATCCCATGTCTTGCATCTATGCAAGTTTATGGGCTCTCTTGCCCCCACCATTAGTGACCAACACGAAGAGCTGTTTTTGTGCAGAGACACAAAGAGACGCCGGAAATACACAGATTCTATTGCCGATTTCCATGTTTTGCACACAGATTTGAATCTCGAGATGCTTCTCAATGGTAGCCTCGCCAGTATCTCTGTCAATATCGCCTCCGAGAGATGTGTTGCCACGAAAGACGCAATATATGAACGATTGTGATGCTTCCTATTAGGATAAGGATTTTTTTTTCTTTGATATCTTCCATATTTATTTCTGCAATTGGTTAATATTCCTTTTCTTGTATGGATATTTCCTTTTTGCATTAGTAAATGAGAAAACGGAGTAATCTTAAAATCTGACATCTAAAATGAGAAACAGAGTAGATCTAAAAATCCGACACTAACACCTTTGACCAATTTCTGTTAAAGTAGAAACTCAGATGTCGATTATGAGTTTTTCTGAACACGCATCTGATTATTGCTGAGAAAATTAGAAATTAAAGACACTTTATCTCTAATCTATACCTTTGCTAATCATTCTTGTTAGATTAGACTTTATATTAATACAAACTTTTTATACCCTCATTTTTAATTAATAATATATATATTAATATATATATATATATATATATATATTTCATATCTAGGATTATATTGAAAGAAAAAACTGTTACATTGGTCACGTTAACAAAGTCAAAAGCTTTATGGATTGGTGAATACAAAAACACAACCACCAAAAATGGGCTAAACTAAAGCCAAATGTTAGAAAACTAACTACCCCTACCAAGCAGAGACCAAAGACATATACTCAAAAGAGTTCTTCAAGCCCAAAGCAACATAGAATTGCAAATGAGTTTGATTAGATGCACTTTGAGCTATGAAAGATGTTTCTCTATTTGAGGTATTAGATTCCAAGGACAAATTTCCAAGAAATCATCCTCTCCAAAGAAGCCAATCATTCACAATTTTGTTTTTTGGCTTTTTATTTTTCAATTTTTTATTTTTCTAACGTCTATTTTTCTATTGAAGCCCAAAAACTGAATAAAAGATGCTCTCAGGGGTCAAAGTTTCAAAATTATTCTGGAAATGGATGGTGATGATTTTGATGAATGTGAAGGTTTAGGGCTCCATTTCGAAGTAGAGATTATAGAGAGGTTGGGAAAGATACTAGTTTATCCTCTGTGCTTAAATGATAAGAACTTGACTGTCACAAGTAAGAACAGAGAGAGATACATCGTATTAAAGATGAAGTATAACTTTGAGACGCAAATAGAAGATCAGCTCAAGAGCTTTCGAGAGGTTTTGAGGAGATGCTCTCAAGGGCCAAAGTTTCAACATTTTCAGTATTTTAGATATTGGTCTAGACATGTCATTTTACAATTTTCGTACAAAAAATCGATTTTATGATTATTCCGATTAATAATATTATGTGATTTTGCGGTTCTAAATATTGTCTTTGAATAATATGATTAATATTCAAATATGATTAGATAAAGTTATGGGCATTTTAATCATTATCTTGTTAAAAGTATCTAGATGGAGATGAAGATTTAGAAAAACTAACCAAACAAACAAATGTTCATTCAAGTGGATTTTGATGAACAACCAAAAATAAAAACAAACAACATTCAAATGAATTATGTAGATGGAGTATTTGGATTGACCATTTGGATGGAAATGGTAGATGAGCAAACAAACGGACCCTTAGTTTTGTAAATCTTATGGCATCTGATATTGAATACGTTTCATGTTACTTTATTGTAGGTTTATTCTCTCCTGTTGCTATTCTTGGTATTGTCTAAGCTTGGTTATTTGGGATTCAGCTTGAGTTAGATGAAATTTTTACTGTTATAGTTAAGATGAAATTATTATTCCTGTTACAATCATGTAAAGTTTGCCATCATCATCCATTTTTCAAGTCTTGTGACTGCATTTTTTATTTTATTTGTGGCATTCAAGTTTGATTAGCAAAATAATTCAATTAAATGTGTAACAACTATGTGAATCTTCTCTGACTTGTGTAGAATGATTGTTTTTGTTTTCTTTGTTGGTTCATATCTGATTCTTAGAGAAGCTTATGTCTTAAATCTATCAGGTTTGTTGTGATGCAACCTATTTGTTGTGGAGTAATAGAACTTATGAATATTTAATTAGATAGATTTAGAGTGCCTTGTTCTCACTGTGATTCCTTATTTCAGTTACTTATTTGGTTTACCCTTTGCATCATCTCGTTGTTAGTTACTTTCTTGGTTCTTCTTCTCTTTGAAAAGATTGTGTGATCATTCTCTTTTACATGTTCAAGCTCTGTTGGTTGTCTTCTTGTTATGGTTTTATGCTCTTATTTATTAGAGTTTTATCAGTGATGAAATGTTCTAGAAACTTTTGATGTCTTGTTAATTGTTATTTAATGCTAGGTATGCTTGTGTATCTGATTTTTTTTTTGTTTCTTTGTCAAAATATATCATTTTTTTTCATTTCCATGTTGTTAACCGCAAATGCTGGTTTACCATTATTTCTTTACTAGAGCTGAAATCTGAACAAGTAGTGATTCTTTTATTTCCTTCTATTGGATTTTGTATTTTATTGAGCTTAGATATATGTGATTCGCTAACTATGGCACACTATTTTATAACTGAAACCTGACTTTTTAGTTTCATCAAATCACTCGTTCAAAGTTTAAACCTCTGTGTGGTTGAGTTTCATTACTGAAGATTCTTTGGTTTTTGTTATCTCTCTAGTTTTAAAGATAGAATGAAGTATCAATTAGACCAGTAAGCTACAGTTTGTTGGTATCTTCTACGTCTTTTTGTTTTGGTCATATCAAGTATCGTCTACATATGTTTTATTATTTGTATTTGTATATAGGAATGTAGTTGAGTTAACTTGTTTGTTCATAATACTTCTTTGCTTGACTTTGTCGGAAACTGAAAGTAGAGATGCGAAGAGTCCGTTGTTTGGTATGGTTCAGTTATTCTAGGCCTTGAATGGTTATAGTTATTTTTTTTGTTAGGTTTTAGTTTTTAGATATTTTTAAAAAAAATCTAAAATTAAAGAAGATTTTAGTTTTCTAATAATTAAGACAAATAATTAGGAACATTAAATTTCCAAAATCTTAACTACTTGTTGGAAACTTAAAAAATAACTCATTTTAAAACTACTATAATAAAAACTTCTCTAAATTAATATTTGATGAATTAATATTTCGATAAATCTTCTCTACATTTGCTTTATTGTTTGTATATATTTTTTAGTTTTTAAATTTTTGTATATTTTAAAAATCGAAAATAAGAAAATTTAAGATTTTCTAAACGTAAGACAAAAAACCAGTTTTCTTAGTTTTCAAGAAAATTAAATTTCCTAAATTTGCTTGATTTTTTGTTTCTTTTTTGGCATCACTTAATCGGAACTTAAATGAATAAAAAATATGATAATTCATTTAAAAACTACTACAATCAAAGGTCTAAGGCTAGTTGATTTTAAGAATTCATTACCGAAATAAAACTAGAATTAATTATTAATTGTATATAATCCTATTAATAATGTCATGAAATTACGTTTTATAACATAGTAATAAAATTATAGTTTATTATTGAGAAATGCAATTGGATATATATTTGGAAATAAACAAATAAATTAGATTAGGTAAAAATATAACTGTTTTTAAATAGTTAAAGAGTATGTCCCTTTTACGAACTGAACAAAAATTTATCAAACTGAATCAAAACCGAAATTAAAACTAACACAAACAGTATAAAATTTTCAATACTGATTTACCTTAACCCAAGCCAAACCTAATAGTTTAACTAAAATTCACTAAAATAATACATTTAATTAAATATGTAGAAAAATATATTTAAATATATTAAAAGTTTATAATACTAATTATAATTAAAATTTGTTAGTTATGTTAGAGCTCACAAAATATGCCAAAATTTGTTAGTTATGTTAGAGCTCACAAAAATTTTGGAATAAATAATAAAGACATATTTAGTCTAAGATCTAATAGGTTTAGGTCTGGGATATAATTTAAGTATACTGAATGAATTATATCTCAAATAGGTCCATTTGGGATAAAATTTAAATATATCGACTAAACTACAAAAATTTATAATATTAATTAAAATTAGTTAGATATATTTGTGTTTGTAATATATCGAATTATATCCCAAGATTACCTATTTCCTAAAACTCAAAAAGTTTGAAATCCGAATAATTCTAATTGAACCAAACTGAATAGCCAAATGTCCATTCTATAACTAAAAAGCAATTGAAATAAAATAACAAAGTAAAATCTATGGATAAAGACGGTATGTTTCGGGAATTTCTCGAGAATTAAAGATCATAAACAAGTCAACTATTCAGGAAATGATTAAGCTTCTACCTCGAACTCAAACATAAATGTATAACTAATCCACTTTCGTGGCACAAATTACTTTATCGAGAAATCTAAGTATATAACTGTCGTTGAATTTCGAATTCTAAACAAGCATTATCAATTAGGTTCAATATGTTTACGTATCGCAATAGCATCAATTTTCGTTGACTAAGGACAATACGCTCATCTATATTTAATCTGATAACCTATAAGGTTTTGGAGAATAGGTTCAACCTAAATTCATAAACTAGTTAGCTAATCTAGTCTAAGCATTCTGAACAACTATAGATGAAAATCTTCTAAAATTATTTCCTATTTGTGTCTAATTCAATGATTCATGATTCCTTTGAAAAACCCTAAACCTAACTAGAGAACTATTCACTCATGGTTGTGGTTAAACAAAACATGATAGATAAATAACTCATAAAATAAATCCAATAGATAAAACAAATTGTATCTCTTCACAAG
The DNA here is from genome assembly GCA_963922655.1 of Cardamine chenopodiifolia. Taxonomy (NCBI): domain Eukaryota; kingdom Viridiplantae; phylum Streptophyta; class Magnoliopsida; order Brassicales; family Brassicaceae; genus Cardamine; species Cardamine chenopodiifolia. The sequence continues at coordinate 435,637 of OZ000486.1, forward strand.
AAATCTTCAAAAACTCTTAGAATAAAATAAGCATGGCATAAACAATGGCTTAAACCTAGTATTTATAGAAAAAACTCGTCTAAGTCGAATCCTAATCATAATTGGAAAAGGAAGCATTATTTCTTTTTTTCTTGGACAGCTTGATTACGCCTGGATCGATCGATCTGGTTTTTGACAGCATACGCATATGGAGATCGATCGGTCCACATCTGGATCGATCGATCTGAAGTGCTCTGGTCGATCTTGATTTTCACGGCTTTCTCTTGGAGAGGACGAATCGATCGATCTGAAAAAATTACTGCTCTTCTTCAAGATGTTAGATCGATCGATCTGGTTAAGCACGACAACTCCATCTAAGTAAGGATCAATCGATCTAAACTTCAATTGACTCCTTTTTGCTTTTTTGTCCCAAACTTCAATCCAAATCGATTAAAACATCTTCCATAGACTTTGTACCAGATAAGACTCAAACACACACGAAACACAACTAAAGTTATATCCATAACCTTAATTTTGGATCGCAGTCGCAGGATCCTCAATTCTTCTTCTTTTTGTTATATTCCTTTTCCTTTTTCTTTTTCTCTTTCGTCAGCCTCAACTATCCATGATCCATACAAGTAAATGTAAACTCTATTGTGTATAAAAATTAGATAGTAGTAGAATATATTAATGGATATATTTAGTCAATTGGATGTATTTGGTGTATAATTGTGTCTAGTTAACATTTAACCAAAAACAAATTTGTGTATACGAAGAACCAAACTTAATTTTTTTTCTGTTAAAGGGTTTTTAAAATTTAATAATTCTTAGTATCCTTGGTCGTTCTGAAAATATAAACCGCACTAATTATATTGATTCCTAAATTTAATAATAATGCGACTATAGTCAACATAATGATTTAGATGTAATGTTTAGTGTCAGCAATTTGTTAAAAATATGTCAGAAATCGCACTGCTAAGAAAATTTAATACCGGTTAACCTAAGTCAAACAGGTTTATGAATTTTTAAAAGAAAACAAAAAAAAACCAAGTTTATGATACAAAAAGCTCAAAATATTATTATCATCCCAAATTCGTTTGGTTTGTTTGTAATCTTTTAAACTCAAAATTAATCTATAATACTCAAAAAGCAATCATTGACCAACTTACACTTGCTAGGCCATAATCTATTCATAATTAGAGCAAATCAGTTTACCTAGTAGTGCCAAACATTTATACATCACGATTTTATTTTCTGTTTTACACAAATTTTCACAGATTTGGGCGGCGCGTTGAGACTCGAGAGAGAGATGTGTGTTATGTTTTACAACGGATATAAATAAAGAGAGGGTAAAATAGACTTTTAAAAAAGCCGTCCTAGTCGACGTGCTAGGCGGTTTCTTCACTTTCTAAAAATAGACGCTTCTCTTTCTCTCTATCGAATGCGTTTTGAACATTTGTCCGAGTAGCAAAAGAAGAATTAGAAAGTCTGATTCCATCTGAATTTCAAAGAAGAATGGCGTCTGTGTCACCTTTGGCTAAATATAAATTGGTGTTCTTAGGAGATCAATCTGTCGGAAAAACAAGCATCATCACTCGTTTCATGTTCGACACAACCTACCAGGTTATATCAAAATCCAATGCCTAATGATTCTATATTCCTTCTGCTTCTCTTGGATCTCACGATTCATCAATATAGGATAAATCAATCCTAATTATTTCTCTGTAGAAATCTTTACCAAATTTACATTATGGCCACTAAACTTTGTTCATTCTCAGGTTACTACTATAGGAATTGATTTCTTATCAAAAACAATGTATCTTGAAGATCGAACTGTTCGTCTCCAGCTATGGTAAGAAATGCTGTAAGCCGAAAAACAATGTAAGCTCGGTTTTTCGCAATCTGTCATCTTCGTATTTCTGTTTAGGGATACTGCTGGACAAGAAAGATTCAGAAGTCTAATCCCAAGTTACATTAGAGATTCTTCTGTTGCTGTTGTTGTTTATGATGTAGCTAATAGGCTCTCATTTCTCAACACATCCAAATGGATTGAAGAAGTCCGCACTGAAAGAGCCGGTGATGTTATCATCGTTCTTGTCGGTAACAAGACAGATCTTGTCGAAAAAAGGTAAAACTATAAGCCACATTAGAAGATCCCTTTCTATTTTTGCAGCTTAATATAAAAGATTGCTTTGTCAAATTGGTCAGGTAAGTCTCAATTGAAGAAGGAGATAGCAAAGGCATTACTGATGTCCTCTCAGTGTTACAGAGTTAAGACATTACTGTTGTCCTCTCAGTGTTAGGTATATCAATATCAATGTTCCCACACAAGATCTCCAATCCAATGAGAGATATTGTTAACTTCTTGTACATTTCAAGCTTTATTAGCTCTCTCAGATACCAGACCTACGTATTCAGAATTCTATATGTGTAGGTCCAACATAACTTCATCATCACACAGCGAACTTGAAAGAGACGAGATGGATGTAAATATCTAGAGATTTTAGTTTCGGCTTTAGATGGTTCAGTGCTTAATGGTGGACAGAATGTGTAAATCAAGAATCATGATCCTTACAAGATAGAGAATATGATGACGATTTTCCTTGAATCAAACGAAGCTGCACGTTTGTATTTTCTCCATCTGTTGGTTGGTGCATCGTGGCATCTCTGCATATAATAACTTAAGTGGCATTACTGGAAATGTTGCATCAGGCAACACAAGCAGAGAATCTTAGTATTACGCATAGATGCCAAAAAGGTTAAGTGACATATCTTACCTGTACTCAAGCTTGCTTGTCTCTGCAATACCTTTTGCGTATGCTGCACGAGAGAAATACTTGAGACTGAGTTTCGAACATGGAGAACTTACCACACTCTCAGATATCACATTCTCAACAACTTCGTCATGAGATGTCTCAACGTTTACGTCTACAACGCATGATTGGTACGAATCTGTACCTCCTAGAAACACATTGATGCAGCTCTGAGTTTTATGAGAATTCAATTGTGTGTCGAGGAGCATCTGATTTTTAAATGGAAGCAGAGCCTTTACAAAGCTCATAAGAGTAAAGTGTGAGGCACATTGCGGACTAGTGTTTCCTAAATCAGGTAGAACCGAGATAGTGCACATATATAAAATGTAGAAATTTAGGACGTGTGACATATCATAGACCCAGACAAGGTTCTTTGCTATTTTCGAGATCCCAAAAAGAACTCACCAGTGTACAAGTATCAATAACATGGTCAGTCTCCTTTACAAGAAGAGGAAACACATCTGCAGTTGAGAATCAAATGTCATCAGCATGCTTGAAACTGCATTATCTTTGGAAACTAACTTTACCTGAAATGGCAACACCATTGTTGAAGCTCAACTTTGATGACTTAAAGCTTGGATACCCAAAAGGTCCATCCGCGCTTACGAATTGCTTCTTCCCCTATGAATATACCCTTCTTTTATTCTTTTTACAGTATCATCCTTATCCATCGATCATAAAAAATGAAATATTAAGGAAGGTTCGGATAGTAATTGCAGAACAAAAACGTTGCTGATTAAGCTGTCCAGATTAAACGTCAAATGAACTATAATACAGATATAATAATTATTAAATTTATATTAACTATTTAGAACACTTAAGTGATCAACATATACATATATGTTTAATAGAATTGTATCATGGACAGACAACAATTTTCTTCCTCAAAGATGAACCTCATCCGGATCAGTTTGTTTTATCTCAACTGGGCAAAATCACGTTTACATGCCCCTCTCGAGTTCCTTAAAAAAATAAAAAAAATCGGAGGAATTTCGGGTTGAAACTCATACTAATCCTTCAACATTCTATGTAAATCTGGGTTTTTTGTGTCACTACAAACATTTACGTATAGCCAAAAATAATTAAAATCAGTAAATCATAATAGAAAAACTCGACTTCTCTAAAAAAAGAGTATTCACAGTGAATTATCAACCACTAAACTAGCACCACTTGGTTCTCTAGTCCGTAATATATTTAGAAATTGGTGTGTATTACAAATAGATCGAACCAAATGATAGGAGTTGGTTTCAAACCAAATCTAAAAGATAGTTTAAATAGAATTTACCCTACAAGCTAGTTTAAGACCTTAAGGGTTTTAGTATCTTTAGATCTTATAAAATTTTGATTGGTTATCTTCCTAATCTGCTGTGGGATATATTAAATGCCCACATCCAGACATCCTTATCATTATTGTCCCTTTTATACACCACAAGTAGAATATTTGCTGAATAGAGAGACTTTGAAACATGCACTAGTATTGTAAAGTGTAAACAACGAACCACTTTGTCCTTTATCCCATGCATAGCCTAAAGTGTCGAAACAAGTATGTCCGCCTCGTTAAATTCATCCTACGACAAACAATATGTTTGTTCATAGCAAGTTGGTATGCAAAGACCCACAAATGACATTTGGGGAAGATCAAGATCGTTGTACGAATGTATTATGTTAGAATATTATAAACTATTAAAATCAACAATTTTTGTTGTAAGAAAAAAAACCCTGAACTATTACCATGGGAAATCATAGATCGACAAAATTAAAATAAATAAAAGTTCTAGTAATAATAAAGACAATTATCAATGTTATTATAAGGTAACAAAACGTTTAGAGGAAGAAAATGATTGATTACAAATGAGTGATGCATGCGATCGCACCGATTAAAGTACATAAAAAGATTTTTTAAAACGAAATAAGATCTATTTAGTAAAAGTATTTACAATTTTTGTATTGATATGAAAATAATAACAAGTTAATACTAGACTTTTAACTCAAATTTATGTTAGAACTAAATATCATATCTAACTTAAAAACAGTTTGTCTCAGGATTCTTAAGAAGTTAATGGAAATGACTCGTAAACCACGCACAAACAAGGATTTTGAGAACCATGGACAAACAAAGACCATGAATATATTGCAGCTAGTATGGATCTTGCCAACTATTTTCTCTATTCTCGCGAACATAAAGATTAATTTGTCCGTTAGGTGTCAAATAAAATAAAATAGAGTAGATGAGAAACAATGAAATTTTTGTACTAACATGACCTTATAGATTCTCATTTAATCTTGTATACTAATTCGGCTTAAGTATTCTAAATAAGACAACATTTCTCTTTACAAGAAAATGACTCATAATTTTCAATTTTAATCTTTTGAATTTGTTTCGCACATTTGTCTCTTTTTTTTCTTTAAATTCTGAGTTTTTTTTCAAAATCCAATTTCATTCACTTTCCAACCATTTTTCTAGTCATATATTAACAAAAAAATTCCGAATTTCTTATTTTTCCTACTAAAGTGTTTACTAAATTATCAAGACATCGGGAATTACAATTTTTTTTAGGTCAAGTGTTACTTAGGATCTGATTGTTAGGGATCATCTGAAGTGAAAGTAAAAAAAAAAAGAATAAATCTTTTTGCTAATTATTGGGTAAAAGTAGATTATGCTAATTATTTTAGAAAAAGAAAAGTAGATTACAGGGTAAAATTAATTATGCTAATTATTTTAGAAAAAATATTAAATCTTTTTTTTTGAATTTTTTTTTAAATTTAAAATTTTTAAAAGATTTACTCTTTTTTTAACAGAACGAAAATCTTTTCGTCTTTTTATCTTCATTGGTGAAAATAATCAGACTTTAACTGATCTTTTTTTGTTTCTTTTAACTCTAACATTGTCAACCAATCAGAATCTTAATCATTTCCTCTCGTTTTTTTTGAAAACAAATTCTGACCAAATCTTATTGTCTGTTTACTCAAAAATAATATTTTGGTGTTTTTCAGATGAACACATGTTTGCTTCCTGTTCTAGATACACAAACGGCAAAAAAAATTACCGAAACAATTGATTTTAATTAATTTATTTTTTTGTCGGCGATTTTAAATCTTATTGCTATTTCTTTCAAAGATACTTATTTTGTCTGATTGACAAAAAAAAAACTTATTTTATCTTAGATATAGCTCAACTCTAGTCAGACTCCGTTTACAAATTTAACCGAAACTAAAATTTTAAAGCTTCTACTAAAAATTTTAAAATACGAGAATGTAGAGTAGAATTAGAAAAATCATATAAACCAGAAGAATATTGTCAACACGTGATAAAATAATCCAAATGATAATTTAATACCCGATTATTATAATATATGATTTAATTTGATAAGAAAAAGGCAGGGTCCCGGAACTTGCGTCAGAAGAATTTTGACTCGAAGAAATTCAATAACGACGGCCATTTCTCATAGTACGGATTCATCTCTCTCACTACTCAGATGCTTCCTTGTTCAATTCCATCTTCACTCTTACCCTTTTGATTTTGGTTTCATAGCTCTTTGATTCCTCTGTTTTCTCTCTATACTAAACAAAGAAGAAGAAGAAGAAGAAAGCTTTCACCTTTACTCTAAAAGTTTCACTTTTTTTTCTTTTAATATTGTTTTCAGTTTTCATGTCTGCTTTGAGGCTTTGTGATCGGAGAAAATAATCTATGGCGGAAGCAAGACGATTCAGTCCTGTTAGTGAATTAGGTGACGTGAAAATTTTGTTCTTTTGTATATTTGGGATATTTTGTGTTTACTGAGTCAAATCTTAATCCGATAATTTTATTTTTTTTGCGATCTATTTGGTGTGAGTATTTGCCTATTTGGTATCACTCATAGTCATCGAAGTTTCAATCTTTATGTATGGAATCTATTTGAAAGGGCTTTTTTTTATCCATTATTGGTCTGAGTGATGATTTGTTCTTGTGGAATCGTATTTTATCTGAATATTCATTTTTGTAAAGCTTTTCTTTTACTGATTTGGTAGTTAAGTTCATCATCACTTGCTTACTTACTTATTATACTTATCCAAGTTGAAAACGAATCTAATCTAAATCTTGTTTTGGGTCTTGACCATCATTTAAGTGGTTTAGTTTTACTTCTTTACTCTTATTTTCTATTCTTAGTTTATGATTGTTTAGGCTGAAAAAGTATTGTAAGTTTCAGTATCTTGAGATAGTTATACTTTAATTAGCTTCTTCTTGATGGGAAGTTGAGTTTTAGCTACTAGATCTGAAGCTACTAATTGAATGTACCCATAGAGTCTCTTAAAGCCTTTTTGATGAATATATTTGTTTTGGTGAATAGAGTCTTAAAGCTTTATTGATGAATGGTATCTTAATTGTACTCATTTTGTGTGTCTTCTGATTGCAATACTTTTGTTCAAGATGTTGGCCAAATACTCTCAGAAGCACGACATCGATGGCTTCGTCCTCCTGAAATCTGTGAAATTTTACAGAACTACCAAAGATTTCAAATTTCTAACGAGCCACCTACTACACCATCAAGTAAGGTTTCTTTGATCATGCTCATGTACAGCCTAAATTTGTGTCCTTTATAAACATTTTCAGTGAAGAATCTAGATGAAACTCAAGAGTTTTAAGAATGATATTCCCTGTCTCATTTTAGGTGGGTCTGTATTTATGTTTGATCGAAAGGTGCTCAGATACTTCAGGAAAGACGGTCACAATTGGAGGAAGAAAAGAGATGGAAAAACAGTGAAAGAAGCTCATGAGAGGTTGAAGGTAGTAGATATAACATTTTTTTTAACTTCATAGTTCTTTGAGAAGTATGGTCAAAAGAGAAGCACCTTGTGATTCTTTAATCCCTATTAGTGAATTCTCTTGCTCATAAATATCTGTGCAGGCTGGAAGCGTTGATGTTCTACATTGTTACTATGCGCATGGACAAGACAATGAAAACTTTCAAAGACGCAGTTATTGGTTACTTCAGGAGTAAGCTAAATATAACATTAACAACATATACTTGTGATCTTAAACTATTATGATAGATTCCCTCTCTCTCTCTCCTCTGATTAAGGCTAATATGTCTTCGACGTTGACGAGAGCACAACACCTTTGCTAAGTTTCTTGTTATTTATTTGTTGGTGACTAATGCAGAGAGCTTTCCCACATAGTTTTTGTTCATTATCTCGAAGTTCAGGTTTGAACCCATCCTCTTATTTGCTAATTACTCTCCCTCAATCTTTTTTCTTTTCACGGAAGTTGACACTTTGAGAGCGAAATTTGTAAATGAATCAGGGTAGTAGGGTTTCTACTTCTTTTAATCGGATGCAAAGGACTGAAGATGCTTCTCGGTCTCCTCAAGAAACTGGGGAAGTTTTGTCCAGTGAACATGATGGTTATGCTTCTTGCAGCGTCACTCAAAATGATCATTGCAATCATTCACAAACTACTGACTCAGCAAGTGTCAATGGTTTTCAAACTCCAGAACTTGAAGATGCTGAATCAGGTGCTTCTTCTTTCACGCATGATGTCACATCTACATTTGATGATGCCTTGCTTTAGTAGTGTCTCATCATATGCATATTACTTACATTCATTCTGCAGCATACAATCAGCAGGGGAGCTCCATAGTTTACTCTCATCAAGAACTTCAGCAGCCTGCAACTGGAGGAAGCCTTACTGGTTTTGATCCTTACTATCAAATCTCTTTGATGCGTAAGTTCTTGGTAACCTGGTTTTATGCTCTCTTTTTCTATCCAGTAGAAGCATAAGTACCAGTAATAGCCGTCTGATACCTCCAATCGGCATATGTTGTCTTACCTTTTAGCAGCCAGGGATAGTTATCAGAAAGAGCTTCGCACAATCCCCGTAACAGATTCTTCAACTATGGTAGACAAAAGCAGAGCTATCAACGGTCCTGGAGTAATGAATGGGTTAAGAAACAGGAAATCCATTGATTCCCAAACCTGGGAAGAGATTTTAGGAAATTGTGGTGCTGGAGTTGAAGGCTTACCGTTGCAGCCTAACAGTGAGCATGAAGCGCTGGAACAAATACTCCAAAGCTGCTCTTTTACTATGCAAGATTTTGCCAGTCTACAAGAGTCCATGGTCAAAAGTCAGGTATACACAATTCTTATTGTATTTGGCTCAAGTTCTTCAATCCTCTTACTCAGTTGTACTGCTGTGTAATCCTTTTCTAATTGATATTCTATGTATCACAGAATCCGGAGTTAAATTCAAAACTTACATCTGACCGTACCGTGTGGTTCCAAGGACAAGGTTTACGCAGCATTTAGCTTGTTTCATAAAAAGTTTGGAACTTACTTGTCCTTAAAAGCTAACCTTCAAATTTTTTTGTATCAACTGCAGATATAGAGCTAAATGCTATAAGCAATTTATCCTCAAATGAAAAAGCTCCATATCTATCTACGATGAAACAGCATCTGTTAGACGGTGCATTGGGTGAAGAAGGTTTGAAAAAGATGGACAGTTTCAATCGATGGATGAGCAAAGAACTTGGAGATGTTGGTGTTATCGCTGATGCAAATGAGTCCTATACTCATTCAAATTCGAGAACCTACTGGGAAGAAGTTGAGAGTGAGGAAGGGTCCAATGGTCACAACTCTAGAAGGGACTTGGATGGATATGTTATGAGTCCTTCACTCTCAAAAGAACAGCTCTTCAGCATCAGTGACTTCTCTCCAAGCTGGGCGTATGTGGGTTATGAAGTGACGGTAAACACTCTTGCTCAATTTATCCTTTCTGGGAGTCAAAAGATAGGTTTGTGCTCATTTCTTTTGCAAAAAGTTTAGGTTATTATCACTGGAAAATTCTTAAAGACTTGGGAGGAGGCTGAAATTGGCGAGTGGTCTTGCATGTTTGGGCAGACTGAAGTTCCAGCAGATGTTATAGCTAATGGTATTCTCCAATGTGTTGCTCCTATGCATGAGGCTGGAAGAGTTCCATTTTATGTAACATGTTCCAACAGATTAGCATGCAGTGAAGTGCGTGAATTCGAGTATAAGGTTGTGGAGTCTCAAGTTCTTGATGGAGAAGCAGACAATGAGTCTACTATTGAATGCCTTGAGGCAAGATTTGTTAAACTGTTGTGCTCAAAATCTGAAAGCTCAAGCTTCGTTTCCGGGAATGACAGAGATTTGTCCCAACTGAGCGAGAAGATTAGTTTACTGCTTTTCGAGAACGATGATCAGTTGGATCAGATGCTAATGAATGAAATTTCCCAAGAAAACATGAAAAACAACCTTTTGCAGGAAGCTCTGAAAGAAAGCTTACACTCATGGCTTTTACAAAAGATAGCAGATGGTGGAAAAGGTCCAAATGTGTTGGATGAAGGTGGTCAAGGTGTATTACACTTTGCAGCTTCTCTTGGTTACAACTGGGCCTTAGAACCGACAATAATAGCCGGTGTAAGCGTTGATTTTCGTGATGTAAATGGTTGGACCGCACTTCATTGGGCAGCTTTCTTTGGCAGGTAAGTCACTTCTAGAAAGTGTTCACTAGTTCATCTTCTTTTTCTTTGATTTTGGTTTTTAAAACAAAGATTACTTTCGTATTCAGGGAGCGTATAATTGGTTCGCTCATAGCTCTTGGTGCTTCTCCTGGAACTTTAACTGACCCGAATCCAGATTTCCCATCAGGAAGCACACCTTCTGATCTAGCCTATGCTAATGGTCACAAAGGAATTGCTGGCTATCTCTCAGAATATGCCTTAAGGGCTCATGTTTCTTTGCTCAGTCTAAATGACAACAATGTGGAAGCAGCGGTTGAGACTGCCCCTAGCCCATCCAGCTCATCATTAACAGACTCGCTGACAGCTGTACGCAACGCTACTCAAGCAGCAGCTCGGATTCATCAGGTTTTCAGGGCTCAGTCTTTCCAGAAAAAGCAAATAAAAGAACTTGGAAATAGCAAGCTTGGAATGTCAGAAGAGCGTGCTCTTTCCTTGCTTGCTCCTAAAACACACAAACCAGGAAGGGCACATAGTGATGATTCCGTACAAGCTGCTGCTATCCGAATTCAGAACAAGTTCCGCGGTTACAAGGGAAGAAAAGACTATTTGATTACTAGGCAAAGAATCATCAAAATACAGGTTTAATGTTTTGATAAACCAAAGCAATGTTCTTGATTCATGTTTAATTACCGAAATTCTTAACAGTTTTAACTGGCAAACGTGCAGGCTCATGTAAGAGGTTATCAGGTAAGAAAAAACTACAGGAAGATAACTTGGTCAGTGGGGATATTGGAAAAGGTAATATTGCGTTGGAGACGGAAAGGAGCTGGTTTGCGCGGCTTTAAGTCAGATGCATTTGTTGATAAAATGCAAGATGGAACAGAGAAAGAAGAAGATGATGATTTTTTCAAACAAGGTAGAAAGCAAACAGAGGAACGGCTACAAAAAGCTCTTGCAAGAGTGAAATCAATGGTTCAATATCCTGAAGCTAGAGATCAATACCGTCGATTACTAAATGTGGTCAACAATATTCAAGAAAGCAAGGTAAACAGTAATATTAAACTAAACTCAATCTTTTTAGAATCAACAAAACTGAGCAATCTTGATTCTTTTTGGTTTGTAGGTTGAAAAGGCTCTTGAAAATACAGAAGAAGCAATTTGTTTTGATGATGATCTGATAGATATTGAAGCATTGTTGGGAGATGATGACACATTGATGTTGCCTATGTCCTCACCTTTGTGGAACGCTTGAACACAAATCACTATCAAGCTTTATGTGATATTGTGTCACAGTATTGACTTATAAAACTTGTAAATTCTTATGTAATCTCTCTTATCATGTTCTGTAACTGCATTCATTACTCTAATTTATATGATAATATTTGAAACGTAAATCTAACTTATATAACCAAATAGTAACCTTCCTTGCCGTTAATGTTTAAACTGTACATGGCTTGGTTTCCATTAGTATAACGAAAAATACTAATTATATGTTCTTGTCGAATGATTAAAATTACCATATTTCTCTATCTTGTTCCGAGACTCTCATAGAGCAAGATGTAACCATGATCAGTATTGCTTGAGTACTCTTGTGATGAACCGAAGAATGTTTGAACAGCAGATTCTTCAATCATTTCAACAATCTCATCATCAAAGAAGAGCCATTGGTTATGCGATTTCACGAGGCTAACATAGTGACCATGGTTGGGTCCACGTCCTACATGAACCACGACTGCAAAGAGAGAGTACTCAATGTTCACATACTCTTCCACTGTATTGCTGAATTTCAGTTCCAGAGGGAAGACTAATCTGTAAGATAGCTTCTTGTAGCGGCCCAACTGTTCTATGTATTTTGAACCGTTTTAGATGTATTACTAAGATATGTGGTTTCTTGATCTTCATCCTCTTCTGTGCTTCTTATAAACTGCGCAAAATATCATAAAACAGTTTCACGATGAAGAGTGAACTAGAAGGGCTTGAGTTGACATGTAAGAGTTATGTGGAATTAAGGAAGAGCTTTTTTTACCTGCAGCATTTGTCACAGAAAAAATTGTCTTCAGAGTGTAGAGTCTCTGTGGAGCTAAAGTTTTTCAAACAGCTAGTTATTGAACTGTTTTGTTCAATATCAAGGCTCAGGTCTAGGAATGTTTCGTCTCTTGCTGTTACTGTCTCACATCGCTGACACCTTGTCTCGTTGGTAAGTGTACCCTGTAATGAGTTAACACATGCTAAACCCCTTGAGATAACTGAAAAAAAAACCTTTACAACATGTGATGCTAACTTTTGAGGCTGGGTTTGCTTTAGGGACAAGGAAATGTAAGCTTTATCCTGTAATTTTATTGATGCTTACTGCATCCATGGTGAAGGTAACTAAGTCTTTGAGAAAATAATTTATTCGCATATGTATCTCCATGGAGCCAAAAATGCACTGATCATCCCTATGAATAAAAGATATGCCATTTATTAAATGCATCTAACCTGAAAAATTTTGTGCACCCATGTAACAATAGGCTCTTTATGAACACCCTTTTGCCTTAGGAAAGTTGGGTCCATTTGCAATCTTATCAGGAGATGATGAATTTTCATGGTCTGTGTTTGTAGCTTGTGCCTCTTTCTCTAAGATGTCAACAAGTTCGTTAAGCAAATAATTCAGGAACTCATGTGCATCCTGCATGAGAATAATAACAAAATTTAATCAAACGCAATTATCAAGTAGATGATGACAAAAACATGTTGATGAAAGATTAAAAGCCTAGATGAAGCAAACACATTCATACATCTGCAATGCCATACTTTTAACAACTAGTGAAATAAAACAAAACCAACATTACTTCTTTTGCTTTCTTAATAATTAAAACATATCCATACATCAAAACCAAAACCTAAGTCAAACAAATAATTAACGAGTGATTGCTAACCAAATTTCTCATACATAGTCAAATCCAAATGTAATTCCCTAAGGTAACGAATCATTCATTTTTCCAAAATCTTATATGGTAATCACCAAATGTACGCATTATATCGTGAAGGAGAAGAATCTCAAATGAGGATTCGAGAGAGTGAGATAGAATGGGACCTGAAAAATACTGTTACAGTAACAATGAGGATCCAATGAGGGAGATTTTCAGATTTCCAAGGTGTTTGAAAGTGCGAAGATGATCGAATTAGAATTTCTTAATTTTGCTCTGATCTACGCTAATAAATTCCACTGTCGAGTAATTTAAAAGGAAAGATAAACAATAATCTATGTCATGTCGTTGACCAAAAAACATTAAAAAAATAATTAACGAGTTTGCGAAAATGAATTAGAGAAATACGTGAAAACTTATCCTCTAGATTATCGAGACTCATGGGCATTTTTTTAATATCAAAAGATTATTAATCAAACTCATTTTCTTCCTAACTTAAAAAATATTTTCAAATTAAAATAATATTTTCGATTACGACATTGTATCAAAGAAAATACTAGTTTCATATAGTTCAGTTACATTACAACTAGGCATTTATATTATAAGAAATATTTATGCTAGATATTGCCAAGGCTCAAGATTGATGGACTCACCTTAGTTAGTATTTTTGACTTCAAGCATTTTGGATTGTAACAAAAAGCTAAATAACTGGAAACATTAGAATGGTGGGTTAATATATGATACTATAAGAGACGGCCACACAACTGGAAACATCTACAATCCTATAAAGGATCATGATAACTCAGTACCATGGCAGTATGGAGCACAGCAGCAATCCCAAAACATTGATTCCTCACATGGTTGTTTGTCTTGAATCAAGGACAGGATCGCTGGATGGGGTCTCCCTGTGGACCCACGATGTCTCTTATAGAATCACTTTTACTTCGAGCAAACATCGGCGCTGAGATCCTGCTTAACTCCTGCTCGATCGTGGGATCTATCTCTCTTAGCAATCTCAAGTAACACCGGTCCGAAAGCAAGAAGGAAACTCCAGCAAATCGCGTGGCACGCCACCATCTACATCATCTGGTTCAAGTAGGGTTCTCACCTAATTATGGGTAAATAGATGTTATCTTTAAGTGTTTTCTGGGCTTCCAAAAACTGGGTCTTCTGGCTTTTTAAAACAATTTATTTTTCTTTGCTTTAAATTGAATACCCATTAATAAAGAAAAATAAAAAGCTAAGCAAAATTAGTTTACCAAAAAAAAAGAGAATCTTCATTTTTTGGCACAAATTCTTAAGGATTTTCATTTTTTACCATTTCACTGTTCTAAGTATTAATTTGCTATTTTTTGATGAAATTAATACTATTTATAACAATTTTACCCTTATGATTTAAATTTTGTTGATACATTGAAACACATAGATATATTTCTATTAATATTTTGTAAATGCATAGTTTAGATTTTAATCAAACTCAAAATATAACCTCAAATAATAGATTTAAATTCAAAACTAAAAGCTAAATTACAAGTAGAAAACTCAAACATAATATGTTTAGCTACCCAAACATAAAATTAAACCCTAAATAATAGATTTTAACAAAACTAAAAATTAAACCCTAAAGCATAAATAGAGAACCCAACCATAATGTCTTACCTATTCAAACTCAAAACTAAATCATAAATTATAAATAGAGAACCCCAAACATAATATGTTTAACTACCCAAACATAAAATTAAACCATAAATAATAAATTTTAACCAAAATAAAAACTAAACTCTAAAATATAAATAGAGAAATCAACCATAATTTTTTACCTATCCAAATATATAACTAAATCCTTAGTTATAAATACAAAATCCAAACATTATCGTCCGTGTACAAATTATATTACATAAATTTGCTTACAAAACACAAAGACAAAAAATGAATATCAATAAATCCAAAAGGCAAAAGTGTTATCTCCCCATGGATTGAGTGACAAAATCTGAACTTGCACATTAAAGTAAAAAAGTGGCAAAAACCAAATGTCATTGCTATAATAGTGGCTTTTTTTAAATTAACTAAAAGAACCGATAAAATAGTATCAAGGGTGGATGTGAACACATTTCAATGACAAGGACATTTAAAGAGGGCAAAATGTCAATTACTATTTGTTTGTGGCTCTTCTGTGCATTAATACAAACATTTTGGTGTGATCTATTCAATAAAGTAATATTAGGGTGGATGTGTACACATTTCATATAACTCAGGACAATATTGCAGTTTTTTTCCTTTTCTTTGAAATGAAACGCGACCGTTTTTGACGACGAATCAAACCCTTAAACACTAAAAGTCGTATTTTTATGTGTTAATCATGTATTAGAGTAAATTCGGGTTTGTGTTACTGTGTTTAAGCTATGGATTGAATATTTTTATAGATCATTACAATGAGACGATGACGACTACTAAAGAAGATTATTATTCTACTTTCAATCTGCAAATTGCCTTGAACTTTGAGAGACTCACGAGAATGTTGTTATTTTTTGTGTTTACATTGTTTCGTTCAAAGTTTCTGATATTTACAAAGTCAAGGCAATTCAATTCAAACGGTTTGATTTGTAAACGTTTCTCGTGATCTGTTGGTATTGAACTTATGGGAGAAATCAGAGAAACCGCACGTCCGTACATGCCTATATATAGTAAGGTCATTAGCAACACGAACGTATACTCATCTAAGAAGAAGAATAATAACTAAAAAGATTCCAAGAAAATATATACTAACAAAGCAAAGTACATTTTACAATCACTTTATATAATTTCATGATGGTTTCGATGGAGGCTTTAGCGATGGCAGGAGCGGATTTTCAAGAATGGGGACTTAGTATCGAGGAATGGGAGCTTCAAGAATCCGTTGTTCCGCCCCATTTGCTTGCATATGATTCTGAAGAAGAAGAAGATTCTAAAGTAGAGGAAGATCATCGAAACGGTGATGATTATGAAGATGAAGATGATTATCACCGAGGTGATGATGACGTTGATGATAGAGTTTTCAATGTCTTAGCGGTTAAACAAGCGGTTACTTGTGACATAAGAGCTTCGGTTGGGAAATTGATTGAACAGTCCATCGCACACATCTTTGTTCACCTCAAGCATATTAAGTTCTTAACACTTCTTCTTGAGAACTTTTTGTTTAGCCATGTTCTTGATTTTCTTTTGTAATCGTTTTAAGAGGTTTTTGGTCATTTTGTCAATTGTTTTATGAGGATTTTTTCATAATGAGTGTATTAAATGTGATGATTTGTACTCAATTTTGATAAATTGAATCCATTCAAATAAACCTGTACATATGTATCCTTTTCGTTTTGTTTGTTCTGTATGAAAGCTCAAATTCAATAATACCAAACCAAACAAGAAAAAACTCGAACTGAAACTAAAATCTCTTTCAATAATTGTGATAGAAAAGTGATATATCATTTCTTTGAATAAGCGAACTTAAAATTAAATATTTGAAGATTCTATTATATTCTTACAAATATGTTGACTCTTAATTAGAATTGGGTTCTAATTAACATTTTAATATTATCCCGAGCTATGTACATTATCATGTTTTAAAACTTTGTGTGAAATAACGGTAAAATTTTCGTAATTTTTAAGTTTATAGTATAATTGAAATTCCGTGATATCTATGTTTATGTTTTTGAATGATAATATAAAATTTCAGGCTTTTGGATTCAATGTTTATAATTCAACTCTTGATAGTCAATGATGTATTAACCATGGTTTAACATGATTTGAAAAATATAATATTTTAATATGCCGACCCTAAACTTCCGAATCAAATATGTTTGGCTTATTCATTCACGTTTAATTCTTTCTCTAAGAACACAAAAGGGAAAAGTCTCATTTTCACGTTCCATCATCGATCATTCAAAAGAAAGATAAACGAAACTTTTATGAATCGTAAAAAATCACGAGAATCTCGACTTTAGTGTTATTATCAACTCACCATGACGTTGGCATCAATACGTAATATCTTACGCCTATGAATTGGTGTCATTAAATATTTCAAAATCTGGTGGTCTACATCGAATACTAATTTTTTATAGATTTGAAATAATCTAAATCTATAATCATGATCTCTTGACATCAAGCAATATATCTATGATAATTACAACATCATTATAAGCAGGACTACAAGCCATAAAAGATAAGTTTAGAAAACTTCACTAGGTGGTTTAGATTAGTAAAAAAAAACAAGAAATTTATAATTTGGATTTTTTGTCATCTTAATTTATTAAGAAAATCAGAAAATAAGTAATTGCTGTAACAAACTCCAGACTTTTCAAACAATGGACATAGCAAGAACAGAGAAACAAGTTATTAAAAGCAAGATTTTTTTTTTTGGTAACATGTAAAGTAATTATACCATTTTCAAATTTATGACAGCCATTACAAAGAAAACAAAATGAAAAGACCGAAAAACTACAGAAAAAAATTAAGATAACAATAAATACAAACAACAAACACAACAAGTTAAATACATGCGATAACCCAGCCAGTAGAACCATGATAAAGAAAAACTGATTCCGAACTGCACAATTCAGACATTCGCGTGATTGCTTTACCTCTAAGGAACTCGAATCTTCATCATTGTTTCCACGAGTAACTCCCATCCGAGGCCAGCCCTCGTACCTCAGTAGAAGGAACATCTACAACTTTTCTGAGAACTAACACAAAAACGAGACTGATACAGTGAAACCAAAACACACTCGGCGGCACAAGAGTTTCTTTGGGTAGTCAGAGAAGGCGCCTTCGACCACCATTCTGGAGCGTGAAGCCACATACATACATTTTTATATCTATCAAGGACGAAGACGGCTAGCCTTTGCTTACCGCTGGTGAAATCAAACCAACCATTAAGGTAATTAATTATATATTTTCACAGAAATTTAACATATTTAACCAACTATTACTTTGAATATATGATCATATATATAACATATTATATAGTATCTGGGAAGAATATTTCTTGTGTTGTAGTGGAAATTTATTAAGTTTTTTAAAAATATGTGTTGAAAAAAAGTTATTTAACGTATTGGCAGAAAAAAGAAATGCAAAAACATCCAAACAAGACAAGAAAAAAGTGTTGTTGCTATATCATTTTTTGGAGTTAGAATGGCATAAACTTATTGTGAGTTTTAGTGAGATTTTAGCTGAAGCAAAAAGTGGAGAAATGACATTAAAAAAACGTTTTACTCCTTTTGTAGTCAAACTCAACAAAGAAAAGAACAAAAAAAATAATTTGGCAATTTTGGGAGAAATTTATGTTTCGCATAAAGTTAATTATTCGAGTTGACCCATGAGTTCATACATAGAAAAGTAAACTAATAAGAACCGTTTATTATTTGTCAACTTGCTAAAACTAATAAAAATCATTATATATTATTAATTTTGTAGGAACTTGTAATGGCGGCGCCGGACAACCCATCAAACGCCGTGGAATGGGCCATGGCGGAGATGATAAACAAACCGGAGATTCTCCACAAAGCTATGGAAGAGATCGATAGAGTCGTCGGCAAAGAAAGATTAGTCAAAGAATCCGACATCCCAAAACTTAACTACATCAAAGCTTTTCTACGTGAAGCTTTCCGTCTTCGTCCCGTCGCCGCCTTCAACCTCCCACACGTGGTACTCTCCGACACGACCGTCTCAGGCTACCATATCCCTAAAGGAAGTCAAGTTTTACTTAGTCGTTACGGTCTTGGTCTAACCCTAAGGTTTGGTCTGATTCACTTAGCTTCAAACAGGAGAGGCATCTCAATGAGTGTTGGGAAGTGACTTTGACGGAGAATGATCTCCCTTTTATCTCGTTCAGTACCGGAAAGAGAGGATGTGCTGCTCCGGCGTTAGGTACGGTGATAACCACCATGATGCTTGCGAGGCTTTTGCTAAGGTTTAAGTGGAAACTACCCGGAGGTGAGACACGTGTCGAGATAATGGAATCGAGTCATGATATGTTTCTTTCGAAACCTTTGGTAATTGTCGGAGAATTAAGGTTGTCAGAGGATGTTTATCCAACGGTAAATTGAGGCTAAGGTGACGTACGGCGAGGAGATTTATATTTTATGAATACTTATATGTGTATAACCAAGTTTGGTAGTGAACCAAACTTTGTTGGGTTTTAAGGTTGGTCCGTTTTGGAAACACTTGAAGTGTGTTTCCCCTTGCTTTTTGGTTTCTACATATATAATTTTGCTTTTGCATGCGTTGATAATAAATAAGGTGTTCACATAGAATAGAGTACACTTACTGTATATATCTCTTTCGTTCGTTTGAAGAAATAAATTTTCATAGCGATTGTGTGATCTGAACAATTTACTTCGTAAAACAAAAAGATTATCATGAGAGAACATATGCAACTTTGCTTTCAACTATTTAACAAAAAAAAGGAAAAAGAACTTGGCTTTCAACTATTTGTCCTGGGCATTAAGAGTAAAGGGTAGGGTAATCAAGGGTAAGAATAGGGTAATCACGAGTAATACCGGTATCGAAAATTATTATCCAAAATATACCTTTCAAGAAAAAAGGTTGGGTAAAGGGTAAGATAAGGTAATAAGTATAGTAAAAATTCACTGTCCGAATGGGTAATTTATGTGATTAAAATACATATCCAAACGGATAATTCGGATAAAATAACCAAAAAAACTAGATCATTATCCAAAATACAACTTTGATTATCAAGTCATATTCTAATTCAAAATGAAAATTTTCATTTTCAAATCCAAATTTTCATCCAAAATACATTTTTAGTTAATTTGTCAATCTAAGCATATAAAAATATTTGTGATCTTTATCACCCACTTAAAAGCTTCCTCTGGCAAGTGTTGTTGCTGCTACGTTTTGCATCTCTAAAAATAAACCATGAGATCGTAAATTTTCGACAATATACAATATCAAAATATTACAAATATACATAAATATAACATATATACACCTTCTTTAACAACATGCAAGATGGGTTAAGGTTTTGACTTTTAAGTGATTGTGTAAGGTTTTGACTTTTAAGTGTTTGCGGAGGTGATGGGAAAATAAGAGAACAAAGAAAACAGCATTTACATGCAAAACATCTAAAAATCTTAATTATCAAATATATAATTTTATATAATCGTAAAAACGTAATTACCCTAATGGATAGTTTGGGTACTCTGGGTAGTACCCGATCCGTATCCTTATCCACAATAATAAATTATTGTTATCCAAATAGATAATTTTGGTTATCTTTATCCGAAATATTTGTGTAATTTATGGTTGGTTCAAGGTAGGATCGGATGACCCGATCTGAAGTGCCCAGACCAATCAACTATAGTTCTTACCATAACAGAAATTTGATTAGTTCTTTCTCCTCTCATCGCACCACCAACATGCTTAACAGTCCTATGATCAATGTTAATGGTGGGTTTAGCCCCCGCCCCCTCATTTAAGCCCACTTGAATCAAGATCGCCCCGTTAAGCAAATAGAAACAGTCCATTAAAGAAGGAGACTCTTTTCTAGGAGAAAAAGCGGATAGCTTCCAGAAATTACGAGCTTTTCACGCCAAGTTCATCGCTTCCAATTTATTATTTTCAGTTCGACACTCCCAGTTTGTCGTTTTTTGCTCGTCATTTCCAGTTTGTCGCTCCTTGCTCGTCATTCCCAGTTTGTTACTTTTAGTTTGTCGCTCCTGGTTTGTCGCTCCCAATTCGTCGCTCTTGCGTCGTTGCTCCCAATTTGTCATTCCTAGTTCGTCTCTTCTTGCTCATCATTCACAGTTTGTCGCTCTCAATTTGTCGTTTCTTGCTCGTCGCTCTCAACTCATCGCCCCTAGTTTATCGCTAAAAGTTCATCATTCCAGTTCCTCACTCTCAGCTCATCGCTCTTTGTTCGTTGTTCCTAGTTCATCGCTTCTAGTTTATCGTTTCCAGCTCATCGCTCTTTATTCGTTGTTCCCAACTCATCACTCTCATTTGTTGTTCTTTGTTTGTTATTTTTAGTTCATCGCTTTCAGTTTATCGCTTTTTGCTCATCACTCCCAATTTGTCACTCCTAACTCATTATCCCAACTTGTCACGTCTACCAACTATACTTATCTCTCATGAAGACTTCTCATGACAACCTCCTATGTCAACCTCCAATAATAAATTACGAATGGCTTGATCCTTCTCCCAAATATATGTAAGCAATCCTTCACAAAGCACAACTATAAAATAAAAGACGCATCAACCCGATGAATCATTGCATGGCGGAGCCATGACTTCATTTAGAACATAATTCTTCGAACTGCTTATATTTTACTTTGTTGAAAACCACATCCAACAATCAAGATTCTCGATGTAGATTTCTTTGATGAAGCAAGAAAACAAACACACTCCGTTCCAATTTATTATATATTTTGGCTAAAAACATATTTATTAAGGAAATTGCTTTTTAACCAAAATAATTATTAAATAAATATATTAAAAACAGTTTTTGGAAAAGAAAAAGACAACGATAATGCAAATTACCATTTTGAAGATTTGGTCAACTTCATCATTAATTATTATTAGATTAAAATAAATAAAAAATTTGTACAGATATTTGAAAAAAATATTATAAAATAGAATTAAAAAATGGCTAAAACATCAAATAATGTGGAACAAAGGGAGTAAGAATAAATATATAGAAACAACAAGAAGTAGTACCATGTGGGCTCTGGTTAATTAAGGTCACATGGAAGCCTAACTGCTTACAAAAGTGTGTTCTTCATCGGTTATTTTGAGGAGTAACAAAATACATGTGGTTTTGTAGTAATTCATGGATTGATCAAACCAGAATGAAGAAATGGGATGGTCAATATATAGGAAAAAAGTTGTAAATTTTTATCTGGAGATATATGATATAATAAAATGAAATGGAGATAATAGATACCAACAAAATATTATTCATCTATAATTATTAATATTTTTTATTTTAAGTATCAATATGATTCCATTTATTTATTTACATTCTAGAAAAGAAAGGGCTACGTTGTTGTTCTAGCAAACTCCTTTCATTCGTTTCTCTCTACTCATCAGTTTTCTTTATCTCTCTCCCCGGAGTTCTTCCTTGTTCCGTCCACCATTGATTACGGTACGATTCACCTTCTTCAACTCCATCTCTCCACTAAATTGAAATCAACCTCTGTATTCGTCTCTTCTCTTTTTCTACAATTAAAACCATCGAAGCAACTATTTTTTTCTAAATTTCTAAAAGATTTTGTCTTTTTTAGTTTAGTGAATGAAGAATTCGTCTGTTTTTGTGATTGGTACTGTTTAATTTCATAAATTTCTGTTTCTGCTGTGTTTGAAGACCATTGTTTTAAGTCTTGTTTAATTTCTCTCTGTGTATCGCATTTGCTTCTTAGGTTTGAAAAGCTTGTAGCTTTATTTGATTCATGATTTTTTCTGCATATATAGAGTATTTTGAGTCTGAAAGCTAATTAGTTATGTTGCTGCAGTGAGTGTATTGAGGAGCTAGCTCAATGGCTCTAATACAATTTGGAAGTACTTGTGTTTCTCAATTTGCAGTGAAAGCTTATTATCCGAGCAGAGTCGAATCAAGTCGCCAACCAAAGTATGATTTTTCTGTTATAAGTCTCTGAATTTCATTTAGTTCTTGACATAGTGGTATTGAAACTAGTTTCTGTCGCTTTAAAGACTTTCAAGGATTTTGATATCTTCACATTGCACATCTTAAGATTACTCTTCTTAGAATTTTTATTAAATTTAGTATTATTTGATTTCTGGACTGAGAGTTTTACTGCGCTAATTAGTAGTAATTCTTGGAAATCGAGAAACGAGAAGGGAAGTTATCGGAAGAGATTTATTTCTGAATTAGCATTGAAAGTTTCCCTTTTGATAACTTTGCAGTTCCATGGGCCAAATAAATTTTTTGGGAGCTTCAAGGTCCAGTATGTTCTCACATATGTCCTTGCCCTTCTTGTTGATGATGGGAATGTCCAGAAATATGCATCCTCGTAGAGGATACCGCTTCACTGTTAGAGCTGATGCAGTATGTGTTCCTATTTTCTTCCCTTTACAGAATGCTCACATCTCAGCTTCGCTACTTTTTATGTGATCTTGATTGCTTTGTGTGCAATTCTAGGATTACTATTCGGTGCTCAGAGTTTCGAAAAATGCAACCAAATCTGAGATTAAAAGCGGTATGTTTCCGCTTTTCTGAATGTGAGAGATTCCCTTATATATAGATGATTTGCATATGTTTCCATCCATGATCAAACTCGTGATTTGAATTCTTCGCTTTTGTGTTCCTGTGTTTTGTTTTGACTTGTTCTTTTTTGGTATGACATTGATTCGCTCATCCTTGCTCTTGTTTCAGCTTATCGGAAGCTGGCTAGGAATTACCATCCGGATGTTAACAAGTAAGTGAAAACAAGAAGACTGCAAACTTTAGATTGTTGTTGTTCCCCCATATTGAAAACTCATAGGCATTAGTGAAATACAGACCGGGAAATATGAAATGCTCAGAAACTGCTTGTTTTCCTTCAAGACTGATACTTTCAGGTTCAAAAATTGTTACCGTCTTGTTTACAAGTTTATTATATGCTTACAGGGATCCTGGCGCTGAAGAGAAATTCAAAGAAATAAGTAATGCATATGAGGTGAAAATGAAACCCAATTTCTCCTTTGTTTCTAGAGATGCTTTATTAGCCTTTTGAGGTTTCTGTTGACTCAAGAACAAAATTTTGTTCTGCAGGTTTTATCAGATGATGAAAAGAAATCTCTTTACGATAGGTATGGTGAGGCCGGACTTAAAGGCGCTGGTGGAATGGGTGGCATGGGGGTACGTTGTTGAAAACAAAGATTTACAGATTTATTCTTTATAGACACTCGAAGCCAACTCTCTTTTTTTTTAATTAACTTTTCAATAGGATTTTAGTAATCCGTTCGATCTATTCGAGTCATTATTCGAAGGCATGGGTGGGATGGGAGGAGGTGGAATGGGTAGAGGTTCAAGAAGCAGAGCAGTGGATGGTCAAGACGAGTATTACACTCTAATCTTAACCTTCAAAGAAGCGGTTTTCGGGATGGAGAAAGAGATAGAGATATCCCGGCTCGAAAGCTGTGGGACTTGTGAAGGTTCAGGTGCAAAACCGGGAACCAAAGCGACCAAATGTACCACGTGTGGTGGAAAAGGCCAAGTGGTTTCATCAGCAAGAACTCCACTCGGCGTATTCCAACAAGTCATGACTTGCTCGTCCTGTAACGGCACTGGAGAGATCTCCACTCCGTGTGGTACTTGTTCTGGAGACGGACGCGTGAGGAAGACAAAACGGATAAGTCTCAAAGTACCAGCAGGAGTTGATTCAGGTAGCCGGTTAAGAGTGAGAGGAGAAGGTAATGCTGGGAAGAGGGGCGGGTCACCGGGCGATCTGTTTGTTGTTATAGAGGTTATACCAGACCCGGTTTTGAAACGAGACGATACAAATATTCTCTACACTTGCAAGATATCGTATATCGATGCAATCTTAGGGACGACATTGAAAGTACCAACAGTAGATGGGACGGTGGATTTGAAAGTACCAGCGGGGACACAACCGAGCACAATGCTGGTGATGGCGAAAAAGGGAGTTCCGGTATTGAACAAGAGTAATATGAGAGGGGATCAGTTGGTGAGAGTGCAAGTGGAGATACCTAAGAAATTAAGCAAGGAAGAGAAGAAGCTTATCGAGGAACTTGCTGATATGAGCAAGAACGAGACTGCTAATAGCACCAGGAGATGATTTGAAAGAAGACAATTTTGACATTGAAAATGTGAATCTTTTATATGTACTTTGGTCTACTCTAGCTGTGATATTTTGGGATGTCTGATGAAAAGTTCAGTAACTCATGAATCAGTAATGAAACTTAGATCCGGAAAATGTTTTTGCAACTCCAAGAACTCCCGGTCCAACTTGCATCATCATACTTGAGATTGATAATGATGACAACAGCATTGATGTTGTTTGTAAGTCAACATCGATGTCATCGTCGTTATCATCAATCTCTTGTATGATGATGGAATTTGGATGGCGTGTTTTTGGAGTTGCAATGGCATCTTATCGATGTTGACTTACATCAATGTCGTCGTCGTTATCATCAATCTCTTGTATGATGATGGAATTTGGATGGTGTGTTTTTGGAGTTGCAATGGCATCTCATCGATGTTGACTTGCATCAACGGATGGTGTGTTTTTGGAGTTGCAATGGCATCTCGCGGATCTAAATTCATTACTGTTTCATGAGTTGCAACTTGCATCATCATAACTCTAATAGTGAAGCGATGCCCTTGATTTTATTCATGTTCGAGGCTTTTGTCTAAATACAAATTCTTAAGCTAGTACTCTGAAATCAAGTCTTTCAATCAAAAACTGTCAACAATGAAACATCATGTCACCAAAAGGTTGAGAGGACATCAAAAAACTTATGCAAGTTGAGTTTTCTTTGTCTCATTTAAATATTCAACTCTAATGGTTCACAAGATTTTTCATATCCACAGTGTGATCTGAAAAAACTAAACTAGATTGGAGTAAAAGATCTAACATAAGAGAACACAAAGAAACAATTGTTTTAACTTCCAAGTTCTTACAATGTAGTACCTCCTCCATCCGACATAAGAGATGCAGCAGCCGCAGCAGCAGTTGGCACAACTCCCGTGAAGATAAACGGTTTCGACAAGTGAACAAGCCTGAATAAACGAAAGCATTGTCTCACTGATGAATTAGATAAATGACAAAATCATGAATGTTATAAAATAAGAAATCTTACGGGGCGAGATATTCACAGAAAGATGAAACCGCGGCTGCGACTTCACTGTAATTCTCAGGTGTAGCTGGAGCTGTTACATCAACAATCTGCATCCCAGGTGTTACAGGACCTGCCTCATCTATGGCATGAACTTTAGGCATCTTATTAACCGAAGATACAGAGACACTTATGTGCGCAGTCCGCTGGAAATGAAAGGCGAACCCGACTTTGAGAAGCTCGTGGTCTAGTTTGTAACCGAGTGAATAGAACAAACGCAAAGCGTTCTTGCTTACTTTACTTTCAACCATAGTTCTAACCATAACAGAGATTTGATCAGCTCCTGCTCCTCTCATTGCACCTCCAACATGTTTAACAGTCCTATCATTCAAGATTCTTGATAAGGCTGAGGCAAGAACACAAGTAGGAACATATATGCAAACAACAGGAAACTAAACCATGTGGGCTCAGGTTGATCAAGATCACATAAAAGCCTAACTTCAGAGGACACAACTCCTGCAAGAGAAGATTCACAATGAGGATTACAAATTGGCTTACCAAGAATGTGAATATAAAATGCTTCAAGTTTCTGACTTTCAGTATGAAACTGGAAAATGTGAATGGACTTACCAAGATTTGGGCCGCTTTTCAAACATAACTCATGAACTCTCAAACGTTCGCGTTGAACACCACAAAGACCTTGAAGAAGGATCTCAAGTGCTTCAACATGCTGAAAATTGAGAAAACAAAACATCAAATTCTGAAATTTTTCAACCTAGGTTTTTAAATTTGGCATCAGAGCAATGGTAAAAGCTACTCCATGAACTCGAAAAATCAAAACTCTTCTGAATAAATAAAAAACGCACCTGTGTCTCAATGATTCCTTGAACGACACACTCCATTGAAATTGTTTACTTCAGTTTATACAAAACCCCATAAGCATTCAAATAAATCTCCAATTGAAACAAAAATTGTATATGCAACAAACGAAATCCGATGGCGAAATAGGATAAATAAAACGAAACCTTACTGAATCTTCTTCGACTCTTCGGGAGCAGCTCGAGTTTCAGAAATTATTTTTGTTTATAATTAAGTTGTGATAACATTTGGTCAAATGGCCTATTAGCTCAGTTGGTTAGAGCGTCGTGCTAATAACGCGAAGGTCACAGGTTCGATCCCTGTATAGGCCATTTCTTTTATTTTTTGAAGTATTTTTTTCCTTTATAAATGAAACAATACGATGCCGGATCACGGGCTCATTGGCCTCGCTAATCATATCTCGCTTATACTAATCCAAATCTATCGTGGCCCCCAGCACAACAACCACTAATCAATATAATACACGTGGAAAAAACATCCAGCAAAGTACACCTGTGACAACTTTCGCACGTTTTGTTTCTGACTACCATACCCTCTACTCTAGAGGATTACACTTAACCCAATGATTAGTTTCTATAATCTCTCAGTCAAACGGAGAGTGTAGAACCTGCGAGAAAATCGCCGGCGATCGAAGAAGATGGCTGGAGGAGGCGGATTCAACGCCGCATCGTCGGGAAAAGTTGGTGTTCAAGGTTGTTTTAATCGGCGATTCAGCAGTACGGAAGTAGCAGCTACTCGCTCGGTTCACAAGAGACGAATTTAGTATGAATTCGAAAGCCACGATGGGTATCGAGTTCCAAACTCGAACACTCGTCATTGATGATAAGAACATCAAGGCTCAGATCTGGGATACCGCAGGCCAAGAACGGTACTAAATCTTCTCCGATCTTCGTTCTATCTCCGATTCTTTAGATTTGTTTGTGCGTTTGTAGAAATTGGAGAACTATTGCTTCGAATTCGATTGCTGTTATTGATCAATTTCGATTGGATCTTCGTGTATACTTGAACGTGACCTGTTTTGACTAGAGATTGATTAATTTCGATTGGTGCAATGTTGGTTTACGACATGACAAAACGCGAAACCTTTGATCACATTCCTCGATGGTTAGAAGCACTACGAGCACACGCCGATAAGACATTGTTATCATCTTGATCGGTAACAAGATGGATTTATAAGATCAAAGATTGGTTCCCATGGAAGATGCCAAAGAATTTGCAGGGAAGGAAGAGTTTTTTTTCCTCGAGACTTCAGCACTAAACTCGACTAATGTAGAGAACTCTTTCAACACTCTCTTGACTGAGATCTTCAACACTGTGAACAAGAAGAAGAATCTCGCATCTAACTAAAGTCAAGGCAATTCAAATAACCCGTGATCAATGGCTGGAAAGACGATTGTTATTCCGGGTCCTGCACAGGAGACCCCCACTAAGACCACCATGTGTTGCAGCTCGTAAGTCTTCGATTTGTTCCATTACAGTTTAGAAGATTCTTCAAAAAGTATTTTCTTCCTTAGGGTGTTAGATAGTGAGTTTTTTTTTTTTGTATATTCTTTTGGAATCTGGCATGTAAACATCACTTTGAATAAACATTGTTATCAGAACTTTATGGTCATTGGTTTCATATTCTGTAAATATAAAGAGATTTGGAACAAAATCTTTCATTTTTGTATGTCCATCCATCAAAACTCAAAAGTGAATAATCAAAAGCAGTCTCAAGTTATGATAAAAGAAGGGCTTTAAGCTGTCTCCATAGCTTGAGGACCGTCCGAATCACCGCCATTGCTTCCATTTACCGAATCACCGCCATTGCTTCCATTTACCGAATCACCGCCATTGCTTCCATTTACCGAATCACCGCCATTGCTTCCATTTACCAAACCACCGCCAGTTTTTGGTGTTTTGTCGGCAAGTCTCTCTAGTAGCTCCTGGCAATCTGCAGCAGTGAGCATAACAGCCAAACTATTCGTCCCTCTCCAGCAACTGATGGCTATTGTTGACGCATCCACTTTCACCAGTTCTTCACCTGAGATAACAGCAAAGCCGTAAAAATCACATCCTACATGATCAAAAGTATAAAGACAAATCAGTACGCACCATCGCTGGGAATCACCATGTAGCTTCCAACGACAAGGTCAGTAGCTTTCTGGACCACCTCTGGGTTGACAAATCCGAAAACTTTATCAATTTTTGTTCCAGAAGATGTTTGAAGTCTGCCATTGGAGTGTAAAGTATTTGTTTGGTGGTGTATGGAAGGATGACGGGTACGGAATGAGCACGGCTTGCTTGAACCCTCTTTTGACGATTGCCTCTTCTGAGTTTCGATTAGTTTAAAATTAATTTAAGTTTAGCCTCTGCAGGTTGTGGTTAATCAACCGAAATGACAAGTGGTGAAAATAATGTAGTACTTACAAACATCTTGAGGCCGACAGAAGCAATCTTAAGCTGCTGCCCGACTGCAAAATTCAACTGAAGAACTTCCTTTACCGATTTTGAAACATAGTAAATCCTCTTGACGCTGCTTGTGTCGCTGTTTCTTGCCACGAGATGTCCGTAGAATGGAAATGATTCATCTTTGATACCGTAGAACTCCTTGATGTCATTGATTACAGTTTCATCTTTCAGAAAAACCACAGGATCAAAGCCTTTCCACTGCCCTTGCATTGGTACTTTTCTCTTGCCTCCCGTGTTACTCGAATTGGCTTCTTTACCTTCCGCGATGCTTTCTCATTCTGTGTTTTTCTTCTTTCTCATTGTTTGAATCTGCTTCTATAACTTTTTTCCACACCACTTTCATCTAGTACAGCATCCACGGTAACTGAGTTCCTTTTCGGATTCTTTATCCAGAGACTTTTCTGTTGAGTTGCCATTTTTAGTAGACGAGTTCCTTTTCGGGTTTGGTTTCTCCTGAAGTTGTGTCAGAAAACTATCGGTAAGTTCAACACAACCATAGGTGAATAAATATGAACCAGAAGTTCCAAAAACAAAATTAGTTCACCTGGTAAGGGTGAAATTTTATGAAGGACAGCTATGAAGAAGCCTCCGGTGTTCTGATCATTTCAACGTTCAAGTGGAAGATCCGAGACTTCCTCGGCTGGTTCATCAGGAATTGCATCCACCACAGAATTATCTGTTTCTTTGAATCCATCTTCACAACCATTCTCATTCTTCTGCGTGATTTCTGTGGAGTCCTTGAAGTTTTTCCCAGAAGGAAACATGCTGACAAGAATCCACCTCTCCGGTTTTGTGGCACGTCTTTGAACGAAGTAAACAACCCACCTTTACCACGCACCTGGATCAAACAAAGACACGAAGGATAACATGAGTAATCCAATTAGATTCTAGAGATGAGGATTTGTTCAACTGATAATATAGATAGAAACTGACCTTCCATTTCTTAATACCTGGTCTACGTATAAGCTCAGGAAGCTTATCAGAAACATCCAAAAGTTCAACAGAGCTTCCTCACCTCCTTAGAATCTGAATTCAAGATAGGGCTTTTATGTGGCTACAGCTATGACGGGTTTTATAATTAAAGGTGAAGACATTGCTTGAAAATTACCTCTGCTACAACAGCCTCGACCTCAATTGGGTTCATTGAGCAGGTTGAGTATATCATTCTCCCACCAACTTTCAACAGAGATAAACCTGGACAAGACCAAGCAGACGTTTTTACAATAGGCAAGTTATTCAACCAGTAATTTCATGAAAATTAGTTGAGAGATGTAAGAAAATATATATATATATATATAAATATTACCTCTCATCGCAAGAATAATCTGTAGGCTATGAAGATGGTCGTCTTGATTGAAGATGCAAAAGCAAGAGATGGAGGATTAGCAAATGAAGTAATCGGTCATTCATACGTGTCATTCATAGCTTGCCTTCCAGAAGAAGAGTTCCTTTGCAAATCTCTCACTGGAAATAAGTGGGTGTAAGGGTAACTACAACACTATTAGTTGTGCATAATAAAAAAACAGAAATAAGATTTTTAGCAAGTGACGGCATACAAAACACATTATTTAAGAAAAAAGGACTAGTATATAAAGGTATAGTAGAAGAACCAGTGTGTGTTATTTTGAGGCATGAACCATCTCCAAGCATTGCCTTGATAAGGATTATGGAGGGAGAAGTTGTCGAGATCAGACGTCATATGGTGCGATACACCAGAATCAACGAGCCATGTGGAGGAATCAGACATCATTGTTGAATAAGCGCGTAGTTGCCATGGTTGAGGATATGGAGATGATTGCCACGGTTGAGACTGTTGTGAACCACGAACAATACGAAATTCTGGACAGTATTTTTCACTATGCCCTTGTATTCCACATGCTTAACAGTGACCTAGGTATGGTTTTGAGCCGGTGTGGTTCTGGTTGTAATATGAAATGTCATGATAATGTTGGTTCGAGTTGTTGTGATAGTTTTGGTTGCCACGATAGTTCTGATTTCCACAGCAACTCTGGTTTTAAATTTGGCGAGATCAAGATTATGCTGCATTCGCGACAGTAGGCGCAACATAGACTGATTCAGTGCAGAGTATCATATCTTCACGATTGAGCAAACGTTCATGAAGGTTTGTGTAGGAGATCGGCTTGTCCCGGCCATTGACAGCATCAACTTCCAGTTTGTAATCTTCGCTTAGACCCGCAAGGATATGTTCTGTGAGGTCTTCTTGGTCCATGGTTTTGCCAAGAAGCGCTAAGTCATCCGCCTTCACTTTCATGGTACGAAGGTATTCAGTGATTGTTTTTGTACCTTTGACACACATCTGATATGGTATTTGAGTTATCGAATATGGCCTCGAGTCGGGTTGCCAAACGCAGTGGCAAGGAGACGCCATACTTCAGTAGTGGTGGTAGCACTTGAGACCATAAATTGAACATACATAGAGATTGCCCCAATAATTGCACTATAGAGAAGGTGATCTTGTCTTCGCCATGGAGCAAACTGGTTACAGATTTACCATCAACGATGATGGTGGATAGAGGTGTTGTGGCAGATTCCTCCAGAAAACCATGGAGTTCATGCCCTTTAAGTAAGGCACGGACTTGTTTATGCCACATCAAGTAGTTTTTTTTTTTTTTTTGTCATCAAGTAGTTTATGTTAGTGAGTTTTGTCACACTTGACATATTCACTGAGAGAAGGGTGCTTTGAGGATTTTGAGCATTGAACACAGATGTGTGTTCCACAGAGGCAGGATTCTCAGAAGTCATGGTGATAACAGAGAAACGAAGGGGGACAAAGAAATAAAATCTAAGAAGAATAGAGACGATAGAAGACGAAGAAGGAGAAGAAGAAGAGAGTTGCGGCTGGAAAAAAATATTTAGGTCAATAAGCGTATCTGCTCTGATACCATATTGAGTTATGGAAATTGATGATTCTATTGATTGGTACATCACTTGTTATATACACATGAGACAAAATAAACAAGGAAAACAAATATTGGAGTGATTGAGAGAGTAATCACAGGTATATCTTTATAGGCTCATAGTTATTTACCTAAAAAATTGCAGCAGATTATTTCTCGAAAGAGAATCTAGATTTAGGTTATTATGATAATGAAACTGTACTAAAAAGAAAAGGACATCTTGTAAATATTTTGTGAAAATTATATCAAACTTTCGTCTATATTAAGTATCAACCAACAATTCCGTGTTGTAAATTTGTAATACACACTTCTTCCAAGCAAAATATTGTTTCTCCACAATTATTTCATAAATTTTAGTTATTATCACAGTATAAAGACCCAATTATTTAATGAATTAAAATGTAGTTCAATATTTATTGATATATCTTCTTTTTTGGGTATGGATTGGTTTGGTGAACCTCAAATACAGTGACCTCCATGTGCGTTCCATTACCTGATTTCGATTTTTGTAGGGTTTTTTTAGGAAACTAGGTACCTCTGAGTCATATATATTAATTATGATTGCTTGTACTAAGTGTAATAAAAATTGTATATTAAAATTTTGACAACTAAAGATGGGGACAACAAAATATCTTGAAACGGCAACGTATCAGACTATCAGTACCCACGAACGCGAAGTTTTGATGCCGACAACTTCCTTGGTGTCAATCACTTTTAGAGTTTCAGATAAATAAAATTTTTTTTAAAGCAATTTGTTCGGTTGCAAAAAAATATGAACCAATGGTTCAAAGTGTTGCCTCCTTTTGTCCCAACAATCCTCTTATCTCACGACACCCACTCACTATATTTCTTACTAAAAAAATGTGTTTCTTCTCATATATATATATATATATATTTGTACATATTAAAATTTTCCAAAAAAATATTCTTTCGCATAGTCGTCTATATATATACTGTAGATCGACGAAAATCGAAATACAGAAAGTTAAAGTTAACTAATTAAGGTTGGTTTTTGTTTTTGGTTATGTATTATGACTATAATGGATATGACTATTATGTATTTTGACCCCAAAAAATGGACATTGCCTTCAGCAATCAACATGTTCGGTGTAAACGCATCTAACACAATTACTATGTACACAGTTAAAGATATTGAGGATGCGAAATTGTTTCCAGCACTAATTGAGAAGTGCTTTTCTCTTGTTTTTAAATACATGTCTTTTTAGAGTATACTTTTTGTTTGTTTTTTTAATATGAAATTAAGATTTTAATGTGGATTTTGATATGAAAAATATATTTTCCTCCTATTTAGAACCTATAAAATGTAACAAAAAACTCAAAATTAACCGGTTTTATGGAGATATAATCAAACATTTAATTTAAAATCATTTGGTACATCTCGACAATGAAATGATAATTATATAAGAATCTAGACAAAGGTTCATAAAAGAACTTTAAACTCGCGAAGAATCATGTTTAATCGTGGAACTTAGAGCACCCCTATCACGAGCATCTCCTTGGGTATTTCATGCATTTTTCATATTTTTAGTTACAAAAAACAAGAACCGCTTCTACATGTAGAGACTCATGAGATGAGTTTTTCATGTACACATGGCATTATCTCATTAATTTAGATATTTTGTCTTTAATTAAATACATTAGTGGACCTATAAATGATTTGATATGTTTAGAATATATTAGTGAGAGATCTTTTAAATTTCTCACTAATTGACCTATAAAATGAAGGTAAGTACCTCATATTAAAAATATCAATTTTTATACGATGGAGAAATTTAGTGAGAAACCCACTTATGATGTTGCTATTATCACAAGTCAAATAGTAAAAGTGTGGAAATACCTCTTTCTATATTCAATTCTCCGGCATTGGTTTTCATTGGGTTTAAGTGTTTCATATATGGTTTTTGGAAAGGCACATACATTTTACTAGGTTTGGGATGGTTTTGCTTTTATCAAAAAACATGAAAGAATAGGTTATAAAGGCTAGAAATACATGTAGAAGTATCTTCATTCTTTACTTCAAACTAGAAGGTGTCATTTAGTCGTATACATTGCATGTTGGCAAATTAGAAGAGGAATATAATTTTCGCAATAAATGACTCCAAATTGATGAATATGGTGTATACACCTATATATTGACATGTATTTTGACTCATTTGGACGAATTTGAGAAGATCAAGACTTACTTTTCTTTATATCTTTTTCACGTAATTTAAACACTAAGATGGATTTTTAGGTATGGAATGTTAAATTTCATCCGGTCGATACTATTTATGTAACTATATATCTCTGGTTTGGAGTTCTTAAGTGTTTTAAATATTTGCTAATGATGGAGCATTTAATCTGTTTGACCAAAAAAAAATAGTATTTAATTATTTTATTATGTACGTTAAAGCAACTTTTATTTGAACTGGCTGGAATAAATTATTTTGATTATGGTGTTAATCTTATCAACAATTTTTCGGACATATTAAATTGTACTCCGTAAAGTACTCAATACTTTAATGTACTGGCATTGATCACCACAAGTACATTGATCACACAAAACAATAAAAGCATGCATTGTTTTTTTTGTATATATAGTTTGAATTATTTGCCCAACCCAACGAAACTGTGACGATAAGGTTTATTTCTTTTCACAAAGTCAAAAGTGCATTCGAAAGTTGAAAATTCACTCAATTTCTTCATGACCTTTAAAAGCTTATCAATAAATGTGTGTTACATAATTTTACTATCGAGCCTCTTATCTTTTGTTTCAAACATGACCAGGGTTAATGTTTGATACTAGATCATTGGTATTTCATAAATTTCTTAAATAAAAACTTCAAAATTTCTTTTATTATTAGTATTAATTGTAACATTCTTTCAATCTACACGTTAAATAAGAAAAAATATTTTATAAATATCCCAATATTTATCTTGTCGTTGAAAATACAACACACCAATCTCACTATCCATAATAACTAGGGATGTACAATCGGATATCGGGTTCGAGTATTCGGGTATAGGAAGTTCATACCCAATGGAATAATTTTTCGAGTTCGGGTAAAAAGTTTCGGGTTCGGGTACAAAACTTGATACCCGGAAAAAATCCGAAAATTTCTGGTATTGATTCGGTTCGGGTTTGGGTTCGGTTTTTTGGGTTTTTCGGGTTTTTTTTGTGTTTTCAGGTCGGGTTCGGGTCGGGTTTTCGGGTCGGGTACGGTTCGGGTACGGGTCGGTACGGGTCGGTACATGTCGGGTTTTCATGTTTTCGGGTTTTTTTTTTTGTTTTCGGGTCGGATTCTGGGGTTTTTTCGGATTTTTGGGTTTTTTATATTTTTTGGTTCGCATTCGGCTCGATTTGTGTATATTATACGTAAAAAATTCCACATTTATACGATTGAGTCCTCGAGTTAAGATATTTTCTTATGGGTAGTTATGTATTTTCTTATGGGTAATTATGTATTTCGGATACGCTTTCGGGTTTCGGGTTTTCGGGTTCGGAACGGGTTTGGGTTCGGGTTTTCGGGTTTAGAGATCTCGTACCCAATGGAATAATTTGATCGTGTACGGAACAGATTCGGATACGTCTTATTGGTTCGGATTCGGTTCGGATTCGGTTCGAATATGCGGGTTTGGGTTTTTTGCCCAGCCCTATCCATAACAAATCTAACAAACAAAACAATTACAATCATAAAACTGAAGTTGACCAAAAACAATTATATATATATGTATATAAGTATCATTTAAACAATTCAATTCATCACAAAATTTTTTTTTTAAATATGTTATCATACCCTAGAAAGACAATTAGTTCTAGAATTCTGGTTTGTTTTACATTTTATTAATTTTAAATTAGGGAAATTATATATTTATGTCAAAATGTATTATAAAATTAAAACAATATTTATTTTGAAACAAAAGATAGTAATTTTTTTTTAATCTAAAATATTTTTATTGAATTATACAAAAAGTATTACAAAAGCGGAAAGATATCTCCAAAAACAAAAACCCAAAAAATGGATACGACAACTCAACAAAAGAAACATAAAAAAAGGTAAATATCCAAAATGTTTAAGTAACGGTTATTTCACGGAAGTCTGAAACGACAGCTAAGAAAAACGAAAATATTACACGAAAAAAAGTAAATGCTCAAAATGTTTAACTCCTAACGGTTATTTTACGGAGGTCTACGGCGATGTCTACCTACTAATCAACTTGAAAGATATATATATATATATATATGCAAATACAAATAGAATTCTAATAAAGTAATCATTTACCATTTTGGCAAATTATTTAACAAAATTGACTAAATTTCATTATTTCAATGGTGAATCACAATCCATATTTTTAGCAAATACTACTACACTAATCCTCACAATGACAACATTAAATGCGCATTGGGACCAAATCTATAATTAGGAATTTGTTTTTCTTATGATTAAAAAAGACATTTAAAATTAAATTGGAAGCCCACCACCACACTTGCACAAATGTCATCTGTGAACCAACGCCTTAGAATCATTCCTCTAAAAACCACCAAAAAAAAAGTCTTTAAAACCAACAAACAATTCTTTTCTCCTTCATCATTTAAACGCAACACCAAAAGAGAAAAAAAAAACCAAAATTATATTTTAATATTACAAAAAAAAAGTATGTCTCTTCTTCCCCATCTCATCCTCTACCTACTTCTCTTGACGGTGGTCACAGGAGACATTCTCCGGCCAAGATTCTACAGCGAAACATGCCCTGAAGCTGAATCCATAGTAAGAAGAGAAATGAAGAAAGCAATGATCAAAGAAGCAAGAAGCGTCGCTTCTGTCATGCGTTTCCAATTTCACGACTGTTTCGTCAATGTAAACTCCATCAAATCTTTCTCTCTTTTTGATTTTTTTACTTTTCTTTCTGAAATTTTCTTTTGTTTTCTCCGATGAACGAATCAACTCAGGGATGTGACGCATCTCTGTTGCTTGACGACACACCAAACATGCTTGGTGAAAAACTTTCACTTTCCAACATCGATTCATTGAGATCTTACGAAGTCGTTGACGACATTAAAGAAGCTTTAGAGAAAGCTTGTCCAGCTACTGTTTCTTGTGCCGACATCATTATCATGGCCTCTCGTGACGCCGTTGCTTTGGTAAGTTCATAAAATTCACTTCTTTTCCAAATTTCCCGGTTTAGTGATTTCGGTTTTGTAATTTTGGGTTTAAACCAGACAGGAGGACCGGATTGGGAAGTGAAGCTAGGAAGAAAAGACAGTTTAACAGCGAGTCAGCAAGATTCAGACGATGTAATGCCGAGTCCAAGAGCTAACGCAACTTACTTGATTGATCTTTTCAAAAGATTCGATCTTTCTGTAAAAGACATGGTGGCTTTATCAGGGTCACACTCAATTGGTCAAGGTCGGTGTTTTTCAATCATGTTTAGACTTTATAACCAATCCGGTTCAGGTAAACCGGACCCAGCTCTTGAACCGGGTTACAAAAAGAAGCTTAACAAGCTTTGTCCTTTGGGTGGAGATGAGAACGTGACTGGAGATCTAGACGCAACGCCTCAGGTTTTTGATAATCAGTATTTTAACGACTTGGTTTCGGGGAGAGGGTTTCTTAACTCTGACCAGACTTTGTATACAACTCAAGAGACGAGAGAGTATGTGAAGTTGTTTAGTGAGGATCAAGATGAGTTCTTTAAGGCGTTTGAAGAAGGAATGGTGAAGATGGGTGATTTGCAGTCTGGGAGACCTGGTGAGATTAGGTTTAATTGTAGGGTTGTTAATAGAAGGCCTATTGATGTATTGCTTGAGTCTTGAAGGCCTATTGATGTATTGCTTGAGTCTTGAATTGGTTAGTAGAGAGAAAGAGAAAATGTTATGACTTCAAAACAGAGGCCAAGATTCTTGGTCACTGTCTTGGTCACACCAATCTGTAAACTCGGAAACATTATCTAATCAGTGAAGCTGTTGAACGAAAAACATATTTATCCAATATCACAGAAAAAAAATCAGACTTTGTTTGGACAAGTACCAACATTTTAATTCTGTGGTACACAAAGATGCTTATACAATTCAGCATTTTAATGTTTTTTTTTTTTTGATAAAAGATCTTCTATGAAAATTGCAGTGGAAAGTTTACATGATGATGAAATTACAAGCGAGAAGGAACTAAGATTAACTAAAAATCAAATTGAGCTTCATTAAATATAACATGAAGGATACTGAAGGATATGATTGATCCAAGCCTAATCTTGAAGACCTTAAGGCCACTGCAACTGAAACTTGACATTGTCGGCTAAGAAACTCGGAGGAGAGAAATCTAGACGGAACCCGAGCTAGACTAGCCGAGCCTACCAAGGCAATCGAGAAGAGATCACAACCAAGAACACACATATTTCTCCAACCCTTAGCTTCAGCCCCGAGCCCACAACACAGAACCAGAGAACCAATTCCAAATAAACATCAGAATCAGACCGCTCAAGTCCGACCCTCCACGCGCAACATAACCAGTACCAAGTCGATCCCAATCAATCCACGACGAAATGGCCTAGTAGACTCTAGCAACCAAAGGGGACAGAACCTATTCTAACATGGAACTAGGAGATGCAGGACGGTGAGAAAACTGAAGACACAACATCCTTTGGAAAGCTGAGAGGTAGAAGGCTCTTCCCAAAATGTGATGAACCAACATCATTAGCCCACTGCAAACCAAAGATTGAATAGGAAGCTACCTCAAACTGGTTTGAACTGACCCAACTAAGATATGCGAGAACTTGCTGAACTTTGAGGAGAGCTGAACCATAAACGAAGAGGCAGGGGATGAGAAGCGAGCGCCCACACCGAGTATGAGCCAGAACCACTCAAGACAGCAGCCACATCCCTATACCCCGCAAGATGCAGAGAGGAAGAGGAAGAGGAAGAGGAAGAAGTACCTAGACAGAGGTAAGAGGACACAACAGCCAGAGCAACCACAAAACACACCTAGATCTAGAACTAAAGCCTACGAGACTAAATCCGGAGAAGCATATACGGAGATTAACACTAGCCGGTCCGGAGAGGAAGAAAGCGAAGAAAGGCGCCACATCGAATAGTTAACTAGGCCCTAGTGCGCTACATCGAAGGAGACTATAGACAAGGAGATGTCGGAGAAGGAGTTAGCCACGAACCTGTTAGACGTCCTCGAGATTGACAGATCCAGAGATAATCCGCCACAACTGACACCGGTGAACCGAGTAGACGCCGAGAGTTGGAGCGCGAATCGCGATGTCAAGCCTAACCCAAGACCAAGACACCGTCCTGTAGTATCTAGGAACGGGAGAGGTGAGAGAAAGAACTGGAACTCAAGCGCGGGAGAAGCCGATCGGAAAACCTCCAAGTAGCAACACGCGCGACTAAGACCCGATCTAAAGCCACACCTTTGAAAACTCCGATAACTAGTAGCGGAGGAGAAAGCAGGAAGACAGAGGGATCCTTTTCCGGCGGCGGTGAGGAACACCAACCATCGGAAAAGAAGATTGCAGAAGAGCTTTTTGGTCGACAGCTAGGTTAAGTTGAGAGAAAAAAGTGCCGCTCAGAGGCAAGAAAAAGGTGCCGCTAGATGATTAATAATTTATTTAAGAAAATAATATTTTTCCAACGCATTTTAATTCTCCCGGTATATTTACGAATTTAACCATCAAATCTTCCGGTTTATTTACGAATCTGACAGTCAAATCTTTCGGTTTATATTTGAACCGATTTATAATAATGTCATAAATTTGAGACGAGTCCTTTCCTTGTTCCTCATTGTTGAAATCAGATTTACAAATTCAGTGAGATCAGATCCTTCTGCTGTGAAATTTAGGGTTTTTAGATTCGGTACCAAAGGTTTCATCACATTTAGATTTAGTTCTCCGCTTTTAAATTGCATTCAAATCGAAATGATCTAAGGTTTTGATTTCTGTGTAGGAAATGGATTGGCAAGGCCAGAAATTGGTGGAGCAGCTGATGCAGATCTTACTAGTGATCTCCGGCGTCGTAGCGGTGGTTGTTGGCTACACAACGGAATCTTTCAGGACGATGATGCTGATCTACGCCGGTGGTGTTGTTCTCACGACCCTCATCACTGTACCTAATTGGCCTTTCTACAATCTTCATCCTCTCAAGTGGTTAGATCCAAGCGAAGCAGAGAAGCATCCGAAACCAGAAGTTGTTGTTGCTCCGAAGAAGAAATTATCTAAGAAATAGGTCTGAATCTTTCTCTTCCTCGGTTGTTTCTGTTGAAATATTGTGGATCGGAATCTTAATAGTGTATCGAAATTTCTGAGTTCGATTCTTATCATTCCTCTGCTCTTCGCCAATGAATCTTTGGTACATTAACGTTGTGATAATAGAAACTCTAATTTAGTCTGTGGTCTCTGGCAATTTACAGAAGAATCGTCAAATATTGAATCACCAAATTCTTGATTTTTGATAGAAATATGAAAATGCTACATAAATATGATGAGACCAGACTCTGTGAAAAGGCTCGTGAGCTGCTCCTCAAAGGCTTTTCTCAAGTCTTATGTCTTGTCCAAGTACGAAATAGTTTGCGACTCCAAAGTGATCCGCTAGTCGCTGGACAAAGGGTTTTTCATGAGTTTGGATTCAGAGTCCGGGAGATTTGGGAAGTAGTTGGGTGAGTACGGGTCAGGGTCCTCTGACTGGTTTAAAGGTAGTGATCACAACTAAAGACAGACCTGAGAATCAAAATCACAAGAATTGGATGGGATATGACCTATGCTAAAACCAAACTCAAATACTTTGGACATCAAGACTCTAAGAGTATCATTTCCCACTCGGAGTCCGAACCAGCGAGTTTGATTACCGCTTTTGCAGAAACTTTTATTAGCAAGCACACTTCGTTGGGCTTATAAGCCCATTAATAAAATAATAGGGCCTATTCAACGCCCATTAAATTATTTTGTTAACCAATTAACTTGATTTTAAAAATAATTCAAAATTGTTGGAATAGAGTAATCATCAATTAACCTAAAGCTATTTGATTACAATTTCAT
Organism: Cardamine chenopodiifolia; assembly: GCA_963922655.1. Lineage (NCBI taxonomy): Eukaryota > Viridiplantae > Streptophyta > Magnoliopsida > Brassicales > Brassicaceae > Cardamine > Cardamine chenopodiifolia. Next base: position 476,859 of record OZ000486.1, read on the forward strand.
TTGATCAATACAAAAGCACTGTTTTTCTCCAACATCTTTGTTTTAAACGGGTTTTTTTTGTCACAATTAAATCTTGATTCGAGTTTAACGTAAAATCATGGATAATCATTTTCTATTACGTTTAAACTTGTGTTATTCACCGACTTTGTTGCATTCATTGAGACAATGGCCACAAAACAAGTTTGGCGATTGACGAATATATTTACATGCTAATCCTAACTTCCATGAGATAACGGTTGTATGATAGAGTAGTACCATAACTAAGCAGAAATAAAAATAAATGCATTACAATATAAAGTTTTAGCTCATTACAATAAGTTTGAAGTGGTAAGACGAACTCTTGATCATTTGCATCCCTTAAATTCCTACTTAAGCTACCATTATTAAAGAAAAACAATAAATACTAACTACTAAAAATCAAACGACGCCAAAAATATATTTTAAAAGACATCAAATATATATTGTTTGAAAACAAACAATGGATTGCCATTTTGCTGATTATTTTACAGGTCTATACTTTTTTCAGCAATCTATTAAACAAAAAATCCTGTCTCTTTTACAGATTTTAATAAATGAGGTCGAAAAGTCAAATTGATCGACGGCTAGAAAAGAGTGATCTTGGCGTGGCGACGTCGCCGTTCGGAGACAAATCGTCACCGGAGTGAGAGCGACTTTTCCTTCATATTTTCTTTTTGCTTTTTTAATTAGTTGTTAAAAATGGTAAACAATTATATGGTTAAAGTTTTATCTGCAAAAGTAACACGGTGAAAAAAATCAGATATGATTTGTGCGTGATTTAAACAAAAAAAAACGTGATATAAAATATTTAAACGTGATATAAAATATTTAAACGTGATATAATATTGGGTTCTACATATATATATATATATATAAACGTTAACTCAATCTTTTCTAACTGGATTAAGTCTTCATAAAGCAACTCCTTGTGTGCATATATGAAGACACACGCATATGATAAAGTTTTTTTCATTTTTTCAGCCAGCAATAAAGTTTTCTTTTAGGTTAAAAATGTTTTGTTTTTTAATTAAAGGCCGAATTTGTTGACTTTGAATATCTGCAAAAAGGTAGGTCCCACCAATTTGCTGACTCGAACTATTCCTCAGGACCACCGACACGTGTCATTTAGTTCGAGACAAGAAAAACAAAAAGTAACTAGCTAGCTTCTAAGCCGATATGAGCCGTATAAGCTGTCTCCTTCAGTGTGTCTTACTAAATTACTAATCGTATATCCGTTTTTTTAATCTGTACTTAATTACATACATTGTGTGATGAATCATTTTTTTGTATCTAATTTAAATTGGGTTGAGTCTTGAATGAAAATAAGTTAAAATCGGGCTATTCTCAGTTTAGTGTTCGATGAAAATTTTACGATAAACTATAAAAGAAATTTTGCAACAACTCTAAATTTCCAAAACTAGAATATTGAAAATTTCCAGACTTAAAGCCTTGAAATTTGAAAGAGACCATTCTTAACGATCACATCTCATATTTTCTTATTGACAAACTAATGCGACTTCAAAGCTTTATATGTTTATCTTTTAATAAAGTATACAACGATCGTTGAAAATTTTGGACAATATGCATTAAAATATTATATGTTATCAGTAGGTATATTGTAATGAAAACAGTTCACCATCAATGGCATTGTCACAATTCTTTATGAGCATTTTATTTCTACATGCGGGGCCCCTAAAACACTGGTTAAAAATATTATTTCTGCAAATAATTACACTAAATAACTGTTACAGTTTGAAACCAAACATAGGTCGAGGCTTGTAACTCATAAAATAGGGTGTAAACTAGCATTCTCCAGTCCCATATACGTATTCTATTAGAAACAAAAACATTTGCGCATGGTCAGCTGAAGCTGATCGCAATATATCATTTTCCATGTTGACATCAACATTTTTACTGATGGATATATGTGTTCAAACGACAAATTCAAATATTTTCATCACTTTGGGTGTTCATTTGAATTTGTAGAAAGAACATTTTTTATATCGGGGCGATTACACTATCACAAAACACAATCTTTTGCAGACATTGGTATCGTTTCACAACAACTCTCCAATTCTATTAACAACTCCACCACAGCAAGTGATCCAACTTGCCATTCCGCATAAAGTTCATGTTGATGGCAAAATAATTGCGGTTAGTGAAAAACATAATTTTTACCATACTTACACTTCGTCCTATGATCCTATAGAGGCCGAGGCAAGGAATCGCCGCATGCTTCTTACTAATGAATATATGTGTTCGAACGACAGATCCGAATGATCCACGACCATCAATGAGATTACTCGCCATCTTCCTCCCAGTCAAGACAGTACAAACAACCCAAAACGACATCAACTTTGGAAGGATGTTTCTCTTTCAGTTATTTCATAGATGACAACACAATTTTGAATGATATTTTCCATGGTAAAACAAAAAATATTTATATAAAAAATATTTAGTAGATATTCGTAGTTATACGGATCACTTCACTAATAATTTGTACGCAGTAATGCAGGAGAAAGAAAACACAATTATAAACAAAATATCAAAGTTGGCTCAACGCCAACAATCTATTACTCAGACTCTTTCTATCTTTATATTTGCTTCAAAATATTATTTATTTGACGATTATGTAAATATTTTAATAAAAACGTTAAAATGACATGAAACCTATATAATGATCATTATGGCTTTTAGTTAAATAATCAAATCTAAGATACTTTGTTATTTAAATATGAAAAAGGATCATAGAGATCTTACGATCCTGAGTGTTATTTGTCGAGAGAAAGTGAAACACATAACGCAAATGTTCACCACCTAGAAGTTAAATTGAATAAAAAATAACTTTACAGTAAAAAAAATCAGCAAATATAAAACAAAACAACAAAAGTTAACCAAAACATATCGAAAATCAAGACAAGTAAAGAAATTAGAGCATATAAAACGATGACATTTGTCTTATGTAGGAAAGAAATATGCATTAGTTACTTAGTATTAGCCTATTAGGATAGAGAGTCTGGGTTTGCGACTTCATTTTATTTATTTTTATCGATTTATTTTTTAGTTTTGGTTTTATAAGTTTTTGTGGTTTTTTTTGTTTATTATTTTATACGCATATCAAACGGAGTCGGATCTGAGGCATTGATAATAAATGTCTAGCGAAGCTCACAAAACTAAACTAAAAAGGTACCGCATTAAAAACCAACAAACAAAAATTGAGGCTATAAGAGAAAAGGTTTTAGAAGCTAAACTGGTAAGAGAAAGGTTTTTTACTAAAAGTTTTTACATAAAGAAAATACGCAGTTAGAGCTTTATAAAAAAAAACTCAGTTAGAGTCGACGATATCTAAGAAACTAAAAAAGACTTGACTCATATCATATAAAAGAGAAATTACAAAGATTCTTCTTCAAATAAATAGTAAAGTCGTTCGTGTTGAGATTCTTAATTATGCAACTAGAGACTTAAATTTCAAGGAGACTAAGGACGAATATTATAGAAAATCACATAAATCTTCTACAGCTAGATACGTCGATTGTTACGGAAATCAGAAAAATAAAAATATAGGTATTAAAATATTTAGGGTTAGAAGACACCAGCAAGAAGCGAGTCTCTCAATATAATAAAAATTATGTATTAAAATAAATTAAAAGTATTATATAAATATCATTACATAAAAAAATAGGGTAATTCTGAGCTTGTGAGATGAAATTATATATAGCATATCCATCGTGAGGCAGGACGATTATAACAAAGTCTGCATGCTTGGGTCCATATTGACATGCTTATCTGTTTGTAAAATTAAACTAAATTAAACAATTTGTAATTCAGTTTGATTTCGATTGGGTTGATCTATTTGGTCCACTTACACTAAAACCAGCTTAGGTCTTTTAGGTTAAGATTTTGAAGTTTGTAAACAAATTTGGTTTCGGATTAAAAAATCAGTTATAGTTTAGTAAAAAAAATTTTACACACCCCTGCTTTAATGTTTGCTTTTATTCATACCTTTTAGTTACTGGTAAATTGACCAAATATATGCATTTTCAATTTTTTTTAATGATATATGCCTTTTAAAATGTCGGTTAGGCAAAACTTTAATTAAGTTCTTTTACTGACTCTTTTTTGAACTAAAGTAATAAATGAGCTCGATGTCAAAAATTAAACTCGATCCAACTTGGTCTACGCACCATGCCACTTCTGAGGAGTTGATCCAAATGGGACAGTAGAAATATATCACCAGGATAACAATTACACAAAGAATTGCACGAAACGAAATTTTGCGAGAGAGTAGCCTCGACTACAAGAAGAAAGAACGGTTATATTCTAATATATCAAGAAGAGTCATCAAATAATTAAAGATAAATTCTCAATTTGACATACCCAAATGCTTAGACAATAATCATTTAGATAAGCCAAGTTATCAAGGAAATTTCGTTTTTGATGTGACAGGGAGTAGTATTATTGTATTAACTCTAATGTATGATGATGTCAAAAATCAGACAAAAATGTTTCACAAATACAAATTAATAAGTATATCTTTCTTTTAATAACTTTTAACTTCGTTTTTGTTACTGTTATTGTTGGAAAACTTTGTATCTGTTAATTTTAATTAATTATGTCTGTATTTAAATTGTTTTACTCTGAATTTTCATGATACCTAAATATTATTAATTAATGATACAAACAATTTTGATTGGCATACAAAAAAAATATTGTATGTCATAATTTAACTAAATAAAAATTTGAAATGATCTCTCATGCATAAAATATTCAACTTATCAAAAAAGAACAACTTCATTTTAGTATTTGACACAATTTTTTTAAAAAAAATCAGTTTATAGTATACATACAAAGTATTGATCTACGTCAACAGTAGTGGTCTGTTTATTCATCTTTTTCTTAGTATGACGTGTCTATTGATGACTGGATATATAAAGTGGTGAAATGGACGGCTGTGAATAGTTAGATTGGTTGAGCTGTCGACAATCGGATCGGTAACAAAATGGGACCGTACACGTGCCAACCATCCTCCTCTAGTCTTCCTGCGAGATTTATGTTTATTAAATTAAAAAATCTACAAAGAGATAGTGACAAATGGCTACGAAGAAAACGACACCTTCTTGATGCGTTTAAGGTCCCACGTCACATGGGTATGTGGACCCCCTAGTTTCTCATTAGTTTCGTATAAAGAAAGAAGCTACAGTGTGGGCCCTTTTGTAAATTTTGTCAGTACACAAGAAAAAGAAATTAATATTATATTAAAAACTTATATTATTATCACAAAATTTGGAATCACATCTCTTTTTTTTTTAGGTTAAACAGTAGCACAGTAACAACTAAACCCATTTTAATTGGAAAACGTTATAACGTATGATACGAGTTATAAGCAGAATTTTAAACGAGTGTGGCTTGTACTCTAGTCAAATTTTTGTTAATAACATTGTATTATCATCAAAATTTGGCATACATGGTATAATAATGATAACATGTGTGCATTTGCATTATTTAAAAAGAAATATTAAAATTAAAAGTATTAAAAATTTGCATATATAAATCCAAACCACATTAATTTGTGTCACCATTCGTTTAGTTAGAAGCGCTTGAATTGGAAAGTCAGTTGCAGAACATCTCCAATTCTTTTCATTTATCACCACACAAGTGATACTTTTAATTTATCAACTACTTCAAATACTTTTAATCGCTATATATAGTAATCAAAATTGTATTTTTTATATATTGATTCATCATTTAATAATTTTAATTTATTGTGAGTATAATATTAACACTCGTACTACTGTAATTTATTCCAAAACCCCACAATATTCAAACTTGAGGTTAAATGTGGAACTAATTAAATCTACCTATCTCTAAACATATAAAATAGATTGACAAAAGATGCCCTTCATAAAAGAAGATATATTAGGTGATATCACCATTCATTAAAATGTCAGCAATGATCAATATATTACTTATTTGAATGAGTTTAAAATTTATCCATATATTGTAATTAATCTTTTTTTATAATTCATATATACATTTATTAACTTTGGGTTGAACCTTGGATTATAACACAATGACAACACTAAGACATGTCATAAATCCTGATACTAATCTTTAACAAAAAGATCCTGATCCCAGTAATTACTACTAAGAGTATATAATAGAAATAATTCAAGTAATTTTAACCAAAAAAAAAACAATAATTCAAGTAATAAAAGATTGGAAGATAAGATGAAGAAAATAGTAAGTAATACAGATATTGTGTATGGTTAAGATCGGTTTGCCTCAATTTCAGTGACGTGAGTAAAAGTTCTGAATGTGTCAGCTGGTTTCATCATTTTCTTCTGTAATTTTAATTTCGATAGATTCACTTAAATGATGCTTCATGCTTCCACTTCACGTACGCGCACAATCACGACTGACCTCTTTTCTACCTTCATGATTTAGCCTTCACATCCAATTATATTTTATTCCCTGATTTTATCCATCAAAATATTTTTTTTAAAACCGTATCTCTTTTTACCAAATTACTTTTTTTACATAGCGCTTTTTACACGTTTTAGAGGTCATTCTACCCTGTTGTAAAACGACTCATCTAACAATTTTAATTATGTCAATCTATTTTCAATATGATATTATCTGCATACATTTTTAGAATTATAGTTTTTATATCTGTTAGAAAAATGTATGAAAATTAACAATGCACTAACACTTTTTAATACTATAACAAAGAAGCTCGTGGCATGAACCCATAATGTCACAAGTCCAAAATCAACTTTGATAATAACTTTCTTAGACATAAATCATCTCTGAACTAGAAATTCAAAATTCAACTTATTGTAATTGCAATGGAATGACAATGATTCTTTAATTGCGTTTCTCATTAATAATAGTGAAATGACTAAACATATATTTCAATCTAATTCGGAAAAATAATATGAATGTAAAAGCATCATCGTTATTTGACCTACCGGTCATAAATCATGCTTTCAATGGTTTTCTGATAAGATATTATACCGACAATTAATATTAGATCGAGTCTTGTATATAGATCGTTGTTGTCCATTATTTAGTTCTTGACTTCTTCATATTTGTTTAAAAATGGAAGAAATTACTTTTGATGCTTTCTAAAATTTAAGTAAAAATAGAAGAGATATGTCGTGGTCGTGGGATTAGGAAAGAAAAGATGACTTTGATGTCCAATCACGTGTTCCCTTTCTCTTCTTCCTCCTTTTGTCTTATTACTTTTATTCCCTATGTTTACTAAAACCCCTAAATTCCACCTCTACTTTAACAAATTTAACTTTTTTTGCCGCAAAATTCATATAAAGGCTATATCATAATCTAACATTGCAAATAAAAAAAAAAAAATATATATATATATATAGTCAATTCTCCTTTAGATAAGTTTTTGCCACAGAAAATGAACATCACTTGTATTTGGCAAAGTGTGAATGAGTATGAAACATACATATGGTCACCGCTCCTGGGATTAATTAGACACAGATACTTGTTATATATTAAATATGTACTTTCTATTTTTATTACAAGCTAGCTTAGGTAATATATATATATATATATGTATTTCCATTAGTTATTTATTTTTATTACTAATATACTATATGTTTGTAAATATCTAATGGAAAATACATATATATGTTTGTAATAATATTTTGATTAGATTAAGAATTTTTGTTCCAGTAGATATTTATTTTCATCCCATGCTGCTTACATTGACCTGCAGATTCGAACTTGAATTAGGTATTTTCGTAGTTAAATATCATGAACGTCTAAAACATATATAAATCACATCTTTTTAATATATAAAATATTGAGACACACCAACTCAAAGTATCCTAATGCTGAGTTATCTCATATAAAATATCTAAACAGTCCATGTTAAATAGATAAATACGTACCTAACTGAACCAAACTATTTTGTGGATGTTAAGTATTTGAACAAATATCCAAAATCTTCAAACCCAAATACAGATAATATAATTCTAGTAACCAAACAGAATATTATGTTATTTTTATTTTTTTGATAAAAGGTATTCTATTGAAATGAAATGGGTGAATCAAACTGAATATTAGTGTGGGTTAATTAGTTATTTGGTTTTGTTGTTCGATAGTAATCTGTTCGGGTTCATATTATCTTTGGTGGGAGCAACGTTAGAAATCTTTAAAAAAAAACGTTAGAAATCTTTTTTTATAGTAGGATAAAGACAAATACGTTGTAACGTTAGCTCTACACTTTTATACAATTCCTATATAAGTAGAGTCTCCGATAGGGTATAGAGTCTAGTCAATCTAGCTATGGGATATATATACAAAGTAATTAAAGAACAAACACTAAACCAAAAAACGACCTTACTTATTATGAAAAATTCTCTATAGTGGAAATATTATAATAAAATGTAGAAAAATATAGTCTGAATAGTGAAATAATTTCACATAACATACAGGAAAATCTCTATAGGTACTGATGATAAATCCAACGGTGTAGTAAGATTTGATAATTAAAGCTCAGATTGACCGCTATCTCAAAAACAGACTATTCATTTATGATACGCTTTCAACAATATCCCTCTTAGGTTTTTATTTTAGATGTGTTAGCTCTCCATCTTAATTAAACGTGGCTAGGTTCTTATTTCCATGTGAAGCTTCCTAAAAGAATCTCACCTTCTATTTTGTTTCTTGTAATTTAAACGTTGGTAATAAAATTAACATTAAAAACAAAATTTAAATGTCTAAGTATTATTATCATTTTGATAAAAAGTTTACAAGATTACAGAAATATTATTTATATACAAATATTTTAAACAAAGAAGTTAAAGAATGATATAACATAAAAAACAAAATTGACGATGTTTCAACTTTGGAAACCGCTAACAGATTAACAAATCTGTTAAGTTCATTATCCGTTTTTGAACTCAACTATTGCGATTATTGGCTATCATCCAACTATGACGCACTACAAGAATTTTGCAAATCTTAAAATATCACTGCATAATCAATGCTTATACATGTATGAATTTGTCTTTCGTTTAAACTTTAACAAAACAACAGAAATAACTGACAGAAACACCATGAATGATAACTTCATCGGAATCGAACTCTACAAAGAGCGACATAAAATAACTAATACAAAGAAAAATGCAGAATGAAAAATACGACTCATTTTCCACCCAATCTAACATATCAAACTGTTATACATGATAAACATAGTGAGATTGTCGACAAAACACATGAACATATATGACGTGTTGAAAAGACATCAACCTAACCAGTTGTGGTGTGAAAGAGAATATCGGTACTCATAGACAAGATCACATGTAGATCGTCGGTGAAACATGACCAGCAAAACAGTGAAGAGGAGAAAGATAATCACCCAAAAAATCGTTCACATTCGTATTTTTCCAATTTGCCGTCCGTAAATATAAAAAAATTTTAATAGATAAATTTTATAATATAATTAGAAATAGTACGGCCGACGCTAGCCGGTGAATTTACAAAAATTTGAAAAAGAAAAATTGATTTAGAAAATTACTTTTTTAAAAAAATTGAGAGAGAAAGAAGTTAGGATAATATTGATTCATCTATGACAGATTTGATCATTTATGTGTTTAGATTAATCAAACGGTAAAAAAGATTTAAAGATATGACAGAAATGATATAGAGATGCGCATAAAGATGTCTAATTAATTAGCAGATTCTCAGATTTTTCTTATAGTATTATCTTATTACGATGAGTGATTAAAGGTAGACGTGGTCGATAGCTTTGCCGTTTACCTTTAAACATATTTAGTTTTTCTTTGATTGTAATTAATTAACTATACACTGTTGGTTACACAAACCGAGACTACTTGAATTCGAATCAAATGAAATCTGAACAGCAAACCTAATGATAGTGATTAAATAATACCATCATGCATTTTTGAGAAATTTAAACTCGCCACTTTAGAAAATGAATTAAAGGAGAGTACCGCCAAATAGGTTACCAGTCACTAATACAAATTTGATGGTAGTAAAATTGCGTTATAAATTACAAAATTTTGGATTGTCATGGTTTTGTAATGTACCGTTTTGAGGCCGTAAGAGCATCTTTAATTTCTTTTAAAAATATTTATTAAAATGTAAAATATACACGACAATAAGTTTTGTGCTAAGTTTTCAATTGAATAAACGGAATCGAATAATAAGTAGTTTGAAACTAAATAAAGCTCAATGGTCTGAATAATTTCTTTTCCTAATAATTATAAAAACTGATTTAGATTATTATTATTTTTTCAGATAAAAGAGGGAAAACAAATAAGGACAAAAATTTCCAAATAAAAGGCTAACAAGATTATCACGCAAATTAAAAAAAATGATAGAAAAACGCAAAATAGTAGTATTATAAACACTACAAAAAATATAAGTTTAACAACAACCGTTTTCGTTGTACAATCGTTGTTAATAACGATTTACAATTAGTTAATAACGAATATAAATTCGTCGATAAGAACTCATTGTAGTAGAAAATTTGTCTGTAAATTTTACAAGACATTTAATTTATTGTTAATTAAACATTAAATTAGTCATCAAAAAATCAACGTAAATACATAAAACATCGGTAATTCGTTATTAGTATTAACAACGAATTGACAATGGTTTTTTCAAGGATCGACGTTAATTCATCGTTAATGATAACAATGATACAAAATGTTATACAAAAAAAATACAAAACATAAAAAAATAAAAAATGATAAAATCTTAACAAAAATCTAATAATTATAAAATCCTAACAATTCTAAAATTAAGCCTAACAATTCTAAAATTCTAACTTAACAATTCTTATGATAAAATTTTTAAAATTATAAATATAATATTTTTATTTTATTTTTGGAACTCATCTGATGCTTGAGAGAAGGGAGAGCTGATTTTAGAGAGTTCTGAGAAATGAGAAAAATGAGCAACGAGAGAAGGAAGATGTCTGGAGTATATATAAAATTTGTTCTCGTTGTTAATTCGTCGTTAAATTATGAAATATTTATGATGATTTGTCGTAAATTTGTTGTTACGTATAACAACATATTTACGACGATTCTTTGTAAACACATCGTTATATTACTGAAAATAAAATTGCACACGTAAACAATTAATTGTACGCATGTCCAATGAAGAATCGGTACAATGAAGTTATGATGAGTCGTTGTAATTTTGTTGCAATTGTGATGATAATGTTACTAAAATTAATTTTTTTAAGTGTTAGTTATAGTGATAATGTATCCAAAACCTCTATTTGTCATTAATATAAGTTCTTGAATAATTTTATGTGTTAACATATTAATATGTTTGTTTGAAATTGAACTATACATAATATGATTCAACATATTTTTTCTTGATATTCTCGTAAAGGTATTTTGTTGTAAAATCGTTGTAACGTAACAATGAAATAACGAGGAAATTTTAAATCATCATAAGTAGGACGCTAATCAGATGCTTCTTACCTTCGGGTTTACAATAAAAGATTTTGACGCTATTTTCCAACGATTTAACCATAAATATTCTTTTCATCTTTAAATCATCGTAAATTGATCTTATATTTACGACAAAACTATTTTGCTGTAAGTTTTCGTCGTTAATCGAATGTTTTCTTGTAGTGAAAAATTTCTATAAATTTGTTTGTATATGTCTTTGAACATAGAGAAAAGATTTGAGAGTTCGAAAATATATTGACTGAGGTGAGCTCCATTCTACAAGCTACAACTAATGTTATTTCATCGCACGCTAGCTTACTCCAACCTCAATATCCATGATGTTTGATGCCATCTTTTTGCACCTTATGTTCATGAACAAAAACTGATGCCAATGAGAAGATTTTAGGTTTTGGTGATGTAATGCTCCGTCCACCACCGTACGTGGGCCCTCACGCCCTCTTTTGGCCTGTGGGTCTCATTTTCGTCCGACAGTCGGTGCGTTATCATAGAAAGTTCGAAAGATTTGTTACTATCCCTACAAATCATCATGTGATATTTTTCTGTACTTTTTCCTCACTCGCATGATACTGACAATGACATCCGGTAGGTCATACATCCATAAATTGCTCCAGCTCAATGTAATACTCCACTAATATCTTCAAGCTATGGTATCATTAAAAGTGAATGCTTAGCCTCACCTAATACATGTAACACTGTTTATTTTTATCTTTAGGAATTGGGTATAGACATAGTCTTACAGTGCTGAGCCCTGAATCAACTTGATTTAGTTTTTCCTTTGAACCTAGATTTTGGGATCTCCAATCACATAGGTGGGATGTCCATCAGGCATTATTTTTTATAGGTTTTAAATCCATTCCTCTTGATAATTTCATAACTTGATCTCGTGACAGATTTTTGGTAAATGGATATGTTAAGTTTTCAGCTGATTTGATGTATTATATTGAGAGTACACTCGTAGATCAATTGGCTAAGGGTCTTGTGTCACCTTCTAATATGATGAGATTTACCATTATAAATTCTCCCGTTTGTGCCTCATAAAACATTGTATAATTTATTCAGTGCCCAAGATATAGCTGATTAGATATCACAGTGTACATGTCATGTTGGCATTGGTTTTTCCCACATCGGGATATCTTCCAAAAAAATTCAAAGTCACTCTGCTCTTCTGCTGCTTTATCTAAAGCTATAAACTTTGATTCCATGGTTGATCTAGCCAGAAGAGTTTGCTTGGAATATTTCCATCCACCGCTGCACCATCTAACGTAAAGACATATCCACTTGTTGATTTAGAGTTTCTGGAATCTGAAATCCAATTGGCATCACTATAGCCCTCTAACACATTAGTTCTTTACCGTAGTGCAGTCCATAACTTTTGGTGTATCTAAGATAGTTAAACATTCTAGTTATGACCTTCCAGTGAGTATGACCTATATTACTCGTATAGTGACTTCGTACGTTTACTGAGTGTGCGAGATCATGTCTAGTATAATTTTTCAGGTACGAAATACTTCCAATCACTGAAGCATATTGCACTTGTGACACTTGTTCACCTGAATTTTTCGTCAAGTGAAGATGAGGGTTGGCGAGAGTTTTGGCTGTCCCATTAGAGTAGTTTTTAAACCACTTAAGGATTTTTTCCGCATAATGTTCTTGAGATAATATTAGACCACCAGAGTGTATGATAATTTTTATATCTAAAATTAGGCCTGCCAGTCCCATATCTTGCATATCAAACTTGCTACTAATCATGTTCTTTGTTTGATTTATCACATATTTATTGCTACCAGTAATGAGTATGTCATCAACGTATAAGCAGATCAAGATATATCCGTGTGGAGTACTTTTGTTGTATATGCACTTATCACATTCATTAATGTTAAAACCATTTGACATCGTTACATTGTCAAAATTTTCATGTCATTGTTTAGGAGCTTGTTTAAGTCAATACAATGATTTCACTAGTTCGTGTTTTTGTACTAGAACTACAAACCCTGCAGATTGTTTCATATAAATTTTTTTTCTTCTAAATCCCTATTTAGAGAAGCTTTTTTTACATCCATTTGATGTATTTCTAGGTCTCTTAAAGCAGCGATGCCTACTAACATTCTTATATACACTATTCTCGTCACCGGATAAATTCACTCCAATGTTTGAGATCGAACCACTGAGCAATATTCAATCCTATGAGAGTTCCATTGAATCAATGACTTCTGAGACTCCCAAGCTCTCATCCTGAAGTGTTTCAAGTTTAACCAATTGCAATTGGTGAACTTAGTCATAGACTTGTAATAACACACAAGCTCTTGTCACATGTTTATGATTCTCAATTTCAATACATAGATGTTTATATGACAACAACGGATTCAAGGAGTTAAGAATGTATGAGCAAAACTTTTGCAATACTTGAAATCGATTGAAATATAAAAACATAAACGTTAAGGAAAGAAACGAGTGGAGACGATACAATAATCTCTTTCTTTAACTCTTTGAATCACCCGCAATACAATGGAAATCTTAGATTCAAAAGTTTCAGATACATCGACTAATAATCGATTTCACAAGCATTTGAAACTCGGTTTTATACAAATTATTATTGTACGATATTCCCAAATAGACTTACTTTCGATTAAGAGAGATTGCTGAATTTTTGATGTGAGTTATGAGTCACTCGAAATGAACCAATGATCTTCAAGCTGATTTTCAGGGATTATGAGAAACAGAGGAGACCTAGTCTCAAGGAAACGACTCTGATCTTCTCGTCTCTTGTTTTCTACGTTCACTCGATCCAACAAAGATAACATATTTCTCCTAAACTAATTAGTAAAACCTTAAAGGGACTACAAACTGGTGGGTCACGAGTTCACCCAAAAAAATATAGCTCTTGAATTGTTTTCCTCAGATCTAGAGAAGAAATTACTTATAGACAACAAAGGATGATTACAAAGAGTTAAAATCATATATGGACGAGAGAAGCTCGCAGGCAACGCCCAAAGTGAGAACGGTGAAGAGTAAATAATGCAAAATTTAGATCGGAATCTACGATAGTGAGAGCAGAAGAACCAAAAAGATGAAACGAAGGCTGAAAAAATGGTCAATATTAAGGGAGGATAGGGGGGGTCAGGTTGTTTAGGACCGCAACTGGGGTTGGATTTGAAATCAAAACCCTTACCATAGGAGATTGGATCAAGTAAGGTAAGAATAAATTGAGAATCAAGAACATGTATCGCCATGGATGAGACACTAGGATGAACAAAGGAGAAGGAAATCACGCCGGATGATGAGAAGCTTATTGAAGGCGGCGATTAAGATTTTGGCCTTTAATCACCTTGATATTTTAGATTTGAAGGGTCGACTGTTATTTAAGGATTCCATGCTAAATTCCCCCCCCCCCCTTCTCCTCAATTTTCATGATCTGATGATTAATTACAAGTGCACGTAACCAGAGAAACCATAATTACAAATTCACCCTAAACAATTTATTCCCGCCCAGATTTAACCCTCCTTAAATTCCCTTTCACCCTTCAATTTTAACCCTTATTCCCATTTTGCCCTCCTCTGTTTTTCCATCTTCTCCGTCGAATCCACAGAGGAAAAAAAAAGAGAGCAATTTTTTAATCCAATCCAAATTTTCTTCCGGTGGTATTTATAGCTTCAAGTCCAGTGATCAACGGTGGAGTACCAGTGTAGAGACGGCGGTTGTTCATCGGAGAAGAATTCACAAGCTTCTTCTCCACTCAGAAAGTCATCGTGATCCTCCGTCTGCTCCATTTTCACGAACTGGATGAAATTATCGCCGGGAACCGTCGCCGAAGCCGCCACAGTGACGTTAGAGCTGCTTTCTTCGTTAAGCAGAGCGCTTGAATCGCTACTGTCTGAAGATCCAGCAGCGGCGAATGAAGAAGCTGCCGCCTTTAACGGAAGCAGGTCATGCAGATCAGTGAAACTCCGGTAATTAAAACTATCGGAATGTTCTAGAAGCTGTGGAGGAGACGACGGTGGATCTGTTATCTTCTCCGGCAATGAAACTTCTTCCTCCTTGACGGAAATATCGCTCTCCATTGTCGTTGCAGCGTTGTTCTCTTCTTCTTCCTCTTCACCTCCGTTAAGCTTAGATTTCAGTTTACTAATCTGCATCACACAATAACAAAAAGTTCCAATTTTTACAATAATATCAAGATTTGTAAACAGAGTGAACAAAAAAGTGTCAACCTTTAACTTGGGATCAACAAAAATTTCAAATTTTCCACATTAATCTCAAGATTTGTGAAAGAAATAGCTATGTTTGTAAGTTAAGAAATCTACAATGGCCAAGCACAAGGAAAAAATGTTTCAATTTTTGATTTGGGATCAACAAAAAGTTTCAGTCTTTTTAAACAGTTTGAGATTTTGTATACCTCTTGAAGGAGGGATTCATTGTCACGGCGGAGGGAATCAAAGTTATGGCGGAGAGAATCATATTGAGTTTTAAGAACACCGTAATCTTTCTCAAGTTGTTTTGTCTTCCACCTTGCACGACGGTTCTGAAACCATACAGCAACTTGACGAGGTTGAAGACCAAGTTCTTGAGCTAACTTAACTTTCCTCTCAGGCTCAAGCTTATTCTCTAACTCGAAATTCTTCTCCAAGGCTTTAACTTGGTTAATGCTTAACCGTCTCTTCTTCTCCGACAA
Organism: Cardamine chenopodiifolia; assembly: GCA_963922655.1. NCBI lineage: Eukaryota > Viridiplantae > Streptophyta > Magnoliopsida > Brassicales > Brassicaceae > Cardamine > Cardamine chenopodiifolia. Next base: position 493,027 of record OZ000486.1, read on the forward strand.
GCCCACGTGTCCTCTTTCCTCAACTATGGTTTCTTCTTCTTCTTCGTAACCTTCAAGCATCGTTTGAAATTCTCTCCCACCGTATCTTCTCGGACTCTGCTCATCTACTACACAAGCGAAAATAAGAAATTTAGTGGTGAAATTGATAACAAAGACGAAATTAAGGGACTTGTCTGTAAATTTAGCAAAAGTTAAGAACCTGTAGAAGTTGTGGGACATAAAGAGATGAGACCACCCACTGAATCTGAACTGCTTAATCTCTTCATCACCAGCAATCTTAAATTACTTTTGAAATTTGGGAGTTTTAATTTCTCAACTTTAATGCATCAAAATTTTCAGTTCTTGATGAATCTACAGACTCTGAAGGAAGAGAGAAGAAAAACTAGAAATGCACAGAAATGAAGACAATGGAGATTATTCTATTTACAGAGGGAGAGAGAGAGATGAGGGTAGTGCGGTTTCCATATGAACAAGCTTGGTTTCACACTTTCTCTCAGCTTAAATAAACTTAACTTGGGTTAGAAAGTAACCATGGTTAAGTAGATATTGTTGGGTGTTTTTTTGGTAAATGAAATGTTAGCCTAAAAATTCAATACCCTCGATTGCAATTTGGGGGGTCCACCGGCTATACCCAGTTACCTCGAGGTTTCTTCCGGTATCACTGGAACTCGAGTAAGAAAAAAAAAAAACCTCAAAGCAAATAAATGGCTCGGCTTACTTTGATCGGCTCGACTCGGCTTGGCTATACATGGAAACGAGTCTCTGATACGACACCATATTGTAAAAAATATATATTCGGAAATATGTCTTATCACCATGCAATGTAATTAATAAACAAGAAGTACAAGTTATAACTAGATGAGATAGACGACAAAAAAAAAAAAAACCTGATGAGATGTGTAATAATTTTTTTCCCATCAACTACGATAACATCATAATAAATTGTAATTGATTAGATCTGTGATAGAAGAATATATTGTTTAGTTATATATAGATTAAAAATCTAACATGTAATACCTCAAATTATGAAGAACAATTTGATGTGTTTAGAATTTTAATATGCGGTAAATAATTTGGTATCAGAATTCTTTTTTTTTTGTACTGCTAAAACCAAGAATGTTCTAGATTGGACAACGTTTTACACGATCTGTTTGTGATTACCATCCTTTTAAAAAAGTTGCAATAATTGGATTATATGCCTTTTTCCCTCTAATACCTTTAATTATAAAATTAGAATCATTTTATGGGATGATGACTGAGACAATAGCTGTTGGCCCTCGGTCACAGCAACAAGAGTGCGTTTTATTTTTTGGGTTTGGTTCTCTTACCCTCCAAAAATGATCCAATGTTCTTTAAAAAACATGACTAAATTTTCTATTTTGATGATAATGATAATATGCTCAATTTAGTGAAGAAAGTGAAATAAGTTCAATCAAACATTGTTTGTGAAATGGAAAATTAAATAAGAGGGAATCAAGGCAATCTTATGTTCACCGACATGTGATGGTATCAATGGGGATTTGTGTTTCCACCTAATACGACATCGTATCTAATTCTAAACGGCGCCGTGGCCGAGGAGAGATAGGGTCCTCGTGCCTTATCTATAAAAAGCAAAAAATATCTGCTACAGAACTGCCACGTCATCATACATAAAAAAAACATCACCGCCCCGCAAAAAAAAACAAAGTGATTCCACGGCGGTGCATCGCTCTCCTTCTTCTTCTTCCTTGAAATCCATGAAAAATGGCGTCGATTACTCTACGGTGAAACTCAATGCATCTTCTTACTTCGCGGTAATCAAATTGTATCTCTCTTTCTGTTTCTCCGACTTTATTGACTTCAAAATTCAAATTGATAGTTTTGATCAGTTTTTATAATTCGGATTTGAAATTACGTTTAGCTATGAATTCGAATTCTCGATAAGTTTGAATCGATATAATTGGAACGCATCTCTATAGTCGTGGTTCATGTTTATGCAATTTGATTATGTGTTGTCTCCATGATTTTTCAGTGATGTTGTCAACGGAACAAAACTATATAGAACGATTTTGGTGAGTCATAGGATCATATCAGATAGGTTCAATGTTGGAATGAGAGCTGTATCTGAGGAAGGAGATGTTTTCTCTTCCTCTAAGAGTAATAACGGATCATCGATTGGGATTGAGATGCAGCCAGATTTGGTTTCGTTTGGAACATTAGCAGCAGAGATGATTCCAACAACAATGGATTCTCCTGAAGTTGAGGATGAAGAGTTTGATCTTGATCGACCTACTGATGGATTTGCGTCTATTCCACAAGCTATTGAGGATATTCGACACGGCAAGGTTTGTAATAGTAGCAATAGTGTTGGATTTTTGGCTTCGAAGTGAAAGTTTTGTGTTTTTTTTTTTTGCAGTTGGTGATTGTTGTAGATGATGGGGCATTGAGGATAGAGAGAACGAAGGAGATTTGATAATGGCGGCATCGTTGGTAACACCTGAAGCTATGGTTTTTGTGGTGAAACATGGGACTGGAATCGTCTGTGTGAGTATGAAAGGTGAAGACTTGGAGAGGTTAGAGCTTCCTTTAATGGTGCACGAAAGGAAAACGAGGAGAAACTTCGCACGGCCTTCACGGTTTCTGTGGTAAGTAAACCGTGTTTTATTTTTTTCAGTGTTGAAAAAACCAATGGACTCTTCTTAGTGTTGGAAACCTTCGTCAGGATGCGGAAAATGGAACATCGACAGGTGTTTCAGCTCGTGATAGGGCACAAACGATATTAGCTCTTGCATCAAAAGATTCAAAACCACAAGATTTCGATCGTCCTGGTCATATCTTTCCTTTGAGATACAGAGAAGGCAACGTTCTTAAAAGAGCAGGACATACAGAAGCTTCTGTTGACTTGACTGTGTTTACTGGTTTAGAACCAGTATCGGTTTTATGTGAGATTGTAGATGATGATGGTTCCATGGCTAGATTACCAAGACTACGCCAATTCGCTCAAGAGAACAACTTGAAAATAATCCCAATCGCCGATTTAATCAGGTACAACACTTTAAGGAAATAATTTTCACCTATTTCAACTCTCATTTACTGAAAGTTTTGGTTATCCGCTTGATCTCAGTTACAAACCTTTTCTGGCAGATACCGAAGGAAAAGAGAGAGATAGGTAAAGTTCACTGCGGTTGCGCCAATACCGACAATGTGGGGACCATTCAAAGCATATTGCTTGATGGAGTTGAGCACATTGCAATGGTCAAGGTAAGAATTAAAACTCATCCTTTGTTTCCTTGAAACTTTCTTATACCCAAATTTCGATTAAAAACACAGGGAGAACCGGAGATAGGAAGGATATTATGGTGAGAGTACACGCGGAGTGTATCACGGATGATATATTCGGAAATAGCTTTGGTGGAAAACAGTTAGGGATTGCAATGAGACAGATTGAAGAAAATGGGAGAGGTGTATTTGTTTACTTACGTGGTCCTGAAGCTAAAGGCATTGACCTAACCCACAAGCCTCGTACTTACAACAACACTTCAGATCAAACCGAGTCTGTTTCATATCCCGTTGCTTCACGGGAATACGGCATTGGAGCACAAGTAATTAAAAAAACTCGAATCTTTTTCCTATTTCTTGACTGTTATTTGCTAAGATTAATCAAAGATTGGTGATATGCAGATTCTGAGGGATCTTGGAGTAAGAACGATGATGGTGATGACGAATAATCCAGCACATTACGTTGGTCTTAAAGGTTATGGTTTATCAATTTCTGGTAAGGTTCCACTCATTAGTCCTCCTATCTAGTTCTATAGCCGTTATTTGTCTTTGTTAAGATAAGACACGTGTCGGCCTCTATGAGTGAGTGAGTTTGTTCTTACCTCTATGGTTTTGGCCCCTACCTAACCCATGTCGATCTGAAATTGTTTTTTTTTTACTTCACAATTACCATCACTAAAAATAATTTTAAATGTTATTTTTCTCTGCAAATTTTTACTTGAGAATTTCTTCGTTTTTTATGTTTACCAAGATTTATCATTTATAGTGAGCTTACATATATGGTTTACATGATAGACAAAGGGTGACAAAAGACGCATTACCAATCGTAGGCAGATGTAATTTTTTACAAAAATAAAGGTTCGTTCCTGTTTTGTTCTTTTCAGTTAATAAAGAGAAAAAAATATATAAATAGAAGATAATCAAATATTATGGAAACTAGTGACATTAACCAGAGCTTAAGAAAGGAAATTACGTGTAATTTACTTGCTAATCCTATTCGTTATGGAAAACGTACCATTAAATTCTCTATAAAATAAGTTGTTCTAGTCTGAGTCTTTCACAAAAACCTTAATCTTAAAATTAATCGAGGAGGAGAAGATCGGAATCAATCAATGAAAAGAAGATGTGCGATTTCGGGATGTTGTGAATTGACGATGTGGAATAACGCTACCGAAGTGCCAATGCACAATAAAAGGAGGAAGAAGACAAAGGAGGCATCTAAGTCGTGGACTGGATTATTATCGTTACCAGATGCTGTGGCTTTCTAAGATTGGACCACGCAGCCTTGGCTGTAGCCTCCAAGAGTCACCGCTCTCTCATTGCTTCCTCTGAGCTCTGCCACTTGAGATCGTTTATGGGTTGCACCGAGGCATTTCTCTACCGCTCTACGTATGTAAACGCATCTTTCCTAATCCAACTCCACGCTGGTTCATCCTCACCCCTAATCGTCGGCTTAGCCTGATCCCTTCGAACCCATGTCAAGCTCTGGATTCATCATCTTTCGTGGTGGTGGATTGGGGGATCTATGTAATTGGTGGACTCATAAACGGCATTCCCACTTCAGATGTTTCGTTCCTTGACTGTTTCACTCACACATGGCGCAGTGTCCCGTCCATGAAGATGCCCCGTGCTTCTGCATCGGCTAGCCTTGTAGACGGGAAGATATACGTTTTTGGAGGGTGCACGGAAGACTCTGATTTGGTAGAGGTATTCGATACAAAGACTCAAACTTGGAGTAACGTTATTACACCGAAGATGTTACATAATATATACCAAAGTGTGGTGATTGAGGAGAAGAAGGTTTACGTTGTGGATGTGGAGGATCAAGTTTTCTACTTGTTTCCAAGTGAAGAAGTTACATTTTCGAAAAGCGAGAAAAAAGATTCAAAGCGAGGAAATAGAAACGATTGGTGTGTCATTGGGAAACTATTATACAGTCGCGGTACTCGCGGGGAGAACACTATGGTGTGAGCCAGATAACTTGGATTGGAAGGAAGTGAATGGTTTGAAAAAGCTGAAACTGTCTCTCTTAAGTTTGAGACACGTCATCCCTACTGAAGATGTACCATCAACCAAGATGAAGGTCAGATATGACATCAGCAAACTCTGCAGCAACTCTGCTGGTAACATTGTCATCTTCTGGAACGCTCGTATTGGAGATCCTGAGAGTTTGGAGCTTTGGTCTGCGGAGATTTCTATGGAGAGACGTGAGGAGGCAAGATTTGGGGGAAGGTTGAGTGGTCCGGTTCTGTCTTCAAACTTGATCCTCTCTCAGACCCATATAGCATCAAGGTATTATATTCTGGTTCTGTCTATGCCTGAAATTCCAATCTTCTTAGTCCTTGTTTAAACTATATTTGCCTAGTCCAATCATTTCATAGTATTGTTGCCTAAAATCCCAATTTTTCCAGTGCTTATTTAAATGATTGTTTCTATCATCTGCGGAATGAATCACATTGTGGATATAAGTTGGTCTAGCTGTTTTGATTATCTTTGTGTGTGTGTGTTGTGTTTAGTATTTTCTGACTTGCACAATTATCACAAAACAATTTTAAATGTATTTTTTCTGCAAATTTTACTTGAGAATCGTTGTTTCTATATTTACCATGAATTATCATTTTCCACGAGTTAACATAAATGTTTTTTTTTCAACAAAGAGTTATTATATTACTCAAACTTGAGGTGGTGTGGTGGAAGTAGAACAACCTATAAAACTACTCTATGACAAGATCTAGGCGAGCCAAATGGTCGGCATTCTAAATAAGTACACGTGGAATAAAAGAAATAGAGAAGAAGATAAAGCATCTTCGAAGTAGGGAGAGTTCTTTGAGCTCCGTTGAGAAGTTTGGCCAGTCTCTAGGACTCTCAATCATTGTGATAACATTTTGGCAGTCCGTTCCAAAAGCTTGATTCGTGGTATGACGGATAAGATTCAGCATTGCCCAAATGAGAGCTTCGATCTCCGAATTTAGAGGTGAGACTCTTCTTGGTTGGTTCGAGCCCCAAAGAGGGGGAATTCTCCGTCTGCGCCTGTCCAAACCCATCCGACGCCACGATTCGGTGCATTCTGGTGCCAAGAACCAACAACAAGACAGATGTTTCACAAGCTCACAACACAGAAACGGGAGTGCCTGACGGTTGAGACAAGAGTCCCACAGTCCCACTACCGAGTTTGCTTCATGCCAAGCATGGGATTCTGCCATGGCATGTCGTACAATGTCAATATCATTAGAATTTCGCGAGTGTACATAGATGTTATTATTATAAATTTGAGTTATTCTCAACTTTGTCTTTGGATAAGCAATTTTTTTTAAGACCACACCATTACTTATGTAAGAGAAATGATTGCAACAAGATAAACAATTAAAACTCGAATCAATGGACTATCGAATTGGTATGTAGATTACATACAAAGCCCGAGCTAAAGCCAAAAGCTTTAAGCATGACTAAAAAAACAAGTTCTTTTCTCTTGAACATAGAAAAAAGAAAAAAAAAAAAAAGAACGAAAGAAACAATTATGATGGGACAATGAAAAGAAAAGATTCCGATATTACCAGCTGGATCAATCAAATGAAAAGATTCCGATTCTTTCGAACCATAAACTCGCCTGAAACTCTAAATCATTTGACCATTTGTTTACTGTACGTTGCTAAGATTAATCAAAGATTGGTGATATGCAGATTCTGAGGGATCTTGGAGTAAGAACGATAATGGTGATGACGAATAATCCAGCACATTACGTTGGTCTTAGACCATCTCCAACTTCGTTTCATTTTCCATTCTAAACTATGTTTTGGAGTAAATCCATTCCATTTCAACTCTAAAATGGAGTAATCATATACATTACTCTATTTATAGAGTAATATCATTTTTTACTCCATTAAGAGTTGAATTTTTTTTTTTGGAATAAAAAACAGAGTAATACATTGGAGCAATAGTCAATTCTATTTTAGATTTACTCAAATTGAATGAAAAATAGAATAATACATTAGAGATGCTCGTAGAAGTTACGGTTTATCAATTTCTGGTAAGGTTCCACTAATTAGTTCTATACCCGTTATTTGTTTTTGTTAAGATAGACACGTATCGGCTCTATGAGCGAGTGAGTTTGTTTTTAGCTATAACCCATGTTGATCTGAAATTGTTTAATGACTTCCACAATTATCATCACTTAAATTAATAACTTTTTCCCGAAAAATATTTTCTTGAGAATTTCTTTGGTTTTATGTTTACAAGATTTATCAATTATTGTGAGTTTACATATCTTATTATAAATTTTGGTTTCCACACGAGAGTTTGACACGTACAAAATTAAACTTAACAAAATCATACACGTATTTTTTCATTAGAGTTTGATAGGTGTCAAAATTATAATTAACAATATCATGATAAAAGTTAAAAAAAAATAAAAAAACAGAGTAATAAGATAAATCTTATTATTTCAATAAACATTCCATTTCAAATTTAGATTTTATATATTTTATATTATACAAGATCCAATAAAAAATTTCACATGTTTCTAACTATTTGAGCAAAAAAATTGATTGAATATAATCAAAACTAATTCATTATTCTAATTGGTTAAGTGTTAAACATATCTTAGAGTAAACTGAATGGATAAACCTATGTATCTATCAAAATTAATGGATAGAATTAACTCATAAATCTATTTAATTTAATGGATCAAATGGTTAAATAAATTGATCCATGAACACATAATTTTTTTTAATAAATTAATAATAATAAAATAATAAAAATTAATTAATTGCATAAAATTCAATAAAATTATATAATCAAAATTTACACATAAAATTCTAGAATTAGATTCTTAGTGAGAAATATTTTTCCCGAATGTAAAGAAACCGAACCTCAAACATGTTATATGTGCTAAGAAAACACCAAATAAACAGAGATGAACAAAAAAGAATTTGAGATGATTTATTGTGGAAAAAACAAATAAATGAGAATTCGAAAATGAGGATTGTTGCCTATTTACAATTTATAAGAGAATATAAGAATGGACTTAGGAAGGATCATCAACATCAACTTAGTGAGCCAAATACGCGAACCAGTGGTAGCAAGAGTGTCAAGAGTGTCAAAAGCTTATCTCATGTACGAAACATTATGAGTATTAAAATAATGTTGTCTGATTCGTCGACAAGAGGTACATATAATTGGCACAAGATAACAAATTAATTAGAAAAATACATATTATTCTCGGTTTACGAATCAAAGAAACAACACATCTATTGGACACGAAATTTTTTTCTCCATAGAGATAGAGGAATAAATGTGTAAATGATCTCTCTCAAAAGGAGAAAGTCAGAATTGTTCTCTTCTAATAGAAAGAAGTCAGAAACAAGATGTGGAGATTCTCTCAGAGAGAGTTGCTTCCATTAGAGTCTATTCTCATACACAAATATGGATCTGGAGGAGAGAGGAAGGAGGTGGGGCTTTTTTTAGAGAATGAAGATGATGGTGGATGAGAATCCACCGGCGAAAAAGAATGAAAGCCTCGAGAGCCAGAGGTAGAAATAAAAATTGAGAGCTGGTGACCGAAAAGTTGAGATAGAGGATATTGTCGAAAAAAATCATGAGACAAGGAACGATGAAGGATTTCGGCGAGTAAATGTGCAGGAGAAAAAAAAACATTAAGGTTGGAAACTGAAATAAAATATGAAGCATAGAAGAGTAGAGAGACAACAAAGATCTTGATGGAAGAACGTTTCACAAATATGAGCGAAAGCATAGTCGTCGTTTCTTGGATCTATTTTTCCAGATCTCCCACGATGGTCTAAAAACAACGATAAGATGCAACCAAAAGGTACTGAACGTGATCTAGATTTTTAATAGGTTAATAATAAAACTGTAATATAGATATTTAAATTAAATTTATTCATGTAGAAAAATAAACTTATGTAAATAATTTATGTGGATAGAAAGCTGACGACGGAAGAGAAAGAAAACCGCAAAAACGAAACATCTTCGAATATAGTTTCCAAGATAGGAATATTGTATTCCTTTCTTTCTTTTCTTCAGAAAACCAAATATCTTCATTTTCAGAAAAAGAAAAGAAGTAAATGAAGGATAAAAGACATGGGCATGTTAATAATAAAATTATTTATATCAAAAATAAAATTAATTTATTTATGTAAAAAATAAATTTATGTAAATAAGTCTGTGCTCTAGTAAAAGATTTTACTTCTTTCCTTAAAACAATTTTAATATATATAACAAACAAAATTTCATCCGATCCGTATCTAGTACAAAGATAAAGGTTTGTTTCCTATTTTGTACTTTTCAATTAATAAATAGTAAATCTATATAGAAGAGATAATCAAATATTATCGAAACTAGTGACATTAACCAAAAGCAAAAAAGTTTGTTTCTTAGCTCGGTAGATGAGTGTCTTCTCTTAACTTGGTTAACGAGCTTGTTTTTTTAGATCGGTTTGGTAAGCGTTCTTTTTTTTAGGATCTAATTATTTTTACTTGAGTATGGTTTGTTTCTTCTCCTCATAAATCTTAACAATGGTGTTGGGAAACTCTAGCAATGGATGCACAAATGCAGCAATATAGCTCAAATAAGTTTGACGATAGGCACGAGGTCGGTCTCTATAGAAAGATTAGCCTCGAGGCTTTCCGTTGATATGTATATCGTCTCGTGGTTCCTTGTAGTTCCCTGAAAAACTGGTCTTGAAGTTGTTGGTTGATCTGACAGCAGCAGATCTGCGTTTTAGGGTTTCAAACAGATTGCGTCTAGTTCATCGAACTCCTTCGAGAAATTGCTTTGAAAAGAAGCGGCGTGGATCTGTTGATTTTTAACTTTTTGTGGTCGAGTTTTGGGCTTATTGCATGAAAAAATCTCTAATCCCCACAGACGGCTCCAATTGTTGAATCCGGTTTTCAAACAAAGTATTTATAGAAAGGGATTTAAAGACTTTTGTTATTAATGAAGGTTTAACTCGAAGATTACAAGGTCGAGTTAGTCGCCAAATTGAAGAATTAACTCGAAAGAGAAGATTTTGATGGTATAATTGTGCTTTATGGAAAATTTTGCTTATGTACCCTTGAAAAAGGATCAAGTCATTCATAGTTAATAATATAATAGAGGATTTTAGGTAAATTAGGGTTTTGAGATGCGTTATTTTAATGTTCTATATAAGTGTTTCTCTATCTTAACGTTTATGTGTTTATGGATTGTTGGATCTTTTTTCTGGATGTCTTATGAAGAGGAGTACCTCCTTATTTATAATAGTTTGAAGAGGTTAGAGATTTCATTTCTTTTCTTGACCTTAGAATTTTTTTTTTTTTTAATTTTCTTTTTTTGAATATGATTTAATTTTTTGGAGTTCTGCAAACTAGTTAGCGTTAATATTCATAAACCGAACTAATTAGACTTGAAATGTCTATTTTTGTTTTAAATCAAATTTATGATAAGATGCTAAACCCTATACCAACAATATGTCAATTATATTTGATGAAACTTCAATCAAGGAAAGTATGTTACTATGTTTAAATATATGTGTTCCAATTTAGTGAAAGATGGACGACACCTCTTTTCAAGCCCACTATAGATAATGGGCTAATACTAGTGAGCTTGTGTTGGTTGACGAATAAAGATTGAATTACAGAAATACAGATGCTACAATTGTTGCCACCCACAAGTTTTCATATTTGAAAACTAAGCCCACATTAGAGCTTTTAATTAAGTTTGGGTTTACCCTGTAGGACTACACAATTTTTCTCACTAAAATTTAATCTTTATCTATAAACTTTACTCAGCTAAACTTATTCTATATGAATTTTTTTGAAAATTTTCTCAAAATACCGTACTTTCAAATTTTGTTGCCAAAAATATCACTATTACTTTAATGTTCCAAAAATACCATCAAAAATTTTGGTTTCTAAAAATACCACAAACACAAAAATTGATTTTATAAAATTTATAATTTAAATTTTTGGTTTTAGATTAATATTTTAGATTTAGGATATAGTTTTTAGGGAGTAGGTTTAGGGTTTGTGGTTTAGGATTTAGTTTTTAAGGTTTAGAGTTAGATGAAAGTTTGTTACAAAATTTGTGGTAGAAATGGAAGTTTCTAAAATTTGTGGTTTTGTGGAAGTAAAAGATAATTTAGTGGATTAGTGAAAATTGCCCTTTTTTACTCTATAAACTACACAAACTTACAAACTATATTTTTAAACTATCCGATTTTTTCTTACGATTTTTAGATTTACGAATGCAAGGGTATCATTTAAAGTATTATTTTTGGTTCAGTTGTAATTTTTGACACCAATTGATATGTTCGGTTAGGTTTTCTTTTAATGAGTATCGTCGGACTTAACCAATTGCATGCAAATTTTAAAAAATTGGATAGTTTAAAATGTGTTGCACAAAAAAAAAGGATAGTTTAAAATGTAATTTTTAAGTTTGTGTAGTTTCAAATCATTTTTTGACGAAAATTATATTTAAATTCCAAATGTTGGGTCTCATAATAAAGTTAAAAGTGTTTTTGGTCCTTTTATAAATGTATCTTTTGTTGAATGTAATATTTTATTTAATTAATTAGGAATCGTAAACTTACTATTTTTTAGAAAATTTCTAGGCTCTAGCCGACACTGCGTATATTAAATTCCAAACTAATACCATAATTAGAATAATAAATTTAAAAGCATACATTGATCAATTTTTCAGGTCCACACATGGTGCAAAAAAGTTTAAAAGAATTATTTTTAATTTATAACAAAACAATAGATATTACACCATAATATCATCTCCATGTTCATCCTCAGCCAACAAAAATTATACACGTGTCCCTGTCAAAATAATAATAATAGAAAAAAACAAATATGATCGAGAAAGAAGTAATTAATAAAACAGTAATAAAAAGCAGAGGATCGAAATCCACCAAACTCTAAGCCAAAACGACAGCGTATAAAGCTCCGGCAAAAGCTGTTCCCACAAGGAAAGCTTTGTTAGACCACGCGGCATTTCCTGGTGCATCAGCGGGGCCGTCTGGTCCTGGAGCCGGAGCAGAAGTCGGAGTTAATCCGGCAGAGGGACCAGGAGCAGGAGCATCAGTTTGAGGAGGAGAAGCAACCGGAGATGTTATCGGAGAAGTGGTAGGAGCGGTGGTTGGCTCGTTAACTGGAACAGGCGGTGAAGCAACCGGAGTCGGAGAAGGTGTATCTGTTGTCACCGGAGGAAGCGCAGTAGGTGGAGGAGAAACGGTGGTTGGTGCCGGCGCCGGAGCTTGAGAGAAACATGATGTGGCTAAGAAACCAAGAAAGATCAAAACTTGAAATGCCTTAGGACTCATCTTTAGATTCTCTTCTTACGTTCTTTGTCTGAAACTTGAAAATTTGAGTTGAAATGTTTAAAATCTTTGTTGATGGTGTGGAACAAAATGAGAGAAGAGAGTTGTATATATATGCGATGGTTTGAGATAATTAATTATTGTTGTGACACTAATCATGCGAACCACATACAAAAATACAACATGGCTTAGCTTGCCAATGTCGGTTTGAAAATAATTGCCGCGTTTATTATTATTAATTTTTTATGTTTTTTTTGCACTTGACGTGTTTGAGTTTTTGAAGTTTCCTTGAAGAATCATCTACATGGAGGTGCACCAAACGGATGCTCAGATGTCTGACACGTGTGTATTCTTAGCGAGGTTATTTCTGAGATTCATTAATGTTTAGATATGTGATTAGGATCTCGTTGACTGTATATATGTACTTAATTTGCTTTTTGGTTAACCGCGTTTACAATGCCAGCTTGAAATTAGAATGACTTTTTTACTGACATTTATTATCCGAAAAATGGGTAATTGTTCAGGTTCATAGTAAATATGTCTGTCGATTTATCAAATTTTCAACTGTTAACTTTATGTTCATATTCGTTTTTTGTTGAAAATTTTTATTATATATATATATTTGTTGTACTATGTTTATCTGGAGTTCTGGACTGTATATACGAGCAGGGGTTGGCAATAGCCGTCAAATATTTATGCTAATAAATTACTAAAAAAATTATTATGGGGTTGAGGTAGTGGTAATTTTTTGTAGGTCAAAATCAAAAAAATTTACGAATTCGATTTTTGTTGGGAAGAATCTACTTTCCGAATAAGAATTAATTTAATAATGGTTTAGGTTTTGACCTAATAATATTAAAGGTCCACGAATTCTAAATTTTTTGGTTATTCAAAACAAGAAAAACTAAGTAAATAAATTACTAAAAAGAGTTATTCAATTTTCTTGTGATACTCTACTGGCAGATTACTTGATTCCCATTATTGTTGGAACGAAACAGTCAACCAAACGCGCATATATTTTCAATTCTACAATAAACTCACCTAACAATTGAATTAAAAATGGGTAGACACTTGAGCCTTGACCTTATATATGGATTGTATCTTCATAAGGAAACTTTTTCTTTTCATGACAGCTCTGACCTAATAATTATTTTTAATTACCAAAAAGATTATTAGTTATATATATATATATATATTTTTATAGAAGTAGTTTGGACCAGGCCTTGGTAGGCCTCTCTTTCTAGCTTTTCGTGACTAAGGTCATAACTTTTCTTATTTTATGAAGCCCAAATGAGTTTTGTTTTATTTTCACTTGTATACAAATTGTTAACATACTATCTATGATTTATTAATTTTCTTTTTGTTAAAGACTTTTGATATTTGATTTATTAATATTTTTCTGTTTATTATTAATCTAACATATGACAATATAAGGAATCGTAAGATGTTGAAACCTCTGAAGAATGCTATAAACTTTAGACTCGGTATGAAACTACACTATGAAACTATGACAATATAAATCTCCGCCAAACTTGAAATTCGGATTACAGTTCCACCATCATTAGTTGCTAATAATTTATATCCAATCTGCCATTAAACCGGATTGAAATTAAAGTTAATCGAGAATATAATTTTAAGAGGTAATAATCAAACCCCAATTTCTCAATTCGGTATACCAAACTTTCTCTTTCATTTGAAGGTTTTAAAAGAAAATAAACAGACGAAGAACATAGGTTAAAGAGAAAGAAGAAGATAAATACGACAACAAAGAGAGAACGATTCCAAGAGATCTGGGCATAGCTTGATTTGTAACGGTTCTTTGACCAGGAACTTGGACAACAATGTAACACATTACTAGTAATTAACAGTTTTACTACAAGCATCTCTATAAACATATTGACTTAAGATACCAGATTTTTACAACAATACCATATTTAATTATGATGCACTCCTAAATATCATATAACGTATACACACCTTAATATTTTCCATAGTAAAACATAAAAGTATTTTCGGACAAGACTACTAATTATGTTAAAGCGTATATACCGTTTCATATTAAAGCGATGCCCATATCTCTTTCCATCGTTCTTATTTCAATGTTGTATTTATCTTCTTATTTCTCCCTAACCTAGGTTCTTCATCTTTGTTTTTTTTTCCTTTTTTAATAGTGTTTTTGTTTCATTGAAACATTCGAGTAAAAGAGAGGGTTTCGTATAAGGAATTGAGATTGAGTTTTGGATATTACCTCTTAAAATCAGAGTATCAGTTAACTATAACTTTAAACATGTTTAATGTCAAATTGGACAGATGTCATTAGTAATTGACGATGGTGGTGCTGTAACCCGAATTTTAAGTTTGGTGGGATTTACATTGTCATAGTTTCATGGTGTAGTTACACACTAATGCTAAAGTTTAGTGGGGACACGGATTTAATTGAAACTTTTCAAAATGGAGGCTACACCCGTCGATCCAAATATGATTGTAATCTAATTTCTTGTAATAATATCACTTGTTTGTCTTAATCCACATTCAAATATGAAAAATTAATAATTCAAATACATGATTAGATATCTCTTTTTCATTTATGATTTTTTGGTTCAACATAATTTTTATTACGTGTTATTTTTTGGGCGGAAAATTCCGTTTTGTTATACACATTCATGGTTCATGAACCAATACAATATTCATGAAAATATGTATAGTCTCTAGCTCACGCAACTCTATAGCAAAACTAACCACACATATGGTCTTGAAACCATTTGAGTCAGATTCCATTGGATATACCAACTGTAGGAATAAAGAAGGCTACATCTTCTTAAATAACACATCAAGTAGATCAAGCTATTCAATTCTAGATGTAGCGTTGATATACATCGTCGTTTGCCTTGTTGTTCAAAGAGACCATTCATTCCACTTTGAAGTTGAAGGATACACCCCCACCACTTCCAATATTATCGCATTTTTAAGACTCGTCAAATGAATGTTGGTAGATATTCCGATCTGAAACGCTAAGGAGTTTACGTGTTCGGCTGGGTCCTCAGTAGCTACCTAAAAGCGAAGCACACTCATGTGAAGCCATCTCTAAAATATATTGGGGAGATCGGATATTGTCAAACGACTAATTATTCTTAAGCTTGTGATACCGTAATATATACGGAAGTCTTAGATAAATTTCGTGATATGATGGCTTTTTTTTAGAGATTCTTAAAAAAAAATGATTCGCGTAAAATTTTTTGAAGAAAAATATATTTGGAGCCAATGAAATGGTCTAGAGTGTCCAACACTGAATTTTTGAAGTCATAAGAAAAATGTATGGCTGATATATAATTGCTGTTTGCACACAAAAAAAAAATATAATTGCTTTGTTTACCCGAAAGCAGAAACAACATCCATATATTCTCCAAATGTCTTTGTGCGTATCTTTCACTCGCTCGTACAATAAAAAAGTTGCTTGACACATGAAATAATCAATCTTTTCAACATTTTTACATTCCAATTCATAGTCTTTAACTAGGTTTCAAAATTGGTTGATCTATATAAAATTTTGTTTCTTCATCCAAATTCATTTAGGATACCTAATATTCCAACTTTACTAAGTGCCATCCAACTTCATAATTTTTTAAAAATATCCATATCTACAAATCTAGAGCTTAATATTTATGATTAAGAATATATATGAAATCTCTACAAGATATGAAAGTATGTTCTAAAATACTCATTTTATATAAATCTCTAGAGCTTAATACTCATGATTAAGAATATATTATGAAAGGTCTTCTTTCTTAATCCCCTCTTCTTGTTCTCCCTTCGCCAGCGCGCTTATAAATGTAGAGTTTAATACTCATGATTAATAATACTCATGATATCTTACTCATGTGCTAAGAGTAGCTTGAAGAAGCTTATACAAACATATGCAAATAACGACCTTCACCAGTAAGAAAATCGAATTCTAATAAAAAACACCAACTAAATAAAATATGATTGAAAATTTCAAAAAATATGAAACCTAAACCATTCTTAAATCGTGACAAAAAAAAAACATCCTTAAATTTATTATCTTTTGTTTGTCAGCCCCCTTAAATGTTGAGAGGCATAATTTTCTCCACTCAATAAAATCTAGTCCATACCTTTTAATCATCTAACAAAAAAAATCTAGGTATCAAAATTATGATGATATGTAATGTATGAAAGATTTAATAAATTTACCGGTTAAATAAAATCTCTGAGTGTCATTGACGCTTCACCTGTATTCCCGGTAATCCCATCCTCTATTTCACATTCCAAATCTCCCAAATAATAATAAATTTTTACTTTTACCCAAGAAACAAAAAAAGCGAAGCCAACGATACCATCCTTGCAAAATTCAAACTCAGATCAAACCGATTATCTCACGCGCCACCGTACGCCCTACGATTCGTCCGTTGAGAGCCAATTCAGAACGATGGAGCCGGTGAAGGTAGCTAAGGATGTGAAGATAGATGTTCCGGTGAAAGATCAGAAACCAAATCCATCGGTGAGCGTCGATCCGAAGGGAGGTGATGATGCGAGCACTGAGATAGCTTTGTCCGATGAAACTTTATCTCAGGTTGAAATCGAGACGAAAGGAAGCGATCAAGAAGCGGCACAGGCGCAAGCACCGGCTCGAACATCGTCTGGATCGAAGAAATCTGTTCATTGGAGCCCTGAATTGGTGTCTGGTTCTCAGGAACCGGATCAGAAAGCTGCATCGTCTTCTCCAGGCGGATCTAATCCGTATATTGGTCGTTCTCCTGCTGAGACGTCGGATGCTTCGTTGAAAGGTAAGAGTGTAACTGTTGTGTTTGTTATGATACGTAACGGTGAGATGTGTATGCATTTTGCAACCTTATTACGTTTTGTGATCTCTTTGTCTCTCTCAATTAGATTAGATACGATGGACTCTGTGAAAGGAGCGCTTGGGAGATGGGGAAGGAGGGTTGCAGAAGCAGCAAAGAAGACGGAGAGCCTTGCCGGGAACACGTGGCAGCACCGTAAGTTTTTATTTTATTTTATATCAATTTTTGAATTGAAAAGACTATCAAAAATGGTATATGGAATTGAATTGAATTCAGATGTCTTTTGTGGTTTTGTTTTCGGCATATCAATAGGCCTTGGAGTTCAGGGGAATCAAGAATTGTTCATTGGCTATTGTTAGAAGTTGCTTGGTCTAAGTGTTTTATGATCAGAAAATTTCTTGGGTTGTATCGTTTGCAATGTGGGGTTTAGAACCCAGAAAAGGCTACATTTTTGGTTGAATAATCTGAAAAACATCAAAGATTTTTTTGTGGCTTTAATGGTTTTCTTCTTTTGTTGAATGTTGGTGTTTAGTTTGCTGCTGGTTTTAGGACTGAGTAATATCATCATATTCTATTGTGCTCGAGTTTATCTTCATGATTTCTCAATTCTTGATTGTTTTCAAAATGTTGTTGCTATGAAATGAGAGATTCTCATTGGTTTGTTTTGATAAATTTTCATAATTATAAACTGAAAACTCCCCTGAATGTCAGTAAATTAGTTTTGATCAAAAAAGAAAATAAAGTCAGTACCTTTTGATCTTGTTAGTTTCTTGCTTAGAATAGTTGACGAGTAAGCTGTGGAAGAAATATTGTGTTGGAAGAAATATTTCGGGTTTTCTTGAGTTAATCTTCATAAACAGTTTAGAACCACACTGTTCTACATGGATACCATTCATAATTTTATGTTGTCAAGTTTGTGATCATAGTAATTAAGAAATCTCTTTCTCAGACTAACAAGAAGAACCTCCCAGTTTCAGTCTGTCAACTTTGTAGCTTTACCCATTGATATGTGTTTATACAAGAGTCTGAAAGACCTCAAGCTGATTTTTTTTCTCTGAGTGATATTTGCCATCAAGTTTTTAGTAGATTGTTTGGTAACATGAAAATAACAGATTGAAATTAGTTGCTCCAGATTAGATATTACTTGCAAAGTTGCTTCTTTGGAACTTGAATTATTAATACCATCCAGTGACAGTAATCAAAACACCTTTTGGTGAATTAAGAGCTGGATATCAGTTTGAGCTTGGGACATAGTCATTCGTGATGTAGTATAACTAGTAGGGAATTAGCTCCTATTTCAAAACCAAAAAGCATTTTGGCATAGTTCTCTGTGGTTTGGGTTAATGTTTGAGCAATTGAGGTTGAGGGAAAATGTCTGATGACTAGCTTAAAATTTTGAATTTGGGGGATTAAAAAATTTTACTCGATTAAATTTACATTTACAATGTCTATTTATGAACACTCATGTCTTCCTTGATTGGATGTGTTTTACTAGTTCACTTCTCTCGCATTTTTCGTTCAGGATTTATTTGAATGATCTCTCTTATTATCAGTGAGAACTGCTCCGAGTTTTGCGGATGCTGCTATGGGAAGAATTGCACAGAGTACCAAGGTCCTTGCAGAAGGAGGATATGAGAAGATTTTCCGACAAACCTTTGAGACTGTTCCTGAAGAACAGCTTCTAAATTCTTTTGCATGTTACTTGTCAACATCAGCTGGCCCAGTTATGGGAGTTCTATATATATCCTTAGCCAAACTTGCTTACTGTAGTGACAACCCTCTCTCGTATAAAAACGTTGGTCAAACCGAATGGAGCTATTACAAGGTAATGTCACACATCTTACATTTCAGAATTATAACCATTTTGAAGACACCATATTATATTACCTTTGTCATCATTAACTGTTCGAAATCTGTTGGCTGGTTCTCTAGTCGATACTTAAGACAATGTCTCATTATTATTTGTTAGTAGACTGAAAAAAAACAATCTTGACGAGATAGTTACCTGGAATCATAAATCTTTGGACTTTTTGTGAGAGTAACAATACGATAGCATCAGCTTTCACATCTTGTTTCCTCAGAAACCATTAATACGATAGTATCAGTTTAGATTGTTTGTTTATTGCTATAGATTGTTTACATTGATGATTAATGAGCACTTTGTGTCTTCTTGTTAAATAGGTAGTAATCCCATTACATCAACTTAAAGCAGTGAATCCATCAACAAGCATAGTCAATCCTGCGGAAAAGTACATACAGGTGATTTCAGTAGACAATCATGAGTTCTGGTTCATGGGTTTCTTAAACTACGAAGGCGCCGTCACTTCTCTGCAAGATTCTTTACAAGCCGGTGCTGTTCGGTCGGTGTGATACATAACTTAATGATGAATTCTGAATTATTTTGATCTGCACCTTTTCTTTCTTAGTTATCATTTCAGAAGACTCGATTTTAACATTATTTTGCATAAAATTATCATCTCCAAAAATACAGATATTAGCTGAATTTTACAAATTTAATGTTTTATCTCTTTGTCAGTTTATGAGCTGACAAATAAATTGCAATTCATCTTGCGTGATGTGTATTATCAGTTTTCAATAGTAGCTGCTTTTGCATTCTGCGTTGAACTTTCAATATACCAAAAACTGTGGGGAGTTTCGTAAATACCAAAAAGTTTTGGGGTACTTTCGTAGATACCAAAAGATAGTGGCTGAAAAACTATTACGACAGGACTTAGGGTGTTATTGATTTGATTGTTAGGTCTACAACGAGAGTTGAAAAAAGACCATAACTATGAATTTGTGATGTTATAAAAGTCAAATATAAACTCATTTTGACTTCTTCAAACTATTAGAATCAGATTCAATCTTTTTTTTCTGACGAATCAGATTAAAATTTAAATCTAACGCAACAGATTAGGGTTTTTTCCCGATATCTTTGATAAAAATACGAAATTAATTCACATAAATTCGAGAAAAAAACACAGTTCATCTAATAAAATCTTACATTTTTTTACAGGCAATGAATATATTAAGAGACAAAATTTAGTTAGATTTTGTGAGTCTCTTACTTGTTCGTTAATATATAAAGAGCCAAAGTAAAGAGATCTAAACAACCTGTCCAAAAAACATTGTCCTAATTTGTCGAAACTATTTTTCTAAACTCTCTCGGGTGACATTATCGAGGGAAGCATTGTGATAACGTTTTCCTACTTCGGTGAGGCCTATGGTTGCCCGCGTGAGACTGTTTTTTCATCCTCTGACTTTCTCTTTATCTTCCGAGTATGTCTTGTGTGGTGTCATCTCAATGTTTGTTATCTCCACCATCAGGTGTGTTGTGGGAAAGCAGAAGTTTTTCTCATGTCCAGATCCGGCACGTATATGGTGTCTCTAAACTCTTCTCTGTTGCGGATATGTTCCTCGTTCCCAACAGAAGATTTCTTTCTTCTCGAAATGTTACGCTCTATCTCCCATTGACAATCTCCGCCATTCCTCACCTCCTTAAGTTTACCGACTCCATCTTTCATCTTAAACTTTACTCCACCGGACCCCCAAATTTTGAGGCTCCTTGCGGTCTCAAGGACAGAAGATGTATGCCCCTACAAGCGTCACTGATTTGCTCCATTCCGATCAAGATGTGTTTGTACTTCCAGATCTCCGCCGTTTGTCCTTCCATCTGAATTCTCTTGAAAACCTTCTCGGAATCCCACCAAAAGACCCGAAGAACCTTATATCGTGTTTGGTCCACGCCGACGACGAGACCTTTCTGCTCAACTAATGAATCTCGGCTTTCCACCGTGATAGTCCTTTCAAGCTCTGGATCCTTTCGGGTGGAACCTCTGGCCCAAGTCACTACGGCTCTTCCGTTTTGTCTTTTGAATCTGCCTTTGCCAACAATTTTGCTCAACCCTCCAGATCCTCTGGATCCGGTGGACCCACTGTTACCTAAGATCTCGACCATCAGCTCTCCTCCCGCTTCATCAGATCTAATTTCGAATGATGTAGATCCCTTGATCTGCTTTACCTCCTCCTATCCGGGAAGCTCTGTAAGAAGTATCTTCCCATCTGCTGCTTCTATGAATCATTTTGCCGGTCTGGTGAATCATTCTGGTGGGACTATCGTTGTTGCCCCGACCAGCCAACCTCTTTTCCTCCACCGCCACATCCATGTGTTTAACCGGAGAACTCAGTCAAAGTTTCAACATGGGCCAACTCTTCATTTTTCCTCTAGTGGGCCCTGGCCCATGAAAAACCTCATGCCTCATCTTCAGCCCAACTATATGCAAACACGTCAATATCTTTAGTGCACTTTGTTGTGTTGGGGCTGTTTAGTTTATCAACCTCGTTTATTTAGAGACCAATAAAATTTTTTTGGGTTGTATATCAGAGACAGATGGAGAGTTGTACATTATTATTTTTCATTTTTTAGAACCAATTATTTTCGTTAAGTATATTTTGTAGGAAGAAATTGTTCTCTTCAAAATCTTTCATTATGAAGGGAAGCACGATATTTTTTTTTTACAGAGAATGATGCTAAATGCATCGTTTTAACCGCATCAAGAGTTCAAAGTTTTTCTTCCTCACCGTTGGCAACCAAGCCCATGTTCACCTTGGATTTTGCAAGAGTCGTTTCTCATCTTGTAACCGTCGTTTTCAAGAAACAATTGTCTCGGCACTTCAGGTGCAAATTTGGATTCTCAAAATACAACGGATACTTTCGTATTTCGTGTGGTATTGCATCTTGGGGAAGCCGATAATCAATCATCGGTTAGCCTTACACCACTTCGAGTGGCATATCCTTGAGGCCTGTTTTGCAATTTCAAGAGTTCTTAGATTAAGTCTTTTAGAGTTCTTAGATTTAGAGTACTGCTTTATATTTATATCTTGTATTTGTTTTTTACTTTATCTTATATTTGTTCGGGTAAGGTGGTTCGTTAGCAATACTTAATATATAAGGTTTGGCAACAAAAAAAAACTTTCTCTCTGTTTTTTTGTAATTTGTCAAAAACTCTTATCAAATGCTGAGATGCATCTCTTGGTTGGAAAATAATCTCAATATACTTTTCTAATCTACATACACTCTCTTTTCTAATTATATTCACTTTCTTTTTAAAGAAAATTAGAATATAATTATACCAAATAACACCCAGTTGTACCAATACGAAGATGATACTTGAACTCTGAATATCTAGAATAAGAGTCTCTACCATCTGAGTTATCAAGTTTTTCTTGATATCATTTACAATTACAACTATATGTATATACATTTTTTAAATATTCAAGGTTCTAAAATTCGCTAGGCGGTACTTCGGCGCTCATGAAGGACCTAGCGATTAGGCAAATTAATCGGGGCGTAGACAGGAGCAAGACGTTAATAAATTATTTACATATTTTTTAAAATATTTTTATACTTATATAGTTATATGTTAAATTAGTATACTTAAACTTAGTTTTTTAAAATTGTTTTATTTCCAAATTAAATTGGACCAAGTCTTATTATAAGACACTTATTTCTACTATATAAAATGCTTTTGTTCACACGATTTGTACAAAAGTAACAAATTGATCTTTACATATCAAAGCTTTGAGAATTAAGCAATGACAAAACACTCTAAGTTCACCTTTATCACCACGAGTTATGTGCAACAAAGGTGACTTCAAAATCACTAGTTCCAGGGTTTGACGGAGGTTTGAAACTATCGGGAAGCCTTGGGATATCAAACAGAGGAATATGTGATAAACTTCCCGATGTCTTCACAGTTGTTTTCTCAAATGTTATCTTGATCTTGCAAGTATATGTTTTTTCCTACATCAAACATGCATATCAACATTTTGCTCTTAACACATCTATGTCGCAGAGTTCAAATTTGTGTGTCAATGTCGCAGTAACTTCAACAGGTAGAAATAGCCAAAAAGTTCCTATTTCGACTTCCGCTATATTATTGAAATCTTTACTAAACATATCAATTTGTTGAAACACCTAGTTTCACACAAATACATGGTCACGATTGAACAACAAGAGACAACGTAAACAACAAATTTTGCTTTCTAGTGACTTCAAGGTAAGTAGCATTGCCAAATTGAAATCCAAAGATCTAACCTCATCACATAATTCAAGCTCAAACCAAAACTACCACAACCATTTACTCAAAAAATAACGAATCTTGATAGGTTAAAAACAAAACACTGATTCAAGAGTCAAGATCAAACCAAAACTATTCAACCACTTACTCGAAAAACCGAATTTTGATGGGTAAAAAACAAAACTTTGATTCAAGAGTCACAACAACAAACCTGACCAAGAGGTACAGGCATCAAACGTCTACTGGTTTGATTTGATCCGAATTGGTCCGATTTGTGTCGATTCCCACCGATTACTTCTGATTTCTTCCGTTTTGTCCAATTCACCGATTTGATCCACCGGTTTGAAGCAAAACGCGGCGGTTGGGGTGAAGTGGTGCTTTTCCAACCGCCTAACCGCCGAGTTGGCCAATTTTAGAACTATGTAAATAGTTATACAAAGTATCCAGTTATATTAATTGTACAAGTTATATCATAATTACATTAATTAAAAACTAGTTATATCATAGATTCGAACTCATAGATACTTAAAATTTAAACTATTGAATTATCTTGTTAGTATATTTATAATTTAAACTATATAATCAATTTGGCGGATAATCAAATTTTATTAAAAGTAAAATCGTAATTTATATTTTTTTATCATTTTAGGAGGTGCACGTAAGCTCTTTTCCAACCAAGAGATCTATATGAGACTTTGATCCCAAAAACTCCCTCCAAAAAAACCTCAGTTGACTGAGCAAACTAAGCAAAGATCCGATCGGAATCTTTCGCCATGGATACTCTTTCTCAGGCAATCAATTCCGGCGTCTCTATTCCTTATAATAACAGCTCCGTTCTCGTTCGTTCTCAAGGACGCAGCTCATTAATCCTCCGGAATTCAAGATCTCCGGCGAATCATTCACGAATCTCTCGTAGCTCGTCCGTGAAAGCGTCGGCGATTCAACATAGCAAAATCTCAGCATCATCGATCGATCTCAACGATCCAGATTGGAAATCAAAGTATGAGAGAGATTTCGAGAAACGATTCAACATCCCTCACATTACTGATGTCTTCCCCGATGCAAAAGCTATTCGTTCGACGTTTTGTCTTAAGATGAGGTCAGTTTTACACTTTGATTTCACTTTGGCTTCATGCTCAGATTCTATAGAGTTTCAGAAAATTTCAAATTCGAGCTTTGATGTTTAGGTCTCCGACTGAAGATTTTGTTGGTGGTTACCCTTCTGATGAAGAATGGCATGGTTACATTAATAACAATGATAGAGTCCTTCTCAAGGTAATTTCAAATTTGATTCTTACTCAAATTAGTGAAATTGAATTGATTTTAACTGAAGTTTGTGAGCTTGAGATGGGTTCTTTGGAAATTAGGTTATTAGTTACTCATCACCAACTTCTGCTGGAGCAGAGTGTATTGATCCTGACTGTTCTTGGGTTGAGCAATGGTAAAGTTTTGGATTGTGTTTGAGTTTTTGGATTTGTTGTTTTGTTTTTGGTTTTAATTGTGTGATGGGATCGTTAGGGTTCATCGTGCTGGGCCGAGGGAGAAGATATACTTCAGACCGGAACAAGTGAAGGCTGCGATTATCACTTGTGGTGGGCTTTGTCCTGGTCTCAATGATGTCATCAGACATGTGAGTTTTGTGTGTCTTAAAACTTGGCATTATAGAGAGTATTATTGAAGAAGTCTTTTGATTGTTGTTTTGATTACATTTCAGATTGTGATCACTCTTGAGATTTATGGTGTCAAGAACATTGTGGGGATTCCTTTTGGTTATCGAGGCTTCTCTGATAATGATCTAACCGAAATGCCGGTATAGTTTGATTTTGAACCTGAAAAAAAAAGTTTTTTGTTCTGTTTAGATTATATCTTTGGCTTCTTGATCTTCAGTTATCAAGAAAAGTGGTTCAAAACATTCATCTATCTGGAGGAAGCTTGCTTGGAGTTTCACGCGGAGGGCCGAGTGTGAGCGAAATCGTCGATAGCATGGAGGTATATATATATCATTTGGTAACATTCTTAATAAAAAAAATTTCCAACTTTCTGAGATGACAGATTCTGAAAATTGACTTTACTTAGGAAAGAGGAATCAACATGCTTTTTGTGCTAGGTGGAAATGGAACTCATGCTGGCGCCAATGCTATACACAATGAGGTTGTTACTTTACACTTGAAACTAAAATCTTGTTCTCGTGAAAAGATAGTTTTACTTTTTCTCCTTCTTAGTGAGTAGAGTATTTATAGTATATCTTCATTTTTTCGAAATAGTTTGATTAACCGTTCTGTCTTGCTTTCGGATCTTAGTGCCGCAAAAGAAAGATGAAGGTAGCTGTAGTTGGTGTGCCAAAAACAATTGACAATGATATTTTACATATGGATAAAACTTTTGGGTTTGATACTGCTGTTGAAGAAGCACAACGAGCTATTAACTCTGCCTACATTGAGGTAACTTTCATGTACTCGTATTTAGCGTTCTATGGATATTCACTGATATGTCTCTTTGCCTTAAGTACTTAATCATTGCTATTTTTTCGATATGGTCTTTGTATTTAGGCGCATAGTGCTTATCATGGCATTGGTGTTGTAAAACTGATGGGTCGTAGCAGTGGTTTCATTGCGATGCAAGCCTCTTTAGCAAGCGGGCAAGTCGACATCTGTTTGATTCCTGAGGTACTTCTTTATTTTGGCTATTATCTTCATTTCCGAAAACATGATTAATGAGCTCACTCTAAGGGATTCTATGCATCTCCTTCGTTCAAGGTTCCCTTCAATATTCATGGGCCTAATGGTGTACTTAAGCATTTGAAGTACCTTATCGAAACAAAAGGCTCCGCTGTGATCTGTGTAGCAGAAGGAGCTGGACAGGTAAATTATAATACAATAACGCGTGTAACTTCAATCGCAATTATCCACTTAAAGTTCTTTGTCCAAAAGTTATATTTCAGTTTACGTTTCTTCGCGTTTTGTTGTAGAATTTCCTCGAGAAAACTAACGCCAAAGATGCATCTGGAAACACAGTACTTGGTGATTTTGGTGTGCACATTCAACAAGAGGTTAGATATATAAGCAAAGATGGGTTCATTTATCTTATAAAGAGTTCTAATTTGTATTCATATTTTATGTTTTGTAGAGTAATTGCTATATCTTACTTTGTTTTTACAATATTTTCATCTTTTTTGGAATAGACGAAGAAGTATTTTAAAGAAATAAGTATTCCAATAGATGTGAAGTACATTGATCCAACATACATGATTCGCGCTGTCCGTGCTAATGCCTCAGATGGTATCCTCTGCACCGTTCTTGGACAAAACGCTGTAAGTCACTCACTCACAAACATCTTCAAGTCACTCCTCTCATCGATTTTTCGATAAAAGCTCTGAATTTGTTATGATCGTATAAAAACAGGTTCATGGTGCATTTGCTGGATACAGCGGAATCACGGTAGGCATAATCAACACTCACTATGCTTATTTACCAATCCCTGAGGTAATTGCATATCCAAAATCAGTCGATCCCAATAGTCGAATGTGGCATCGTTGCTTGACATCAACGGGCCAACCCGATTTCATCTAAAAAACCTTTTTCAATCACGAAATAAACCGAGAAAATAAAACCTTGAAATGTATATACAGCATTCTTGGTTCTTTATTTTGATGCATCAGTTCATATATTTAGTTAGGAAAGATTATGAAACAGTGAAGTTAGTTAAGAGTATTGGTTTTATATTTATCGTTTACCAAAACTTGTAGAGTTGATAAAATGTGAAACTGTGTTTCATCACTGTGAACCACTTTTTTTTTGTTTAGTTTAATTGTTCTTTGTCTCTTCTTTCAACTTACTCTCCTGAATCTCTGTTCACTTCTCTCTTACTTCAGATTTAAATTTAACAAAAACTGGATTATTACGTTGTGGTCCTTAACTTATGATCTATCAATTTTAATCTGAATTTAGGTAATTGGTCCCTTTTTTGTTCTTTTGTTCTTTGTTTTTCCTTCCAATTTTTTATATTAGAAATCTTCATTGATTTGAGTTGTGAATGCTATTGTACCCAATGTTAAAGATTGAAATTTCATATGACTGTAAGTCTGTAATTATTGTCCCCATGATATTGAAATCTCAATATCTCTGAATATCACTTTTACTCTCCTTTTTTGTTCTTTTCATAGAACCCAATTCAAAATGTTTCCACTTAATGTAAATAATATTCTTTTAGGTGAATAATAAAAAAAATTAACATGTCTAACAAAAAGAATAATTGTAACTGAGCAAGAAAAAGAGAGAAGCAAGAAAGTGAGGGCTAAAGAGTAAAGAGAAGCTTACAGTAAGTTTGAAAGGTCCCCACACTTACGTATGACTCTCAAAATGCACGCTCCCCACACTTTTTACATTTTATATCTTGAGCCTTGGTCTTTTCTTTTTTTATCTTTATCCCCATTTTACCTTCTCTTTTTTTTTGACATTCCCATTTTACTTTTTTTCTCTTTTATTGTTTGTTTTGTTATATTTTACTTTAAAGTTTAAGAAAATAGTATAAATTATTAATTATACCGAATCTTAAATCTGCAAGTATGGTCGATCAAAAGTTGATGAGATTACATATATTACCGTTACGCCTAGTTAATGTTCTCGAGAACCAAAGTCTTTCTTCTTAACATTAATTAGAGATCTAATCTAATATAATGGTAAAGTTTCTATGTAATTTTAAAACATGACATAAAATAAAAGAACCTTATGGCTTAAACGTGTACTTTTATATCTTATCCTGTATTTAAAAATAATAATAATGATCGCATAATAAGTTATCATGGATTCCATTTCCATAATATAAGCTGACGAAAAAATAAATATTATATAAATGATAAGAGTACAAAGTACACAGTCTTATGTGTGTTTTGAGAATATTAAACATAATCCGAAATCACGAAATAGTTAGTTAACGCGGCATGCGGCATGCACCAACTTACATACATTTAAATAGGCTTCGGAGTAAAATCCGAATTTTTAATATCTAAAACTGAATCAGAACCTAACTAAAAAATCCAGCTTCAAAACAGAATCTAATAGTCATAAAATCAAAACAGATTTTAAATATTTCTTTCCGAAAAAGCAAACTCGAAAAAGCAAATAAAATTATATATTAGAAAATATTATGTATATTTAGTTTAAAATTTATACCCAAAAATACCAAATAATAAAATATCTGAAATAACCCAAATATCCAAACTCATTTTTTTATTTTTTTCCGAAAATCAAACCAAAGTAGAACCAAATCTGACATATATCCAAACTAAAACTAAACTGAATAATCATAAAACCCGAACATATACTAAACTATTATACTCAAATTCAAAAAATTCAAACTGAAACCAATCCGAAACCTGAATGTCGAACTATATTTGAACTTATATATTGAAATATAGTTTATAGATATATCGCAATGTATAATTATTACGAACGCTAAAGTTAAAAGTGCTGTCTGAAATCACGATGTCAAAAACTAGATTCGATTCGTTATTGGAATCAACCAAACAAAGTTATTGTGCTAATTTGAAATCTTAAACACAACTTAGACCGGGCAAAAATGCGACGTCTTTAGTCTAATTAATAAGTTTTTAATTGATTTGATTTTTCTTTTGAATAAATTTTACTAAACTAATTTTACGAGTTTTATAAATAGTTTAAGGAAAACTTCAAATAAAAGTTTTCAGTGAGTTAGACCACTTAATAACACTGAAACAGATTAAATTTAAATAAGTATATTTTCAATTTTATCAACTATAAGTATTAACCATTATTGATCCACCGTGACCAATTCTATAAACACTATTAGTAATTACAAATTTGCAAATCTCGAAGTTGGGATAAATTTTTGATGCATAATGCATTGATCATGCTTATATTCCGTTTTATACAATTGTAACGTGAAAATATGTACTTAATATATCGGTTTTTTCTATGCAATTTAAAATTTAAGGCGGATATATTAACATATAATGATAGATTATATATGTGTAAATACTCTTTATGTAGATTATGTACTTTCAGTTCGGTTTTACAAACTATTTTCTATTTTAGTTAATTATTATCCTTTAAAAAAATCTAGTCTTTTCCTTGTATTTGCACATATAAATAAATTATACTATTTCTTCTTCCTTTTGTATGTATTACATATATTGCAGAAAGAATAAGTATACAATGTTTCAAACAGACCCGAGACAGAGATTCCAAAAACTTGGATCAGTTTGTTATTTTATGAAATTTTGGGAGATGGAGAGTTTTTATTGCTTTTGTAGTATCTGCCATCATTCACATGACCAGTCGGTTGCTTTTGTAAATTTCTGATATGCCGTTCCTCTCTCTCTCTATATATATATATCAATTGACATTTTTTTTTTTTGTAAAATCATATAAGGACTGTCGCTTAATTTTTCTTTTAGCAAAACTAAATTTGCTTACATACAAACTTCTAAAATTATCGTTGGATTTGACTGTTCTAACATTTTAGGCATTATAAACACGTAAATATTTTAATTATACAAATATCTAGTGTAACTAAAACACACAGAAATATTTTAGTTACTGGAAGTAGAAAATTTCTAAATTTGTGTGGTGTTAGTCGAGAATGTTGCTTGCTATAACAGATGTTGTTATGGAGAAATGGGCACATTTTATGTAACAGATAAAACAATATACAATTTGAATCATAAAATTGAAAACCAAAGTTAATGTAAAGAATATATATATCATAAATTTATAAAAAATCTAAAAATAATGTTCGGATATGATCCATATAATTGATCATCTATAAATATAAAACTACATTTTCTTTCTACTCCTTCGCCACATTAGCATACACCTCATCAGACATCTATGCATTCAGAAAATAATAATAATAATTAATATTATGATTTATTAATTTCAACTAATATTTTTCCAACACAATAAAGAAAAATTAAAAGAAAACACGAGAATAAAAATATATAAACTAAAAAAAAAAGACAACATGTAATCATATATGAATCTTCATTTATCAAACATAAAATAAAAATAAGAAAATCAACAAATAAATAAATTTTTAAAAAATATGAGACAACAAAATAAA
This sequence comes from Cardamine chenopodiifolia, assembly GCA_963922655.1. Lineage (NCBI taxonomy): Eukaryota > Viridiplantae > Streptophyta > Magnoliopsida > Brassicales > Brassicaceae > Cardamine > Cardamine chenopodiifolia. The sequence continues at coordinate 523,596 of OZ000486.1, forward strand.
GAAAAATAAAAGATGAACTAAAAAGACAACAGTTAAATGGACGTAGAGGTTGTAGACAACACTTAGAGTTTAGGGTTTAGGTTTTAGAGTTTAGTGTCTATGATTTAAGATTTAAGATTTAAAGTTTAAGACTTAGGATTTAGGATTTAGGTTTAGGGTTTAGGATAAACTAAAAAGACAACACTTAGGTAGATGTAGAGGATTCATACATATGATTTAGTTTTTTTTAGTTTATTTTTTATTTTTCTTTATTTTGTTGTTCCTATATATTTAAAAAAATTTACAATATACACAATCATAAGTTCTATATCCACCTAAGTGTTATCTTTTTAATTTATCTTTTATTTTCTTTATTTTGTTGTTTCCATATTTTTAAAATTTTATTTATTGGTTGGTTTTATAATTAAAAATAAAAAATAACACTTAAATGGATGTAATTTATTTTATTGCATAACGGGAACAAACCACTAATATATAATAAACGTGTTGTCGCCAATCATAGAGAGTGTACAATGCAATGCAGAATTGCATTGGGAAGGAAATCTCAAACACGTTATTTGTGTGGAAATTTAAATCAACTAACTAGTTTGGTTGATCCAGTTTGTTTGGCTTATTGAAAAATAATATTGTAATATTATAAATTTATAACTTTCATTAAATGTATACACCAACATCATGAAGAGTGAAGAATATATATTTCATTAAATATATATATATATATATATATATATATTTTATTTTTTTTACCACCCAACATGAAGACAATGTTATAAAAAAAAAAGCGATGATGTTTGATGGAGTAGTATTCTTATCCATTTAAATGTATGTTGCGTCAATTGTGGTGTTGCTGAATAGAGGTTTTCGAAATGTATTACTGATATGTACATATGAGAAGAGCCAGTTCTGAAATTATCAAGGAATCGTACAATTTTTTTTTTTTTCAAAAACTCACTTTTAGAAATAGGTTTCATAAAAGACTAGGAGAGCTACTACACACACGAGCGAGCCTACGTTATGAGAAAGGAGTGCAAATTATTAGGATATTGACTATAGCTTCGGTCTACTCTCTTCTCATAGATTTAATTATATCTAACATATCTTGGATATACTCAAATCTATCATACTATGTGTATAAATACTTGTACATTGTTTCATTATCAATATACATAATCAGAAGCTCTACACAAATAACATCCCTAATATATATGAAACGTATTTTTTTCTTCCATTGAATATAATAAATTTATTTTGGCATTTTGATCGTTGTGTATGCCTCGTCTAAACTTCAAAGTCTACACTTTGATATCTTCACTATATTAAATTTGACCTGGTGTAAACTGTCTAAATGGTTCATATCACTTGAGGTCGGCTCTGGGTAAAAATCAACCTCTACTACGTAGGAGCAACTAGCAAGTGAAAAAAAAGAAGCAACTAACATAAGAAACTAATAAACTAAGTCAGTTAAAAAATAACTATGTTTGTGAAGAAAATATTTATAAAAGAAGACAGTTAACCTAATTAATCATACTCCCTCTGTCCCAATATATTAGATGTTTTAGGGGTTTTTATTTTTTTATTTTATTGGATATTTTGTAAGTTTCTATGCAAACAATTATTTTTATGTAGTTTTTTTGTGATTGTTAACATTGTAGAATTTATTTATCATTGGATATATTGTTGAGATTAAATATTCAGTATCTTTCAAAGAAATGAAATTTTTTATTTAATGTAGTTTTAAAAAAATTGCATTTTTAGTTAAAACATCTTACAAATTGGAGTATAATATATAGAAGTAACACAAAGTTGTCATAATGGAAGTAAGTTAAACAAAAATTAAATTTACACACAAACATGCATATGTATACTTTGAAACCCCCAAGAAAATGCACATCTCGTTTTACACCCATCTAGATCTAAGGTTCAAATTGTTATTTAATGCTAAATCTGATTTCTTTTTCTTTATTAAAATTAACTAATTTGTTAAATTTGACTACGTGCATTTAAAGTTTGCAAAATCAAAACGACGAAATGATCCGTTTACATAAGCCAAATCACACTAATTTAGTTCACAATATAGGTATATATTTGTTGCTTATTAAAATCTAATAGTACACATTTTGTTATATATGTACTTTATTGAAAGTAATGGTGGTCATCACGTTAAACTATTTTGATGATTTAATAACATTTTTGACGTGATTATTTAATACTAATATTAAGCTGCAAAAGAATATATAATATATCAAAATTTAGAAAAAAATAACATAAATATTAAAAATGAACGAAATGAAAGAAATAATAATAAAGTAACGGAAGAGAAGCAGTAGATTCCCAAGGTTTCTTATGCTCAGAGATAATTTTTGTTCTGAAACACAGAGAGAGATGTTGACCGGTCGCATAGTCAAAACAAAAATCTTATTTTAGGGTCACCTTTGAATACAAAAAAATATATTCATAAAATTAGATTCTCATTCTATTTCTTTATTTTCTTATATATCTGAACTTATGTAGCAACAAAAAAGGAAAGAAAAAAAAATCCCTTGGAGCAATAACATGAACCTAGGGATGTCTCTCATCCTCATCATCTTCAATGATGACTTACTAATTTTGCCGCCCAGTTTTTTCTCTTTCATTCTCTCTCACAAAACTCTCATTTCAATCCAATTTTCTGATTGAAAAATGAGAAATTAAAGAGAGAAAAAAAGAAAATTTATGTAGAAAAAAAGAAATAAACCCAAAAATGAAAAAGAACCTCAAATGTTATGATCCTTTATGGATTGGAGTTGGAAAAAAGCAATGTATGAATTTTATCTCTCTCTCTCATTGTTTTCTCCTCCTCTTGTTGCTATTATTGTTGTTGGTGTTGGTGTTGTTGTCTGGACTACTCTGTGAGGAATTTGTACATGACTCAACTGTTCTCTCTTCACTCTTATAGCTCAAACATGTTGCTTCCAACACTCCTATTGGACTCGCCGGTACCGGTACCACTCTAGCGTCTAATCGTAGCTGCTGCGGCGATAAACTAGCTCCCGGCACATTCTCCTCTGTGAGATTTCTCATCAGATTCAAACATCTCTTCACCCTCTCCTGCTAAATGAAAGGACAATGATCCATTGATCAAAATTGACGAAATGTGTATTCTTGAGACCGCGAATAAGCAATTTGGTCATGCGTGTCTAGCTATCATACCGAATGTTAATATAACGGAAGCTACAAAGTTCAATTCTTTGCAACCATACAAAGCTAATATAGTATATGAGTTTACCTGTTTTACATATATGAGATTAGACATCGCCTTTTCGTCAACAATGGAAACAGACACTGCCGCTGCTGCAGCTATCTCAGAAGGCCTGAAGTCTAAGAAATCAAATGCTGCATTCAATTTGATAAACAGAAACTTATCAAGAAGCCTTTCCTCTTTAAACAGAGCAAGTTAATCGCAAACATGGAAATAACATTATAGCTTGCTTTTGATTCAATAAATGAAGCACCTTTAACGGCGTTCAAGATGAATCGCGATGATCTATAGATCAAATTCTCTGACACGTAACCGCTGATCTTGTTGATGAAATAATCAATGAAGGAGAATGGAGTTAGAGCTTGCAATCTCCAATTCAATGTATGAAGTACCAAAAGTTCCATTCTTTTTATTGTCTTGGCCTCAAAAACAAACTGAGGATCTTCCACCTGCTCATCAAAACCATAAGATTAGTTCCAACTAAACCGCGATTTTCGATTGTTCTCAAGACTAAGAGCTTATTAAGGACTATAATGAGTGTTGTACCTGTAAATCAACAGTCTGAGGCACATCTGTTTCTTCCATTTTAGCTGCTAATGATAAGCAAGAAACAGCTAACAACTGAACAGCCCAAGCTTTGTCTTTCTACAAAATCGAAAACACACACTCAAATAATCGATTTGTCTCGCGCTACAAAGAAGATGATGATTGAATCAAACTTACTGGCAATTCATAAGATGTTAAGAAACGATCCAAGTAGTTCAATGATAGACAAATACACTGATGTCCAAAATGGTAATGAGCACAAACCTGTTACAGAAAACAATAAAATTGGCATTAAAGACAGGGAATTCAATTACTCACAAATAGATCAAAAACCTCAAATCTATTAAGAAGATCCAATTAATCTCATTTCATCAAATCTAATAAATGAATGATCTATCAAACTGATCAAAGAACACACTTTAAGAGAGACCAAACTCTATTAAACCCTCAATATGAATGATCTATCAAACTGATCAAAGAACACACTTTAAAAATCAATCAAAACAAAACCAGATTTGAGAATTTTGTTATAACAACAGATCAAATCAATAAAAAAAACAAACCTTTAAAATCCAATCAAGAGCTTGGTTTCTAACACACAAATCCAAATCCCCAGAACTCAATCTCTTAACATAATCAGTTCCAGGAAAAAACTCAATCTCTTTCTCCAACATCTCTATGATTCTCTCTTCTCTCAACGAAGAAGATTGAGAATCATCATGAATATTCGGAATTGATCCAAAGTTTTCTCCTTTACTATAATCAATCTCGCCAAAGTTGATTTCATCATCGTTGTCAATGATCCATGACTCACTGGTTTCTCCACAGACAAGATTATACGCCATGTGGGGTTTGATTGTTTTTTTTTATAGTTCTTCGTTTTTATTTGGGGTATGAAAAGTTTCAAAGCGTTCGGACAATAAAGTGAGAACTAAGGAAGTAAAAAAGTCATCAAAGATTGGAGATTTCTGAGGAGGTTGTGCCTTACGGAGCTGCGATTTTCATGGCAGAAGAGAGAAGAGAGAGAGAGAGAGATTTATACAGAGGAAGTGGGTGAGTGTGTTTTAGGGTAGAGAGGAAGAGACCACTCACACAGAAAGTCGAAATGGGATACACAGAATATACACTAAAAAAGATTTTACTTTTTTTTTTTGGAAAATTATTAAATTAAAATCATAATGTTTGACCCAAAAGAAAATAAATCGTAATGTATGATATTATTTCCTTAAAGATATAAAATAAAAAGACCTTAAAAATTTTGGACGAATCACTTAGTCATATGTGTAACTTAACTTTTTGTGTTATATGAAAATTAGTTTAGAGGATCTAATTAGCATTACTATAGTTTTATTTGTGGGACAAATGGTAAACACTTGCTTTAATTTTCATGGAGCTTCAAATCGGATTTGTAGATTATTTTCAGCACGCGTCCCTATAACAATTTGTTACTAGAGAACGCAATAAGAAGGATATTTGCCAATAAGTGGTATAAATATAGCTTCTAAAAGTACAATATGTCTACCATTTTTCAGTTACAAAAAATTTATTTTGGGTCATAACAATTCATACCTTGACAGAATTGTTAGTTGGGTGGTATGTCCGCAAGCTAGACCTATTTCACAATGCTACCAAATCGGCATGCTCAAGATAATTTATACTCAAATTTAAATTAGTCGAAATAAAGCTACACATAATTTTAGTCGCGGTCAAATATGGATATATATATATATATATATATATTTCACGTTCAATGATATACTGTCATCCTAATTTAGATTTTAAAGTTTGTTTCATATCAATTTTTACGAAAAGCATCAATCGCTAACAATAACCAACCGGTACCAAGAAACAAGCACCACACGGTAAGGAGTCCCAAACGGTAGCAAGAGACAATTTGAAGCGAGAACCACAATGTAACAAGAAACATTGGCAAAAGCTAACCACTGCCTGCGATTCAAACCACCAAACGTGGCTAACACCACAGAAAAGATCCCCACCTCAAATGGAAGCCGAAGCCAACCGCAAGACGAATACCTCTTCGGTGAAGCTACCACCACCGCACCTCCGGAGCCACACTACCACCGCGGCCACCGGAGAACATCCCTGATGAGCTTACTCCCACCAAGCCAAAAAACACGAAGAAGCAGAACCCAGATCTGAGAAAAGCCTCGCAGCCACAAGCCAAACCAATTCGCGCCGTGAAAAGCAGAGCCGTTGCTACGGAGCGGTAAAGAAGACTCGCCCCGAACCAGCCTGAGGAGACGACCGAAGACCGGAGATGAGGAGGCCACCATCCTCGAGCGACGCTCACCTCAACCCCAGACGAATCCGGAACCAAACGCTCGAAGCAGCCCTACCAAGATAAGAGGATAGACCACATGAGAGACGAGGCCTCTTTCCGAAGAAACACCACATTATGTTATTGTACTCAAGGAGAACAATCCAACAGTTTGTCTCTACTTTCCTCTTCTCCGATCTTTTCGTTCTCATTTTCGTCTTTCGGAGAACTTTAACATCTCGATAGAATATCATTTTCTTTTTTCTCTAACCAATCACTTTGTCCACTGTCACTACAACAAAACACGTTTTTATACCAAAATATCGGTTACATAATCGTCAAAACTGCCATTTTTTTCAAATTTCGACCGATTTTGGTCGTATCGTCAAAAGTTAAAATATATTAAAAATTGGAGGATATTTTTTGACGGATAATCAACAGATATATTTTTAACAGATTTCTAACAAAATTTTGATGTTTAGACGGTGGATAAAAGCGTTAAAAATCCGTAAAACATTATCGTCTAAAATAGTTTTGACAGATTTGCGAAAAATTACTGATGAATTTGTATAGCGGGTGTTTTGACGGATTTGTGACAGATTAGTTTTAAACGGATTTGTGATAGACAACATTTCGATGGATTTTTGACAAGATTTTGTGACAGATATACACGACTAAAAGGTTTTATGATACATTTTTGACATTATTATTTTAATAATTATTTATTGGAATTTAAAATACAAACAAAATTAAATTAAATGAAATATAACATAATGCTTCATTAATAATGAAATTGTTTGAACATAAATTAGAATATTTAAAATTACAAGCTATCAATTACGAAAAATCAGAGAATTGCTACTCCAAAAACGCCATGATCTTATAGGTCCGACTCGGTTGCTGCACTAGATCCTCAACCGTTATTTGTGTGTGAGCTGCAGAATTATGTGACTCTGGAACTTGTGATGGCGACGGAATTGTTGCCATGAAATCTATTTGGATTCGGTCGACGAATTTGAGGCTTTGACTATCTGAAATCTTGGTACGACCTACAAACAAAAGATAACAAGAAATTATAATATCACATTAAAACCAAAAAAAGAAAAGAAATTATAATAGTATTTAAAAAATATTAAAAACTTGTAAAATATATTTTTAGAAATTTAAATATTGCATATTCAAAATATGAAAATATATATGTAATACATAAAAGTATTTTATAAATATTAACAATAGTTAAATATAAAAGACATAAGAATCTTTGATAAATTCAATTAATATTAACAACTTCAATGATAATAAACTATCCTTTAAATATTAGAAATATTAAACTAATTTTACAAAATTTATAACAATATTAAAACGTTTTTACATACATACTAAATATGTTTAAAATCCAAATTTTACCAATATTAACAAGTATACAAATATTCCTAAACATCATTATTCTAACAAGATATGAAAAACCTAATAAGCTAATCTATCTAATTAACAACCAAATCACAAATATCAATTCCAAAATAGAAACTAAATCTAACCACCTAACATCACAATTCACAAATACACATTTCAATCCCAAATTAAAACTAATTGTTTATAACTTGCAAATGAAAAATCAAAACTAACATATCAGAGAGGAAGGTAATCGGAGGTTGAGAGGGATTTCGAGAGTGATGTAGGTGAGAGATTTTGTATTGTTAATCGATCGAGATAGATGCAGGAAGATAATCGATTCAGAGAGATGTAGGTGAGATTGAGAGAGATTTTGAGAGTGATAAAGAAAAATGAAAAGATAAGAATCAATGAATTGAATAAATTAAAAGGTTTTAGACGGAATGTTTCATCTAAATTCTATCAAAACAAAATTTTAGTTTGTCGCCCACTTTTTATTTTTCGCGCCTATTATTAATATCCGTAAAATATCCGTTTAATCTTCAATCCGTTACAAATCAGAATATTTTGCATACGATTTAAATGGTTATTGAAAGTGAGATCCGTCGAGGTCCATAAAAATTGTCACAAATCTATCAAATTTAGATTCTGTCTAAAATTTTAAACGGATTTTTGACAACTAAGAGTTTAAGGAATCAAAATTGTAAATATTGGAGCTATTAACCATTTTACAGATCATTTTATATACTATGAATAGTCAATTTATAAATTTACATAACCATTTTCTTTATCTTTTGAAAAACAATAACATATGATTAACTTACTTTGATTATTACTAGAAGTTATACTCTTACTTGCAAACCACAAATGTGGTCAAATAACATACTCAAGTATAACTTCTAATAAGTTTGTTTACGAAACTTCTAACTTAAGACATACAATTAAATTATTTTGTAGTTAAAAAAACAAATTATTATAAATGAAATTAAGTATTGGAAAAACAAAGTTACAAACGTAAAAAATAAAAAGAAAAAAAATATTATAAATGATTTTAGACAGATATTTTTCCGTCGAAAATTCTATTAAAAAAAAGCTATGTGTTTTTTTTGTAGTGTGTGACTTGAATATCAGAAATTTATTAGGAAGACAAACTCATTTTTTCCTCGGAAAGACCTTCACGTCCATGCTATTATGACATAAACACGACATCCAATAGATGGTCGAAAAAACGGATCCTTCACAAACAAGGATTGCCTAGTGATCGAATCCCTACGTTCATCGGTTATTAGCCAACAAGAATTATTCTCACAAAAATACAAATTTAACATTCATAGGATCCAAAAGTCCCCTAAAGTTTTTTTTTTTTTGTAATCATGGATGGTAGTTTGAACCGTAAGAGTTTGTAAAACATGAATGCGAATTATCCAAGATTATCAGCTAAATTGCTTTACCACTTGACTACAGTATGGGTGATTTTACCCTTTAGGTAAGAATCACACATACTCCATATAACCCGTGAAGAAAATATATTTTCATTATGAATTTTATATAGGAAAACAAAAATAAAAAAGAAGCCAAATTTCATAAACAAAAATCAAAAAGAAGCCAAATTTCATATAGGAAAATATCTCTTTTTTGCCCATTCTAACACTGTTTCCCTTTAGCATCGCAGCCTGTAGTCAAAGACCTAATATAAATCCACATTTCATAAACTTTTCCTGATAAAAAGAATTGTGATTAATTAGTCCGAGCTTTAGAGCCTAATGATTTTATTTTTTGGTTAACGTTAGCATTGTGTCATTGCTGGGTTGTATTCAACCAAAAATTTGAAATGATTATGTTGTTCAAATGTGAATTTTAAAATATTTTATAAAATTAAAAAGTTTTATAATATCAAGTATTATTGAATTAGTGATTTGAAAATGTATAATCAGTTTCACTGATATTGGAAAGATCTTAAATTATAGATTTATGTGATTTTAGAGAATTTAGTAGAAGTTTTTAGTTAAGAATACAAATATCCAAATCTCATAGGTTTACATGAGATTGTAGAAAATTTTAATAACAAACTAGATTTTTATCCACACGTACGTACGGAATAATATTTATAAAAATTGTTTACATAAATTTTAAAATAATATATTATTTTGTTGTGTTAGTGAACTGTATAATAGTATAAATATTATAATATAGCATAATAATTGTAAAATTATGTTTTGAGTTTTATAAATAATTTGGTGCATTATTTTATTTTTATTGGATAACTTTGGTGTCTTATAGTTATAAATTTATGATAGAATATTGAGTTTGAAATGAGAGAAAACTTAATTTGAGATATGCTTGGTACATGCAATGTTATATTTGTAAAAAATATTATTTGATGATTTAGATTATGATATAATTTGATTATAAAACTTAAGTGGTTTTATGTATATATTTTTATCATATTATTCAAAAAATCTACAATAATTTGATTTAGTCTTATATTAAATCAAGGTTACTGCTCATTTGTATTTTGATTAATTTTTGTCATATTTATAATATGTTTTGAACCACCACCAAAAAACATTTAGTCCATGTGGGATGTTCAAATCACACTTATTTTTTTTCATCGATTGATGAATTTATATCCGTTTAAAAAATATACAATATGTGCCAAAAAAATATAACTTCTAAATTATTATTGATTACATAATTATTCAAATTAAAAAAAATAGGATCAAACTAATATGAGAGAATAATTTTAACAAAATATTAAAATATCAAAATAATTAATGTGAATATACTAATAAAAATCGTATTTAAATTCATAAGTAAGTATAAATTATTTTTGAAAATTCATAATTAGATTAGAAGAAAACATCTTTGAAAATATTATGTTAACTATAAAATCTGCAAAAATTCCATTAAATACTTTGATAAAATTGCCCACAAACAATTTTTTTAACTCTTGGATTGCAATTATATCAATGGTATTGCATGTAATATTTTGCATTTTACAAATTTTTAATATTGAATGTTAATAGTATAGATCACAACAAATTTCCTAATTTAATATAATTCATCAAAATCATCTAAAATCTCCCTAAACCTCATATAACTTCAAATGTTTAGTTGAATACTTCTCCATAGATTAGTTGTATATCAAAAAAGTTCATAAAATACAAAAAAAAAAAAAACAGAATTGGCGAACTGTCAAGATTTAACGTTATTGAACATGCCGAATCAAATGCTAATTGAGTTCGAATATCGAAGATGAAACAAGAGGATACGATGCGATTTTACGAGTACCTCACTAAGTGAGAACATCTCGACCAAGGTTTGTTATCCTTAATCCACTAAGATGATGTATGTGATTATATATACTTAGAACCGTTCCTAGCATTTTAAAGGCGTAGACGACTAATAAACAGTTTATTTTAAAACAAATTTTAATACTCATTGTAAATTAAGTAAAAATTTAATACTTACTTTTAGTTCAACTAACTTTATATAAAATAAATTTATTTTAACAAACCAATCTTTTATGCTAAATGAAATTTAATAGTTCATTTTAAACATATAAATAATATGTATAAAAGGTTCTTATCATTAAATATGTTGAATTTACAAAACATACTTAAGAAAAAAAATTTCTAGAGATACTTTTAAGTCTATACTAAAAAGATTTAAAATCAAGTCTAAATATTTCTTACATAAAAATCTAATTGTGAAAGAAGAAAAAATAAAGAAATATCTTCTAGCTAGTTAAAAAAAGGAAATATTGCATGAGAAGAAAATAAATGGAAAATGAAAGATGATTGAAATATCTTCAATCTAAATCCACATAATATACAAGTATACATTAAGTAATGCTTATATATCAAACATCAATCATCTCAGAATAAATTTTTAAAATATACATATATATATATATATATATATTAAAAAACATTTTGAAAAAGTGTGGCCGTAAGAAAGTGTTTCATTTTTCTGAACGTGATCACGGTTTTGTTACAAAGATGAACATTCGGGTATCGGATTTGGGTTTGGATAAAATCTGATCTACTTCGGATTTTTGGGTTTAGGTATTAACTACCCAATGGAATATTTTGTCGGATTTAAGTTTGGTTCGAGTAAAACTTTTGTATATATTCTCCCTCTCTTTTATATTTAGACCGAAAAAATAGGATTTTTAATCTTTAAAAGTGAAAATACTAGCATTTTATATTTGGTAGTATTAAGTTAACAGTTTAAACCTTTAAATTATTTTTACTAACATTTTAAACTTTTAAATTTTCAAACTTTCAAATCTTGCTCATTTTTTCTCTGCTATAATGTATTTTTCTATTTTGGAGCTCACTTTCTTCGAAATTAATTTTTAAAAATTTATTTTCATCTTCATCTCTTATTCTTTTTTGACGAGATTAACGACGAAAAAAACATGGAAAATATGTTTACGATGCGGAGACTAATTTAGAAGTTAAAATTATTAGTAAAAATAGTTTGAAGATTTAAAGAGATAATTTATCCGCAAATTCGCAATACAAAAGATTAGTTTCGTCATTATGTGTCAAAACGTCTATACAGTATTTCGCCATGACATTATCAACGCTAACACAAAACACTGTCCTTTCTCCGACTGCGAAACTATAGCCAACGAATTTAAATTATTTTTGAAAATTTTGTGTATCTTACCCAACATTTTCGATATGAATCATATGATTCATCGATTGGATACAATCCTCATAGACTAAAAATAGTATTTAGGCTTAGAAGTCCAATAAGTAAACAGAGCCCATTAGCTAAATTAGTATCTAGGCCTTTAAAGAGTCCAATAAGTAAAGAGAGCCCATTAGGTGAAACCCTAGAGTCTTCCTCTATATAAAATTCGAGATCCGGCCAAAACCGAAAACCCCTAATTTCGGACAGAAGTAGAGAGCAGCGTTTCGTCTTTTGTTTTGTTTTTTGTTTTGTTCTCAATTAGTAAATAGATCTATCTCTATCTTTGTAAACTTATGATGTTTCATCTCTGTCTCTATCTTTAGGCAATGTTAGCTTGGTTCTGTTTAGTGCTTAATCTCATGTTTTCTGGAATCAATATAGGAAGAAAGTATGTAAATTTCTTAGTTATGGTTGCAATGATGATATCGTATTATTCATTGAAAGTCTTTGCGCTTTATGAACGGTCGACAAATTGTCGAACCTGAGCGGTTAGCTGAGCAACCATTTACCAAATTTTTTGTTAATTTTCTTAGATTTTTTTTTTGATATCTCCTTAGTTCTCTGAGTCTTTTAGTTGCTATGATGACAAAAATATGTTTTGAAAGCATTATTTTGTGCTTAATGAGTTCTTTTTGTTCTTTGTAATTATTTTGAAAGCATTATTTTTTTGTTCTTTGTAATAGTTGCCTACAACTTTATCTCGGTCATTTATGCTATAAAAAATCAAAAAATTAAGTAACTTTGGCAAAATGATAAATTTATACATTTACTCCTTTTGTTTCTTAGAAAGTGTTAAACAAAAGTCCTAATTTGTCTTTCAACCTAAGCTATTTTTTAATTTAATCTATTATCATTGAATTAGTGACATAACATATTTTTATTATTGAATTTTTTTCTATTTTGTGTGAAATTCTTCACAAGACAATTATAAACTTTTTTTTTTATGAAATAGGGGGAGTATTATTTTATTATTTTTAAAAATATGATCAAATAAAATTTAGATACAACTCGAGGTTTAGTTTTAAGATTTTAAATGAATTATGGTTGGTAAACTTTTTTTTGTTAGCTTGAATTTAGGTTCATAAAAGTAGATAGTGAAACTCATTTTTACAGGGTAACGGTATAGTTTGACAAACTTTATGTTGGGGATATTAGTTTGTGACTTTGTGTAGCTAGGTTTCGTATCCTGTTCAATCTAATAAGATTCTTTTGTTCAAGTATCCTATTAAAACAGTTTTTTTTTCCTTGCTAAAACCATATTCAAAAAATTTCATGGTTATTTTTTTTCAATTTCATCGTTACCAAAAAAGATTTTTGGGTCAATAAAACTCATATATTAAGTTATCGGTTTTGCGATTCTCCTTCTAGTGAAAGTTAGATTGGTACTGATGTGTTTACATGAAAAAAACACATGCACATTTCCCAAGATGATCAGCATGAATATTTTCACAAATCAGGATATGTCTAATCTTAAAAGGCATAAATGAATCGTTCATTAGTAAGAAATCATTCAATTCTAAAGTAAATGATGTATTTGTCATCATGTCAATGAGGTTTGAACAATCCATAACAAAAAGACATCAAGTAAAAGAATATCCGCCAAACTCTTCATTGCATAGATGAGGGTTTCTAGCTTGTATGCAAGGGAGAAAGACACTGTCGGAATCTTTTCAGACTAATGTGTAGTAACTCTTTGCCCCTTGTGACTATCCATCATTGTCCACTTCTATTGTCTGATCCAAACCACGAGTCATCCGTATAACATAGAAGAGAGTCTCGTGACTAGCTCATCTCTGTCTCTTCCTTAATCAACAACTTCACTTACAGCCTCTTTAGAGTTCGCTCTTCTCCATGCTTCTTCTTCTTGAATAGCGATGATGAATGTGTCGCCCGGTTGCTCATTAAAGTCCTCGAAGATCTTTCGATTTTCTCGCTTTCTAGATATACAACATTATCCATGGGAATATTCGTAGGTTCTCCTCATCCACTTCGTAATCATTTCCTCTCCAAAACAAGTAATCCATGTTTCAAAACTAGGATTGGGTCGGGAAAACATATGGCGCTGAGGGAAACTATAGAGGGTCCAAACTTGTCTTGGTAGGGGCAGACGAAAATCAAATGGTTAATCGTTTCTTTTTCCGCACCATATCATGGGCAAACTTTATCTTGATCAATATGACGGTAAAACAGGAGTTGGCATGTGGCCAACATCCTGAGATACATTGCCACACGAAATGCTTGAGCTTTCGTGTAGCTTTTATATTCTAAGTTTGCGCCTTCAGTGTCGTAACACTCGGTCCCTGAAGAGAGAGGTCGCATGCAGGACGAAATAGATCTTTTGCTGTCCAATATCCTGACCTAACATTGTAATTGTCAGTTTTAGTCAAGAACCAGCTAGAGCCATCACATGATGTTTGTCTGCTTGGTCTAATCCCCAATATCAGGATAATATCTTCCGCGGGGAATAATTTTCGGAGATGGTCCATCTTCCAAGACTTGGAGTCGAAGTCTATAAGAATATTAACAAAGACACGAGGGTCACGATCTTCGTTCAAACTCTTTGGAGGGCGTGGAGACTTATAAGGGATCAATGTTCTGACCAAATACTCGTGACAAACGCTGAGCCAATCGTCTTTCTAAATTTTGAGCTCAGAAAGAGGTTTTGTGGCCATCATGCTATACCACGTATACGACGGATGATTTGACTTTATTATTTCCATAAACTGCAGTGTCTATAATATCTCTCTTTCAAAATTCGAGAGAGTAAAGAGTTGGGAAACCGATTCAAAATTCTTTTTTTTTACAAGGAAACATTAATTACTCCATAAAATAGAGAAGAAGGTAGATGAAAAGATGAGCTAAGCTCTAAACACATCAGATTTGAAAGAATCGCTTATGTCCGTAAGAAGAGAACAATCCATATCAACGCAACGAATAAAGATCGAATCTGATTCTGATGACTTAAAAAGAGAATTAGGTCTGAGTCGGTAAGCGTGTGGAATGTTCGTTCCCGTAGACGCGGTTTTATAAATGTTACAACCGTTACGTATGTGTAAAACTAAAGCATCTCAGACACAATAACACGTGGGTGCTTGTTACCTATTCTCGATTTGTTTATTTATTTATTAAGTTTTGGGTTGACTTGTTGTAATGTTAACGTTTTGCAAAATTTCATTGTCTACAACTTGATTACAAAATAATTGAGCTTTGATAATAGAATATATATTTTTGGAAAGGTTCTTCAAAAATAATTTATACAATTAATTGAACATTTCCAAAGTTTTAGGCGTTCAGCTCATATTAAAATAAGTATTATTAAGTAAATCATTGCTATTGTCGTCAATCAACATGGACATGTGTTGTGTTGTTTTTTTTAATAATTTGATTTAAAAAACATATCAACAAGGACATATTGGGTTTATGAATAATATAATTCAAAGTAAAACTTATGTAATGGATGATTTGATTTGATACAGTTTCTGGTTTAACAAAAAATTATATACAAGTTTTGAAAAATACTTTTATTCATACTTCATAAAAACGAAAAAGACTTATTGTCTTTAGTATCTGATGCTACACCGCCTGTTCAATACCTTAGGGAATATACTATATTACATATAAGTAGATTCGTATAAACATCCATGCTCCTATTATTGTTAATGCATACACATAAAATGGTAAAATTTAGGTGGAAATAAGAATTTGTACATACATTTTCTATCTTTTGGTTATTCTCTGAACATTCAACATTGCATTGATTATAAGTAGTGTATGGTAACACTTTAGTTCAAAACTAACATAAATGGATCCAAATAATGAATAAAATAAACTGTTTTTTTCTTTCTTATAAGGGCAAATTTCACACCATAAATAGATCTATTCGAACAAATGTAAAAAACAATTAAAACTTTTAAAATTTAAAAACTACTTGAATAATCAAAAGAAAATTTAGAACCCGAAAAAAAAACTTAATATCGCCACCATAATCATATTCATCATCATCCTCTTCAGTATTTTAACTCTTTTTCTCAAAAGTCAAAATCTTTAAACAACTTCCGAACTTGTTCAAGCGTCACAAACAAAACCACCGTGAACGGCGCTTGTCTCGAAACCGTCGGCACAAATCCTTTATATAAAGCCATAATCCCTTCCGCTTTCACCGTTTTCAACGCACAATCAACCGCTCCTTTATACGGCGGCGCGATTCCAGCCTCCACTTTCATATTCATAACTCTCGTCTTAATCACATCAACCGGATTCGAAGCAACCGACGCCACAAACCCCGCCGCGAAACTAGCCAACACATGTGTCCCAAGCCCATCTTTCAACAACCCTTTCTCCAAAATCGTTTCTTTAACCGAATCATACGAAGCTAATTGCGATGACGTCACAAGCATAGCCCTGTTAATCGTCAACGACGATCCTCTCCATAGAGACGTAACACCTTCACCGCGAATCATTTGCGCGATTGCGTCTAAAACGCTTTTGTAGTTTCTTCGATCTGCCAATGGTAAACGACCGTCTGCTTGCATTCTCACCATTGCCACATCAGCAGGGTTTCCAACTGCCGCTCCGATTGCTCCCGCAATGGCTCCGGCGCCGATTTTGCTTGTTAAAGGCATCGTTTTTGTTTCTGGGTCGGTCCATTTTTCTTTGATAATGTCATATAAACCCATACGAGTCGTTGAGTACAGAGTTTGACGGAGAACGGTGGCTGAAATTCCGGAGAACAGAGCACGCATGCCTTCTTGACGGACTATACGAGATCCAACACCGATTATACCCACACGCGGTGGAGGTGTAGGCGCGTGGACGGCGGTGGAGGTTTGAAACGCTAGCGCTGGTCGGAGATTGGTTTGAATTGGGGCTGATTCGCCTTGGAGTTGCATTCGGACTTTGATTAGGTCAAGCGGGTGGGTTGAACAACCCGCAACGATTGAAGCGATTCCTCCTTCAGCGAAACCCTTAAGACCCATGTTGGAGAAATCGTAAATCGGAAATCAAAAAGAGATCTTTTGGGTTTTCCCGGAAAATCAGAGAGAAAATTTAGATTATTATTTTTGGGTTTGTTGTTTTTAAAGAGACCAGTTTGAATTAGAGCTGATCTCACTAGAGATAAGAAGATGAGAATGGAGATCAAAAGCTATAGAAGAAGAATGAGGAACCTGAGGTCTTTGAGACATATGCTATTCAGACAGAGCTTTTTATAGGTTTGGTAATTAATGTTTCTTAGAGAGAAAGAGAGAAGAGTTGAGATTGTTTTGAGGTTGAAGACGAAGAGGTTTAAATAAGGGAAGAAGAGAAAGAGAGGAAACGCGGAGACTCGTTGCTAGTTTACGCCGAGGAAAGAGAAACTCATTTTCCTATTTTAATATTTGGAATATCGTCCGACCTTCCTTATTTTTTGTTTTTTAAAATATTTACTTAAAATCTTTTTAACCAAACAAATGGCAATTCGCTTTTAAGGCGTGTCAATGCAGCTCACACGAAGGAAAAAAGGTATTTTGACCAAAATAGTTAGTGTCTTTAATTAGATAGACTGATTAAATTTGTTAATTATGTTCACGCAAACACGACTATATTTTCTTTCCAAATTAACATTTTTATTAGATTTTTATAAAATAACAAGTTTCTAAGTCAAAATACCAGCCCACTTTTTTACAAAACAAAAAAAAACCAGCGCACTAGCGTAGGAAAATTTTTTAACTGGTATTCAATCCAAAAAAAATATCAGCAGTTTTGCAATATTTGGTTAACTAATAAAAAATGTTTTTAAAGAATATTTAATTAATAAAGTTTATACTCGACTGGTATATCTAATTTAGTATACATGGTCTTTGAAATTTAAATAAATATCATGATTTAAAATAAATTTACAATCTTAACAATTTTATTAATTAATTGAAATGGTATAATAAAAAGTAATATGTTATTATTTTTTTATATATTCCCGGTATGGGTTCTACACTAGTTTATGTTCACAAAAACACAACTATACGTATGATGAATAAAAAAAGATAACTAAACTGTTGACTGGTAATTTTTTAAAAAGATAGAACAAAATTATATTGAAATTATTGGAGTTAAAAGTTACCATCAGTCATCTGATTACGACGTGACACATGGACTTCTAATCACTAAAGAGTCTACAGAAAATGCGTATCTTGGATCAAACTAACATAATCACCATCATCAAAACTTACGCCATTTTATCATCATGCACTGAGACAGGGTGTGATAAAACGAGCCGGCCACTCAACAAAAACACATGTTTCAGGGAGCTATCTACAATGAGTCTAACTCACATATGACTTTTGTAAAAGATTGACTAATAGACGATAAACCCAATATTAATATCTTACTATATACATACATCATCAAAAGAATTCCAAACATTCTTTAAGATGTGTCGACTCGCAATCTAAAAAGTAACCTCAACAGTAAACACCTAAAATTTTGAAGTAACAATAGATCACTTCATACGGTTGCTTCCTAACATAAACATTTTCCGAGTCCATATTAACTTAAAACATCAAACATAAATCTATATGATTTTACCTACGTTTTGTGAAACATTTAGATACTTTCCTATCAAAAGTTGAATATGTTGGTCAAACCTTTAACAAAAAAAAAGGTTGAATATGTTGTTGGATGGAAATTATATATATATGGTTGGTTGCTTATTTTATCTATAAAATCTCTAAAACAATTTTGCATGCATGATCAGTACTGTTCCATACATAGTTCGCATCTTCTTCTTCTACATAAAATTTTACAAAAATGAAAAATCAGTTTTTACACCAAAGAAAAGTCTGCTATCTTCTTCTTCGCATCGTTTTCACATTTGTTTTGTCCTTACCGGATTGACAGTGTTTTTCATTGGTTACAGATTTCTTGGAGGATACTTTCCCCACTTGAATTATTTTCCAACCCACTGTCACATGGGATGCTTTCATTGTTCTTCTTCCCATGTTTGATTATTCCTTGAGAAATAAAATAAAAATCATTTTCTCATCAATTGCTTGAAATTTATTTTGTTAAATTATGATATCGGTATCTAATCATGGAATGCGATGATTTTTATCAGGGTTGCATACGATGTTTTAGATTTATTTTTTGCGTTTGTTTTTTATTTTTATTTTTACCGTTAACCTTATTTTTTTGTTATACTGTATAATGGAGTTTTCTCTCGGTCCTGCTATGGTGGTGAATAGCATAATTTGTGAATATCGTTAGTTTGCATTCATTCACATAAACTAAACTATGCCGTACTAAGCTTTAAATAAGAATTAAAAGTTTTGGTTGTTTGTTATATATACATGAACACATGCAGTAAGAAGATTCAATTGGAGTGGTTTACTTAACTTTAAAGTGTGTTTGTGTTTTTTTTCTTATAAAGGTTTTGAATATTTTTGAATATTTTCTACGAATTAGTTTTATCGATCCTGTTCGAAAAATTTGTTTTGGTCATTGGAAATGTTAAAAAATTAGTCAAGAGGTATCATTTAATTTTTATTCCATTCTTTCTTTTTGGTCTGACAATTATTTTTTTGATCATTCTGCACCGTTTAAAATAGTAACTAATTAAAAAAACTTCAATCATCTACTAATTCTACTTATTTGGCATTTTGTTAATAGTTTTTAAATTTATATAGCTTAATTTTTGTTCTCGTTCTATTATTCTGCTATTATTACATGATTCACCTATTATGCTTTTAATCTACATATCGTTCAACCTCTGTCTAATACCATAATATTATGTAAAAAAACACTATTAAATGTGCAATTGGACTAGAAAAGAATTGTTCCTTTGTGTAAGTTACAAAACTAAAAAGATATATCGAATATGGAATCAGAAACTATACTGTAAATTTTTAGTGTCAGACGTCTTAGAGCTATCCAATGGTGACTAAAGCTTTGCTGAATATAAAATCAAAGATTCTTCTTACAGCTTCATAGTCTTACCTACCTCTCACTAGGCAATTGATGGCTGTGCCTCGTCTTGCATCTCATGAAAATATGTTCCACGTTTGTTTATTTTATTATTTCTGTACTCATATACAAAACTCATGCAATTAGTGTGAAAAAATAGTTTTTTCTATTCAACCAAATTTCATAATTGACGCTATAATAACGTTTTGGTAGATTTTGCTAGAATGTCACACCGATGTGAGTCTATAATTTTTTTTTAAAAATTTAAACTCTCTAATAATAAAAGAGACATTAGTTAAAACTTATTATAAAAATTTGAAATAGAGCAGAAATTACAAA
Source organism: Cardamine chenopodiifolia (assembly GCA_963922655.1). Taxonomy (NCBI): domain Eukaryota; kingdom Viridiplantae; phylum Streptophyta; class Magnoliopsida; order Brassicales; family Brassicaceae; genus Cardamine; species Cardamine chenopodiifolia. The sequence goes on from OZ000486.1 coordinate 544,025, forward strand.
ACTAAATTTAATATTACACAATAAACTTTAATTAAAACATTAAAAAATACAAAATTAAAACCAAACAAACATAAAAACTAAAAACAACAAAATATATTTTATAAAAACATAATAAAAATTTAGATAATAATCTAGTAACCCGGAAAATTAGTTCCGCTTCCGCTAAGATAATCATAATACGGGATATAATTTTCTGGATCATTTGGTGATTTTTGGCCTTCTCTTTGATCTTGTTCTCTTTGAAAGTGGTCTTGTTGCGATTGATCTCCTTGATATTGAAATGCTCGATATTGAGATCCATGGTATTGGGAACCTTCACCGTGTTCTTCGTATTGGTTCGTTTGAGTTTTTTCTTTCAAAATTCTTTTTCTTTCTATTTCAATATACGCACGAGACGCTGGATCAGTTATAGAACTCAAATCCGCAAACATTATTTTATGCTCTTGTTTAATTTTTTCTACCTCAATCTTCTGTCTTTGAATTTCATTTCTTTCAGAAGAACTTTTAGTAATAGATTTAATAAGTTTCTCATTTTTCTCCATCATTTGTTTGAACGGTTCATCAGTGTGTTGTTTTCTCTTAACTTTTTTTGAATCCATTGGTCTTGAAGATAAATTAAAAGTGACTTCTTCAGTATTCATATTAAGATCAATAGAACTTATATCCAGAGATGGTGATGAAAACAATGGAGACGATTGCACATCACGACTTTCTTCTGGGAATGAAGCGGGCAAGCCAAGGATCCAAGAAGACACTTTATTGAGGCAAGAAGGTGGGGAGGAGAGGACTCTCGCAAAGGGTTGCCATATTTCCAAGGAGAAAAGGCAGTCGAAGAACAAGTGATCGTGGGTTTCAGTTGCCGTGGAGAACAAGAGACAAAGGAGAGGCGTGGAATATACTCCTTAACGATACTACCTTAGCCCACATAATTTTTTGTGGAAAAATTGCAGAATAAAATTTTGGCAGAAAAATTCTGGATTCGTTTTTTGCGGAAAAATTACGGATTCGTTTTTTTGGAAAAATTACAAATTTTTTATTTTGATGAAAAATTACATAATCAAGTTTCTTTTTGCGGCGGGAAAATTACGGATCAGTTTTTTTCGAGAAAATTATAAATTTTTCATTTTGGCAGAAAATTATGGATTTACATTTTGTTGAAAAATACAAAATCGAGTTTTTGGCAGAAACTGATTTTATAAAATCTTATAAAACCCATAGATTTTATAAGAAGTATTATAAAATCTTATTAAATATTATAAATATTTTGCAAATAACCATTAGAAAACCTTATAAAACTTTATAAGAATGTTTTTCTATGGATGTATAAAATTTTATAATGCCATGTAAGCTTTATAATATTATAAAGCCTTATAAAAATTTATCAGAATGTTTCTATACAGTTTTGTAAAGTTTTTTATAAGATTTTATATGCATTATAAAATCTTATAAAAAGGCTTTATAATGTGTTATAAACATTTTATAAAATCTTATAAACATTTTTATATGATCTTATAAATATTTTTCTACGTTTTATAAAGTAAAATTTTCACCAAAAACAGATCTATTTTCCACAAAAATAAACTTGATTTCGTAATTTTTTTAACAACATATAAATCTATAATTTTTTGTTAAAACAAAAATTTGTAAGTTTTCCGCCAAAAACGGATCCGTAATTTTTCCACCAAAATGAATATTTCATTTTTTTGGTAAAAACTTGATTCCGTTGTTTTTAAAAAAATATAAATCCGTAGTTTTATTGTAAAATTAGAAATCTGTAATTTTCCAACAGAAAATATCTCTCTGCGCTGTCACATTTTTTTTTCCAGTCACAATTGCACTAAATCGTGTAAAGTCAAATTGGTCAATATCACATGAAGAGAATGGTAATATTGAAAATGACTAAAAAGAGTAGTATTTCTCAAAACTGGTATTCCAAGAATTGTATTGTTAAAACCCTTAACTATTGGTAATTTTTTATTATTACATGTGAAATTTACCGAGATGTAGGCTACTAGAGTGGGAAAATATCTCGTCTTGGAAGATTTGAGGTTCCATTTGTTTGAAGATGGGACACAAAAATGGCGAGCTTTACACTATAATTAAGCTGAAAACTTTTACACCAAAAAAAAAAAAATTATGGGAAAAACATTCTTAATAGAACTTAAATTTGATAGTCAAATTTTAATAATAGTCTATATTTTTATGTTTATAAAATTTCCTACACTAAAATTTCCTAAACTCTAAACTTAAAAACATAAACTCTAAAGGTGGAAACCCTATAAAATACACAGCCTAGTTTTTTTGTTTAACTTAGATATTTTTTCCTAATTATCTCTTAATTACTTTATTGATAATCAATAATTATCCTTAATTTAGAAAATTATTTTAACAACTGATTAATTTAATGACAATTTGAATAATTAAGAAGATAATTTCGGACATGTCCAAAAGTATACTCCTAAAATAATATATGGGACTAAACTCTCTTTTATTTTTTCTTCTTGTAGCAATCAAATTCTTAGAGCTGTTTTCCAACTAATAATATTCCAAAACCCAAGCACGCAAGTCCACAAAATTGACAAATGCACTTATGCGCGTGTGAATATAATCGATCAGCTCTCATGGGCCACATATATCATCATATATATTGGGCCTAGCTATCGTTCATTGTTGGATCTCTCTGCTACCGAATGAAATCTGATTTTCATTCACATTTTTTGGCAGTGCTGGCATTTACAATTTTTTTATTCATTGTTTCTCTGTGTATGCCTAAATTATGTCTAGCTGAAGACATCAAGGAGGATTATAAATCATAATGCCAAAGAAGAAGAAATCAAACTAAGCAAGTACTCATTAAAATCAAAGCTGTATATATGAGAAATGAAACAAAAGCAACTGAATCATGGCAGACAACAACAAGGACAATACAAACAAAAAGCAAAAGAATATGAAACATTACAAACATCTGCACACAAAGTATATAAGAGAAAGATGGCAATGTGTTATGTGGCAGTAGCTAAAGAGCTTTAGCTTTTCATTTGGAAGGTGGTGGACTGAAGAATGGGATGGTTGGAATGCTGGTGGGAAGATTGAATGGGAAGTTGTTTGGGATAGAAAATGGGAAATTAGGAATGTTGATTTGTGGGAAGTTTGGGATATTAATTGGTTGTGTTGGGTTAGGTAAGGAAGGTATCTGTGAGCTAGGTAATGGTGGAAACGCCTTGGGCTGAGGAAGAGAAGCAGCAGGAGGCAATGGTGGCATTGTGGCTGTGGGAAGAGGTGGGAACGTTGTTGTAGCTGGTGGCTGAATCGTTGGTGTCGACTGAAGAAGGTGGCGACTCGCTGAGAGACCTGTGAAAAAGCTTGTGAATGTTAGTGCAATGACAAGGGATGATGGTGAAAACCAGTTAGCCATTTTAGGATTAGGGTTTGAGTTGTCACTAGAGAGAGATTTGACTGTGAGTGATGATGGAGAGATTATGAAGGAGTTTGTGTATATATAGAGGATTTGGGATTTGAAGTTTGATGAGAAGTAGATGAAGGGAGGTTTGAAGAGTTTTATTGTTGTTGCAACTTAACAGTTACTTGTCCCAGAAGAAAAATGTGTGACTACTCACTAGAAACAACCATTACACATGAGCACTTTAATTTAGTTTAGGTAACCGGTTTAATGATTTTGTTAATTATTGTTTAAATTTTTTAAAAAATATTTTGAGATTCTTTTAACATGGTTAACAAACAGAAGAACTACTGTACTTGAAAAAAGTGAGACAAATTAATTTGGTAAACAAAAATCTTTTTAAAAAGTTATTATAATCGATAAAAAAGTTTGAAAATTATCGATCCGATGACTTTGGTTTAGACTTTGTTTGGAGTCTTTGGACTTTAGTGACTTTGTATCCGAAAGCATTCGGTTTGTTTTTGGTTCAATTTTTAAAATACAAGCGGCTATATCTTCGAAGAGATTGGGTAAAAGCAAAAAAAACAAAAAAACAAATCAGTTTAATTGAATAGATGGTTAGAATTGATAAGTGATCTCTTATTTTCGTTATGTGTTGTCATGCTTTTCTAAGAAATCCTTCATATTGAATACTATCCATTCTCCTTAATTCGTTATATGCGCAGTTATGTTACGACAATTTGTTGGACTTAGAAGACAAAATACTAAAACTAGAGAGAACAAAGAAATAGCGAACCTTTTTTCTTAACATAAAATAGCGAACTTTATAAAGTGGGTGTGGTGATAAGAAATTGAGAATGGAGATGGAAGAGGACAACAAATGATTGGTGAGAGAAAAACAAAAGACGGTGACCGCAAATATTCAAAAAATGAAAAAAAAAAATTACAAACGAAATCAAACTGATAGATCAAGAAAGGTGTATAAGAAATTTTATAAAACTGATTTTCTCATTAAGATTAATGAATCGATTTATAAGAGGTTATATAGAGGTTAACATTAACAATTACCTTATAACTGTATAACTCATCATCTCAACTAATTTCAACAAACTATATAACGTCCGTTTGGTGCAGATCTAATGCAGATTTTTGAAGATTTATATGGTGCTAAGAACACGATTAAAGATTTGAGGAAGAATCTTCTTCTATCATGATAAAATTGTTGCAGCAAGATATTTGGATAATTTCCAAATATTTTCTAAATATTTTTAATTATTTATTTTAATATTTTAATAATTATCTTTTACATGGCACACAGAATTGGTTTCCATTACTTTTCTCGTAACTCCATTCTACATGTTCATCAAAAGATGGTTCCTCTCTACGGCTTCAAACGTTTTTGTTACCCACAAAAAGTTTTCTAAACCTTCAAAACCGGATCCGGTCAATGAGAAGCCAACTCAAAAACCAAGTCAAGAAGGGAAAACTTTTTATTGTTCGATCACAACGGGTGCTGCTCCATCACCAGAGACACCTGCCAATTCCAATTTGTTGGCGTCAAAGAGAGAGAGAGAGAGAGAGAGAGAGAGAGAGAGAGAGAGAGAGAGAGAGAGAGAGAGAGAGAGAGAGAGAGAGAGAGAGAGATGATTAAGAAGTCTTCAAAGCTAACAACGACTTGAATGAGAAGAAGACGAGAATCTTTTTGTGTTTTTTGTTAAACAATTATAATTTTTGTTCTGCATTAGTATAGATTGTGTACTTAGTAGTTGCTAATTGTAATAGATCCACAATTAGATAATGAAGAATTTTCTTATTTTTCGCTTTTATTTATTTTTCTACTAGTGTTTTATAATGCTATTGCCTTTTGAGTCTTTGAGATCATTACTTACGAGAATTTTAGAGTCAAAACTAAATCTTATTAGACAATTATACTTGTAAACATGAAAGTTTCTAATACTTCAATACACCTACTGTTCTGAATTCACTATTCTCTGTGGTTGGTCTCATCTCAAACCTATATGGATAACACCTTAAGACCTGTGGTTCAACTAGCTATAGTTTCCTAAAATATATCTTTTAAACTGATAACTTGTTACCCAATCTAAAAAACTAATAACTTGGGTATCCATAAAATTTTCCATATTTAAAGCTAACACAAGAAAAAGCGTTGAACAATTATGATTGATTGTTATGGATAGTTTTTTTTCAACCAACGGTTATTCTATTACTCAAATTTGAAGTGGTGTGGTGAGCCACCTCAAGTCTTTTGAATAGTTTGTTTCTTGAAATATTATTTTCAAATAAGATGATAAGAATGTGCCTACACAACACAAATAAAATTAAATAAATGTATTATGTTAGGGTACCAACTGAGATAGAGAACCAAAGATCGACCAAGATCGAGATTATTAACCAAAATTAGCAACAACTTTGCAGATCTTTTCTAATTTTTCAATCATAATTATTCTTTTTTGAGATTTTATTATAATTTTCATAATATATAAGAGAGATTATCTTGTAACATTATTTTGTAATCAAATTTGTGTGATTTCCATAGTTTCGGTTAGTTATCTTAACTGTTCAATCTTGATCGATCTCTGGCTTTCGATCTCAGTAGATCTCCTAAATATTAAACTATTGTTATTTGTTTGTAGATAAAACAAATATTTTCAAAGTCCATGTTGTTGTTTCTAGAGTGTCTTTCACTTTAATCTACATTTGGAATTTGAATATCATTCTAACCTACATTTCACTTTTTTGTTATCATTCTCTTAGTTACAGTTTCAATTTAGTTACTCAACCATTTAACCTCTATTTACATATTATCTCTTTTTAGATTCAATTGATAAGATTAAATTACATATTCTCTCTTTTATACATCCAATGGATGAGATTCTATTTTATTTTCTCTCTCATTTTTTTATTTTCCTCACATATTCTCTCTCATTTTCATCTACTATTTTTGTGTATGTTTTATGTTTTATAAACCAAATTTAGATTTGATTTTTCGTATTTGAAATCAAAATTAAAAAATAATATCACACACGAATTCTATTGGTATCCATTATCGATTTCACGTGAATCATCCATTTTTCTTTGACCACTTGGTATTTTTTGTGTGGACACACCTATTCAAAATGGCCAATTTATTATGTTAAACTATCTATTTAGGATGTCATCTATAGTGCACAATCTATTATGTTGTGAATACTTTCATTTCTCATATTAAATTTTGATTCGATTACAAGCATAAATGCATAAAAATTATCTTTATCTCATTTTAAGCAAGAGTTTATCATGAACAACTACATTATTCTCATTATTAACTATTCGATTTGACTACCCAAAAACCAGTCGTTTTGGGGTTGAAGTTTTCGGTACATTGTTTAGGTTGTAGGGTTTATAATATAGGGTTTAGGTTTTGTGATTTTGGGATATGATTATGTTAATGTAACAAGTATTATGTTACATCAAGAGTATTTGATGTAAAGATAAAAAGTACATCAATATTATTAATTTTTGATTCGAGTAGTTAAAAATTATATACGATACAAATTTGATGATTATTTAGAAAATAAAAAACATACCAAGATTATTAATTTTTTTATTCAAATTGTATATGTTTTAGAGTTTAGTGTTTAGGGATTAGATTTTTAGGATATGATCATGTTAATGTAACAAACATGATTGTACATCAAGAACAACCAATAGAAAATAAAAATCACATCAATATTATTAAATATTTAATTTATATGTATAAATGCATAATAATTTTTATTATTCTCATTATAAGAGTTAACATATGGATACAAAGACAAAGGGAGTCCCGATGGACATGATCACATGGACACCAAAACACAATAAATATAACGAAGTTAATTATGGACAACCATATTATTCTCATTATTCACTATTCTGTTTAGTTATCCAAAAACCAGACGACTTGGGGGTTGGAGGTATCAGTATAAGGTTTAGGTTTTACTGGTTGAAGTTGCCGATATATAATTTAGGGTTTAGAATTTTAGAATAAGATTATGTTAATGTAACAAGTGTGATCTTACATCAACATCACTCATTAGAAAATAAAAACTATATCAAGATTATTAATTTTTGATTCGAGTATAACCATACATATATAATAATTTTTATTATTTAATAGCTAAAATTTTAAAATTATATAATTTAACGTAATGGATTGTACAATTGGATATGTGTGTCCACATAAAAATGAACAAATGGTCAGAAAAAAATGGACGAGCGCGTTAAAATAATATTAGATATCTATAGAATTCATGCGTGATTCTATTTTTTTAATCTCAAATACGAGAAAATTTTGTTTGTATAACATAATACACACAAAAATAGAAGATGAAGAATATAAAGAATATGGAAAATAGACAAAGAGAGTAGGTAAGGAAAGATGAGAGAAAAAATGGTATGTAATATCATCCATTAGATCTAAAAAATTTATTTGAATCTATCATAATTAAAAGGAAACTAACTAAGTAAATTTGAGCAATTCAGATCCGTTGATTCTCAACTAAAATTAGTTTGTCCAACGGTGGAGAAAGAAAGAAGGTAAATGCTTATTAAAAGAACACCTAAACACCAATGTAGTTTGTGGTTGAAGGGAAAAGATGAAATATGGGTTAAAAGGCAAATAATACTTGTTTTTACTTGTTAGTATTAAATTTATAAGCTACCAAACCTTTTCTATTTCTGTTTAGTATTATAGGATAACATAATTCAGGTAAAATAAATCAAGTGAGACTGACGCAACCCTATCGCTACGAAAAAAGGAAACTTTTTATCAAAAAGAAAAGAAAAAAGGAAAGATATCGCAAACGCACAAACACATATTTCCTTATTTGTAATTTTCCTTAATTGGAGTTCAAGTAAAGAACTCAAACATTATAAATAACCTCCAACCCTCTCATTATTTTCACAATCACTCGAGTAAGCTCTGAAGAATTCATCGAAGAGTCTACAGTTCTCCGATCGATCATCAAATCTCTATTGAAGATGTCGATTTTATTAACACACCGTTACCTCGTCAGAGACATTCATGCCGTTTCGTTTCTTACAAAACACGGAATTGGTTTTCACCTGTACTCTCGTAACTCCGTTTTACTTGTTCATCAGAAGGTTCCTGTCTCTGGCTTGAAGCGTTTTGGTTACCCACACAAGTTTCCTTTTAAACCTTCAAAACCGTCGCAATCTAAACCGGAGATTCAAGTGAAGCCGGTTAAAGCTCCGAGCACGATCAAGACTGTGCCGTCCCAGAATCAAGAGAAAGAACCGTTTGTTGGTTCAGTCACACTCGGTGCTGCTCCGTCGCCAAGACACGTGCCGATCCCAATATTTTGCCGTTGAGAAGATCAAGAAGTCTACTAACTTCTAAGCGATCTTCGTTTGTGGCAAATCGTAGTTTTACGTTTGTGTAAATTTAGTACTCTGTAATAAAGAGTTTCTTAATTCTTACTTTCAGTTTAATTTCTTTTTAAATCTGGTATCGTTTCATAATCTTGTACTGTTTGAGATGATCACGATCTGTTTATAAAAAGAACCATCGATTCAAACTTAAAAGTATTTTAAACATTAGACAGTTTTTTACTTTCAGTCAACTTAACATTCAAAAAAATACTGTGTTAATCAGAATCATGTGAAATCAAATAACTGGATTCAGTGTTCTTCTACAGTATCTAACTACAAAATAAGGACCATGACTACAAATTGTTGTTGTGTCTTGTTATTCTATTGCTTCTAAGGAAGGTAGTGACATAGAAAGTGTAGGTTACAGTAATAGCGACGATACAAACTCCAATGTATGTGCAAAGAGTGGTTGCACACACATATAAGTACCTGTTCCCATTGTTCATCAAACACAAATATCAACAACAAAATTTTATCAGTCTAATGAGAACCAACGGATTACCCGAAAAAAAGAAAGCATGATGATTTTTAAGACGGAAGTGAAGACTTACTTGGGAGAGAAGACGCTCCATACAAAGAGGTGATTCCTCATGAGTAGCAAGACTACAGTGTATGCAGTCAAGAGTACTGAATTGATGCAGAGCGGAACAAGACAAGGGAACCCAAGCTTTAGTTTCAAGAGTTGTCCTAGATCCGTGTCCCCGTGAACCGTTACTGTGTATTGCGAGTGGTTTCTTAGCTTTACACCAATGTACATGACGATGGATAAAAGGAACAGTATGGGAGATGCATAGGTGATCATGAACATCAATATCCCAGAAAGTATTGTCGACTGACTAGAGATTCCCTAAAGAAAGGATTTGTGAATGTGTCAGTGTTAGGGAAAACAGTACATACGGAAAGCGAAATTAGAAAAAAAAAAAAGATGAAGCACAGGACTTACGATAAAAGCACCAGCAACATCGATGGTTGCTAAAGTATTGCTGTTTCCAAGAGCAAAGTGACCTGCCATTCCCATGTAATAGAGTGCAGCAATCTACAAAAGAAGTGAAATCCCAAACCATTATGCATAAACCGATGAGCTTTTTACGCTACAACATCCCGGAAAAAAAAACAAAAAGAAAACTAACCTCAACACATTCATTGACTTGCAAATCATTAGAAGAAAGACGTGAAATTGCTAAGATTTGGATGAGCAGCAAAAGTATGGGCCCCGAGTTGATCGGTTGTTGGAGAAGTAGTTGTAGAAGACACCAGCATAGTATGTATGCAGAGCCAATCAAATACAAGCAATCACCTGCTTCAGCTAGAAAGGACTTGTCTTTGTTTAGCATAGACCATGGCAAAATCAAAAATGATCCAATCGCAGATATAGAAAGAAGCAAGTAGATAACTTTTGCTGTTACGGTAGCTCCAAAATCGGTTGACGCTTCAAACATTTCATCTTGACATCTCCCGGCATGCAACAAGACTAGGAACCCACACGTTGAGAAACCAAATGCTAGGATGCAGACACTTTTTCTCTTCGATCCTATTCGAAAGAGAGTAAATAGTCCTAGACCAATAACAAGGAAGTTTGAGATTAGCTGAATCCATTTGATATAACCACTGCCAACTTTCTCTAGCCACTTTGAAATATCAAGAAGGTAAGTCCAGTTCACGCCCCCTTGACGCCAGCCTCTCAGTAATCTACCAGATATAAGAAGTGAGGAGATAGGACCGATTTTATAGTCTCTGAGTATGTTCATCCCCTTGGAAAAATTGAATGACTTTACGGTCTTGAAAAGTAACAGAAGATGGAATGTCGATACCATGAAATGCCATATATAATGCTCTTCTTCCACCATTGAACTAGATCCCATGCTTAGAACAAGGATCAAAAGAAGAAAAAAAATGAAAACCTCTTCTAAATTCAACCGATAACTCCAACAGCAGACGCGATCCTTGGGCTCATGGTAAACCTCTTTGAATAAGGACAGAAAGATAGTGGCACAGATGACGCATGAAAGAAGCAGGACGCTCACCCCAAGACCGAGTAAGAGAACAGGCTTCTGCAAACATAGAAGAGTTTTGTTAAGGATGCTATAGATATTTAGTAGATATTGAAACTAATGACGATTAACAATAGTCATTTTTCTAAAATACGTTCATAGGACTCTAAGAAAAGATGAACATACTTCAGTGGTTTTGCTTGCTAACCACTCACTTGCAGTTTTCAAGAAGGCATTATATGCATCTAAAGCTCTGCTGAAATCTTCCATGGCACTAGAAGACCTATCAACATGAAAGCCATCCTTGGAGTTATATATAAGAAGTTCAAAGTCAGGAGGAGCACTGTAAGTGGAGATCTCATACAAATCACGCACTCTGTCAATTTCTTGGACTTCCAAATGCCATGGAGAACAGCAGCATTCCTAAACAAGCAAATAAGTTGTTTCTCTTTATCTCCAGAGCACTCACTAATATCCAAACCAAGACCATCACAAGTTCCATCAACGACGCAATTGCAGGAGAAGCCTTCAAACAAGGAACTTGGTATCTGTGCTTGCATTAGTCTGAGTAACTGCCATGAATTCAGTTCTAGTGCCCGTAGTTGCTCATAATCTGAAACGATCAGACACAGTGGAGAAAAACAGTTAATTGCGTTCCCCACATATTCAAACTGAAAATGCGAGAGGTCAAAAGTGGTTAACCTCTTAAAGAATTGAGTGTTCCTGGGACAAGGACTCCAACGTTGTTCTTTGGGATTGGCACACCAAATAGAAGAGCCAAAGTTGGTGCCAAATCTACCTACATCACAATAATTATGTTGGTTCCATACCATGTATAGCGCATTATCATCACCAGTCTGTCAAAGATGCAGATGCTCCAAGATGCAGATGCAGATGCAGATGCTTGACTGACATGAAAAGAGATGAAAGATATCACAAAAGTTGCAGTAAATATTCTACCTGGAAAGCTACGTTACTGATAGCAGCAGCATAGCCAGAAATATCGCTACTCAAACCAATAAAGAGCATTAAGGAGTCTGTTTCTTCATATGACGATCCTCCATGATTTCCATTCTCAGTCATGCCATGATCACTGACTACTATCTGTATATGAAACCCAAATAAGATTAACTCTTGACATACGAAAGTCAAATGGACCTTCACACACGAAAAGTACTCACCAGAAGAGTTTGTCCTTGACCATGGCTACGATCCACCATGGCTTTTAAATGCATTGTTCTAACTATATCATCCATTTCTTTAAGTTTCGCAGCCATCAAGGGGCTAGAATAGAAAAACAAATCATACAATGATTCAGCCATACAACTAGTAACCTTTCTACGCACAAATGGGTTATGAAACTAGCAAAGACCTGTTACGGCCGCCAGTATGTCCAACATGATCCAAACCAAGGTAATGAAGGATCTGATAAGGGGTAGATCTAGTAAGAATAAAGCTCAGCAAATCTCAAGTGTTATCGAAAATTAATTTGTTTTTAAGTCAATATTTATTCTTAAGGATATTGAGAACAACCAATTGGCGTGTAAGGAACAAAAACACCTATTTTGGTGAATAAGAGAAAGAAAAAAAAGAGACTAACCAAGAGATTCCAGTCATCATTGTTTAGCTCATCCGGAAAGTGTCGAGAAACATTTCTGTCAACCTGTACTGTATCTTTGACCTATCGGAAAAGCATCTTTGGTTCATATGACCATGAGAAACATATCAACATGAGAAACGAACAATCACACTAAAACTCACAAAGAAACTGCTAACACCATCATGTCTCATAAATAGCCCTGGGAATAACTTGAGCCATGTTTCATCCCCGAGCATCACCATATTCCAACCAGTCCTAAAAAACTGACCTGATAAATTTGGAACACTGTTACATTGCCTTTGCTTTCAATTGCATATGTTTGCACGCATGAAACAGTTATGATTGACAAAACTAACAGCTACCAAGAAGGTTGTCATCTAAGAGAGCTTGTGTGTTAAAATTGAAAGCCACATCCAAGAAACCACCAATGGCCCCAGAAACCATTGCCTGAAAACAATAAGACTAACAACTCAGCAGGCGGAAAAAATTCACCTTAAACTGTCATCATTCACTTAGCAACGACGACACACACACCTTCAACCTCGGCATTGTAACAGTTGGAGGAGCTGCTTTAGCATGGTAACCAATTGCATCTCCGTTAGCCAACAGTGACTGAGTACAAGGCATAGACTCTTTCCATACCTTCCATGGAGGTTGACCATCCTTCCCTAGAACAAACTCCGCAGGAAGCCCATCAATAACCTAAACTAGAATCGATTTAACATCCTCAAAACATTCTCTCTCACAAAAGACAAGATCTTAAGCTTAACAAGTGCATCATACCATCAAAATCAGTCGATCATATTTAGAAGAGATCTCAGATAACTCCTACAAATAAAAATTTATCACTATCAAACTCAAAATGAAGCTATACATTTGTATTTGGATTCACAAAAAAGAACAAATACCTGGTAGAGCAATCTCAGTTTCTCAGGATGATGATGCTCTGATTCGTTCAAATTCGAAGAAGAGTCACAGAAAGGATCACGATAGCTCTCTGAACCACTTCAATTTTAACATAAAACAGTAAAGAGTGTAAGCAAATCAATAGAGTAGATTCTTCTTCTTCGCCTACAAATGTTATTGAATTGTACCTGACACCGGAGAGAGTCGGCTTAACGGGGAAGAAACCGAAGACGAAGATGGAGAGGCCAATGATCTGTAGGAATATCCCGGCCACCGTAAAGATCGTCAGTCTCGTACAAGTCATCGCCGTCGTCATTTTAAGATCCGGCGAGAACTGAAATTTTTTTTCAAAAATCAAAACTCCACGTAAAAATGAAGATGGTAGCTTTGGTCTTCTTAATATTATAGCCCAGTAAAAAGGCCCATTAGGATTAAAAAGCCCATTATAGGAGTGCTGCTTTTATAACTGTCACTGTAGTGTAGGGACTGTTGAATGAAGCCTAAAATAGCTAAAAGGTTAGGGCCTTAGGGGCACTGTTACTTAGAGGCTGGAACGTCACGAGTGTAATAAAAAATGTCTGACACTTTGACCACTCAAAGCCATTGACACACACAGTTGTCACGTGCGGCTTTTACTATTCAATTTCAAATTACTAACTAAAGAGTAACCAATTTAAATGATTTAGGCGTTCCTAACGCAATAACCAATGAAGCGTTTCAAAAAAACAAAAAAAATGTAATCTAGCATGCATACAGGGATGCACACGGTGACGAAATATAGATTCTATTAGAAGTGGATACGGATCGGTTATCCAAAAATTTTAAAAGAAATGGATTCGAATCTGTTCATCACGTAGATTTGAGTATACGAAAAAAAATTTGGATATCCAAATCCGGTGCCAAATATAATTATTGATTACACATGTAATTAAAATTTTTGAAATAAATAATTTAATAACAAAAATGTATAGAAATAATTAACTTATCAGTATTAAAAATACCAATAAATGATCAAACAAAAGTATCATAGAAACAAAAATAAGTCGATGCTAAAACATCATAGAAAAAAAAAGCAAGCCCTCGTAATTACGGGGTATGTTCCTGAAAAGGAAATATAAGTCTTTAGTAAATTGAAAATAAACATCTAACACATAATAACACAAAATCACAAACTATTATCACACAAACTACTAACAGTCTAGTAATTACAGGATATGTTCGTTTGACAGCTGCAGGCGGCTACGGTTTATAACCTACAGTCAAACTTTGTGATTCTTGTTTGTTTAACAGCGGCTCGTCTAGTCGTAGCAGCAGCCACAACCTCTTCTTGCGGTAAGCAAATAAACAGCAATTAGCCGCAGCCGCAACAGTACTAAATAAACCGTTAGATTTTTTCAGCGGCTGAAAATTCTTGAAGCAACAATCTACGTCTGGTAAACGAACATCGTTTAACTGCATACCGCATCCGCAAGAATTTGAAACTGACAAACGAACAAGTTTATACTAATAGAAAGGAGATGACGAATGGTTATAGCAAATTAGCAACATTTTTCTCTGGCTCAGCTCTCATAATCTTTTAAAGCAAAACAGAACTTTAATTACTCTCATGTGAAAAATGTGAAACACATAACTAAAGCATCTATATTCAGCCACTTAAAAAAGGTGAATCATTTGGCTCGATGACCTAATTTCTAACATAATGGAGCGGCAAAAAAAACCAAACATATAGAAAACAAAGATGTAACAATTAGATTTAATCATTTATAATCTGGAAAGGTAGTAAAGAGCAATACCTTTTCACCATCTTCTTGCTTAGTAAAATGTTTCCAAATGCGAGACTTTTGTACGGGTACCTTATCATTTGTTGTAGTCTCAGTTTCTCCATTTTAATTTGAAACGTTAACCCTTTCCGAGCTTTCCGTAGTGCAGTTGGTGGTGGCTTTTGTAGAATCGTTTGTAGATACCATCTAAAGTATATGCAAAACATAAACATATAATTTAAGATATAATATTCTATCTAAAACAAGAGATCCAGTATAATTTGAAAGAAAACTTCCGAAAAGAGGTTTAATATTAGCAGAGCAACAAACTTTAAATAAAAACATGAACAAATAAGTATAAGAGTAAGAGATCGGTCAACCCATAATCTAAATATAAGTTATTATAAGAAGTTTTAGCACAATAGAAAGCCAAACTACTTACAGTAAAACAGATTTGGTGAAATAGCTTGGTGAAGATCTTTGAGAAGGAATGAAGTTCTAAGAGGGAAAGCAAAGAGACAACGAGACTCTTGACCTTGAGCTTACAACGAGACTCTTGAGCTTCGTTTTGGTGGCTGCTTTTAAATAATTTTGTCTCAGGTTCTCTTTTCACGTATGGGCTATATACTTGATGTATGAGCCTAAAAGAAATATGTATAGGTCAATTAGGGAAAGTATGAAAACAGTTATGTGTTATAAGGCGGATCAGATATCCGTGTAAGAACAAACTTATTATCCAGATTAGAATCCGTGGATCTGAAAATATTACTATCCGAATCCGGATCCGTTTGTGCTAAATATCCGGATTTTTGGGACGGATCGAAGTGGATTTTGGATCCTGGATATTGTGGCCACCCCTAGATTGCATAGCATGAGAAATGTTTTACTCAAATTTATTCTACTTTTACCAGACCAAAACAATAGTTAATAACACAAGAGATTATTCCCAAGTGTTAATCTTCTGTTTAACATGTTACATGGTATTGAGAACACGATAATATTTTAAGTTTACAATCTTCTCGAACATTTGGTTCTCGTTAAGCTAAATGATATTTTATCTGTTCCATTTTAGAAGATGTTTTGCTTAAAAATGCGTATATTAAGAAATTTGTTATTTTTTACAAAAATATCATTTATATTTTGATTTAAATTATTAATTCAACTAATAAAAAAATGATATAAATGATCATAAAATATCACATATATTTAAAATTTGCATGAAAACTCATAAAAAATCTTATAAAATAAAACAAAGAGAATACAATTAATGAAGCTACTTATTATGTATTTGTGAGTTTTGATGGTTGTAGTATATCAATTATGATGTAAAGATTTGCTCTTGTAATTCGATATTCAATATTGAAATTTGATGTTTATTTGCTTTGATAGATAGGTGGTAATAAAAATCAGTGTTAACCCGAATTTTCATGAATTAACAAAGCACACTGACAATGAACTATCATTTCGTCTGTGATGAAATCCTCAAAGCCACCATAAAATTTTCTTGTATTTCTTTTTGTAAACGATTTGAAGATATTCTATCTTATAATAATAATAATAATTGAACACAAAGAGTTTGACATTTTATTTTCTAAAATTGGGTATTCAAATCTAACTTTATGGTAAATGATGTTATTTGGAAATGTTCACATATTTGCATATGTCATGTATTGGTTGAGGCTATCTCCAAATGGAACTGGAATAGTCCCATTTTCGGTTAGACAGACTTTCATACCGATATTGTTAAGGGTTTGTTTTCGGTTTATATGTGATATGTCTATTCTTTAAATCGTTTTCTACCTTATTTCTAGACATTAATATATATGTATATATATATATGTATATTTCAGTTCAATTTTTGTTTTTTTAAAGATTTCTTATAAAAAAAATCTTAGATACAAATAAAAGATCACCATAGATTATTTTTCTTAGATCCGATAGTCTTATAGTACAAAAATTAATTTGAAAGTTAAAAGATCCTTGAGAAGCACCACACTCGTGTACCAAAACTTACGTGTGCTATGGTTTTACTGCAGAACACTTGCTTTTTTACCTTTTAGTAGATGAATCAATAGAACAATTTTTCCACAAAGGCACACCATATTAATCACATGAACCATATGGCTTCAACAACCGCTTGAAGTTAAACCATTCATATCGTGTCATAAGTTCGTAACAATTCCAACACGAGATTTTTGGAATTGTACTCTTGGAGTAATAAAGAAGAGGAATCGGGTTTGAGTAGTCGTGGAGTAATCTACTAATTATTTTATTTTTTTGAAACTTATTATAAAAATAAAATCTGTACGGACAATGGATCGTGACCCAATCAGATTTCTTATGGATGCTTGGGGTTTGGTTTGGGTCCCTTCTGAATTTCTAGTGGTCGACACTGTTTACTACTCTTGCTCAATTCACTACTTATCCGCATTAACGCATGCAAAAACATAATTTAATTTAAATACCCATTAATCTTTTTTCTTTATTCACGAAGTTTATTTATTTTGCTTTCTAGTCTTATGGAATGATGGTGGCGAACTGGTGAGTGAAATTAACGGCTGGCCCGGTTAATGAGTTTAGTGTTGTATATTAATGATTAGTAATGTTGAAGTTATGTAATGAAATGTTATAAATGATAAATGATAAATTAAAGCCCGTTAAAAGTATGCAATTTCAACTAAATTCATTTCAGTTCATATATTCAATTTTTTTTATTTGGGTGATGATATTACATTTTATTTGTGTGAAATGATTACTGGATAAACTAAAATTCTTCGTGCATGACAAAACAGACACACGTATGAAAATATAATGACTGACGAGTGACGAGCATATATTTCACTACTAGCTTGAGCGTTACTAAATTTAGAAAATGTTGCACTAATATCTGAACATTTTTTTTTTTTTTGTTAAACATGTCTTCACAAAGAAAAAAAAATCTTTGAAATTTACCAACGTATTTATTTTCATTTTCGAGTTGGATTCTTTCAAACGAAGGCCAACCCACAATCCTTTATTTGACCTTTATTTGAGAAAACAATGGCCTCGCAGAAATTTATCTTTATATGTTTCACATTATGGATTTGCATATATCTATAATATTTTTTATATACAAAATAATATTAGTTGGAATCTTGGTGATCTACTACCATATTTCTATATTCTATTAACTTTAGGAATATGAAATTACATTGTAGCCCCTAAAGGTTTTTTTTTACAGCAAATACGACCAATTAGTTACAAGGAGTGAAGTGACAAAGTGAGACAACTCGTTTTATGCTTCCCTATAAAAAGAAATTCCCACTGACCGAAACACACACTTCTCTCCTTTCTCTCATCTCATTGGAGACTTATAAAATCTTATTAGCTCACCAATGTCACCATATCCAATAACCACCACACACAAACCCATACAAAAAAAAAAAAATCTTTTTTCCTTCCAAAAATAATCATTTAAGAAACCCCTCCCTGAAAAATATCTCATCTTCACCAATCAAAACCGTCTCATGTCTACGACTCTCCTCGAGCTTGAGGTGGAGAATTAAAATTTTATATATTCCCTCTGCTTTTCTTCTCCTTTATTTTTTTTTCTTTCTTGGGTTGTGTTTGATCTCTTTATTTTTCTTGTGAATTCATCATCATCCATATCTATAATCTCACATAGTTTTGATTTTCTTTCTTTCAAATCCTAAAATCTTCAAAAAACCTAGTGTTTTTACTGTCTTGAAATCATATTTATTCTTCTAAATTTAGCAAAAAGAACACGATTTACTTTCCATTTCAGTCGTCTTGTCACAGTCTCTCTCTTCTTTAAAGTCTCCCTTTTTAGCAAAAATCCTCTCTCACAAATTTTGTTCCTGGGTTCTTCTTTCTTCCTCTCTTTACCTTCTCTTTAATCATCACTCATTCTTGAATCTTGATCCATCAAAAATAGATCAAATCTAAGCACTCTTGCTTTTAGGGTTTCTTGTGATGGCGAGAGAAAAAATTCAGATCAAGAAAATAGACAACGCGACGGCAAGACAAGTGACGTTCTCAAAACGAAGAAGAGGTCTTTTCAAGAAAGCTGAAGAGCTCTCCGTTCTCTGTGACGCCGATGTTGCTCTCATCATCTTCTCTTCCACCGGAAAGCTCTTCGAGTTCTGTAGCTCCAGGTCTCTCTCTCTAACTTCACTTTCATTAGATTTCTTGAAGTCTTTGAAAGAATCGTGTCTAGATCCAGACAAAAGTTTAGAGTTTGTAGATTTATATGTGAGATACAATGAAGTTTACTGTATCAAACCTTCGTGGACCACTAACTATTTTATATGACAAGTCGTAAGAAACAGTAATGACTTTATTGACATAATACAGTGTAATAAACTCTGTATTTAGCAAAACAAGGTATCTAATTACAGTAACATTTTAAGAAAATGTAAATCTTGATTTGATAAAAGCTCTATATTTTTATTTTCTTGTGTTGCATATAGATATTGTGGGATGATATGTGGAAGCTATCAATGTCATATTCATATAGATATATGTGGAGACCTTAACATTATGAATTTAGGAGGTTTCGATATATATGTGGATGTATAAAACTTTGGGGAAAATAATGAACGTATAAAACTTTAGGAGCTCTATATCAACAGGTTTATAGTTTATATAATGACCACACTTATAATTTAGAGCTTTATATATGTGTAGATGTATAAAACTGTGGGAAATATTGAAGAGGGTGTTAAATCCGGTACCAACAATGATTACATTGTTATCTTAGGAAGACACATCCTAAACCGTAAGCCAAAGGAAAAAGGTCAAAACCCAAGAGTCGATTAAAACTAAGTAAGGTTCAAACCATAAAAACCCTCTCAGCCACAAAGGTCACCACGAGTTAAGCGTCTGGACTGAATCTTAGACGTCCAAATAGCTCAAACATGAAATAATGTTTTGTTTGGAATTAAATGTGTTTTGTGGATTAGGTTTTGTATCTTTTGATTTTGACATTGTCAATGTTTATCTGTAAGTTTATGAACTAAGACACAGGGAAATATCAACAATGTAGCTGTTTATAACATACATATAGAAGATTATTTATAGTCTTATATAATAAGATATCTATTGGAATGTGTTTTGTGTTATATAATGCAGTATGAGGGAAGTACTAGAGAGGCATAACTTGCAGTTAAAGAACTTGGAGAAGCTTGATCAGCCGTCTCTTGAGTTACAGGTAAGATACATTCTCGAATTCACCATACATTTTTCTTTCGCGATTTTTGTAACTTACAAAACAACGTATAGCTGCTCAGTTGAATCACCGTTAATTTTGTTTATTAATGAATACTAATATTGAAAACACTTGAGACTCGGAATCATAGTTTAGTTTTAAACCAGTATAATCATTTTTACATGAATGGATGCGAGCTTTCTGAAGTTAGAGATGTAGAATTAGTCATGTATAGAGATTTGAGCTTAGATCATTACGGATTTGGTTAAGAGCTTAACTCAATACTTATTTGTTAGTTGGTTGAGAACAGTGATCACGCTCGGTTAAGCAAAGAAATTGCGGACAAGAGCCACCGACTAAGGTACACTATATATTATAGTCTATGAATTTTGAAATAATTATCAGTTTCTAACCGTATATGTATATATGATCATATATAGGCAAATGAGAGGAGAGGAACTTCAAGGACTTACTGTTGAAGAGCTACAACAGCTAGAGAAAGCCCTGGAAGCTGGTTTGACGCGCGTGATTGAAACCAAGGTTTTTAACAACATTACATGCTAAAGATGAAACGTTATATATTACCATGTATACGATTTCTCTAAGCTTTCAAATATGTAACTTACTTGCAGAGTGAGAAGATTATGAAAGAAATCAGAGATCTCCAAAGAAAGGTTAGAAACAACATTACATTTAATCTTTACTTCTTGATTCATTTAATTTTAGCAATTTCGAGTGTTGAATTTCCCCCCTTTTTTGGTGTTTAGGCAATGGAGTTGATGGATGAGAACAAGCGGTTGAGGCAGCAAGTATGCGTCTTGCCCTTTTTCTATAACAGATCTTGTTTTTATTTCCGTCTACATTTCACACTCACCAGATTTAAACTCTGCATATGAACTAAGCTCTAGTCTCTATACACGTCTTTGATCATTTGAGATAAATGGCTAAACACCATTAGAAAGCAGCGAAAAATTTGTTGGAAATGATTACTTCCTACGGATTTGGCCGTCAGTTCTAAGTCGTCGAAAATCTGTTTTTATTTCCAACAAATTTTCAATGGATTTCCAGCGTTTATATTTTCGACAGATTTTCAACGGATATATCCGTCGATTTAATTTTTGACGGTAATCCGGCAGACCAATTTTCGACGGATTAGTTTCCGACGAATTTTTGACGGATTAGTTTTCGACGAATTTTTGACAGATTAGTTTCCGATGAATTTTCTATAGATTTTTATTTTATTTTATTTTTAAAATAAAATATATTACATTTTAAATTTGCTTCAAATATTATTAAAATGAAAATTAAAAATAGAAATTAAATTTAATAAAAAGATTCAAATACAAAAAAATACAAAAATATTCAAAATTATAAATAAAAGAAAAAAATTTCAAAAACTAGAAATTATAAAGTCATCTACATACATTTGAGTATACTCTTGAGTTGGGTACGTAGCCGGTACAATCTTCGGGATATGAGTGGATTGAGTTTGCAAGTTACTCTCTGCTTGCCTCGCACGATGAGCTCCTCTAGAAAAAAAAGTGTAATTACTGTAATTGCTGAAAAAGCGTAATTACCCTGAAAAAGTAAAAAGCCAATTAGAATTATCAAAAAATACAAATCAAAATGTAATTACCAAATGATTTTAAAATTCAGACAAATTTATAAAATGCAAACAAAAAACTAATCATATCAAATTATTTATAAAATTCACAATAAAATGCAAACAATAATCATAATTTTATCAAATCAAACATTGTTAATAAAATGAAATCAAAATATGAAATTTCTAAAAAATAAAAAAATCCATAAATCAATAACTTAAACCTAACCATCAAATACCTAAATCTAATGAATGAAAATCTAAATCTAACAACTCAATCACATAATCTAACTTCCAAATCACAACTATCAAATCTAAATCCCAAAATCCAAAAAACTAATTTTTCAATCTATAAATCTACTTGTTAGAAATTTACATGTTGGATGGTAGATTGACCATTTAGATGAAGAATTGAGAGAGTTAAGAGATCTAAGAGATTGAGAGAGTTTTTGAGAGTGTTTTTGTGTTTTTCGCGTGAATTTGCGAAGAAGATGAACATAGATATTTATATCAGGTTTCCGACGGATAAATCTGTCAGAAATCCATCTGTTTTTTTTATAAAATGTGGTATTAAAAAATTATCGAGAACATTCGCACTTTAAATGTCTTTAAATTTAATGGTAAAACCAAGGGTTGAGCATACATTCGTACATAGCACACTTGAAACTAGAGGTAGGAGTGTTCATGGTTTTGCTTCCTGTTTTTTTTTTGTTTCTTGTTTTTTTTTTGTGGTTTTATGAAATATGGAAACTGAAATGAATCTAATTCTTGTTTGATTTGGTTTGGTTGAGAGTTCTTGAGAATAGTAGTTACTCATCCCGTAAGTTAGTTGATCTCTAGAGAAAACCAAATCAGATGATGCCATATAAGAATACAAAATGCATACAATTAGAGCACTTACTGATCTTGTCTTCTCTCTTTTCGATTCTTGATTTTTGCAGGGAACACAACTAACGGAAGAGAACGAGAGACTTGGCATGCAAGTACGTGAATATACATAGTCTCGATTACTTTGCAATTTGTTTTTTTTTTTGGTTTAATGTTAAAATTATAATAAGGTGCATGAATACGTTGGTGATGAATCGGAGAACGCCGCCGTGTACGAGGAAGGACATTCGTCGGAGTCCATTACTAATGCCGGCATTTCCACCGGCGCTCCTGTTGACTCCGAGAGCTCCGATACTTCCCTTCGGCTCGGGTAATTATTTATTCACCGTTTCATTTTTCTTATCTTGATTTCAAAATTTTTGATCGATCATAAAATGGTAAATAAGTTGGTTCATTTATCAGATTTTTTTAAATAGCAAAGATTGCACGTATTGTTTTAAAAAAATATAATAGTTATTTTATCCGATGCAAAGTTATCTTTTTTTTCTTAAGCTTGCAAAGTTATCTTATATGATATTAAGCGATTTTATAAATTATATACGCAAAGTACACTACTTGATTACGGTTTTGCTACGGCATGTGTTTGGTATTGTGCAGCTTACCATATGGTGGCTAGAGATGGAACAATACAGAGAAGTTGTGGAGTAGGGAGATTAATGTAAATCCTTTTAACTCAGCAATAACAAGAGACAATGTGTTTTCTTGTTTGTTTGTGCAAATAAATCTCATATGTTTGTTGTAAGTCTTTAGTCTGAGGGAGGGTCTTTCCTTTTATGATTTTCACTCTATCTTATATTATCCCTCCTTGCTGCATTTCTGTTTTGTCGCCAACAAAATTTAGTCTGTATGGACATGGTAAGATATTAATTGAAATATCGTAGAATTAAGATTATCGATCTTATCCGGTTAATGGAAACCGATGGCTTTAAAAACTAGTTTGACCTTGTGTTGAATAGATTGTTTTTATGAAAAAGAAATACAAGTACGTAGGTTAAAAGTTTTGTTGTGGATTTGGAGTTTCAAAGTTTAAGATTTTATACCAGAGCAAAGGAAACAAAGAGACAAACTATTTTGACAAAAAAAAAACTTAAAATGGGGTGAGACACATGACTACATTTTCTGTTGGGAGCCAGAAGAGACTAGAGACCATCTATTATTTGCCTGTCCATACACATTTACAGTTTGGTCGAATATTACTGCGTCTTTACTTACTCGAGCACTCTCTTCGGACTGGAACACAACTCTCTCTCGTTTATCAAACAACAGGTACAACAAGCATGATTATTTACTCATCCGACTCTGTTTCCAAGCCACCATTTATCATATTTGGAGGGACCGAAATGGCAGAAGACACTGGAAACTTCATCACAAATGTTGACCAGCTAGTTGAGATCATAGCTCAAGCTATTCACACCCGTATTGAATCCATCCACTTCTCACAAAGACTGCAGAATGATCCCCTAAAGAACCGATGGAACTCCATCCGATTTCAGCGATGAACATTCTTAGCACTCAAGTTGTGTTTTTTGGCACCAGTTTCTAGCTTTACAAAATTCATGAATTATTTCTACACTGTTTACTCATATTCCTAGTAAATAACAACGCTTGATGATCAATAAATTTAACATTTCATAAAAAAAAAAACTTAAAAAATCTAATCTACCCGGACAAGAAACCAACTTTATATTTCAATTTTATATTTTAATATGCCTTATGCCTTATGCATCAAGAAGGGTGATAATATGACACCAACAAAAGATAAGTCATATGCCTTATGCTTTACAAAGGAAACAACGTTTCTAGCTCATCCCGAATAGTTTCAGCGCCACTCCGGAAAACTCTCATCTATTCCTTGAACTCTTTGTATTCCCACCACATACCATAGACCTCAAATCACCTTTTGACGGGGTTCAGAACTAAACCCATACTTTCTCCTTCTCCATTACCAACTATATGAATAGTCACATTGTCCCTATATCGGATTTGAGTGTCCGAGAGTCCTCGAATTGACAAACCCTTTTTATCTTCCCTGAGGCCATCATGATTGTTGTACTTAGGGTTAGATCAAACAAAAAACTAGAGTTTAGAGATATGTTGGTTTTATTGATGTTTAAGATCGGCGATTACAAAAAAAAAATTAGGGTTTCTCTTAATAAAATATTTTAGATAGCAATGAATCGGCGTTTTTAGATCTAATGAAAAGATTTATAGATTATTTGTGAATAAAGAGTAGCATTTTATTTATAATTTTCTTTTTCTTCGTAAATCGAGGCTGTCTTTTCGTCCAAGTTTTTATTTTCCTTGAGTTGATTTTATTTTCCGGACTGAATTTCGTTTTTTGCAGTTAAATCGGCATCAATATTCATAGATTAAACTAATTGGATTTTAACATGTCGATTTTTATTTGGATCGGATTTATGATAAGGATATTAAACCCAGTACTAACAATGATTACATTGTTGTCTTAGGAAGACACATCCTAAACCGTAAGCCAAAAGAAAAAGGTCAAAACCCAAGAATCGAGTAAAACTAAGTAAGGTTCAAACCATAAAAACCGTCTCAGCCACAAGGTCACCACGAGTTAAGCGTCTGGACTGAATCTTAGAAGTCCAATAGCTCAAACAAGAGGTATTGCGGATCTGTGATTCGTGTGAGTTTATGCGATGGTTAGATGAGATCAATATAAGATCAAGTTCTTGATGCAACATCTGATAAGAGTTTTCATATATTATGAGTAAAATATTAAAAAAAAAAATTTGGAAAGCTAATCATATAATTATTTATTTATACGTTTTTGTGCCAAATACCTCTGGGGTTTTTTTTCTTTTTGGGTAGAAACCTTTTTTCTTGGGCTCAAACCCTAGTCTTTTACATTACTTCATCTTGATGTCTTTAAAAAAGCACTACTTCATCTTTCTTGGTCTGATGAAATGAGATATTCCATGAGTGAGGTTTGAAGTATAAGAGATCCTTCGGACAAGAAAGAAGGTTCTGATCGGCCCAGGACACACCGACCTTTGACCAGTGCATCAAAACGTGTCCGGTTTTATACTTAAACCACCAAAAAGAGGAAAAAGGTTCTTTAAGATTCAATTAATTAATGATTAAGGCTTCGCTTGCTTGAACATCTTTACAACTTTATTAACAAAGACGATATTTTCACATTCCTTTTTTTTCCATTATATTTTAATATGTATATTCTCCGAGATTGTTTCTCAAATTAATTAAAGGGTCAATAAATTATAATATTTTATTTCTGGTTCTGACATTTTCTCTAACGTTTGATACAGAAGAATAATCGGAAAGGAATGCTTCCGACTTCTCCGACCACGACGCTGGCACTATAACATTGGTAAAGAGTACATTCGTATATTACATTTGTTTCAAAAAAAATTGAGTAAATAATAATAGTCTTAAAAGAAAATTAAAATCTTTTCTTTAAAAAGCAGAGCGAGGTTTGCTCCCACCCATGATCTCTCTTGAATGATACAGAAAAAAGCAGAGTCATTCCTTAATTATTTGCACGTTCTTTCCTCAATTTTGATTTTGATTTACAACCAACATAGACCTTTTAGTTTCTTTGTGGGTCTTTCTAAACAAAGTTTTTTTCTCGGGAAAATTTCCTTTTTTCTTTTCTGATTGAGATCTAGACAGAGATAAAATAAAGGGTTCATACACATATAAATGTTAAAAGCTCTGTTTTCTTTCTGTTTTCTGGGAATTTGAATGAAAAGATTATTTTTTTGTTTGATAATTTTCAACGATGCTTCAAAGAGCTGCGAGTAATGCGTATTCATGGTGGTGGGCGAGTCATATCCGAACCAAACAATCTAAATGGCTCGAACAAAACCTTCAAGGTCTCTCCTTTTTCATATCCATCTGTGTTTGATTGTCTGGTTTATGATCTTTGAGGTTTGTTTAAATCTATAAGTAAGGATCTATGTTTTTAATATGAATTTACAGATATTGAAGAGAAGGTGCAATATGTGTTGAAGCTTCTACAAGAAGATGGAGATTCGTTTGCGAAGCGTGCAGAGATGTATTATAAGAAGAGACCAGAACTCATTAGCTTTGTTGAAGAATCTTACAGAGCTTATAGAGCTTTAGCTGAACGTTATGATCATATTTCAACAGAGCTTCAAAATGCTAACACGACGATTGCCTCTGTTTTCCCTGACCAAGTTCCAAACTTTGCTATGGATGATGATGATGGCGATTCCATGTCTAAATTCGCTAAAAGATCGAATCTTTCTGATGCTAATGTCCCCAATGTTCCTAAATTGCCTGTTAAAGACTTGAAAAGCGCGGTTAAAGTGGCTACGAAGAAGCTTCAGCCGAGGAAATCTATGAAGTACACGGGCGGTTCTACGAATGTGGTAGTTAAGAGCTCGGGTTTGAGCAAGCCCGAGGCGATGGGGGAGATTGATAAGTTGCAGAAAGCGATTTTGGCTTTGCAGACTGAGAAGGAGTTTGTGAAGAGCTCTTATGAGAAAGGTTTGTCTAAGTATTGGGAGTTTGAAAAGGGTATTAAGGAGAAACAGGATAGGATCTGTGGTTTACAGGATGAGTTTGGTGAGAGTGTTGCGATTGAAGATGATGAAGCTCGGAGATTGATGACCGAGACTGCAATAAAGTCTTGTCAGGAGAAGCTAGTGGAGTTGCAGAAGAAGCAAGAGATGACTTATGAAGAAGCTAGAGAAGAACATGTGAAGATTAAAGAGTCTAAAGAGAAGCTAAGGTCTATCGCAAGCCAATTTCTAGGGGACGAAAGTGTCATTGCGAAAGACGATGGTGATGAGGTTAGCAGAACAGAAGAGTTGGAGCATGAGATGAAAGAGATGTCTAAGAAGAAGAAAGAATTGGAATCTGTAAAGGAGAAGATTAGAGAACATTTTGAGTCTGGTGTGGATTCATCGCTCAGCGGGGCAGAGATGGCTGAGAAAGTCGATGAGCTTGTGAACAAAGTGATTAGCTTGGAAAGCGCGGTTTCATCGCAGACTGCTTTGATACAGAGACTAAGAAACGAGACCAACGGTCTTCAGACACAGATCAGTATTCTTGAAACTGATAAGACGACGTTGGCAGTTGACAAGAGTGATCTGAGGAAAAAGCTGAAGGAAATGGAGGAGAAACTAAAGGCATTGCAGGATTTGGACAGAAATGTTTTGGACAAGAGTAGCAATCTGCAGACACATTTTGATGAAGCGTGTCATAATCTCGATAATCTCTCTGGTGGGGTGAAGCCAGAGAGCGAGTCGAATAACTTGGTGATGAATATGGAAGGTGAGAAGAAGAATTTAGATGTTAGTGAAAAGATAGAGGAACATCGAAAGGAAACGGCTGAGGAGAAGAAAGAAGAATCCGTAAAGAGTGTAAGTTTTGAACAGACCCAAGATGTGACAACAGAAGCAGAAGATATCATCGTCCCAAGTAAAAATCCAGAAACTGTTTTGGACTCTACTGAAAAAGTAGACTCTAATTCAGAGATGCAAGCTGCATCTGAAAAGACAGATTCTGTTCTTGAAAATGTTTTAGAGAAGCAAGTTGCATCTGACAAGACAGATTCTGCGCCGGATAATGTTTCAGAGAAGCAGATATCTTCTAAAGAATTGGATGTCACTGTCAATGGCGGACAACAAGAGGATCACAAGGAAGAAGAAAGTGAACCAGATTGGAAAGAGATGTTCATGAAGGGAATGGAAAATAGAGAAAAGCATTTGCTTATGGAGTACACAACGGTTCTCAGGAACTACAAGGATATGAAGAAAACTTTGGATGACACAAAAACAAAGATGAAGACAGAGAATGCGACAAAAGATGATGAGATCAAGCTACTAAGAGAGAAAATGAGCCTTCTGCAGAAGGGTCTTGCAGAAAGTAATGACTTGATGGATAACCAGTTGTCAAACGACGATTATTCTGTCGGACTCATGGCTTCAGAAAACGAAAACATGTCCCTGGTTGAGGAACAGTTCAGGTTGAATATTGATGAACTTCTAGAAGAGAATTTAGATTTCTGGTTAAGGTTCAGCACAGCATTTGGACAGATACAGAGCTACGACACTTCAATCGAAGATCTACAATCCGAGATATCAAAGCTCGAGCAAAGAAGAAAGGAAGATGGAAGTAGTACAGCCAAATATGCCCTGAGATCAGATGTTCGACCACTTTATGTACACTTGAGGGAAATAAACACAGACCTGGGTCTCTGGCTGGAGAAAGGTGCAGCTTTGAAAGAGGAACTGAAATCCAGATTCGACTCGTTGTGTAGCATACAGGATGAGATAACAAAAGCCCTGAAGTCAAGTGCTGAAGACGATGATTTCAGATTCACGAGCTATCAAGCTGCTAAATTTCAAGGTGAGGTGATGAACATGAAGCAAGAGAACAACAAAGTGGCAGACGAGTTACAGGCCGGATTAGATCACATTACCACGCTTCAACTGGAGGTTGACAAGACTCTAGGAAAGCTCAGCGAGGAGTTTTCTCTTACGGGTTCAAAGAACAGAACTGATCTTGATCTCCAGCATTCGGATAGTCGCTCAAGAGTGCCCTTAAGGTCATTCATCTTTGGCTCCAAACAGAAGAGAGCAAAGCCATCAATATTTTCCTGTATGCATCCCTCACTATATAGGAAGATGAAGGCTTCTGCATAGGTAACATTTACACATTATATACTATATACCATCCAGAGAGTTCAATTGATTCTTATACTGTAACTTATGAGATTCATGGAGGATTTGATTCATTCATCGTCTTCTTAACATGTATTTCTCTGGGGAGATTGACCCTTTTTATCCCCAATTTCCTTTATTTCGGTTTGCGAGATTGAAACAATAGTTTTTTTTTTTGTGTTGGTTATCCTTTTTGAGTATTGTAGATTGTTCACAGTTTGTAACTGGTGAAACAAGAGGAATGTCTTCAGGCTTTTACATTTTCTTTTTTCTTCATCAAAATTTGTATGTTCAGAACCATTACAAGAAACAGAGTGTGATTTTATGATCATTATGGCATAAAATAGACAATAGTTCTCCAACAATCATATGAGACTATGCTAGGACTGTAAGAGCCATTATCTCCACAAAAAACACTCAAGTGTATAATCAGACTGAACAATTCATTCAGACAGATGAGATATCGAAGTATTTGTCATTCTGAAACAGTTACATAAGAGTTTCTCTTCAGAGAACAAGCTTCATGATAATAGACAATAGTTCTGCAACAATCCTATGAGACTACGCTAAGAATCTAAGAGCCATTATTTCTCATAAACTATGTGTATAATCAGACCGAAGATTTCATTTAGACAGATGAGAAATCAAATTATTTGTCATTCTGAAACAGTTACACGAGTTGATCTTCGGAGAACAAGCTTCATTAACAATAAAAAAAAGGAGGCGAACTCAACAATATAGTAAAATATTCGAGATCAAGAATGTTATGTTTATTTATTAGGTACTCTTTCAAGTCTCAAAAGAAATTTCAGAGACTACCTTAGCTCCTCTTCCTTTAGCCGTGTATATACCTACATGGTGCATCAGCTCCTCGAAACAAAGAAACACAACAGAAGAATAAGAAGATCAACCGATTCAAATGTGTTAAGTCACCAGAACAAAATAAACTAATAATGCTAATTTCAGAAACATCAAAATTTTCACCAGAGTAAGTAATACCTGCGGATGAGCCTGAGCGCCTTTGATGTCTTTTGTAACATGAAGAGGAAGGTCAAAAGTAGCGCAGCCACACGAGTACACTACCACATTTACTAGAGGAGGAAGAACACAGTGGTTTCGAGCAGAGAGTAGCCACAAAATCAAACACACAAATGTCTGTACAAATACCTACAACCACAATCTTCATATCCCCAAAAATAAAAGGGATGTTCAAGTAAGTTTAAGATATGCCTAAAAGCATTGAACTTGTACTGATCATATTATAACAAAAACTTACAACTTTGATCTGTTTTTCCGTAACCCAATCCACAAAACATTAGAACCGTCTCTCTCCATCGAACCCACAAACCCATTAATGCCATCTTTTCGCCTAAGAGTAACACAACTCTCACTTTCAAGCCACTTCAGAGCTGATTCATTATTATCAGAAGAAGAAATCAAGAGACTGTCTTCACTAGTGATAGAAATATAGAATCAAAAACAAGAAATTGACAGAGATACAATACCAGGAACAAGTTATGATTCTTCAGTTCCTATAATACATTGAGGAGGATACGGATTCTCCGGAATATCTGGATGATGAGAGTCGAGCAACGAAAAAACCGGCCATTTCCGATTGCAGAATTCTCTAGCAAGCTTTGAAGTTTCATCCACCATTACTGATATCTGTTCATTATGCTTCATTGGAGCCTACAAAATCACACTCGATTAGCTCAAACAAAAAACGTTTGACTGAAGCAATATCACAAACACTTGGAAGACATTAAGAAACCCAAAAAAAAAAAAAAAAAAGATTCCAGTTTTTTTAGAGAAGTTAGAACATATCAAATGAAAAGATTAAAGATTGTATAAACCATATTGCCGGAGCCAACTGTGCAGAAGCCATTAACAACGTCAACGATGACGAGACCGACGCTTGAGTTTCCATTCAAAACCAGAGATTCTTCCTCATCCACTGGAATCTCTTTCTTTAACTGAACGAGTATCGTTTCATCATTCGCCATATCGATTCACAAGTTTTGAAGAAATTGGAAAACTGAGAAAGATTCCAAGTTAATAAGAAATCTGAAAAATGTTTTGTTTATTACTGTACAATTTTGAATTTTCAGGTTTTGTCGAGTTTGAAATAAATTACGGATATAATTATTGGTTTTAAGAAATTAATCTTGTTCAATATGTGTCAATTGGGGGTGTAGCTCATATGGTAGAGCGCTCGCTTCGCATGCGAGAGGCACGGGGTTCGATTCCCCGCATCTCCAATCTTTTAACTTTTTTGGGCTCTATATCTATTTTTCATTACAACCACACATCTTACCTAACATGTGTTTTTAGCATTATTGTACCGACCATGCTCGTCCCCGTAGCCGCAATTACAGCCGCAAGATATTTACAAGCGGTTCCCTAAATAATTGCAAATCTCTTTTAACTTTTTTGGGCTCTATATCTATTTTTCATTACAACCACACATCTTACCTAACATGTGTTTTTAGCATTATTGTACCGACCATGCTCGTCCCCGTAGCCGCAATTACAGCCGCAAGATATTTACAAGCGGTTCCCTAAATAATTGCAAATCTCTTTTTATTTTTTTCCAGAATACTAGAGTCGATCATCTATAGTCAAACATATCACACAATGGCAAACTTTAAAGACAACAATGGAGATGGAAGCGGAACCAAACTCCACGTGGCAATGTTTCCATGGTTAGCCTTTGGCCATTTGATTCCACATTTGGAACTCTCTAAGCTCATGGTTCAAAAAGGTCACACCGTATCATTCATCTCCACTGCTCGCAACATCGACCGTCTCCTCCCACGGTTGCCGGAGAATCTCTTCTCCGCCATTAACTTCGTCAAGCTTCCCTTTGCCGGCCACAATAAACTACCGAAGGACGCCGAAGCCACCTCTGACGTACCTTTACATCTCATTACTTATTTGAAAATTGCTTTCGACGGCTTACAAGTTCCGTTGACGGAGTTTCTCGAGTCTTCAAAACCCGATTGGCTTCTCCAGGATTTCGCGCCTTATTGGCTTCCTCCGATAGCTAGCCGCCTCGGAATTAAAAACGGACTTTTCACCGCTTTTACCGGCGCGTGTCTTGGGATTGCAAAACCACCGGGATTTGAAGAGTACCGTACTTCGCCAGAGGATTTTCTGACTCCACCTAAGTGGGTTCCATTCGAAACTCCGGTAGCTTTCCGGTTATTCGAATCCAAGCTCATTTTCAAAGGATTAATAGTGGAGTCTACAGAAGGGAATATCCCCGATCTCGACCGTGCCGCTGGCGTAATCGACGGTTGTGATGTTATCGCCGTACGAAGTTGTTACGAGTACGAAGCAGAGTGGTTAGAACTTTTACAGGATCTTTACCAGAAACCGGTAATACCGGTGGGAGTTTTACCTCCCAAAGAAGAAAAGTTTGAAAATACCAATACGTGGCTGTCTATTAAAAAGTGGTTGGACACACAGAAAAAATATTCTGTGGTTTACGTAGCATTTGGTTCAGAAGCTAAACCGAATCAAACAGAGCTAAATGAGATCGCTCTTGGTTTAGAGCTTTCCGGTTTAAATTTCTTCTGGGTATTAAAGACCCGGCGCGGTCCGTGGGATACCGAACCGGTCGAGCTTCCTGAAGGATTCGAAGAGCGTACAGCAGACAGAGGGATGGTATGGAGAGGTTGGGTTGAGCAATTGAGGGTATTGAGTCACACTTCGATTGGTTTGGTTTTTACTCATCCTGGTTGGAGTACGATAATCGAATCTATCCGGTTTGGTAAACCGATGGCAATGCTGGTCTTCTTGAACGATCAAGGGTTGAATGCAAGAGTAGTTGAGGCGAAGAAAATTGGATATATGATCCCTCGGGATGATTCAGAAGGTTTCTTTACTAGAGAAAATGTTGCCAAATCTCTGAAACTGGTAATGGAAGATGACGAAGGAAAGGTTTATAGAGAGAACGTGAAAGATATGAAGAGAGTGTTTGGAGACATGGATAGGCAAGATCGTTATGTTGATTCTTTCTTGGATTATCTCGTTGCTCATCGTTAATTTTGAGCATGAAGTCTTGATCTATAAGAGGGTCAATTAAAATGAATTTATGATATCTATAATAATCGAACTTGATCAAGTGATGCAAGTGATGTTTCGAAATGGTCAAGTACTATGATGACAATAAAATAGTTAATTTTATTTGATAACACTGTCCCAAAAGTCTAATTTTATTTGTGAAAATTCCATTAAAATACATCAAGTATTTATTGATTTCTTAGTTAAGCGTGTATATTTTAAATACTATTTCTAATACGGTGTGAAATACTATTCTAATCTCTGTTCAAAAACGCGTTGGTGAGGCGGTTGGCAGCTAGCAACGGTCTAGATTATACCTTATTCGGTCCAAAATCTGATTTTCAAAAAATCTTCAAATTTTCGTTAATTTTGATTCGTGATTCGATAATTACTTAATAGACCTATCATATTATGTTATTAAACAACAAAAATGATTAAAATGGTGAAAAAATCATGGAAGCGGCCATTAGGATTTTTGCACAATGGTCGATTATATTAGTTAGCAGGTTCGAACTACAAATATCTAAGAAGAAAAAAACACTAAAAATACAAGATACTAAATGAACTATGCAAACAAAATTATTTTGGTTTTCCTTAACAGTTGAAACTATATTAACAAACTCGAAAAGAAACAAGCAAGAACCAAGCAACTAACTTTGAATATGCAAAAAGCTATAATTAATTCGATAATTGCTAGTTAAGTTTTTCTTTTAAAAGTTATGATGTTTTATTTTTATTTTTATTTTATTTTTGTCGTCAAAGTTATGATGTTTCTATTTTATTTACTCGTATTATTCCAAAATCTTGGTTGGAATTCGGAAGTAAAACGCGTGTTTCCCCCAATACTTTCCCTCACATTTTAAAATATATAGTGCATCAATCGGATTCCTATCGACAAATAAATTAATAATATATGTTGGCAAAAGCAACTGCACTTCAACAGTCAAATCATATCCCATCGCCTAGTTTCTATCACGGCCGGTCCAAAAACGGTCCAATCATTTTGGATGCTTTAGACGAAATTATTTTATATTTTTATAATTTTTATAATATTATAAATAAAATAGTAATTATTTAAAAAAAAATTCTAATTTCATAAATGATTCATTACAAAAACAAAACAATCTAATATTGAAATATAATTTTTTTACATTTTTGGGAGCAAAATTCTTTATCAAAATTTACATAGTCGAGATCTTTAACTATATTTATCTCGATCGATAGCAAAGCTAACCCATTCAATTTTTTTTGTGGTAGATCGCAAATAATTTTTTATCAGTTTCAGTTTTGAAAAATTTCTTTCTGCGGTAGCAACTAATACAGAAATGGTCAACAATATGCGATAAACGATTCTTGTATTTGGATAACAATCTTCCATTCTTTTCAAAAAATCAAGTACTTCATTAGAATTATCCACTTTATTCGGTAAAACATTTTGAAAAACTTTTAGCTCCAGAAAAAAATCAAAACCATATATCTCAGAATGCATGCCAAATTTTAGATAACTCTCCAATTTCACACATGATTCCCTCAAACTATCATCACTTGCTGATTTTAGTTTTTTTTAAATCGAACAAAAATCCAAAAATGCGTTTATACTTTTGGAATTGTTCAAACCTTGACCCAAGAGAAACTAAAGCTTGATCCATAAACGTGTTAAAGTAATCAATTCTAAACTTCTTTTCTGGCGACAATATCACACTTTCTCCAACTACCTCTACGTCCTCATCAAAGTGTTTCTTCCCTCTAATGATGCGTTTTTTTTTCACATGAAATTCAGCTTCAATTTCCATCTCAGCTGCAAACTTTTTAAGCCGTAGATTTTTCTTCCTCAAAACCCGTCTCTCGATAGTTTTGAAAATATACCACAAGCCCTCTCAATTGATCAATCGCAACATTGATATCAATATTTTCTGACTGGATGCTCTTGCTTACTATATTGAAAACAGAGAGAAGATCATACCAAACAACCATACCAAACAAGAACTCGAAACTTCCCATTCCATGTGTTTCACTTAGAACAATGGATTCAGCTTCACTTCGTGTTTTGGATCGTCAGTACTTTTAGCCAAGCAAAGTAAAGCTTCTCTGATTTCTAGGGCTTGAAACCGTATTGCTTTGACACTTTCAACATGGCTTTCCCAACGTGTCTGGGATTAAGATTTGAGAGTTAATCCTTTAACCATCTCCATCAATATATCCCACCTATTTGTTGACGAAGAAAACAAGCAATATATTCGTTGAATAATTCCAAAACAATTCACAGCTTTTGGGGAAGAAGATGTTATATCACATAACACAAGCTTAAGACTGTGACAACCACATAGAGTGAAGAATGCCCTTGGATTAATTTCCAGCGACCTCTTTTGAACTCCCTTGTTTTTCTCTTTCATATTAGATCCATTATCATATCTTTGTCCCCTCACATCATCAATGTTTAACTCTAATTCAACCAATGCATCATGGAGCGAAGAAAAAAGTCTCTCTCCTTATTTATCTTTGACAATCAAAAATGTCAAGAAGAATTCCTCAATTTTGGTTGGCATTGCTGAAACATACACACATCTAATAACCAAAGTCATTTGTTATTTGTGACTACTATCCGGGTTACAATCAAGAATCACGGAGAAATACTTTGAATCATGAATCTTTTTTATGATCATAACTTTGATTTCTCTAGCAAGCATTGCAATCAACTCATTATGAATCCTGTGACTAAGGTAATGTGAATAAATTTCCTTTTTCTCAATTCACCGGACATGTTCCCTCATCACTGAATCAAAATCTGCAATCATTTCAATAAGACCCAAAAAATTTCCATTATTCATCTCACCAATCTTGTCATTATCCCCACAAAATGCCAAATTTCTCTGAGCCAGAGTTTTCACCACTGCAAATATTCTCAATAATACTTCTCTTCAATGGTTTTTCTCTCCGTTTAGTTCTTCTTGAGTTTGCTTATCAATTGTCTGATTTGTTTTTAATCTCACCTCTAACTTTGTCCAATGTGTCATGCAAATAATATGATCATCAGAACCTTCATGTTCTTTAAGCCTCACAGAAATATTTTTCCAATCATTAAATCTAGTGCTTGCCAAGTAACCACCATTTTTTTCATGTCTGAATAACTTGCAGCAAAAACAAAAAACTTTATCGACAACTTTTGAATATCAACCATCTTCCATCTTGTTTTTCTCCATTTACCATGTTTCTTATGTAGAATGATTACAAAAAATGCCTTCCAGAACCATCTTTAGGAAATTGGTAGTCACTTGATAATCTTTTCGTAGGACCATATGTAACCAATAAATCTTTTAATGATCTATCAACATTTTCTCAATTTTCTGGATCAGACTTATCAGAAATATGTACCTCTTGTTGCTCACTTTCTTTGCTTTGCTTTTCAGTCTTGATCAGTTTGATTACGTTCATCTAAATTACCATGTTCAACACTATTGTGGCCAATAGCGTTGACATCTTCACCATCGTCAATGGTGACATTTTCAGGTTTTTCAACTCTCTTTATATACCTAAAAAGAGAATTATTTTGAAATTTTTTTTTCTGCATCTCATTTCTCTTTTTTCTTTTTATTTTCAAATCTTGAAAGTTGATTTCTTTTCATGTTACTGGGAAAAAAAATTATCATGAAACACAAATAATCAGAATAATAACACATGAATAAAAAAATTTTATTAACAATTAAAACAATAATCTAAAAATTTTAAATTAAAAAAAAAACTGACAATGCCAAATGTCTTGTCGAAGAATATAAAAGAGAAAATAAGAAAAAAAAATTTTGAAATATGAAAAAACCTTTTTTCTCAACTAATCTAGTATTAATTATAATAACTTACCAAAAAAGAAAAAAACTAACACGTGAGATTGTAAAAAATAGCATATTTTCGTTTAAAAAAGATATTTTTAAAACCTATAAAAAATATAATTTTTAAAAAATATGTTTTAAAATACAATTATTTTTTATGCATTAAACCCAAGTTTTGGTTACCTGGGCCTGCCCCGGCCCTGTTTTCTATAAAAGTACATAATCAATCGCCGCTGATCTGATATTCCACAATGACAAACTTCGAAGTAGAAAATGAAGCCAAGCTCCACGTGGCAATGTTTCCATGGTTAGCCTTTGGCCATATGGTTCCATACTTGGAGCTCTCTAAGCTCATGGTTCAAAAAGGTCACAACGTCTCTTTCATCTCCACTCCTCGTAACATCGATCGCCTCTTCCCACGTTTGCCGGAGAATCTCTCCTCCGTCATCAATTTTGTCAAGCTCCCATTTTCCGGCCACAACAAACTCCCGGAGGACGCTGAAGCCACCACCGACGTACCTTTTGATCTGACTCCTTATTTTAAAATCGCTTTCGACGGATTACAAATTCCGGTGACCAAGTTTCTTGAATCTTCGAAACCGGATTGGATTCTCCATGATTTCGCGCCTTATTGGCTTCCTCCAATCTCTCGCCGCCTTGGAATCAGAAGTGGATTCTTCAGCGCTGTTACTGGAGCTACCCTTGGGATTCTTAAACCGCCGGGATTCGAAGAGTACCGTACTTCGCCGGAAGATTTTCTTACTCCACCTAAGTGGGTCCCATTCAAAACTTCGGTAGCTTTCCGGTTATTCGAATGCCGGGTCATATATAATGGATTTATGGTGGAGCCCATCGAAGGGAATGTCCCCGACATCCACCGTTTCGGCGGCGTACTCGACGGTTGTGATATCATCGCCGTGCGGAGCTGTTATGAGTACGAAGCAGAGTGGTTAGGACTTATACAAAATCTTCACCGGAAACCGGTTATACCGGTGGGAGTATTACCTCCGAAAGAAGAAAAGATTGAAGATACCGACACGTTGCTGTCAATTAAAAATTGGTTGGACACACAAAAGACAAGATCCATGGTATACGTAGCATTTGGTTCAGAAGCTAAACCGAGTCAAACAGAGCTAAATGAGATCGCTCTTGGTTTAGAGCTTTCCGGTTTACCTTTCTTCTGGGTATTAAAGACTCGGCGCGGTCCATGGGATACCGAACCGGTCGAGCTTCCCGAAGGATTCGAAGAGCGTACAGCAGATAGAGGGATGGTGTGGAGAGGTTGGGTTGAGCAATTGAGAATATTGGGCCACGATTCGATCGGTTTGGTTCTGACTCATCCGGGATGGGGAACGATAATTGAAGCTATCCGGTTTGCTAAACCGATGGCGATGCTGGTTTTTTTGTATGACCAAGGATTGAACGCAAGAGTAGTCGAGGAGAAGAAAATTGGATATATGATCCCTCGGGATGATTCAGAAGGTTTCTTTAGTAGAGAAAGTGTTGCCAAATCTCTGAAACTGGTAATGGAAGATGACGAAGGAAAGGTTTATAGAGAGAACGTGAAAGATATGAAGAGAGTGTTTGGAGACATGGATAGGCAAGATCGTTATGTTGATTCTTTCTTGGATTATCTCGTTGCTCATCGTTAATTTTGAGCATGAAGTCTTGATCTATAAGAGGGTCAATTAAAATGAATTTATGATATCTATAATAATCGAACTTGATCAAGTGATGTAACGATGATCAATAAATAATATGATGGTTAATTTTCAAGATCTATAAGAGGGTTCATTTTCAAGATCTTTCACTCCAAAATATGTCTTGGTTTAACGAAAAAGAACATTATAAAAACAATGCATTCATCATTAACAGAAAAATGAATTTTGAACTCATAAACATTGGATCTCAAAAAAAGTTGGCAAGTCTTGAAATTAAACTCATCCAACAAATCGTTGATGCTCATCTCTGGCAGTCACCTGAAAATGTTTCAACCCCAACAAAAACAAAAAGATCAATCAATGTCTAAAACTAAGAGGCTCGATGGTCAAAGCAACATAGGAACCGTGAGCTGAAAGAAGAACCCTCTAACCTGTTTGTTTTGTAGCCTCTTTGTGACCTACGACCAGTATGTAGTTGTCCGGTGCAGCCCGAGCTTCTGCCACCTACACACAAACAATAAAATCATCACACTCGTAAACACAATAAACTATGTATAATAGAACGTTTGCCGGAACCAGAAGTCAAAATTTTGGTAGATAAGGATCCCATAAAAACTTCTTTCGAGGAATGTGGTGCCAAACCTTCCCGTCAATGTGAGCTCTTGGGGAAGATCAGCTTTCACCCGACCCGATAGTACCAATTTTGGTACCGTCCATCCAGTGCCAAAGTCACTGAATGGGTACCTTTCTCTACCAAGAAAACACGAATTTATTTTATAATGAAATAACTGTTATAAGATTTGGTCATTTGAAGTTGTGGTCTACAAACATATTTATGGCCTAATTTGTTTCACACAAACCTCACTTGTTTAACATATGCTCAAAGACCTTTTCATTTGGAATAAAAACTAACCTTTTTACTGATATTTCTGTCACTTTCATCAACATCAACATAGTATCCAGCTTCGTGAATTTGTTTTTTCACCTGTTTGAATTATATGTGCAAACGAAACAAAGAGCCAAGAGATTAGACATTGCAAGAATTGTAAGTGTGAGTTCATTCATAAAAAAAATTGTAAAAAATCCTCTTGTGCATAGGAACAATAATCTTTTGATATAGAGCAAACTATGGCACACTGGAATTTTCTTTTCATTGCATCAGAAAACTGTTATGTCTATCTTTGGGCCATAAAATGCGCCGGCTCCTTCGTTCAACTACAGAAAACATCACAACTGTAGAATGAATACTAAAATTTGAGTAGAAGAAGCATCAGAAGTAGTACACATACAAGGAATGGCTTTCCAAATTCTTTTAGCGAATTTTAAGTGCTTCTTCAGCTCTATCCCATGTTTCCAAATCCCCAAGGTACTTCTCTGGCCTCTGAAATTGAAAATAACAATGTTATCTAAGATCATATCGTATAAAGTGTATCAGTCTTGGGAGAAGAAATTTACAAATATCATACCGTTGAAAGCTTTAGCTCATAGGTAAACCAAAAAAAAAAACTTTACGTACATATTCAGGGTACAAATAGTTGTTTCAAAATGAATGAGTTGAAAAAATGAAAAGATTTGAGTTGAATCTCATTCGTCTACAAAATAGTAGATAAATAAGTTGAATAATTTACGTTCATAATTTATTTATTTTTTCAATCTTCTTAGTTGCATGAGTTGAATGATTTTTATAATTCCTTTCATCTCAAACGGTGAAAATGTAGATGAATTGTTTAATCAACCACTATTATTCATCTGATTGTATCACCATTTTGCACACTTAGTTTCACAAAAAGTTTTGGAAAAGAAGCAAACATATTGCAACATCTACTGTTAAAGAAGCTCCCATTGATCAAAAACACTAAAGAATAATAGAAGAAGCAATACCCGAGCAGCTTTTGCAGCACCTGCTTCTATGTTTGGAAAATGATTCTCGTTTAAGCCCAAATCACTATGGTATAATGCATCGTAATAGAAGCCCTACAATAATAATTCATTACTAACATCAGATATACAAAGAACCAAAAAAATATGGATTCCTCATTCCTCCTTTCTTTTTCTACTCTTAGCTAAGCCAAAGAAACATAAAGAAAGAAAAAACATAACGTATCAAGATTTTTGGGTGTTAACGGTTGTATATAGACAATGCACAAAACCGTGTACAAAGATTTTTTGGTATATAAATACGCTGTACGAGATGACAATTACGATAATATATGAAGGAGATTTTTGGTTGTACATTCGTACAAATGGATTTTGTTAAATTTATGAAATGATTTTAGAAAATAAAATTTTGTTTTTAAATTTTGTGATGGGACGATGACCAGTTTGACCCAAAATTGTAGTTTAATTTTAGCCAAAATTGTAGTTTAATTGCTAGAATGACTTTATATTTAGAGTTAAAAGTAGGGTCTAAATCCCAAGCATACCCTTACAATGTTGTGTAAAAAATAAAATAATTACGATAGTGCCATTAATGATTAATTTCAGCGCCGAAAAAAATAACAAAAATGTCATTCAGTTATCTTAGTTACCGTAGAGTTATTTTAGTTACCGTAGAGTTATTTTAGTTACCGCAGAGTTATTTTAGTTACCGCAGAGTTATTTTAGTTACCGCAGAGTTATTTTAGTTACCGCAGAGTTATTTTAGTTACCGCAGAGTTATTTAGTTACCGCAGAGTTATTTTAGTTACCGCAGAGTTATTTTAGTTACCGCAGAGTTATTTTAGTTACCGCAGACTTATTTTGTTACCGTAGACTTATTGAACATTGTCGCAGACTTATTGTAGTTATCGCAGACTTATTGAAACGTTGTCGCAGACTTATTGAGTTATGTAGTTACGACAGACTTATTGAATTATGTAGTTACGACAGACTTATTGAGTAGTTACGGCAGACTTATTGAGTAGTTACGGCAGACTTATTGAGTAGTTACCGCAGATTTATTGAGTTATTTAGTTACGGTAGACTTATTGAGTAGTTACCGCAAACTTATTGAAATTTTTGTTTGGACGAAAGTGGTGGCGACGGTGGCAGCGCCGGTGGTGGTGGTGGCGGCGGCGGCGGCGGCGGTGGTGGTGTTATCGCAGACTTATTGAGTAGTTATCGCAGACTTATTGTAGTTATCGCAGATTTATTGAAACGTTGTCGCAGACTTATTGAGTAATATAGTTACGGCAGATTTATTGGATAGTTATCGCAGACTTATTGAGT
The DNA here is from genome assembly GCA_963922655.1 of Cardamine chenopodiifolia. Classification (NCBI taxonomy): domain Eukaryota; kingdom Viridiplantae; phylum Streptophyta; class Magnoliopsida; order Brassicales; family Brassicaceae; genus Cardamine; species Cardamine chenopodiifolia. The sequence goes on from OZ000486.1 coordinate 586,243, forward strand.
AGTTACGGCAGACTTATTGAGTAGTTACGACATACTTATTGAGTAGTTACGACAGACTTATTGAGTAGTTACGACAGACTTATTGAGTAGTTACGACAAACTTATTGAGTAGTTACGACAGACTTATTGAGTAGTTACCGCAGACTTATTGAGTAGTTATCGCAGATTTATTGAGTTATATAGTTACGGCAGACTTATTAAGTAGTTACCACAGACTTATTAAATAGTTACCGCAGACTTCTTAAGTTATGTAGTTATAGCAGACTTCTGTAGTTATGTAGTTACAGCAGACTTCTTAAGTTATGTAGTTACAGCAGATTTATTGAGTTATGTAGTTATGACAAACTTATTAAGTAGTTACGGCAAACTTATTGAATTTTTTATTTTTAGACGAAGGTGGTGGTGGCGACAGTGGCGCCACAGGTGGGGGCCAGCGGCAGCGACGGTGTTGGCACCGGTGGTGGTGGCGGCGACGACGTTGTTGGCACCGGTGGTGGTGGCGACGACGGTGGTGGTGGTGGTTGGCCCGCGACGGCGGCGGTGGTGGCGTCGGTGGTGGCGTCGGTGGTAGTAACGGTAGAGGTAGTTTGTTTTTTGACAAAAAAAATTTTTATATACGAAAAAAAAAATACAAAATATAAAAATATAAATGACAATTTTCGTAATTACAAAAATAAAGATTTGATTTTATTGTCTTTTGACCATTTTCAAATTTACCAAAATTCAGACAAATCAAACTAGCAATTAATTCTAAAATTTGAGTCAATCTATGTCATTAACTCTTTTGTGATAACTTATTTTATTATTTGTATTATAATCAAGATAAAGAATAATTCAAAGAAAATAAAAGAAGAGAGAAAACAAATAAAATAAACAATGGCAAATTTGTAAATCAGATAAAATATCAGGTGCAATAGAGTAATGCAAAGACACGCTCAAAACGTAAACCACTGCAACTCAAGTGTCTGAAAAAACTAATTTATTATCCATTCAAATTTTTTTACAAAAGCCTTTTTATGGAAAATTGTTGTAGGTTTTAATAATTATTATATATATATATATATATATAAATTTCATTATTTTGCAAATATATTAAAACCAAAAACCAAAAACCAAAATCTATTTTAAATTACCATTCAGGTTTTGTTCAAAAAACTAAAATCCTCGCCAAAATCAAAAACCAAAAAAAATCAAAAACTAAAAACTAGAAACCAAAAACTAAAAGTCAAAACCTATTTTCAAAACTACAAGCATTCATGTTCTTAATTTAATGCACCAAATTTTATCAAAAAAAGGTTATTATTGTTAGTCACATTTCCATTGGACTAATGACGCTCCAAAGCTAGTTGCTGACAAACACTTGGCGTTTGCGTTTGAAACGCTTGAATACAATCGCCCGAGTGGACGTTCTAGATAATGACACACAAAATTTAAAGGTTATTCAAGTTTTCTTCCGTTAACCTTTCCTTTTCTAAAAACACACCGATACAAATCTCTGGGAAAATCATGGTGATTAGAGAAATTCAAGCGTTTCTCTCTGCGAAAACCAAATCGTGTTTTTAATTTTACTTATTAAGTCAAAAACTAGTCTTAGCTTTTTTCTTTGGTCGTTCCCGCTTACTTCACCGTGACTTGTCTGGGAGTAACACTGCTAAATTGCGTCGTCATGAATAACCGCCGTGGAGTCACAACCACTGTGTCATCTCAAAATCGACGACCACAACGTCGTCCAGTGATCCACGTGTTACCAGATGAGATAGCCTTACGAGTAGTCTGCCACGCGTCAGTCATCGGTGGCATAATCGGTTCGAATGGCTATGTTGTTTCAAAGCTCCGGCGTGAAACCGGAACCAAAATTCATTGCGAGTCTCCGGTTAACGGCTCAGATCACTGGGTGGTTTTCATCGTCGGTTCAACATCGGTTAACAAAAGCTTTCTATTGACTGATAGAGTCGGAGATTTCTCCGGCGGGGAACACGAGGATTGGGTGACCTGTGAGGTGTCTGATGCTCAGACGGCGTTAATTAGGGTTTTGGAGAGATCATGGGCGGTTTTGGCGGCTAAAGATAGCGGCGGAATCGTTGATGATGGTGATGAAGAAGCTTATTGTGGGATTTTGGCTGATCGGAATCAAATTGGTGCTGTTTTGGGATTAGGTGGGAAGAATGTTGAATGGATGCGGAGAAATTCTGGTGCCATGATTAGGGTTTTGCCTCCTCCGATTTGTGGCACTAACACTGATGAACTCATTCAGGTATGTTCTATGTCCTGTGAATTAAAAGTTTCGATTTTTATAATATTTTCTAGGTTTTTGGTCTTTGATTTTATGCATGACTTAGTGTTTTTGAACAGTTTGATAAATGTGTTTTGGTTTCGATTTTGTGAGATTACTGGAGATGTCTTGGCTGTGAAGAAGGCATTAGTTATGGTATCGACTAGTCTTCAAAATTGTCCACCACTTAATGGCTATCCACCACCGCTTTGTAGCAAACCTTATGAGTCATCTATAGATGGAAACTCTGAGGATCCACATTCCGAGTTTTTCCCGAATCTGCGTTCTTCTTCATTGCCTGATGCTTCAGAAACTGCTGTGTCTTCGTATCGACATCATTTACCATCACCTTATGAAGAAGGAAACAGTTTTCAAGATTCGAAAGATACAGTGCGAAAGGTTGTGTACAAGATAATATGCACAAGTATTGCAGCTGGAGGCATTATTGGGAAACAAGGAACTCTTGTTAGAGCTATGCAGAATGAAACTGGTGCTTCTATTTCGATTGGAGCTCCGTTAAAAGTATCTGGTGAACGAGTTGTTACCATTTCTACCCGTGAGGTAAGGTTTTATTCTCCTGCTACTCGCTGCTGCATGTTTTATCCGATGAATGTAATCCTATTTGGTTTGTGTTTTTTTTAGAACCTTGAGTCACGGTACTCTCATGCTCAAAATGCTCTGGCCCTTGTCTTTGCAAGATCTATTGAGATTGATGCTGAGAAAGGTCTGATTCCAGGAATAAACAATGGCGCTTTAGTGAAAGCTAAGCTATTGGTACCATCGCAGTTTGCTAATGGCTTAATTGGAGACAGAGAAGCAATCATAGCAACTGGTGCTGATGTACACATTCCAGTACGTGACCAGATTCTAGACTGTTTCTCAGAAAATGAAATGGTGTTTGAGGTAAGCCATAATCGTGTGTTTTTCTTGTTGTAATCAGTATAAGTCTTTTGCCTTTTGAAATGTGAAAGTTGCGTAATTGACCGAGATTTGCCCTTTCTGACTCTCTGGTTCTGTTTAGATTAAGGGAGAGTATAGTCATGTACAGAAGGCCTTGTCTCATGTTTCTTCTAAATTACGAGAAAACCTATTACCTGAGGAGGTTCTTGAAAAAATGAGAGCGAGTGTTATAAATCCATATGAAAGTGCAGGAACGAGCCAGATATATAACCTGCAACCATCACAACAAGTAAGTGTGTTTAGATCCCGTAAGCTAGAGTTTTATTGTTTCCATCTAATTCAACCAAATCCACAGAACACAAGCAGAGGTGATTCTCTCTCGGTATCTGATGGTGATCAAGACTTGAAGATGGTGAGAAGCGGTGCAGAACTAATGAAGTCACTCGATTATCTAATGCATACCGAGGTCCTTAAAGACGTGGATGAACTCAAAAGCTTTACACTTCCACAAAGTTTAGTGGAGAATGACTTGACACAGGGAATGAAACAGCTTCAAATTTCTAGCAATGGAGATGTCTCTTCTTTACCATCAAGGTCTGTTCTTGCCAACAACAGTGAATTCGTTTTGTTAACATTGTAAAACTAAGTACTTCTTGTGGTTTTCTTTTTGAAGCAGAAGAAGTAATGGTGTTTCAATGAGAAACGTTAGCTTGGAGTTAGCAGTAGAGAAAGATGCTCTTGTTTCACTCTATGGTAGAGATGGTACTGGTCTCGATAATCTACAACAGGTACTTAAAATCATACCTTCTCTTATTTTAGATGCTAGACAAAAAGTAAATGAAGTTGATAGGTTCTTTGCAAACCAACAGATTTCAGGAGCAAGAGTGGATGTGAAGGATCCTACAGGAGTTGAAGCGACGGTCTTAATCTCTGGGAGTCCTGAGCAAACCCGCACAGCGATGTCTTTGATCTTGTCAATCCTTGCTGATCAATGATTGCGTTTTGCAGCTACTCTTACTTGTTTCGTTTTGTGTTTACATATCATTACCGTAAACTACAGTCTATATCCTTTTTTTGTGACCGGTTTTGAAAAGAACTAGCAGTTGTCAGAATCTAGCGCAGTGTTTTTGTTTGATCTGCTTCTTGAAGTTGTATCTAGAAGAATACAACATTGCACTTAAGCCAAAGTAAGTTCAACAAGATCATTCATCATCAAATTCAAATTTTCCGTAAGTTATAAATCTCTCAAATCAGTATCCTCTAATCCTAATCTTAATCCTAATCGTAATTACGAAAATTCATTTCAAAGAAATGCAATGTCAGACTCTATAAACACACTAATTAACCCAACGGTAAAATGCTTAAACGTTAACTTGCCTCGCATCTTCGTGACAAGGTTAATGCTTACGTCACTCTCTGCAAACTCTCCCTCTGCTCAGTCCACGTCATACCAATACCGGTTTGTGTTATCATTTTTACCGGTCTGATTTTTTCGGTTTGGGTTAAAGTTAGTATGGACGCTGGCCCATTATGTAATAGAAAGTTGAGGCCCATATACAAACTTTACGGGGTTCATCGTTAACGGTACACTTAAAAAATCTTAACGGTCGTCTCAGAGATTCAAATTTTAAAAACGAAACCCGGGAAAACGAAAAAAATCAAATATTCCTCCGGTCGCGCCTTCCTCTATCACTCTCTATCTTTCTTTGCATTAACCCTTTCAATTTCTTAAGAGAAATAATTTGCTTTTCGATTTTTTTTCCTGGGCTTTCAAGTTACAAAGAAACCACTTCGATCTCACAATGGAAGATGTTCGGATTGACGCTACAGTTCCGGTGGATCCAATAGTCACGGCACCTTCTTCACCGGAGATTCCTAACTCCCAATTCGTTAGTGATGCAACAGTGAAATTAGAGATCGGAGATACTTCTGTGGATGAGTGTGACGATTCTTTTGGCGATTACATGGTTTGTGATCCGAATTCAAGACTGGTACCCTCTGGTTTCACAAGACCTAATCGCACAGGTTCCTTCCTCTTACTCTTGATTTCAATTTCACAAACTCGAGTTTTCAACTACCGATTACTTGTTAAACCCTAGGGTTTGTGTTTCGCCTAATTTCCAAAGACTAGAGCCTTATACGATCTTCAATCACTCAAATATTGGACTACTTCTGTTCAATTTGACATTACAAATTTGTACTCCAATAAGCTTAATTTAGAGAGATAGAAGATGCTTTTGATCTGGTTATAACGAATAGAATTAGGTTTCTCTTCTAATTCCACATTTTAAACGTAACTTACGTATTGAGGCATTGTTTTTCTTATTGGTGTTAGCAGATGAGACAATTATGTTCATAAATGCTGGAGGAGATGATTCAAAGGTATCAGATTCTGAACTGAATATCCTCAGAGATACTTATTTCCAAGGAGGGGATGTGCTGAGAACAGAAGAGTCTATTGTTGAAGCAGGAGACTATCCATTCATTTACCAATCAGCACGTGTAGGGAACTTTTGCTACCGGTTAAACAATTTTCTTCCTGGAGACTACTTTATCGATTTCCATTTCGCTGAGATTATTAATACCAATGGACCTAAAGGGATTAGAGTCTTCAATGTCTATGTTCAAGATGAGAAGGCAAGTTAAACCAACTGAAGATGGTGTTATTCATGTAGTTATGAATAAGAGTTTGCGTAAATGCTTAAAGATGTGCTTTTGTTATGTTCAGGTGTTAGCTGAATTTGATATCTTCTCAGTTGTTGGCGCAAACAGGCCACTCTTGTTGGTTGACTTAAGGGTTGTGGTAATGGATGACGGATTGATTAGGGTAAAGTTTGACGGGATTAATGGAAGTCCAGTGGTTTGTGGGATTTGTGTGAGGAAAGCACCACAGGTATCAGGTAATGAATGCTTTTCTCTTGTGCTTGGTTTTAAATAAGATTTTAACTTATTAAGGGAGTCTCAAATATTATGTTTTTAACTCATTCATTGCATTACCTTATAGTTCCAAGGACATCACAAGATTATATTAAGTGTGAGAATTGTGCTACGGAAATAGAGATTTCTCTAACTCGGGTACTGCTTAACTAGCCTGCTCGCTCTTACTTCCTTAAAATATAAGCGTTTTGGATTACCTGAGTTTCTTCTTCTTATGTTGATACTTGAGCAGAAGAGGCTTATGCGAGCCAAAGCTCATGACAAGTATGAGAAGAAGATAGAAGAGCTTTCTCAACGATACCAACATAAGACAAATGAGTGCCATGAAGCATGGATGTCACTGACCTCTGCCAACGAGCAACTAGAGAAAGTGATGATGGAACTTGACAATAAGATGTACGAGGCACGCTCTCTAGGTAATGCAGAACTTAACATATGGGTGAAAGTGGGAGAATTCTCATTATTGTCAATCCAAATTTGTTACTCTTATATCTATTTTTTGGACGGAGGTTTTCTTGCTTTTAATTCGGTGCTTACTTGAAATAGACCAAACTGTGGCAACCCAAGCTGATTGTTTGAAGAGTATCACTAGTAAGTATGAGGATGACAAGAGACATTGGGTCAATGCAATTGTTACTTTACAGGAGAAAATAGAGGTAGCTGGGTATTTCCTCAAGTACTGTTGTATCACAGCCTCTCTGCAATATACATGTTTTTCAAAGATTTCTCTTTTTGGAATTTATAAAACTGTCTCTCTGCAGATAATGAAAAGGGAACAGTCTCAGCTATCACAGGAAGCACATGAATGCGTGGAAGGGATTCCTGAATTGTACAAAATGGTTGATGGAGTGCAGGCACTCGGTGAGTTTACCTCCACGCATTTAGTTCTGAAGATGGGATTTAAAAGGCAATTCGATAAACTAATACTAAATCAACTCGTAATAACAGTTTCACAGTGTGAGGATCTTAAGCAGAAGTACAGCGAAGAGCAAGCAAAGCGAAAGGAGCTGTATAACTATATACAAGAGATTAAAGGCAAGTAAATCTGATATTTTCATGATGATTTGCATTAGCTTCTATACATCACACTTAAATAATTTACTACAGCATCCTTTATATCAGGCAATATTAGGGTCTTTTGTCGTTGCCGCCCTTTGAATAAGGAGGAGATGTCAACTAAGTGTGCCACAATTGTTGACTTTGATGGAGCAAAAGATGGAGAGCTTGGTATTGTTACAGGAAATAATTCCAAGAAAAGTTTTAGGTTTGACAGAGTTTATACCCCAAAAGATGGACAAGGTAGTGTGACATGTCATGGTCAAGTTAGATAATTAAGTATTGAGTATAAATAACACTAATCATTAACAAAGTTTCTTTTTTGATCTTGCAGTTGATGTCTTTGCCGATGCTTCTCCCATGGTTGTTTCAGTGCTCGACGGTTACAATGTTTGCATTTTTGCATACGGGCAAACAGGAACAGGAAAGACGTTTACAATGGAAGGTACGCCACAGAACAGGGGTGTCAACTATAGAACCGTCGAGCAATTATTTGAAGTTGCTAGAGAAAGGAGAGAGACAATTTCATATAACATATCGGTTAGTGTCCTTGAGGTCTACAATGAACAGATAAGAGACTTGTTGTCAACATCACCAGCGTCAAAGAAGTAAGAATTTTCTACCTAATTAAATCCTAAACACTCTACAGAGCTTGATCTTAATCTTTTTGGATTTTGCTATCAAGGTTGGAAATAAAACAATCCTCTGAGGGGTACCATCATGTTCCTGGATTAGTAGAAGCAAAAGTGGAAAATATAAATGAAGTGTGGAATGTGCTTCAGGCTGGGAGCAATGCAAGATCTGTTGGATCCAATAATGTGAATGAGCATAGCAGCCGCTCTCACTGGTATCCCGGGATATATGCCTCTCTCACTATGTTGTTGTTTGAATGTTTGGCTTTCTCACATTTCATGTTACAATATGAGGGTTATTTAATATAGTAAATTATATTTGCAGCATGCTCTCTATAATGGTTAAAGCAAAGAACCTGATGAATGGTGACTGTACAAAAAGCAAGCTTTGGCTTGTGGATTTAGCTGGAAGTGAGAGGTTGGCAAAGACGGACGTGCAAGGTGAGCGTCTGAAGGAAGCACAGAACATCAATAGGTCACTTTCAGCTCTCGGGGATGTGATTTATGCATTGGCAACAAAGAGTAGTCACATTCCATACAGGTTAGTCTAGTCCTTTGCCTAGTTCTCTCTCCATCTCTCTAAAGATCTTTATACCTTGACTGCTTTAACACTTTCCAACTATTAACTACCAGGAACTCTAAACTAACACATTTGCTTCAAGACTCATTGGGTAAAAATCTTCATGACCTTTTTCTTAAGGTTTAATCCATTGTTACACTGTGCTTTTGGTAAACTGGTGTGTATGTGCAAATGGTGCAGGAGGTGACTCAAAGACTTTGATGTTCGTGCAAATCAGTCCCTCTGAGCATGATGTGAGTGAAACTCTAAGCTCACTGAACTTTGCAACTCGTGTAAGAGGGGTTGAGTTGGGTCCTGCGAGGAAGCAAGTTGATACCGGCGAGATTCAGAAGATGAAAGCAATGGTATTACTTCTGCAAGTCATTTTTTATCCTTCCTGCATTTGTCTTTTTTGGATTGTTTAAGCTTTCCCTTCGTGTATCACTTCTGAAGGTGGAGAAAGCAAAGCAAGAAAGCCGATCTAAAGATGAATCGATAAAGAAACTGGAAGAGAATATACAGAACCTGGAAGGTAAGAATAAAGGAAGAGACCACTCATACAGAAGTCTTCAGGAAAAGAACAAAGAACTTGAAATCCAGCTTGATTCACTACATAGCCAATCAGAAAAACAAAACGCACAGCTTGAAGAAAGACTAAAGAGCAGAGATGAGATTTGTAGCAATCTCCAGCAAAAGGTTTGTTCTCCTTTTTAATTTATGCTTAGCATTTACTCTATTACCATTTTATAGCTAACAGGAATCATTTTTCCCATTAAAGGTCAAGGAGCTAGAGTGTAAGCTCCGGGAGAGACACCAATCAGACTCTGCAGCGTATAACCAGAAGGTTTCTTGAGATCAATATTAGTTGTTACATAAATCTCATATATGATTTGTTGCGAGTTACCAAACTTCTTAAAATGATGCCTGCAGGTTAAGGATCTTGAGAATAAGTTGAAAGAATCTGAAGGCAACTCCCTTGTGTGGCAGCAGAAGGTTAGGGAGTTTGAGAATAAGTTGAAAGAGTCTGAAGGCTACTCTCTTGTGTGGCATCAGAAGGTTAGGATGACTGATTCAATCTCAATTTTTGCATTTTTTATATGTAAACTCTCACCATTTTGCTCAACTATTCAATTTGGTTTCCCAGATTAAAGATTTGGAGACAAAACATAAAGAGGAGCAAAGCCAAGAAGCAGTGTTACTACGTCAGAAGGTTAGTTTGGATTGTTGATAGGATTTTCGAGCTTCTGAATTCCCAATATCACCAGATGGGTTGAAAAATTTGGTGTTTCTACAGATTAAAGAACTTGAAATGAGGCTAAAGGAGCAAGATCAGCATATACAACAAATGGCAACTACTAGAGAATTCCCTGATGTTGTGAATGCTACACCCAATGAAGTCAAAACTTGCTTCAAAGACGAAAACTTTGGAAATGAGAATATGGAATCCAACAACAACATCCTGAGAACATCAAACCGTCTCAAGACTAGAAGATACGATTCTTTAAATCTCAATGAGATGACTAGAAAGAAGAGGGCCTCGAGAAGCGGAGAAACAGAGAACAATGGCGATGATCCTCAAATGAAGGAGAAACGGATCAGGAAATCAGACCCACCAAAAGTAATAGCCAGAGTAATCAGACCAACAAGACCAGTTTCTGGTTCGTCAAACCATGTCCCTGTGGCTCAAAAGAGGGTTATTAACAGAGAACAGCAACAAGTTCCGATCGGGAAAGAGAGAGACTCCAAGAAAAAGATTTGGTCAAGATAAATAGTAATAGCTAAATAGAATAGAGAAACTCCAATATCTCTTGTGATTCTCTATAGGGTTACATTTTACATTGATGGTAACGTAATGTAACAATAACATTACATGGTCAATGCGTGGTTACACTTTGCTTTAGATAAACTAGTGTGTATGTGCAAATGACGAACAAATGATGCAAGATGCGACTCGAGACTCTGATGTTTGTGCAAATCAGTCTCTCTGAGCATGATGTGAGTGAGACTCTAAGTTCACTGTGTTCCCTCTGGAAAGTTAAGTGAATTTAGAGATAGGAACTCCCAATTCTCTGGCAAATACAGCTCTTTTGATCACAGAGGGCACAAACATCAGAGTCTTTGAGTTCGCATCATGCATCTTTTGCATATACACACTAATTTACCTAAAGCAAATTGTAACCACGCATTGATCAATATGCATGTATTGGGTTCTAAAATGTTTAATAGTTTGTTGCGGTGATGTGCAAGATCACTCCTTACACATGCATATAAATATTAATTTCATTCTTTTACTAACCTAAAATGCACAAGTTCAAAAAGAAAAAAACCTAAGAGCATAAGTTATATACATTAATACATCCCGTCTTATTATTATATTCACACCCATTGATATATATTACATTCAAAATAACTAAAACCATTAACCCTAGGAAAAGAAAAATTAAATTAAATTTCCCTCTACAATAAATTATTTTCACTCATCCGACTACGTTTTCAAGTTCTAGGAGGACTTTCAAGACGTATATAATCATACATAACACCTTGAAACGGTCCTATACTTCTCGTTTGAGTTAAATAGATCGTATTGTCACCAACATTTAATAAATTCCCAGCGACGTCGATACTATACAATCTATATAACCCATGAATTCCATGTCTCGCGATCGCATTATCTTTTCCGATCAAACCGGTCGTGAAAATATGATCGGATTTCGGATCGTTGATCCGAATTTGTAGTTCGGAATCAGCTGCTGATGCTAAAGCTATTCGAAGTGTGTATACTCCGATCTGGTTAACGTTTTTGAGGTTAAATATGATTTGCCATGTTGTTGGTTGGTATGTATTGTTTCCAACGTTTCTATATAATTAAATAGTAAAGATAATTAGTTAAATAATTCAACAGGAGCATGATAATAGGAGAAGAAAATATATTTATGCATGTATTTTTTACCTGGTGACATGTGCAAAGAACCAATCTCTTCTATAATCACTTACACCAATTGTATAGACAAGATCGTTTTCAGGGTATAAATCTGCGTAACGATCCCATAATCCATATTGCCTAAATCTGCAATAGTTTAAATTTATTGATTATATTCAATGTTCTTATAATTAGGAGTGTTGAATTGGGTCAAATTGAAAAAAAAATAAAAAAATCAACCAACTAAATTTAAATTCAAAGCATGCTATACTCTCTCTTTTACTATACCCGAAAAATTCACAATGAATAAAACAATACTCTAAGTTAATGATATTTTATATATATAAGAAACTCAACCATAACCAAAATAAAAACTAAATCGAATCAAACTCAATGGGATAAGCCAAGAATTTATGTTTATATTATATATATATTATTGAAAGCTTGAACCGGTTTCGAAGATGAAAATATTTGTTTTATTGGATTGGAATGTTAATTCCTACTTATACTAAAAAATAGCTTTGCATGAGAAGATTAAAAATAGGAGTATAGTACTAACCTGTCTTGAAGTGGATTAACATAAAGTTTATTCATAAGTGTAGGGTAAGGATCTGGTATATAAAATTCCCCGGCAGTTCGATCCGGTACACCGATTTCCCACAACGTTGGACCATTTCTCGGCGGCTCATACACTATGGGCCCTACATTCATCATGCTACCTACACACCAAAATAAATATTAACACAAAGAGCATGATTCTAGTCATGATCTAATTAGCGGGCTTATAATGGGGCACAAAAAACGTTCTATTTCTATAAATAATTACAGAAAAAAAAAAAAACTAGACCTATAACAAATTGATCCGATGTCGCTTATATATATCCGAAAAAATCGTAAAATATTTTTTCAAAAATTAAAATTGAATATATAGTGAACTGTGAGACCAAGCATGCTTCTCTAGCTATAGCTATGATCAAAATTGGCTTATAATGGATAAATATACGTATATATTTTACCTGGTGTGATGGTAATGTTTTGGTCATATTTATAGTCTCCAATAAAACCAAAACCCCATGCGTAGAGACTATAATTGCCTGCCCTCACATTCTCTATTATGAATCTCCCTTTTCTGTCAGCTCTCGTCCAAAATTGATACCCCTTTTGTCCCGAAACAATAAAAATTAATACAAACCATACAGTATAATTTATACTTGTATAAACTATGACTATTATTATTACTATACCTTGGATTCGGTTTGCCATGAACGGGCTTCTCCAACTGGTGCCAAACCAACAAAAGCAAATTTTCCGTATATATTTAACCTTGACATGTACCTACAAGATTATACGATCCAAAGAAAAATAAGATTAAAAAAATGGTAAATGTAAATTTGACAAGAATCAAGAACTTAAATTTTAAATAAAGGATATTTATTAACCTGTCTTTGACAAAGAATTGACCTTCGAGTGTTCCTCTTTGATGACTAAGAGGGTAATCTTCTGAATTTACAAAATCATAAGGCCAGCTTCTGACCTCTGCAGCCATCTGCGACAATTAGTAACCATTTTATATAAATAAAAATCTAAGTTTTCAAAAAAGAAAAAGAAGTAAATATATAATCATAAATTTATTTTTAAAATGAAAACAAGGAAAGAACCTTTCGTTTAGCATCTCTCCAGAGACGAAGAGTGGAATCTTTGGGAGAGACAGAGTTGAGATATGCGAAGACAGGACCAAAAACTTTCTTCCATGGCTCTCCATTTCGATAATCCATTCTCATCTCTTTTCCCGCGTAATGCGTGCTCGTAAACATCTACAAAACACAATTATTTTAAGGAAACAACATTGTTATTACCAGTTCAACTAAACATGTTTTTCATGCTACAAACAAAAACATTTAGTCATCAAAGGGTTTAGCTAATGTTCTAAAAATCGGACATATACGCGAGCCGGATCACGTGATTAACAATTAACGAAGTTTTGAACATTGAGAATAGCCATCAAAACCTAATTATTTATCATGATTTCTATTTAAGTTCTAATATGATATAAATGGACTCACGGAGAGAGTGATGGGTCCGGCATGAGAGGTGAGGTCTTGCTTGATGGGCCCACCAAGACGGAACTCATCGCTAGGAGTTATCATCCAAAACCCAACCGGTGGGTTCGAAGAGATCCAACCATGCACGTTATTGTCTTTGTCTTCCATCGAGTACATATACTTATCGTCTACCTGCGTTACACCAGATCATTCCCCCATCTTAGTAGGTTCATACTTCGTACTTTTGATTGAACTCATCGAAATGTATCAAGAAACATATAAACCATCCATTCCCGACCGGTACTTTAGTTTAGTGGGTTTTTAGGTGTTGTGTAACTAAATTCTAGATTTAAATTAGTAAATCAGAAAGATTCCGATTTAATGAAATATTATTGTCTAGGTTTATTACTTGTGTGAATTTGGTGGAATATGATCGAAGTTTATAGTATAATGGTTTATACAAGATTTTCGTCGGGTCATTAATTAGTTATACTATTTGAATCCAAAAATATTCATATGTGAGTTGTCGACGGTAAAATGGTTTTTAGTATATTAATGATAAGATCAAAATAGTATAAAATAATAATTAAGTACTATTGTATTTCCAAATTTATGATATTTAAAAATTTAAATACGCAAAATCAAAACTCTATTTTTCTAGATAAAAGTAGACGTTATGCACGATGGTTATTTTGGAATGGTATAATATAAACTTCTTAGTTTCCAATTTAAATATTCGACTAATTATTGGGAAAAAAAATCGTGAATAATTTTAGTTTTATACGTATCAAATTAAAATGAATAATGTAAATGCAAAAGTATTATATACGGAGTATAAAAGTAGGTGCATACATACCTCTCCTTTGAACATAGGGTTCTCTGGATTTGTCAAAAGAACAGCTTCTTTGTAAGCTAATTGCTTAGCATTGTCTCGATCCGCCATCGATGGCATGCTTCTCTGCCGATCATCAGATATCGCCATGAAATCAAATCTGAAATTTGCATCCCAAAAATCACAAAAAGATTCGCTAAATGGACAGTTTAAATTGGCATTTAAGTAGATATATCATTAGTAAAATGTATGGTTACTTTTTGGGGTTGAGCCTGAAGACGATCCTGATTTGGTCCATGTCCACATCGGGCCAACCTTCTAACCTCTCCAATATACCGTACATGTATATTCCGGAGACACCACTTCGAATAATATATCTTTAAGAAAATTTACATTTCACTACAATTATTTACTGTGGAGGTCATAGTTACATAAATATCTCTTAACAATAATTGACGTACCTTTTATCTACGTTTAGGGGGACCAAGGAGCCACGTTTGGAGATTGTCCACGTTCTTGTAAATGAAATTTCAATTTGTTCTTCGTTCTTAGTTATGATTTCAAATTTAGTTCCTTCTAATCTACGAACCATACACAAAAAATGTAAAAATGTTCTAAAAATGGCTGCGATATATTATGATATTTTAACAAAATAAGACAACGAGAGTTTTTGAAACTCACTTGTCAATTTCCAATTTCTTTTCTGGTTCATACCAGGCTACGTCCCAATACCTATTTCCATAATGATTTATCCAAAAAATGCAATTGGATGTTATTAAAATTTTATATGCATATTTATATGAATTTTTTAAAAATATAACATATTTGTTCTATAATACAAGAATTTTGTTATAAATTCATATGTTACAAGATTTAAACAAAAAAAATCTTACCCGCGATCATCAATTTCGTCGTCCAACACATTATCGATGCCTTTGTATTTGATACCAGTTATTAAGCCTTGTGGACTCGAAAAAGTAACTTGAATAATACCATTATCAACTACCACCTTAAAACCAACAAAATTCTTATTATATTGTTAAAAACAAAAATCTAAAATAAGAAGATGTGATTATTTATTACCTTGTCATGACTAACTCTACTTAGCTGAACTGTTAATCCGGCTGGTATGCTTTGTCCAGGCTTTGTGATGTTAAGTTTGTTTCTGTAGTTAACAAAATTGTAGCAAAATGATAAATTATTTTGTTCAAATCCTAGAGACAGTAATTAATTAAGTATCTTGGATTAGTATATCATGTGTTTGATTCATTCTCTTAGTCAATATAAAATAACATTAACCTTATTATTAAAAGTATTTAAAGAGATAAGAAAATTCAAATAACTTTCTAACATTAGAAATAAAATTTACCAATTTATATGATTTGAAGACAATTTGGTTGACTCTTTGTTCGATTTTAAAAGCTTCAACTATGGTGGTTTTTAACCCAAAAAAACCATAGTGGTTACTTTTTATTCGATTTTAAAAGCTTCAACTATGGTAGTTTTTAACCAAAAAAAAAAACTATAGTGGTTTATTAATTATAATATGATACGAACTCCACTTGAACGGTCAACATTAGTTGAAGAGTGTTGAAGACGAAAAGAAGAATTCCAATGAGGGGACAAAAATATCCATCATGGTATTAAAAGGCATAAAGTTCCCCATAAAGAACATACTTGTTACATAAATAAGTTGCTATATATATATATATATATTATTGAACGAAAAACGTACAAATATATTTGTATTCTGTGTGAGAACAGAGAAGAAGACAAAGTAGTTTATAAAAATAAAAGACATGTAGGCCGAAAGGTGAAAAATCTATCCAATATTTTTCTAAGGTGTGTGATTAAAAATAAAAAGAAACGAAATGTTGAATAATAAATAAGACCAAATCCTTAAACAAATATACTTTGTTTTTCTTGTTCTGTTGTTTACCGTTAGTAACTTTTTTTGACACACGTCTCGTGACAATCTCGGTTTCGAGATTCTCTTCTTTAGATATTTTTACGGTATAAAATTTGTATGTGTGGTATATGTATAGTAGATATAAACACAAATTAAAGAAAGCAATCAAGCATTGGCAGTGTCATTACCAACGAAACTTCAATTATGTTTTTTTTGTAAAACATTAAATTATACTAGTCAAGGAAACCAAAACGAACGAAAACAATTATAAGCCTTTAAATTTGTTTATCTTTGATATTACTATGGGATGTATCATTTTTTGTATCTGATATGATTTTTTAATGAATGAATTCGATGTTTTAAAAAATATATATATAAAGCCTTTTCCCATAGCGATTATCTAAGAAGTTAATACGGAAATGGAATAAAGGAAACCTTTTGCTTTCTCTTTAATGTTTGTTTATTGGGTATGAGCTCAAATTAAAGCTAAACATGTCTAGTTTGAACTATACATATTTTTTTCTTAAGGCTAACAATTTTTATAATCATATAATTTCTTCATGAACTAAAAAAAATTTGACAGGTGAAATATTACAAAACAGTACACCAGAGTCTGATGAAAAAAGTTAAGAACCTCTATTTGTCCATATCAGTAAGTTTGACATGTGAACTTGGAAATTAAAAGCTTGTGAAATTAATTTTTGCATTAAAAACAAAATAAGGTAAAAACCAGATGGGTCAAGAAAAAACCCGACCCGACACAAAACAGAGTTGGGTTTAGAGAAAACATACTGCGATTTCTGAGAATGAACACTTTGAAGAAGAAGAAGAAGAACTAGGACGATGACCCGACACAACTTATTTTCCAGAGCTCCGACTTTCATCTCCGCCACAATTTTCTAAACTTCCGACATAGAAACCAAAGTTAAGGCACAGATACGTATTTAAAACATACAAATACTTGTTTTTGTTTATATAGACAAAGATTTAAGGAATCTTTTTAACGATTAACTTAAAATGGGTGAAATTAAAAAAAAAAAACATTTAAGTACCTTTTAGATTTTCTTCTGAGTTAGGTTTCTTGGGAAGAAAAAAATTTGAGGAATGCAGAAGAAGAAGAAAGAAAGGCTTTTCCTATGAAGAAGGTAATCTCTCTCTCTCTCTTAAATTTACTGATTATTCGTTTTTAGTTCTCACAATAATCATAGGATTAGAATCTTAAGTAGCTTTATAAATCGTGAGAATCTGCATTCTGATGTGGGGAGGTGTACATTTTTATGTCTATATACGGTGTATGTATATGTTATATGCGCGTACATAATTGATCTAGACCATCTTAATGTTGCAGGTGTGACTTTTTGTTGCCTAACCTTTTCATCTTTTTTTTTAAGCAAACAAGAAACTTGAAAGAAAAATATACTATTAAATTACTCAAAAATAGAGGAAAATATTATATGATTTTGTTTCAACTAAAAAAATATTATAAGAACTCTCTAACTAATACATTCATGACATAAATAATAAAATGTATGCACCAAACATAAAATAATGATTATGGTTATGTTCGTTTGACAGCCGCATACGGTTGTGGTTGTGCTTTACAACCTGCAGTCTGCAGTTCTTGTTTGTTTAACAGTCGTATGTCTGGTCGCAACACCAACCGCAGAATCCTGTGTCAGACAAATAAACAGAAATTGGACGCAACTGTAGCCGCAACAATACCAAACGCAATAGTACCAGACGCACCGCCAGATCTTTTCAGCGGCTAAAAATTCTTGACGCAGCGATTTATGTTTGTCGCAGTGTTTGGCCGCAGAAAACTGCAACTGGTAAACGAACATCGTTTGGCCGCAAGCTGCAGCCGCATAAAATTGATGCTGTCAAACGAATAGGACTTATATCTCTCATTTTCGTTGAATGAAAGATTTTTAGATTCATAAGTCGGAAGTTCAACACGCGCTTAAAACGAACAATATCACATTATCTTGTCTCTAACCTAAAAAAAATAAACGAATTTTGATCGAGAAATCTTTCATTAAAAAGTATTAACAATATGTATTTAGATTTAACAAACAATAAATCGGAACGAGACTTTGCGAGAACAAAATGTGGAAGGGAATAGAGTGAAAGAGAGAGGTAACAAGAACAAAAAAGAATTAGCAACTAAAATCAGGTCTAAAATATGTTTTGAACTTCAGTTATAAATGGGAAGGGAAATTAAGGTACATTATACAAAATGATTATATCTCTCATTTAAAAAAGTTAAGTATTGTTTTTAAAAAATAAGTATTGTTTAACAACAATATTTAACCATTAAATAGTGATTATGTCCTGCTATATTTTTTAATAAATAATATTTTCAATTTAATAATTTATCCAAATGGAAATTAGGAATATTCCTCCCAAAGAGAATTTAATTAAAAGTTTGCCCCAATTGGAAACCGCATTCCTGTAATGAGACTGAAATCGAGACCGGCCGGACAGAAATTTTCTCCATCCTAATTAACATTTACCATTACTCCTTTTGTTTTGTAATTAATAGTATTTTACACTTGAATTTTTATTTTTAAAAATGTCACTTTACATCTCTAATGTAATTTTTTAAACAAAATACTAATTTATCTTCTATCCAAAACTAAAATATTTGAATTTTAGTTAATATCAATTAAATATAACATATTAAATAAAGACAAATTTGTATAATTGTATATTTTCTTAATTTACGTGAAGAATGACATTCTTTAAAAAACATTTACATTCATACTTTTTTTTTTTGAAATTTCCATTAATACATTCATACTCCATAAGTTCATGTCGAAATTGTCAAATATAGCCTTACCTCATTGTCCCATGCGCAAAAAGTTTCCGCTTCTTTTATTGTCGTTTCATGATGTAATGAACTTGCTGAATCTCTGCCTATAATTTGTTGTCCAAGTTTCACATAAGTGTTTTGGCATTTCATTTATTCTCAATAGATATAACGTCTAAATTTTAAATTTCATTTGAATATGGCAAACTCTATAAATTTGAAAGGAACTAAATTTTACCAAGAAATGGCTGCCAAAATTAAACTCCATTTCTAATATATATTGTAAAGAGATATGAATTCGGCAATTTCTCCTTTTTCTAGATTTTGAATTTTGAAAACTCTCAACCAGTAATATCAAGGCTATCTGTTTGACGGTGATTTTCGACACTAGTAGAACGGTAGCTTGCTGGCGTCAAACTGTGCATCTAATACTCTTGTTCCTCCGCCACCTCCGCCTTTCACCCAACAAATAAAATCATCGATGGTGTAGATCTGAGCAGTTGAAGACCTTGACAGAGATATGGTGGTGTTGTCGGTATTTGAGGACGGTGTTCACTCTCCCTCCATGCTCCTTTGTCTCGTTTTCTCTGTTTTTGGCTAGATAAGATTCTTCCTTGATTGATCTACTTTGCTTCTCGGCGGCGACGTGTCTACTCTTCCGGTATGTTGCGGCTGAGCCGAGTTACGGTGGTGGCTCTGGTTAACAGTCATGTTTCCGACCACTAGAAACATCAGAATAAAGTGGCTTCAGCCATCTCAGACAGTCGACGAGCCTCTACCAGATCTGATTCCATCTCGGATGAATTCTGAAATCTACCATTTCCGCCTATCTCGGAACCTCTTTTCGAAGAGATTGTTTTCTTCAGGTGTAACGACTTGTCATCGCCGAGATTTTTCTTTCAGAAGCAGCGACGATGGGTGTCTACAGGAGTTGGGGCTAGCTTTTTGCTAGTTGTTCTATAATTTCTCTCGGTATCAAACCGAAGATCTTTGTCCACTCTTTCCAAATTGCTCCACCAAGCACCGTTCTCAATTGTTTTTCCTCTATTCCACGATGTCTCTGAAGCCAGCTTCGCATCTGCCATCTTTTTTCCTTCTACCCTTCGCCGCGATCTGCTTTGGGCTCTACACCCGAGAAAAAGTTGATTTCAAGCTTAATCTCTTGTTTCATTGCCGTCTTCGATACCGACTAGGAAAGCTCATTTTTCTCTACCATCACACCAGTCCCTCCCCTTTTCTTCTCTGGCATGTCCCTATGTTTCAACTTCCCAGAGTTCACTACTATCGGCGCCATCCTCTGTATCTGGTTAACTTTGGGCCCCTCATACGGCTCAATCGCTTCGAGAGTCTCCTCGGCCTTCTCGATTGAAGATTTGTTCATCATCTTAAGATTGTCGCATCTACCTCCCGGGGTGATTCTGGTGATCTTAGAAGCTTCAACCTCCCTTTTGGTCTTCAAGGCCGAAGAATTACTCATCTCCACAGCTCACTGGCGCGTATCTCCCTTCTCATCGGAAGTTTCCGCCGCTCACCACTGTCTAGTTCTAGCCAGAAACCCTAATAGTTTGGGCCAAGATTCTAAGTTTTCCTTACTGGCCTGACAAGCCCTTTAAGCATTATGAGCCTTCCTCTCAACCCATAAATGCCTAAAAATGAAGCAGTTTTTTCCATCATATGGGCCTTGAATGAATCACTTTATATTTTGGACATCAGAAATTTTTTAGATGTCCAAACTAAATAATTTTCCTCCTGTATAGAAATATCATCAAGACCCTTTTGTTTTTGTTCCAACCCAATGATATTCATTTTAGCCGGTTCTCTCATTATTTATGTTGAGGTTCATTACACGGTTATTTTGGGTCCGTCGATCCATATATTTCAATTATGTGTTTATGTGGATAGGAAGTTTTTTACTTCCTCTAAAATCCGTTATGATGAAGAGAATTATGGTATCTCTCTTCTTCATAGAGTTGGATGCTAATTTGATTGCGGTGACAGTAGTAAGAGATTAAGGAGTTGCTCCTCCGCCGTTGGCATCCAAGCACCCGTTCATCTCGGATTTCATAAGAGTCTTTTCTCGTCCTATTGTGATCACTCTTTTCAGGGATCGAGTGTCTCGACACTTCGGACTCAAGTTTGGATTATCAAAATACAATGGATACTTTCGTATTTTTCGTGTGGTATTGTACCTCCCGAAAGACGACCATCAAGATTTGGTTAGCCTTTTACCAATTCGAGTGGTTTATTTCTTCGGTGTGTTCCGCTTGTTCAAGATTCCTAAGTTCTAGGTTTTTAGAGTATTGTTCTAGATTTTTGTCTCGGATTTGTTTTTTTATGTATCTAATCTTTGTCCGGATAATATGGATCGTTAGAATAATATTAATCCGTGTTTTCTTTTCCTATGTAGACTTTTTAGATTTTATTAACCGTTAACTTATTATATGGGGTTTGACGACAAAGAGAAATATATATATATATATATATATTGTAAAGCTGTTTTTATTGACATCCAATGCAAACATCCAAGAAATTGGCTGCTAATTATATGTCAAAACTATTAGTTTTCTATAAGGAAACTCGTCAATCGGTCAGAGTAGGGTCAACTTTACGTACCTTACGCGAAGTACCAAAATTGTAAACCAAACATTTAATTACCGAATGGCACTAGACTTTTTAATTTCTTTAACGACGACTTCCATAGGGACTCACCGATAATATAAATACATTAGAAATATTTGTGTTAGAACATTCAAGTCAGTATCACCAAAACGACGGACGACTTATGTGCTTTACCAATTTTTTAAAAGGTAATGGTATAGATTGACTCAAATTGTAGAGTTAATTGTTTGTTTGATTTATCTGTATTTTGGTAAATTTGAAAATGGTTAGACAATAAAACTAAATATTTATTTTTATAATTACGAAAAAATTTTATTTATATTTTTATGTTTTGTAATTTTTTTTTTACGTATGTTAAAAAAAATTTCGTCAAAAAAAAACTACCACTACCGTCACCGCCATCACCGACGCCGTCACCGTTGCCGCCACCGCTGCCGTCACCGTCGCCACCACCACCTTTGTCTAAAAATAAAAAATTCAATAAGTTTGTCGTAACTACTCAATAAGTCTGTCGTAACTACTCAATAAATCTGTCGTAACTACTTAATAAGTCTGTCGTAACTACATAACTCAATAAGTCTGCCGCAACTATTCAATAAATCTGCCGTAACTACTTAATAAGTCTGTCGTAACTATATAACTCAATAAGTCTGCGATAACTACTCAATAAGTCTGCGGTACTACTCAATAAGTCTACCGTAACTACTCAATAAGTTTGCGATAACTACCCAATAAGTCTGTCGTAACTACATAACTCAATAAGTCTGCGACAACGTTTCAATAAGTCTGCGATAATTACAATAAGTCTGCGGTAACTACCCAATAAGTTTGTCGTAACTACATAACTCAATAAGTCTGCCGTAACTACTCAATAAGTCTGCCGTAACTACCCAATAAATCTGCGATAACTACCCAATAAGTCTGCCATAACTACATAACTCAATAAGTCTGCGATAATTACAGTAAGTGTGCGGTAACTACCCAATAAGTCTGATGTAACTACATAACTCAATAAGTCTACGATAACGTTTTAATAAGTCTGCGGTAACTATCCAATAAGTCTGTTGTAACTACATAACTCAATAAGTCTGCGATAACTACGAATAAGTCTGCGGTAACTACCCAATAAGTCTGTCGTAACTACATAACTCAATAAGTCTGCGACAACATTTCAATAAGTATGCGATAACTACAGTAAGTCTGCGTTAACTACAATAAGTCTGCGATAACTACAATAAGTCTGCCGTAACTACATAACTTAATAAGTCTGCCGTAACTACTCAATAAGTCTACCGTAACTACATAACTCAATAAGTCTGCGATAACTACAATAAGTACGTGGTAACTACCCAATAAGTGTGATGTAACTACATAACTCAATAAGTCTGTGACAACGTTTCAATAAGTTTGCGATAACTACAATAAGTTTATGGTAACTACTTAATAAGTCTGTGATAATTACAATAAGTTTGCGGTAACTACTCAATAAGTCTGCGATAACTACCATCACTGCCACCGTCACTGCCACCGTCGCCGCCACTACCACCGGCGCCGCAACCGCCACCACTACCGCCACCGCAGCCGCCACCACTACCGCCACCGCCGCCGTCATCGTCGCCACCACCGGCACTGCCACCGTCGCCACCACCTTCGTCCAAAAAAAAATTTCAATAAGTCTGCAGTAACTACTCAATAAGTCTGTCGTAATACATAACCCAATAAGTCTGCGGTAACTACTCAATAAGTCTGCGGTAACTACTCAATAAGTCTGTCGTAACTACTCAATAAGTCTGTCGTAACTACATAACTCAATAAGTCTGTCGTAACTACATAACTCAATAAGTCTGTCGTAACTACATAACTCAATAAGTCTGCCGTAACTACATAACTCAATAAGTCTGCCGTAACTACATAACTCAATAAGTCTGCTGTAGCTACATAACTCAATAAGTCTGCGACAACATTTCAATAAGTCTGCGATAACTACAATAAGCCTGCGGTAACGAAATAAGTCTGCGGTAAGTAAAATAAGTCTACGGTAACTAAATAAGTCTGCGGTAACTAAATAAGTCTGCGGTAACTAAATAACTCTGCGGTAACTAAAATAAGTCTGCAGTAACTAAGATAACTCAATAACTCTGCGGTAACGTGAAATAAGTCTGCGATAACGTTAACTGAATGATATTTTTGTAATTTTTTTTCGCGCTGGAATTAATCATTAATGGTACTATCGTAATTATTTTATTTTTTACACATCATTGTAAAAATATGTTTGGCATTTAGACTCTACTTTTAACTCGAAAAATACACAAATCATTCTAACAATTAAACTACAATTTTGGGTCAAACTGGTCGTCGTCCCATTTTTTAAAGCAAAGCCTCAAAACTCAACACTATTCATCTCAGTAAAGAATTATCTCGAGTCCTTTATTGCCGAACTTGTTGGAAAATGTAAGGTAAACTTTTTTTCTTCTTAAGTAAAATGATCTCTTCATTAATCGATTTCAAATATTCAACTTGACTATATCAGTTTTTCAGAGAAAACCAATTTGACCGAATCGCATGTTTGAACGCAGATTGTGATACAACAACAGTATTAATGTAAGCCAAAAATATAGTTCCACATAAACAATATATTACAATAACTACAAAGAGGAATATATTACAATGTAATTTTAAATCGATAAATTAACAAAAACACTGTTTTAACCATGAATTTCTAATGTCTTTTATAGTATTATATATGTAAAAACATATCAAATATTTATCGCTAACATGTCGATATGGGTATGGCTTTATTATCGACACATAATTATTATTTTTAGTTTTTATGTGGATATCAATCATGTTTAAATAGTATTCTTATTTAGAAAAATCCAATTTTAATAAATCTATAAATTAGTAGGAGTACAAAATGATTTTATTTGGAAAAAGGTTAACAAATATTTTTGAGTTATTTTTGTATAATTTAATCTAATGGGTTAGTTCGTAAGTTATCAAATTGGTCAAACAAAATAGAATATGACATAATACCGAATAACGGTCTTAATTTGACCTCCACATCTCCCCACCCCAAACGAATACTAAGTATATTTTTCTTAGGTATAGAATATATAGAAATCTCATGTTGACAAAAAAAAGTTCAATGGTGATTAGGTAATAATAAGATGATCTAACGCTTCTACTTTTGAATTACTTTTCGATAACTTTAAGTGATTTTGAGAGGTTAGTGAGTCTAAATATTTGATTTTTCTTACTTTCATTGCACATAGTTTTTCTTACACATACAATTCTCGATACAATTAGAATGATCTAAGATGCTTTTGTTTACCACCTATACACGCGCGAATAAAAAATACGAAAGCATTAGAAAAGTGCTTATATTAGTACTATTTTTTTTTACATTAGTACTATAATATCATATTCTCATAAGTGGATAAATTAAATCAAAAGAAGCTGACAAAACTAAAACTTAAAATAAATTTTCAGCAAAAAAATTGATAAAGAGAGTAAAGCCATCCACCATTAAAATAAAACTAACGATGGCGCATCAAGCCGACCCACTATATACACACAATGATACAAATATATAATTAAATAAAAATACCAAACGACGAAAAAACTGTACTTATATAGCTGTAAGCAAATTAGAAATTTAGTTTAGCATACGTATAATAGCGATAGTAAAAGATTATATTATCATAAAAAGAATGAAGATAAACATAAAAAGCGAGAAAGGTACGTGGTTTCGTTGGTGCAAGAGAAAAAATTTAAAGTAGGTTAGTTAGAATGGTGGAGAGTCTATTTAGTTTTCATTTTTCCATTTTTGAGAAAAGAACAAATTTACATTTAATATTCATATGCAAAAGTCAAATCTGGTTAAGTTCTTCTTCCCTGTAAACATAAGTTTGTGTTTTTCAACGCACCGTAAGGTTAAAGTTATTAAACGCATATGTAGTTTTTTTTTCTTCTAGTTAATGATATTGATATTAATATTATAGTGTTAGTTCGATATTGTTGAACCTAGATTTTGATACTCATGGTCATGGGGCTGATGGCTCTATGAACGATTCAATATATTTTTTCAAATAATTTCAGCCTATTAAAATTGAGTTTTCCTCTTTTTTTTTTTTTTTTTCTTAACTTTCACAAATCGTAATTTGGGAAAACATACTTCAAACATGTAATACTTTTTTGTTTCTATTAAAAATAAATTAGAGGATACAAATTGTTACCTAGATGAATAAAGTAGGTTGAAGAAATCATCCATCTCAGTTTTCACCATTTGAAAAAAATGTTGAAAAAGTGATTCAACCCATTCAACTAATTTTTTAAAAAATAAAGAAATTTTGTTCAAAATAGATAAAACCACGTTTTGTTTTATTTATTTATGTGGTTTTAATCTAAGCTTTAAGTGTTAGTTTAAAGTTCATCCGAATTTTCAGGATATATATATATATGGAACAAACAAAAAAAGAGGTTCATTTAATTTAGTAGATGTTCACATAAAATATCAAATTACAAAAATAAATCATACGCCTCATAATGACCTATCCCACGATTTCATGACTCTAGTTGAAGTTCTGAGTCCTGACTCTTCTCGATGCTGAGACTAGGTTTCTTGAGATCTTATTGTCTCTACAACCAAGTTCCATCTTCAAAGACAGATTTATGCTTACCGGGAAGAGCCTCGAGATTTTTTTTGTTGCATCAAGTGCTTCCTCTCTCAGATGCGCCTTCTTTCTATTGCTGATCACGCGGCTCCCACACAACTATTAGGCGACCTGATCTCACGGTTCTCGTTCTGCAGATATCGACATGTCTAACATGATGTCATCAACGACTTTTGAGTCCCTGGTGGCTTTTCTGTTTTGTCTTTGTTAACCTTTGTTATGTATAGGATTATATATGGCAACTCTAATATTCTCAAAACTCTTCTCTTTTTTTTTCCTCAAAGTACTTTATTAATTAGCCGTAGATAAATTCTCAAACTCTTCTTGCAGTAAAAAAGAAAACCAAAAAATCTTAATTGAATTTGACCTACAACAAGATCCAGTGATTTGTTATATTATAATTGGTTTTATAAAATGTTATCAATATCTCTACAAATAAAATATATTATGTCTTAACTCTTAACCACAAAAGTGAGGCCATATATCGAGAGTAAAATGATGGTATTGAGCGTAAAATAAAAGTAAAATGATTCATTTACTAGGAAAAAAATAATCAAAACGTTCTAGTTTTCGGATCATATCTCTCTTATATGCTACTCTGTTGTTGTTCCTTCACTCTTTTAAACTGTCAACGTATATAAATTCAAAATTTTCATATTTAACCTTGTTAACTTGGAAAAGAGAAACAAAAAAACACAAGAGAAAATTGATCATATATATATTTGTCATCAAACTCCATATATTAAGTTATCGGTTTACAAACTCTCCTAATAAAGAAATCTAAAAATGCATTGATGTGTTTACATGGGAAAAGCAAAATGCACGTATTTTTACACATTTCGCAAAATAATTCGCACGGATATAATCACAACGCGAAATACATCTAATCCTAAAGGACTTAAAAACTTCTCTAAATAACAAGAAATCTCTCAGTTATGTTGCAAATGACGGTCAATTCTCCTGGTTTGTCGTTATATCAATGAGGTCTGAACAATCCGTAACAAAAAGCACATCGATAAGGGGAATATCTGCCATACACTTAATTGTCCATACGAAAACCTCTAGCTCTGTGTGCAGGGGAGAAAGACACCTTTTGCATCCTTTCAGACCAATTGTAGAATCTCTTCACTCTTGGTAACGATCTAACCTTACCCACTTTTGTTGTCCGAATCATGCCAAGATCCATTAATAAAGCAGAGAAGGGTGTCTTTGGGTAGCTTCGCCTCTTGTTCCTGCACGATCACGTCTTCGCACGGGGCCTCCTTTGTGTTTACTCATCTCCAACCTTCCTCCTCTCGAATGGCAGTATCTAATGTGTCTCGCGGATGCTCATTAACGTTCTCAAAAAATTTTCAGTTTGTCGCCTTCTAGATATGCCACATTACCCAAGGAAAAATCTTTAAACTCTCCTCGTTTGCTCCTAATCTTTTCCTATCTAGTAAAGGAAATCCATATTGTAAAATAAGGATTACGAGGGGAAAAAAGCTGGAGCCGAGGGAATGCTTGACAGTTCCTAAACTTGTCTTGTCGAGGGACAAACAAAAATCAAGTGATTAATCATTTTTTCCTCTGCGCCACACCATGGGCATTCGTTGTCATTCCCAATATGACGAGAGCATATGTGTTGGCATGAAGCCAAACAACATTGGATGCATTGCCACACGAAATGCTTTACCTTCAGTGTAGTTTTTAAGTTCCATGCTTCCGCCTTGAGTGTCGTGACACTCGGTCCCTGCAGAGGATGATCGCTTGTCGGACGAGAGAGAGCTCTCGCGGTCCAATATCCCGACTTTACGGTATAGTTGGCAGATTTGGTTAAGGACCAACTATAACCATCGTTTGATGCTTGTCCGCTTAGTTTAATCCCTACAATCAAGGTAATATCTTATGGTGGGAATAGTTCCCGTAGACGGTCCATTTCCACAGCTTGGTATCAAAATTGATTAGGGTATTAACAAAGCCACTAGGGTCTCAATCTTCGATCAGACTCATCGGAGGACGTGGTGGATTATTAGGGATCCAAGATTCTGTCTAAATATTCGTACCAAAATCTGAGCCAATCATCTTTTTCAGCTTCGATTCAGAAGAAATTTAGCTGCCATCATATTACATTATCCATAAAATTGGCAATTTGACATTAGTATATACGTGGAAAAAGTTGATCATATATTTAGAAGCATCAATTCATCTATTTACGCTTTTAGAGATACTCGACGTTAAATTCAGTCTATTACGCAAATAGAATTGGGATTTTTATTTTATAAATGATCATTGTAAAAATCTGACAAAAAGATAGTTTTGACTTTTGAGATAGTACGTCAGCATGACGACAACTAGTAAGACATCATGTTTCTGGTGACAAACGAGTACTTTATGTCGATTCGTCTATTGTTGTTTAGTTAGCTTATGTTCTATTAATTTCACTCAAATAAAAAATGTAACGGTGCTAATTTTTTGTATTGAGTTCCTCTGCTCACGTTAAATTGTAGCAATTTTTAAATTGTTTTATTCAACTGACATAAGGTTAGTCAACATAACAAGTAACTTTGAATACATCTTCGACATGATTGAATAAAGTGTACCTCGTTTGGGAAGAGGTAAGTGCGATAAGATTCTCTCTTTTAAAAAGGAGGATGAAGAAAAGGATCTCTCATGGCCTCGACATAAGAAAAACTGAAGTGGAGGCGATGCGTCTTGGTACACCAAACTTGGTTGGAGATTAAAATCGGATCCATACCAAAACAAAAATTGTAAGATGAAGTTCGATGGATAACAAGATGGTGTCTTATCAGAAGCACATGCAAAGGCGGTATCCGATCTGAACCCGAAACCCGAAAAACCAATCTAAAAATTCGAAAATACATAACTACCCATAGGAAATACCCTAATTCGAGGATCCTATCTTTTAAATGTGAGTTTTGTATGTGTAATATACACAAACCCAATCCAAATCCAAACAAAAAAAATCTGAATCCGAACCCGATTTAAATCCAAACCCAAAACCCGAATGCCCACCCTTAAGTGATACCAACAAAAATTGCAGTAGATCAAATGGTTTTTACATGCGGCGCGCGTCCAAAGTTTGAGTTTTGCCCAAGGTTCGACTCTGATATTTTGTGATATAACTAATATAACTAGTACAACTAGAACACTGGTATAATTGACACTGAGATTTATTGGTACAAATAAGTATAACTATGTAAAGTATTTGAGAAATATAATCACATATAGTAGTGCTTGTAAATGATGTTAAGAAAAATGTGATAATTCAAATGGCAACGACCCTCGCGCGAGAGATTTATGGTTCGAATCTCATCTTTGTTTTAGTACAACTGGATATTACTCGTTACAACTATATTCATCATTTTAGTTGAAAATAAAATAAGGGGTAAAATCGTCAGTACATTAATTAAAGTGGCACGTTAGATCAAAAATTCTAAAAAAATAGCATTTCAGACTTTGAACTCTCCAAAGCCACCAAAAATGAGTTTGCTCTAGATATGTCACAGAAGTAAGGAGGCGGTGATGGAAAGTGGAGGAAATATGACCAGAAGTAAGGAGACGGCGATGGAAAGTGGAGGAAAAATGACCTTCAGCCACGCCGACGAAGAAGGAGAGCGAGAGTGAGATCACATGAACCTTTTCCGAAGACCTGATGCAACAGAATTGACGTGAGAACGAGGGGACAACCAACAGTGAAATATGCGGTTAAGTGGAGTAATCTTCAGCTTTAATCTGAACCAATATCTTATTCACCAGCGGTTAGAATAGCAGATGCGGCTGAAAGAGTGTGAGGTTGCCTGAAATCCCGTGGAAATGAGGTGCGGTGGTGGGAACTGAGGGATGGAGAAAATACGTGGTGCAGAAGAATTAATCTCCGGTTTGAAACCGAGAAAAGATATGACCCAGTGAACAATATGTGCTTCATGAGGTGATTGTCGTAGTGAGTAGGGGTCCAATAAGTGGCAAATTGTGGATGGGCTTGAGCATAATCATGAGGCCCAAAATGAGAAAGGTATGGCGTAGGGTAGAACTTACCAAACGAAGATGGTACGTACTACCAAGGCGAAGTATGCGGGAAGGAGGAAGCGTTGTAGTAGCCACCGCCGCCATATCCAGAGCCGCCGAAATTCCGGAAGCCATCGGCGTTGTTCCCTTAACCAGAATTGGAGCCGCCAACATTATGATAGCTTCTGGAACTGCCGGAGTTGTGATAGCTTCCGGAACCACCGGCATTGTTGAAGCCGGAGTTGGAGCCGCCAGGAGAAGAAGTCTGGGGCGACACGTGAACTGAATTTTCAGAGACTAATAAAACATTTGGAGAGGATGCGTGTTGACAGTGTGTTGCTGCAGATCGTGTGTGCTTGAGGAGACGACCTTCTTCGGCAATGAGAATCGATCTGGTGGTGAGGAATGTTGGAAACAGCGTGCGGTGGCGGTTGACATTATGAATACCTTCGAACTTCTCCGAAAGTCCATTGAGACAGTGCATCACAAATGCGAGATCGGATACAGAGAAATCAACATTCGAGAGAAGATCCGAGAGGTTCTTCAGTTTGCGACAATACTCTTGGACTCTCCAATGGCGATTGTGCGGAGCTGTAATGCTCGATTTTCCTTGTTGTCACAAAACATGGACTCGATCAAGAGCCAAAGGTCGTGGGTTGTGCTCTTGGGTTTGAGAATTTTCTCAACCAACGAATCGGTGATGGTCCCATAGATCCACATCTTAACGAGACTAAATTTATATGCTAATTGAAGTTTGACTAAATTTATATGTTAGACCATTTTTAATCTAATAATTCGATAGGAAACATTGGTTTATATCCCAATAATATAGTATTAAGCTTGGTTTTGTTTGAAAACAAATTAGAGCCCAATTTTATGTTTTTACTTTAAAACTGACAGTCTTATTAGCATTAGTATCGGTAATGAGCTACATCTCATTGATAAACGTCACAACTTAAAATTATAATATATACTATTACAAGTTTACAACCAATGAGCATACTATTATGCATACCAAATAATAGTTCACTTAACGTGCGACATATCTTATATTCAAAGATTAAGGGGGGTTTATTGGTTTAAGATTTTTTAAAAGTTAAAAGTTTTTACGATTACTGTTATATAATTTTGAATTTCCAACTCTATTAAAGTTATGTGTTATTGGTTTTAGTAGTTTTTAAAAATTTTGTTTATAGTTTTTTTAATTCATGAGTTATTGGATTGAAGATTTTAGAAATTCAATCAAACTTATGTGTTATTCAAACAAAATGAGTTTAACTAACTTTATAATTATATTAAAGTCTAATGTTATTGATTGATTGAATTCAAAAATTTTGTTCATATAAAAACTTTTTTTTAAATAATAGATGTTACCATCGATTTTCAAAGTTATTTTCTTTTTACAAATAATTTTTATAAAAACAAAAGTCCATTGACTCTCTCTCTCTCTCTCTCTGATCGTTTGCCATCTTGTTGATAAAATCAAGAACATGGATCCAGCACTCTGTTAAGTCAACCCTAATTTTATGGGTTTCGTTAAAATCCATGTTCACTATGAGCATTTCATGTGAATAAATTTAAGTGGCTAGTTTGGTTTAGCGAGAAGAAGATCAAACAACTGAATCATAGATACCGTACTACTATAGATTGTAGCTGAAATATAAAAGAAATATTAAAAATAATAGGTGAGAATATGTGTCAAAGATATTAGGTGAGAATACATGATATTAGAGTTTATATCAAATAACCAAAGAAAAACTCGGATAATAACTATAAAGTTAATAAAACTCTACAATACAATAATGTGAAAACATGTTTGGTCTATTGGTTAAAGGTTTAAAAGTTTATAAATTAAATATGAGATTTAATTTTCAAATAGCGCAATTTCTTGCAATGTTATAAAAAGGACATATATAACATCCTTGCAGTGTTAAAGAGAGGACATGTACGACATTCCTCCAGTATTACAGATAGAATATGCCTATCATGGTTAAATGATAATTTGATCGTGACACTTGAACAGAAACGAAACCGGCCCAGCCAAATGTAAAATCTCATCTGACATTCACATATTACAGTTTCGCCCCTTTATTTTCTCTTTCTTTCACTAAAGACCCGTTTCTTCTAATCTACTTCTTCGTCGTCTTCAATCACATATCACCTAAAAAACAACCTGCGAGTAAAAGTAAGATAAAAATTCAGAATCTTTTTCTGAGAAAGAAAAGGAAGTGAC
Source organism: Cardamine chenopodiifolia (assembly GCA_963922655.1). Lineage (NCBI taxonomy): Eukaryota > Viridiplantae > Streptophyta > Magnoliopsida > Brassicales > Brassicaceae > Cardamine > Cardamine chenopodiifolia. Next base: position 618,644 of record OZ000486.1, read on the forward strand.
CCTTCGTTCTCTAATCGATTGCTCAATCATTTTTCATATCTGGATTGAATCGAAAAAGGGAAAAATTTTAAAAGCTGTAAGAATCTGAAATCTGTGTATTAATAATGGCGAAAGCAGGAGGGATCACAAACGCAGTAAACGTAGGAATTGCTGTTCAAGCAGATTGGGAGAATCGAGAATTCATTTCACATATCTCTCTTAATGTTCGTCGTCTCTTCGAATTCCTTGTCCAATTTGGTAAAAACCTCTCTCGCTTAGTCAATTTCGTCTATGCTAAATTTAGAAACTTTTTAAGGGTTTTGTTCAAAGAAGGGTTTTTGAAGATTGGGAGATTTATTTTGGTGGTGGGTTTGATGTAAAATTTCAACTTTATGTTAAAAATCAGATTTCATTTGCATTTGGTTGGAAATTATGTTAACTGATACAAAATCATTTGAGCTGAGATACTTTGACTTTCATGTTCTTAGATCCATGGGCTGAGATCTTTGTAATGATTATCTCTTTGATCTTCTTAGCTCCAATTTCAGCTGGTTTTAGACAATGTTTTGTGTTGATGAAAGTTTCTCTTTTGAGCTAAATTGGTTATTCAAAGCCATTAGTGTCTGTGAGTTGCTGTAATTTCTTTGTGTGTGTGTGTTAACAGAATCGACCACAAAGAGCAAGCTGGCCTCTTTGAACGAGAAGTTGGATCTTTTGGAACGTCGCTTGGAAATGCTGGAGGTTCAAGTGAGTACCGCCACAGCAAATCCTTCTTTGTTCGCTACATGAAACACGCATAGCCGATATCGGTTGAAATCGAAACGTCTGAGCCTTTGGCTTAATCAGAAGAAGCATCTTTTGTTGTATGTGTACCGTTGAATGATACTTTTTCTTTGTTCCTATAGCTGTAGTAAACTAGTTGTAGTTCAAAAACATGAATTCCATTCATAGTACTCTGTATCTTTGTCTGTCTATTAAGATCTTTTGAATGACAAATCATTTCATTAAACTCTTGGAGTTGTGCTTACTTCTGCTGTTGATTTATAAACTTTCCAAGGTACCCATTTCAGCTTCTTTGCATCGGTTTTGTATATTCGTCTTTTCTCGTAAAGTGGAAGAAATGTAAAAGCCCTTTTGTTCCCCTTTTTTGCTATCATCAATGGAGGAAGAAGGAGACTAAATAGCTCAAGTTTCATCTTTCCCTTCTTTAGATTCTGTTTGTATATGTGACTTGCATTGTTTTCAGGCTTTGAGGGTTGTCAAAAAGCTAAAACCTTGCTTTAAAACAGAGAGTTAGATTCCAGTAGACTCAGATTAATCTGATCTACATGACATTTTTGTTGACAATACTGCTGTTTTCCGGTACCTGCTAAGGACCGTTGATCATTTTCTTGAATACATTGATGTTGTTTGTGAAAAGATGAGAAGCTTTGCTAAGGCTTAAGGAGCTGTATAGATTCCTCATTGATCTTATTGATAAAGAGTCACAAAAGGTTTATAACAAAAAGCTTTTAGATCTCTAAACTCAAATCATGATTAAATTGTATAGTCTGATCTTTTAATATTGTGACAGGGCAAGAACATAATGTATGATTTATAACAAACCTACAACCAAGACAATATTGAATTGTAGGATCTAATCTTCAACACAAAAGAAAAAAAAAAGGTTCAGTTAACAAAAACAAAAACTTTCCTTATGTCGGCATCAGGACAGATGGCTAGAGAAGATATTGAAGAGATCAAAAACCCAGCTTGAAGCTGCAAATCGGTATGGTTAAAGCCGATTTAGTATATTTGATGCGTTAAAGTAGTTTCTCTTTAGGCTTTTCCCCAAAATACGTTAAAGAAGTTAGGTTTCGAGTCAGATTTCATTATTGTTGCCCGTTTCATCACTTTCACTTTTTTATCTTTCTTGGCAAGAATAAAAACGGATATATGATTGAGGGGCATATGTCTCATTTTAACAATTCGCTTGTGATCACAGACTTGGAAGTCACTACAAATACCAATCTTGAATTGAATTCTTCATTTCACGGTTAAGTCTTTCTCTTCAGTCTCTGAATCATCTTATAAATTCCCGGCGGAGTAGTGAAGTTTCCGGCGATCGGAGGTAAGGTTCCCGTTTAGCTCCTTCGGTTACTTGCTTCTTGTGTAAGTTCGTTGACTTGTTTTGATCTGAATTAAAAAAATCTGATTTTTCTCTTGCATGTGATCTTCCAAATTCATAGATGTTTTTATGCAATTGATTAGATAAAGATCAAAACTTTATGGTCAAAAATCGATAATCACATATTGATTTGCTTAATCGTTTGCAAATTAATAGTCTTTTATTATTATTTTTAATTGTTTTGAAAGGTGAAATTGAAGTGATGGATAAGGAGAAGGATCATGAAGTGGAGTGGTTTGAAGCACAGAAGATAGATATAAGCGTTGACTTATTTGCTGCAGCCAAGCAACAGCTTCAGTTTCTAGCTACTGTTGATAGGAATCGATGGCTCTATGATGGCCCTGCACTTGAATCAGCCATCTTTAGGTTTGATAAGGATCAAGTTTATTAGATAAGTATCAAAGTTAGGATTTTTAATTGTTCAGAGTTGTTTAATGTAAGTGGTTTTGGTATTTTTTTCAGGTACAATGCTTGTTGGCTTCCTTTGCTTGCTAAATACTCTGAGGCATCTCTTAGTAAAGGTCCTTTGGTTCCTCCTCTTGACTGTGAATGGATTTGGCATTGCCACAGGCTTAATCCGGTAAGCTAAAGCTATATTATTGATAGGTTCAACTTTGACTTTGTTGTTGGATGTGTGAGTAAATTGCTTATGATGTTTAAATCCAGGTGAGGTATAAGACTGATTGTGAGCAATTTTACGGGAGAGTTCTCGACAGTTCTGGAGTTGTATCTTCTGTTAATGGGAATTGCAAATTGGAAACTGAAGATTTATGGAAAAGATTGTATCCTGAGGAACCTTATGAACTAGACTTGAATAGGGTAGACTCTGAGAAATCCTCAACTATTGAGAAATGCACCAATTATGATTTGGTTTCAGCTGTAAAGAGGCAAAGCCCATTTAACTACCAGGTATGACTTTGTCGTTAGATCATCATAGCCGCAAATACAAACTTTTGCTGATTTTGTTGACGTGTTAATTACCACAGGTTTCGAGATCTCATGTAAACAATGACATTTTTCTACAAGAAGCTGTTGCTAGATATGAGGGGTTTCTTTATCTGATTAAGAAGAACAGAGAAAGGTCTTTAAAACGGTTTTGTGTTCCAACTTATGATGTTGACATTTTGTGCATACACATCAGTTGCATCCAGTCTCTTACTGTGATGATTTGGAGAAGCTCATTGGTAAAGTGTTGGAGCATGATGACACAGATTCTGACTGAGGAAAAGGTAAGAAGCTTGATACCGGTTTTTCTAAGACGACTGCTCAATGGGAGGAGACATTTGGTACAAGGTACTGGAAAGCCGGTGCAATGTATAGAGGCAAAACACCTGCGCCTGTAACAACTTCTCCTTATGCTTCTGATGTTTTGGCCAACGAACCAACTGCAAAAAAGTATTTTCATAAATTAATCCAATTTCCAGAGGTTGAAGCTGTTGAGGTAGTTTCTTTTTATCCTTTCTCTGGCGTTTTTACTTCCATGTGTTGTGATAATTACAGTTGTGTGATCCTTTTGTTCCTCTAGGTTCTCTTGGAGATTATCGCAGTTAGAAACTTTCCAGATGGACATAAGGGAAAGCTCTCGGTTATATTCAGTAAAACTCAGCCTGATTCTCTTTTCAGTGCTGAACGTAGACTGACCATATTATCCGAGGTTGGGGAAAAGCAAGTTGCTTCTTTCCAGTGTGAACCTACAGGAGAGCTTTGTTTCAAACTTATTTCCTCTTCACCGTCTAAGATACCAGTTTCATAGGGAGCCTAAAAACTTAGGTGTTGTGTCTTTGTCACTAAAAGAGTTTCTATTTCCAGTTGTTACTCAACTCTCTGTTGAGAAGTGGTTGGAGTTAACACCAATTAAAGGTAGTAAAGGAGATCCAAAACCCGTAAGTCTGCGTGTTGCTGTCTCATTTACTACTCCAACTCGCAGTCCAACAGTCTTACACATGGTTCAGTCAAGACAATCGTTCAAAGGCTCTTGCTTCTTTCCAATCATTGGAAAGTCCCGTCTTGCTAAGAGTTCAACACACATTGTTGATGAAACTCAAACAGAGGTGAGTAGTCTCCAAATGAGGTATGGCATTATAGACTACAATAGCTCTTGAAGCATTCCTTGATTCTGTTAAGATAGACTCAAATTGGTTATATACATGATTTTACATACTTGCATTTGTCGTGTTTTAGGAACTCTAGTGAAGGAGCAGCATTTAGAGATGATAAAAGACAAGTGATTGGTATAATAGACTCTGGTGAAACTCATGTGCTGGCAGATTATACTGGAAGTTTTTGGTCTTTGTTGGACTCGAAATGGTCACTTTAGCAAACGAACGCTTCCACTGCAGATGACCCCCTCTTCGAGCTTTTGGGTACTCGAGCGGTATGTTCTGCCATTTTACTCCAAACAAAGAAGATTAATCTTCTTGTTTTGACAATGTTTCTATGCTTTATATTGGATTACAGGTGAAGATTTTATCTGGAAGGAAGCTGGATTATGAACCAAAACACTGCAGAAACGGTAGAAGTGATCAAGATATCTTGACCTTTGTGGAATTCTCTAAGCAACATCCATATGGAAGAGCTGTGGGATTGTTTGATTTTAGATTTGGTTCCGTTGAGGTAAGTGTGAAAGTTTGATTTAACCATGAATTTAACTTCTTCTTTCGCCTTCGCCATGATCATTTGACTCTGTTATTTCGATATGCAGGCGAAAGAGAATTGGTTGGTTCTCCCCGGAGTCGTATCTGCTTTCATACTCAATATTGTTCTGAAGAAAGGAGGATTCAATGTCTTCAATGCCACAACCAGAGAAATAAAAGAGGAAAGCTAATGCTAGCAGCTGCGGCGGTGGTTGTAGTGGAGAATGCGGAAATATGGTGAATGTAGCTAACGCTAGTGTCTGTAGTGGAGAATACGGAAATATGGTGAAAGCAGAAATTGCTAGTCGCTGCGGAGGTGGTTGTAGCGGTGAAATGTGGCCACATGGCGAAAGCAGCAAATGTTAGCGGTTGTGATGGTGGCTGTAGCGGTGAATGCGGAGACATGGCGAAAGCAGCAGGAAAAGCTTGTGGCGGTGGCTGTAGTGGTGAATGTAGCAAAAGCTAGCGGTTGCGGCAGCAGTTGTAGCGGTGAATGCCGAAACATGGTGAAAGCAGCATAGAGAATGCGGAAACGTGATGAACGGTAATAGTTGCGGTGGAGGCGGTTGCGGTAGCATGAAGTTTGTCGGTTAATAAATAAAAGTGTGATATCGCAAACGCCTTAAACGACGCCGTTGCGGCTTGATAATTACTAGCAAAACAGTAAAAATGTAAAATACAAGTAAAGTTGGGTTCTTCTGTTGTCTCGCTCTCGGCTCAAACGATTAGTGTCAGGCTCGCGTTGAGACTTGAGAGTCACGCGTTACAAATCTTGGACTATATAGTTAAGGATCATCTAATTAATTGGGCTTAAGCCTGTTTCTAGTTGGGCCTAAACCTAAAGAGTTTCTCAAGTGGAAAAAGTTAAGATACTGCTCTTTATCAACTGTGTGGATTTGTTCTTCTTAGCTTATAGGAGTTGTAGTGTCCCGACACGTGTGCTTAATACATAGGATACACTCACGTGTACATATGATCGCATGCACGGGATCTTTGACTTTTCTTTCTTTTATCAGTAGACAGTAGACACATGCTCTAACGAGGGACATTTTAACATGTAGACACTTGTCGATTATACATACATTCGTCTTGGTTAAAGCAGAATACTCAATCCTACGGCTGTGGCTTAACTATGCTGATTAGTTTTAAATTTGTTATGAAATTACTAATTAGTAGTAGGAGTGGGCAAAATAACCGAAATAAAAAAACTAAACCGAACCGAACTGTAGTTAGGTGATTTGGTTTAGTTTTGGTTTCACAAAAAAATCGTTTGATTACTATTATTAAAAATGTTTCGCTTTCTATTTGTTCGGTTTAAAACTGTAAAACCGTTCACTTTTTTTAATTTTTAATTTTTTTTATATTTATTTAGTTAAAATTTAATCAATCTATATAGTGATTTAAAATATATTTTATGTATATACATGAATATACTTTCTAATTTTAATATTATTTTTAAAAAACTTTATTCCAATAAGTATTACAGACATATAAATAAAATCGTATAAAAATGATACAATTTATAACACCATTATATATTACAATAATATTTAATTGAACATTATGCTATGCTGGAATATGTTTATGGTTTAATAGGGTTCAAATAGGAGATAACATAATTCAAAATAAAAAATTTATAGTTTTCAAAAAAAATATTTGAAGAAAAATTTATTGTCTAATGGTAAATATGTTTATATTATGTAAAATTTTTATGAAAAATTATGGAAAAAAATTGAAAATAACTGAACCGAAATGCAAATGATATTTAAATGGTTTTAGTTTTTATAAAATAAAAAAATCATAAAGCTAAAAAATTGAAGCAAAACTAAACGAAATTTAGTTTAGTTTTTGATGGTTTTATTTTTTATCAAATCGATAAACCGCAACCAAACTCTAAACTAGAATGATTAGCCCTAATTAGTAATACTAAATAAATTTAAACAAAAATGAATATATAAAGTTGACCGGCATAAGCGGAGCAGTGGGTCCTATTGTCATCTCACTGCCCCGCAAAACCTGTGGCTCAAAGCGACAGGTTTCTTTATTTTTTATTATTAAATATACTACCAGTTACTCATTGGGGTTTTAATTTATAGATTTATACTAATAATCGCTTCACGAGTATAATGATTCTGGTAGTGATCACTGATCGGCCACCTTCTTTAATCATCTTGAATTATGATGCTTTGTCTAGAAAAATGCTGATTCATTTCGATTATGTTCTTTTTCTTTCAAGGTGTACTTTTTAGCTAAAGATAGTCTTTGAGCAATTATTTTTTTAAAACACACTAAACGCTTATAGATATTTGAAAATAACACGTAATTTAATAAATTAAGATAGCATAGTGTAAGATTAACAAAAGTATCTTTAACAACATAAAATAACATAGTTTTAGAATATATTGTTTGTTAAATGCACTAATGCTTAATATAAATTTTGAAAAGTTTACAGGAAATTTAATATTAACATATTTTAATGGAAGGTTTACCAAAAGATATCTATTTCTTATTTTATCAACAATTATCTAAATAAATTAATATTTAACTGGTCATGCATAATAATAGTTTATCAAGATCACTAAGATTAAAGTAAGTTATTGTTATTTCTTATTTTATCAACAAGAAATTTACTGTTCAAAGTTTTCAAAATTGGCTTAAATTCTAGTCAAATCCTTCTTCTTCTTTTTCTTGGCAAATAATTTATAACTCTAGTCAAATCCATATCCAACATAAATGTGCAATGTACTTTAAATGCCCAAATGGTAGTTCGTAAATTTAGCTAAAACGGGATGAACAGTTAAATGGAAAAGTCATGCGTAGCTGGCTTTTGGCTAGCACCTCTAACTTTTAAACCACAATGTGTAAAAATATATGATTTCGAAAGCCAACGTTATATTGTGTACGATCAATAATTACTATTTTTTTCGCCAAAATCAATAATACTAATTTATTTACAACAAATGGAACAAATGCATGGAGTCTTTCTTATTCTTTCACATGCCATTATTTATGTGTATATTGCCATGTATATTTTCAAACTTGAATATCGGATTACTATTAAGAAGTCAATACATCGTCGTCGGTCGTCCCAAAAAATTTATGACTGTCGTTGTATTCGCCCTCTAGAGATCCATTTGTACTCTTCAAATAGACAACCACCAGAACACATGTCATAAGTAATTTTATTTAAACATAAAATAAAACAAATATATTTTCTTTTTATTACTGTTGTAAAATTTCTAATATTTTTATTTTATCTTTCGACGGCCACGAAACTTATTGATATCCTATCCACTATATTTTAAACAATTTAAAATTTTTTACCTATAATTGTTGACATATTCAAGAAAACTTCCCAAAAGAATATAAAATACATAATTAATCAAATAACTAGATTTTAATGATAAACAAATGTAATTAAGAAATCACAACTATGAAAATCAAAATAAGAGACATTCCAAGTGAGTTTACCGAACCTAATTCTAATTGTTTTGTTCCAAACAAAAATATCTACATAGTGGTTCGCCCTTAATTATTAAAAATATTAAAGAAACAAATCACACTTACCACTAAACTATACAATATCATTATTATAAATTGACCATTTCAATTTTTTTTCAAAGACAAGACAAGGAAAACCCAACAAAATATATATTTTTTTAAAGAGGATATTTACTTGACCACACAGAAAAGAAGAGGATTTTGACTTTACTAGAAAGGGTTGAAGAGGATTATTACTTGAAAATAATTTAACGATGAAAATACTAACATATTTGATTTTTCAGAAAGAAACAAAGAAATTGATTGACAAAAAAAAAAAAGAAACTCTCGTATAGCTTTCAAAATCATATGTAATATGAGGTTAATTTTTGTTTGTAGAGACAAAACGAGTGATAAATAAACAAATTAAAAAAAACATAATTGATGATTATTTTGACCACAATGTAAAATAAGAATGAATAAACATATTAAAAAAAGGGGGGAGACAAGAGAGTGATACTGCTACAGGTCGGTGAAATATGATGTGAAAGAAAGGTAGCGCGGGTGATAATGAAGTAGGTGACAGGCATGTCAATAGTGCAGCTGCAAAACCTGATTTGTTTGTTTCCCCCTTCTCCCTAAGCGTGCTTCCAACATGTCTCTTTGATCATGACCTTCTAAATATAACCATCATTTTTTTTTATTGTTATAAACTCCATATGTTTCAAAAATATCTTTAAATAATTTATCTCTTAATTTACTGTCTGTTTTTTTGTTAAGCCGCTTAAAAATTTGAACACTAATCAAAATCCATTGTATCAGCTTCGATTTCATTAAAAACATAGGGGAGACAATACTGAATAAATTTTAAATATAGTGGTCGTATATATAATAAAAATAGATAACAAGTTCAATTCCTCCAAATTTTATCAAAAACAAAAAACAAAAAACAAGTTCAATTCCTCCAAATTTTATCAAAAAAAAAAACAAAAAACAAGTTCAATTCCTCCTTCCTTGTTCCTCCCTCTGTCTCATTTTCTAATTTCTCAGGCCATTTACTTAATTAATAATTCCTCTTTATTTTTACTCTCATTTTAGATTTTGTTTTCACTTGTTTTGTTATTTCCCAAATTTCTCAGGAAATATGCATATTTTTAGGCAGACAAAAAATTTAAACCGATATGTGGTCCCGTAACTATTGAAACTCAATTTATATGGAAAAGTGTTAAATCGAATAGGTATTTAGACCACTCAGCCTCTTAAATATTGGATGGTCCCATTCCTACTAAAATAATTTTGTTAGGACTCCTATAAAAATCTTATACAAAAAAATCCGATATATACAAATTTTTGAAAAAAATATTTTAAAAATGATCAACTTTATCTTAAGCAACATGTACTAAATAATATCTGAAGAAAATAAATTTAAACACAAGCATGTTATATGTGGACCTACAAAAAGAATACAGAAATATATACAAATAAAAATTCCTTTATTTTTTCTTTTCGTAAATATCCTCTCTTTTTTTTTTAAGCTTCCTTACAAACCAGAAACCTGAAACCATGTTACCTGTAACAACGACATGTATTTATTATTATTTCTTCACGAGATCTAACGACTCAGAGTCTCTCTCACTTACTCATTCTCAACCGTCAGATCTTATAGCTGTAGTCCCCCACCACATTCAAACAAAACCTCTTCGTTTCTTAAAGCCCATGCTTTTGTAATTTATTACATAACTTGCCACTCCTTCCATGTTTTGTTTTCTCTTCTTCTTGAATGTTGCGCTTTTGTTAGCTTTCTCTGGTTTCATTTTCCATGGAAGGACCTTGAGCTCTGCTTCTCTTTTTTTTCGCTAAATTCGTGCAATTTTCTCTCTCACTCTCTCTTCTCTTCTGTGTTCGTCTTCTCTCTCAAGGTACTCTTTTTTGTTCTAAAAAAACTTCTGAAATTTCAGTTTCAATCTGGGCTTGTTTGTTTCATTTTTGTAAATTCTGTGGATTATTCATTACCCATTGTGTTTATTTTCACTTGGGTTAAGGTCTTTTTTCTTAAAGCTGGTGTTTTTAGTTTTTAGTTTCGATTTTGAGCTGAGTTTTCTTAGGAATTTGGTGTAATGCAGAAGAAATTAGGGTTAGAAATTTGGTTCTCTGTTTTCTATTTCATGGAAAGTGAAAAAAATTAGGGTAAAATGTGCTCTGAGAACGAAAAAGTTCACATTGAAGTCTTGGACCATGAAATCTGAGTTAAAGTTTCGACTTTAATTTGTGATCCTTTCTGCTTAAACGTTGTTGAGATTGAGAATCTTCTTCATGCATATATAGAAATTGTAGATTTTTGTGCAATTAGTTTGATTTGGTTGAGTTGAGTTTGGACTATGGAATATACAGTTAAAGTTTCTATTTTTACTGTTCTTGTGAAACAAATTCAACAGAAATGTTAGCTGAAACCCTATTTTTCTGAGTTCTCTCTTGACGTATAAAGTTGAATTTTTTATTCTTGTTGCTTGAGAATCTTCTTCATGCGTGAATAAAATTTGCAAATTTTTTGTGCAATTAGTTTAATTTAGGGGTTTTGTGATGCTACGCAGATAAAACAAGTCCTGCAAAATTGAGATCTGATGTCTTATCGATTGCTAAGTGTGGACAAGGAGGAACTTGTTACAACATCACCTGGTTTGAAAGAACGTAACTACTTGCTCTTGTCTGATTGTTCCTCTGTTGATAGCTCAACCATCCCCAATGTTGAGAAGAGCAATCTCAATTTCAAAGCGACAGAACTGAGGCTAGGCCTTCCCGAGTCGCAATCTCCCGAGAGAGCAACTGATTTCTGTTTGTTAAGCCCGAGAACACCTGATGAGAAACTTCTCTTCCCGCTGCTTCCTGGTAAAGATCATGCTTCTGCTACTACAGGGCACAAGAATGTTGTTTCTGGTAACAAAAGAGGATTTTCTGACACTTGGGACGAGTTTTCGGGTGTGAAAGGATCTGTTAGACCTGGAGGAATCAACATGACGCTGTCGCCGAAAATTAAGGATGTTCCAAAAAGTATTCAAGAAGAAAGGTCACATGCGAAGAGTGGCGCAAACAATGCACCAGCTGCAAAGTGTGTATTATATGCTAATCGGTTAATGAGTTTTCTTGTTTGTTTATGGCTCGAGACAGGATCTTGTGGTAATCTATCTACTATGGTTTGCAGGGCACAGGTTGTTGGTTGGCCTCCAATCAGATCCTACCGGAAGAATACAATGGCGTCTTCTACTTCGAAGAATACTGATGAGGTTGATGGGAAACCAGGTCTTGGTGCTCTGTTTGTGAAGGTGAGCATGGATGGTGCTCCTTATCTGAGAAAGGTCGACTTGCGAACCTACACTTCCTATCAACAGTTGTCTGCTGCACTGGAGAAAATGTTCAGCTGCTTCACTCTTGGTGAGGGTTTTCTATGTATTAAGCAAATTCTTGATTCCAAATTAAAAAGAACCTGAAAAAAAGAAGTGATTTTGCGTCTTGTTTGTGATCTCAGGTCAATGTGGACTTCACAAAGCTCAAGGGAGGGAAAGAATGAGCGAGATCAAATTGAAGGATCTTCTTCATGGATCAGAATTCGTGCTTACATACGAAGACAAAGACGGTGATTGGATGCTTGTTGGCGATGTCCCATGGGAGTAAGCTTTTCATGAACTCTCTCAACTTTAATAACTTTGTGGGTTTTATGAGTTGTTCTCTGTAAATTTAGAAGAACGAACCAAACATCAGATAAAAAAAGATTGATTCATGCTACTGAAAATTTCCATCTGATGTTTTTGTTTCTTTGCAAAAGTTGAATCCTTGTTAAAACCTATTTGCAGGATATTTACTGAAACATGTCAAAAACTGAAGATCATGAAGGGCTCTGATTCTATTGGCTTAGGTAATCCATTTTACTTTGCCAAACATCTTTCCCCTGAATCTGATTACAAACACAATTGTCTTGTTGATTTTGCTGTGTTGCAGCTCCAGGAGCAGTGGAGAAATCAAAGAACAAAGACCGGGTTTGAAACAAAGAGGCTCAAGACAAAAACACTATGCACAGTTCCAATGTTTATCAAGTCTCTTCTTTACTGATGTGTTTGAAAACTCGTTAGTCTTTTTTTTTATAACTAATTTGTGTTGCAAAACTTTGGAATCTCGTATGTGTGTTCTACTTTCAACTTCAAGACCTTTTTCTATGGTTTAATTGTCGTGTGAAGATTGAAGAACAATTTTATCTTTCTCTCTAGTTATATGTGCAAAACTTTGATTTGTTTATTGTTATTTCAAAAGTCTTTTAAGTGATACTTAAGATAAAAGTTGGTTATTGATGGGTAATCCTGTTTATAAAGAGCCTTTTTCACACAAAGTGGAATCTCATCTTATTTATGGAACAAGAAAGTCTGGAATTCTGGATTAACTTTTGACTAATCCCAATAATTTATCTACAACTTTCTTACAAAAGTTGATTAAATCTATTTTTTATATAAAATGTTTGAACTAAATGCCTAGATTTTGATCATTGATACCATCTCTCTTATGCATGATCTTAGTGCTACAAAGTTTATCCATACCATTTTCTTTTAAATACAAATGATTTAGTCGTTTATTTTGTTTTTTGTTAGTAATAAATCGATCTAATTATATCAACATAACACATTTACATAAACTAATGTGATTGCCACATGTTAGAGAATTTTTTTTTCAAGTTAAAGCTAAATTTTATTTTCAGTACGAAGTTAAAAATTGAAATGAAATTAAGATTATATCATTTGGTTCTGAATATCAGGGATGTATTCATGAAAGGGAGTAAATGCCATAACACTTTTTTGATGGTGTTAATGAGACAATATCTCAAACTTATTATAATAGTCATCCAAAGGAAAGTGTTACATAATAACAATAACACAACAATACCCTAATCTCTTTTTTCGACAATTAGTATGATTGACGTAATTATTGAGATGTTATTCCGTAAGCTTTTAGGAGTTATTACATTGAAAATTGGAGTAATAAATAAAATTAAGTGAGTTTTTTTTGGCAATAATTACGTGAGTTATCACTATTTAAATTTAATATTATATTAGTTGACGGTGTTTCACTATCGTCTTATGTTAATGGTATGACTGGTACATCGGGTTGCAGTTGCGGGTGAAAAAGCTTTTCGAAAGTGTACGGTTATGGTTATAAACATTGTTAAGAAATTTGTAAGATTGGTTTAACAATTAAAAACATGTATATTTGCGGAAAGTTTACGATTAGTTGACAACAGTTGTGGTTATTATCAAATATATTTACAATATATAATTTTTATAACAAAACAAAAAATTGTATCAATATATTAAAATTTAAAAATATAGTTTAAAATAAATTCTAGAATAACTAATTAAACTTATTTATTAAGGTTTAAAACATTTTTTATGTAAAAAATATGTTTATACTTATAAATATATTTTAGAATTTTAGTTTAGTTAATACTGTAGGACCCAAAAATCGGAGTTAAGAAATGCGAATAGAAATCGTATAAAGAAAATAAGGAAGAACGATTTAATCAATAAAACGATTTGGAAAAACCCGTATAAAACCGATTTGAATAGGAGGCGAGATATGATTTCTGTCTTTAACTCAATAAAGCTCACGTTAGTGAGACGGATCCACAGAGCTTTTGGAGTCCCAGGATACAACCGATATGAGACCACAACGCTACACTCGGTGTGGAATCGTTTTCCGAAGTAGATAACTACGATATATTCTAGATGTACCGTTTTCCGAAGGAATGGAGAAACGTTTAGCGAGAGATTGAAGGATCTTTGAGAGAGATGTTTTGTGTTTCGAATGAGTGAATTCTCCAAATGAGATGAGTCCCTTATATAGGCGAGCTCGGAGTGAGTTTAAACGCATGCAATTGATGGTAAGATTTTGCGTTATGATTGCATGACATTAACACGTAGAGAGTTACGATTTTCATCATTAACATGATGCGATCGGTTTTGATTTTTGTTATAAATTAAGAGGATATTTTTAGACAATTTAAGATAAAAAATTATCCAAAAAGAAATGGGCCACTTGACCCAAAGCCCCGGCCCCGAGCCCAAGCCCACGTCTGCGCCTGGCTTGGCGGCGGCGGTGGTGGTGCGTGTGTGTGGTCCGATTCATCCTCTCTCATATGCACCATAAGTCTTAGCCAATTTGAACACTTGTATCAACTTCTAGTCATTTATAGTAGAGCGAAAAAGTTCGGCCAAACTATGTAGGACATTTTATGAATCCCACTTACTCACTTACACTCGAATGAATATATTTTGACACTTAGCCCAAAATCCATCCATTACATAAGTTATTTCTTATTCACATTCTCAAATTTTTATAAGGCCAAAACTTATAATAATTTAGACCCAACAAATACATATATAAAACATTTAAGAATTTAATATGATAATTGTTGATAAAAGAAAATATTTTTTTGTTTTTCTTTACTTTTTTATTTTTGTGTAAATTTTTATTAGTATTATAAATTTAGGATAAAAATAAATAAAAATTAATCAACCGCAACTTCCCGCATCCACAAACGGCAGATTGAATTATTTTTTGAAAATCTAGTGATTTCAATAAGTTTAGAGCAATTTATAACAATTTTTATAATTGTTGTTAAAAGCATACAATCACAATCGCCCGAAAACACATGGTGTAGATGGTAAAGGTAAATCAATCAATCCCTTAATATGAACTTTGGCGTATTACGGTGAATTAATTATATAATGACAATATACTAACAAATGAAACTGTTGAATTACAAAAATGTTTCATGTTTAGCGCGCGTTGCAAGTTTTTATACACAGTCCTCAGATTAGGAATTCACATTTTCTAAGAAATACATATTTTCATATAATGGTTGATTTCTAACAACTATAGGAAATATATTTTTATAACTAGAGAACATAATTGTTTGTATAAGACTATTTTGTTAATTGCAATACACTTTATTATGGAATTGATAACATTTTTATTTTATTTTACTAACATAGCTAGAGTGGTCTGATTTTATTTTGAAACATCGCTACAATTTTTTAACAAACGATCTGATTTTTCTAATATGTTTTTTCTTATGTGAAGCACATGGACCAGGAAAAAAAAATCTTCTGCAGCATAGGGAATATATATGCAACATTTGCTATAATTAAATAATAAATAGAATAATGGAGAAACATTATTCCCAACAATATCTTTGGCTATGTCTTTATATACCTCCAAATTCGTTGTGCAAAAACCAAAACCCTCCAAATTCTTCTATGTATCCATTTTGGTTTTGTTATGGTTAACAACAATGCCAAAATACCATTACACATTAATAGCCTCATCGATATTCAATAGACATTTAACATAAATTTAAGACCGCGTTAGATTTTTTAGTCTAAATGGGTTTAAAAATGTGACGGTCTCTTTAAAAAATAAATGAGATAAAAAAAAAAACTCTAGTTGATAAAAATTGAAAATCCATTTTTTCCAACTCATTGCCAACAAGTATTTACATTTTTTTTATTTGACGTAAATGTCAAGGTTTTATATCAATACTGAAAGGTTACATATTAAACTACTGATAACAGAAAAAAAAATCACAATGGAACTTAAGCGACAAAGAAATAAAAATTAAGAGACAAAGAGATACAGCCAAAATAAAATTCAGTCAAAAGAGGCACGGTCTTGCATAAACCATGTTAGTATTAAGAGTTTTCAAAGTGATTAATTTATGTAAGTATCTTAAGACTACACTTATATATATATGCCTGGTCCTGGACTACACTTATATATGTCTGGTCCTGGAACATACAAAATAACCAAACACGTAGGTATGCATGCAATGCACGTTAAAAGCTGAAACAAAACAGAGAAACAAACAAAAAATAGGAGGAAAAAAGTGATAAGTAAGTAGTAGCAATAAATAGTTGATATGGATAGAGATAAATAACAAATGGACCGACCCATTACAACAATTCAATAAAGGTAACAGAGTACACAGACTAAAACTGTAGCTATGGTTTTTTTTTGGCATCTCTGTAATAAATTTGGTTCTGCGGATCTTCGTCCTATCCCATGCCATTCACTATCAACACACACATTTATTGATGCTTCATTATTTATCTTTTCTTTAAAATCGTACCATATTCTATTGTCGTAGGTCGACTTTTGTTTTTATTTGATAGTAACACTTATGTCCTTGGAGATATGTCTTTAGAATTATGCATTTTTATTTATTTGATGTGCAAGCTTTTATACAATCGTTATTATTTTTATTCACTACTAACCAATAAATCTACGACCATGTTTTTTTCTTCTAACAATGTAATTGGTCTATCAGATGAGTAGTAAATTTTCATAAAAAGTTTAATAGCGAAAACCCTTTAGGTCAATATTTTATTCGTTTTACATTGATATTTTCACACAAACTAATAAACACATTAAAAATTCTATTATACCTTATAAAATAACTAACTCTTGATAATATATCCTACTCTTTATTTGATTTAAAAATTAAATTAAGTATTTTATATCAAAATTTATATGAACAATCTAAAACAACATTTTTTTGAAACAAAAACACTGCTAAAATCACGCTAATTTGAAATAGATGGAGTAAAACTTTTGTAGATCAATTCATAAACACACAAAAAAACGTTTTAAGTATCTTAATGACGTCATACGTATTTAGGTATAGTTAAATATGCCTATTTAGTATGTAGCATGATTTCTTTTCAAACACAAAACAAAACAACAAAATAAACTTAAAATTTAAACAATATTCTAAATGACACAGTAAATATTACCGAGTCACCTTTTCTTTTGTCTTGACAGCTACTTAATCACCTTTACAAAAGTGAAAACAAAACTTTTACTGCATCTACAGCCATTATCATTGTAGAATCTCAATTTCAGCATTACAGTTGGCCATAAATATCTGAACTAAATGTAGCTGGTATTACTACAGAGGCAACATTGTTTATTTTATTGAGAGTTCATTGGTGATGACGGCTTATCGGATCAAAAACTTGATTCGAACATTAAATGTTTTGCATGGATCGATGTATAAACAAATTGAACGGCTCACACCCATAGATCCAATAATCGATATGTATGCATAATGCATTTATATTTTCACTGCACTGTATTAACCCAATCATATTTGCCCATCTGCTACATTCAATTCTGTCAAAGATCCAATAGTTTTATACAAAAAACGGTCAAACAACAAGTAGTCTCTTACTAAAAAAAAAAACAATGTAATCTGGAACTAGTTATACAGTTAAAATTGTAATCAATGATTTTTTCTTTACCAACTATGAGACTAAATTGATCGGTAGGCTATAATAGCTTATATAGCCCATATGTAATCTGGAACTAGTTATAGTGTTATACAGTTAGAAAATGTTTGCAATATTAAGATATTATATATGTTTTTCTTTTCTTTTTAGATTAGATGCTAACTGCTAAACCAGCTTTGTTTTAGGGTAAATCTGTTAAATAGCCAAAATATTGAACATATATGCAAAGTAATATAAGTAGTAGAATCTTAAACAAGTGAATTTTTTTGTATGGTCTACCAAAATATATTTCGTGCTTATACATATTTATTGTTATTTTATTAAATAACGTATAATCCAATAAAATAGCGTGTTATCAAGTATATCAATGAATATATAACTTTAACACTTTCTTATTTACAAAATAACTTTGAAATAAAATTACAAGATAAAAAGTCACTTTTGTTGCGATTAAAAGATTAGATTATTGTTCTTTTGTTATTGTTAGTATTTATGAGTCATAAAATAATATATATAGAAATATAAAGTTAGAGTTTAGATTGATAAATAAGTATTCTAAAACTTTCTAATGGACCGATAATTAGCATCCACCTAATATGGATTTATTCATAAATTTCTCTTTTATATGACCATTATAATAAGTTGGAATCTGAAGCGTTTGAGATGTTACCTTATTAAAACCTTACTTGAAAATCCCAGTGAAAAAATCATAGTTAAGGGACAAAAAGAGTAGCGCATATTTACTCTACTTCATGAGTACATCACAGATCTTCGAGATGACTTGATCCAATATTGGTGAAATAACTTCTTGAAAGTAGCAGTTTGAAGCGTCTTCAAAAATTAGTTTGCAAAATTTACACTCCACATACATTGTTATTCTTTTGCAGTTCAATGATCTCGTAAATGATTCATCTTTATCATTATTTTTCACTACTGGCAATTCATTAATGTATGATAAAGATTTTGAAAGAGTAACAAACCTTCATCACTGGGATTACAACAATTCTCCTTTGGTGTTTTATCATTTGTGTGTCCTTTGTTGTCTAGTTAACAATTTTTTCTTGCAAAAATCCAATGGTACACAAAAACATGATAAGGAAAAGAATACAACCACACATTTAATATTCTTCTCATGTAAGTTTTATCTTCAAGATAACATCTCTTTTCAGTAGATGTTCAATTTAAGATTCCTTAAGATAATTATATCTTTCCAAGATTATATATCTTATATTACATTTATCATAATACTTTCACTAACTCTTCAAGAGGTTTGCGAATATTTAAATTAAATATCTTTTTGAACTGTGCAACCATACATAATTCGGGTAATAATAAGATCTTAAATGAAATACCAAATTCTGTACGAATTTGGATTATGCAATGTCAGCATAATCTTATTCTGCAAAACATATTTCGTGCAAATTTCGGGTATCATCAGATACAATATATGCAAATGTCATAAATACTCAGATCCGAGCAAAATCCATGCACAATCTGATTATGCATTTTACAGAAGAATGCTTTCTATCTCAAAGTTTTTCTTCAAATATTCCACTGAATATGAAATCTCTGCAAAATTTCTAATAATTACATATACGCCTTTATTGTTTCAGTCCATATTCTTTATAGAGTTCATAATGCCCCCAATCACTATCTTAATGACCTTTAGCCATTGATGTCAGATAGAGTCAAAGAGACTGAATCTATTATAAGAAACATTGTTGTTTAGTTACTTCTGGTAGATAAAACTTTCACTGAGCTGCTTTTAGTAGTTTAAATTTTATAAGCTGCTTCTCAGAGTTTAAATTTTGGGACTAAATTCTTTCTTTTATTATCAGATTGTTCAGGAATCTAAAAGTTGTTGCATCCACCTCGTGAGAGTTATAGTCTTTATGAGAACCTTTATGTATCTCTCATAATTTCACAATTCCATTCCCTTTGTTACATTAGTTCTACACATTCAGGTGTACGAACTACTGGTCCAAGTATTTATCTTTTATGATTGGTCAATCATCACTTTGTGTACACTTTTCAACTTTTTTTTTTTTTACCGCGGTTTATGATCATCGATTTTTCATCTTTACATCAACTACTATATTGCATGCATAAGTATTAATACGTCGATTTGTTTCATGGTTTCATTTCAGACATGACTCAACTAGTTGAATTCTCTTATCATTATCATTACTAGATACATAGTTTCTTTATTTGTCATGTCTAATATCCTTAACATCTCTTATAGATATCTTTTATACCTCATTCCTGCCATTTTCAATATCTGCTCTTTTTATTCTCCAGTGATTTTTATCTTTGGAACTCACTTAGAGTTGACATTGTCCTTCTAGGACATCAATTATAATTAGAACACAGTTGAAATATGTGAACTTATTACTAAATTCGGATCAATAAGCGTCTGATAATCGATACGCTAAACTGAGTTATCTTTGTTTGTAGTTCACATTCTTTGCTACAACGAGGATCAATGATAACTTCTTTCAACCTATTTATTTTCCAGCTGTTTATTTTCTCTCCATAATGTTGGAACTAATGACTCACTGAAACAACCGTCTCCACTTCAAGGGAGTACATATCCAACATACATTACAACCTCTTTTGAGGTCTCGTCTTAGATTATTGTGGTGGAGCAATTCAACATATAAAACATATTTAAAACTTAAAGATGGAAAAATATGGTCCTGACCAAAACCAATTATAATGGAGAGATCTCATAATAATTTATTGTAACCAGTTATGCCAAACAGTGAGATTTCAGTAAACTTCTGGTTTCAATAAACTTCGAATAAATAATAATCATATAACTCAATTAATCTAACACCATTCATTTGTTCATTACTATCATGCCATCAAATTAGATTATCAATCAATTAATCAATTTATTTCACTAAACAAGATCAGATGAAAAACATGTACAAATTCCATGCAATATTAGGTTATACATGAGAGCAAACAAGCATCAAAGAAATAATCGTGATGTGTAAAATTCGTGCGATGTGCGTGCAAAATTCGTGCAAATTAATACTTTTGCAAAATTTTGAATAAAATTGTTATGTGAAAATTTCGAAATATGACCTATCTACGTAAAATCCATGATATAATAATATTTATACAAAATTCGATTAAAATAACATTGCGAAATTCGAGCAAAATATAATTTTTTAATGTTAACAGAAAACAATGCATATTTTATAAAAAAAAAATTTTGAGCAAATTTAGGCTAAATTTTTTTGATAATTAAAATTATAGTAATCTCTCTCAATCATATAGTCAGTTCATCATAATTTATCATAAATTTTATGTACCACAAACAAAATAAACCATGAATTATTCATCTCAAATTATGACAAAAACATGTAACGATATGTATTAATCATGAATAGTATCTCGATCGATAACGGAGATGATTTGATCGGAAACACCATTGATGGAGAACGGAATCAGCTTTAAGACGAGATGAATAATAAACATGTAACTGAACATGTTTTAGCAATTTCTATCTAATAAGATAATGAAGTAATATTTTAGTAAAACATCAATATCATGATCACAATATCACCAGATTAACAATTAAATGATTATATGTGCAAAACAAAGAGGAAACATATTTATGAAGAAACAAACAATCATTTGTGCAAAACAAAGATGAAACATATTTATGAAAAAACAAATAATCAGTTGAACATAATTCGTACAAAAGCCGATTTCGTATAAACACATATCAATAATAACAAAAAGTAATTTGTACAAAGTGTACGAAAATACATACATAACTGATATACATCGTACGAAAATATATACACAATTGATAACTGATAAAATGTGCATAAATCGTAAAAAATAAATATGAACATAAAACTTATATTTGTTCATGTGGCTAGACTTTCGCGCTGTAAAGAAAATTAGAGTATTGTTTTTTATTATTGTTATTATTTATGAATCATAAAACAATATATATAAAATACAAAAATAAAATTTATTTTAATGAACAAATATTTTAAGATATTATAATGGTCTGATAATAATCAGACACATAATATAAATTTATTCATAACAATTTTACCTTTACCTAATAGTATGGTTATTTAGTACATATACCGTATTTTTAAAAAATATTGTATAACAATTTTACCTTTACCTAATAGTATGGTTATTTAGTATGTATATTTTATTAAAATATTGTATGAGTTGGTTATATAGCCCTATAAGTTAAGAAAATATTTACTTGTAAATTTTTTATTTTTTTTAACTAGGTGCTAAGTGCTAAACAAGGTTTCGGTTAAAGTACCAGTGGCGCTATAATAGCAAGTAGCTCATAAGTTCTATGTTTATAAAGATTAGTACAAAAAAATCAATCATTTAATTATAATTAACCATGGATAAAAAAAATTAAGAAACGCAGTAACTTCAAAAAAAAATACAGCTTTTAGGTGGTCTTTAATTAATAAAATAAATAGACAATCCCAGTATCCAATCTTCCACTATTATTGATAAACAAAAAAAAGTCCTTTTTAAATTCAACTCTCCCACCATCTCTTTCTTCTCGCATCTCAATTTCTTATGATCAGAGAAAATAAAAATCTCATAACAACAACAACGCACGACTCACGAGGTTGAAGAAGGAGATAGAAGAAAGAAGCAAAAATGATTAACGGCTGGAGAAGAGCTTTTTGTACTTCTATACCCAAAGAGAGAAACCAAAACGACGACGTTGACGACGGTGGTGTTGTTGATTCACCGGAGAATCAACGTTTCCGTCACAATTCAACCTCTCGATTTAGTTTCTTCTCAACTCCTTCAACGCCACGTTCTGATTCCGGCACTTATAGCCTCCGTTGTCGTACTTCCACAGCAACCGCCGTCGCTACTCCGTCTCTTCGCGGAACCCCGAAGTTAAATTGCAGAACCACCACCACCGCTCAAACAACTCCGAGAAACAGAAGCTTTGTCTCTCTTTTGACTCCTTCTTCTCCAATATCTCCGGCGAGCTTCTCCCTTCTCAAATCCAAACTCCAATTCAATAAAGTAAACCGCTCAATGATTTGAATTTTGTTTCTTAATTATTTGATTTCTGCTAACTGTTTGATTTTTGGATTTGAGCAGAGTAGCAACAAATGTGGAATCTGTTTACAGAGTGTGAAATCAGGTCAAGGTACGGCAATTTTCACGGCGGAGTGTTCACATACGTTTCACTTTCCTTGTGTAACTTCACGCGCCGCCGCAGATCATAACCGGCTTGCTTCTTGTCCGGTTAGCGGTTCCTCTTTGTTGCCAGAGATTCGAAATTACAGTAAACCGGATTCTCAAACCGAGCCTAGGATCCCGTTAGAAACGAAGAACAAGTCGTTGAGAGTTTACAACGACGACGAGCCTTTGATTTCATCTCCGATATATCCCGCCGGTTTTCACACCATACTAGAATCCGATGAAAACGAAGACGAGCAAATTGACGGCGAATTTAAAGGATTTTCCGTTAATACTCCGTCACCTTTAACAGGGAAACTGTTAACGGATCCTTCATCGAGAAACGTTGACGTTAAGCTCTCGCCGGAAGCAGTGATCGTTGCAGCGGGAAAAGGTTACGAAACTTACTCTGTCGTTATGAAGGTGAAACCACCACCGTTTCCAACGGCGCGTGCGACGTCACGACGAGCTCCGGTGGATTTGGTAACTGTTTTAGACGTGAGCGGGAGACATTCCGGCGGGAAATTAGAGACGATGAAGCGAACGATGAAGCTTGTGATTTCAAATCTCCGGGAGACGGATCGTTTATCGATCGTTGCGTTTTCGTCGTGTTCAAAGCGGTTATCGCCGTTACGGAGGATGACAGCAAACGGGAGGAGATCGGCTCGAAGAATCGTAGATATTATCACTGTTCCTAACTCTGGCTCCGACGCTGGAATTGCTTTCTCCGGCGAAGGAATGAGCGTGAACGATGCGTTGAAGAAAGCGGTTAAGGTGTTAGACGATCGCCGGGAGAAAAACCCTTTCACCACCGTCTTCGTATTAACGGACCGTCAGGCCCAATTGGCCCATTCTAGAATCCCCGTCCACACCTTATGGCTTGGAGCGTGGGACCACGCGCTTTCAGAGGATGCGTTTGCGAGAAGCATTAACGGTTATTTGAGTTTGTCGGTTCAGGATCTCGGGTTACAGCTTGGGTTAGTTTCTGGATCGGATCAGGGAGAGATCACTTCCGTCTATTCTCTTTCGGGTCGACCCGCTTGGCTTGGAACCGGTTCAATCCGGTTAGGTGATATGTACGCTGAAGAAGAAAGAGCGTTGCTTGTGGAAATCAAAGCACCGATTAGCAATTCTTCAACCAGTAGTTCCTACAGAATCATGACCGTTCGATCTCGTTACGTGGACCCAACAACTCAGGAAATAAGAAATTCCGAAGATCGCGCGCTTTTGATACCCACTCCTCTCACCGTACGATCATCGTCAAATCCAAACATCTCACGGCTCAGAAACCTCCACGTCAGCACTCGAGCCGTGGCAGAGTCTCGCCGGTTAATAGAGCGCAACCATTACTCCGGAGCTCAGAGATTGCTGACGTCAGCTCGAGCCTTGTTGGTGCAGTACGGTGTGAGCTCGAGTGATGCGTGCTTACGTGGGTTGCACGCCGAACTAGCTGGTCTTAACGATGTGAGAGGAAAACACGTGGCAGTATCTGAGAGTCCAGATTCGCTTACTCCGACGTCGGCTTGGAAAACGGCGGAGAGGTTGGCTAAAGTGGCTATGGTGAGGAAACATATGAACAGAGTCAGTGACTTGCATGGGTTCGAAAACGCTAGATTTTAGTTTCTTTTTTAAAAAAATATAAACATTTTACTTAATTAGATTAAGAACTTATGTAATGATCTGATACAAACAAATAGAATGGTGTATAATGAAGTTATATTTGGTCAAATAATAAGATTGGATATATAATTTTATACCATTATGCTATTATATGATTCATTTGTTACCTTAAAGTTTGAAACAGATTCTTTTAGGGACTTGCATTAGGTACTTAGTAGTAGGTTTTACCAAATCAATTGAAAAAATTAAGGTTTTACCAAATCAATTAAAAATCAACTTTTAATATTAAAACAAATATGCAAATGACACATTTCCTATGATATAGACGTCTCATCCCTCCCTCTCTCAAGCCCATATGAAAATGATATATAAGAAGACAAAATGTAAAAATCAAATCAAATTACACATTGAAGAAAGCATAGCACTTCATCAATGTGATATGAATTGGTATTTGAATGAAAAATATGACTAAAGCTCTTCCATTTCTGTTGTAAATTTGTAGTATTTTAAAATGTTTAACATATATGAATCATGATTCATGAACATGATATAATCTTTCATTGCTTTTCTTTTACTTAGTTACTTTATTTAACAGCTCTATTTGTTTTTGCTTTATAATTATTTAAAGTGAAACTTTTTAGCCAGAGCATATATTCTAATGTGTACTTCATAATGGCTACTACATTATCAATACTAAAATTTAGTAACAAAGTCGGGATGTAGCCTTTTTGCGGCTACAACATTAATTAAATTCGTTGTATACTTGTATCCAATGATTCAAACTCGATGGTCAACAAAATATTTTCTTAACAATACAATAAATTAGCAATAAGTATTCCTATAGAAGCCTTATTAATATGATTGCGATGAGAATAATTGGGGGTTGAGGTTATCATTTTAACGGCGGAATTTGTCTCTTGTTTTCTCCCTCGTAGGCTTTTTACACTAATCATAATTCATAGTACTATGATTGTCTCGGCCCTTGTTTCCTTCTAAATTCCATTTTGATTGTCCTTTGTGTTATTTAGGCCTAACAAAATATCCAAACTCTAAAAAATTAAACTAAAACCGATTTGAATTGAGAAGTATAACTGAACTGGAATTAAAGTAAAAGCGAAACGAAAACTGAATGAATATTCAAATATACCCGAAATACAATTATATATTTTAAAATATAAGTTATATTTAAATTTTATATAACTCAAATATCTAAAACTATAATTATAAACTTAAATATATTAGTAATTTTTAAACTGAAATAATTGAAATATTTAAAAACTGAAATATTCAAAAATCAGTAGTTATATTTGTGAAATTTCAACCAAATTTTATTAAAATTGAATTAATGTATTAATTTTTCTTTTTCTGGCTAATTCGGATATTTTTGGGTATATATGGATAAAAAATAACCAACTCAAAATGTATTTAGTATTTTTTTGGTTTTTGACCGGTTTTCAATTCAAATATATTAACCAATGAAGCGAGAAGATACCGAATTGAATTCAAACTGAATTTCTAAGATACATGAATGGAATTTAGAATCTTATATCTTCAAAACTCAAAACCTGAAAAGAAACAGTTTGAATCCAAACTGATATCCGAATGCTCAGAATTAGTGTTACACACAATATGCATCATATTTTTCGCAATTTTCTATGTGATTATTTGCAAAAGGAATGTATTTCAAAAGATTTAGTAGTTAGAGTAGATCGATTAATATGTCATAATCTATTAACATATTCGCAATGTCTACGAAACCAACTTCTAAAATCTTTAAAAAAATCATCTAACATCGGTCAAACAATGAGAAATAAAAAAAGCAAAAATATTCGGAAAGTAGATGTGTTGTATACGTTTAATTTGGATAGCGATGGTGCGTTCCACTTAAGGGATGCAATAATGGTACGCACGGCTATATCTAAAAGTTCATATCATATCCCAAACAAGTCCAAGATTTAATTTCATTTTAAAGTACATTAAGAGATCTTTAATCTTTTAGTTTTAGATTTAGTTTATACACGGACAGGTATTATATTAAGTAGACCAAAAGCCAAATTAAAGGCACAAATTTAAGTTAGTGGAGAGTTTTGAAACCAACAGGACAATATGAGTATATAATTATCGAAATTAATAAATTTTTACTTTTTATAATATACTTGAGTAATAAGAATATCTAAAAGCTTTGACAAAAAAGAAAAGAATATCTAAAAGCTCTCCCAACATAAAGAGCTTGAGCCTTGGGCTTGGGCCTTGAGATGTATCATCATTTGTATATAGTTGAATGATATACCAAATTTTAAAGTTTTTTTTCTTTTGACGCACCAAATTTTAAAGTTTAATAAAATATACTATATGATTTCGTGGTATTCCATTTGCTCACACGATTCATATTTCATAATGTTATAATAAGTATCTACATTTTCTGTATAAAAAGACGATACTCTACAATATCAAAACAAAAACGTTAGAAACTCAAAACTGCGGTTAAAACAAGTCTAACTAAATGCGGTTTACATGCAAATCCGAATAAGGATTACACTGAGACAAGTCAAGTTCATAAAAAAAAAAACAGACACAGACAATGATCCCTTAATATTTTTTTTACAACTGCCCTGGTGGTCAGCTTTTCGAAATAATGTAGTTTATTCGATCATGACAGAGCCTGATTTGCTGCCATTTCATCCAGACGGATGTTGGTTGCACTGGCGAAATTTCTCATTTGTATGAACAAGGCTCGGAGCACAGTATCGGTCTCACTCTGTCCGGTTGGTGTAGAGTTCGCCGTTTGAGGCGCTGGATTCATGGTTTGTGGTAGCTCTGGCAGTGCGGGATTCGTGGTATGCGTGGGCACAGCGGGTGCCTAACTCATAGTCTGTGCGGGCATAACAATGCCAGATTCGTAGTCTGCATGGATTCAGGAGGTGCCAAGGTTCCACCAGTTTCTCTATGTGTTTGACAACCCAAAACTTGAGGTCACGGAATTGCGTGAGTGTCAACTATTGTTGTTCTTGACTTTAGTATTGATCCATAATTATCATAATTATCATAATTATCTTTCTCCTTCATGCAAGCACATACAAGCCACTCTCCTTCATGCATCATGCAAGCATATGCAAAGAAACACAAGTTCCTATGTTATTCATGCATATATTCTAAATTTTGATTTGTACTCCTATATATATGTGTAGTATTGAACCATTCAAAGTATAAAAATAAGAAGAAACATTCTCATATCTATTTCTTCTCCATATTCTCTCTATTCTCTATTCCGCAAATATTCTAACATGGTATCAGAGCAAGATCCTAGACGATTTTAGATTTTTTCCATCTTTTCTAAATCACTTTACTAGCCGTTTTCACTCTGAGACTTTGTCCTTGAAATCATTGATTTTGAGTTGTGAAAAAGGCTAGAATCGTGGTTCTATTTCTGCAATCTCCATCTCTCTCTCAAATATATTCTCATCATGGAAAACTTAAAGACTATGGTGATTCCGGTTGTTCTCAAAGGAGGAAATTATTTGTTATGATCTAGGACCATAAGGACCGCGCTTTGTGGCTGCGGACTTTGAAGCCATGTGGAAAATGGTTTTACCCCAAAAAAAGCCACCAAAAGAGATGAAAAAGACATCCTTAATGGAGAAGAAGAGGAGGCTCTACAAGAAGCCAAGTGGTTTCAAGAAGATCAAACCGTTATCGGACTTCTCCAAAACTCTCTTGAAGCCTCTATCCTTGAAACTTACTCTTATTGTGAAACTTCAAAGGAATTATGGGATACTCTTAAGAATGTGTATGGAAATATTTCAAATCTCACCCGTGTGTTCGAGGTGAAGAAGGCTATCAATAATCTATGCCAAGAAGATATGGAGTTCACTAAGCATTTTGGAAAGTTTAGGTCCCTATGGGCCGAACTCGAGATGCTACGACCAAATACTGTGGATCCAGTTATTCTCAATAAAATACGAGAGCAAGACAAAGTTTTTGGTCTTTTGCTCACTTTAAACCCAGTCTTCAATGACCTCATCAAACATCTCCTAAAGGCCGACAAGCTCCCGAGTCTTGAAGATGTATGTTCTCAAATCCAAAAGGAGCAAGGCTTTCTTGGTATTTTTAGTGGAAGAAATGAACTCCTTATGGCAAACAAAGGAGTGTATAAGCAGGAGGAAAGGTTTTGTCACTATTGCAAAAGGAAGGGTCATCTCAAAGATAAATGTTGGCTCCTTCATCCTCATCTCAAGCCAAGCAAATTCAACAAGGATCCAAAGGCCAATATTAGTGTCAGGGAAAATCAAGGACATGGTGGTTCATCAAAACAAGGAGAAGAAGTAGCTAACGACGTTGTGAGGAAGTCAGACCTAGAGGCTCTCATCAAATCCATTGCCTCCTTAAAGGAATCCGGTACCACTTTCTTTGCTAGTAAACCTAGTAAATCTCTTGTCATAGATTCATGTGCTACTCACCATATGATTAGTAACCCAAATCTTATAGACAATATAAAACCGGCAAGTGGTAGTGTTACTATTGCTAATGGTGATATGATTCCTATAAAAGGAATAGGAAATTTGAAATTATTTGATAAAAATTCGAAGGCCTTCTTTATGCCTAGTTTTACCTCTAATATTTTGTCGGTTAAAAAGGCAACTTGTGATCTTAATTGCTATACCATATTTGGGCCTAACAGAGTTCATTTTCAGGATATTTATACCGGTAAAGTTCTTGGAGAAGGGAATACCAAAGGAGATCTTTATGTTCTTGAGGAGACCTCACCAAGCACTTCTACTTTGTTTTCTTTTAATTCCTATTTTGATAATAATGCTATGTGGCATGCTAGACTAGGCCATCCTCATTCTCGTGCTCTTGAGTTATTATTGCCTAATGTATCTTTTGATCATTCTAGTTGTGAGGCATGTATTCTTGGCAAACATTGCAAGACTGTTTTTCCTAAGTCATCTACTAGTTATGAAAATTGTTTTGATTTAGTTCACTCGGATGTTTGGACATCTCCATGACTTTCATAGATGAAAAATCAAAATATACTTGGATCACATTGCTTACATCTAACGATTGCGTGTTTGATGCATTCCTTAACTTCCAAAACTATGTGACTAATCATTTTAATGTTAAACTTAAGGTACTTAGGTCAGACAATGGGGGAGAATATATAAGTCATCGATTCAAAAAACATTTGGCAAAACGCGACATTATTCACCAAACAAATTGTCCTTATACACCACAACAAAATGGAGTGGCGGAAAGAAAAAATCGACACCTTATGGAGGTTGCAAGATCGATGATGTTCCATGCCACTGTACCAAGAAGATTTTGGGGAGATGCAGTTATGGCTGCATGCTACCTTATTAATCGGATTCCGACTAAAGTCCTAAAAGACGTGTCACCATTTGAGGTACTTAACAAAACCAAACCGTTAATTGATCACTTACGGGTATTTGGGTGCGTTTGTTTTGTGTTTGTACCAGGTGAACTAAGGAACAAACTAGATGCCAAGAGTAAGAAGTGTATGTTCCTAGGCTATTCGACAACTCAAAAGGGGTACAAATGCTATGATCTCATTAACAACCGCATCTATGTGTCTCGAGATGTGAAATTTATTGAAAATCAAGGGTATCATGACAAAAAGGATTGGAAAGCCGTAAAAGACATATCTTACTCTACGACCGATCAAGCTACATGTTTGAAATTTCTACTAGATCATCTCGGAAACCAAGCACCAAAACAAAAGGATGTGGAAAAAAAAAGAGAAAGCATTACCGATATGAATCAACAAGACCGTGACCAAAGTGATGAAGCCAATGGTCAAGACCAGGCTTATTTAGAGGATCAAGAGACTCAAAATGAAGAGTTGACTCAACATGACGATCCTACACCTCAGCTAGAAGAGGTAGAAGAGGTAGAAGAGGATGATGAAGACTCACCTCAGCCACTCCGACGGAGCACAAAGATCCGTCATCCTTCCCATTGGGTGAATACGAGGGTGTATTACAACAATCAAGTTGTGGCTCATCCAATTCAATTGGTATGTTCACTTGACCTATTGCCAACTAATCATCAAGATTTTCTTGAAAAAATTGAATTAGACAGGATACCTCAAAGCTATGAAGAGGCCAAAGAAAGAAAAGAATGGTTAGATGCAGGTGATGATGAAGTTGGAGCTATGAACCGCAATCACACATGGGATGAAGCGGATCTTCCTCTGGGCAAGAGAGCAGTGAGTTCCAAATGGGTTTTAACCATCAAATACTTGAGCAATGGAGACATCGAACGGTACAAGGCTCGCTTGGTGGCAAGAAGTTTTACACAAACCTATGGAAAAGACTACACAGATACCTTTGCTCCCGTAGCTAAACTCCACACGGTAAGAGTTGTCCTTTCTTTAGCTACTAATTTATCTTGGGAGTTGTGGAAGATGGATGTCAAAAATGTTTTCCTCCAAGGTGAGCTTGAGGAAGAAGTCTATATGACACCTCCACCCGGTCTTGAAAATTCCATTACTCCCGGGAAGGTTTTACGACTAAGGAAGGCTATCTATGGGCTGAAACAATCACCAAGAGATTGGTACCACAAGTTGAGCTCCACTCTCAAAGACCGAGGTTTCAAGAAATCCGAAGTTGATCACACATTGTTCACTCTCCAAAGCTCTTAAGGTATCATTGTGGTTCTCATCTATGTGGATGATCTTATCATTTCTGGAGATAATACAGAAGGTATTCAATCTACTAAAACCTATCTTAAATCTGTCTTTGACATTAAAGACCTTGGATAACTAAAGTACTTTCTAGGCATTGAAGTTTGTCGTTCTTCGGAAGGCTTATTTCTTTCGCAAAGGAAGTACACACTTGATCTTTTGGATGAGACAGGTAAACTTGGAGCAAAACCGGCCAAGACTCCACTTATTGATGGCTACAAGGTCAAGCGAAAGGGGGAGAATGCCAAAGAGGAAGAAGAAGATAAGCCATATGAAGAACCGGCACAATACCGTCGACTTGTTGGTAAGTTAATCTATCTAACAATCATTAGAACTGATCTTTGTTTTGCTGTGAATCAGGTCAGTCAATACATGAAATCTCCCACAAAATATCATTGGAGCATGGTGGAGCGAATCCTTCGATATCTCAAAGGAAGCCCGGGTCAAGGTCTTTGGATGGGACGAAATGGTAGTACAAAAATTGTGGGGTATTGTGATGCGGATTATGCTGGGGATACATTGGGTAGGAAATCAACAACCAGCTATTGCACCTACATCGGAGGAAACTTGGTTACTTGGAAATCAAAGAAACAAAAGGTGGTATCTTGTTCAAGCGCAGAAGCCGAATACCGAGCTATGAGGAAGCTTACAAATGAACTTACATGGCTCAAAGCCGTTCTTAAAGATTTTGGCATTGAGTCTTCCAGTCCTATCACATTTCATTGTGACAACCAAGCGGCTATTCACATCGCAACAAATTCTGTCTTTCACGAAAGGACCAAACATATCGAAGTGGATTGTCACAAGGTTCGAGAAAAGATTGAAAAAGGTTTAATCCTACCCTGTTATACTCGAAGCGAAGATCAATTAGTAGACATCTTCACAAAGGCTGCAAGTCTTAAAGTTTGCTCTCACATTCACTGCAAGCTTGGACTTATTGATCTTTCCCATCCATGATCTGTTATCCCCTTCCCGTGGCCATCATACTCTTTTTCCCTTATCAAGGTTTTGTCCCAATGGGTTTTCCTTGATAAGGTTTTTAATGAGGTGATGCTTTACGGGGTTCCAAACTTAGCCTTGAGTGTCTTTACGGCTAAGCTTGAGGGGGAGTATTGATCCATAATTATCATAATTATCTCTCTCCTTCATGCAAGCACATGCAAGCCACTCTTCTTCATGCATCATGCAACCACATGCAAAGAAGTACAAATCCCTATGTTATTCATGCATCTATTCTAAATTTTGATTTGTACTCCTATATATATGTGTAGTATTGAACCATTCAAAGTATAAAAATAAGAAAAAACATTCTCATATCTATTTTATCTCCATATTCTCTCTATTCTCTATTCCGCAAATATTCTAACACTTAGCCCAGTCCTTGTTGGAGCTAGGATCAGATCCCGGTAGAGATCGGTTGTCCTGCCATTTTCAAAGATCTCTTTAGACGTTGAGAAAAAGTCTTTTATCTTCATAGGCGGTGCTAATTGTTGATGGTATAATGCAACATGGGTAATAATGTAATTATTGGGTAACATGTGTTTGGATAATGCACGAAATCCAAGCTTTTATATATTGAATTGTAAAGCGAATCGTATAAAATCAATATTAACCGGGCCGAGCCGAAGTCGTTTGAATGCCGAGGTCTTAGGTGAAAGTCGAGCTCGATTGCAAGTGTGCAGTGTGTTCTGGATTCTCTCTCTAATTTTTATTACTGTTCACGTCCGGAGGATTTTGCTATTTATAGAAAGTTTTCACCGCCCCACTCCTTCCTAAATGGCTGAGTAGATGATGGTGCCAATGTCCAAAGTGCTGCTCATCTTCTAGATTGTCTCCCCAAGATATAGATAGTTTTTCTTACACATGAGTGTTGTATTGATTTTAATCAAAGGCTGACTAGAGTTATACATTTTGGAGTAGTTTTTAGGTAAATTTTTTTGATCAAATATATAGATAAAAATAGCGAATAATTAAAATTTATAAGCCGCATCAGTTAAAAGCATATTGTTGCATTTATCTTGTTAGTTTTAGAAATGTCAAAATGTAAAATGTTTCTCTTTCTTTGACTTTATTGTTTTGTTTCTTTAGGATGGTTTGGGATCGAAGAGATTTGGTAACATAACAAGAATGAGAAGAAAGATTAACCTGAGGAAGACATACTTAACTTTTGACACATTTCAATATTTTATGGTCTCTCTTCGAAATCACAAGTTCGTTGTTAGTGCCTCTTTTACTTCTTCAACAACCTTCAAACTCTATTATAAGTTTTCTTCGATTTTAGTGATCTTTTCAATAGGCCATGACTTTACTTTATTTAGTGCAATTCAGCTATATCATGCGATTAAATGTTGTACATCTATAGCCCACGCCGCCCCGCGTGCGCCAAACCCAAAACCCACCTAGTTACATAATGTTGTAATAATGCATCTATATTTTCTCTATACAAAAATGATATTATACAATATCAAAAACAAAAACCTTAGTCACTCAAATACGCGGTTAAGACAAGTCTAACTAAAAGCTGTTTATGTCCAAATCCGAATTAAGGATTACACTGAGACAAGTCAATTTAAAAAAAAAAAAACAGACAGATAATGATCCCTTAACATTTTTTTTACCAAAGAAAAAAAAAGCGGGAAAAATAAGTTTCAAAAGTAGTTTTAAAAAAACTACTCTAAAAATACAACTGCTTACATTGTGAAGCATCTACATCTGTTGGACAATTAGGACACTTGAACATCTTTGTTCCATTCTTCGACATTCTATTGATAGAAAGCTTGCAAAGGACATGACCACAGCACAATCTCATCGCCGGATTAGCCTCACTAGATAGTTCTCTAGAGACGGGACAGACGAAAACCGTATGGTACTGAAACTCTTCAGGAAGTGGCACATGTACAGGAAGATGCTCCATTGTTTGCCAATCTTTACTATTTTTAACCAAAACGTTCAGGAATTTAAACAGTGGTGGTAAAGCTAGTGAACCTGCTTCGATTGTTGCGCTTAACGGGCACTCTGATGATTCACCGAGTAAGTTGCAGTATTGTCGGGTTAGTTCTTTGGCTGCTTTGGTCCATAATCCGGGTGAGAGGAAGTCTGCGTATGGGGACTTAGCAAGGTTTTTTTTCCATAAGAGAGAGCTCATGAGTTTCTGGATCTTTGGGAAATAGCTATCTGAATATGTAGCGATGTGTTTTCTCGCGTAGTCGAGAGCTTCATTGGAGTTCTTGTCTTTAGCTATTTCCAGGAATTGAAGGCTGTGAAGTTTCATCTCAAGATCTGAGTTTGATTCCTTTAGCTTATCTGAGTTTGATGCTGCCCAGTTAAGAGCTGGTCCGAGATCTCGTCCTTTCAAGGCTTCTAGTACCTGATTCATTTCAGTGAAAGAGTTTCTAGCAGAAGATTCAGGCTCACCAGTCTCGGAAATGAAGCTGTCACCAATGTTAACCATGCCTTGCCTGTAGAGAAAATCAGCTATTATCTGGTGAACGGTATGAGGATCAAACTCGAAGTTTCTGTAAGCCATTGATATGTCTGGATTCAGAGTTTTCTCAAGAACTTTCGGGTATTTAGTCAGAGCCATGTTTAGTTCTTTCTGAGGAGCTTCAAGCTGTTTGTCTGGAGCAATCTCCTTAAATGTTTTCTTCAGATCAGCAACAACAGATTTATGATAAAGCGGATTATCTGAGCCTCCGAGTGGTGCCTCCTGTATCGTGTGCAACGCCTTGTCGATTTCTTGAGACATTATATCAACCACTTCCTGCGTTTTGCTATTGGAAAGTTTCTGCTTTTTGGCAACACGATCAAATGCATCTTTGACAGTCTTTAACTCCATAATTCTAAGATTATCAATCACACCTGAAACAAGTACCAACGAGAAGGTCTCAGACAATCTCCACAAGACCACAACCAAATAACATCATACCCAATAAGCAAAAGAACAAAGAGAACACAAGAATCATATCCACAAACACCAAAAATATGTAATTTTGCATAAAACCAAGTGACTATATCATTACTTCATCATTCAAAATGTTGAATTCAAACTCCAGCAAACACATTATCTCAACATAGAATCAAATATTTCTTCAGAGAGGCTAAAAATCTAATCGATTCTTCCACATCAGAAACTTAATTTCAACTTTTCAAAGCATAGCAGCAAAGATCAATATATGAAATACAACACCAAGATTTTCCGATTATCCTATTGGGAGTCCAATAAGACGCCAAATGATTTTGGAATCTGGAGATCCAGATTTAAAATAAACCAAAGAATCTGACGATTCGCGAATCAAGAAAAAGTCGAAGAAGCGAAGAAGAATCCAAAAGCAAAGAAAGCGTTAAGAGTTGGAAGATGTATCTAAATCTAATAGATGTTCATGGAGACACAACGAACCTGAAGAATCGATGGAGATTAATGCCGAAACGGAGAAAGATGAAGTCGGTTTCGATGCTCGGAGGAAGAAGATGAAGAGAGATTTCGATTTCTTCTTTCAAACTATTTATTTCTCATTTCTTGACTCTGATGTTGAAGACGAATCATCGCAGCCGTTGGATTGATTCCGCCTCTTTAAATTAAATCAGATCAATCAACAATAGCTGATTTGGGCTGATAATTTTTTAAAACAGGCCGAAACTAAAAGACCCATTGGGTCAGATTTGGACCCACCTATATATTTCTATGTTAAATATGATAAAAATATATAAATATTTTATGAAGTTTTTTTTAACATTTTTATTAATTAAAAAAACTGGTTTACAACAAAATAAACTAAATATAAAATAGCCATAGACGTACAACGAAGAAATTTGTCTATAACCCGACCAAACACGGATATCACCGAGAATCTTGTACCGCAACCGAAGATAGGGTTGCTATTGACTTCCACCAACACATAATGTCTTGACTATTACGCTGATAAAACATCTTGTCAATCCAAATCCACGTCTGAGGATATTGAATGCCATAAAGGCTAACAAACCGGTAGATCCACTATTAAGAAGAACACCAAACAAAGATCTACATACTTAGTAAGAGATACTGTAAATATAAATGATAAAATATTATCTATTTTAAACCGTCAACATAGGAACTTCTTGTTGAAATCTGGTTGAACCATCGCCAAACTGTCGACCAACCGACATGACTTTCGATGGGTGAAAATCTTCAACAATATGCCCCTATCTTGTACCCAGAATGGGATCCTCATAAGGATTAAGCTGCTTACAACCAATTACTCCACAGATTCACGTTCATCTCTATCAAACCAAACAAAACTGTTGCCAACGGTTGGAAGATTTTGCAAATTAACAATGGCGATGAGAAAAATTGAAGTAATTGGAATGAAATGGTTTGTCGAAGAACAAAGAATGAAAATTGATGAAAAACTATTCACAAACCATATAAGATTTGGAATAAAATGAAGGAAAAAGAGGAACAAGAATGATTGAATCGATCTATGTTCAAAAGATAAACAGAGAGAATTCTCTCTCTAACTTCTCTCTCTCCAACCGTTTGATTTTTTTTTATATTCATTTTTACTAAACTGTTTTTTGCTTTAAAAATATATTATCTACATAAAAATTTAAGATACTTTTCTTTTTAAAACTAAATAAACAAAACAAGAAAAGGTTGAAATTTCAAAAACTATGGTTATGGAAAATATGGGATTTCATGACAAATGGAGAAGTTGGATCATGACATGACATGTGTTTCTACAGTGTCTTTCTCAGTTCTAATCAATATAATCCTTAGTTTAGAGCTTTATGATCAAGGTAGCCTTACAGCTTTATGAACAAGCAAATGCGTCAGAAGGGCATGAAGCGAATTTAGAAAATGATAATTTTTTAATATAATTTTTTATAAAATAAATATAATATAATTATGAAACAACATAAAAGATTATTGGATAAATATGATATGATGTTTAATTAACATAAGTCAAAGATTAAAGAATCTTTACTGAATAAATAAATTGAACAAAAATCAAAGATTAGTTCATCATCAAAATTGAATAAATAATAAATTAAAAACAAATTAATCGTCACGTTCACAAACAAACTGGTCACTAACAAACTCATCAATTTCATTATTCACAAACTCAAATTTATCACTTAATCCTTTTAATAAACAACTAAACAAAACAAGTTCATAACAAAGGAAATAGAAGTTAAAAAACACAGAGGAAATAAACTTATTAGGAAAAAGATCAACGGCCAGGGATTGACGGGCGCCGGTGGAAGTGTAGAAAAAAAAGATCCAAAATTCTTTGGTGATGAAAAACATATCTAAATCAATTGAGATTCTTTATTTTTTTACTTTGTAATTGTAAAACATAAACCAAAGAAGGTTTATAAATTCACAAAGCATAATTTTCAGTTTAGAACTTTAATTTCTTTTTTTTATTGGGGATTATGTTTTACTTTTCGATTTTAATTTTTTTTTGTTAATTGTTGTTTCCTTTGAAAAAAATATATGATTATTTTGTAAGTTAAACGAAAATAACATCCGATTGGATGATAACATGTGACTCGAACATAGATCTGACAGACAAATTCGGACTCCAAATAACCACTCTGATACTTTATATTTTTTCAAATTCGGAAGCCCTAAAAATCTTATATAATTTGGAGGCTCTAGGCAAAAACCTTTTTGATATCTCTTAAGGCACGTCTCTGTGAACAAGCATATGGGCAACAAGTGCACTATTCTAGATCAGCCATCATGTATAGCAAAGGTGGGTCACATAATATTAAAACTGCTATCTCTAGTATTTAAGGAATTCAGCAGTTAGGGGGTTTTGGGAAGTACCTATGGCTGCCAGAAACTATTGGAAGAAACAGGGCAGTCACATTTGCTTATCTAAAGCAGAAAGTACAAAATAGAATCAATAGCTCGTATACTAAGCTACTCTCGAGCTTCCAAT
Source organism: Cardamine chenopodiifolia (assembly GCA_963922655.1). Classification (NCBI taxonomy): domain Eukaryota; kingdom Viridiplantae; phylum Streptophyta; class Magnoliopsida; order Brassicales; family Brassicaceae; genus Cardamine; species Cardamine chenopodiifolia. The sequence continues at coordinate 656,674 of OZ000486.1, forward strand.
GACTGGCAGTTATGGAAACAAACTCAAACTGACTTGGATCAAGAGACTACTAATCTGAAATGCACTACACCGATATCATCCACAAAAGACATTTTTAATAGAAGTAATGGATATGTTTGCTTTGTAGTTGCTTCTTGGAATTCTACGCCCCAGAATGCTGGCATTGCATGACATCTTCACAAGAAAGAAGGAGATCCTTTAGAAGCAGAGGCTATAGCCCTCACAATGGCGGTGCAAGAACTTAATAATTCAATGCAATGCAGGATTGTATACGCTCAAATCGAAGTTCTTCATGTCCAACTGCAATCAAAGGAGAACTACAAGATATCTCTTGTTTATGTCGACATCATAAAACTTATCAGTTTATGTATGTCCCTCGAGCTTTCTTACAAGAAGTTGATGCTCGAGCTAAGTTAACAAGAATATCTCAAGAAACTTATGTTGTAAAATATTTATCGTCTATTTAATTAAATACTCTATTGCCGACAAAATAATATATATATATAAAGCAAAATATATTAATATTGGTGTTTTCAGAACCGCAGTTCAAAGCAAACCGATCCAAGAAAGTCCCTAAAATATTTTAATTTGCTATGAAACAGATTAATTTCGGCAAATTAGCCTTGTCTTTCAATTTTATATTTAATAAAAGCAATTGAATTTAACCACTAAAAACATTATTATCAGCGACAAAGGTAGTGCTGGGCAAAAAACTTAAATCCGAACATCCAATCTGAATCGGACATGAAAAGTTATATACGAAATCAAATTTGAATCTAACAAATTATTCTATTGATGAGTGTTTAGTCGTATTTTCGAGTATAAGGTAAAACATGAACCAAACCTAATATCCATTAGGATATTCAAAAACCCGATAACACATAATTATCTATAAAAAAAATATCCTAATTCAAGGATACTATAAAAAAAAATCTTATAAATATAAGTTTTGTATGTGTAACATACACAAAACTGATCTGAATCCGAATCAGAAAATCCAAAAAACTCTGAAAAACTTGATCCAAACCCGAATTTTTAAGTTTTTATAGGATTTTAAATTTAAAACCCGAACCGATCTGAATTTGACAAAATCCAAACCGAATCTGACCTGAAATTTTAAAATTATTTTATTAAAGAATAAAATCTAAAAATGCAAAAATAATCAAATTTTATGCGAATGCGAATTTAAAACCTGAATGTAAGAAGAGTTCTTTAAGGTTGGAGAAAAAGTCTTAATTTCACCTGTTTCTTTTTACCAAAAATATAGAAATAATCCAAAATATGTATTTTTTTCTTACCATCCAAAACAAAGAAATCCTTGTTTAAGGAAAAAAATCATTAATTAAAATATATTTCCCATTTAAGAAGAGATATGGAAGTAAGAATGTTTGGATTGCATGAGAGAAGAGGCGCGAGATGGCGCATAATAGCAACAGCCCTAATTGTTTCTGGGTCCTTGAGTTTCCTTTGTCTTCCTCTTTATCCATTCACAAACCTAAGCCCACATCTTTGCCCCCTTCCACTCTTCTTCTTCTCTCCCTTTTTATCTCTGCGCAGCTTTCTCTCTTCTCCCAGATCTATATGCTCTTTCTTCGTTCCAAATCGTCCCCTTCTTCTCTCAATCGGAATCGTCAGATCTCATCGTTTCGTCGGATTTCATCGGATCCAGACCAAATCCGGGTATGTCTATTGTAAAATTTCGATCAGATTCTTCGATTTTGGATATTTTTCGATTAGATTTGAGATCTGGTGATTGTTCTGTATCTTTTTTGGTTGAATTGATAAGATTTTCTGGAAAGGAGATCGATTTTTGTAGATTTTTTGTGTTTATGTCAAAAGTTATATCTCAATTCCTATAATTTTTCTGATTGAATTGAGAAGTTGGAAAAGAGATCGATTTTGTGATTTTTTGTGTTTTTGTCAAAAGTCAGATCTCGATTTCTATATTTGGGTTGAATTAATATGATTTTCTTGAAACGAAATTGATTTTGTGGATTTTATGTGTTTTTGGTCAAAAAGTTCAATCTCGATTTCTATTGATTTTTAATGAGTTCTATCGATTTTTTCTTAATTTTGTTATTTTTATCTGTTAAGATTTGATCAAAGATGAGAATTTTTTTCTCAGATTTATCATCAAAAGCTTCGTTTTTAATTTATAAAAAAAAACGAACTTTGTGGTTAGTAATGAAGTTTTTGTTTGCAGGGATTTGGTAATTGGTAGGCTATCATCTTCAAGCAAACATGCAAGCTTATGAACATGTAAGCAAAGCCCATGATTTGTTTTCAATGTTTTCGTCGAATTCGCATCAAACTTAGATTTGAAAACAGTTTATATGATTCGATATGATTCGTCAATTTTGCAGGACCTTGATGATGATGCTGGATATGATGACTATTATAGTGGTGATGAGGATGAATATGAGGAAGAAGAAGAAAGACAACCTCCAAAAGAAGAATTGGAATATCTTGATTTGCGCCAACAGTTGAAGGAAAAAATCAGGAAGGAAAAGGGAAAAGGAAGTGCAAAGGCTCAATCTTCTCAAGTGAGAAGAAGAAAACTTCCGTATGACAAGTATGTGGCTAGCTATATTAATCATATCATGGAATGTGTTTTGATTTGATGATTCAGCTAATTCTCTTTTTTTTTTTCTACAGCTTTGGTTCCTTCTTTGGTCCTTCACAGCCTGCTATATCGTCTAGGGTTATACAAGAAAGCAAATCGTTGCTAGAAAACGAGCTACGCACAGCTAAAATGCCGAATTCGAGTCAAATTGTATGTGCCTTTGGATCTCTGTTTTTTTTTTAAGTTTGTCTTTTAAGGTTTTTTTGCTAATGGTATTGTTGTGTGGGGTTGCAGAAGAAAAGACCTGGTTCGACGAGCGGTTCAGGTACTAAGAATGTGTCGCATGAGAAGCGGCCTAAAGTTGTGAATGAGGTGAGGAGGAAAGTTGAGACTCTTAAGGATACAAGAGACTATTCGTTTTTGTTTTCTGATGATGCGGAGCTTCCTGTTCCGAAGAAGGAAACTTTATCTCGAAGTGGCTCGTATCCTAGTTCTGGTATGTTGTGTCTACTGAGAAACCTTGTTTGCTATTTTTGATCTTTAAAGCATACCATTTTCATGGAGATAACTTATACAGGTTTTTTGCTGATGTTCAAGAGGCTCGTTCTGCTCAATTATCAGCAAGGCCCAAACCATCATCAGGTATCAATGGTGGAACTGTTAATGGTCCCTCGCGTGAGGAGAGTAGACCTGTTTCAGCGAATGGACATTCAAGACCGTCTTCCTCTGGCAGTCAGTTGAATCATTCAAGACCGGCTCCCTCTGGCAGCCAAATGCAATCTAGATCTGTCTCAGGCAGACCGGCTTCCTCAGGTAGCCAAATGCAGAATTCAAGACTGGCTTCTTCTGGTAGCCAAATGCAGCAAAGGGCTGCGCCCTCAAGTAGCCAAAGACCAGGTTCCTCGACAAACCGTCAAGCACCCATGAGGCCGCTTGGTTCCACAATGAATGGCCAATCATCAGCTAACCGGAATGGCCACCCAAATTCCAGATCAGATCCCCAAAGATCAGCTCCTGCAAAAATGCCAATGGATCATAGGAAACAGATGAGCAGCAGCAATGGAGTTGGTCCTGGTCGGTCAGCATCCACAGCAAGACCTTTACCTTCTCAAACTTCATTGGAAAGAAAGCCCTCCATCTCAGGGGGAAAGAGTTCTCTTCAAAGTGCTCAAAGACCGACCTCATCAAGACCAATGTCATCTGATCCTAGGCAACGGGTAGTAGAACAGAGAAAGGTTTCCCATGACCCCGCCACATCCCGAATGATCCCAAAACAATCAGCGCCTAGCTCAAAGCACCAGGTATGATAGATTCTTCTCTTGTGTCCTTTGGCCAATACAAAAGCTAGTAAAGGCACTAATTTGTAAAGTAATATATGTACAGATGGTGAGTAAACCGGGTCTCAAGAGACCTGCTCCGCGTGATATAGATGATGATCGAAGGCGACTAAAGAAGAAGAAGCCTGCAAGAAATTCAGAGGATGCTATAGCGTTCAACATGCTTAGAGAAATGTTCCAGTAAGTGCTTCGAACTTTTCCTCCTCCATTAACATTTTTTGCTCCTGACACTCGTCGGTTTGATGTTTTTAATTTCAGTACTGATCGTTTTGTTGGGCGTGACTTTGATGTTTTTAATTTCAGTACTGATCGTTTTGTTGGGCGTGACGATGATGACATAAACATGGAAGCAAACTTTGAAGATATCCAGAAGGAAGAGAGACGAAGGTGCATGAACATTTTGATCAGGAGTCTCATTTTTATTAGTTTCTTCGATATTCCTTAACTGTTTTCATGTTGATTTGTTAAATGCAGTGCGAGAATCGCAAGGGAAGAAGATGAAAGAGAAGCTCTGCTCTTAGCTGAAGAAGAAAGAAGAGAAAAACTGAGAAAGGGTCGGAAGATGAGCCGTTGAATCCTTTTTACTCTTTTTCTTCTTCATTTTTAGGACTTCAGATCTTTTTTTTAGTGTTCTCTCATTTATAATCTCTTTGGTCGTTTTGAGGCAAAAGAGTTTACTTTTTTTTTTGTGTTTTCAAATTAAGGATCTTTTGCTGTTGGAAAGTGTACAATTAGTAATAATATATTTTTATTGAAGAATTTTTTGGTAAAAGCTTCCCAAGTTAGTGAAAGCTTGATTCTTTATTTTTGTTTGGGTAAAACAAGAAGATGATAAAGAAAAAAGAATATCTCTTTATTCACGTGGAGTTGCTATAGAAGTGATAAAATTTCACTTTTTTAAGTCCAATAATGTGATTTTAGTGATTCTTTCTCTTTTTTTTGTGTGTTTTTTGGCTAAGAACTTTGTTGAGAGATATCAAATGGTGACCAAAGAAGAAGATCGTCTTCCTCCTGCGACGGAGACGCCGAGATGTTATTATTCTCCTTCTTCTACTCCTCTTGCGGAGGAGTTAGAGACTGTTCGAAGCTTAGAAATCGTAGAATCTTCCTTTGTATCCCCCGTTTGGTATATAGCCTATTCTTTACTTATTAGTTTTCCGATTGTGAGCTCTCATTATTACTCTTCTTGATTACTTGCTTCATCATTATCTTCTTCACATAATTTTCCAAGTTACTTGTAATCTTTTGCATCATTAATTTGTTAAACTACATGGATCGCGGTGCGATAGCGAGCAATGGTGTCAATGGAAATACTAAGAGTTGTAATGATAAGGGCAAATGCACTCTTGCAATTGGAATTCAGTAAGAATATCTCTTTTAAGCAGGGTAGAATCAGGATGATTATTCAATATTTGAATATTATTGATATTTTATAACAATGTTTTTTTACTCAATAAAGAAAAATTATAACATAATGTTTCTTGTATTTTAATTAAGAGTATTTTAGGGGTTTTAAGGTTTTCATACTTTTATAAAAAAAAAACATTTTTAGGCCTAAAACTCTCTAATTTTCTTGTTTTCGATAAAGTCTAAAAATGTTAAGTTTTTATACGGAATATTTAGAATAAACAAATAATCTTGCATTCTAGTTTCCTGTATTTTTTGAAAATTAACGGATCACTAACCTATATCTATAAATAGAAGCTTCTACTGCTCTTTATTTATTTATTTATTGTTATGTTTTACTCAAATTTGGGCTGTTTTGATGTAAAAGTTGATTCTTTTAGGGGACATTTGAACCTAAGTAATTTTGAAGATGGTGTATTGTCATCTTCATTTATGGTTGGGCTTCTTATTGCATCACCAATTTTTGCTTCATTGGCAAAGAGGTGAGAAACATTTTCAATTATTTTTTCTCCCCTCTTCAAAAAAGGATGCTTATATGAAGTGGTTATTTGTGGTTTAGTGCTGCTTCAATCCATTTAGACTTATTGGAGTAGGCTTAACTGTTTGGACTATTGCAGTTCTTGGCTGTGGCACTTCCTTTGCGTCTTATGCCGTATGTAAGTTGTTTAGCTTTAAATTTGTTTGTTTCTTAAAGCTTAGTCTATTTTGTGTGTTTGAGTCTTAGAACGGATTTTAATATCGATTTGATGATTTTAAACTCGTAGTTTTGTTGGTGTAGTTGAAGCTTCTTTCATTAGCCTTGCAGCTCCATTTATAGATGATAATGCTCCTCACACACAGGTTTCTTCTATTTGCTCTTCTTATGTAGCCAAATATTGCAACATTTCTTAAAACCTTTTTATTTTATTTTCAGAAAGCTGCATGGCTTGGACTGTTTTACATGTGTATACCGAGTGGTGTTGCTCTTGGTTATGTCTATGGCAGATACGTATGTACATACACCAAAACTCCTATAAATTGACATTGTTAAGTTCTTTTTGTTAAAATCCATCTTATTTGATACTTCACATCTTTATAGAATACGATTCTTCTTGTTGCTTTGTAGGTCGGAAAACATTTTAGTTGGCGCTATGCGTTTTGGGGAGAAGCTGTTTTAATGGCTCCATTTGCTATTCTTGGTTTTGTAATGAAACCTTTGGAGCTAAAACCTTTGGGGACCAAAGGCTGGTTATAACATTTATAAAATGGTAAAACAGTTAATTCATTAAATCTCTTTCTCTTGTTTCAAATCTTGAGGATTTCTTGAAAGATTCAAGAACTGATATTTGACAGAAAAATGCGGATATTATCTTTGGGGCAGTAACTATCATATGTGGGATCATTGGAACATTATCAGGAGGCTTTATACTTGATCGTGTCACTGCTACAATTCCAAATGCTTTCAAGGTAAAAGAAAAGCTTTTCTTCTTTGTCTTTGGATTTCGGGTTTTTGTTCATCAGACCTTTTTTGTTCTTTGGATTCAGTTCTTATCTGGAGCAACATTTCTCGGGGTGATATTTTGCTTCACGGCTTTTACCTTGAAGAGTTTATATGGTTTCATCGCTTTGTTTGCCTTAGGAGAGCTTCTTGTGTATGCTACACTGGTAAAAAAAGCATTTTAAACTTTGAGCATTGTGTTGTTCATCAAGAACAGTTGAATTCCTTTTTGTTCTTCTTTAGGCTCCTGTGAATTATGTGTGTTTGCATTGTGTAAAACCAAGTTTAAGACCATTATCAATGGCCATCTCCACCGTCGCAATTCACATATTTGGCGATGTTCCTTCTTCGCCTCTTGTCGGTATTGTTCAGGTAAAAAAACACTTTTTTACATCTCAAATCCTCGAAAAAACCCACATAACTTTCAGAAACTAAAATGCTCCATTGTTGTATACACAGAATCATATCAACAGTTGGAGAAAAACCGCATTGATTCTTACATCGATACTGTTCTCAGCTGCTGCAATATGGTTTATAGGTAAAAAGCAAAATCTCAATTCTTTAACTTGAATACTCGCAGATGAAAGCTCTCTGGTACCAAATCAAGAACCGGTTTTTGTTGCGAGTTTTGCTTTTGCTAGGGATATTCATAAAAAGTGTAGATCGGTTTAATGAAGAAGAAACTGGAATTGAGAACCCGAGGAGGCAAGAACAATCGATTCTAACTCCATAAATACTTTATCTATTCGATTCTTGTATAGTTCCAAAACACAAATGATATACCACTTTCCCACAATTATAACGTTTTGAAAACGTGATTCTGCTAGTTTTTACCATACAAAAACATTAATCAAATTTACACGTTTTCGAAATGTGGTTACGTTATATACTTTTGGACATGTTATGAAGATAACTAAAAGAAATTAAACGTAATTAATCTTCCTAAAACTTGCTTGGTAACAACTTTTTATTATTCTACAAAAACTCTATCCAGCTTAAGTGTATTTGACTATTCCGCTATTCTACAATTCATATGACATAAACAAATATCTTTGATACCAAAAGAAAAATTCATACATTTTGTAATATTAAATATAACACAAACTGTTTCAGTCAACATAAAACAAGAACAATCTAAATAATTAAAACAGGGAAATAAGTTTGAGGCGAATCGATCAATAGAGCCTACCGATACATTCAGAAGAACCACAATAGCAAATCTTCTTCTTGATATTACCGTTAGAATCGCGTACCTGATCGAGCATGTAGTTGTAATGGTAAGAAAGTTCTTGCAGCGGAGGTATGTTGTCCATTGCGAAGAACATTACATGCGGCATTCTCGTGTCTCCGTGATCATACAATACGTTTTGCGCATACAGATTTGGCGAGCAGCTATGGTTTATGAACCTTCCGACATTCCCTTTTGCTGCTGCATCAATGGTGAATCCGCTCGCCTCTTCAATTGTCGGACCTGCCTTTGTCCCGGGCATTAGCTCTGACATCCCTTCCGCTAAGGAATTATCGTATCTGTTACCGATATCAAAGAGATACTCGTCGCTCCCCGTTCTTCTTTCTGCTTCTTCGTCCTCTACAAGCTCACCTATGTATTCACATATGAAGCTACCTGAAGGGATCGAGTTAAGCGATCTCACTCCCCAACCTCTTGACTCAGTTTTGAAGATTTCGAGCTTGAACTTGATTCCACGCTGTGTGACTCTTAGGTAGCAAGAAGCAGGGCACTTGCAGAATGGGCCACACTCATAGATTAAAGTCTTTGCACTAACAACAGCTCCATCGTAGTTGTACGGTATCTCTCCTCCGTTTTTCGCCACACAAGAGCAGTTTCTCGCTTCCGTGCAGCCTGAGGGGCAGCCGCATACCTTTGGAGGAACTGGTCTGCACCAATCTGGGTATATCATTTTAACAGTGTAGGTGAACTGAGGCGGTCTCTCGTCGTCTATTTCGTTTATAGCGCTAATGGGTAAACGCTCTTTCCCTTCTGAGATGTCAAGTTTGCACAGACCTTCCCGGTAATTCAACTTCTTTGATTTCTTCACCATTTTCCATGAAAGCTCAGGTTGTCCGGGCATGCGTCTAAGCTTAAACTTGTAAACGAGCTTTCCATGAGATCCAGTTTCTTGCCAAAACTCTTCCACAAGATACAATCCGTCGTAAACATAACCTCCATTTTTCGCATCACGACCAGATGATTCTAAAGTTGCCTTGCTCTTGCCTCTTATGACACGCACAGGGTTCTTCTTTGTTACGCTGTTTACTAACGCGAGGTTTCCCTTTATAAGCTTTTGGTCTTCAGGCTCTTTCAGTTCCTCTCCCCTTTTCTTTACTTGCATCACATTTCCTCCTTGACCAGTGTAAGTCAAAATATCCGAGTTATCCAGCTCGTCATCATACCCTCCAGAGGCTACAATACACGTTGCAAGTATGTCCTCACCAACTTTCATATAGTCAATACCGCCTTGAATCGGTCTATGTATTCCAAGAACGTTCAGCTCCATCCTATATTGAAACTCATCTCCGACCTCAATCCCAGGTACAGGTCCCATAATCTGAACACCTTCGTTGAGATATTTCCCTTTGCTTTTGAGAATCTTCGCCGCGTCACAATCTACTCTAAGATTTTTTTTCTTTTTTATCTTCGGCAATGTTTCTTGCTCCTGCAAAATTTTTCTACAAGCTCCATAGAAAAGACGAAGAGTTTCCTTAACTTTGCTCCGCATACTATCATTGCCGCTTGAACCAATGGGACGCGAAGGAGGAATCCCGACATTCAATACCCGATACCGTTGAGCTACTCCCTGGTCAGGAGAATCCTCCACCTCTGAACTTTCTCTCTCACCCAAGTATAAATCCCTCTCACTGTTCCTCATCCTAGATGATTCACCACGCTCTCGCTTGGTCTTTTTGCTACGCTTCAAGGCTGAATGAAATGCAATCCCTTTCTTAGCCTTTCTCCTACCCGCAACATGAATTGGTTTTGGTACTCTAACATTTAACTTCTCAACTTCCACTGGCTCCGATTGATTCAAATCCGAACTCCCGAGACTTTGTTCATCTGCGTAAACAACAATATCCCTCACCATGTTTTCTGTTCCAATGCCGCTAACATCAGAAGCCCCAGAACCCGAATCCTCAGGAACCATCGATACACCATCCTTCTTTTCACTCTCTGAACCTTTACTTCCCGTTTCCGAAGGATAGTCTCTAACTACATCATCCGGTAAGCAAATGCTCAACGGCTGAACCTCCACCGCCTCAGCCATTCTTACATCATTTCCATTCTCCTGCACTTCCGGCGCAAACACCATCAATTCATCATTCGTCTTTTCCATTACCACCGGTTCTGGGACGGATGATTCAACATCCATGCCATTACAAGACTGATCACCATCTCCTTTTCCCAAAGCTGAAGAAGACTCAACCTTATCATCTTCTTCAGCAACATTCCCGTTCTCGCCAGTCTTCACAACCGATCTAAGCATCATCCCAGCGGATCCACAACCTGGTGGAAAATCTCTAACCGCAAAAACTGTGCGGCGTTTAAACTTTAGCCCCGTCATAAGATCAATCTTGTAACTACTACCATTCTCTAAAACTACTGTTCCTCTTCGTTTCTCCTCAGAAACATTGCTAAATAATGATTTAAGCTTTGATGATTCTGTTTGTACCAAACTATTATCCATCATACCCATATCAAAACTCATTCAAAGATCTACCAAACCAAAATCACAAGCCTGAAACATAAACAATCATCACTACAAATTCCACTAACATCATCAAAATCTTACATACAGATTTTTAGAACAATATTACAGTAACAAAAAACGAATTCAAATTCCATGAATTTATGAATAGTGAGAAATTTGTTCATCGTGTTTTTTACAAATCTAATTTCAGAATTCTAAGCAGAGATTTGGCGGAAATGAAGTTCGAATAAGGATTTCGACAAAGACGTAACAATAGAAGCGATTAAGAGATCGGAATAAAGGTAAAGAGAAATTTTACCAGGGAAAGATCTACGATGGTGGAGATGATGATGATGAATCGAATTCGATATTGATTATTGAAGATGATTTGATTTGGGTTTGGGTTTGGGCTCTCTCAAAGTTTATAGTCGAATTCCAATGAGCTTAAAATTGGAACCAAATGATTTGTTACTTGATTTGGGGAATTACACTTTTATAACGTTGCCCATTTGTCATACATTCATAGAAACCTGACTACGTGGTGACAATGTGATTAATTTTCGAAGATTTACTTACTTTAATTAGGGGTAAATAAATATCTTGAATTTTAATAAATATCTTGAATTTTAGAGGTATTTGTGATTCAGTCCGCTCTAATCAAATTACTATTATTTTGATTTATAATTTTCTTTGGTAGTTGATTAGATATTTAAACATCAGATATTCAATTCGAATATTCGTTAATATGATCCGTTCCATAAAATTTAGAAATAATTATAAAAATATTAAATTATAAAAAATTTAAAGTTTAACTTAAAAATAACAATATTTCATAAATGAGAATAAGCTAAATTACTAAATAGCTAATGATCTATTTTTATTAATCATAAACTCTCCTCCTCATTTATATTTCCCTATTATATTTTAGGGAAAAGAGAAAAAAGAAGTAGCAAAACTGTCACGCAAAAAATCTCTTGGAAAGTCATAAAAGATGGATTTTGAATTTTGTTTATTAATCTTCAAAACCTTTGAAAATCTAGATTCTCTAGTTTGTTTCAAGAGAAAAAGGAGTTGTGATGTTTGATGATGAATTTAGCCTTAGGAACGTTTTGTTTGCTCCGGATTTACGATGCAATATGATTTCAGTGTCTCAGTTGATTAAGATTTAAATTTGGTAATGCAGATTATTAATAAGGGTTTTGTAATTCAGAATCGTATAATGAAAAGTCTGACCGGAGTGGGTGAGCTCAGGGATGGACTTTACTTCTTTAAAAGAATGTTAGAGTTTAGATCTTTGTGTTTGAATAAGGATGGAACTAAAATTGTGTGGCATCAATGAGTAGGAGATCCATCTAATAGTGTTTTTGATTTGTTTTTTTTATGTTGGTAGTAGGGCTACGAATTTTTCTTCTTGCGATGTTTGTCATAGAGCTAAACAATGTGGTGAAGTTTTTGTTTCTAAGTGATAATAAAAATGAGAAAGCATTTGATGCGATACATTGTGATTTATGGGAATTTTACCGAATTTCTAGTATGTGCAATTTGAATTTCTTCTTGACATGTTGATGGTTATTCAAGAGCGGTTTGGATATATCTCTTGAACAATAAATCACAAGTTGGGGAGATATTGAAGAATTTTATGAAGCTAGTTGAGAGAGAGTTTGACAAACGTGTTAAGATAGTGAGAAGCGACAATGGAACAAAATTTACTTGTCTTGCACCTTGTTTTCAAGCGGAAGGCATTGAGCATGAAACTTCATGTGTGGGCACACCTCAACATAATAGACGAGTGGAGTCTGCGACTAATGGAGCAGGTATGAACTTGTTGATTAGGAGGTCTGATGCAGTTCCAAGTGTCGAAAATTGTAGAAATAGTGCAGCATGTGGCAAAAATTCCAAAATTGAAGCAGATGGTCGAAATCTTTAGTAATGAAGCAGATGGTTTGAAAAGTTCAAGGACTGATGGGGACAATGTTTTATTAGAAAAGAAGAATGCATCCGATGCAGAGACGCACCAAACAATTGAGATTAATAAAATGTGGGATGTGACAATACTACCACCTGAAAAGTGGCAATCGGTAGTATATGGGTGTTTAAAATCAAGTATAGAGCTCATGTAACAATAGAGATATTGGGAGTGGTGGGTGCAAAAAACTGGTAGTTGCACCAAATGGACGTGCACAATGCATTTCTCCATTGTGATTTAGAAAAAGAAGTGTACATGAGGTTCCTAACCTGATTTTGTACAAATGATACTAATAATATGTGTCGATTGTGGAAATCTTTATATGGGTTGCGACAAACACTGAGATGTTGGTTTGCTAAGCTGCAGACAGTCTTCCTAAAGTATGGTTCTGTGTAGTCATATAGAGATGATTCCATGTTCTCAATTCGGAAAGGTATAACATATATCTATATTCTTGTTTATGTAGATGATCTTGTTATTGGTGGTAATGATTTTTAAACTATCTTGGATTTTAAGAAATATCTGGGAGAGTGCTTCCATATGAAAAATCTTGGCACTCTCAAATATTTTCTTGGGCTCAAAGTGACACGTAGAAAATAAGGGATCTTTGTGTGTCAGTGGAATAGTATTGGATATAGTGAGTGAAGTGGGTTTGTTAAGTGCACGGCAAGTAGCTTCTCCAATGGAGCAACAACATTGGTTAGCTCTTTCTGATGGTTTTCTCTTGGATGAACCAGAGAGATACATGAGGCTTGTTGGAAAATTGATATATTTTTTGGCCACGTGACCGGATTTAACTTATGTTGTTCATATTTTATCTCAATTTATGCAGCAATCATGGGTTGAACATTGGGAGGCTGCATTGAGGGTGGTACGATATTTAAAAAGAACTCATGGTCTAGGTATTTTCTTGCGATCATATTGTGATATGAACTTGCATGGCTAGTGTGATTCAGAGTGGGGAGGATGTCGTTAACATGCAGGTCTGTTGGCGCCTCGTTTGTTTCTTTAGGGCAATCACCAGCGTCATGGAAATGATACACAGAGTTTTAACCCTATTATAACTACCGCAAGTGCACATCAATTGTTATAGTATTCTAAGGATTGAATCCACATATACCAAGAGTCATACTTCAGTTCTAATGAATAAATGCTAAGCTAGGACAAAATATAGAGTTTGTTGTTTGTGAATGAAATAAAGTAACGACAAAAGTAAATAAAATATGTAAACTGATGGATTAAAAACGTTAAGTTTTAGGGATATTAGCCGGATATTAGAGATCACGAACCAAACAACTATTCAGAGCACTAATAAGAACTACCTAGAACTCGGACATAAAAGTCTAACCAATCCACTATCGTGATATCAATTACTTTGTCTAGGCACCTAAGTATCTAAACTGTCGTTTGAACTTAAATCCTATAAGCATTAACAAGCGGGTTTGATATGTTCACGAATCGCCTTAACATCAACTTTCGTTGGCTAAGAAAAATCCTATCACCTATGTTCTATCCAGCAATGTATAACACTTTTGATGAATAAGTTAAACCCTAAATCATAAACTAAGTGATCAGTTTTGTCTAAACAATAAGAACAACTATATATGACGACTACAGAAGATAAGGCCATATTTGTGTCTGATTCAATGATTATTTATTCCTTTCAAACCCTAAACCCTAACTAATGGATTACTCATACATGGAGAAAGATGAACAACAAAGGGATGAATATAAACTCATAATCATAACAATAAGAATTCCAAAAGGGTCAGAGATGTCTTCTCCTTAAAAGCTTACAAATTCCAAAAGTATGATAATAAGTATTGTGTAGCCTAAAAAATTGGCTAAAAATTGATATTTATACCCTAAAAACGTCTAAGTCAAAATCCTAATCACAAAAAAATATATGCAAAATTACCATTTTTCTCGGACAAGTCGATCTGGTCTGGATCAATCGATCCAAAGCTGATTTGGTTTCTTATGACAAACTGAATCGATTGTTCTGATGATAGATTAATCGATCTATGACTGGACCAATCGATCTGACCTCTTTTGGTCGATCTGGTTTTTCATGGCAAAGTATTAGTGATGATGGATCGATCGTTATAGTGAGGACTGAACGATTTGGAAATACATGGCCAATTATTCGGATGACAGATCGATTGATCCAAGCAAGTATCGATCGATCTGTATATTCACGACAAAATTTTCAAGCGACGAATCGATCGACCCTAATGGGGATCGATCGATCTGGATATTCATGGCCAAATTCATAGTTTGTTGGATCGATCGATCCAAATAAGGATCGACCGATCTGAGTGCATAAACTATCTTATTCGTGCTCATTTTCTCCAAACCTGAATCCAAATGCAATAGAACTCTCGTAAGCATGTTTGTACCTGGAAAAAATTTATAAACAAAGAAAAAACTTTATAAAACCTACTAAACCTAAGTTAAAATGCATTAAATATGCAACATATCAGAAAACCAAGCAACAAGAGGCTATTTCAAGATCTTATGCAGAAGCAGATTATAAGAGTATGGCTTTGACAGTCGGAGAGCTGAAGTGATTACGGGTGTGCTGTCAGACTTTGGAGTAAAACATGACGATGCAATGGCATTATATTGTGATAATTAAGCAGCTCTTTATATTGCACCTAATCCAATTTTCCATTAGAGAACAAAGGCTGTTAAAAGTGATTGTCATACAGTTCGTGATGCAGTACAAGATGGTATAATTCAAACCATTAAGGTTGGCACAAAGGAGCAACTAGAAAATATTTTTACTAAAGCATTGGATCGTCGAGAGTTTGAAAAACTGGTTGGGAAGTTGGACATGTCTAATCCGTATGCTCCGACTTGAAGGAGGTGTTAAATGCAAAATTCTCGAAAATCAAATTTTACGGTTTGTAAGTTAGGTGCATATATTTGGTTTGTTACTTGTGATATTAAGAGATCTTTGTAGATAGATTTTGGAAGATCTTTAGTATGTGTATATATGCTCTAAACAGATCAATAAGAACGACACATAAAATTTTCATTTTACGTTTGTGTTTGACAGTCTTGCAAATGGAGCAGTCGAAGAAAACTTTAAAAAAAATTCTTTACAAAACTTTAAGTAAATAATAAATAAAAATTTATAATTTTTAGAAAATTTTAAATATACATATAAACTAGGGTTGCAAATTTAGTTTTCAAAATATATATATATATATATGGGTTTGTATTTTTTTGAAAGCTATTACCACAAAATATATCTTCAATAAAGAATTGAACAGTATCTATAAATAGTTTGAGACGGTTCTGGGGATGAGATTCATTGTGTAGTTCTACCTACAAATTACCTTAGTGTCATCAATGAAGTAATATGATTTTTGTTTCTCTATGAATTTGTTTTTTTTCCTGGCTAAATTAAAAAATTGGCAAGATGAGCCCACTGCCTTTAACAAAAGGCCCAAAATAGTACAAAAACCCCATTAACCGACATGATTAAGAAAATAAATTGAACCCAAGTAATGATGACTCAAAGCCTAGTGAGAGGGGGAGGCATTTGAGTTATTGTATGATGTTTCACACAAATGTCATTAAAACTTGGTTTTGAATCCAACAGTTTCTTGATCAGTGTTTTGGTTGACTGTTACTTAAAATATGGACGATTATATCAAGTTGAAGTGTTATTTCATGATACCAAAGAGAAAGACAATGTTCTTTTTTCGATCAGTTCAGTTATATCAGGGTAAAGTCTCAACGCCTGTTATTAAAAGGGTTTGAGGCTAATCAAGAATGTCTTAACTCTGTTGAAACAATGAATTGAAGTACATGATTTAGTAAACAAACTGGGTTCTTAAAGCAATGTTTCATATCATATATATCGTGTTTCTAATTAATGTGGCTGTGTTGATGATGCTGCTTGCGCTTTTGATCAGACAGTAGAGAAAGATGGACTTTGATTATACAGAAAATGTAGTGTTTGTATGGTTGAATACACCAAGGTTTTAATCTTTAATGGACAAAGCTTGCTACAGCTTCTAAATGTATATTACTTACAAGTGATTAAGTCTCTTGTTCCTCTTTAGAATATAGTTTATTGATAAAGAAAAATCTGAGTTATTAAAGACTAAGTCCAAGCCCTTGTCTTCGATGAGATTTCCGATGGGTGTAGTTATCGTCAGAAATTTCTGATAGCAAATCGATGGTATTTCGACTAAACAACATCCGTCAGAAAATATATATGTTAATAAACCGTTTGAGATTTTGATGTTTCCGAAGGATTTTCGACGGATTATTCAGTGTCTGTCGAAAATCCATCGAAAATATATATGTTATTATAGTCGTTTTAGATTTTGAAATTTGTGATGGATTTGTGACAGATTTCCGACGGGCGACGAGTTTATAAATATGTTTCCACATTTCCACACACATTCTTAACTCAATATATTACTAAAATTTCGTTGATATCGGAAAAAGATGTCTTCTTCTGAATATTTTTGGTCATAGATGGACGAACCGATGATTGATCTGGATTCAAACTTAATGAGAGAAGAATATGCACGAGGTATATGCGAGTTCATGGAATTGGCAGGAAATCAACCAGTCGCAAAAAAGTCGTAAATTGAAATTTCCATGTTCTAAGTGTTGGAATTTGCATAATGTTATGATATAGTTTGCTTGGAATCATATGTATATGAATGGGTTTATGTCGGGTTACAAGATTTGACATCTACATAGGAAAACAAATTATAATTATTGCAGTACTAGTGAACCATATATTGCGCAAAACCTTAGGAGAATATAGAACGTACGTAGATTTTGGTGTACGTACTGTTGAGGGTGAACGATGCGTTTAGAGAAAATATGTCATCGGCCGCTGAAGATGAAGAACCAAATTTAGAAGCACAAATTTTTTTTGATATGTTAGACGCAGCGAAGCAGCCATTATAAGGATGTAGAGAATGTCATTCACATTTATCATCTATAAGTAGAATGATCATTAAAACGAAATACAATTTGGTGGAAGAATGTGTTGATGCACTAGTATATTTTGTGAAAGATATTTTGCCGGAAGATAATTTTTTACCAGCATCATACTACGAGGTTTAGAAGCTTGTAGAGGGTCTTGGGTTGCCATATCAGATGATAGATGTGTGCATAGAAAATTGTACGATATACTGGAGAGAATATCAAACCCGCATAAGATGTAAATTTTGTGGGAGAGTTTCAATTCCATATAAACGATTGTGGTATTTACCGTTAACTAAGAGGTTGAAGAGGTTATATCAATCTCAACGCATAGCAGAGCCAATGAGATTGCATACAGAGCATAGTCAAGAACGAGAGATTACACATCCTTCAGACGCAGAAGTGTGGAAACATTTTCAATCAATGTATACAGATTTTGTGTTTGAGCGAAGGAATATATACATTGGATTATGTACATATGGTTTTAACCTATTTGGAAAGCATAGAAGGCAATATTCGTTGAGGTGTGTAATCGTATCCTTAGAATTTCCTTCATCTATATGCATGCGTAGAGAGTTTTTGTTTCTCTTTGTGCTTGTTCCTTGCCCAGAGCATCCTAAGAGATCATTAGATGTATTCCTCCACCCATTGATCTATGAGTTACAAATTTTATGGAATCATAGTCTCGAAGTGTATGATGTTTCATGCTAGCAGAATTTTCAGATGCGTACAGTTCTTATGTGGACTATGAGCGATTTTCCAACATATGATATGTTATCTAGATGGACTACCCATGGATGATTATCATGTCCAATTGCCAAGACAACACTAATGCATTTCAATTAAGTAACAAAAAAAATAGTTATTGGTTTGATTGTCATAAAAGATTTCTACCGAGTGGTCATTTGTATCATCGGTCGAAGACATTGTTTACAAAAGATAAACAACTGTTTTGCGGCCCACCTCCTGAGATAGGCAGTAGTTCTATATTGGATTAGTTAAGAGATTTCAGTGCTCAGAGGATTCTTTATTGTGGAGGTAATGTGCATGATCTTGTGACGGTGTTGGTGTAAATCATAATTGGCACAAAATAGTATTTTTGGGATTTGCCTTATTGAAAAGAACATTTATTAAGGCACAATCTAGATTTCATGCACATTGAGAATAACTTCTTTGACAACATTGTGAACACTGTTTTAAACGTCTAAAGGAAGACGAAAGACAATATAAAGTCTACATTAAACTTGCCACTAATTTGTTCTCGGGATTTTTTTGAAGTTTTGCTGAATGGTAGATGTCTTATGGTTGCCACAAACACAGCGAAGAAAGCCGAGATGGAAACGACCAAATATGTGATGGAAGCGCAGAAGAAGATGATGGAAGATTTCATGGCCGAGATGTGAACTTCTCAGCCTTGATTTTTTCTGTTTTATGAATATTTTTTTTTGTTTTTGAGTATTTTGTTTTGGATTTGAAATATTTCAATTTAAGTTTGAATTTGGATTTTATTTGAAACTCTAAATTTAATTATATATTTATTAATAAACCTAATAAATAAATACAAAAACTATTAATATTAATTAAAATATATATATTAAATCTGTTGAAATCCGTCAAAATATTTCGTCGGAAATCCGTCGATAATATATCTGTCAAAATTATAACTGTTAGACATCCGTTGGAATATATTTTCCAACGTATATACGATAAATATATTTCTGATAGTATTATCGACGATGGAGACTATTGAAAATTCGTAAATATTACTCATCGAAAATCTATCAAAAATTCTGACATATACCAAATTTTAGATGCCCTAAAACTTACAGTCATTTCCGTAATCATAAAAAATTCATCAAAAGTTGTTTGGTTAGTAACTATGGCATACTAGGTCAAGAGATGAGAATTAAGATAAAATTGTAAAGATAAAACTGTACTACCAAATCCAAAGCAAATTCAGCAATAACAGGAAACCTTGATCCTAAATCTTTCAACTTACACATAGTGACAAACAAAGATACATAACAACAATATTCTAATCATATTCCCGTGACAATTCTCTTTACGTAACAAATTGCAGAAGCTTATAATAATTAGAGTTTATTAGTTATCCTAACAGACTCTTTTGTCTACTTCTATTTGTTCTTTTCCGTTTCTAGTGTTTGACTTCCAAAACGTACTCTCAAAACAAAATCTTTATTGACGTTAAAAATTAGATTTCCGAGTCTATAAATTTTACTGATCGATACTATCAAAACTAATTAACCCTTTGTTTGGTTTTGATAAACTATAGTCTTTTGAGTTTTTGCTCTATATTGTTTCTTTGGATCCAACACTAACTCTTTGTAAGTAAGAATGTACTTTTTATGCCCAAATTTACATTCCAACCAAAAAAATTATTTTTAGAATCACTAAAACTAATTATTACGCATGGATAATTGCAAATAGAAATTGATTATGCTCCAATAGGTAATACAGGTTACTTTCTATAAATATTAGCTGAGAATTACAACTTGCAACCATTATTTTTCCCTCTCACGTTACACCGAAGATATGGATCCATCAAGCTATATATATATCATTATAGAGATTCGGATCCTGAACAATAAAAAGGTTCTTGTAATTATACACAAATCATGCGCATGTGCATGTATATATGTGCATATATAATGAATTAGAAGTCATAGAGTGACCGAGAAATTAGTTGTCTCTTGCCTGTCATTTCTCAAATAGATTATTACATTAGCCCACATGCTTGTTCTTTTGAAAGGTTGGATTTTTCAACACTTCACATAAAAAATTAATGTTTTCTTAACCTAGAATACTACGGTTGCACAAGGCACTAGACCCTCTAAAGAGTCAGATGTGTCTCTCAATATTTACGAGTACTTTAATTTTTCTTAAGAGTACAAAATTTCAATTATTATTTTAAAAAATCAATTATTTTCTTAATGGTAAGTTGGTAACTCATTGCAAATGAACAATTTTATATGGTATATCACCAATGTCTAGTAAAAATAATTAAAAAGAGTGATTTACAGAAATAACTACCAATCATTTTTTTTGTACAACTGGTAAATATATCTTGCAAATTGTTCAGAATAGCAAACTATTTGTCGGTTCATTAGGGACATAACCGATAAAAGATATTAAAAAGCCAACTATTTGTGGAATAAACATGAAAATTTTCAAAGTGAAGACACGTATATATTTATTTTGTATTTTATCTACCCATTTAAAATGATGGTGTGAAACTGAATTTGATTGGTAAATCGAATGAAAAAAAAAAAGTTGTAACAACCCATAACCAATAGTCCAATACTATAGAAAATACAAAAAAAAATCAAAGGAAGATCTGAGGTTGGTGCCATACTTAAAACTTTATACAACAGAGCAGAATATATGAAAGATAATTTTCTCTATGAACAATGATTGGACCCCCATTTATTGTGGATGAGTTTAAATTGTTTGTTATCTCTGATAATTAATTTATAAGCGAGCGTTGTTTAAAAATTAATCAAGATCTAGTTGTTGCTTATATAAAAAAGATGATATTATTAAGTCTTCTTGAAGATTTCGTAATCTTCTTTTAACCCTATATTAATATGTCTTCTACCAAAAAGGGAATATTATCTGATCATAATGGGAGCTGAATTATTTATTAACTAGTTGAATAAAAATTCAAGAATATTTTCTTATTTTTGATATAATTTATTCTATTTTATTTTAAAGATTTTATTTTATTTTATATAATTTTATTCTATTTTGTATTAATTTTATAGAAATTTTTATTATTATTTATTTTATATAACAAAAGTGGATGATTGTTTGTTTAGCAGTTATGCTACCAAATTTAATGACTAATCGCTGGTAATCGTTGAAAAATCTAGCAATGGAAAATAGCAATCGGTTGTTATCGCGATCATTCATGAATGTTTTCAAAGTTTTTTTGTTGTAAAAAAGAAAGAAAGAATGGCTTTAAAGATTATATCTTTAACTTGTAAGATGAATAATAGAAATTTATTCAAATTGCAAGAAAAAAATTCAGTACCATACAAAATAAAAACTCAAATATGAAGTCGTTCGCATCTTTGGTGGTCCTCAAGCACTCCTAAGATCCTTTCGTCACTACTTACTAGAGTCTCC
Organism: Cardamine chenopodiifolia; assembly: GCA_963922655.1. Taxonomy (NCBI): domain Eukaryota; kingdom Viridiplantae; phylum Streptophyta; class Magnoliopsida; order Brassicales; family Brassicaceae; genus Cardamine; species Cardamine chenopodiifolia. The sequence continues at coordinate 678,233 of OZ000486.1, forward strand.
TTTTAAATTCGGTCCGACTCTTTAATTACTTACCTATTTTTTCTCTTACACGGTTCTTTTTTTGGTTAAAGATTTGTCTCTTACACGTTGATATTTTCTGTTGCAATACCTTCTTTTTTTGTGTGTACTATCTGTCTTGTACTATCATATTGCAAAACATATTTTGTTGTTCATATAAGTCAACAAACTAAAAAATAATAATAAAACTAGCCTGCTAAAATCTTATAAAATTCGCACAATTTATCCTCTATATCTTATATTTGCGATCATAACTATTCATATTTAGTAATAGATACACATTTGACATCAATATCTTTGACAGAGTTATTAATAGCATTAATATATGTTTGTATTAGTATCACCCAACCAATTTCTAATTGTACCTGATTGCCTTTCACACGTACTCTTAAGAGTCATAACTTCAGAGTTGTATATATAAAAATATATAGCCATTACCCAAACCCCAATCTCTCTCTATCTCCCCCCGCCCCCACCAAAAAAAGAGAGGTAAGATTCAACTTCATCTTTTTCAGACTGCACCAATTTCTTCAAATCTTTTCAAAGTCTTTGAATTTCAAGAAATACTATGGTTTATATAATTTCGTGTTCGTGGTGAATAATTTTCTTCATATATATGATTGCCAATTTTCAGATTCTTGATTAAGAAGCTAGCAATCATGGCCACAACGATGAACGTATTTTCTAACAAATGGTCCTCCGAGTTGGTATACTTCTATACACACATACTTCTTATAATTTTGTAATATATAATTTATATTCATGTTCTTTTTCCATCTTTTTTTGGGGAAAATTTCATGAATCTTTATTATCTTCTTTATCTATATATAGGATATAGAAGAGTATAGCATCATCCATCAATACCACATGAACGCACTCGTTGGAGATGTTCCACAGTCTCTCTCCTCTCTTGATGATATCACCACATGTTATAACTTTCATTCTTCTTGTAATGAAGATTTGGTCGAAGAGAAACCTTCAAAGATCCTCAAGACCACTCACATGTCACCAAAGTTAAATCCTTCTTCTTCGTACAATCCTTCTTCTTCTAGTATTCTTTCTTTCGAAAAGACGGGTTTAAAGGTTACGAATCACAACTCTCATAAGTTAATATTTAACCCCAAGGAAGAAGAAGTTGGGTCATTAAACCAAAGGCAAGCCGAGTCGATAAAAAGAGGGACAAAGAGGGGTCAACCCTTGACTCGAAGCCAATCAAATGCTCAAGCTCACATACTCGCAGAAAGAAAACGGAGAGAGAAGCTTACTGAAAGATTTGTAGCTCTTTCCTCCCTAGTTCCTGGCCTAAAGAAGGTACATACAAAAAAAATCCTCGATATATATATATATATATATATATATATATATATAAGAATAATGTTTTTTATACACAAACTTTGCAGTTTCACTTAGTTAGAGGGATCAATATAAGTTTACATGCTATATATTGACACATGTATATATGTGTTTTACATATAGATGGACAAGGCTTCTGTGTTGGGAGATACCATAAAGCATATAAAGTACCTCCAAGAGAGTGTGACAGAGTATGAGGAACAAAAGAAGAAAAGAACAATGGAATCCATGGTTGTTGTGAAGAAGTCTCAGATGGTTTTGGATGAAAATCATCAATCATCATCATTACCGTCTCCATCAGATGGAAAGCGCGACTACTCCAGCTCGAATCTTCCAGAGATTGAAGTTAGGGTTTCGGGGAAAGATGTTCTTATTAAGATCCTATGCGAGAAGCAAAAGGGTCATGTGATCAAGATTATGGCTGAGATTGAGAAGCTTGGTTTTTCTATCACCAACACCAGTGTCTTGCCCTTTGGACCCACTTTTGACATCTCTATTATCGCTCAGGTAACTATATTCTCATTATCTCATACAAACTATAATAATTTTAATTAACTATATTCTCATACAAACTGTAACAATTTTAATTATATACATGTTGAACTTGTTTATTGTGTGAAAACATGGTCTTATTGGTCGAAATCATGAATCAATTATATGGATAATCCATAGTTTAGACTATGGTTTACATTAGAGTTGGTTTTATTATGGTGGAATTAAGCATGTTTCAGAATTAGTATGACTTTAGACTTGTAAAAGTAAAACATTCGATTACTCGAAAAATCTAAATTATATTGTTTATTCTTTTGCAGAAGAATAGCGATTCTGATATAAAAATCGAGGATATTGTGAAGAACTTGAGTTGTGGCTTATCAAAGCTCATGTGCTAGGTTTCACGTTACATATTTACTCATATTCATCACTGATTTCTCCGACCTGAAGAATCCAAAATTATATTTTTTCCATGAAAATGGTTTTTTAGTACTTGATAATCAAGTTTGTTGTATGGAGGTTCTTAAGTCATTTAAAGATCATTGTTCTTGTTGTAAGTGTGCTTTAAGATGACTATCATCAATGTTTAGTACCTATTCCTCAATATGGATTTTTTTCCGCAGTTGTTGGATTGTATATATTTCCTGCGATGTAAAGCACTCTTTGTTATGTTCTTGATAAAATTGATCAGTTTTACTGTCAATTAAACACATTAGTCTAGGATTATACGATAACTTCTATTAAAAAGGTTTAGTAATTTACGATAATATTTTTTCAAACCCATAATTATATAAGGCTACAACCAATAAGTCATCCATGAATGTATAGAGTTAAGAGTAAGAAGATATTGTTATCTATTAAATAAAAATAGTCAAAATCAACATTTTACTACAAGTTTTGAAGGAGTGTTTGATGATAATTTGTGTTATGCCAGATTACTTTGAGCCAATAGGACTTTTGGTTTCTTCTCTAAGACAACTGTGATCTTTTGTAAATATATACTGATTAAGTGCATGACTCATGAGAGAATGCTATGAAAGTCTATCTTATCAATCCAGATCATTTTCTATTAATTTATTTTAAAATACCAAAAATCTAAAAGCATTAAAAGTTTTCTTGCAATTAAGAAAATAGCAATGAGAGTAAAGAATTTTTTTTGGTTAATTGTTTTTTGAAAATTTGAATGCTATTTATTTAATTTTTGGATGGATGTTTTTTCCCGTATTATGTTATTTCTTTATGTGAATGTTTAAAATGTTCACGGGAAGATAATGCTTATGATTTTGGATTTAGTTTTACTAAAAAATCCACTTGATAAATGCCCATATTATAAATAATATTTCCCAGAATAAAATTAACCATCCCATAACAGGTAAATGAAAGATAAAAATCACAAAATAGTACTTACCTTTCTTTCGTGGCTATTTACCTAGATATATGTCATCAGTTGCCTTCAATTTTGTTGCAATCTGTCAAATTCACTCAAGATCTAATCGATCAAATTTTAGTTTTAAAATGTAAGAAACTAAGCAAAAATTACATATACATAGCTATTTAGAAAAATACAGCGATTGAATCCAAGCAAAAATTAAACCCGTTAAAAAGTACACATCTAAATTTCTACTTTCTTGATAATTCCAACTCATCATGATTTTAAATTCAGATCTTTAGGAAAAAAACGAGAAGCAAAAGTAATATTTTACTTACTTGCAAAAGTAATTGTAAAGTGGTGAGCAACGACCATTCATAGATTATTAAATTGAATTGAAAACGTGGGATTTTCCTATTTTATTGGAAACCTTTTCAAATAAATGTGAAAATCAAAAGTGTACTGGAGGCGCGCCGAAAGACGATTAAAACAGATTTAGGGTTACGACTCTCACCTGTGGTGTGCCTCACGCCTACATTTTTCTTCTCCCTGTTCCGCCGGCTCCTCCTGATCATCATGTACCGTACATTTCACCGGATTTACTAGCGCTTCTCTCAGCATCCGAATCTGCTAATGCTCCGTATGAGAACTACCCCTCAGCCGCGGGTCCGTCTTTGCTGTCTCAATCTCCAACTACTCTTCCAGCTCCCAAGCTCTAGACTGATAATTTCCATTTCTCATTCAATCATCTCAAGAAGATGGCCTCCCCGACCTATCCTAGAGGATGGTTTCACCAGTCGTCGAAGCTCCAGATTCGGTCCTCTTTTGTGTATCGAATACTTGGAAAAAATCACCTTGTGGCTCATTTTCACGCTACTCCCCCATCAGCAGCTAAGATCTTCGCAGATCTCAACCCGATTTGGGGTCGCCAAGGCTGAATTTCCATTAGTCATATTTCAGCCCGGACGTGGTTCGGCAATGGACGCTTGAAGTAGGGTTCTGGCAATATGGGAATTGTTCATTTACAGTTACAAAATGGTCTCCATCATCCTCTCGTTGCTCTATGAAACTGGTATTTTCTCTAATTTGGGTTATACTTGGCCGCAGTTCTTCTCCTTGCAAGGTTTCAGTGTGATTGAATCCGCAGTTGGTATTCCGTTGCATTCAAGGTAGTTGTAGTTCTTGGAAAGAAGCTGCCTCTCACAATAACAGTTAGAGACATGCTAGGAAACTTTGTAACAGTGGATGATGAGTATCCTCGGGTTCCGCCACAGTGGGGAATTTGGGCATTTGCCTCTTCCGTGTCCATTAGCTATCTCTTCGCCTGTTCCTATAAGGACCAATCCTCAGGAGAAGCTGATTGATGCTCATCTGGCTGAGAAGGAGAGTTCATCAAATCTGGTTGTTGTAGCAAGCATCTCACCGGATTCAGTTGATACAGATCCTATGTCTAATGCACTTTCAGGTTCTAAGAGAGAATCTTCATCTAGTCCGATTAAGGGTAGGCATAAGAGCCTTCCATCCAGAACCTCAAGGGAATGTGGTAGCAATTCTAGTGATGGTTGGACGCTGGTGGCTCATAGGTCCAAACTAGTTTGCCAATCTTACTCTTCATCTCCTTCACGGGATGCAAAAGCTCCTATATCAGCAGCACAGTGTGCGGAAGAAGAGAGAATTATTAAGCAGCTTAATCTATCTCGAGGATGAATTCTTCGTCTGCGTTACTTTAACTGCATTAATAGGAGTAAACCAAGAAATATTACATAACTTTTGTATTGAAAAGACAAAACATCTATTTTTTTTAACAAAAAAAAATCTATTTTGTGAAACAAATTTTTTTTTTCTAAAACATCTATTTTTAAGAAATAGAGAAAGTAATTCATCTTATTCAACGAAATTATACAAAATTTTTGTTCAACTTATTTATCTACTACTTGGTAGAGAGAATGGATCGAGTAATATTCAACTAACTCTTTTTTTCAATTATTTTATCCATTTATCTAGAGAAAACAATTAGTATAAACCCAAATAATATATACAACTATTTTTATATATGTGGAGAGAAGATAGAGTAGAGACAGATAAAGGTCATATAAACCCAACACCAATCTTAATTGCATAATGTTCTGTTTTTAGATCAAATAATAGTCCGAAGATAAAGTTTACTTGATAAAAAAATGTTCTCAAACTAGTAGGAGTATTAAACACTATAATTTAGTTTTGTTAGAAAAAAATGATATAACACAGATTTGGGTTTTGATGGAAAACATTTGAGGAATTGTTTATTTATAAAAGCAATAATAGAAGTTTGCTTTTAGAAATTAACATATAAGAAACTAAAAATCTATTATTGATCTAGTGGCTAGCCAATAAAACAATAAAAAATTTCATACTTTTTTTTATCGTCAACAATTTTCATACCTAAAATCTAAATTTAAAAATATATAAATGGTTAGTTTCCCACCTATCGGGTTATGACTAAGGAAGAAGACAAAGTTGGAAGGTCCCGCGACGACGACAATAATGGAAATGATTGGTCCCTCCAAATGTCCAATCCAAACTCCCAAATTCAATGACGAAATAGTGTATTAATAAGAATTAACTATTTTAATTGAGTATGTAATAATAAGTTTATTTTTCTAAAGGGCGTTAGCATGTAGATTTGGTCAGCTGGATTTATGATATTTTCGGCGCCATATCTCGTCCACACCGGACTACCAACCGAAAGATCCGTAACCATGCATAAACACTTGTCCCAATCATATCATCATTTGATTAATATATAATTATCCAGATTTTGTATCCAAAATTTGCTTAATTACAAGATCTCCACTTTATATAACAATTAACCTATTAAATTCAGCTACTGCGGTTGCGAGTGCAAAAATTTGTATAAATGAACAGTTCCGATTATAAGCGTTACTAAACAATTTATACATTTGATTTAACGATTAAGAACAAGTGCGTTTGCGGGAAATTTCTAACTGGTTGACAGCAGTTACTAGTAGCGATTTAACATAAAAATATCAAATATATTTATAATGTATAATTTGTATAAAAACACAAAAATTGTTTTAATATAATAAAATTTTAAAAATCTAATTGTAAATAAATTCTAGAATAACTGATTAAAATTATTTATTTTAAGAGATTTGAAACATTTTTTTATAAAAATAATATTTTTATATTTATAAATACATTTTAGTTTAGAGAACACATATATAAACCATTTAAGAATTTAATATGGTAATATTTTTATAAGAAAAAAATAAAAGTTTGTCCTAATTTTTTTTCAAATTTTTTGTAATTTTTGTTAGTATTATAAATTAAAAAATATAAATTTTTTTTAACCAACCACTACGATCGCAAATGCTAGCTAAAAACACCTTTTAAATCTAACGGTTCTAAGTAATTCATAATGGTCTATATCAATTTGCGGCTGGTTACAGATAAACTATTCAGCCCCTAAATTATGAATTCATTTCAAGAGATACGTTTTAAGTCTTTGACTTTGAGTAACATGGAATTAATAGAAAATTTTCATGAATGAATACAGTTTAACGAAACAAAAAGTATTGGAATTAAAACAAAAGGACAATTTGTGTCAAAATTTTCACTCTGTTGGGACGTAAAATTACATCAAACCTTGATGTAACATTTACAAATTCCATAAACAATTAAAAAAACCACAAAAAGTTAAATACTATATTTTTAGTTGCGAAATCTAGTTCTACTTGCTTTTTTGTTTGAGAAATTATTCATTAAACTCATGTGGTCGAGATTTTTAACCATAGATGTCTCAATTGATAGAAAAATCAACCCATTTAATCTTTCTTGCAATATTGTAGACCGCAAATAATTTTTTATTTTAACTTCGAAATTTTTTTTTCTGTAGTGGCAACCGATATCGTAATGGTCAACAATATGCGATAAACAATTTATGTGTTTGGATAAAAACCTTGCATTCTCTTCAAAAAAATCAAACACTTCAATAGTTTTTTGAACTTCCTTTGATATTACTTCCAGGGGAACTTTTAGTTCAAGAAACAAATCATCACCAATTATGTCTGAATCAATACCATTCTTTAAAGCAGCTTCTAGGTTCACACATGATATCCTTAAAGTATCATCACTTGAAAATTTTAGTTTGTTTAAGTCAAATAGAAATCCAAAAGTCTATTCATACCTTTGGAATTGTTCAAACCTTGACTCAAGAGAAACTAGAGCGTGATCTATGAATATGTTGAAGTAGTCAATTCTGAATCTCTCCTCTAGCGGTAATAGTATGTTTTCATAACTACTTCTATGTCCTCGTCATAGTGCTTCTTTCTTCTAATGATACGCTTTGTGTTCACATGAAATATAGTTTCAATCCCCATTTCAGCTGCACTTTGTCTAGTTTTACACTTTACTTTCTCAAAACCTGTCTTTCGATATTTCTTAAAATATGACACAAGTCCTGTCAATTGGTGAATCGCAACATAAATATCAATATTTTCTGATTGTAGACTCTTGTTTACTGTATTAACAACAGAGAGAAGGTCATACCAAATAACCATACTAAATAAGAACTCGAAACCTCCAATCCCATGTATTTCACTTCAGCATCACTTTGTGTTTCCGGGTCATCAGTACTTTCAACCAAGGTAAGTAAAGCTTCTCTGATTTATGGGACTTGAAACCTTATTGATTTGACACTTTCAACATGACTTTTCCAACGTGTCTGAGACAAAGATTTAAGGGTTATTCCTCCAACCACCTATGACAATATATCCCACCTATTTGTTGATGAGGCAAACAAGCAATATATTCTTTGAAAAATTCCAAAGAAAGACACAACTTTTGCAGAAGAAGAAGTTATATTACATAACACAAGATTAATATTATGACAACCACATGGCGTGAAAAAGGCTCTTAGATTAACTTCTAGAAACTTCTTTTGAACTCCTTTATTTTTTCTTTTCATATTAGCTTCATTATCATATCCTTGCCCATTCACATCATAAATGTCTAACTCTAGTTGAACCAATGCATCTTGGAGAGAAGAAAACAGTCATTCTCCTGATTTATCTTTGACAATCAAAAATGTCAAAAAAATCCTCAATCTTGGTTGACATTGTAGAGACATCTATACATCGGATAACCAAAGTCATCTATTCTTTGTGACTAATGTCCGAAGTACAATCTAAAATAATGGAGAAATACTTTGACTCATGAATCTTCTTGAGGATCATAACTTTGATCTCCATAGCAAGCATTGCAATTAACTCATTCTGAATCTTGTGACTAAGATAATACAAATATATTTCCTTTTTCTCAATTCTTCTGACATACTCCCTCATCACTGTATCAAACTCTGCAATCATTTCAATAAGACCCAAAAAAATTCCATTAGTTCATCACCAAACTTTTCACTGTCTCCACGAAATGCCAAATTTCTCTGAACTAATGTTTCCACTACTGCAAATATCATCAATAATACTTCTCTCCAATGATTTTTCTCCCTGTTTAGTTCTTCTTGAACATGCTTATCAACTGTCTTTTTTTTTTGTAACCTCACCTCCAACTTTGTCCAGTGTGTCATACACATAACATGATCCTGAGAAATTATGTTCTTTCAATCTTCTCGAAAATTTCTCTAATGATTATATCCTATGGTTGCCAAGTTACCACAGCTTCTTTCATGTCTGAACAATTTACAACAAAAACAAAAAGTTTTATCTAAAACTTTTGAGTATACCAACCACCGTCTATCTTGTTTTTCTCCGTTTACCATTTCTATTGTGTAGAAGGCTTGAGAGAAATGCCTACTAGTACTATCTTTACAGAATCGATACTCACTTGATAGCCTTGTCGTATAACCATTTTTAACCAACAAATCTCTCAATATTTGATCATTGTTTCCCCAGTTTCCAGGATCGGAATTATCAAATATCTTCATGCTCCCCACTTTGATTTCTTGTCTCATCTAGATGGCATCCATCAGAATTATTGACATCTGCATGATGCTCATTTTCCTCCTCTCTGTTAGAATTTTCATCAAGTTTCTCAACTTTCTTTACGTACTTGAACATAGAACCTTCTATAAACTCGATGAATGCTTGCCGTTTTTTCTTTTATCATGTCCCGTTGGTTGTCTTTTTTAATTCCAGACTGCTTGCTTTTTTCACTCCCACTGGTGGCATTTTACTAGGAACTTAAACAAGAAAAAAAAAAGATGAACACACAAGTACAAAATCAGCAAAAACTATGAACTAAAATTGTGAAATAATTATTAAATTGAAAAACTAAAGAAAACAAAGAAAAAATGAGATGAGAGGTTGGATTTAATCAAAAGGCTTGTGTCAATTTAAATATTTTGTTTTTGCAGAAGTGGAGAAGTTAATATTGTACTCTGCAACTGCAGTATTTCAACCAAACCTGCTCGATTCATATAATAGAAACAGCTAAGGAAACAAGCAGATCTGGAAACAAATAGTGATAAAGCAATAACGATTATAAATTCGTTGAGCAGCAATTATGATAAAGTAGTGACAAAGCAATAACGATTATAGATTTAATATTGTCTCAAACTCACATACCGTGTAGAAGAGCTGAAGAGGCATTTTGTTGACAAAAAAGAGCTGAAGAAGTATTATCAATTGTCACCGATTCACCAAATTCAAGAAAATCTATCGTCGTTTAAGGTTTTAATTTTTTATTAAACCAAAAATTTACTATTAAATATGTATTTAATTTCTATCTAAAAGTCCATAAATTGTTTTTTAAATAGGCCTTACATAACAAATTTATGGTTTTTATTGACTTAACGATTTTTTTACCAAAAAAGATGTTCAAATTTTAAGGTTCAAAGCGATTGTTTCAGTGGCTTGTCCTCTGAACTGGGTCTGAATGAAAGCGTACGAAAAATCTATTGTACAATTTTGTTTTTTTTTTGCTTTCGACCCTATCTATCTTTTTATGATGGTCTAAGTCATTTTCTGATTTTAGGTTTGTGATCACACTGAAATTATGTACTTATCGTATTTTTGCCAAGAAATTGATTCGTCTCAAACGTAAAATTATCTAAATCACTCTCATTTGACCAGCTGAAATTGTATTATGTTTTAAATCTATAAGAAAATTCGATGAATGGGCTACTCGACTGATACACTAATCCTAAAAGGATTAGTTGGATAGTAAAAACTCGGATCACCCCCTAATTATATATATAAGTTTAAGTTCTACTATCTAATCCGAAAAATGCGTAAAATATATTCAAGCAAGTTTCAGTGCAACTTTATTTGCAATGTAGAATTTCAGTCCGTATCACATGTGATCTATAAACAACAACTTTATGAAATTTGCAATGGTGGAATGTAAGTATGTAACCATGATTTTAGTGGACCGGTGATTAATATTTAAAGTAGAACATGCAGAGTAAGTACTGTGGTTGGGCCAAAAAAATTGTTCAATGAGATAATGTATATCTCTGTTCGAACATGATTTCTGGATGTTTCTTTTTAAACTTTTGAACTTTGAGAATATGTGAAATATGGAAGTAAATGAATATGTGTCTAAAACAACAGTGAGAATATTTGGAACATTAGGTGTAGTATCAATCAAAAACACTATGATCCTAAATTAGAATAAAAAAAGATTTGAACATCACCGAATTAATCATAAAGATGTCTCATACTAAGGATGGACAAACAAAAATTTGGGACAGAATTTGCGGGAACCAAAATTTGAAAACACATAAATATGTTTTTATATGTGTCCCATTAGTAGTTCAGGAAGGGACGAGAATGAGATTGAACGAAACGTGGCAGAAACGGAAATTTCCAAAAATAAAAACATGACAATCATAAAAATAAAAACTTTTTTGTCCATCATAAATCATCTATAAATTGTCCGACAAGCAAATAAAAATAAAATCTGGTTTGAGTTATTTAATAGTTATAATCTTAAAACTCGACAAACCAACGTATGTAATCCCTTAAACATAAATTATATAGTCATAATAAAATTTAAATAAATTATAAACTTTCAATTTATATAAAACTAAACTAAAATTTTAACTGATATGAACTATAATAACAAGTCGATAATATTTTAGGAAAGTATAAAACTTCATATAAAAGTCATGTCTCGTCCCATTTCCAAATGGGAATCAAAGCTTATATCATATACAAATACATTTTTCATATGAAAAGGGAACTCGGGGACCCTAAATGAAACAAACCAGGACAAAATGGTACGAGACGGAAATTATACCTACCTAGTTGTTCCTATAATTGGGAGCCTTTATTTTAGATTTTAATAGCATTTTAAAAAAATATAATTAACATTACAAAACAAAATCTTACATGAACCCTTTTAATTATATGAAAAAGAAATAAAAGAGATTTACTTTAATTACCTATACAATATTAGTAGTAGACAAAATAACGCAATAAAATTTTAATAGTTATAATAATATGTTTTCAAATATTCTTAATATCACTCTATGGATAATTAACTGATTTTGTGGGTATTTAGCATTCTGCAAATATTTTACTGATAATACATATATTGATAAATTTGTTGATATTTGATAGATTTTGTAGATATTTAATAAACTATATAGCTATTTTCATAATTTACAAAAGTCTTCCAAACATATTGACAATTTAAATTTCATTTTTTCTTCTGCTATTATTTGGAAGACTCTATAAGTGATAAACAAATTTATGAGTTATTTTTTATAAGATTTTCTTTTTAAAAAAATATTTTATTTATTCTTCTTTTAAATTTTTTTTATTTTAATTATCATCAACAGTAAATAGGTTATCTCAGATCATTTAAACTATATATATATATATTTAAATGACCATGGCCCCAACTATCACAATTTTGCCTATCCTTTTGGGCCGGATAAGTTTATGAATGCATCACCATATAAATATATATATACGATAATACGAAGGTTTCAATCTTTACTCACCGCGACCAAATAACCCGTTTGGTTGAGATATTTGAGAAGGTTACGGACCAGTATCAGTACCAAATTGAGTTCAAAGATATATATATATATATATATATATATAATTATTAATACAATGGGTCCAAGATATGGTCATGACTTATCTCGGACCATCATGAATACATACCACGTTTTAAGATAGTATGGCATCTGAGACGATCATGAATACATATACCATGTTTTGAGAAAGTTTCGTTTTTGAGACCACGTAATAGATGGAAATTTTAACGATCATATATATCCAAAAGATTCGAAGGTTGAGGTTTTCTAACATTGATTAAAGTGTCATAGTTTTTAGAGTTTGAACCATATATTTTGTCATGTTTCCTTGCCTTTTCGTTTTATGAATTTTCAAAAGTGCTCCAAAATTTTAGACATATTTAAAGAAGAAACAATTTTTCTAATCATGTGAAAACATATTGAATTAGAGGTTCTGTTTTAGAATAATAACAATTTCTATTTCTTAAGAAACGAGATTTATCTCTCAGCCTATATATGCAGCATATTGGATGTAGAATAATTAAATCGATTTAAAATCAGAAAACTGTCGAAAATTAAAACAATTCGTCAACATCGCTAGGTCAACCAATGTGAACTCTAGCTACTACCCATTCGGATTTACTAACTAGTATAACGTTATATAGGTTTGGTTGTTGCCTTGTTGGACATAGTTATTTTTTTGACATAATTAAATTAAACAAGACTATTCTCAGTTACAAGGTAAATAAAAACAAGTTATCAGTCAACAAATAGCAATATGGCTAGAATTATTCGATGGTTTGAAAAATTGGATATCCTCAATTGTGAATTAAAGAAACCCTTCTTCTTATCCTTGTTAGTATATGTTATAGATTTGATAATTTATAAAATACCATTTAAGAAAATGACTAAAAAGAGAAGAATATAATTTTGTATAATTCCTTAGAAATTAATGAAGTTGTTAGATGGACGGAAGAATTGGGGGCGATGCTTTAGGGACTTTTTTCTGGTCCTTGTTGTTTCCGAGTGGGAATTAGCTCTCCACAAGTCAACACGAAAAAAACGTGCTTCTCTTCTATTACTTTCACTTTTTATTTGTCCCATACACCGATACACGTATTGTTGTTATTTGTTGATTTTGCAAGGAAATAAAATACGCAAAAAAAAAAAGAAGCCCAATAATTGCGATGAAGATTGAAGATAGACTTTTAGGACGTAGATGAGAAGTCTATCTTCTTAAAAGATTTTTTGATAAAAGAAGATAAAAGGCTAGTCATTGAATTCCGTTCACATGGCACCTCGCTTAAATTAAGTGGTAAATTTAATGTCTTAACAACATTGTCAGGAGCTTCCCATTATACTAACGTGTCCATACATCTCTTATACCAATTAATAAATTAAAAAAAATGTCCATACATATAAGATTAAAAATATATGTATCATATAATATATATATATATATATAAGAAATCAAACTTACATCATGGACTATACGTCTGGTATGCATGTGTTCATATCTATGAAAATAAATGTTTAATAAAGAATATATATATATATATTCTCATGTCGTTTTTTTTCCATACCTCTTGACGCGGCAAGCATTGTGATCTCAGACCTCTAGAAGCCAACACATTTACGAACATCATGGACAATAATGAGAAGACTTCTAAATTTTATCATAATAGAATTACTTTATTCGTCACGTTTTATGCATTATATACAGAATCTGGTCAACGTAATTATGGGATGGAGAAAAAACTAAGCCGCGTCTCGTTGTCAATATATAAAGACAACGCCTGAAAACACTTTCTATTCATAAACCCTTTACGACAAATTAAATAACAAATACATCTCTCGATTTATCTTTAATTAGTATTGTCTTAATTAGGAAAATATTTGATATTTCTTCACAGTTATATCTCAATATTCGGATATGGATGAAGACTTTTTCTTAACTGATTTCTCACTAGAAAACATTGATTTCGACTTTGATATTTACGAAGAAAATAAATTATCAGTTGATGAAGCGAGTACGGATTCACAAAGAGCTCAACGTTCATCAAATTTTGATCATCAGATGCATTTTGAGTTCCTCAAAGAGAAGCCAAAGCCTGCGGTGAAGCCTATGATGAAGATCAAGAACAAGCCACAATTGATTTCTTTTGATTTCTCTAGTAATGATTCTTCTTCTCAGGCCGCAGAAGAGATCATTATAGATCGATTAGATGGACGTGGAACCAAAAGAAAAACATGGTCTAATGGCACAAGATCTCCAGTTCTTGCAAAAGAACATGTTCTAGCCGAAAGAAAGCGCCGTGAGAAGCTTTCGGAAAAATTCATTGCTCTTTCAGCTCTTCTTCCCGGGCTTAAGAAGGTACAATCTTAGTTAGGGAAAGTTTAAATTGTTAATTATTGATAAATTTTGTTTCTTATCTACATGGGGTTGCGCTAGTGGTTGAATCGATTCAAAGAAGCTAAGAACGTAGGTATTTAGAAGGAAACGAGTTCCATTTAAAAAAAATATATTAAAGGCGGATCCTGGTTTTGAAAGATGAGACCCATAATTTCAAGATTTAAAAAGAAAAGAACAAACAAACAAAAAAAGAGATCAATTTTGTAGCTTTTGTGTTTACTAAAAATTTCACAGTGAAAAGAAGAGTGACATAACAAAATAATCTAAAATCATGAGTAAATTTTATCATTGTCAATTAGTTTTGAGAATGCTGAACTATCTTGTGTTTTTTTAGGCGGACAAGTTAACGGTTCTTGATGACGCGATCTCACATATGAAACAGCTCCAAGACCAAATAAGAAAGCTAGAAGAAGAGAAAGAATCAACAAAAGAAATGGAATCCATGATTCTTGTGAAGAAATCTAAAGTAATCTTCGACGAGGAACCTTACCTATCATCTCCTCCTTCAGATCATATTACACAATCTGACCAAATGTTGCCAGAAATCGAAGCAAAAGTATCTCAAAACGATGTTCTAGTCCGAATCCATTGCGAGAAGAGCAAAGGATGCATGATTAAGATACTAAACACAATTGAAAAACTTCAATTGCGCATCGAAAATAGTATAGTATTGCCATTCGGAGACTCGACTCTTGACATCACAGTCCTTGCACAGGTGATCATTTTAATTTTTCATTTGCAAATGATATATATATGGAACAATAAAATGTTTATCTTGTAATTTATCCACTATATTGATGTTTATTTTTCTTAATTGCAGATGGAGAAAGATTTTTCAGTGAGTGTACTTAAGGATCTTGTAAGGAACCTGAGACTCGCAATGGTTTAGGCCTTAAACGAAATTTTAGTAACTGACTGACTGTACAGTGATACCAATATTTTCATGGATTTGCTTTCGTTTTACTGCTGTCCTTTTCTTCTTAGGATTTTTCACACGTGTACTACCACGTGTTTGATGAATTTTCTAGGCGAAGTTCTCGTCTTTAGTGGTTGAAACTAAAGAAGTCGTTTTCGACAACGACCGTTGAGTATATTCAAGTAAATCTTGTAGAACTTTTTTTTTTTGGTAAGCAGAAAGTTTCAGATTTTTTATTCCCCGACTAATTTCTCTAGAACGAATGTAGCTATCGAATAACTTATTTATCAGATATTTTAATAGTTCTAAAATTTGACACTATTCGACTAAATAAACAGAATGGTTTGGATAATTTCATGCTTGATGGGAATTGATCCCTACCTAGACCAACGTGACAATTTTTTAAGTGAGAACCATTAATCCATCATTATTTGATTAACTTTGTTTAAGTTTGTTGATTAAAACTAACTAAAAGTGGCACTAAAAGTAAAAACTAAATTGGTCATATATTAATATACGTTGAAAAGGTTTGTGCAGAAAAAAATATATTTATTTATATACCTTTTCCTTTTTAAAATATAAGATTAGGGGTAAGAAAAAAACCGAACCAGAGCATCCGATCCAAATCTGACCCGAAAGTTTTATCCGAATCTGAATCTGAATTTGACAAATTATTTTATTGGAATGCAAATTCCTAAACCTAAAAACTCGTATCTGAAGCTGATCTGAACCCGAAACCTGAAAACCTGACCCAAAAATCTAAAAATACATAACTATCCATGGAAAATACCCTAATTCGATGACTATATCGTATAAATATGAGTTTTGTATGTGTAATATACACAAACTGGATTCAAATCTGAACCGAAAAATCCAAAAAATTTGAAAATCTGAAACCAAACCCAAATTTTTTTGAAAAGAATCCGAAATCAAATCTGTATCTGATCAAAACCCGAATTTTTTTGTTTTGATAGCATCTTAACTCTGAAATCCGAATTCGATCCGAATCCAAAAAATTTTACTCAAACCCAAAAAATTGTTGGAAGATTTTGGAGATGTTTTTAGACTTAGACAGATTTGATATCTCTTCTCAAAATCTGCTTCTTTATAGAGTGGTTTGGCTACAAAAATGTCTTTGCTAGGAAAGAATTTTGGATGTTGGATGTTGGAATCTGCGCCCAGGCTGTCTTGGTATGTAAGGAAAATGTTTGAGATTAAAGAGGCCTTCAAACGATTCATAAAGTGTCAATTAAGGGATAGAATTAAGGCTTCCTTTTGGTTTGATTCTTGGAATACATTTGGGTCGTTGATTTTGGTTTTTGTTTACAGAAAAGATTGTTAAATTTATTATTTTTAAATATATTTTCTTATATATAGTGTATATATCTGTTTGTATAATAATTTATTATCTATAAATTTTGCATATTGTTTTAATATCGGCTGTAGATTGTGACATTGATAATAATTATTAATAAAGTGTTTAGAAGTAAAAAAGTTAAAACCAAAAGAAAAATCAGATAGCTTTTTGAGTGGCTCATCTTTCTTCTTAATATATTTTTGAATTAAACTCCCTCGATATGGAGAAAGGCGTGATCACATGAATCAATGTGTGTACAGTGTATAACACGTTATCTTTGACCTTATCTTCTTTTTCTCCCTTTTATATTTTTTTCTCGTCCCTTTTCTTATTTTTCTTTTTGTAATTTACCAATAAAAATCTAAAAGTGAACTTAAATATGTGTATCAAAATTAATATTTAGAAAAACGGACAGAACATAGATTCAGACCACCATTCAAAAGGCTTATAGTATTAATTAATTTTATCACACCACCATATTTCCATAGTCCATATACATCAATCATGAAACTGTTTTGACAAAGAGATTTTTAGAAATTTCGACAAACATATATAAATTAAAAGATCGGGTTTGTTGGGTTATAATTGCTTTTCTTTTTTATTAAAAGCTTATAATTGTTACTCGTATAGGGAAAGAGTTTCATCATTAGAATTCTATGATAAATTAGATGAGAGTAAGTACACAAATGTGTAAAAAGAGTAAAATTTATTTTCTACGAAAGGTTTAACAAAAAAAAAGTTTTCTAAAAAGAAAAAAATCTTATTATCTTCTGTTATCATAATTTTATTTTCTTTATTGAAATCCTTTGTATTAATCAATATAAGTTTATACGCCATCCTTTCATAAGATGTTTTAGCGATTTTTTTTTTCAATTTTCAAAATTTTATTTTTTTTATGTTTAGTAACAATTTGTATTATGCACTGTTTTTTATATATTATTGGTTATGTTATTTTTTAATGAGATATTAAATTTTTTTAATGTAAAAACTCACAATGTATGTAATTTTATGCTTAAATCGAAACAGAAAAAAATATAAAACGATAAGACTGGAGAGTTTGAAATGTGTGAGGACAATTTCATAAATTTTGGAAGTGTATCTCTGATTTGGTACACATGCTGTGTAAGTCCAAATAATTTAAGAAATTTTATGGGAAAAAAAGAATGGAATTTTATTGCTTTCATTAAGATTTCTTCTAATAGCTAGCAAAATCAGGCATGCATGTGGGCACGTGTGCAAGTAAAAAAGAGAAATACGCAAGCTTCAACAAATTCACACATGTGCGCACGTGCAACAACACGCACTTCGACCAAGTACTAGACGCTTTTGCAATTTAGGCTCTTAAATGTGTCACCTTTTGATCCCTCTCTTTTCAATTGCTGATAATTCCTATGCTCTTCCGATTTCGACGTTCCCGTCCTCCATGTGTTCTCTTTGCTTTTTCACTTCCTTTCATATACATAATGCATATAGGTGTGTGTGTTTCAAGACCCGATAATTGTAATTGAAATGATATTATAATTGTTAATTGGTATAAGTTCGAGTTTGTGAGTCCAGTTTGCTCAAAACATTTGTGAGCAATTTTTTATTTTATTTTGTGTAGAGCTTTAGCTTGATAACACAAATTTTAAGTTGTGTAGGAAAGAAAACGTTAAGTTTAGGTGTGTGTTTTAATATTAAACATGGTATAGATGTGTTTCAAACTAACTTTGTTTTAGTTTTAGAAAATTCCTTTAAAATGTGTTTTGAAAATAATGTGATTAAGTTCAATAGTCTATAAACTTTAGGGATTACTCTCTTCAAGAAGATATTATGATTAGTGGTTGATGATTTTTCAATTCGATATCATTATGATAATCTTTCAGATGTATAATAATACTTTCAAGCATTAATTACAACTCTAACCACCTGAGCTGACCCATCTCCTTAGTTACCTCCAAGCTCAAACTGGTGGACAAGTTCTTCATCCATGGATGACTTACATTCACATTGTAATGTCCATGCGACACTAAAACTTCTTTGGAATCCGCCAGAAAAATCTTTGGAATCTGCCACGAAAATTTTACAAATATGCAGAACCTCAAATAAATAGGGATGAATAAATGAGAATTTGAAATATAGTAAAAAAAATAATAATAACTAATACCCAAACATTAAGAGAAGCGTCAACTTTCAGTGAGCCAAATAGACAAATCAATAGCAATAAAAGTGTCAAGAACAGATCACATGTACCGAATATTAGGAGTATTGAAATGAGATTAAAGACCGATAGCTAATCGAATGTTTCCGACAACCCGAATAGATTGAAGCTCCCTAAGTTTCTGCATATACCTTGGTGGACTAGAATTATATCCTTAGGTTTCTTTAACGTATTGAATTCATTCATGAACATTGTCGCCAATAGATCGATGGTATGCGCCATTGTGTAGATGTTATAAGAGGCTCTAAGACCCATCTTGCTCTCAAAGAAGGAGAAATGAAGATTTTCATTCACAACATCCCAACCAACAAGCTGGCATTTGTATCGCGAGAGCACCGAGTAAACCTTTCGTTTCACGGTGTTATTCCCATACACGGTTTGAAGAGTATCCCACAATTCCTTTGCATTTTCACAGTAGGAGTAGGCTTCAAGGATGGATGCTTCAAGAGAATTTTGGATGATTCCGAGCACCATTTGGTCCTCTTGGAACCACTTATCTTCATAATTACCGATGGCTTCTTCTCCATCTTTGGTGGTTTCTTTCTCTTCCGTCTTCTTAGGCTCTTTTGAATCTTGTCCTTTCAAGACATGGCTCCAAAGCCCACGACCACATAGAGCTGTTCTTATCATTCTTGACCACATCAAATAGTTGACACCCTTCAAGATGACTGGAATAACAATTGGTTTAGAGTTTTCCATGGTGTTTCAAGATTTATACATCGGACAATTCTATTAACCAGAGGATTAAGATATTTTCTCAAGAAAATATCAGAGAAGCTTCAAGAAATACACTTTTTCAGCCTTTTTACAACTCAAGAGTCAATGACTTTGAGGACTAAGTCTCAGAGTGAAAAAGGATTGACAAAGAGTATTCCCAGAATTTTAGAGTGAAAAAGAAAATTTTAGAGAAGCTTCAAGAAATACACTTTTTTAGTCTTTTCACAACTCAAGAGTCAATGACTTTGAGGACTAAGTCTCAGAGTGAAAAAGGATTGACAAAGACTATTCCCAGAATTTTAAAGGAAGAGATTTGAAAATGGGATAACAAGAGCTTGATTTAGTTAAGAACCTTGCTCTGATACCATGTTGAATTTGCGGAATAGAAGATTAGAGAGTTTGAGAGTGCTTGAAAGAGAAACAATAGAATGAGAGATAAAGAGAAGTTTCCATTAGAATTGATTAAGTGTTACAAAGGGTGTACAACATATATATATAGAGGAGAGCCACGAAATTAGAAGGTGAAGAAGGGTTTCACAACATTCAAATTTCCCACCAATCTCTTATTTGAAATTCAAACACATTTCTTTATTTTTCACACTTCCCGAGACACCCACTTGTGCATCCAAAGTTCTTAATTTAATAGAAAAATAAATATAAATAATATATTTAGAGATAATGTTAAACTTTCTAATCTAAATATTGACATCTATCAATAATCTTCTAGATATTTCTTGATCTCGATTTGGACTCTCGATTCAGTTTGGTCGATCTCACCGATCTCCCAATACCCTCCGGCAAGCTCATACGTGGTAACACGTGTGAGATTGGACACGTCTTCAAAGTATCGGCATTATCTCTAGCCGTCGAATCATCATCGACGTTTATACCCGATCGTGGAGTCATCTTCATGGCGTTTATACCCGGTCATGGGATCATCAACGACATTTATACCCGGCCGTGGGGTCATCTGTTTGATGAAAAATACATATTTGTAGTCATGTATTTTCATCATCTTTAAATCACAAGTCTGGATTGTTCTTCGAACTTTTTGTTCATGAAGAAACTTGTGTCATCGTGAGTTCGTCACCGACAGATCAGCATCGTATTCGTCGGAGTCTTCCCTTTAGTATTATTTTCATGGTCTCCATCTTATTCGTAGTGTAGATGAATCCACATGAAGATTAGTAAGAAAATAAAGAAGAAAAACTAGAATATCAATAAAGTGTGTTTGATTTTCTGACAGAAATAAAAGTGAAGAAGAAAAGAAGAAGAACAAGTGGATTTTTCTTTTAGTACGGAAAATAACGAAACCATAATCTTCAGAAGTTGGATCTATAGCTCTGATACAATGATAAGTTCTATGAGAATAACTACACAAATGTGTTAAAGAAATAATTATAATAGACTCATCATAAGAATAATGGTTACATGATACATCGACTTATATAAAAGTAGAGATAAATTTAATTACCTAATTAATAGAAAAATAAATATAAATAATATATTTAGAAATAATGTTAAACTTTCTAATCTAAATATTGATATTTATCAGCAATCTTCTAGATATTTATTGATCGAAATTGATTTCTCATCGATCTCCCAATATTCTATCTTCGATTTGATGTTTGAATTGAATTGTAGAAAAAGATAGATTTGATTTTTTTTCCTCTTTGGATTTGATATTCTTATAAATCTTTTATACACAAATTGAATTATAGTGTAAGAAGGTTCAGTAAGTGGCACAATTATTAAGAAATAGTGTGATTGCTATTATGTCACCATTTTTTAGTCTTTGGTGTTATTTTTATATAATTTGTCCACATATATTCAATGGAAGCTTCGTATTACTGCACGATGAAGTATATAGTCCTAGAATATAAATTCAACTATTTTCTACATGTACGTATAAAATCTAAATCTACGTCATGGATGAATTTTTTTGTACTTTACTTTTAAGAATGGAATAGTTTTTAAGAGTGGAGTTTATACATAAAACTGTAATGGTTTTGGATAGTGATGGGCAATTTCGGTACTACAAACTTAGGAAGTTTGGTTAATCATAATATTATATCTACGGCTTGCAACAGACCACGTTAGTTGCAATAATCTGTGTATAATTATCACCACCGTTTATATGATTTTAGCGACAAAAAGTATTGAATCTCAATGGATCGCACTCCTACAGCAAAAAATTAATCAAAAAATATTTTTAGATTTTGTTTTGCCTATATGGTGTCATATATCGAAAATAAACCGTTGAAGTCTTTCAAAATTGATACTACTCAACCACTAACCTTTGTTAGAATTCAGAATGACTTAGTTGCAAAACATTTTTTTATCATTTAAAAATATCTATAGTCAAGGTGTGTCCAACTCACGAGTCACTGGATCTAGAAAATAAATTAGTATATCCTAAACAAAATAGTATTCATTTTTAACGGGATGGGATATTTTTGCCATTCTGTATTTGATTTTATCTGATTTCCTACTGACTCACCAATCGACGAAAAAAAAAAGAAAGTAGATCTCAATCAAGATGAGGAATACATTTATGGTACGAGCATATATACAGTTAAATTTTTAGTAATTTTCCAATGTCAGATCTTATCGCATCTGTAGCTTACACAAATCTCAACGTAATGATTCCAAGCTCAACTAAAGCAATACCCACATTTAATTATTCAAGAGCTTTTGAAAAGTTACTAATATCCCAAACAATAATGCAAAACCTATCGGATCGGGTAAGCGTCGGATATGCGACTAAGTCACCCCAAAATTCATATAACAATTATAAACTATTCTTTTAACGCATATGATTTTATTCAGCCCGATTATTTTTATACTACAAAATAATGATTTTAAATAGAAAACCAAACATTATCATTAAACCCAAGTTATTCCAAACCCGCTATAAAGAGTTCACTCGTCCACATTCACAACAAAACAGAACCATACTAACTCCAAAACAAAGGAGAATTTCAAAATATATCTTCGTAGAACTTTCTCTCTTTTTGCTTTCGTTTCTTGTTCAATAAATTTGTTTTTCTTGTTCTTTAAAAGATAATTACAAAACGTTTTTGTGTTTCCACGGAGAAATGGATGATTCAACCTTTATGGATTTGATGATCCACACAGACGAGTATTTGATCGATGATTGGGAATACGATTTCCCGGTATGCGGGGAAACCAACACCGAACCCGGTTTTGAGTCTGGATCCGCATCCGGGTTTGAGTTCGTACCGGAGAAACCTGCAAAGCAAATGAAAACAACCAGCAAAAACGTCAATACAACTTCTTCTTCTCCGCCTTCTTCTTCATCTTCCGGTTCACGCACGTCGCAAGTGATCTCATTCGGGTCTCCTGACCCGAACCAGAAGACCAATGTGGTCGAGACATCATTGAACTTCTCCAACCAAGTAAGCATGGACAAAGTTGGTTCTAAGAGAAAAGATTGTGGTGGTAATAATGGAGGGAAAAGAGAACCACATCTATTGAAAGAACATGTTTTGGCTGAACGAAAACGTCGACAAAAGATCAACGAGCGTTTGATTGCTCTCTCTGCTCTTCTTCCTGGTCTCAAAAAGGTCTTAATCCATTAACCATATCTTTTTCCGGTTTACAGTTTGATTTGTTTGTGATTATAACTTACATTTAATATGTTATATATATATATATTACATTTAACATATATTTATATATATTATAGTATATATATAGTATATATATATATATATGTGTGTGTTTTTGCAAATAAAACCAAAAGTTTACACTTTTTGACCAAAATTCAAATATTCTAATAGTAAATGTAAATGTCAAACTCAAATGGGATAAAGATCTTCTATATGCTTTTTCACTTACAAAATATTTATAAAATACTGTAAATGTTTTCTTTTACTAAAAGTTTTTTTTTATATTAAAAAATTTGTTTTTCTTGTAATAATTGTGTTTGAAAACAATGGTTCCATTTAGTTCTTTGTGTGGGCCCAACTACTCAAAAAGTATTGATAGTGACACAATATCCATGACACTATGTCAAATCTTTATTAAAAGTTTTTTTTTTTTGGGGGGGGGGGTATGTGTAGACGGACAAGGCAACGGTTCTTGAAGACGCGATCATGCATTTGAAACAACTTCAAGAACGGGTAAAGAAGCTTGAGGAAGAGCGAGTTGGGTCCAAGAAAATGGATCAATCGGTTATATTAGTGAAGAGATCTCAAGTTTATGTAGACGATGATTCTTCATCTTATTCTTCTACTTGCTCTGCTGCCTCTCCTTCTTCTTCTTTAGAAGAAATTTCTATCTTGAAACAAACGATGCCTATGATTGAAGCCCGAGTTTCAGACAGAGATTTGCTGATTAGAGTTCATTGTGAGAAGAAGAAAGGCTGTCTGATAAAGATCTTGAGATCCTTGGAGAAGTTTCGTCTTGATGTAGTCAATAACTTCACTTTACCATTTGGAAATTCAATTCTCGTTATCACCATTCTCGCTAAGGTATATCTATGAATCTTGTAATATTTTGATTTGATCATATTGATTTATCTGTACTAGTATATAAACTTTTATTGTACTTTTTGATATGTAGATGGACAAGAAGTTTTCTCGACCTGTTGAAGAAGTGGTCAAGAACATAAGACTTGCGTTAGCTGAATAGATGTTTTCATTACGTGTGATTTGATATCTTATTTCAATCAGTTCACTCGTTTTTTTCTTTTATTAGTAGTTGGATAATAATAAAACCAGAGGGCATGATATATGGGATTTTGTCGTTTGTTGAGGGTAATAAATAGGTGGATTAGTGTGTACTTAATTATGGCTGTATCATTGGTTCGATACTTTTTTGACCAGTATCAATGGTTTGATTGAATAATGGAAACCCAAGACCTTTTACTGCTTAACTACTTTCTGATTTAAATTTTGAGGGAGTATTGAATGGAGAATTTGAGTTTAATGAGTTTTGAGATAATTTTACTGATTTTTAGTGAATTAAGAATTTAGTTTTTAGATTCTCTGAAATCTCACATTAAACTATTAAGGAGTTTTATCTAAAATTGTGTTCATAAGTTTTTTTGAAAAATTTATTGATCTAATCTTTTTAAAATATTTAACTCTATTTTACCCTTAAAAATTACAAAAAATCAAACAAATTAAAATTTCTAACTAAAAAGGAGTCTTTCATTTAAAAAATATATTTTACATATTATTAATATTATTAAAATATATTAAATATTTACAAATAAATAAAAAAGTAAATAAAATCTCTAAAATCCTAAAATCCTTTTGTTTCAAACAAAAACGATTGATCTCTTCTTCTTGCAAGGGAGTCCAGTGGGTGCTCATGGGCGCATGGAGCGTGGAGGCGCGTCTTCGCCGAGAGGCTCATAATGTTCAAGGTCATGTTTTCCCA
Source organism: Cardamine chenopodiifolia (assembly GCA_963922655.1). Lineage (NCBI taxonomy): Eukaryota > Viridiplantae > Streptophyta > Magnoliopsida > Brassicales > Brassicaceae > Cardamine > Cardamine chenopodiifolia. The sequence continues at coordinate 703,460 of OZ000486.1, forward strand.
TCCGAGGTTAGAATATTTGGTACAATTGGTAAAATAAGTATTCTAAATATTTCAGAATACATATTTTAAATATTTTGCAAAATAAGTATTCTAATATTTTCATTCTAAACATCCTACAACATGACGATTGTTAAATACGTAATATAAAATTTTCAGACCATGAAGAAATAGTAGAATACATAATCTACTAGTTAGAATACCTATTTAAATTTTTAAGAACAATTTTTGTCAACCTAAAAACTTACTTAAAACTGTCTAAAATGAAAAATTACCTTCTTCAAATCTTCTTAAGAGCAACTCATATGGGACTCTGTAACACCAAATTTGGTGTAAAATGTTCTCCAACAAAACTGTAAAAGTTGCACTATTATAGTGTGATTTTTCTTTTTTGCTACAGTGTTACACCAAATTTGGTGTGACACTGTAGCGACGCTAAAATTTTTTATTTTTAAAATTTAAACTTTCTTTCTTCTTTTTAATAGAGAGTGTCATGTGATGTATTTTTTTTTTTTGCATGCTTAGGATATTTTTTTTTGTAGTTAGATTTTAGGATATAGTAAAGTTTGGATTGATTTGGGATTTTTAGTGTAATATTTGGTGTTATGGTTGGAGATGGAAAAAATTTTAGTGTTAAAATTACACTAAAATAGTGTAATTTTTACACCAAAATAAAGTTGATGGTTGGAGATGGCCTAATAGGTGTTTATCTATATGTTTGTATGGTTATTTTTTATAAAAAAAATTATTAATCTAGTAGTAAGGGTAGATTGGAGAAAAATGACAATTTAAAAAAAAATGTAGATAGACACATTTTTATCTAGAACTCATTTATAATGAATTTTTCTTATTTTTAATTAAAAATATCTGAAATTTGACATAAAATTTTCGAATCTAATTCGTAAAATGTTATCAGTAATAGTGGATTTGTAAATTTTAAAATCAGTAATCCAATAATAATAGATTTAAAAAACTATTTTAAAATTTATGTTTAAATAACAAAATTTATTTTTTAATTTCAATTTCTTCAAACATTTAGTTCAATATATCTTCTTAGACTTTATCCCATAAATCCTTTCTTGGGAACAAGAAATCTACGCTTGTAATATTGACTTTTCTTTTAACTGCTACGTAGATCACCTTTCTTTGTTTTATTTCATATTTTCCATTTAAAATAGGCCAATAACACTATTTTAGGTTTTTAACCATTAGACTAGTTTCTGTGAATATGACAGTCGAATAGTCTATTCATAATTTTTAACAATAATTTTGGTTAACTAATAATAATATTGTTATTATTATTATTTATACAGTTATAAATAAATTTAAATTAATTTTTAATATAATCATAATATTAATTTTAAAATAGTACAAATATTTAGAATCAATTATAATAACGTAGCAAATATTAAAATCATTTTTTGCAATTGACACATATTAACATCAATCACAACAAACAATGCAACTTTTTATATAATTACGTCGGTTGTTAACAAAATAATGTAGATTATTTGTATCAACACATTATAGATTAATAGTATATCACTACTCGAAATGTTGTGTACAATTATAGACAAAATAAATCATTGAAGAAAGTTTATTGTGTTTTGCAAGTGGGATAGTTTTTCCACGAGAAAATTGATTTATAGGACTAGACATAAAGGTAAGTTAATGAACAATAAACGTGAAAAATAATAATTGAACAAGTTGTAAACTTGCAAGGGCATCTCAAAAATTCTCTAAATTAGATCTAGAAATATATAGAGAAAAAAAAACTGCAAGAATTTTAAGAGACTCTCAATTTAATGTTTTATTTCTTTCTGTAGAATTTCATGGAAGAAACTCCCAATGAACATAATTGTTCTTTAAATAACTAAAAACTGATAAAATTAACTAAAAATTCAAATAAAACCAAAAGAATGTTACATACATTATATTTTCAGTGGCGCAGCTACACAATTTTCTAACCAGTGTAAAAAATAATAATATAAAACAAAATATATTAAATATCGAATATTCTTATTAAAACGAAAACACTTTTAGAAACTAAATCCATTTGTCTACTTCAACTTAAAAATATATGTAAGATTAATTAATAAATTAAAGAAGTATTTTAATAATTAAGCATACAAATACCTAAAATTATATATTATATATTAGAATTATAATTTTTTCTATTTCTCGATCATGAGATATAATCTAGTAGTTTGTGTTAATGTTATCATTGTGTCATTATTAAAATTCAAATCCAGAAATAATACATGTTGTTAAAAAAAGAGCCGTAAATAATATGTAAGTTCAAATCATATAGTCTCCAATCTAATACTAATTTTTGAATCAAAGCCTTCAAGGTATAGAATTTAGAACTGACAATGGCAGTAGTGTCCATATGACTAATGTCAGCAGTAACACCAGGGACATTGGCAACATCGTAAAGATGTAGAAAACCAAAGGATTCATCTTCATCAACATCGCAAGAGGTTGCCCGATTCCTCTGGCTGCCACCCTTTCTTGTGGAGTTCCGATGAGAAGATGAATTTATTAAAGGAGGCTGCATCTCATACTTATTGGTGGTCAAAAATTGAAGGGGGATCCAGGGGACTCTGTGATCTGTGAAGGCTACTGCTATTGACAGCATAGAATTTGAAAACTAAGCTATGCTAGAATGGAAAAAGGCAAATACAAAGAAAGTGATTTTGGAGACTTATAGGATTGATGAGAAACACCAAGATTCACTACATAGAATTACCAACATTCGAGGTTGTTATTGAAGATGACATCTTCTATTTTAAGTCTATTCCCAAAATTAGTCATGATATGTACAAAAGAGTGTATGACAACTCCAAGGGAGATGAATTTTCAAAAGATTATTTTCAAATCGAGTGGTTAGGTTCGATGAACAAGCTTAAAGCTTTGCACTCTTCTTTTTATATAAGACTTTGAAAGAGACAGAAGGTCTCTCAGACAACAACAACAACACAACATTTTCTCATCCAGATAATTACAAAGCTCACACAACAGCCAATTATGTCCATGTTGCAACGGTCATCTCTACCTATTAAAAACGACAAATTAAACAAACAAAGTTACAAAGGGAGCTGTAGAGCAAGACATCGTTGCAAAAAAAAAAAAAAGTGAGTTGTTATATGATTCAACAGATTACAAATGAGTAACAAATTTGATCTTCTTGAGTCTCTCTACATAGATTAAGGATGTTAGCTTGACTATAAGAGAGAAATATCATCCATTGAAAATCCCAAGAGTGAAAAAAAACAAAAGTTTTCGTCTTCTTCTTCATTTTCTCTTAAAGCTCCTAATTTTCATGGAATCTCTTAAGCTCCTAACTCTAACCCTAACCCCTATCCTAACACTTCTTCATATATTCTTAGGCGAGGCCTTAAGCGTCATAGTCAATGATCATGTCCACTTTCGGGGGCACACAATCATTCCTAATACCCTCCTCAGCATTCATCTATCAGCTTCATCTTCATCTTTTGGTGGCATGACACCATCAAATATCAATGCTCTTGTAAAAATACAATATGTAGTGACAGTAAGTCAATAGCCTGAAACACCTTTTCTCTCTATGTTTAAGTCATCCCAAAAATAGTCCAAAATATGCTCGTAGAACCCCCTCGGAAACGTCAGTCTTAAAAGAAATCTAAATGCTACCATGCCAATTAGACGGTGAAACTCAAAAATACAGAGAAGACTACAAAAAAGATTATGTTAGTTGGTGTGACAAGAATACTGATACCGTGTATTCGTCCACTTGTAGCAAGAAATGTGAATTCTATTTTTATTTTTATTTTGTTAATTTTTCTACAACATTATATAAAATCTTACTATCCAATGAGATTTATGTTAAAAATAAAATACAATTGTATTATCTACTGACTAATGTTGTTGTATTTTTGATAATTGAGGAACAATTTAATCTACTTTGGTTGGCTAAACAGTTGTGGCGAATGATACATTTCTCTTATATATTCTCTAATGGCTAATTGTTCAAACTAAGATATTTTAGACTTTAGAGACATCATTTGCTTGCAAAAATGCTCAGTCCTCGTATTTCGTGTGGAGGAGCATTTTTCAACTAAGAAAGTATTAGATACGATTAGAGTAAAAGTGAGATCATAATTTAAGTTGTTGGTTTGGGATATGGTCAGTGGATAGCATATACTAGACAAAGACCGGCGCGGGGGAGAGGAAAAATATATCATCTAGTGTTGAAGATGAATCAACTTATTAATTCAATGAACAAATAATGGAACAATAACATGCTTGGAGAAATATCCATTTATATAGGAACATTCCATTAATTCGGGGAGAATGGTGTAAGTTAACATTTTACTAAATCAGACAGATATTGGATTTATAATCATTGTTGTAGACACAAACTTAGACGATCTAAGGATCATCATTACTTAAACATTTTACATGGCAAATAGTTTTAGGTTGTCTTGCGCTAATCCAATGTGACATGGTTTGTCCAACGTTTGGAGCTGGAGAGGAAATGGTTAATCATGCACTTCGATAAATATCGTACACGTATAGTTCTAGAGTCAAGAGGATAGCTATAACACCGTAAGATACATGTCCTGGAATTGGAGTGCATGTAACTTTATTTGTTGTTTAGTTATATGATGATATTTACGGGTTTTGAACGTCAATAATATTTACTATTTTATTCTCTTCTTTTCGCATGTATATTACAAAAAGGTTGTAGCAATAAATTTTATAGTTGAAATTGAACCAAATATATATGATATACAAAATAAACCTACAAAATCTCTTTCGATTTTCTCCATCTTTCCTTTCAATTTATATATAGTAGTGTCGATTATTGATTTTCTCCGCCTTTTAATTATTGAGTTGGTCGTTTGTTACACATTATACAGACCAATTCAAACAATTATTTCCTTAATAGCTCTGATCAATTTATGAATTTTACTTTCTATCTAATAAAGAGACAATTTAGGTGGGGCATATCCCCATTTCCACTGGAAATGCGAAATCACACATAAAACATAAGACAAAAACAACCCATGAGACTCAAAGCGGACACATTATGTCTTCACTAACAAATATTTTGGATACCAAAAGCTATACGGACAGAATCTCTCAAGTAAAATAAACAAATAAAATCCAAAAAGAAAGATGAACTTTTATTCACCTGTCTAAAAGCCTACCTAATCAGTATTTAATTTGAATCACAAAATGTTTTAATCTTTCTATATTCTTATTATATAGAACATCTAACTTAGTTTAATCATCAAAACAATTGCATGTTTTTTTAATTGTAAAATATTGGAATTAGTTTTTTTTAAAACGTCTTTATTAATAAAAAACTGGTTTACAACAAAATAGATTAAATATAAAATAGCTATAGAGGTACAACAAAGAGATTCGTCTATAATCCGACCAAACACGGATATCACCGAGAACCTTGTACCACAACCGAAGATAGGGTTGTCATTGACTTCCACTAACGCATCATGTCTTGACCATTACAATGACAAATCCGCGTCTAAGGATATTGAATGACATAAAGGCTAACAAAACGGTAGATCCACCACTAGGAAGAACACCGAATAAAGATCTACATACTTAATAAGAGATACTGCAAATATAAATGATAAAGTGTCATCTATTTTAAACCGTCAACATAGGAAATTTCTGTTGAAATCTGGTTGAACCATCGCCAAACTGTCGACCAACAGACATGACTTTCGATGGGTGAAAATCTTCAACAGTATGCCCCTATCTTGTACCCAGAATGGGATCCTCATATGGATTAAATCGCTCACAACCAATTACTCCACGGATTCACGTTCGTCTCTATCAAAGCAAAGAAAACTGTTGCCAACGGTTGGAAGATTTTGCAAATTAACAATGGCGATAAGAAAAATTAAAGAAATTGGAATGAAATGGTTTATTGAAGAACAGAAAATGAAAATAGATGAAAAACTATCCACAAACCATATAAGATTTGGGATAAGACGAAGGAAAGAGAGAAAGAAGAATGATTAAATCGATCTCTTTTCAAAGGATAAACAGAGAAAATTCTCTCTCTCTAACTGCTCTCTCCCAACCGTTTGAAAATATCAAAATATTGGAATTAGTTATTCCTAAATTATTAATTTAGATTTCAACGTAGTCCTTTTATATCATTTATTTGACTTATAAAATTTCGCGTTGAAATTTTAAATATATTTTTTTCTGATATTTGTAACTGTACACATTTAGTTTTGAAAATTAGCGAAGTATCATCAAATGTATTTGCATGAATGAATTGGAAGTTTCCTTGTAACTCTTATTTAGCTGTCCAATGTGATTTAATTGATACAAAAAGGGATGAAAATACCAAATAAAGTGAGTCAAATATGCATAAGTATGGACTGACTCGCTTTAATTTATTTATGTATCTTAAGCTTTAAAGATAATTGGTCTCATTTCTGTCTAGGGACAGTTAGATATTAAAATTAATATATTGATTTGGTGCAAGATTTCCAAAATCTATACTCATTTGAATACGTTCTTAATTGTTACATTATAATTAGGATTGCTTTCCAACTATTCAACATTCAGATTTGTTAAATTAGAAAAAAAGACAGAACATCACATCAACAAGTTGGGGAAAGAAATGTTAAATCATCATATCCAGTAAATATAGTGTTGTTTTAGGGTCAAAACGTCCGGTAAAATTAATTTAATGGACAAACTGAAATGTTCAAAATAAATTTACTTTACATAGTAATGTAAAACCTCTATATATTAATAATGTTGGAATTTTGATATTATATTAATTTATACTGATATTAATTTATAGAAAATTAGCTTCAATTGTTTTATCATTTAATATTTTTTCTTAAAATTCTATAAAAATATAAGTTGAAATAATTTTGTCTAAATAAAATCAGTGTTTAGATGCTATAAATTTTAGTTTCGACTAAACATATAATATTTATTAAAAATTAATTTGTTGATGATAAATAACAAAAATTAGTAGTGAATTTATTTACTTATACACATGTCAAACGATATACATAAATTCAAGTTTATGATAACGTCTCAACTACCCATTATACCAACCTATAAGAGTATAGAAAAAATGATACATTTTTATATATTACAATTATAAAATTTGATTATTTGATGAAGAAATTATAAAAATACTACAATTAGATTATTTGAAACAGAACACAACAACTTTTAATACAATTAAAAAAGTTAAAAGAAATTAGAGATAAGTTCTAGTGATAAGTTCTAGTGATAAGTTCTAGTGATATTAATATACTATCTTCTCTATACATATACATAATTATTAATTTATGATATTAGTCTGACAATATACTTACAGACAAATTTCAAAATAATTATTATTTTATTAATTTTTGTTAATTTTCACACTAACATAATTCGGTATCAGATAATTTTACTATTTTATAGTGTTTGTTAATATACCGAATATTAATTTGTAGAGGTTTAACTGTAATATAATATATTTTTGTTAAAGAAAATAGCATTTTTCGTTAATGTGAATTATAATAGCTAAGTAAGATTCAGACGTAGATATTATACCTAGTAAAATAGTCTACACGTTTTCAATTTCCTTTTATCCACTTCAACGTATTATAGAAAAAATCCCAATGTTTACAATTTTAAGTAACTTTCTAAAATCGTTTCATATAATTTCAAGAAATAGATTTGATTCCCCTTTATAAATATAATACTCTCTTTGACTAGTTGAAGCTAGAACCTATAAAAACAAAGAATCAAAGATGAATCATCGTCTCGTCGGAATAATTAGCCCACTTGGCCACATTACTACAGATCCTATTCGATCCTCCGTTAACCCTCCGTCTCCGGTTAACTGCAAACCCATAATTAACCATTTGAAATCTCTGACCGGTCTCCACGTTTTACCTGGGCTCACCAATCAAGAGATCTCAGCCGTTGAATCATCTCTTGGTTTCTCTTTTCCTCTTGATCTTCGTTCGATTCTTCAAACGGGTCTTCCGGTTGGTACCAATTTCCCCAGTTGGAGAACCGGGTCGACCCGGAATAATAATAATCTCCTTTCCTTATTTCATCACCCTTTTCTTCATCTCTCTAAACTCGTCGCCGGAAACGGATTCTGGGTTGATAATTGGGGGATCCGACCCGGAAACGACGCTGAGGCTTTATCGCTGGTGATGAAATTGATGGAGATCGCTCCGGTTCTGGTCCCTGTTTACGGCGATTTCTACGTGCCTTCGACGATATCGAATTTGGCGGGAAATCCAGTTTTTCAAATCGACGGCGACGGAGTTAGGGAATTGAGTTGCGACGTCTCCGGATTTCTGAAGGGATTAGGCCTATCGGAATCGCAAACGGAGGGGAGAAGACGAAGAAGAGCACGGAGGGTGGAGTTTTGGAGTGACGTGGCGGAGAGAGGGAGGTTGCTGGTGGCGCGTGAAATCACGCGCGGTTGGTGGTGCGCGTCGGGATGCGAGGGGTTAAGCGCGTGTTTGGACGACGCATTTTGGAAGCTAAGAGAAGCGGGATGGACGGAAGATGAGGTTCGCGATATGATGATGATGGACGGTGTAGATCGAAACACGTGTACGACAGCGGTGCAGAAGAAGACGCTCGATGTGGTGTATGCGTTTGACGGTGCGTGCGATGAGGGGATGGACGAAGGAGATGGAGACCCGTGTACAGATGAAGTGGATCATCAGAAATGCGGAGAGGTGACGACGTTGAGACATCTGTTTCTTAATGACCGTTGAATCAACTAAATTCGTCGGTTGGGATATTTTAGTTATGTAAATTGCTAAATGTCTTGATGAAAAAAAAAAAACTGCTAAATGTCTGTTAGATGGATTTTTTTTCATGAGATTTATGTTTAGTGGATTTTAGGAGATTGGTCAGAGTTTAGGTCTGGGCGATCGTGTTCGTCGGGTTTTTCGAGTTTTTGGTTTTTCGGATTTAAAAGTGTAAAATTCTATTTTGTTTAGATAATACTTGTTCCTCAAATTATTAAGAATTATCTAATATTCTCTCTCTTAATTTCTAAATATGAATTAAGAAATTTGAATTTCTAAGTTTGATATGCTCAAGCTTATTCAAACTATATCTTAATATAATGTTATATTTTGACAAATAAATTTCTAAGCTTGATATTCAAAATTCAAATTTGAATAAATTTTGATTAAATTTAAATATAGTTTGATTAATTTTCACAACTATTATTAAAAACTTTCAGATATTTAGATTATTTTGGTTTAAAACTAATTGATATTTCAGATTTATAATTTTAATTTTGGTCATTCGGTAATATTAAGTACAAATATAATTATTAATTTCAGAATATAATTATTTTCGAATATTTTAGATATTTATTCGTTTTTGGTTTAGTTCAGATTTGGGTTCAGTTCTTTGGATATAGAAACATATGATTCATTTGGTTTTTTTGTATGTTTGGTTTCTCTTTTTTGAATCAAATTCAATTCGATATTTTGATTCCGGATATGTTGTCCAGACCTAAGCGAGAGTATGATTTTCATAATTGGTTACTGGCGATGTAAATGATAATATGCTTAAATATTACATTTACTCAAAGGATTATTGGGTGGTAAAAAATGCTGGATTTTTAAAAAAGAATATAAGATATAGCCCGTGGAAGTGATACAATCATTGAAACAAATAAATGAAATTGAACACAAAGTGGAAGTGATCCTACTTTCCAAACGGAAATCTTACGGGCAACAAAATAAATCAGTTAAGTCCCTTTTCATATACTCGTAAAAAGTTAAAGAGTTAAAATCTTATAGATGAGACTCTTAAATAATTTCCACATCACTTTAATTAAACAAAAGATTTTATATATCGTTTGAAATGGTTCTAAAACATGCATATATAATACCATATACATTGCCGGTTAGTGAGATTCTCTTTTCATAAAACCTAAGATTTCTGACACATGGACAACGAGATCATCACCAACATCGGACTGTGGTCTTAAGAAGAGGAGATTATAGCAAGAGTCAATTCCTCTAAGCGAAAAGGTTAGCCCACTGATTCCGGGATCAAATACCCAAATGAAATCTCCAAATCTTTGGTTAGGAGTAGATTCATCGGTTGAGAACTGAAGATGACGCCGGTGAGAAAAACCACCGGAAACAAATCTTATACAAAGAAGATATCACGATTCCGTTGAATCGACACCGAACCGACACGAACTTGAGAAAGACTACAACCCCAACATCAACAAAATGAGTCAAAACTTACATCGCATGAACTCAATACCACCCAACATGCAAATGAGGAGACAACCCAGTTCGTAAAAAGGACTACAGACATCAAAATCTAACTTTTCAAATTCATCGTCGTGAACACACAAAGACGATAATTTCGCCGTAATTATTGCCTAAAAGTATACTAAAATTTTATTTAGATTATAGAAATATAATATAATTAAGGGAGAGCCATCGGCATTTGTCGGCGGCCCTAAGAACAGATCTGAGAAGAAGATCAAGCGACCAGTAATGAAAACTGTAAATCACCTCTGAGAGAGACGTAACTTTATAACAAAGATTATTTTCTTTAGTGTATATATATTATAGAAGAAAAAAGTAGGACTAAAAATAAGGTTGTTGTAAATTGTATAAGAATATATAATTAAATTTACAGAAAATTTTGTAAATTTAGAAAAATAACAAATGCTAACATAAAAAATCTATCCATAGAATATAATAAATTTAGTTTTGAAAAACTTAATATTATTATATTTCTATCATTTTCTGAAATCATTCTTAAATATATTTCTAAGGCAGTTATGCCTTAAAGTTTAGTAAAATGGATCCAAATATGTTGATAATAAAAACGTAACAGACACTGATCTTTCCAAGCAAAATAGTTTGAGTTTAGCCAAAATGAAGATCAAGAACATATTCAGAAAGATGAAGTACCACGAAATGGTATTCAAGTAAAAATTCAAGACAATGAAAAATCTATTGAGTAAACCTTAACCAAAACAATCATGGCTATTATATCGGAACTGAGTGGAAAAATATCAAAGATGTGAATTGTCTCGAAGTGCGTGATCTCATCGAATTATATTGGAAAGATACCAAATTATTTTTTTTGTGGAGTAAGTCTTTTTATTGCAAATTTATGTCTCATTAGTTTTCCATTTTCTTAACATATCAATTTAGTTGACTAACTTTTTCATGAACAAACAAGTTAGAAATTAGAGTGTAGTTCAAGTAAAGCGCATGGAGGAAGAAAATAACATGCATAACATAATATGTGATGTGCAACAAGCGGAGCAAAAGTTGAATGGTGAATATTAATAAATGTGGTATAAATATTTTAATTTACTAAATTTTATAAATACATTGGATGGCCGAAATATAAATTCTGTAAATAAAACTGTATTGATCAATGTATTTAATTCATAGATTTACTTTTACATATGTTAAATTAAAAATAAAATAAAAATAAAAACCGCACCCTAAACACTCGTAACAAAATGAAAGGTTACAATACCAGAAAATTAAATCAATGCTGCAATATTATCTATCTGCAAAGCATAAGTTGTTTAACAAAAATCTTTATAATGAAGTTCTAAAAAATTTGTTCCTAAAAACAGAAATTCATATGTTCGGACTTCAAGCTAATGCTTACAAACCCATAATATGTAAAAAAAATGTTTACAACAAATTACATGACACAAATTCAGTTCGTAAACTCTTTACTAAACAGCATCAAATGAGAGAATTTGATCAACCATATAAAACTTACTCAGCTGCAACACTCTCGTTACTTCCTCCATTGCCAGAATCTGGCAAAGTTTCAATATCTGTACGAACATCTTTTACTTCTTGTGTTAGATTATTATCTGACAAAGAATCAGAATGTTCTTGATCGTTCTGAGTCACTTCTGTCTCACCATTCCCTAAAGTTTCCACTTTCTCTGAAGTTTCCTCTGGTTGCTTTTGTTCAGTATCAGGATTGTTAGATTCACTTGTGTCTTCGTCAGTCTTCTTCTCGTTGGACGATGACTCTTGTTTCTTAGTTTTCTCGGTTTCTTTGTCTTCAGTTTCCTCTTGGGACAAAGACTCTTCTTTCTCCTTCGTCTTGGTTTCGTTGTCTTTAGTTTCCTCTTGCGGTGAAGACTCTTCTTTCTCCTTTGTCTCTTTTTCCTTGTCTTCAATGCTCTCTTGGGAAGAAGACCCTTCTTTCTCCTTTTTCTCGGTTTCGTATTGCGAAGACTCTTCTTTTTCAATTTTCTCAGTTTCTTTTTCTTTAGTTTCCTCTTGGGGCAAAGACTCTTCTTTCTCTTTTGTCTCGTTTTCGTTGTCTTTAGTTTCCTCTTGTGATGATGACTCATCTTTCTCGGTTTCTTTGTCTTTAGTTTCCTCTTGGGGCGTAGACTCTTCTTTCTCTATTTTCTCAGTTTCTTTGTCGTCTTTAGATTCCTCTTGGGAAGAAGTCTCTTCTTTCTCTATTTTCTCGGTTTCTTTGTCTTCATTTTTCTCTTGAAAAGAAGACTCTTCTATCTCCGTTTCCTTGTCTTCGTTTTTATCTTGCAACAAAGAAATTACTTTTTCCTTTGCTTCGGTTTCTTTGTCTTTAATTTCCTCTTGAGACAAAGACTCTTCCTTCTCCTTTGTCTCACTTTCGTTTTCTTTACTTTCCTCTTGAGATGACACTTCAGAAGATTCCACCTTATCTTTCTCATCTTCTTTTTTCCCAGTTTCTTGAGAACTTCCATCTCCAGAACCCGTGAATTTCTCGGTTTCACTAGACTCCGAGTCATCCTTCCTAGAAGATTCACCATTAGAATCATTGACCACCTTCTCCAACATCTCATTCTTCTCCATAGATTCACCTTCAGATTTTATTTCCTCCGAGGAATCTGATTCATTACCTGAGGATGAACCAGTCTTCTCATCACTGCTAATTTCCCCATTATCAGTTGCCTTCGGCAAAACACTCTTGATAACAGAATCTTCCAACTTCTCGCCTTTCTCCACTTCGCTAGTCTTCTCCTCAGACTCATGAACTACCTCACTAGAAGCATCATCTCCCTTGTAATTACTCTCTCTTGCTACTTCACTATTCATCTTCTCTTCTATATCCTTCTCTCTACTCTCCTCAATCTCCTCTGTACCGCCATTATCTTTCTTCTCTTCAACCTCGCTCTCTTTGTTACCACCGCCATTTTCTTTCTTCCCCTCAACCTCACTCTCTTCGGTACCACCACCATTTTCTTTTTTCTCCTCAACCTCATTCTCTTCGTTACCACCACCATTTTCTTTCTTCTCCTCAAGCTCACTCTCTTCCATACTTCTCTTCTCTTTACTCTCCTCGCTCTCTTCCACACCGCCATCATCTCTCTTCTCTTCAACCTCACTTTCCTCGGTTCCACCACCATTTTCTACCTTCACGTTCTCCTCCACACTGCCATTATCTCTCTTCTCCTCGATCTCACTCTCTTCGGTACTACCGCCATTATCTCTCTTCTCCTCAATCTCATTCTCTTCACTTTCCTTCTCCTTATTCTCTTCACCTACCTCAACAATCTCATCATTGTTATCATCTCCGCCATTCTCAACATTCCTATTTCCTTCAATCTCAACAAGAGGATTCAAATCTTTCCTCCCAAGCTTCACAACTTTTTCATCACCACCAACAATCTTAGAATTTTCTTCAAACTGAGCTTTCTTCTCATGAGAATGTTTCACTTGATAAAGCAACCATATTCCCACACTAAGTAACAATGTCAATTGAATACAATGCTTCACTTTGAAACCCTTTGATCTTTGTCCTCTTCTTGGTGAAGATCTAAACATACTTAAATAACCTATTGCATAAATAAAAAAATCAAACCCAAATCTCAGATCTTGAACAATAATACTAATCAAAATTCGATTAATGCATAATGATCGGAACAGATCTAAAACAATTACCCTAAATTCAATTGAACCATTACACTATATATATGAACAGTTAGAAACAAAATCTACAATAAAAATGGAAACTTTACCAGGAAATGCAAATCAAGAGAGCAGCTTGAGAATGTTTTTTTTCTGGGAAAATAGAAAGATGAAGAATTGTTTTGATTTTGAGATCTTGACAATGTGAAAGAGAGAGAGTAGTGCCTCCCGTTAAACTGCCACTAAAATCGTGCGTCCCTTCAATTGGGAATCAACCAAATTGCAGAGAAATATTAATATTTTTTTCTTCGTTCTTATTTAATTAGAGCTTTACACTTGGAAGAGGAGAGGTCATCTGAATCTGTTTGAACGTCGTCGTTGTTCTTATTGAAACACCGACAGTTTTAGCGACGTTGTATTCTCTGTAAGGCTGTATTGTGGGCCTATGAGAAATATTTAGGTCAGTTATGAACCTAACTAGTCTTGGACGTCCGGTTGAACCCAAACAAACCGAACCAAAAAACCAAAAAATTTCGGTTTTTGGCGTTCTATCATGGTGAGTCATCTAAACCGATCGGCAATTTCTTTTTTGATTTCGGATTATGTTTCGGATCGGTTCGATAATTAGTCTCTGATCGGTTTTACCAAAACTGTGAATTGGCAACCATATATAAGGTTAATACTTCATTAATCCTAATTAGATTTCGATTTCTCCTTTAGTTTTTTGCCTCTTACTATTTGCGACACCGACCAAACTTCATCCTTCTCATCAATTCTTCATTTTCTACATGTTTCATTCTCTCAAACCAAAATTATAGTTAAGCTCTTTCTTTTCAGAGATTCAACTTGTACTTCTATTTTCTCCTAACCGCTACTTTTTTTTATTTTTGGCTCTCTAAAATTTGTCTCTATCTCGATAATCTCTAATTTTGAAGTTTAAACCCTAACCTTAACTTTAGATTTGGTTATCTTTGATGTATAATAGATGTTTTAATTTTTGTATCCGATTTGAATTCAATGAATGAATTGGCTGTTAAAAATATTAATTAGTTTTAATTGATATTACATATTTTTGTATATTTTCATGTATTTTTATATCATTTAATTAAATATATTGTTTTTAATAAATTTAGTTAAATGTTTCGGTTTTATATAACACAGGTTTAGTTTGGAGATTATTTTGTTCAGTAAATGTTATAGTGTTTAAGATATTTTAAAATTCGGTTCGGGTCTATTTTAGTGAGTTTTAGTTTGATTTGATAATTTTGCCTAACTCTAAGAAAAATATTATAAAAAAAATACAAGTGTTACTAGTATCATTGTAAGTCCCATCTTTCTTTGCTTTGCAAGATTTTGGGAGAGTTAATGATTTGATTGGTGAGCTTATGAACCTATATTGTTAGATTTTATTGAGGGAACGTTCTATTTGCACATAAACAATAGTTTATACGATTAGATACACATACATTTAAGGGTATGTTCTCAATTCACATAAAATGAACGTTAAATAAAAAAAAGACACACACATACACAGAAAATTCGAATCTTAAATCCACACAGATTCAAAATTTGAATCATAATTATCCATTAAATATTAGTTTAATAATAACTAAAAATAATTAACCGATAAATCTATTTCGGTATTCATTTTGTTTTTTTGGGGTGATGTTTATTTGATTTTTCTTTAATTAGAATTGTTGAAGAGGAGGAAAAGGAATCAGCGAGGAATGAGATTGACCATAAGGTAGGTTCATTGCACATAAAACAATTATCGAATCAACCTTTGGCAATGGAAAAATAGATTCGATTTTAGAAAAGAAGAAGAAGACTACTGATAATGGGTAATTAAGATTCGAATTTTGAATCTGCGTGGATTTAGAATTCAAATTTTCCATGTGTGTATATTTTTATTTAACTTTCATTTTATGTGGATTTAAAACGGACCTTTAAATTTGTGTAAATATAATCTTATAGGCTATTGTTTGTGTGGGAATAGAACGTTCCCTCATTTTATTATATTATTAAAGAGAAGTAATATAATCTCTATATCCAAACACTATTTAAAGCGAAAATTTAAAGAGAATTAAAAGAGATAGCTTTATTATTTAGAGTCAAAGCCTTTTAACAACAACAAAAAGGTATTTAAAAATAAAATTATAGTCAATATATTGTATCCAAAATTAACAGATTCTTATTCCTTTTTATCGTCTGTAATCAATCAAATCTTTTGCATGCGTTTAAAAAACATGAAAATAGGAGAAACACTAATTATTTCAAATTTTGGTAATGCAAAATATGAATATAGAAGAAAATAAGTTTAACACACGCAAAATATGCTTTAACGAACAAAATAGAACAACATCAAGCTTACAATTTTATTATTAGAAGTTCTTTTCTTTATTATAGAATTGTATCTTAGAAGTTTACCATGATTTTACTCATGTTTTTTTAACAAAATCCAATAAACTATCTGTGTCACTTATGTGTCTAGGGTTTAACATGAATCTATGGTGTCTCATTATCAAGCAAATGAATATGAGTTTCATGTGAGATGGGGATGTACGTAGTAAAATTGAAAGATGCATCAACAAATCATGTAAATAATAAATGCATGGATACTTTATGAAAAGGCATATAATTCAATAGCTTCATAAAATTGTACCTGAGAGAAATTCGAAGAGAAAATCACGTGAAGCATGTCCCACCTTACACCCCATTGACATAGAGCATCTCGCGTCTTCACGGTACTTCTCTTTCAAATTTAATGCTCATTTTCATATATGTATATACTTATCCATCATTGTTACTTCTAATGATTATAAACTTTATTATTTTCTTGACAATAAAAATCATTTTTTATTTATTATCAATTATTTTTTATAGTCTACAACTCATGTAGGCACTTTATAAATTGAAAAACCGAATTATAACATGGACATGATAATAATACAAATCATTACACTATAAATCCGGAAATTTTTGGCACTAGCTTTCTTAACTTCATGATTTGTTTTATTAGCATCATGCGTTTTGTTTGTCATAGAACTCGGCTAATTGAAACTAGAGTAGGTTTCTCAAAACAAAACAAAAAAGCTCGCAAATCTCTACTCAGATGAATAACTTAACCAAAGCATAAAATATCTAAGAGTTATAATAAATTATTTTCTGTTTATAGTTTATGGATTTTATATACTTTAGGCGAGAAATTTTTATAACCGCTGACTAAAATGTTACTCAGATTTACTCTAATTTTGTTTTGGTTAAAATATTCACTCTGTTATAGTTTCTTTTTATAAAAGGTATTGAGTACCCACAATAAAAGTATTAGAAAAGTTAATACTATTATTCTTATTGCTTTGTGTGATCTATGTATTTTCACATTAAATCTATAAAAAAAATTGTTAATTGAAAAGTTAATTTAAAGTGACGCATCAATACACGTGAGCTAACCTCCAAACCCCACACCCTTTATCTCTCTCGCTTAAAATCCTTCACACCCATCAAATGATTTTCCTTTTTTATCTGAAATTTCTCTTTGGATAATCCATAAATATAATATTTTTGAGCAAAACTATTACTTTCACATCAATTTAATGCATTTTTAATCTAATTCCACAACTCATTTTTGGATTTTACTTAAAAGGGAAAAGTATGGCCCTACTGAAACTTTTCAAAGTTGTGGCTTTCCCATCTGTTTAGTATTTCTATCTAACTTTTATATTTATTGGTAGGAAAACATAATTTCTATCCATTTTCTTTCCTTTTTTGGATTCAAGAGTTGAAAAACAAATCAAGTTGATACCAACGCCTTGTTTAGATGAATGATGAATCTAATTTGTAAGAATTTTTTTGTCATGATAAAGTCTTAATTAGCAGATATTTTCACAGGATACAATATAAGATTCTTACTTTTTGTAGAAATAATCCAATGAAGATTATACAAGCTTGAATGGTCATACAATAATAATATAATAGGAGATAACAAAAGAAATTGTATTAGTTGTTTTATGTGATGTAAAATATGACCTACCATTATATAGATGTCGTATTTAGCGTATAAAGTTCTGTTTTACATTGAGATATGTAATTTAATATGCTTGTAGCGTATCACCACATCAATTGAATGCGATTTAAATTTAATATATCTATATACCTTATAGATTTTGTTTTTCAATTTTTATGATCACTATATGCCGCCTCATAAAATCTAAATACTGAGAAGAAAGTAATTATCGGCTGATTATTATAGATTCAAAATTCTATTGTACATTTATATTTCAAAACATGATTACTTTACTTGAGTAAATTTGAAGGTGAGAAAATAAGATAGATTCAGAAGATTGAATACTATTATTACCTTTTTCTACAAATAAAATAATAATTACAATACAAACTATTCTTTTTCCCAAACCAACAATCCCACTGAAAAACAAGTGGGGAATTGTAGAAGAGACCCTCTATACCCGTCTTACCCTTTCTAACATATTTCTTGTGTTCTTCCTACTAATAAATGCCTCCCCAAAAAAAAATTAATTAAGATTTAAGTAATAAAAAGAAACTAATTACTTCTATTCAACAAGCTGCAGAGGGGTTGGTAAAAGGGTTGAAGAAGTGAGGCTTTGAGGAGATGGAGAAAGCTCCTTTGGCCGTACTTCCATCGACAACCACCGCGGTAGTCACGCTGCCGCCGCCTCCGGCACCTCCTCCTCCGTTACCGCCGCCGCTTCCGATTCTCTCACAGGAAGGACACATCGTTAGAGTCGATGCTGGCATGTGCATGTAAAAAGGCTGATGAGTCAATTTTAGGGTTTTGAGTTCTTGAATCTCTTTCTGAAGTCTTATGTTCTCATTTGTTAATGTTTCACAACATTTCTTCAAAATTTCACAATCTACTTCTGTTTGCTTCAGCTTGGTCCTGCTCAAAGTTTCATTAAATAAAATATATTTAATGAAAGAAAATAATATAACATACAAAATTTTCTGAATATCAAATACACAATTTCCGACCTGAATAATCAAATATTGTGATAATTAATAGAATAAATTAATAAAAATTTACCTGGCTCTTCTATTTTGAAACCATACTTCAACTTGTCTCGGCCTTAGATTCAACTGTCTAGCCAGAACTTGTTTTTGCTTCTGTAAAATAAATATAAAATAAAAGAATACAATTAGATAAGGATTATCAAAAGTGATTAATATTAAAAACGACTTGGATTAAGGATAATTACAGGATTAAGAGTGCTATGGTGTTTGAAGCTCTCCTCAAGAAGAGCAGATTGTTCTTTTGTAAGCCTAAGTTTTTTTCTAGTACTAACACCTTCTTCATCTTCATGATAATCACTTATAACTCTCTCCGTCGTATCCTCCTCCTCCGGCGACTCTTCACCGCCGTCTCTCTCTCTCTTTACCACCCTCCCGCTTGAGAAAGAAGAGATTCCGCTGTGAGACGACGTCTGACGGCAAAGCTGATCACTTCCGGCTACAACAGTCACCGAGGGATCGCCGGAGAGACTTAGAGTCAACGACGGCTCGAGCTTGTAACCGGAGGATCGCTTGATGGGATTATTGTAATCATTTGAAGTTGGTGAGAGACCTAATCCAAGAACAAGACCTGTGTTGCATGAATCATCCAAACCCATCTGAATGAAAATGAAAAAAATTCTTATGAATTTCTCGATCTTTGAGATATCTAAAGATGAGAAAGAAAAAAACTAAATGATTTGTTTTTCTGTTGAAGTTTAGAAGATAATGGGAGGAGATGAAGCCAAGGGGGCTTCTTAAAAAGGAGAAAGAGAATTATTTTTTGTATTAAATTTAAAAAAAGAAAATTTGATGGGTGGTGGGATGGCTAATAATTCTTAATTAAAGGAATGATTTTATTTTCTTGGCAGCATTTTTTATTTCCTGAAAAAAAATAATGTTGGAAATTTATGATGGCAAAAAAAATTTTGCTTTTATTTTTCTCACTTGCAGAGGTTGACCAAATGAGCATCCCACTTGGCACTTGCTACTATTCTTCCCACTATGAGATAAGTTCCCAAAATTTTTTAATGATTTTATATTTGGTAGAATATAATTATCATATCCCGAACATAAATTTAACATTATTTCCCTATTATAATTTAAAGATTTCTCTGGTATCATTAGCTCAGTCGACATAGTATTTTAGATTTTAGAATGAAACTAATATTCAGTTTGCCGTAGACAAAAGAATCTCCATCTATCATTTTTTTCTAATGCGGCTTAAACTATTTTAGTTTGATTTTTTTTTTGGCACCTTTTAGTTTGATTTTATAATCATTTTTTTCTATTAAAAACCTATCAAATTAGTTTAATGACACACTGATTCTTGTCGTACACTATTTTTTTGAATTATGGGAACTCTTTTTTCATTTTATATACTACTTAGTTATTCACACATATGTATGTGCTTATGGAAATTTTCAATTGTTATGGTACAATTCTATAAAAACGGACTCTTTTTTTCCGATGTTTAGGGGAAAAATTATGATTCTCCATCTCCAATCTTCTCCATAGATAAATTTATTTGCGACAATGTCGATTCTCTATGTTATATACCTAAATTCTCACAGTTTAATAGAATATTAAAAATGAGATAAAATAAATGTCATGGGAACAATCTATAAATGTATATAAATATATAAAAATATATAATTATTAATAGTAATTAGAAAGTGATTAAGAGGTACCTTTAAATAACGGACCACAAGTCAGTATACCCACCAATTTTTAGCCTCTCTTTTTCTAATCACAGAAACACATTGCCCCTTGATGTTTAATCATTTGTTTAATTGGATAGTATATATTTTAGTTAATTGTTTCTGATTTTATACATATGGATAGTGATCCCCACCATCTTGTTTATGTTTGGTTCTCTAGATCTCATTTAACAATTAATTTAGTACTTTTTGGAAGGAGTTAGGCATATAATTCATTTCTCACAAATATTAATTGAACAATGTGATTCACCACCATACCAATTATCCGTTAAATCATTAATCTCGGGCTTAACGAATTATTATCTTAAAATTACAAAAGTATTTCTCAGAATGTCATATTATATCTTACCACACTTTCCTCTTTCACGATAACTCGATGTAACAATGTAACTTATAAGAAAAAAATAAAACCAATCGGACTTTGAAACCAACAGGTACGTAACAATAGTTATATATATTATGTAGTCAAATTTTTCTAAACTAGGGTAAAATAGAACAAACAGATTGATGAATCTTATAACATGATTAAAATTTGTGACTTACCATGGTCTTAAAAATCGAAATTCAAACTTAGGATTTAGAATATTCATTACATCACAAATTCAGACTCGTTCAAGCTAAAATGGCTTAGATATACATTCACCAAAAAAAAAGTCTTTAGTCCGGTAGTTAGGTTATTTTTTTTAGCTTGAACGTAGTTAAGTTAATTACATTACCTGAACTTTAATCGGATTTTATACAATATGTGGTCCAAATAGTTGTAAACCAATGTGTGTTCACCTCTTAAATTACTTTTTGTTTGGTTATCTGACGTACCTGGAAATATCAAGAGACCCAAAAAAAAAAAGGAGAAGAACGCTAAAGGTAGCTAGAAACTAGAAAAAATGATGTGGCAAAATATGAATCGTCAACGATAAAAATAAAATCTCAGTAATTAACTAAGAAAGTTGATGTGTAACCTTTCATTGGGTTTGGTCTTAGCTTTGTTATTTGTTTTGGCACTTCCAATAATGCCATTGTCGGCTATACTCGTCCAACCAAAATTAGGCTATCCATCCTGTACACATTATTATTATCATTAATTTTAATCCCGATTTTTCTCTATATAATCTAATAGTATCACTTTTAATCTATTTTTTCTTTAAACTATTTGCATAATCAAATTCTATTTTACCCCCTAACCCCGATAGTAGCCCACACACGAGGTCCCGAGGATTAATAATGGTTATAGCTATTGAAAAAGTGCAATCCATAACCTTTTTATCGTACAAGGGAATCGGATTTTTTGCTTTGTTTATTTATGAAATAAAATAAGTATCATATTTTTAACAAAAAAAATAAAAAATAAAAATCAGTATGCGATTTGTCAATTTCATAACATTGTATTCCATTTGAATTTTTTTTTCTATGTGCGACGAGTTATTCCTCTGCTAGTATGATGAACGTTCATGGATACTCTAACAATAAATTGATAAAAAGTAGAATAATTCACCAATATTAACTATAAACTTTAATATGATCTCCCATCGTAGAATTGGTAATATACATATATATTTACGTGCGTTACTTTGCTCAATGATTTTGGGTCAGATTTATTTCCTACATCGAATATCCATTTAAAAATTGGGTTGATTGTTTATATAATCTAAGTACACTTAAATGTTAATAAATTTCATATACCTACAGTTTAACATGTTTAATATGGAAATAATAAGGATAGTTTGTTTGCTAAAATGTGAAAATATATACTAAAGAACCGAGTGGAATAATATGGATAATTGATCTACTGAGAAATAAAATTTAGTATTATATGAATAAGGACAAAAAAGTTTTGTTTTCTCATAATGATCTATAAAACTAGTCGACAACTCTTTAAACTTCTTAAAATATCAATATAATCGTCGAACGAAAATGATAAACTAAAAATGGACCAAGAAACATAGAGATCCAAATACTGATATTGGGGGACATTACACTAATCATTCTTAATTATTTGATATGAAAGTCAATTTTGGCGTTAGTGAAAGTGTTTCATGGTATAAGTTTATGGATAATACTGTAGGTATTATTATTATACTTTTTTGGGTACAAATACTGTAGGTATTATTCCGGTAAAGGAGAACTTCAGAACTGCAAGCACTAAATTTGACGGATCAAAAATGATTTGAAATGCATGTAATAGTCATATTAAATTAGCAATAAACAATTTAGTACTAATAAATTTCGTTTCACATGAAGAAGAAGAGTTGGTCCCTGGCCGCCAAACCAGTCTTCTCAGGAGAAGGTGTGGCAAACTCGTTTCCACGACGCGACCACATTATTTATTATAAAATAAGCTTACTTAATTAGATTTAGTTAATTAAAATCCTAATGTTGAACTTAGGTGTTAAACTTTGAAAAACAAAAAAAAAATATTGACCCAATCATTTAATATTTTAAAATCAAGAGTGAGACGACAAGAATATTAATTGGCTAGGACCGATATTTAATGTAACGATTTAGGTGATCTTCCAAATAACCAGAAGACATGATTAGTTTGATTTTGTTCTGTCTTATTTATTAAACGGTTACGATTAATGTAATGATTTAGGCGATCAATTTTCTAGTAAAATATTTTTGCCATTTTGGGCTAAAAACACGTATATTTAAAATTTTATTATTTTTTATAAAAATATTTATAAAAATATTATTTAATATTTTAAAATCAATTTAACCAATCACAAAACTATAGAATATATATGGTAATAAAATATCAATACATTTAAAATTTGCATAAAAATTTACAAACTATCTTATAAAACTGAACAAAAAAAACTTAAACATCTTATAAAATTAAACAAAAAGAACATATGTCTTTACGATTTATGCTGATGAATAAACTATAGTATATTCAAGAGAATACTTGAGCTCTGTCTTTTGATCATCTATACTCAGCAAGAGATTATACCGCCGTCAAAAATTATATAGAAAAAATAGACAAACTAGTTAGAAGTACATAGATCATGATTGTGAAAATAGTTCAAATCAATCATATTTCATACGAAGTTATTTTCTTACATATTGAAATATAAAGGATAGTTATGAAATAGCTTAAGTTTATATTAAAATAAAAAAAATGCTCAAGATTATAAATTAACAAAGTATATTAAAATAAAATCTTAAACTCTAAATTCTAAACACTAAACCTTAAAAACTAAATCCTAATTCTTAAAAATAAATCCTAAATCCTAACTATTGAAACCTAAATTCTTAAACCTAACATCTAGATGAAAGGGTATATCTCCTAAACTAAAAACGATAATTTATTTTTATTTTAATTAAAAATATCAGTTACCCAGAATAAGAAATCTATAACTGTAGGTTAAAAGATTATTATTATTATCAATTTTATTAGCAAAAAAAATTTGAAAAAATTATCATCACACCATATATTGTTTGTATATTTTAAGCAGAGAAAAATGAAAGCAAATAAATATATTTTAATTAAATCTCCCTTTGAACTCCTATTATCTTTAGACCGGTTCTGATATCCAACATAACAAATTTTCGTCGGCATGATACATAAACAATATTATAAGAATAATACTAATAGAAAAACATTGACTTTGGAGAAAGTTAGGTAACAATAAAAAAATTAAAAGTATGCTAAAAAGGTGGAATTAAAAAAAATAGTCATAAGGATGTCATGTTTTTAGAACAACCGCATAAAATAACGGAGTGTGACCCACAACTACAAGTCGCATTGCCTTTTTAGAGAGTTCAGATGATTGGTAACAATTAAACTAATCATCTTTAGATTAAATCTCATCCACAACAACTATAACGAAGAATAAATAATATAATTGTAACAGATAACCATTAAAATTACAGAAAAAAAAGGAATGGAGAAATAGAGAAAGTGGTGGTTGACATGTCAGCAACAATAAGCACCATCCATCGAATCATGGCATCCCTCACAAAACATCTTATCCACACGACACGAGAGAGCGAAGCAGTTCCAAAACAGTATCTTTGTCAGTTAGGTTCAACACGTGTCAAAATTAGACAGCTTCAAACATTTGGGTCCCACCAGTGATTTGCTATGATGGAGTCTCTGATTCTGATTCTCCCATAGATGTTATAAATCATGATAATGACGACTTTGATGACAGTTAATCCACTCATTAATTTCAGGCTTTAATATATTAGACGTTAGTTGTTTTAAATACTTTTTACAATTATAAAGTTTCAAAACATTAGTCATGTTTGTTTTTTCTGACTTCCTTGGTTTCTTTTATAAAATGGTTTAGAAGGTTTTTTTGTTTTAATTTATTTAATTTTTAAACTCTTATGCAAAGTTTATCTTTTAATGCATTTGAATTACTATTAGTTAAACTTTTATTAGTTGAATATTAAATAATAATAAATATTATATATATATTTATATTTTTCCTCCATTGATGTATTAGACATGAAAAAATATAAATGTATATCTCTTTAAATGGATTCAAATTTGCGATCATAAATTCGAAAAAGTGGCTCTGATAGTTTTTTATCTATTCTAAACAATATTGGGTAAGTATTACGGTATCTACAATATTTTGATAAAAATTGGTTTCTATTAATGACCTGAAAAAGATAAGTTTTCTGTAATTAAGGAAATTTGGTAAACGAAAATAACTAAAGAAATTTAGCATCTTGAGGATATTTAGTTTTATTAATGCAACTAAATAAATTTTCGTGGGAAATATGTTGTTTTGGATTTAAAAACTTAAAAACTAAAAAAGGGAGGTTATATGTTTAAATTAATTGGATAAACAATGAAAATGAATGTAATTGAATAATTGTTGACAAAAAAATCTGTAATTGTATAACTAAGGACAGACTGAGTTGGATCAATGATGGATGAATTGTCTGATTCCTTTTTATCATCTTTCCGGCTTTGCGGCCAGCCAGACAAGTTGCTTTGTTTCCTGGATTTTGTTCTAATTGTTAATTTTAAATTCGTTTTTTACAGAAAATAGATAAATGCACGCGCACATACCCACATACACACACATATATATATATATATATGTGTGTGTATGGATGTGAAGTCAAATTATGAAAACCAATAATGTAATAAATTAGAAAAACATGTTAGCCATTTGAAGAAATTTTTTAAACAAACGATGTAATTACTTATAAAGGTGTACTAATCTTCGGACAGCTGTTTTTACAAAAAAAAAAACTTTATATTAGCATTTTTATTGGTTTACAAAGTATCAAAACAAATACCAGTTACTAAAGTGGTATTTTTGAAAAAGTCTCAACTGCATGCCACATTCTTTTTTTTTTAATCTAAGGTAATTAATATGAATGCCCTACTTAAAAATAATTTCAGTTAACATGCAAGTGATGAAAAAAAACATGAAAATTTTTATAACTTTCATGAATTTCTCAGATTAGAAAATCCGTAGTTTAATATAATTGTATCCACCAAAAAATGTAGGAGTTCATAAATAGGAAAACATGGAGTTTCTAATTTCATATATTCCTCTCAAAATTATGTTTTCGAATTTAATTATATGGACATCAAAACTATTCGTCAAATCTTTTCTAAATAAATATTAATTGGGTTAAATGCGAGATATTGTGAGTTCGTGAATGTATATAAAGTATGAGTGCTCAAATAATTTTTCCAAATGTATCCCTAACTGTATTTCATGTCTTAAGCGTGTGCGTAATTAGAGGTATCATATTCATATTATATTCGTGACATATTCCAAATAGTTTCCACGCATAATCATCTCTTAAACAATAATTCTGTTTTTTTTTCTGTTAAACATTAATAATCATATTTCTGCCTTTCTATATAAATAATAAGAGGGGGCGTTTTGTTTTTGTTAGAGAACTATTCCCCGATTCTAATTGTTTTCAAAGACGGAAGGAATATTACCTTGAAATGTAGGTTGCAAATTATTGAATCAAATTGGGGAAAAGGAATAAATAATTTAAAATATTTTAGCTCAGAGGAACGAATACTTATAATTTAAATACATAGGATAAAAAAAAGGACACGATGAGGTCGATGACATTGACTTTGTAAAAGACGAATCATTAGGCCTTTGACAACCAAATTCTGGTCAGAGAGTATATCATAAAAAATCCCATTATGATTTATACAAGAAATGCGCTAGAGAATTGAAATATTCTCGGTGGTATTAACTTTTTATATATTGTATAACCAATCCTGGAAATTTATTTGCGTTACAACTGTTAAAAAACTATTGATATTATATACATATATCACAATTTTTATTGATCATTCAATAAAATTGCTTATAGAACTGTAACTCTACCAGTTAGATTTATTCATTAATGGATAAATTATTTTAACTACCATTACCATTCATTTTATTTCATGTTGTTTCTACGTTAGTTGGTTCCAAATATTAATTTTTATCAACATTATTAATTAATATAATCACTGCCTAATTATAATTTTTTTAATGAATTCCATGATTAGCTATTACAAATGTTTTATCATAAAAGAAAAGAAAAAAGAACTGACTATTAGAGTTAGGGATTGATTGGGAGCATTTGCGGATGGTTGCGTTTGCAACCGTTTAATAATAATTATAGAAATTGCTACAAATCATTCCGACTGGTTGTAATCACTAGATTTTAAAAACTCTTATACCTACAATTGAAGATGCGAGCGGTTACAGTTAATTAAATTTTTTTTTAAAAATTTTAAATTCTAATAAAAAATTACAAAAATTTAAAAAAGTTATTTTCTTTAATCAAATATTAATATACTAAAATTTTAAATGCTTTATATATGTATTAACTAAACTAAAATATATTTATAAGTCTACAAATATTTTTTGTATAAAAATATTTTAAACCTCTTAAAATAATTAATATTGATTAGTTCTTCTAAATTTTATTTAAAACTTTATTTTAAAAATTTTATTAAATTAATACAGTTTTTGGTTTTTATAAAATTTATATATTATAAATATATTTGATAATATTAAATTGTAATCGTCGCCAACCAATTAGCAATTTTATACAAACGAATTTATTTCTAATTATTAAATCAATCGTACAAATTACTTAATAACATTTATAATCACAATTACCTGAATTCATAATCATAACCGCAACTAATACATTTAAACCAATCAAATTTTTAGAAGGCAAAAGACACGACGAGACGCATCATCTTTTTTATTTGGCCGAAGAAAAAAGCGAAAAGAAAGGTCACATTTTACTTCCTTTATTCACACCCCACTTGAACTTTCATTTCAAAACTCTTTTATATATGCTCTGCAGATGCTTTCGGTTTATATAAATACTGGAACATTTAGAATCAAAAGTTATCTAACTTTTCCTTTTGTCAACATAGTTGGCTAACTTTTAATTTTAATTTTCCAATTTTCTTCGTGTTTTTTCAATTTTCCAATCATTTTGTGATTGTTTTGAAAAAATTTCTATTACTAGATGATCCCACACCGAAAGCAAAACTAACAACTAGAATCGTTTTTGTCGTTTTTGTTACCTTGCTCTTAAATAGAGATGGACACGGATCAAAAATCTGGTATTTTTATGATATTCGAATTAGTTGGATCCGTAATTTTGTTATCTGGATCTGGATCCAAAAATTTCGAATATCCGAATTTCGGATATTCATGAAAAAATTGGATATTTGGATCCGTTTCTTTATTTATTTTTAAATTATAACTATTATATTTTCAAAAAAAATAAAAAGATAAAATGATAAAATAATACAAAATTGTTTTAAAACCACAATTAATAATTAAAATGTCAATTTTGTATTTTTACCAAAAACTTTAGAGATCATTAATGATAAAAATGTTTGTGAAGTTGAATATTAAAAAGTTTTTGAAAATATTTTTGCCAAATAAATGGATTTATGTGCTAAAATTATTTTAAGTTTTTAAATCACCAATAAACTTTATTATAATTGTATTTGTTTAAGAATAAAATCCATTATTTATTTCTTGTACCTCCTCGTGAGAATTTATTCCAAAACTCGAAATCTCCTTTACCCCACAATCTTGTAGCATGTTTCTAAAAGGATAGAAAAACGCCTCACTACGAGCAGGTCGACCAAAATTTTTGAGTTATTTAAAATCTCATTTACATCACCAACAACACACAAAGCATCATCACGACCATAACCAATTATAACTAATCTATCCCAAATTTCTTGACAATGATGGCTAACTGGATCTCCATAAACAAAAGATATAAAGAAACACATGGAACCAGCTTAATCTTCATATCAATGATTCTAGAGTCCGCTTCCAACACCTCGACCTCATAACAAGACTTCCAAAACACCACCAAGACTTCCAAAACACCACCAAACCTCCACTTAAGCCCAATGGATCCACAATGTGAGTTTCTCATACCCACCAACCTTGCACCTTTAACACGTGACTACCGGAATTTTTTGTTTTCAGGAGAAACATAAAATCTGAGAAATGTTCACAACGCATTTCCTTCAATATATGAACTGTCTGGATGCTCCCCAATCCCTTCCAGCTCATCACACTCATATCAGGTTTGGCGGTTCCTAATGCGGAACCACCTCCTTATCGCATGTTTTAGCGACCTTAGATGAAATATTGGCCTCATCATCATCGGCTTTCCTCTTAGGTGTAGTCTCCTCTTATCATTCTTTTGTTTCTCCTTAGACATCAGCACTGACTTCTTATTTTTAATCACCTGTCTTTTCCATTTGCTTGGCCGGCGACGTTACTTTATCAAAGACTTAACCCTAGACGAGCTAGTAGTGTTTGCAAGAGCTCTAAAAACCATAATTTGTACAGAAAAAAGGAAACAAAAACACACACACACACGTTTGCCCATGATATATGTAGCTGAATATATACTATTTTAGATGTAAAGAGAGATTTTTTTTTCTAACGGCGTCAATATATTCACAAATTCATAGCAAAAGAAAAAGCAAGGAAAATAATAATTCTCTATTAGTTCTTAAAAGCTGTGGTGATTCAGTTGAAGTATATATAGGTACAGATCCAATGAGTTCACCAGGATCTTCAGGTCGGTTGTAGCCTCTGGGTTGGAAGATAGAACCACAGCAGTAATGGCTGTACCTTTAAGGCAGCCACTTCCACAATATCACTTTGCAGAATTTGTCAACT
Source organism: Cardamine chenopodiifolia (assembly GCA_963922655.1). Taxonomy (NCBI): domain Eukaryota; kingdom Viridiplantae; phylum Streptophyta; class Magnoliopsida; order Brassicales; family Brassicaceae; genus Cardamine; species Cardamine chenopodiifolia. Next base: position 733,286 of record OZ000486.1, read on the forward strand.
TTTTTTGTAAAGAGAAGCATTGGCTCCTCCTTAAATGATGGTTTTTTTGTTTTTGTTTTTTAGCCTGAAGCTCTTTATAGTCTGTTTGAGAGTGAGAGTATTACTCAGTGATAATGATGATAGTTTGACGAAATGATAATTCCCTTCATCTACAAGCTTTTTAAGAAAAGCAACACTAGCTTCTAAATTATTTTTATAGAGACTGTCTCAGTGCTTGCAGCAATCAACGTTTTCGGTTATAGACCAGATCCCGATTGGGCAGCTTCCTTGGCTAAAACACGATTACCTTCTCCAACTAATTTCAAAAAAAAAGTGAATATCTCTTGAGTAACTTGTTTCATTGCCTTGCTTCCTAAGGCACCGGCAAGAGAACCACTTCCTTCAACAAGGGATAAATTGCCTCAAACCTACTTGTAGCCTGTTGTGCATACAGAGACCACGCTTGTGATCAGAACCGATAAACACATTTTGTTTTATAAATAGAAATAATACTACTTACCTTCACCTAGTTATATAAATTTAAATTTAAATCTAATTTATTTTCATGTTCTATAAAATTTCAGCCGAATCTATGGGTTGAAAATTTTGCCAAAATTGGCTCCTTTTTGTAGTGGAATAGATATAAAAGGTAGAGTTATGCACGATATAGCTAAATTTACTATTTTATTGAGAAAAACAAAGGATGGGATAAAGACAAAGTCCTATATAAGTTGGTCTATTTATCAATTTTTTTTTCTTACATAACATAAATTTCATGCGTGTTTTTAACAAATGTCAAATTGTACAAGATATCTCGCTATTTCGTTAAATCACTTGTGAAAAAACATCACTTATTGACGGTTTGCCACCACCTTTTTCAATCTAGAAAAAAAAAATTGGAAAGACGCAAAGAATTCCTAAAGTATATGTGGACATTCGTAGGAAAAATAAAATAGAATCGAAAGAGCTGAAATTACCAATATTGATTCGGGAACCTTTTATCATTGCCACTCTTTTGGCCCACGCCATACGTATGAATGTCCAATGGCCTTGTGTGAACACGTAAGAGCACTCAATACAAATTATACAATACATATTTATGTGACGTGTATGTGTATATCTTTTTCACAATTTTTTACGTCCTTTTGATCGATAAAACTTTATCTATAGCCCAATTTTTGTTACGCGGGTAACGCGATTTACCAGAATTAAACTTTGATGAAAAGACTGGAAAGATAAACCATTAACTATTTGATTAAAGACATTTCCTATATTTGTATATCTATAGAACTTACAAAAGAAAACTCTGATATTTAGGTTAATAATGTTCAACTGTCGGAAGCTCACGCAATTGTTGTTTTATTCCTTTCCTCAAAAAAACTGCTTTGTTTTATTTAAATCTAGATAAGATTAAGTATATGCAAACATTCACGTGAGCTCGACCTGCTTCAGAATATAAAACATGATATCATCTAAAAAGAAAAGAAAATAAAGCGAAATATATAATTTTTGCTTGTTGTATTGATGGGACTCTTTCCGACGGATATCGTCGTCAGAAAAATCTGTCGAAAATTCGTCTTAACAGTATCCGTCGGAAAACCGTCAAATTTTTTTTTCGACAACTGTTTCTGACTGCTATATGCCGTCAGAAACAGTCGTCGGAATCTGTCAGAAAAAAGATCGTCGGAAAATGTTTCCGACAAATTAAAGTGACGGATTTTCAATGGAAATTATATGTATATATTTAAATAAAATTAATTATTTTAATATAATTGATATTTAATAATTATAAATTTTAATAATGAAATAAAATTAAAATATAATTTAAATATTTAAATCGAAAATAAATAATTAAAATCCAAATGTTAAACAATATTTATAAAATATCTAAAAAACATTAATCGATCAATCTCGATGACCTCGCATCTCGGCCATGAAAGTTTTTATCAAAGCTTTCGTTGCTTCCATCTCCGCTTTACTTGTTTCCATCTAGGCTTTTGTCGCAACGTTAGTGGATGCCAATTCTTCATAACATTGATCATTTTGCATCGATGCTTCTTTGATGGTGTGAATCTCATCCTTCAAATCCGCAATCTTTGAACTCCTCTCTGCAAGTAAGACCTGAAACTCGGCTTCTTCTGAAAACCGTGAAGTGGTTTGAGAAGAGTCTTGGGACGTCTTTGGAATCCCAAAAACACGACATTTGCTCTTCTGAGTTGCCTACAATTGAATGAAATGAAATATTATAAGATTTAATGATATAAACATCAAAATTTGAAATAAAATAGATAACTAACCTCAATAACGAATTCATTTCACTTCTCAATTGGAATGTTATTGGAATAGCCTCCTTCTCCTGAGGGTGAGACTGAAGATACTCATCTCCAAGCAATTTCACGGTCTCGACGAGCTCCTGAGCGACTTGATCTTGAATTTTCTTTGTCTTCTTGTTGGTGTGAACGTTCTCCATCAGCCGAAAATGAGATGGACGAACACTGTCGATCTGAAACTGAAAAAAAAAAACAAAAAAGTTAGAAGTTAATAATAAAAAAAGATAAAGAAAGAAAAGATTTAAAAACGTACCAACTGCTCTTCCTGGGACAACAAAGTCGTCACTCCAGCATTGTGCGTCGCAATGCCTTTGCATCCACGATTGCTAAACCAGTTGGTGGAGTTCGTCTTAGACGTTTTATCCATCTCATCTTGCTTCCAGTAGTCGACAAACCCATTCCACAGCTCAGGTTTGTGGATGAACTCTCTTGGCACATCATTGTGTCTCCACTTGTCCTTCCACTCGTACAACTTCTTGGAGTATATACGTGCAGCTTTCGACTTGAACTCCGTTCTTATCCGCATATGATGCTCCAAGTCCCAGTTAAAATCTTGCTTTAAAAAATAGAACATTAGAGTAAAAATTCAAATAAAATAATATAAAATGAAGTATTGAAAATGAACAGACTAACCGCGAATTGCCGAAACCATAATTCATGTACTTGCAGAGGCATTCCCGTGAAAGTCGGATAAGGATGTTTGATCAATCCTTTCAGCATTATGTTGATGGCTTTGGTTATTCCGTTGTTGGAATAAACAAACCTACAAAAAAAAATTTCTTGTTAACTAACAAAAATCGATAAAGTATATACATAAACGTATAAATAAATAAAATTACCAAATAATACCCCCAAAACGTTGTGGATGAATTATTTGGAGACCTTCTTTGCCGGTTTGAGCTATAAAATCTTCAACGCTCATTTGTGTTGATGTTGGTTGTTGCGTCTCTGGAATATGGCTTGGCGGGTTTTGAGAACTCGATGGCCTAGTTGCTGCAAACCTCCTACCCATAACTTCTGGCAAAATATCTTTCACAAAATCTGCTATCGCATCAACACATTTTTCTGCCAAATTGTAATTCGTCTTAATTGTCATCATTCTACTTGCAGATGATAAAAGTGAATAACCTTCTCTACAACCTTTATATAGTGGCTGTTTCGCTGCATCTAACATATCAAAAAAAATTTGTGCTTCTAAATTAGGTTCTTTAACCCTATCTCCATCTACAGCGGTCGATGACATATTCTCTCTAAACACATCGTTCACCATCTCAATGGTACATACACCAAAATCTACTTCTATTCTATGTTCTCCTAATATTTCTGGAATATATGATTCACTAGTACTACCATTCAAATACCATGTAAATACCAAATTTTGTAACCCGGCATAAACCCATTCATATACAAGTGGTTCCAAACAATCTCTATCTTAATATTATGTGAATTCCGACAATTAGAACATGGACATTTCAACTTACGACTATTTTTGCGACTTGTTGATTTGTTGCCAATTCCGTGAAATCGCATATACCTTGTGCATATTCTTCTTTCATTAAGTTCGACTCCGGATCCATCATTGGTTCGTTCATCCATGATCAGAAGTATCTAGAAGAAGACATCTATTTCTGATTTCAAAATTTTTATAGTAATGTGGAAGTTGTGAATGAATGTGAGAGTGTGAAAACATATTTATAAACATGTAGCCCGTTGGAAATCCGTCATAAATTTTGAAAATATCAAATGGATACATAAACATATATAATTTCCGACGAGAATTGAAAAAACCATCAAAAATCCTTCGGACATATAATGGTTATATTAATGTTCATAATTTCCGACAGATTTCCAACAGTTTTTTTAATTCTCGTCGAAAATCCATCTGTTAGCTTTCTTGTAGTGAGAGGGCATCAAAGTTCTTATATTTCTAGTGGGAAAAGTGGAAACCCAAAATATAAAAATGTCTAAAAGACTAAAACTGAAGTTTGGGCCTGTAGCTTTATGGAAACCAAAATATGAAAATGTTTATGGAACTACAAAAGTTTCACAACCAATCTGTAAAACTTTATTTTTAGCTGATAATATATATATATATATATATATATATATAAATTTGATAAAGGATCTTCTATTAAAATGCTATGAATGTCTTACATGATGATGAAAATAACAAGAACAACATTACTAGCAAAGGGAGAGAATGATCAAATTAAAGTAAAGGAGAAGGATACTTGTTGCCAAGATTTCAAACTGAGGATGAATGAGGCTGAAGAAGTAATGGGAGCAACACTCACCGAAAGATGGAATTGGCGGCTAAAGAGATACGAGGCATATAGAAACCAAATGACGGAACGTTAAAAAGCAAGCCAAGATAGGCAATAATAACAACTGAAAAAACTATTTGTTCTAGATCTAGAGATTTGTATGAAGAGAAGGCATGAGCGTAAGTAAGAGCATAAAGTTAAGGTGACACAAATATTTGTTAATGAGGTTTGGTTCTCCAACCTACATCTCCGATACCTAATCCATAAACAAATCAAGTAGAATAAGGTTGTAAATCAATTACATGTGATATTCAACATAAACATGCCTACCACTTTTTTCTATGTGGATAAAATATGAAGACAATATCAAGGCAGCACGCTTGACCTCAACCTGCCAGCACTGGTGCATCACCGTCTTCTCAACGTCTGCAGTCTTCATAGATAGTTACTACCAACAGATCTCTTGATCTTATTCGATGGGACGACATCACATATACATGTGTGCCTTTCTCGATAATACCCTAGACGCGTAACTTTTTCAGTCACCACCTCGACCTATTTATTCGCTCCACGAGCAAAGCCTAAAGCCCATTTAATCTTCAAGTCTTCATATGAAGTTGGACTTATTTTTTCATGGACTCGAAGCGTACATGACATTTTTCTTTCTTCTCAGGTCTTCTCAATAAGATATCAATGCCACGTCATCAAATCTTAGACTGAACTTTCTTATTTTTACTTGATGTATTGCTTCTGATAAATACTATATACTTCTTGTTCTCACAAATCATGGACCGATGGAACTTACGCTTTCACCAACACACAATCAAAACCTATTGTCCCACGCATATCTCCAAGATCAAACTCAAGAAAAAGAAACCACCACACTGTGCCGAGACCTATTGCTCTAGTAAGAATAAATGTTAGGACTCAGGATACACACATTTATATAGAACTAACGTTTTAACCTGATTCCTAAGTAATATATATAACATCTCTATAATAATGTTTACGAGATCTTTTGGCTATCTTTCGAAATCTTTCTACGCATAATTTATATACTTCGAGTTTAAAATGAAGAATTTGCAATTTCTTGAGTCCGATTTTTAAATTAATACGTCCAAGAAGTAGTATTACTAAGAGTGTCTATATGTTAATAAATCGTTGTGTTTGAATTTTGGTTAGGTAGTGTTGTTAAGAGTATCTAAATGTTAACAAATAGGATGTAAGGTAGATAAAAACTATGTGTACATTGTGTTAGACTGTTAGTCAAGAAACAAGACATCAAAGAGGTTTTTGTTCTTCTGGCCCCTTCATGCCTCAATTAACACAAACATCATACATCAACCCCCAATACATATATATATATATATATATATATATATATATAAGGTCAGGTACCTCTATATCCATTTCTATTTACCCGAATCTGTTTTGGTAAAGATATTAGAAATCGCTTAGGAATCGAGATAAGATCTGAACCAAAGGGGAGTAGAAGGACAACAAAGATCTTGCCAGAATAATATCTCACCTAGATATGAGCGAGATCATAGCCGCTGGTCAACCAATCTTTTTTCCAGATCTCACATGATGGTCGAAAAAACAAACGATAAGATGAAACAAAAAGTTACTAGGCGTGGTCTAAATTTTTAATATGTTAATAATCAAATTGTAATATAGAAACTTAAATTAATTTATTAATGTAAACAACAAACTTATGTAAATAATTTTCTCCTCTACGAAACATGCTTTCTACTTTTTTTTCCTAAAACAATTTTAAGATTTATCATTAACAACAAATTTTTTAAATTTAATATTTTTACTTTAATTAAAAAATTTTAAACAAATTGGCGAGTGGAGATACGAGAGATAGGTTTGAGATTATTAACCAAACAAAATTGAGATTTGGAAATCCGGTTAACCGGTCAATGAAGAGGAGTGAACCGATCGACAACTTTTTGAAATGGATTCGGTTGCCGGTTCGATTAACCATTTATTAAAAAATTCTAATTTTTCTAACCGAAATAGTTTTATCTTCATATTTAGTATGAATTAATCATTTCATTAAAAAATTTCAAGAAATTACGGAATCATAATTTTTTATATAAGTTTTGTTAAAAATTTGGATTTTTAGATGTCTTTTATTAAATGTCTTTTAAACATAATTGTGAAATCATTTTTAGACAAGAATTACAAAATCATGATTTTTATATTTTTGGAAATAATATTGATAATTATAACTACTTCTTTCTTAAAATAAAATTTTCATTCAAAATTTGTTAAATTAATTCTTTAAAAATAATTTAAACAAAGCCCGCCAAATGGCGGGTGCTGATCTAGTAGATTATATAACAGATTGCTAAAATAATCTTCAACTCCATGTTTTGCCACTTTAAATCTTTATAAAAAATTGGGTCAAATTTCTTCTTTATACTAAAAAGTATATTCTTTAACCTTAGGTTTAGCTCTCTTTTTCACCTTAGCGTTAAACAATTATTATCACCTATGCACTATATCAGATTAAATTACCATCACTAGAAAATTCAAATTCCAATGAAAAAAATCTATAACATACTTTCCATGCATAATTGAAAATAAAAGTATATATCCATTAACATTCGAACAAAATAATTATAAACTTATATAGACATACAGGGAAATTAATGAAAATTTTGATGAAGATGGATGTATTGTCATGTGGAATTCACATTAGACATGTGCATTGAGGATATAGGGTCGGGTAATCATGAATAAGGCCGGGTAAAGGTAATTTGGGTTTTAAATATTATTATCTAAAGTATATCCGTTAATATAAAGGTCGGATAATAGTGGGTAAGGGTAGGGTCAAATAATTAAAATGATTACCTAGACGGATAATTTTTGTAATTAAAATCGTTATTCGAACAGATAATTAGGATTAGTCTTGTATTAGAATATTTTATTTAAAAAATTTAGATAATTTATAAAAAATTTTGGATAATTTTGTCAAATATCAAATATTTTTGAGTAAATTTAAAACTATATAAATAATTTAGAAAAAAAAATCAAGTTTATAATTACCCAAATAGATCATTTGGGTACCTTTGGTATTTACCCGATCCTATTCTTATCCATTTAAAAAAATATTCGTGATCCAACTCGCACTTTTATTCGTCAAAATCTTTTGCCATTCTTATCTCCTCACATTTTTCGACAACATCCTTTAGTTAAACATTTCTGTCACCAATTTTCAGTTTTTAATTCCTATTTTGGTCTTTATACATGAAGTTGTTGGGTTTTCGTGACATCCTTTCTTTCATTCGTTGGATCTCATCCACTATCATCTTTAATCCCAGCAAAAGCCCCAACGCCTTCTTTCCTCCTCCGGATCCAGATTTGTGTATGAGAATTAACTACATCGAAATTAACTCTCTCTTTCTGAGTGGATCTCTGTTTCTTGTTTTGAGTTCTTCCCTTTGGAAGAGAACAATTCTGACTTGCTCCCTGTGTGAAAGATCATTTACACACTATTTTCTCTATGGAGTAACATTTCATTCAGTTCCTCCATCCAATAGAGGTATTGTTTCTTCGATTCGTAAACCAAGAATATTATGCAATTTTCTAACCAATTTGTTATCTTGTACCGATTATATATAACTTTTGTCAACAAATCAGAAAAAGTTGTTTAGCGATCGATTTTGAATCTCATTTCAATAATACTAATAATATGTATATGAGATAAGCTCTTGACACTTTTATTGCTATTGGTTTGCCTATTTGACATTCCTCCCTATGTCCATACATAACTTATATTCTCTTATAAGTTGTAAGTAGATAACAATCATCATATTTAAAGTCTCATTTCTTTGTTTTTCTCACAATATATCATCTCAAATTCTCGTTTATTCATCCCTATTTATTTGGAAGTTTTATTTGCTTTTATACATGGTTTGATGTTTGATATTCTTTCATTCCGGAAAATTATTTCTCACAAAAAATATAATTTTATATTTTTTGTGAAAATTGTGATTCTTAATTTATTGAATTTTATACAACTAAGTAATTCTTATTATTTTATGATGATAAAGTTCTTACAAAAATATGTATGTGTTCATTTGTGATACCTTTAACTATTCTATCCATGAAATTAAATAGATTTATGAGTTAATTCGATCCATTAAATTTGATAGATTCATGGATTTAATATAATTAACCAATCAATTAGATTAGATTATACTCAAATCATTTTTTCTTTCAAATAATTAGAAGCATGTGAAATGTTTTATTGTATCTTAAATAATATTTTATTATGTACATATAAATACAATCCTAAATTTGAAAGGAAAATTTAAATTTTATTAAAATAATAATATTTAACATATATTAAAAATAAGAGGTAAAAATTATCCATTTTATTATTTATTTATTTTATTGCTTTTCTTCTTTTCAGTAAAGAAGAAAAAAATAACAACTTTTTACATGTGTTAAAATCTAATCGATCAATCGACATGTATCGTGATCATGTTAGTTATAATTTTAACAAATGTCAAACTCTCGTAGAGTAACATTATACAATAAGATTACATGTAAAATTTAATCATGCTAAATTTAGGAAGACACTATATATATATATATATCCTACTAATCCAACACTTTGTATAACAAGATCAAATTTGAACTAAGGAATTGTCTTTTTGTCTAATTATTTTGATTGAGCGGATGTAAATGTTGTTTCAAGTCACTTCAAAACACATTTAGTCACTTGAAAGTCACTAAATGTGTGTTTAAAAAAAAAAATTGGGTTCTGAGATTTGAATATATTTTGAGTAGACATATATTTCTTTTAGTAGACACAAATATATTGAAAATTTCGTAATAAAAGTTATTATCGGAAAGAGGAGATAGTACTATACGACATTTTTTTTAGTTTATATGGGTTCAACTAAAAATGTGGTTTGCTTTTAGCCAATAGTTTATTTTTTGTTCTACCCGATTCATGAACCAGTGGATTTTATCATTTCAGATCTAAACAGAACAAATTCTTATACTCCTATGAGTTTTGCTATTTTTGTCACCCAAAAAACAAAATCATACATTAGCTTATGCACACATGCAAGCGCACACTAATGAATGTCATAAACTGCAGCTATAGTTTTGTAGTCACGCCGATTAATCACTCTCTAATTAATTAATGTAATATCCACGCTTTGAAAAATTCAAAAAGGTGATTCATTGACAGTAATTTAGAAACAACTCGTCCCATCCTCGCCTACTCGCTCCACATCTTTGAACAAACTATAATTATATATCTAGGGAGTATATTCTTGCTATAATATTTTATTCCATTTTATCTTCCAGTGCATTTGAATTACTAGATTTTTTTTGTCATTTGAATTACTAAATTCTGAGAATGTATTACTGATGAATGAGGGACGGTTACAAACAACATCAGTTGAGCCAAAAGAAAGGGAGAGGTGAATACAGAAAGACACCACTCAACCTTCAAATCCCAGATCATGATAGATCGATCAATGATAAACGCATAATATATAAATAATAAAATATCTTTATTGATGGATGTCTACACCTCGAAAGCTGCCTACGTACCCTTGAAAGGGATCAAACCTATTTGTATTTCTCAACTCTCAAATCTCTCTAATCTCATAAGTTATAGTCACAACTCGACTTGTACTTATATATTAGTTTAGATGACTCCTAAATCTATTTGAAAAACACCTAATAATATTTGGATAACTCCTAATATTAATCTTTCTAATCCTAATCCTAATCCTTTTAGAAACCATAACTTGGTAGGATTAGGATAACTTCTAGATCAAGCTATCAAACTATCAAGCTTAATCCAACAAACCTTAAACCTAATTACCATCTATAAAAAGCGTAGATAAAGCCGGCAGACAACATAATGTCCCCAGAATTTAAGGGAACTCAGACATCTAAACAGAAACAAAGCAAAGATGAAAAAACCGAGAAAATACAACTACGCATGTCCTGCAAAACAACTACACTTTCAGAGAACATTCGACAATTAATTACCTAGAAAGTTGTGCAAAACTTCGTTATCGTTGGGCAAAACTTCGTTATCGTTAGTTTGTTTAGCACTAAAAACTTCTTTATATCACTTGATGTTCGTTAGGCATTAAATTGAGGTTATGGGAAGATATAGCGTGTAATCAATTAATTGGTGAATTACTTTTGTATTATTGTATTTTATGTTTAATTAATGTAATAACTAAAAATATGATATTAAAATATATTTTTACTCAACTAATTTCGAACACGGTGACGATTCAACCGAGTAGATATGAACAGATTCTGATCGCCACTTCCGTTTATAGTTTATATAGATTTACCTTTTGACTTTCATAGTAGTCTTCGTCGACTTTCAAGTCGTCTAAACGAAATTGCTCACTGCGGGTGTCATAAAAGCAAATTTACGTTTGTTATATAGATCTATAATGATGAAATAATCTGATTAATAGAAGAAAACGAATGTGAACACCTAAAGATATTCTGAAATGTTGTGTTTGAGTCTTTTGATTTGACTAAACTCCTAAATTAATGAGAAAAATATTGGCCGCACGCGAATTTTAGTTAAGTCAATAAAGAAGCAATGAAACTATAAGATAACGAAATTAAAGTTTCAATTCAAATATTTGTTTATTATTCGAAAAAGACCACAGCATTATCCGCCGCATATACACGTACGGGCGGGCTGTATGCACTTTCTCTCCAACAACTGTCTACCAAAATATAATTCTGGTAAAAATTTACATGAAAAAAGAGAATTATTAAACTTGAGAAAAAAAAACCAGACTATCGTTCCTCAGCCTCACGGTCTTGAAACGACAGTCGGAAAACCCAGTTAGAAACTGTACTCATTGTCTTCTTCCTCAAACTCTTTTGTCTTTGGTTTTCATTATCTTGGCAACTTCTCTTTGAATTTCCATCATCAACGAACTTCTTTAATCTCTTCAAAGCAAGCTTTAATGTCTCCTCACTCATGTTCGCGAAACAAACCCTAAACCAGCCCGGTTCTTCACAATGGCACGAAAAACCAGGAGAAATGTTGAGCTTCACTTTGTAAACAATCTTTTTCCAAAGATCTATCTCTGCTTCGAACGTTTTAGAGCTAAGTAGATGTCTCATGTCGACCCAACAGAAGAGTCCCGCATTGCTCTCTAGACATCCGATCCCCATAGCCTCTAGACCAGACACGAGCTTTCTTTGTCTGTTCTTGAGTCTTTTTTGGTTTTCTCTGAGGTAGTTCTTAGTGAACTTCTTGTCGGATAATAATGCGGATAGTAGATATTGTGTTTGGGAGGAGACAAGGCCGAAACTCGACATTTTTGTAGCGGCAGAGATGACATCTTTGTTGTTGGAGTAAATAGCTCCAACTCGAAAACCAGGGAGACCTAGATCTTTAGATAAGCTATAAACAATGTGGACACGGTTGAAAACATCGGTGTTTTCGAGTTGGTTGTTTTTGATAATTTCCATGACACTGATAAATTCTGAAGAGTTGAAAACTGTGCCTGAATAGATCTCATCGCTTACTAAATGTATATTTTTATTCTTAGAGATGAAATCGAATAGAATGTTAAGTTCGGTTTGGGTTGTTGTCGTACCCAAAGGGTTAGATGGGTTGGTGATAAGTATTCCTTTGACGTTTAGGTTAAGCTTCTTGGCCTTCTCGTAGGCTTCTTCAAGCGCAAGTTTCGTTATGCGAAACCCGTTAGTACTCGAGCATTGGATTGGTACAATCTCAACACCGGGTCGCCATTTTAGATCCCTATCAAACCTGAAATATATAATAAAGAGGAAACTCTTAGTTAGGTTAATCTTGTAGCAGTGATTGAAATGTTACGTGTAAGTGAAGCAAACGATGTACTAACCCTGGATAATAAGGCGTGGGAAGCAAGAAAGCATCACCAGGATCTGCGAGACAAAACATTAGAATTTCGTTTGCAGATGTGGCTCCAGCTGTGAGGACAAGGTTGTTCGAATCAAAAGAAACTCGGTTTCCTCTATTTTCCGACATGAAATCCGCCAAAGCCTGAAAATCATTCCATCCAATCAGTAATCTACAATACTTATAAAATGATATATAATCATCGATCTTGAAATCATATATATAATAATCTTACATTTTTGAAGGAAGAGAGGCCATGGTAGTCTTGAAAGAGAGCGAGTTCCCGAAAAATAGAATGGCCGTCTCTCTTGAAATTGGCCGCGTCTGGATTGTTTGCAAGCCATGACTCGAGAAGATCAAAGCATAACTACAAAATTAATTACTTTTTAATTAAATACATAAATATATTTTGATTTATATTAGTAATCTCATGCAGTTTGAGTAATATTTGTTTACCTGATTTTCTGCAAGACCCATCTGGATAAGGCCTTGAGGGTTCTTGATAACGTCGTAAGGATTCTTCTCATACTCTTCCCAACCAAGGAAATACGAAGAGTCTTGGCCATGGCTGTTGTGTGTAGCTTTTCTTGACAATAGATCCATTTTTTTGTCTTCTTGTTTTTTTCTTGTCTTATAAAAAACCCAACAGTTAATTGACAGGTCAAGAACTAGAGAAAGAGTTTTGAGAGAGGGCGGAGAAAGAAAGAGCTACGAGATGTCTAAGAATGTTTACGTACGTGTATATATAGTTTCATGCTACGCCAAAATACACAAAAGAATTATTAAAAAAAAAAAGATGGGAACCTTTATTATTTTCTGTTCAATTTGAAAACAAGGGTTGTCTTTTGATTGTTTAAATTTTAAGTGATTTGAAAATGTAGATATAAATCCGGTTTTTGTCGTCAATAATCACACATTCAACCTGTTATATTTAAATATGAATATTGAAACGGCGGAAACACTAATACAAACGATTAAACTACAATTTCTGTTATATAATGTTTAATATATTAGCATTTTAAAAAAAAGTGTTTTGACATATCCATTAGATACAATAAGAGAATGGAAAAAAGCGAAAGCGATGGAGTATTGAGGACGCCATGCCGACAGGAAATCTCCATGTAAAATGGATACTTGTAAATAAATAATGTGACCCACAGAATTATATTCATATATAGAGAGAAAAAAAAAGGAAACATGACAATGTTACAATTTGGGGACTATTTGGGCCTCTATCATGTTGGTCCACGTTGCTCCCTTATGGTATCCCTCTCTTGGATTCTATGTCGGCTGTTTCTTCAACGTTTTATAGGCTTCTAACAAACTTTTTCTTTAGTATTTCTTTTTGTCACTATACAATTTATTTGTGTTAATTCCATTGAGATAATTCTCAGAATTCTTTTTCTACAATTTTCCAGAACCGTTAGAGTTCGACTAGTGGGTTTGCGTCAAGATCTCAGGAATTACCGAAAATGTTTTCTGAAGATTCTCTAACACTGGTAAAAAAAAGTTTACAAAGGTTTTAAAATAGTGTAAACGCATAAAGAGTAACGCGGGTGTAATAATATTTAGAATGTTTAAGAGTGTTTTTTTCTCACTTGAAAATAAGGTTGCCCACAGAGAGTAGAAATCGAGCGACTCTATCATTTGGTTACTATGTGTCATGCCACGATAGATCGATTCTGAAATTTATCCTCTTAACGTATATAATTAAAGGTATATATATGTGCATTAAGTACGAGTACATAGTTTTCTCGTTAATAATTTGGTTAATAAGCGGCCTCTTTGGGTCACTCTTTTACCGGTTTTCTGTTGATAACTTTGATCCCTATACAACCAAATCATAATATATTTATTACAGCAGCAGATTCATCAGTAAATATCAAACTTGTAATAAAGGGTAATTTAGATGTAGTGTTAATGTCAATAATTACCCTACAAATTTCATTTTTAATAGCGTCTTCACACGAAATTAGAATGTTTTTAACCATCTACTGGGAATAAGAAAGAACTCAAGATTTTGAATGAAACTATAGTCTATAGTTAGTTATATCGTCGGAAACGTGTAGTACCATTATGGCCAGAACACGTACTATGTGTGTTCTTTTAGGCAAGCAATGTTCCAAAAAAGAAAGTTCCGAAGGCCGAACCAATAATTAATTGAACTTTGAGCTGTCAAAATGATACAAATTATTCTTCAGTTCTCGTTCTCCAATTGTATTTCCCGAATATAACAAGCTTATGATACCGAATTACAAAACTAACTACGTGTTTTACTTTTTAGGAACATTGCTTGCCTATACCTTTCCGTTTTATGACAATATTGCTTGTCACTCAATATTGCATGTCGACCCATGAACATACCTTTCCGTTTTACTTTTTTTTCCCTATAGACTTCAAACATTTGTAATTATGTGTAGATTTATAGTTCAAGTTAGATGTACTCTGTCAATGATCAATTTAATTAAAAAGTTATAAATGGTACAAAATCAAATATAGTTTGCCTCAGGTTAAGAAATTTTATGTTTAATAAAATTATAAGTCTAACAAAAATTCAGATAATTTTTATATATAAATATAATAGTGAATTTAGTAAAAACAATGTGCGTAAAATATGTTAAAGTGGCATTTAAGTTAAAACGGAGAGAAATTAAAAACAGAGCGATGATGATTATTTCTCAACAACTTTCTAAATCCATTAATCAGCCCATAGTTTGCAGCTCCCTGATTCATAAGTGTCTCATGATAATACAAATGCACCACAGACACTAATATCCAATATGTAAATTAAACACACTTAACTTTTGTAAACATTACTACAACATCACAGATTCATAGATTAGTGACGCAAGTCCTAATTCTATTGGATTAAAAAAACTTGATAAATTAACCATATCATAATATGCCTTCTAGTTGTTAATCATATATTAAAGATTTTGCTAAAACAGAAGATGATTTATAAATGTAAATGTGATAGTAAAGATGAAAAATGTTTTAAGAGCGGTTCAACTATTGGCATCAATCCACCCGGAGCCGATAACTCTGTGATCGAAAGAGCATAGATGCCAGATTTGAGTTTTGGCGACAGGAAGAGATTTAAATCCATTCTTATCCTTGGCCTATGAAGATTATAGATTTTGGTCCGAACATTTTGAATATTAAAAAATTAAAACAAAATGTTGGTATCAATCCTGCCATCTCATTTTCTACTTCACCTCACGCACAAGATTGACAAAGTGATTAGAAACCGTCTCCTCTCACGTCATTCCAACTCCTCCGACAATAACAACGCTCTAATGTTGGCTCATCGTGTGTGCATTCGCAACGGCATGAGCTCTCCGCTCATCATTCTCTCTGTTTATGTTATGTTTTAGTGATTGTGCTTTGACTCTTTAAGCCATTTTTCCTTTTCTCTTGTAAATAATTCCTTTTAAAAATACATGAAGAGAATTGTTTTCCAAGGATAGATGTGTTCATGTTATGGAATAAGTCAAAAATACCAAAAGATCAAACTGAACCGAATTGTATATAATTTTTATATGGTTTTAAGTTTTTAAAAATAAATAAATCGTAAACTAAAAATAATATAATCGAATTACATATAAGTTTTATATGATTTCAATTTTTATAAAACTAAAAAACCCATAAACCCGAAAAACCTAAACAGTAACCATACCATAAATCGGAATGTATAAACTATAAAGTAATCAAGAATTGTAACAATTCGTCCCAAAATTTTAAAAAAAATTGACAGCTGTGGGGTTTATGCGATGGTCTACTGGTCCAAAGAGCTCTACTCATCCACCTTGCCAAGTCCAACTTCGATGTTAGTCAATGTCTCATCACGTGGGAGCAAAGTCTACTAGAATCCATAGAAATAAGTGAAAAATAAAGAAAATTATATATTTTGCACACACAAAAAAATTATATACATGTAAACCTTAATTGTATAATTAGGAATAATTAGTGGTTAGTAATATTCCACTAACCGGTGATTATCGGGTCCCTCTATTTTATTTGAGAAGTAACAAAATTGGATCCATTCATATATAGTTGTATATGTATATGTTACAACAAGGCTTTACTTTGACATGATCTTTTGATAAGCTTTGTAACCTTTGAAGCTTAACAACACCAAGTGACTGCTCACAAGTAAAGACAAACATGCCATTTACGAGTTCTAAATCATATATTTATGTTAGTTTTGTGATTAACTATGAACAATTAATTCTACAATCATACTTTTCTCCAACAATTCTACAATCATATATGCTTTCTTCATTTCAATATTAGTACATTTTGAAAATTTCACGTGAATTAAAGAAAAAACTATTATACTCATTAAAAATAAATCCACTCTTGGATTTCTATTATATTTTACATTTTTACTTAATTATAAATAAGGAAAAAATCTATATTTTCTAACTGAAATTTCCACTGAAATCCTAAAGCACAGAAATTTCTATTTAAGTATAAATTTAGTCTAAAACAACACTTATTGGGAAACAGATGGAAGATTAATCATCACAGAAATAATAACCTCAACAATTTGATGTACACTATTATGTTTTAAAAATATTAAGAGCTTTTTTGTCAATTTCAAAATTTTTAATGGTTGATTAACTCTCTGATAATTTTTTTTAATGCATTAGTCCATAGAATAGCGTCTCTGTGAATGTATAATAAATGTTCATGTTACTTAATTATTGTTATTTTTTAGAAGATGATAAGATCAAGAGGGTCCAATTGAAAATGAGTGACAACTAAGATGACGTTCACATCGTCTTGGTCCTCGCAAATTTCCTAGGAGCTATAGAGAGACATTACTCTATGGACCAACTCTTGCTTAACCTCTTCCATAACGTAGGACCCTTCTCCAATCTTCCCATCTTCAATATTTACATTTCTTGGCTTCTTTTGTCTTTTACTATCTAATAAAACAAAAACTAAATTGATTTGATTCTTTTGTCACAACATTTTTTGAAATTATATCCAATAAAAGTTGTTTTCTTTTCTTCCCTTTGGGCCAAAATCCAATAAGATATGACATACTTGTGCAAGATTAAATCTTCTTTTGAGTGGCGAAACAATTTTTTTCTTTTCGATAACTTTAAAAATCGAGTCTAAATCCTACTCTCCATATACCAAAAAAAATTGAATTAAAGGCACAATAAAACCAATTCTAAATGATAAACCACTAGCCCACCAGAGTCTTGGTTAGAAACACATTCTTTTGTCTGGCGAAACAAATATGCTCAGTAGTCAAAACTATCGATCACATAAACAAATACACCTGTCAACATTCTACACTACTGGGATCTCAGAGAAGTAACAAGGTTGTGTAAAAATAAAATAAAAAAGTAATAAGGTTACAAATATTTATTGAGCTTAATGATAAAATATTTGTAATAATAAATATGTTTCTTAGAAGGTGTGTATAGGGACAATGCTTTGATGTATGTGTCTTCCTTCTGGCTCTTGTTCTTTAACAACTTGCAAACTTGGTCGATCGATTGATAACTACATTGTCTTCACATCATGAAGTCAACGAAAAACGCATTCACTTCAACTAATATCTTACAATTTGCAAAATTTAAAGAAGCCAAACTAATTGACAAAAAAAAACAAGAAAGCCATTAGACACTAAAACAACATCTCTCGAACGGTAGGACTAACAAAATTTAAGTGAAAAACTACAATTACACATGATATGTTCAATTTGCATTCGATTACAGTCTTAAATCTGTCTTCATATATAGATGCCAAAGTCGGTATATCTTTAGAATATAAAGAGTAACGTATACACAACATGGAAGCATGTAATGTTGCTTTGAAATGGATCTTCTACTGAAGCAAGACATTCTATAAACATTGCAATAAATATAAATTTCTCACAAGAGTTGCCAACAAAAAATGTCCACCCTTGGCGTTGAAAGCTCTTGTTGTTTAGATTTATGTTGCAAAATGTTAACACAATAATTGTAATTTAATGGTTTTGTCATGGTTCCAAATCTAGAGATAAATTTAGCTATAACATGACCTCGTTGGTCCCAAGTAACGACAATGTTTGTCATGTATTTGCCTAATGTGGTTGCAGTTATGTTTGCTGTATGTTGCAGAAAAGATTGTTCAGGCTTTCAGTGTGGTGAAGGACTTTGCTGCTACAAGTGGTTGCAGTGGAGTAGTAATGGCATCAAGAAGAGTCATGAAGATTAGTTTGTCTTGGCACAGCCATGAAATAAGAGTTTGGTTGAAGATCTGAGTCTCACCTTTAGTGATGATAGGAAGTGGGACTTCACCAAGTTCATTGATGAATCGAGATAGATCATCATGACCTTCAAAAATGTCAAAAGACTACATGTGAGGTAGTTAGTAGGAACAAATTTGGTGATAACAATCATGTTGAGATTTCACAATGAGAGTCAAGACTGCTACAAAAGTATAAGCAAGAAACAGAGTAGAGATTTCACTACGAGATCTTGCATATCAGTGAGAATTCATTCCCACAGGCTAACACTGAAGTTGAGAGATTAAGATATTACTGGTTTTTCCCGCAGTTCTCTGGGATGTTACAAAATATACAACACATTTGGGTTTACTTGAGTGTTTTCCATTGATGCGCTTACAAGAGTCTTTGCTCTCAATCATATATACCTAAGCAGCTACGTTTACACTTGTTCCAGAGCTGTCATTTCTAAAATTTTACATGGTTATCACTAAGCAACTAAGATATTAGGAGCTTCAGGTTATAGCATTTGCCTGAATAGCTTTGATCATTCAATGTCTGTAGCTCCTGATGCATCATTGAGGAGGACCGCGATATATGGCAGCAATAGTACGAGGGAAGAACACTTGCCTAACTCCCTCTGCTTTAATTATGGGAAAGATGATTCCTGAAGCTCTCTGTGAAAGAGCAAAATACATCAAACATCAAGTTTTTAATGCGACATTGTTAATAATAGAAAAGCAATACTGTTTCAGAGGATGGGAAGAATAACATACTGAGATTATCCTAGCGCCAAGCCAAAAGCTTTTTATCGAAGGAAATGGTAGCATCAAACGACCAACAGCATAGATCGCAACAGCAAAGAAGTGAAGAACTAGACTCAGAGGACGCGGGTTTAAACCAGAGAGCAATGCAACTGGACCAGATGAGCAAACACCTCCCAGGCTAAGATAGTCGAAACAAGCTTCACGCATTTCTGTTTTTGCTTCATCTGAAGATGCTAAAAAGACCTTGTACAATGCGCCTGCCAATGTATTAATGGTGGAAGCTACAGGCTGTCGAAAGACCACACATAACAAACACCATTATAAACTTGAATCAACACATAGGAAGCGTTCACTTTAGCTAAAGGTACTTACTTTTCGCAGTGTGTAAAAGGATTCAACATACTTAGAAAGTGCTTCTTTGTCATTAAGGTTTCGTATAGGCCTTAGAAGATCTCGGAGTACAACGATATCCGCCAATGCAACGGTCATTCCACCACCGGTTAAAGGATGTCTCATGTTGAATGCATCCCCTAGAAGAAGAGCTCCAGGAGTAGGAACTGGATCAGCTGGCATGCTTCGGTTTGGCATGGTTCTAATATTACCCTTTTCAACCGCGGAAATGAACACTTCACGGACCTCGGTTGGTACTTGAGGCGCAACATGTGTTTTCAGATACTTTGCCATTTCACCATTTGAAATGGGAGGAACTTTTTGACCCGGTACATCGACTAAGCAACGGACTTCTGTACTGCTAATGGGATATAATAAGATGGGTGATGGGTCACCGAGAACAACATGCCCGTGATATGCAAAGGGAAGTTCACAATTCTCCAAGACAAGACCCACAAAAGTAGATGGCACATCCACCTGAAAGATATCAAACCGAGTAAGTTCCACAAACCGAAAAAAACAGAAATTATCGAAACATTATTGCAAATTAACTTTAATAACAACCTTAGGTTTGCAAAGAGAGCGGCGCAAATTGGAGAAACAACCATCACATACAATAGTAAGAGGAGCATATGATCTAAGCTCATTGCCTTCTTTTGTTCTGAATTGAACTCCTTTGATTGTCCCGTTTTCTTCAATCAACGACGTAACTGTCCCTTGCTCCAATCTTACACTGAAATCACAAACAAAGCATTAGATTAGACTAAGCAGAATCAAGCCACATTCAAGTGAACAATCAATAAGATTACTTTGAAAGAGTAGCGGCTTTTTCTCGCATTCTCTGCACAAATCTCCCATTGTGAAAGCTTCTTCCAGCTACATCCGAATCAAACGTTTCCAAAGGGTAAGAAAGTTTTGTATGCTTCCCATCTTTAAAGAGAGCATAACCAAGAACTCTTTGAGCATCTATCTTCTTCACACAGTCTACAATCACAGAATCAATCTATCAAAAGTGGATCTAAGTATATAGTTATATATAACAGTACTAAGCTCATTGGTCTTACCTTCAAGTCCAAGTTCAATTAACTTCAAGTAACCACCAGGTTGAAGTAATTCACCAACGATTCTGTCTTGTTCAGATAAGTCTCTTTCTATAACATGAACTCTTCTTCCTTGCTGAAACAACACAAAGGCCACAAATCAGACAAGAACTTCAGAACTTGCGTCTTGAATACACACAAGAGACACATAACCAAGAAACAAGCATTAAATATCTCTAATGTTCCAGGAAATGAGATCACACCATTTTTGTGCTCCAAAATATTTAATTTTATTTGTAAGCCATTTCTTCTTATTTATGTATAGAATACTTTCTACTTACATGATTGTAATAAACAATTGTAAAAAGAAGATTGGGTATTTTACAATCAGATAAATTGAAGAAAATATACAATCCTCATAATTTAAGTAAAAGATTTTGGTTATTTTCTTCAATAAACAATTTTTTTTGGTTAATTATCATTTGAACCTAAAAATAGTAAGCTTTTCCAGCGTAATTTCAAACAATAACATAGTATTATTCTATAATAAATACTATTTATATTATTTTGTGTTAAAAAACATAGAATTATTTTATACGATGGCACATTATTTACTTTTATTAATGATGTTATTATACACCATTCTATAAAATCACACAATTTGCAAAAGAAATGCAGAAAGATAAATAGTTTCATCAGTGTATGAAAATCACTTTCGCAATTTTGCCATTAAAATCTGGTTATTTACCTAAACTCTATATTTAATCACATTATTTCAAAATAATAATAGTAACAATCCTGAATTTGAATTTGCTAAAGCGAAAGGGAGTATAGAAAATTCCCAAAAATAGGAAAGAAAACAAAAATTCCCAAAAACAGAAGTAAAATCACAAGAACACGAATCTGAACGAGAAAAGCAAAATCCAAAATCAACACTAAAGACTTACCTTACCGAGAGTATAAGCAAGAGCAGCACCAGCAACACCAGCTCCAACGATAATGACATCGTCGCTAGATTCATCCTCCGTCACAAGATTCCTCAATACGACGTCGTTCTGAGCAATGACGTGTCCACGATTCTTCTTACTCCGACGCAAAACGTAGAGAAACACAAACGCGAATAGAGAAGTCACGAATGTTCCTATAATGAATTGATCCAACACAATCGTCGTCGGCGCCATCATCGTTCTTGTAGAGGTTATGGCGATGCGTTTGGGTCTCTCCTCCGACGGTTTCACGCGGCGAATGTATTTGGCTCCGGTGGTGAATCGATGAGTCGAGAGAGGGAATCGAAGAGAGGAACGATGGTCTTTGTAGAGAAGTGAAGATCTAAGAGTTGTTGTGTATGTTAACTGAAATTGTGGAAAGTTCTCGATTACGATGGATTTCATTTTATTTTTTTGGGCTTAAGACAAAGAAATTAAATTAAATAAGCATGATAGAAGAAAATCAAGAAATGAAGTATTTGGAAGAAGAAACAAAAAAAAAAAGTCAAGAAATAAAGACACACCAATGGGCGTGTCAAACAAAGTCTCGTATCTCTTCCACTTTTCGGAGTCACGCGCTTTAAGCATCTCGAGAAACTTGCACTCAATATACCAAAAAAAAAGAGAAATACATATTCTATAAATTAAATTTAAAAACTTTTATTTATCAAATTATAATTAAAAAAAAATTTGTGTAAGAACACTAATTGTTTGGTTGATAAAATCGCTTTCGTATTATAAAAACAAGTTAAAGAAATGCTTTTGTTAAGAAAATGTTTTTAATAGAATATATGGTTTTTTATTTTAAAATATCTACTGAATGTGCAAAGAAAAATCTTTATGAATTTTTATGAATTTTTTTTCTTGGATAAAAAAAGTCTAATCGTTGCTTTTTCTCTCTAAAAAAACCCTAGATACCTCAAAGTTAGATATGCTCTGTGTTGTCTCTCCGGCTTCTGGTTCCATCACCGGTGTTGTGAGAGGCTCCCACTTTTCTTGTTTATTTGTATACGGTGCTTTATGCGAAGATATGAGCTTATTTCCAGGGAAAGGTGGTCAGTTCAGGCTCTCTGGCGGTGATGAAAGATGGCTCTGGTAAGGTTTCTAGTAGGTGTCTGGTGTGCCTGATCTGTGTGAACGAAATTTCGCTAAGGATGGTTATTCTTGGAGATCTTGCAGTGACATGGTTCTTAAGTTGATATGGGCTGCTCGGTGCGGCGTGGCTGTGTGAAGCCGATCTGAAGACGTGAGGTGGTCGGGATCTCATGCCGACAGATTAGTGGTCGGGATTGCGGTTTGAACGGGCGGTGGTTAAGCTTCTCAGTGGCGGAGCATTTTTCTCTCTCTCTATTTTCCAGTTAGGTTTTCCAGCACCACTTTAATTTCGGCTTTTGTAACCAATTCCAGTTCTCCCGGTTTTGTAACCAATTCCAGTTCTCCCGGTTTTGTAACCAATTCTCTAGGTTTTTGAGCTCCTAACCAGTCCCATTTGGATTGTTCATATAGATTTCAATCTGATTTGTACCTTGGAAAAGGAAAAAAAAATCATCACACATATTTATAACCATTTCGCAGAAGTTTGGGTTGAACCTCTTACATACTAAAACGTGAAACACAATAAATCTGTTTTCATGATCCGAGAATCAAAGAGTTAAATTCTCAAATAATTTTTGGAATCTATAGAATGACGTTATTGATAGGGGTGCGGATCGGATATCCTGTAATTTTATAGTATCCGGATGTCTATCCGTCAGATTTGTAATTTTGCTATCTAGATCCATATCTAAAAATTTTGCGATAAAATTTTTAAATTATAACTATAATATTTTCACAAAAATAAAAAGATAGAATGGTAAAATGATGGAAAGTTTTTTAAAATAGAAGTTAATGATTAAAAAGATGTCATTTTGCATTTTTTATTTAAAATTTTAGAGATAATATATTTGTGAGTTGAACACTAAAAATCTTAAAAGATATATTTGCCAATCAAATGGACCTATGTACTAAAATTATTTTAGGTTTCAAAATCACCATGAAATCTTATGATGATTGGATTTGTTTAATAATGAAATAAATATTATGTAATACATCATTGTAGTTTCGGATATTTGTCCCTAAATTTTTTTACATCCGGATCTAAACATCTTGAATATCGAATTTTTGAATCGGATTGGGGTTTTAGATTTTCGATAATTTATCCACTTCTAGTTAGTGTGCATTTAAGTAAATCATATAAAACTAGTTTGCATTAATTATAATGAATGAAAGTATACACAAAACTTTTTTTACTGGACAAATTTTTTTTATTATAATATGATGATCAATATATAATCTATTAAATCATAATGAAAATAACTTAATTTCGTAACATTCACAGATCGAATCTGACTAATTTTTTTGCATTATAGCCAATTTTTTAACCATCTCAATCACCATGATATGGATATAGGAAAAAAGTTGTTTCATTTCTAATTGGCTACATGTAGACTTGTAGTACTCTCTCCATTTCAATTTATTTGTTAAGAAAATTTTATTTGTTGCAAAATAAGTGATGTTCTTTTTTTCTTAGATAATATGTCATTACTTCAATTTTTACCCGTGGACCACACTAGATAAATCATTTTAAAAGTTTTATATTAAATAGTGTTTCATCTCTCTTTATTATTGATAAAAATTTGAAACAAAATATGAAATATAAATTATAAAAAATATATGTTATTTGTTTCCTTAATTAGTGTGCAAAATCTTTAAAAATACAAATAAATTGAAACAGAATCAGTAATAAAATAGTAACGTATTAAATGTTTGCGTTGTTTAATTGTAAGTCATTATTTTGAAAGTAAGTTTGTATTTATTTAACTTCAAAATTGTTTGGTTTTATATGGCGAGGGTATCTTGTTATCACGTGCATGAGAATCATACATGTTATAATGTTATCCAGTTTCTATCGTCATCACGTCCAAACATATGATTATGACATATTTAAAGGCCAATACGAATCAAAACCAGGTGTATTTCCTCGAAATTTCAGTCCCATTGACCATACATATATTTCCTCGAAATTTTCCATAAACATATATTTAAAATATTCCATAAACCAAGTGTAGACCTAGCTGATTTGGATACTTGCATGTATTAAACACTGTAGTTCAGGATATTTGAGAGTAGTATACAGTAATCTAATTAATCAGATGATATTTGTTAGTCAAATAATTAAGGAATCTATAAGTGTTTATGTATATACGTGTGTGATTTATATGTATGGATCTGTGTCTTCTATAGCTATATGTATGTAGGTGCATCCATATGTTTTCGTAAAATAAATTTCATATTCGAGGTTGAATATCAACTTATGTGAGGGAGTTCAGTGAGCAATAGCTTATGAATCTGAGTTGGGTAAACATTGTGGTCCAAGTGATGTGAATAATAAGAAATAAACTTTTTGAAATTTTAAAGTACTAGATTAGCACCTGCTTTTAAAATAATATTTTCATTTAACAAAAATTTAAAAGAAAAATTTTATTGTAGGTAAATGATATTTATACAACTTTCATGAAAATATAATTGATATTTTAACTAGAGAAAAAATTTATTTACAAATTCTTATTTTCTACTTCAGTAAACTAATTTACATTTGTATATTTAAATTCATTATTAAAATTTATAACAACAATCTAGTACTGTTGTATATTTTAAATTCATTATTAACATTTATAACAACAATCTATTAATGTAAAATGGCTAATCACAAAACTTTCAACAAATATTTATTATTATCAATATTAGTGTCAAATCATAAAAATATGATTTCATAGTTCTTGTTCAGAAAGTGATTTCACAATTTTTCTAATATTATCCTGCAATTTTTCACTTTAAATACAATTTTTTTAATTTCCCACAAAAATTGTGATTTTCCTGTAATTGATTAATTATTACTAAGCATGACCATAAAGATTATAAATTAATTATGTGTTCATGAATTGACATATTTAACCAATTGACCCATGAAATTAAATAGGTTTATGGGTTGATCTGATCCATTATATTTGATGGATTCATGAGTTAATCCAATTAATTTAGTCCATAATTTCTTTAATACCTAACCAATTAAGATAATAAATTGGGTTACATTATGTAATAAATTTTTGTTAGATAATTAGAAACATGTGAAAAAATTTTATTGGAACCCAAATAATATGAAAATATACAAATAAAAATTTTGAAAATTAAATTAAAATTTAATATTATTAAAATCTAAAGAATAAAATTTAAAAGATATATTAGATAAATGAAAAGTAAAACGTCTTCATTTTATTATTTGGCTTTTCCCTTTCTTGGTTGGTTTTTATTTTTGGTTAATAAAAAAAATTATTTGACACAATTGTCTAGATCTAATAGATCAACAGACATATATCATGATCCTTTTAGTTATAGTTATAACATGTCTTAAGCTCTTGTTATACGGATCAGATTTAATATAATAATATTATTGTAATTATTTTAGTAATAACTCTGAAATTTACTTGAGATTTTTGGAGTCTTACACCATTTTTCTGTGAAAACTCTAATTTATCAAATAAATATATATATTTAAGCCGCACATGCATATTATCTATTTTTTGGAAATACTTGATTTCATTCATTCAGCTTAAAACACAATACAAAGATAAGGTGGATTCAAATATCCCAAAGTTTAGTACATAACAAAGAAGGGCATTACCCAATATCACAGCATCAATTCAAACCATGGTTTCCTAGTATTCAAGGAAAAAGGGTTTGGGAGACTCACATAGTTAGATATCTTATAAGTGCTTGTATTGACGCTAAGAACGGCAAAATCTGAGGAGGCGTGAACGACTTCATAGACGAAGCATATGACTTTGCTGCATGTGCCTTGTTGTCAGTCTTGATTCGCACCACAGACGACCAAGTTAAATTGTTCTGGATATGATTTTCTCGACAAAAGGCTCTTAAATATGTTAAAAATACGATCGGTTGGAATTTGAGACAGATTCTTCCCGAATAGGGAGAGAGTTCTTTGAGTACCTAATTTGGGTTTCAATATTGGGTCATCGGTTGAGATTCCGGTGAAGAGTATCCACCAAACTCCACGCAAGCAGAGGTGATGGGCTTTTGAAAGTAGTAATAGAAAAGAAGTAGTTCAAAGTACGAAGAAACAAACAAAGTAGAGAGCTACCCGACACCGGCAAGCCATGGCTTTACTGGCGTCGGAGAACATTAACGAAAAGACTGCCTCTATTGTTGTGTCTGAGAGAAAAGTCGTGGTGTTAATTACTACAAACGCCAAAAAATCACATGTATATATATATGCATATTATATATTATTATGAAGTTCTATGTAACTATTTACCCCATTAAACATTTGTAGATTCTACTGATACATCTAAAAGAAACCGTAGCTGCCTGAGAGAAAAAGAAAACTCTTCATCATTTCCGATCGTTCGTCTCCGGCATCCGTTGTTGGTGCTATGAGAGGCCTTTAGTCTTTTTTTCTTTTCCTTTCCTTGTTAAAGTTCCTTCGTCAAAGACTCTCTTTGGGTAGAGGTGTGATGCGTCATGTGGTTGGGAGAGAGTGAAGAAACAGATTTTGGCACAGCGGCGAGTTTCACGTCAGCCAGGGTCTCAATCGAAGTGCAGTGGTGATTCTGATTAAGCTAGGCGGTCTCGTATGGTCTTCGGATGATTTTGGTGGTGGATTTGGCTTTGGGCAAGGTATGGTGACGGATCTGTGTTGGGTTTTTGGTCTCGATCTGGAAACAGTCGAGATGAGGCAGCAATTTTTCGGTTGCACAAAAGGATCATCTTGGGGATCTTTTATCTTCGAAGCTGTGTGGTCTTCTGCCAGTTTCCCAAATCTGGTTTGTTATTGTTTCTTGTCAAGTGGCTCCTTTAGTCTGTTTCTTCTTCGTGCTAGCTAAGGTTTGCCATTAGTTATTTTGGGTGGTTTTTGGCTGTTATGTTAATGGCTCTTATGGGGGTTCATGCTATGGTTCTGGTCTTTGTTGTTTTGGTTTCGGTGAAGAGGCTGGCACCATAAGTGCAAGGATATGTAATTGTCCGACGGTGCGTGATACAGAGGTTTTAAACCCAAAAATATAACTCCAAATGTATAAACACACACAGTAGTATAGATGGATCAAATCCATAGCTACCAATGATGCAATACAATTCTTATAGAAAGTATGGTAAGTTAAGACAAAAAGACAATGTTTGTGTGATTGTAAAACTAAAAAAAACAATAAAAAAGTAAAGAACGATGTAAATCTATGGATTAAAAGCGTTAGATCAAGAGAATTTTTCGGGAATCATAGATCATGAACCAGACAACTATTCATAGAATAAATAAATCACATATTGTGAACTCAAACATAAATGTATAACCAATCCATTGTCGTGGTATCAATTACTTTATCTAGCAAGTATTTAAATTATCGTTTGAACCTCGAATTCTAAACAAACATTAACAATTATGTTTAATATGTTCACGTATCGCAATATCATCAGTTTTCGTTGGCTAAGGACAATACATTCACCTATGTTCTGTCCAAAAACCTATAACATTTTGAAGAATATGTTCAATATAAAATCATAAACTAGATGATCAATCTAGTCTAAGAAATTATAACAACAATAGATGAAGATATTATAAGATAATTCACTATTTATGTCTATTTCAATGATTCATAATCCTTTTGAAAACCCTAATCCTAATTAGAAGACTACTCAGCCATGAAAATAGTAAAACAACCAAAGGTAGAAGAAGAATTCATTATAAATCCAATAAAACACCAAAAAATATCTCTTAAGAAATAGAATAGAATAATAAAGTATGCATAGTCTAAACAATGGTTTTAAAATAAGTATTTATATGTACAAAGTCGTCTAGGTCGAATCCTAAACCAATTAGGAAAATAAGCAATATTTCCTTTTTCTCTAGTAGATCGATCTGCTCTGCATCGGTTTATCCAATACCAGATCAATCGATCTGATTTCTCACGGCATAATAGCTTACGTCTACTTCATATGCTCGCTATACCAAATTGTTTTCACGAAAATCGGCATAACTTTCGATCACACCGTTGTATCGAATTCAAACAACTTCCAAATGAAATCTAACTCAAAGATCTATCTTATGTCCAAAATTTAGCCCAATCCATCGGTGATAAATGCCTTAGCGAATGACAAAGTTCATATGTTTTTGCATAGTTTTGCATCTTTTACTCCAAATCTTCCTCCCAAATGCATTAAAACTTTTTTTACTATGATTTGACATGATAAGACTTTAAAAACATCAAAAGAACTCTAAAACTCAATATTAGAATGCATAAAATACGCAACACATAAGTGTGGCATAGCTACTTTCGTAGTCTACTTTATGTTTCAAGTTATATTTGGCTAACTCTTTTGGACGGGTGAGTATTGTTGTGTGTGGAGCTTGCAGTTCGTTGTTTTGCCATCAAAAGCAGTTTCAAAATCAGTTCTCTTATATCGACTTATGTAGTTGGTTTGGTTCGATTAAGTTTGACTCGTCCCTCTATCCTTTCTTAGATAGCTTGTGGTGAGAAAAATATAATGAGTTTAAAAGTTCCATTCCACAAGAATAGGGCAATGGCGTGTCTTCGTAACTCTAGTTCCTATATCAGCCTCTTTCTACTTTTAGTCCCTTTCGCTTAGGTTAGTTTTCTCTGCTATGGATTTTTTGGGCTTCTTTTTTAGTTTTAATCTTCATCGTGTGGTCTCGTATTGGCTCCGGGCTTAGTGTTCCGAAGATTTTTTCATATTCCATCGGTTTTTATAATTTCTTTTTAGAAATTTCAATCAATGTCGAGATGACAAAAAAGAAAAGAAAAAAATTAGTAGATTCAGTTACGAGACTATAAAAATGACGCAATTGATAAGTTAAATGGTTACATTTTCCCCCCCATTTTTTGCGGGTACCCTTTTGATAGTTACTTATAACAAATTTAAGGCTTATTCTTTTCTTAATTACAATTTTCCATGTTGTTATTTTGCTAATCGACTCTAAAAGCTATGTAAATTTACTTGATCATTAAAAATCAATTTGGATAAAAAATAATATACTTAATTCAAAATTTTATTAAATTCTGTAATTTAATATATGTTAAATTTATTTTCAAGTTTCTTATTCTGTTTTTTCATAGATATATTTTAGATTTTATATATCAGTTTTTTCTAGAATAAAAAAATATTGTAGAATCCTATTGTGATAAAAATTAACTTAATTTAGATATATATCATAAATTTTAAATAAGTTCAATTTCTACTTGAAATAGGTTTAACAATTATGTATATATAGATTTGTATGTAATTCATTAATCAATAACAAAAACACAAATACATAGTATTCTCAAAACTTATAATTTTCCAGAACAAAATAATGAATCAGAAAATATGTAATTGATGTTTTAAATTTTCTAATAATAGAAAATGTGACCCAAGTATAAAGCACGTGTTGGGAGGACACTAAAAAAGAAGATGTTTGTCTTCGAAATGAATGTAGATCTATGTGTAAGAAGAAGTATCCACAAGAAACAGGTATTTGTGTGCCTATACCTCAAACACAAAGGAAGATGTGTTTATGCCAGTATTCTTGCCCTTAATTTTTATTTTGTTTTGCTTTATAATAAGCGTCTTTTAAGAAAGTGATCTAGAATGTGATATGGCTTTCTAGCCTACATATTTGTATAATCACTATCAAATTATAATAAATTAATATTGATCACATGCATGTTAAAATTTTTATATGAAAAAGTCCAAACAAACACTATTTATTTTATGTAACTTTTGGGCCCACATTTTAAAAGATTATTTTTATATATTTTTGTGTCCCATTTTATAAAAAATTCAAGGCAAATAAAATATTAAGAAGAAATGTTCATTTACAAACCGGAGGGCGATTTGCTTTCAGATTTTTTTTAATTACGTATTATTAAAAAGAAATCGAGAATTAACTAGTCCATGAACAAAATTAGTTATTTTGGATTTGAAATGTCATGTCACTTTGAAAATTTAAATTAATAAAAGTTTTACTTTAGAGTTTTAAAATAGAAATTAAAAACTTGGGAAATTGAAGTATAAATGTTTGCCACTTTAAGAGTTTTTTTATGGAACTTTTACATTTTTATATCAATAGTCTTCGAACTTAGAATTTGACCAAACCCACACCAAAGTCATGGATCTATAGGTCTCCACAGAAAAAGCGCCGTAGGTCTAGTCTAAAGTGTAACACTAAGACCCTATCACATCTCACGTGTCATGTGGACACTGTCTGTGGGTCCCACATGACTACGACAACCAATGAACTAAAACGTGATCTACGTTACTTTTAAACACCGCAGCCTACCTACTTAAATTACCTTTGTACCTATCATGTTTTTATGTTTCTTAATTCTAATGTCAATTTGTGTGATTCGTCACAATGCTTTTTTGAAATTTACGAATTTTGTAAAAATTTCTATAATTTTAACGAGGAAGTGAACTATTTTGATTAAGCCTGGGTACGAGTACTTAAAAATTTTGGTTATCAGATTCGGTCTTTAGAGCTAGATAATAGGTTTTTAGTATCAGCACCAATTCAGAAAATACGTATACATGGTCAAACATGTACCTAAACCCAAATGAGTGGTGGGTTTAGGTAATGCAAGTGCTTGGTCTTTCCAAAGTTGAACCTCGCATTCCTCGTTCAAATTCTTATTTAGAATGAATGATTTACGTCTAAAATGGGTATTATTATTCGGGTTGAAAGAGACTACGACGTAGGTTCAGAATTTATTTGCTATTAAAAACTTGTATCTTATAAAAAAAAATTCCCAAACATCTACGGTTTATTGAACTCAATTCATTATCCGCATTTACAG
The DNA here is from genome assembly GCA_963922655.1 of Cardamine chenopodiifolia. Taxonomy (NCBI): domain Eukaryota; kingdom Viridiplantae; phylum Streptophyta; class Magnoliopsida; order Brassicales; family Brassicaceae; genus Cardamine; species Cardamine chenopodiifolia. The sequence goes on from OZ000486.1 coordinate 765,073, forward strand.
TTAAATAGCTACATATAAATAAATTCCGATAGAGATTTGTTGGTCGATTCTCTCGCTACACAATCTCTGAGAGATTTTGCATATGATGTAACCTTAAAGAACGATGGGAATTTTTAATTTTTCAAAGGACGATGGGATTTATTAATGAAAAAGATGTTAAGAAAAAAAGGATACGTAAATGAGCACATACATGCATGTAGCTACACGTTCGTGTAAGGATTTTTTTCTTACACTCCACAAATAACCAATGGATAATAGCGATAGCTCACTCACTCAAGGAAGCTAATTCTATTCGCCATTACTTTAGCTCATGTATTAATGACTAGATAATATGTCTTTTAAGGGTGCGTATATTTAAAAAGTTTTCTTCACCCTGCACATATTTGAAGATTGTATATATAACCCAAAAAATATTCCAATATTTTATAACTTCAAGCTTGATTCTTTAAAACCTAATAAAATGCGCCGGTCAATTTAGTCTCCCAAATATTCGTTTAGAAGAAAATTTATCATCATTTAACTATGTGTTGATTGGAAATTTTGACATTAGGTCTTAAAATATGAACAACACGTATGCGCAAGAGAATTAACTCTTTCAACCATTTATTTGAACACAATTTTTAAACGCTATCAGCTAAGTTGTTCACTTTTATTATATAAATAATGATTAGTAAATGAATTTTAAAACGTCTCTGACGCATGCGCACCACTTGTAAATTTGTTTCCTTTTTGAACATTCAAGTCTTAACTAAAGATGTTTTTTTGTTGAATTGTAAGTTTGAACTGTAAGTAGTTCCAACACATTCACTCACGTGCTAATTCAAACTAGATGCAGTTGCATTGGCTTCGAATTAGATCACTAATGAAAATATCGTAATTTTCTCCTTAAGAGTTATAAGCAACTCATCTTGCAAGTTGCAACACATGAGTATAAAACCATGATGAGGAATCTCCGATGAATAATTTCACAAATCAGCTTAATCCGGAAAACCTTTTAAGCAATTAATGCAGAAGCTGATACCATTTGATATTAACAAACAGAAGCAAATGTATAATGAGATGTGTGACAAGCAAGCTTCTCCAGACCTTACAAATGCTATCATTGTTTTTACTCGCCATGCATGTCTGTTTCGGTAGCATGCCTACGAGCCGTGTGGCTAATACAGAATGTCGTCAAAGTGGCAAAGCTACCTATCCGCTCCAGAATTTTGAGGTATTTGAACCTGAAAAGGGGTAAGTTTTATAAATATATTCTTCGTTTCAACATAAAAAGTGAGAGAAATAGAAAATATATTTATCATACAAAATTTGAATAGATATGAATTTAGAATAAATCACTCAATAATCTTCTCTTATCAGACGGTTAAGACCCATGTCGATGGTTTGAGAGTCCAAGGAAAAGTGAAACTCGATTGAGAGCCTTTCGATTAGCAAACACGAAGTATGCTCAAAAGCATCATAATCAATCAAAGATGTCTAGAGTATTTTAGTTCCGAAAACAAAAATTTGATATAAGAACAAATTAATTCCTTCCTAAATTTCAAATATTTTAACCAAAACAAAAATATGTGATGGGAAGTTCCTCCAATGGAAAACTTGCAGGTCAGAGATGGATCAAGGAGCTCCCTTACAGGAATCACGAATATTCTCCATCTCTTCAGATCCTACTCAAGGCTTGACATGAATGCTGCCAAATCAAAGTTGTTTCTGGCAGGTTATAGCGAGGAGGAAGAGAAGTCTCTGTCAGATCAGTTTGGTATTCGATTGGGAGTGTTTCCTACAAGGTACCTTGGTCTTCCCCTAAATCCGGTAAAACTCTCTCTGTTAACACTGCAACCGTTTATTGAAAAAGTCACCAGCAAATTACATTCTTGGACTGTCAAGTATCTTTCCTATGCTAGCAAGATAAGGCTTATAGTTTAGGCAAACATCTGGAGCCAGGTTTTTGTTCTTCCTAAAGCTTTTTACGCTAACATTGATTCATTATGCTCAGCGTTTCTCTGGAAGAATGCATTATCTTTAGCAAGAGGAGCAAAGGTCGCGTGGAAGGATATATGCAAACCAAAGACAGAGGGAGGTTTGGGTATCAGATTACTGGAGGATTTTGGGGATGTTTTTAGAATTAAGCAAGTCTGGAACCTCTTCACAAGATCTGGTTCTTTATGGTGGCTTGGCTACAAGGAAATGTATTTACAAGGAAAGGTTTTTGGTTGATGGAGCTAGCGCCTAGGTTATCATGGAATGTTAGGAAAATGTTAGAGATTAAGGAATCTTTTAAAACCTTCATCAAGTGTCAATTAAGAGATGGCTCACGGGCTTCGTTTTGGTATGACACATGGACTCCTTTTGGGTCTTTGATTGATGTATTTGGAGAATCAGGTCCCAGGCAACTTCACATTAGAAGAGAAGCCACAATGGCTGAAGCTGTCCGTGAAGGGTTATGGCACTTACCAAACGCTCGCTCGCTCGCACCAGGTTGAATCCCTTAATACTCATCTAACAACGATAATGCCTCCACAACCTGGGAGAGGTTCAGACTTTTACCAATAGAGACTACCATCAGGCGTTTTTTCAAACCATGTTCCGGAACATGGGCACAGATCAGAACGTCTTCTCCTACGGTTACTTGGGCAAAATCGGTATGATTCAAAGAGGCAATTCCAAGGTTATCTTTTGTTCAGTGGCCGGCTATGAAGGAAAGCTTAACGACAAGGGATAGGCTGCGACAATGGGGAATGAATGTCCCATCGGCGTGTGTCCTATGCGCCAATGGCGTCGAATCTCACAGCCACCTTTTCTTTGAATGTGAATTCTCTAGAGAGTTAGGTGTTCTCTAGCTTCAAGGGTACATACGAATCCGCCGGTCACTCTCATGGGGACAGCAAATTGGATTGTAGGTATAAGATCTAATCCTCCTCTCTATTCTCGAACTATCCTAAAGCTTCTCTTCCAAACATCACTCTATATGATTTGGACTGAGCGCAACAAGAGGATTTTCAGATTGGAATACTCAAATCTCGCCGCGATGACTGTCATTGGATCGAACTATCCGGAATAAGCTAATCTCACTACGTCCAAAGGATCCGCATCACTATATGTCTCTCCTTGGCTATTATTTCCGATGTTTTTCTCAACCATTAGTGTGTGTAGCTCAACTGGTCATGAATGTTCCATTGGTCTCTTTAAAGAGATCTTCTAACTCCTACTCTGTTGTAATTCTTTTCGTTTTCCTTATGTAACCGTAAAAGTTCGTTAATGAAATTTTAACATTAAAACCAAAAAAAAAATAAAAAAAATAATATGTGATTGTGTTAAGCTACGAACCGACCATATTGTGAGTTTTGTTGAATCATTATTTTTTCACCGAATTTTTCAAATTTAAGTACATTAGAAAAGTTATGGCTTTTAAAGCATAACCAACCTGAATTATTGTTTGAATCATGGGTCAACCGGTCTAACCATTCATGTCGATCCGGTTTTTTAACATTGATTTCAGTAATAAAAATCTGAGCAAGATCCCAAAATTTTGTACCATGACAGAATCATTAGATACATAACGAACGTATATCAAACTAAAGAAAAAGTCATCATAACTTCTACGATCAATGTTTTAAAATACACTATACACTACACCTATAGCACATCACCATATAACATATAAACGTAATATGCGAGCACTATATAGTGGATATTTTCTATTAAAAAAAGAGTTATATAAACATAAAAACTAGGCATGATATGTATATATAATTACAATGTTACAATAATAGAAAAATATATAAATAATAATTATGAAAATACTATAAAATATTATTGTACATGAATAATAAATGTTTAAAATTTTCATTTTAGGAGAAAAAAATAATTCTAAAATTATTAATAAGTATTGAAAAAATTTAATGACTATACAATCTTCTTATTTTTATTTTAAGTGTTGATTTAATTTTAATCAGAGTAATACTATAAAATTTTGTTAATATTTTTTTTCTAAAACATTAACAAATTGTTACAATTTTTTAAAAACTTCATAAAACACCGTATATATGGTATTTTTGTAAATATGCTATATATACGTTATATATACAACCATATAATTTTTACCGTATAATACTACTAAATAGCTCAAATATAATGCAATTTCTCATCGTCCAACAAATATATGTCGTATATACAATTTTACTTACCGTATTTTAGAACACTGTGTAGGATATTAATTTCACTAGCGATGCCTGTATATTAACACAACGCCATTAAAAAAAAAAAGATTGCTATGTAACTTAAAATTCAGGAGATGGGATCAAGAACATATGGCCCATGTAACTAAATCCTGGGGGTACACCGGAGAAAGACCAAGAAACGGTACAAATATAATTGGGAACCACGTGAATCTGATAGATATTTGATACTCCACTCAATACTATATTTATTTCGATACGACAGTTCTCTAACTTCTTTCATACTAAAATCTCACTTAAAGTATACCCTTTCCTTTCCTTTGCAACTTTTGGTAAAAATTGCATAAATGTATATATCATCACAAATTTTAGAGACACATGCACCGCCCTAATTTTGGTTTCGATTTTTGGGATTATGGAAAAAAAAAGTGAAGAAAAAACGAAATATCATTCGGTTTAATTTGATATTGTTCCACTAGTTAATTGATACATTATTTAACTATTTTTGAAAATAGTAAAAATTTCATGTGATTATTTTGTTCGGTTTGGTTTTAGTCACCAATTTTCATTTTATTTGGATACCAAACAGATATATATATATATATATGTATATTTTTTTCTTTTTTCTTTTATTCAGTCCTTTATACGGTTTTGGTTAAGTGGGGATAAACTTAACTGAGTATCTAATAATGATGACTCTAACTGGTACTTAAATTACAATGGTATTGGTGGAATCAACCTACTACATCGTTTGGACATAAAACTTTTTCAATGGTAATCAGAAAAATTGGACTGATTCTGATTACATGTGTAAATGATTTTAAGAAAACTTAACTTACTAATTCTTTTGTATTTAGAAACAATATCGGCAAAATTATATTTTGCTCAAGAAAAATTTACTTGGCTCTACGGTAATTGTGATGATCTGAGGCTATCTTGGAGATTTGATTTCAGTCTCATCAACTATATCTAGAAAGAAACACAATTCTCATCAATACAACTCGGTCTCAAAGTCTTCGTCTTCTCTTCATCAGCATTTAAATGTGATCATGAAAGCAAAGCTACATGACATGACTTAAACAGCTCAAACATTGGAAGATGACTCATATTCACACTCTGGTTCCAACACTTAGATTCAAACTATTCAACACTGGTCATATGTGAATGTTCCTCTTGATTTTGTAAATTTTCTTCATTATTTTCTATTCATTTTTCCTTAACTATTCCCATGTACATCTTTAGTTTCAGTTTAATATTAAGTTATTAACCAAAGGTCCAAAACCAAAGAAAAAAAAAGTTACTTGACTAAAATTTTCCTTCTATTAAATAATTTATCAGGCAAAATATATTTACAATGTGAGGTCACTAAACTAGACTTTTAAACTTTACTGTGAAGTCATTTCGTTGATTAAATAACGAAATATTTTTTTTACGAAAAATGCAAAAAGCAAATTAAATTCCTTTCTTAGGGTTTGAAGTTGAAAATAGAGTAGAGACATGTCTCACGTGGTGACCACATGTCTTTTATTTATCTTTAAAATCTCATTGCTTTCACTATTTATTTTTCTTAAATATCACCAAAGTAACCATAAATATATATTAGCACATTATTACATCTAATTCCCATATATATATATTTATAATGAAGGAAAAATAAGTAATTAAATAAAGAAATAAATATTTATAATAAAACATATCATTTGAAAATAAATATAAATTAACTAAACATATGATTTTTTAAAAATATAACAAACATGAATAAAAATATGTTGTAACATGTCCGAGATCTTGATTGTGTTTCCGGTACTATTCTTTGTCTCCACCCAAAGCTATACTGATACAATCTCTCACTCCCCAATTATTACACTTATTTTTTGTTTGTTTTATATTAAATAAATAAATATCCTTCCTTGAAAAAGGCAAAAATATATAAAAAATAAAATAAAATATAATATCTACACTATAAAGAAAATAAAAACTTGACCTCGCTCTTCTCCTTCTGTCTCACTCTCTCTTTCTCTCACCTTCACTGAGCTCAAGCGATTTCCTCTCATGGGAAAAATCTCTGAAGTGATTATTTAGCACCTTTTTGTCTCCTTCTTGCATCCATTTTTATGGATCTCGGAGTTTCAGGTCATGAACACGGGTCTCCGGGTCAAAGAGAACTCGGATCTGGTTTCAACAAGCAAGAAAGATCCGGTTTCGATGGTGAAGATTTCTGGAGAACTTCAAAGCTTTCAAGAACATCAATAGATGGATTCTCTTCTTCATCTGTAGCTGCTAAAACGTTGTCGTTTCATCAAAGCATCCCTTTACTGAGATCTAGTGCTATTGATCCTCGTAGAGGACAAGAACATATGCTTAGCTTCTCTTCTACTTCTGACAAATCAGATGTCTCACCTTATCTTCAGTACTGTAGAAACTCAGGTCAATAGTTTTGAAAATTAGCTTATGGGTTTTGCTTAGAGTTGGATTTACTGAAATGGGTTTTTGTCAAATTTTAAAATCATCATATGGGTTTTGCTAACAGTTGGATTTAGTGAAATGGGTTTATGTCAAATTTCTAAAGATATATACTTTCCTTAAAATCATTATATGGGTTTTGCTTAGAGTTGGATTTAGTTAAATAAGTTTTATATCAAATTTTTAAATCTTGGGATGTGTTTATTTTTGGGTTTTTTTGTTGTAGTGTCAGGATATGGTTTAGGAGGAGGAATGATGAACACAAGCAACATGCATGGAAACTTGTTGACAGGAGTAAAAGGACCTTTTTCATTGACTCAATGGGCAGAGCTAGAGCAACAGGCGTTGATCTACAAATACATCACAGCCAATGTCCCTGTGCCATCTAGTTTACTCCTATCTCTCAAGAAATCATTTTTCCCTTATGGATCCTTGCCTCCTAATTCTTGTAAGTTCTCCTTAAAGATTTTAGATATTGATCAATAGTTTTGATTCCTTTTGTCTCCATAACATTAGCCAAGAATCTACTTTATGCTAGCTTGTACAAGTTATTATCTTTTGTTAGTGACTTAGTGTAAAGTCTTTTGAAACATTGGTAAGGGTTTATTAAAGATTCCTACTTTTTTTTTGGGGAATGTTTGTTGTCCAATGGTGTTTGAGAGAATTTGTATGTGTGTATGTGTGTTTTATGCAGTTGGATGGGGCTCTTTTCATCTGGGCTTTTCTGGTGGTAACATGGATCCCGAGCCAGGGAGATGTCGCCGGACAGATGGAAAGAAATGGCGGTGCTCGAGGGACGCTGTTCCCGATCAAAAGTACTGTGAACGACATATTAACAGAGGCCGTCATCGTTCAAGAAAGCCTGTGGAAGGCCAAAATGGCCACAATACTAATGCTGCTGCTTCTGCTGCTGCTGCTCCTACCGCTGCTGTGTCCAAGGCGGTTGGGACTTCGGTTGTTGCGATGCGTGGATCAGATAACAACAATAGCAGCCTCGTCGCCGCCGTTGGAACCCATCATCATGCCCATAATCAATCTACAGATTGTTTGGCTAACAGGTGAAAACGTTTAAAATCTCTGTTTGAAATATTTTCCTTTTTGGTATAACTTATCTGTATATTCCTAAGTTTTGATGTTCATACCTTTTTAACTTTTTTATTTATTTCTTCTTTGCTTATGAGTAAGTAGACCCACCAATTTCATTATTGCTTCATCTTTTGTGATTGTGACCATTCCTTATTAATTGAGGCTTAGGATTCCATGCTTTTATGAACTATTTACTCTCCTTTTTCTTGATCCAATGATGCCCAAAAATTAACAAAAACCTATTGTGAAACCTTAATAATAATTTGTTTGTTTAATGGTTGTTTGTTGTTAATTACAGAGTTCAAAACACTCGAGGGGTTTCGGTTTATCCTGCCACGATGAACTTACAACCAAAGGAATCTCATCCGAAACAAAGCAATAACTCTTTTGAATTTGGAGTCATCTCCTCTGATTCGTTACTTAACCCGTCGACTCATAAACAACAAGCTTCCTTTGCAAACTCCTCGAAAGGCTTTGGATCGTATCTTGACTTCAGCAACCAAGCAAAGCATTCGGGAAATCACCACAATGTCGATTCTTGGCCCGACGAGTTGAAATCAGATTGGACTCAGCTTTCAATGTCAATCCCCATGGCTCCATCTTCCCCTGTTCAAGATAAACTAGCTCTCTCACCTTTAAGGCTATCGCGTGAGTTTGGCCCCGCGATCCACATGGGATTAGACGTCAACAACGAGTTTCTCGAGCCAGGGAAAAAGGCGAATAACTGGATACCGATCTCCTGGGGTAATAATAACTCAATGGGAGGACCTCTTGGTGAGGTACTAAACAGCACAACGAATAGTCCCAAGTTTGGTTCTTCTCCAACCGGCGTCTTGCAAAAATCGACATTTGGTTCTCTTTCTAACAGCAGCTCGGGAAGCAGCACTGTTGTTGCCGATAACAACAACAAGAGCGGCAATGGTAAGGATCTGCTTGGACCGACCGCACTCATGAACTCTTCTGCTACTGCTGCTCCTCTGTGAAACTGATAAAAACTAAAGACAAGGCTAAAGAAAGAAAAAAAAAACTGTTTTCTCTGATTCTGTTTTTTCTCACTTGCTGCTGCATTTGTTGTTCTTTGTTTTATTTTTTTTATATAAAGCCAGAAGAAACTAAAGGAGAGATGGGTTTCTTAAAAATCCTTGTTCTTTTTTTTTCCTTTTTCATAAAGAACTGTTTCTTCTCCATCTTTGTAATTTGTGGATCCATGGATTTATTTGTTCACAATCATCAAATTCTTGATTTATTGTTGTACTTCTTGAGACCGCTCGGCCGCCTAAAACATTCAAAATTTTGATTAATAGAAATTTAATACATACAAAAACACACTATAACATTGAAACCAAATTTTTGATTAATTGTCTAAACGCTAGGCTTTTCTCGAATATTTGAACAGTACGAACGAAATTAGCGTTTTCGAACATCCGATTTATTAGCGTTTGAAAACAGTTATGTCGTTAAAATTATGAAAGATTGATCATTTTTGAATAACGTTTTCGAACTTCCGATTGATTAGCGTTTAACGAATTTTTGAACATTACTAATGAAATTTAGCAAACCTAGAAGAGAAATTTTAGTTTTAGAATGTGAAAATTGTGATCCTTGGGAATTTGAAGAGGTTTCCTAGTTGCAGACAAGAGGCAAGATTGTTTTGTGGATTGGAGGATTTGGACATTGAAACACTTCTTCAAAACACAACTGTCTCCCACTTTAGTTTTGCTCTGTTTTTTCCACTTTTGGGTCCCTTCACTACTTTTTCCCTTCTCTCTCTAACCCTACTAACTTATTCCTGTGTGTTTTTTCTTACAAATCAAAATTATGTCTGAAAATCATAAAGAGTGGAGGACCAACCTCTCAGTGTGAAGGATGGTCCATACGATTTTTATTTGGATTCTTTGTACGTTTTTGGAGATCTTGTCTTGACACGTGGCTTGTGTGGGATGATCCAGACACTTCCACTTGCACGAGATAGGATAGGACAATTCTTATCGAATAAATATTTCAATAGATGCTTTAGGAGTATAAAAGCTTACTCGTTACATTTCTTTTGTACATTTCATTTGCAAAATAATACAACTTTGTTTTCGTTTGAGATAATATTAAATAAGTACTGTGGTCTAGCAATTGAGGATTTACTTTGAATGTCTTTCTTTGATAGAGTTTTTGAGTTTTTAACTATGATTTTAATCATTTTTATTATCCATAGGCGTTTTTGGTTGGCGAGAAAATCTAAATTTTTATAGAGTTTGGGAGATTGGTCTGAGTATTCCCATGAAAAACAAATTGAGATAATATTAAAATTTTACTTTTAGATTGTAAATGGTTTTGTACGTGTTTTATTTGATATAACATTATTTTATCTACATACAGTATTATTCCATATATAAATTTATTGACTGGTAAATGCTATTTTAGTAGGATGACATATAACTTTATACGATGACACATTATTTAATAGAATAGCAATTACTCTTTTTATTTATATACGATGTTCTAACTAATGTCATTTACTTAAATAAGTGATAAAAAGGTAATCTAGCAAATAAACCATTAACTATTTAAATTTTTAATTTTAAATATTTAATTTCAAATTTTTAAAAGTCAACATTCATGAAAAGTACGTTAATGACGACTATAGGAAAATCATTGAAGGTGGTGAATTAGTGATTAGTTTAGTTAAGCACAAATCCATTAGTCCACTTAAGTTCATATAATGGGCTTTTAAAAAAAAAGATTCAAGAGGCCCAAATACAAACACAACAGCAACACTAAGTCCATCATGTAAGTAACAATTCTTTTCATTTACACAGAGATAGAGTTCGAAAGAGAGACAGAAATAGTAATTCACTTTGATCTGATTTTTTTTTTTTTTTTTTACTAATTTTGTTTTGATCTGATTCTTTTTTTTTTTTTTTTTTACTAATTTTGTTTTCCTATTTTTCAAATCATTTGATGATGATAGATGATTAATGATGAGTTCTGCATAAGCTGTCTAAGAATCAAAATCTGCTTTAGCTTCGAGAATTTATGTCTGAGAATTCTTGTTCCAACAAAAGCTTATTGTTGTCCGTACTTATATGTTCGATGTGGTACAGAACGTTCCGGAGCCGGTCTCCAAGTTCACAGTTTTCTAAACCGAGCCGATTTACTTCTTCTCTTAAATTCTCAATGTGTCTCTGTTTACGTCTCCTCGACCGCTTCGCTGATTTTCGGTTTGATTCCATCCGCTTCCTCTTACGGTCGTCAGTCACCTGCAAAACCGTCCGGTTCAGTTTCATCTGGTTATGGTTTGTGGCGTTAATCCGAATTCTCGTGGTATCCGTGTCCAATTCGTCGGATTGAGGGGTTGGTACGCCGTGAAAACAATCAGAATCATCGGAACCGGAGTTCATTTTGATGGAATCGATCCAAGATTCATCAGAACCGGAACCGACTTTGATTTTGAAAGAGCCGGTTTGGGATTTACGTGAACAAAGACTCGGCACGACCGGTTCAAGATTGATCGCAGAGAAGAGATCGAAGCAGTCAAATTTCCAAGGAGTGAATCCAGTTTGGAAATCCGATAATTGGTTAACCAAACCCGGTTCAGCAAAGGAAAAGGCTGGTACAGTGGACATCATAATGACCGGTTCAAAATTGATTAATAGAGAGATCAGAGAGAAGAGAAGGAGGAAAGGGAAGAATTGCAATGGAGTAGGTTGGAATTTATTGAAAAATGATAAGGGTATTTTGGTCATTGTAGAAATACGATGTAAGACCGTATTTTATACTGTATAAACGACTATCGAGTCATGTGCCACTATGCGGGGTTAGTATTCTTTCAAGTCCCCAACTTTATAAAAGTAAAAATATATTTTGTGGGATAACAATAGGCTTAAGGCCACTTGAAAAAAAAAAAAAAGATTAATTTTCTTAAACCAAATGTTTATTATAGCTTAGTGATGAGGAAACAGTCCATATTTAACACTTGCGTTGTCCATTCATCTAATTTGTCGCCTCGCAATCAATCCTAGATTTTTAACAAAATAGAAATAAATAAACTAATTTAAGGCTAAAAAGTTGAATAATTTAAGGCTAAGAAATAGATTTATGTGTAGTTGGCGTGATTTGTGTGCTCGATGCGATGGATATGAAACAATTCAACAAGCATTTCAATCAAAACGTTTATAGTAAAACCAATATTTTATTGATTTTGATTCATTCGAATTTTTTGTTCTGATGCTTTGAAAATCGAAAATGTTTGTTTCTCGCTATTTTTACTCATATATATATATATATATATAAATTCAGGGGCTTTTTGAAAGAAAACAAAAGATTAGTTGGTACTTATTATATACGTAGAGGATTCTAAAATAGCTACTGATATTTTCTAAATATGTCATTTCGTATATTTTCAATCTTAATAAGTAATATCTAAATGAAATTCTAAGAATAATAATGTTACGGGAAAAAGTTAACTGGAACTTAATAGTGTTTGAAAAAAATATATAAGAGAAAAAAAAATCTAATCAAATAACTATAAGTCCAACAATAACGTTTTGATTAATTAATAAGATTTTGTACTCTAAAATTGTACTATTCGGTTAGTTAGTTTATTCGCATTTAGAAAAAAATCAAGAAGAGAAATATATTTAGAAGACTTTTATCATATGGTTTGGTAGCATGCTAAATCAAACTTTAATTAATGGCCATAAAGATGTATCAAATGCTTCCCACATTAACTTTTATTTTCAATAATCCTAAGTTCTTCTTTTGTTGCAAAGAAAAAACACATCCAGCAATATATGTATAACTGCTACTATTGAATAATCTAAGGTCTAACATGCATACATCTGAGTACATCAACATTTAGTCGATAAAAAATTTACTCTCTACCCCAATTTGTTCTAAAAAGACCATATTCGTTAGTTACTAAGAAAGTAGTTAAAAGCAGGCTATATATTTTTCTACTCAATTTAAAGTTTAATAAAATCACTTTTGTCGGTTATCCTATCTCGAAGAATTGATATTTTCTTGGAAGTAATTTAACATTATGTTTGCCTATTTCATGGAATTAATATATGTATTTTATGCTTCTTAGATATAAATTAAGTTGGTCAAAATGAACTTGGCCTATATAGGTTAGTGTCAAATCGTGAATGTGTGGTTCCCAAATTTGATGTAGGGAGTTAAAAGTGGCCTTAGGCCATTATACTAAAAAGAACAAGGAGTGAAACAAGGTTTGTTAAGTTTACGGTTGATTTGATTTATATATATATGCTCTAATGATTTATTAAATTTTATAGTTTGATTTGGATGAATCATAACCTTTTTCTTTTGACTAAACCACGGTTCCGGCCGTGTGAGGTATTTTTCTATAAATACTCTTTCATTGCTTTGAGTAAAAAAAAAGAGATCCACAACTTAGAAACACTTCACAAGCACCTCACACTAATAGACGTTCCGACTCTATATTGGAAATTTATTCCTTTTTCGTTCGTCCCTTACCAAAATCTTCGGTTCAGATCCAATTCATCCAGCCATATATATTGCCTCTCCCCAAGACATTAAACCACTTTTATCTCCTGAACCATCTTTCTAAATCCAACGAAACATGTTGGGCCAAAATCTCCGATTTCTCGATTTTTTGTTTAGTTGTGTTGCTTTATCCTGGTTTGAATGTTAGAGAAAATAATATTTTGTCCACCCAAAAACTACCACAACACCAAGACTATACTCATCTACACTTCGGAGTAATTCGTATTGGTAGACCTTTCAACACTTTCTTATAAGTTACAAACCAAGCTAAGCCATAGTTTTTTTTGGTCAAACAATCCATAGTTTTTATCAAAAAAAAAAGAAAGTTAATTAAGCCATAGTGATAAATACAACCTATTCCACTAAAGTGTGTGTATGTGTGTATATATATGTACAATACCTAATTTTTTAATATCTATTTACAGAAGGAAGCAATGTAAGTATAAGTAATGAAGAGTGCGGTGGCTTGATATCAACAAATTTTTGACGAATTTTTCGATCAAATTTTCAGGATGTCTGTTTGTCATAAATTTTTTGACCAGATTCTCATGATGTTTAATTCGTCGGAAATTCCTGATTAATTTCCAAACGAAATTAACTTTCTTCCGAATTTTTCAACCACCATGAATTCTTTTTTACAATCAATGTTGTCGGAATTTTTGGTGTTTTCTTGTAATGAAACAACCTGCAAGTTGGTGAGCAGATCCTTCTTTTATGTATAATTTTTTCTTCTGTACAGTATTTTAGTGATTGGAAATGTACTTTGTTTTATTGAAATCGACTGTTGAGATTTAGACGAGACTATGGAGGATTGAAATCATCAAACAACTTACAATCACTCACGTAGACAATTAAAATAAACCAGCAATCCACTAGTTTGTTCTTGAGTTTTTACAAGAGAGTCAAAGACTTGAAAGCAAGGATAAAAAATGGAAAATTCTAAAAAATAAATATTGTTTTTTAATATTATGTAAAATTATATTCAAAAAAACTTTTTTATATCATGTGCAACTCTTTAAAAGAAAAAAAAATCAAAAGATAAAGTTCTAGTTTTGAAATATTGATAAATGGTGACCTTATTAAAATTCAAGAATTGGAAAAATTATTTGGGACAAAACCAATTCCCGGAAAAATTAGTACACATCATTTACGATTGAACTGAAAAACCGAGCAAACAGAGAGAACAAATAATACAGAGAGAACTACACAAAAGATAAAATGCTTCATAACCACGAAGCAAACCAAGTCTACAGCGTTGGACTTCCATAATTCCTTGAAGTTGCAATATTGAGAGTCTATTTCAAACTGTCCCCCCCCATCTCGAACGAACTTGTTCATGAGACTTGGGGTTTCGCCATGTCTTTGCTAATTTCTTTCCCTCCATAGGATGTAGATTGAAGCTTGGAAAACATACTTCGCTAAGAAGGGTCCGGTACCCCTGTTCGCTGGAGCTAAAAGAATGGTTAATAAGTCATTAAACTGGTGTGTGTATCTTTGTTGGAGTAGTCAATAAGCAAGCTGATACCAAATCTGAGATGTGAAAGAACAAGCAAAAAATATGTGATCCCGAGTCTCTGTCGATGTTGAGCAGAATACGCAATTCACAGAAACATTAGAGTTCTAAGCAAGCATTCTATCTCCTATTCTCAGTCTATTTTGGACAGCTAACCACACAATAAAAGAGTACTTTGGTGTAGCATGAGGAAACCAAACAACCTTGTAGCATCGTTTTGTATGAGATACCTCCCGCACTTGATTCCATGTATCTTTGGAAGAAACCTTTGATTTGAATTTATCATCTTTGCATCTCCATAAGGCTATACCTTCATCTTTAAGTACAATCCCGGAAATTTTGAATCTCATCCTCAATTTGAGATAACAAGTAAGGTCTTCTATGTCTAGGTCTGTGGTGCTCAAAAACTTCAGCCAACGTGTCAAAAGACTTAATTCCCATATCAACGAAACCTTGCTCCCCTAACACATCAATTAATCTACCAAGCGAACACTAATTATCATACCAAAATATGTGTGAGAGCCGCAACGTACTTCTACCTTATGAAAATCTTTTGCTGAATGACGATACTTTAGTAGCTTGTGCCACATCCAAGAGCCATCACTCTTACTTGGCTTTATTGACCAAAATAAACCCTTACGGATCAAATTCTTTTGGATCCAGTTTACTCATAACGAAGCTTTTGACGATACCAAACGCCAAATCAACCTATAGTAGCTCACCTTATTCGCCTCAACCAAGGATTTTAACCCTAGCCCTCCTTCTGATTTCGGCTTACAAACATCACTCCAAGCCACTTTAGATTTCTTTAAGTTTTAAGTTGGTGCGTACCATAGAAAAGTGGAGTTTATCTTCTCAATCTCCTTAGTGCAAGCTCTAGGAAATCTAAAGGTTGCAATCCAAAAATTTGTCAAACTTGCAATGATCGAAGAGAGTAATTGTAATCTACCTGCGAAGGAAAGAAAACGATTATTTCAAGAACCAATATGAGCTCATATTTTCTCGATAAGGGGTTGATATAGTCTGAGGTAGATATCCTTTTCGTCAACTGAGGTAAACCTAAATATTTTACCGACAAAGTTCCAACATTAAATGAAAAATTAGAGAGTGAATCCCTAGCAACCGAGGAAATACCAATAATACAAACGATTGTTTTTTCCAAACTAATATTCAAATTTGAGATACGAACAAACCTCTCAAATACTACAAGAATACTTTTGATTGATCAAATGGTTAATGGTTTATCTTGTGTTCATGTTTTTAGTTAATGTTTTTAGTAGAACCTGATTTTCGTAAATCGCGTTATCTATTGAAGTATGGATTGAAACTTGTCGATTCAAATTATGTAACTAAGAAAAGAAAACAAAAAAACTTGAAAATTGTACATATTAAAATTATCGATCATTAATTTTTTCTTCAAAAACACTTGCTTTGATCATTCAAATTATTATAAAAGTATCGATATTCATGGTTTCATATTATATCTGTGTTCCATTTATCATTCTACATATTTTAACATCGTTTATTCAGTCCGTTCCACTCGATTCACACTAGTCCCACTACTCATTAAGATTGGTCCGTGTAATCCATTTGTTAACTTTGTACTATCCATTCCCCTATCACTATTCATACTTACAGCTGTAGTAACTATACTTGTTCAGTGTCGGCTACACCAAATATATTTGATATGTGGTCAAATGATATTTTGCTTATATATATGTAGGTGACGACAACAAACTTTTGAATAAATTAATTTTGACGTACTTAGTGCTTATTAGAAGTGGATGATTATCAGTCTATCATCCCACGTTTCATACACGCTGCGACTATTTTTTTTCTATTTTATTTTCTTATCGGTTTGGTCCATTTCCACCACTAACGTATGAACAAATGCGAAAAGTGTTTAATTTAATCGGTCAAATGAATCCACCAAACTCCATATTTAGACATTCTTATATAAAAAAGGAGATTTGAGGTTATCAACGTGCGATAATACCGCAATTTATTTATAGTAAATAAATGAACAAAACAAAAATAGAGTTGACCAAAACTTGGCTATAAAAGTTGAGTTTCAAAGAAGCAAGACCCCGTCAACTCGAATTCTCTCTTTAAGCATATCTCTCCCTGAAGAAAAGAATTATCACAAAAATGGCAAATGTCTCAGCCCTGCTCATGATAGCTCTCCTTCTTTGCTCCACGCTAATGTGCACCGCCCGTCCCAACCCGAGCCTTTCCGTCTCTATCACGACTGCTTCAGCCAAACCATGTAACCTGGTTAGTCTGTTCCCACATGCCATTGATTCAATTTCCATACATCTCTTATATTTAGCAAATTCTCGCCTACATATGGAGGTATATATAATTTTTTTTTTAAATAGACCTTTTTGCAATATTATTGTCAAAAAGAACTTCATATGTTCTAGTTTTATTCTCTAGGGGTCCATGTTTCACAATAAAAATTGTGAAAGAGTATTTCAAAAATTAGCCCTATATAGGTTTTGTTAAGTGAAAGAATTTCATCTCATGTTTTTTACCAAAAAAAAAAAATTCATGTCGAAATTCAGACTAATTTCCTAACATTTACAGAAATTCAGAATTTTTTGTCACTATATGCATATATTTTAATAGCCATTTATTAGCATGTGCAACGGGTGAATTCGAGTAGATGTGTATATATATATATATATATATATATCAAAGCTCCTAAATTTCTAATTTTTCTTTAAACACATCAAATCTACGTTTAATAAAAAGTTTGTACATGTTTTTCAAATAATTTGAAGATTTTGCGTATAATAATGTACTAATGTATGATTAATTTGGCAGGAGAAGAAGATAGAAGGAGGATTAGATGACGTAACAGACGAGAACTGTGGTGCCGACGACGAAGATTGCTTATTGAGAAGGAGTTTGGTCGCTCATGTTGATTACATCTATACTCAAAAGCAGAAGAACCTTTGATTTTTCACTAATTTATTTCTAACATATTATAATTGCTTAAGGTTATGTAATACGTAGAACATCAAGATAATCATAGTTGTGATTACCATACACTTACGAACCAAAGACTGGTAATTCGGATATGATATGTAAACTTAGAAACATATGTTTTAAGAGTTTTCTAATAAGAATTTATATTTTAGTAAGTTGTAATAGTGCCGTCGCAAAGCATATATATTGTTGGCAAAGAAAATCACGAAATTCTGAGTATATTCATATAAAACTGAAAGTGGTTTCGTGGAATCTTTTTACTGAAAAATATGCTGGCTTGTTTGATTAATCGGACAAGACGTAAACAAAAATTCATAAAACTAGCAAAGATTGATATCGTTGCGTCCACAAGAGTAGAACCAATTTTAAACTCAGACTGATTGTATATCGTCAACATGCTAATTAGCTAGGAATCATACATTAGTAGTTTATGTCTAGTGAAACTGATACATGCTTTTGATGGGCATGCTAATTATTGTTTTCATAATTAGATATTTTGACCTTCAAACTACGGAACAATTCATATGTTACAATATCGTAAAATCCAAGTAGGAAATGATAAGAGGGATGAAGAAGAAACTAATATTATTTTTGAAAAAGCATTTTAGAAGCGTTTTGGCTTCACTTCAGATTATTTATTTGAATTGTAGAAGTTTGATGGCTTAGATTCAGAGATTTATTATGAACTTGAATTTAGAAGCATATGACTGTAGATTCATAGGCTTGTGGTGAGTTTGAATAGACGATTCACTTTTGGTTTAAAATAAAAGAGAAAGCAATTTGCTTAAATGTTAAAATTAAGATTGAAAATGATCGATAGATCATTATGGCTCTAAAACCACAATACATTGATGAAATATAAAGATTGGAAGAATTGTATATTAACTCCCATAAAAAGGATGTACATGGTAGTTACACTTATTTTGAAAATGAATCAACCTAATTATCTAACTAATAGAATCGTAATAACATATATACAAATATAAAGTATATATTCATAATATTCTCATTTATGGTATGAATCTTCTAGATCCTTCTATAGAAAATGTCAAACAAACTAATATCCAATTTTCACTTTTATTTTGCTAAAAATGCTTCAACTATCCCATTACAAAAATATATACCAAATCTCTAAAAACTTGTCTGTCAGATACTCGTAGAAAGTAAAAAACATGGTTAATAACATAATTTTACTTTCATTGAAACCTAAAAGTTATTTTTTATCTCTTTCTTAATTTGAGTACAATAGTTGTATAAGATCAAATCATATGTAATATCAACAAGTAATCCCTAATTTACATATTGTCTGCATGTTTCGTCTTTAAGAAAGTCATTTTATGGAGGTGAAAATTAAGATATTTTCATTACAAGATCAAGTGTTATTTACTTGCACTGATTCAATTACTTTACATTTTATTCTGATTTAGAATCTAAAAATATTTTATTTTAACTGGATATGCCTCTTTTAAAAACATTATATGACAATCACATTCAAGGACCACCAAAGAATTACACACCTCCTCTCTCAGTTGAACACAACAAACAAATAATAAAAAAATATAACTACCATGTTGAACGAGAGAATGACACTATCCCATCATAAAAAGACAACCACTTAGAATCAGTCGCAAGAGTTAGCACAGAGACGTTGGTTCAACCTTACATCATATTCATGTATAAGATAAGGACAAGATCATGCTCCAACATTCAAAACTTCCGTAAACTTGATTGATGAGATATTTGAAGTTGTGGTCATCGACACTCTTTCTAGTCAAAATAAAATATTTTTACTTAAATTTTTATTTAATGCATATGTTAGGAGTTTTTATTGCATTTGAGCTATGTCAAAAATATAAATATATTTTATAATATTTAAAATCTCTTAAAATTGGACATCTAAAATTTGTTAAGACAAAATTATTATGCACTCCACTAGAGACTATTCCCAATTAAAGACTAAATTAGACTCAAAGCAATATTCTCAAACACTCAAGAAACTCCATTACAAGAAAGTAGGGAAAGGAAAAAGATCCAAATTTGGCAGTCAAAAGAAATTTAAAGAAGGACATATTAAAAAAAAAATCAAACAAAGATAAAATAAAAATTATTCCAAACTTGACCAAGATGCTTGAAGGAGATATCCGGACAGTGTAGCAAGAAGCACATTGAACACTTCATTCGTGGTTGATGTGGAGAATGTCGATGCCATCTTGAGAGCTACAACTAGTTACTACAAAAAGCGCTTAGAAAAAAACAAAAACCAAATTAGAATTATGAACATATATAATGTATATATTCACAATATTCTCATTTATGGTATGAATCTTCTAGATCCTTCTATAGAAACTTCCAAACAAATTAATATCCAATTTTCTTTTCTTTTTGCTAAAAAGACTTCAACTATCCCATTACAAAATATATACCAAATTCTCTAAAAACTTGTTTAAATGATACTCGTAGAAAGTAAACAACATGGTTGATAACATAATTCAATTTTCTTTGAAACCTAAAAGTTCATTTAAAATAACATATATATTTGGCATCTTGTTCATTCCATTTATATTATATGTTTCTTAATTTGAGTACAATAGTTGTGCAAGATCAAATCATATGTATCAACAACTAATCCCTAATTTTCATCTTGTCTGCATGTTTTTGCTTTAACAAAGCCATTTTATGGACATGGTGTAAGCAATAGTTTGACCTTCTATTAAGAAAATTAAGATGTTTTCATTACAAGATCAAGTGTTATTATCCAATAAGTTTGAAAAATGTGCACATATAGATGCATTGATTTCATTATTTTACATTTTATATTAATTTTGAAGTCAAAAGTATTTTATTTTAACTGGATATGTCTCCCTTTTAAGCATTAACTCACACTCACATTCAAATATCCATCAAGGAGTTTTACAATTCATCCTCTTAATTATCTCCTTAAGGTTCATTAATAGAAACAAAGTGTGACTCACTCATGATTAGGGCCAATGTAATTACTCTGTTGAACAAGCTTACGTACCCAAAGATGGGATCAAATCTAACGTAGTTCATTGAGTAATATGTACATTTTTTTAGTAGTATGTATAAGACCGTACCTTTGCGATTGCTTTGGTGTTCGTCGTCCGTCGTTGTTTGGTAACAGTGCTTAATAAAAGTATTTATTTAGGTTTATTGAATTCTAGGAATGTGGAACGTGGAACTGCTTCTCCTTTTCCCATTGTCATGAGCTTGTATACCCCGGGCTCGTATACACACCAAACAAAGAACAACAATCATTGCGTTCATTGACACTCTGAGTTACAAATTTTATTTTACTTAAAATTTTGATTTAATGCTTATGTTAAGAGTTTTTAGTGCATTTAAACGATTTTAAAATTATAAATATATTTTTATATCTAAAACTAGATATTTAATATTTTTTAAGACAAATATTTTACTAGTTAATTATTCGAAAGAGTTTACAACAAAATGCATAATCATCGTGTGTAGTAGTATTTCTATAGCGTTTTGGATGCGTTCTGCGTAGAATGTTATCCTTTCCTTCATCTCCAAAATTGTTGAAAGTCTTAAATTTTCAAAAGTGGAATGTGATCCCAGCGTGCTTATTGACAACCATACAGGAATATGCTTGATCTAGAGGGGACTATTTAAAAATAATATACTTAAATACTAGCATATTTAAATCTAAATAAATAAGTTAACTAGGTTGCAGGAGAGGAACAAAAGCGTAGTGCTGGTAAGTAAAACGGTGGACTGACATCTTATAATATCCAAAAAATTATTTTTCATTTTTAAACTTTTATAAAGTGTGTCAAATATCATAGAATCTTCCATATATATATATATATAACAATTTTTTTGGAATTTAAGAGGTTATTTTAACTATTTTTAAAATTTATATATAGGTTTATGTAGCAAATATTTTTAATATAGAGAAAATCAGGATAAATCTTTAATTTTTAAGAACAAAACTACAATCAACTTAAATCATTGCAACTAAATGTTGAAATCACAATCCTACATTAGAAAAATTCATCACCCCAAAAACCTCAAATTTTAAAAGAAAAACTGTAAACTCTACATAGAAAAAGAGAAATCACCGGTTAAATTAGTTTTGCATATTACTAAAAAAGGAGGTTTTAGTCTTCACAAACCATGAAAAATGTTTTGCATTTGATTAAATGCTCATAATTTTAAAATTACTAATGAAAGCCTCTTAACTGAAACAGCAGGAGCCACTCTGGTCTTAAAACTCAAAACCCTTATCTCCTCCTTCATTCCTAAACCCAAACACAAACCACTCTACCCAAAAAAAAAAAAAACTAAAAATGGTGCTACTTCTCCGATATCGATCCTTAACCATAAATCTCGCTCCTTTAATACCCAAATCTCACAAATCCACACTTTCCGATCATTCCGTAACCCAACTTTCAACTCTCTTCCACGAATCTCAGCCTCATCTCTTCCCACAAACAACACAACAACAACGAACCGTTCAATTTCCGATGCAGCTCGATTCGCTAAGTCTGTATTATTCGTACCTCCTGGTGTATAAATCGAGGAGTTAACAGATGATATGGTTTTTCCGGGCTCCAACATCGTAATCGGACCTTTTGCGGGTCATTCTCTGATTAAAGAAGTTGAATTTATTAAGAGCAGTGTTAAAGCTAGAGATTGTCCTAAAGATGATCGTCCTGAGATTGCTATTTTAGGTCGTTCTAATGTTGGAAAATCTTCACTTATCAATTGTTTAGTTCGTAAGAAAGAAGTTGCTCTTACCTCTAAAAAACCTGGTTTGTGTTTTTTTTTTCAATTTTGATGAAAAAGTTTCAAGTTTTGTTTTTTTGGAACTGTGAAATTTATGGGGTTTTTTGAAGAAGGGAAGACTCAGCTTATAAATCATTTCTTGGTGAATAAGAGTTGGTACATTGTGGATTTGCCTGGTTATGGGTATCTATTTTGATAATCTCTTTGCTTTTATATCTTTCTTGTTTGTTGATATTGAGGCTAGGCTGGGAATTCTGGTTAATTAGTCTGGTTCGGTTCGGAAATTTCGGTGTTTTGGTTTAGAAAAATTCTCACTGAATTAGACCGAAATTGAAGTTTGGTTCGGTTTGGAAAGGATAAATTTTGGTTCCGTTTGGAAAGGATAAATTTTGGTTCGGTTCAAGGTAAAACTTTGGTGGCCCCGAAAACTAAATTCGGTCCGGTTTATTATAAGAGAAATTTTGGTTGTATTTGGGAAATTTTGGTCATTTCGGATAAAATTTCGGTAAATTTAGAGAAATATCGATTTGGTGGTTCTAAACTGTACCAGTTACAGAGTTTCAACCAATAAACCGAATCTGAACCGAATTAGCTAAACTTTGGTTTATATATGCATAGGCCTAACTGAGATTGGTGTATTTGCAGATTTGCTAAAGCTTCAGATGCTGCAAAAACAGATTGGTCTGCCTTTACTAAAGGTTACTTCTTGAATAGAGACACTCGTGTTTGTGTTCTTCTTCTTATCGACGCAAGTGTTCCTGCTCAGAAGATCGATCTTGATTGTGCTAATTGGCTTGGTCGCAACAATGTATGTAGTAGTAAATTAGGCTTTTATGTGTTACAAATCTCTCAGTTAAATGAGTTGTTAATAGTCTTGTTTGATTGATTTTAGGTACCGATGACATTTGTGTTTACGAAATGCGATAAAATGAAGGCTGCGAAAGGGAAAAGACCTGATGAAAACATTAAAGCTTTCCAACAAATCGTTAGAGAGAATTTTAAAGTGCATCCTCCTTGGATTTTGACTAGTAGTGTATCCGGTTTAGGTAGAGACGAGCTTCTTCTTCACATGTCGCAGCTTAGAAACTACTGGGATCAATAGAGAACGCGTAAAGCTTGATTTGAAACATTTGGTTATGTAAAATTGAAGTTTGTATTCATACATCTTTCTATCGATATCAAATAGAAAAGAGCGTAAAATGTCATTACAGGTCTAATTTCAAGAACTGCGGGAAAAATTATCAAGAATTACAATTGTTTTTGCTACCATCTTGAAAGATTTGTAGGACTGAGAAGAGGGAAAGCTTCCCAGAATCGAGATGATGACGGTGAAAGATCAAACGCGAACGGATTGTTGTTGTCCTTATCTATTGTTGTATCATCAGA
The DNA here is from genome assembly GCA_963922655.1 of Cardamine chenopodiifolia. Lineage (NCBI taxonomy): Eukaryota > Viridiplantae > Streptophyta > Magnoliopsida > Brassicales > Brassicaceae > Cardamine > Cardamine chenopodiifolia. The sequence goes on from OZ000486.1 coordinate 788,971, forward strand.
AATCTTGATTGGTTTAGCTTCAACTTGAAGTACCTCTGGCTCAAGCTCATGTGCACCGGTTAGCCTCTGAACCAACTCCTTGAAGTTAACAGGCTCCACTCGGTAAACTCGAGGATGCATTCGCTGAGGCAAAGCTGTAACGGGTCGTTTCCATGGCTTTGTAGGTTGCTTTCGAGTCGAATGAAGCGAGGAGTGGTAATTCTCTGATGATCTTGGTACTGTTTCTTGAGTTCTAAGGTAACTCTGAGAGAAACATGGCCGTGAAGTAGCTTCCATGGCGATTACAACTTTTCTCTAATCCACAAATAGTTTTCAGGATTTGAAATGAAGTGTCTCATATTGAAAATGGCTTGTGCGTACATAATGTATTTATATATATATGGGTCAAGCGTTTTGGGTTTGTTTGATCTTCCTTTGCGGCTTATTCGATTTTGACTTTTAGGAAATTTATGTGATGCGTGTTTCTTGGGAACGTGATGATTCATGGAATTGAAAGTTCAACGTGGGTGTGCGAAGATATTTTATTTTATTTTATTAAATGTTAGGTGGGAAAGCAATGAGAACAATTTTGGTTTAACACGGTTTTAAAAAAATATAATCATCCGCTATATATATCTCAAACAAATATAAAATTAAATAACTTCGAGTGGAAATGTTACTCGAAATGAATAAAGAGAGGCAAACGTTCTTACTATTTTCAGTGAAATTTTTTTTTCCTTTTGGTTTCAATGTGAAGTCAAGTTATGCATTTTTGAATTGGAACAAACAATCATATATACATAGAAGTATATAAAAAAAAAATTGTTCAAAAGAAGTATATAAATAAGATTTATTTTGTACACATAGTAAGAGCATCTATTTAAGAAACTCATATAACCGCGATGGAGTATTATGAATGGTAAAAATCGCCTATGTTATCACGATTTACTGAATTCAGTTTTTTTTTGTCACTAAAATTTGAAAAAATAACTTAGAAATATAACATTTTATTTTTATTTTTATTTTTACTAGTCGAAATATCTATTAAAAATAACTCAGAAGTATAACATATTATTATTATTATTATTACATTTTACTAGTCGAAATATCTATCATGAAAATTATGGATGGAGAGCCATAAATGCATTTGATAGTGTGATTACATTGCACTCAATTTCGCAACATTTTGCTTTTAATACTTAGAAAAGTTGTCCAAGACAAGTTATGTAGATTCAAATAGGAGAGTGGCCAAAAACTCTACCAATTTTTTATCGATTGATTTAAAAACTAAGCTAAATTTTAATTTCTTTCCCGACCTACACAAGCTGACAAACTCATCCAACGTATTACACAATTTATTATAGTTAGGTGTAAAACATGTGACTTTTTTTTTTTGCCTATGCCAATTATGAATGTTTTCCTTCAACACTGCTTATCTTACATTATGTGGAAATTGGAGCAATAGCAGAAAATTATAAACCAATTTTAAGAAGAAGAAAAATGTTAAATTTGGAAATTTATCTATTCAAATTTCAAAAGGATATAATATTGGGCCGAGTTTTGGAGGTCCAATATTATTTGTAACATGCATCAGCTTGTGAGCTTGTGTATAGAAGTAGGTGACTTTAGTCCAAATAGTGATCGAGAACATTTAAAATAAAAGCGTCGGAAGACAAAAACTGAGAATCCCACTTATCATTAGTTTTTTTTGTTTCTTTAACGGCAACTTCATTGAAGTAAGATTAAGATTACAAACTACTACAATAACAATGTATAGTGTGAACAAAATACAATAACGATGTTTCCTTTAGCCGAATTTGACTGGCTAACAAATTATTATTTCTACATTAAACTCATTGCATTAATTAAATAGTTGAAAATTTTATTCAATACACTCGTTGTACACTGTTTTAGCTAAACCTTTGTATCATACACCACATGAACAAAATGGGATGTTTGAAACAATAGTTCTAAAATGTCAATATTCTGATACCAAAACCTAGATATCAGAGCCATTTAAAAGGATTTAATTTTGGTTTTTTTCCCCATTCATCATTGGTTACTCTTTTATAAGAAAAGTAAAAATTTAAGCATTATGTATATGGATAGTTTATGTTTAACTTTGTAAACTCTGGTTGGATTTGATAATAATCAAATAAACGTTAAAATAAAATAAAAATAAAGTAACGTAACTATTGCTTTCTTTATTTCATATGCCCTACAATAATCGTATTTCTATCAAAGTTCTTTAAAGTTTAAACCTTTTCCTGAACCAAGAATCATTAAACTATTCAAAAAGATTCCGCGTTATAAACCTCTAAGATCATGGATTATAATTTCATAAGATATAAGAAAAACACATCTTCTAAAAAACAGCAGAAAAAAACAAATAAACATTTTGATTTAACAAACAAAATCAAAATTAAAAAAAATCACCAAGGCTCATCAGGATAATCAAACGGTACAGGTTGAAGAGGGGAAGTCTTGCCTAGATCCGAGTGCACGAAACCAAACTTACGCATCACTTGATTATCAGCGAAATTAATGGCTTTGATCATCCCATTCCAACACGTGTCACCATCGTACATCTTATTGTGGTCCCCACTACACGGCTGACATCCCGTAAAATGCGTCACGAACGGTCTCCGTTTACTCCCTTTCCCGCCTCTTTCTCCTCGCAAAAACCTCTCCTCTCTAAATGCACCGTATCGTTCACTCACTTTCTCCGCGTGTCGTCTACGCAACGTGGCGTCCTCTCGTTCCATCTCAAGATACCGCTCCGTCACGTTATCTAAACCCGGAACAATCTCTAACCAATACCCTTCAAAATAATACTCTCCTTCGAGATACACCTTAGGATAATACAACTCCCTGTGTTTATACATGAGATAAATAAGAGCCGTCTGATCATCTGACTCAGGAAAAAGCTTATCTTTAAATATCGACCGTTGGATCTGTCCCCACTTAGCATAGTCAGAACTCACTGGGCCCATACCTGTCCACGTGTCAATCAGCTCCATAGACCACTGACAGTTTCGAATTAGGAAAACGCCGGCGTTTAGCGCCGTCCAACTCCGATCATCGTAAATCACACCAGGCCAGCCGTGAACGACGAGGTTATGATTCCGGTAACGATGCCACGGCGGCGTGAAATCCATATCGGTGAAGAGAGCATCAGAATCAACCCACCAGATCCATTCCGCCTCGGGATGAGCAATCATCGCCGCTTTAACCGCCGGAAGTTTCGCCCAATACGAATTCATCTTCGGATGAAGAAGCGCGTTGCTGTAGAAGATGTCATGACCATGGATCCGGCAATAATCGACTTTATTCTTGAAAAATCGAAGCAATAAATGATCTCCGATTGGGTTTTTACACGGCGCCGATTGTGATCCGGTTACAATAACCGTCCGGTTCTCAGCTCCGGGGATAAACGAAGGATGTAACTCTAACCACCGTCTTCGTTTCTCGTCCCAGCCTTTAACCGGTTTATCGATTGTATAAGTTAGATCCGGGTCGTCGTAGTAAACCGGATCGGTTGGATCGTACCGCATATCGATTCCTCGTGTACAAGTGGTTGATTCTTCGGTTTTAACGTTGAGATTTGGGGAAATTGAAGAGGAGAAGGAGAAGAATGACCAAACGAGAATAAGTGACATGAAAGCCCCGCCGAAGAAGAGAACGACGTCGGAGAAACATAAGACCGGTTTAGTTCTGCCTCCGGTGTATTTAGCCATCGGAGATGTTGGTGACACCATCAACGTTTGATTTTAGCTGCGAAATCTTACAGATCCAACAATTCAAAAATTTGGGGATTTTGTTTGTATAAAGAGTAACTTTTTTTTTTCAGTCTATGACTTAAATGCGCCACTAAATGGCACTAATCACTTGCTTGATATATTACTTTACATGTTTTCAGATTTTGAAAAATTACATTGAAATTTAATGTACTCACAAGATAGTTTTCGTTTTTTGATTGGTAAGTTTATATTTTATAAGGTTTATAACTGCAAGAGATAAGATTTTATTTGTCAGAAAATCGTGAGTGTGCTGAACCGGACCGGTTCTGTTCACCGACACTGCTGCTAAAATACGATTTAAGGATGATGGTTACGTGTCGGTGTCCGGTTAAATTTAAGCAGCACGTGAGTTTTCTGCGATATTTTATGTGCAGAAGATTACTATTTCGTTGGAAAAAAAAACAGATTACTATTTCACCCGCAATTTCGGCTTAATTTGTTGAAATTGTACTGTTTTTTGTTTAATTTGGGTTGAGCTTTTAATTTAAAAAAAGAAGAGGAAAAGCCTTTTTCGATGTGAAAAATAAATAAATATATATATATATATATAAAATTTTTGTTTTACGGCAAAAAACTAATTTCCATCAAATTTTTAAAATACATTTTTCTTCAAGAGAAAACCAATCTAGAAAATAAAAACTTTCATTGGAAAAACTACCCTTCATGTTCGAGCCTTCTTTGCAAGAAGATCGACAAGATTTTCAAAATACAAAAAAAATAAAAAATAACATAGATGAGAAAAAAGAGATTGAGGAATTTTTTTTTATAGAATATAGGTTCTGTGTAATATTAAATTGGACCTAAATATTAAAAAGACGGTAAATAAAAGAATATTTTTCACAAAGAGGCATCTTTTTAACCATCACAATTAATTGGACACAGTATACGAAGCCATTATAATTCAATTTCTATATAATATAAAAACTATATATGATCAATTTATTACATATACCTATTTTTTGTTTCTGAGAAAGCATATATACCTTGTTAAAAGTTAAAACGCAACATTAAAGCTTCTACACATAAACGAATGTACTTATACCAAGAAGCATTATCTTTTTTTTATAATTGGTTTAATATCCAGAAGCATTTGCAGAGTCGATTAAACCTTTAGTGTGGGTTAAACCTTAAAGCCAGAATGAATGGTGTGGACAAATTTTAACATGTTCACACGTGACACTTTTACTCAATAAAAAGAAGAGATATTTTTTAGTGAATAATGAATTTGAGTTGTCATCGCTATGAACTACAAAAAAATCAATAAAAAAAACTATTTAAAGATGATTTTGTTGGTCGTTGAACGTTGTTTGTTGGTGCTAATAAAGATTTTATAGGTTGTTGATGACAAAGATCCTATATATTACAATGACGATGATTTTGTAGGTCGCTAATGACAACAATCTGGTAGATCACGATAATTTCGTTGTTGATGATGTCTATTTGTAACGATGATGTCTATTTGTGATGTTCTTTTAAAAACAACGTGAATGCACTTCTCTGAATTTTTAGGTTATTGTTTTCGTGAATTCCTTTTTCTTTTGAAGACGTCTTTATTTATATCTGATGTGACATTCTAAATTCTTTTTAAAATATATCTATATAAATATGTTAAGTCGGTAATAACTAATTTTAGAAATATATCTATATAAATATGTTAAGTCGATAATAGCTACATAATCAATAATATTAAAGAGATATTGATGATATGTCATTATTCAATATAATGACATGTCAATATAATAGCTTACCGTAGTATTTAGGGACGTACAATTATATATAGATTAATTATAATGATTTATTGTCACCGATTAGCAGCATCAAAAGTCTATAGTTAATAATAACTGTTAAATTAATCCAACAGAATGTATTCCATGTTAACAATAATATATTCCCATTGCATAATCAAAAGGCATTTGATAAAACAGATCTTGATGTTGATAGTTAAAACAAGTCAATGAATACGTCGGTGACAATTGACAGAGTCATAAACACTAGCAACTTTAAAGACTCGTTACTCTTTTTATACTTAATAGAAAAAGATGCTAATATTTTGACTTAAATGATTATGGCTTCCCCTATATTATTATCATTTTGATTGTGCATTTGGCTACTGAGAGTTACGGTTATAACTTTTTTAATACTGAGACAGATACAGGTTTATAGAATTAAAATTAAATAAAAATAATAAAAAGATTAATCATTTGTGAAAATTTTCTATGAATAGTCTCTTCTGCATGAAATGCATAAGACGTATCAACTATCACCTTATCAATTTGTATTGTTGTGATTAGTACAATTTTTCTAATTTAATTATTTAATTTATTCATACTAAAATTATTAATATTAAATTATGAAGATATTCTCTGTACAATCTCAGCGTTAAAAATGCTTTTAACCATCTTAAAAACAATAGAACTGACAAAAATAATGTTTATTGGATTATTAGCCTTATAATGAGAGGACTTATCTTGTTGAAAATGTCTTATTAGGCCTGCCTAAGATTTAGAAGACTACAAGTAAACAAAAAAAAAAGACCGTTTTATATATTTTTATAAGAAAAAGTTTGTTTGATCAAAACAAATAAAAATAAATATATACTAAACAAAAAAAGAGATTTCGTTTTTTTTTTCGTTTTAGAAAGGAAAAAACAAATTGTCTTGTTTTATACTAATTTGTGTATATTTTTGGTGTATTTTAGTTATTTTTTGGGGGGGAAAAAAAACAGAAAAATGTTGATAAATGCATGGGAGAGATAGTACCAAACAAAAGACTTCTCACCACTAGACTACATAACATATTAAAAATTTAACGGCCGAAAATATATATGTATCTATAATCAACCTCAGGCGTGGATATGGCCTCCTTGCATTCAGGTCTTCTCTCTTATTGAATATTGCATTTCTAGACACTAGTCACAAAAAAAATTAGATATGGATATGTATTTTCTAATCAAGAACTAACTACAATAAGCTTTTTGTTTACTAAAACATGTGTTAAGATCCCACGTCGAATGTTTAAAGAGACTAGTATTAATAAATATTTTAAATAATTCAAAAATTAAAATGTTAAAACTTTAGTCTTCTATATATTTAAATTATTTTGTTCATTATTTGGATTGATAAGACATCACCTATAACCCAATCTCTACTACGAAGAGCAAAGTGATTTGGTGGAGTCGAACACCATATATAAGAAAAGCCGCAGAGATTTGTTTTTTTATCTTCCAAAATAAATGAACTAAAGGCACTTCTCCAAAAAAAAATTGTTTATGTTTCAATTTTTTTAAAATATATAAAATCTTCATAAAAATATATAAAATGAGATTTAGAAAAATATAACTAATCATAAAGATATGAATAGATACTATTGTATAATTTACTTTCAAGACCCTCAAATAACTTGGGGAAAAAAAAATTCAAAGATTTTCTAGTGGTACATCCGTACATGTTGTGAATCTAATCAAGCTAAATGTTTCTTGTAAATAAAACTCACCATTTTAATATATAGTAGTTTACCACTTTTTAATAAATAGCATCAAAATTTTAACACTTTCTTTTAATGATAATTTTTTAAATGTTCTTTATAGCTTAGAATGTCTTTTATATATTATTAATTATTGTTTCCTTTATCTTTTTAATTTATTTTTTATTTCTCATATTTGTATTACTTTCTTGATATATAGAAATTATTTTGATATTTTAAATCTATAAATATGAGACACTGCTATAATAATCCTATAAATTTATTCGTTTCCAATGCATCTCAAAGTATTGATTTTCAAATATTAGTAGCCGTAGAGACTTCATTGACTCAATCTTGACTTGTTCTTTCACTCAAATGCCGCCTGATCCCACAGTTTTATCCAAAAGCTGGTCATGCTTATTAGGGTACGACCCTTTTAAGAATCAACACAAAGTATTGTGCCTACCAATGTACATTGAACATTATTGTCTTGTTTTCACATTAGGAGATCCCACAAAGCAATGGAGAAACATCCAAAGCATTGGAACTCACTTTCCAGAGCGACCTGCCATTTGCATCGACGGATATATTTATTACAAAGTATATCTGAAAAAATGTCAAAGTTTGGTGAGTGTTAATTTGAGGTCCGAGAAATTCAATCATGTGCAGGCTCCCATACCGTTGACTAATGACATGGAATCAACTCTAATAAACTACCAAGGGAAACTCGGAATCATTTGTTGCAAAATGGTTTGGAAATTTGGATTATGGTAGATGGGGTGAATAAACAAGAATGGCTCAAGATTTTTTCATGACATGTGAGACATCTCCGGTGTTACTCGTGGGGGTGAGATTGTTTTTGTCAACAAGTTGCCTTTTTCTATGATGATTCGTTATGCTTCTTATATTACGATCCGAAGCAAAACAGTAGGAGATATGTTGACATCAAAGGTATTTATCCAAAGGAGATGTCAATGTGTTTGTATTAGTTAAGAATTTTCCAATAGAATTACTTCTTTGTTATTATGGCTAAATTGTGATGATCGAAAAACATAGATTATATAAAGAGAGTCTTTGTGGTGGGTTTTCTTGTTATGGTTCATTCTTTAGTTACTCTTCAATACTGGAAATATATGCTTCTCTAAATCTCTACCGTCGGCCTGATATTAGATTTTCTAGTAATTGCTAAGATAATAAAAATTAAAATTTTAAATATTTTTAAGATATTCCAAACGAATATTAAGAAATGATTTTATAAAATATTTTTTTAGAAATTGTAGATGTTAAAAAGATTTTAGGAGATCATTTACCTAAAATAGACATATTGTGTTTGGTTGTATTTATAGTAGGTTTTTTTATAAAATATAAACCTGTTTGGATATAAGTGATACTGAGTACAAGATTTAGAAGGTTTTAGTGTTTTACCTTTGATAAAAAAATTATTTTGTTATTGTAATATCTTATATAGTTATTTTTCAAATGTACTTTTCAAATAATAAGTAGGATAATCTAATATTATTCAAATATAATTTTTGGAAAACTTAAAATATAAGTAATCTAAAAGCATTACGAACCATACAATTATATTGTTCTTCCAAATTTAGGGGTTTACAAAACAGAGACGTGATGAATAAACAAAGCGAAGAGAACAACCACACGACCTCCTCACCATCTTCTATACAACGTCTTCCCAACCATGAAATGTCGGCCGGAGAAAAGTCCGGTGATATCTATATCCCTCTGGATCTAACAGTGGAGATACTAAAAAAACTCCCGTCAAAGTCTCTCTTGAGGTTCTGATGCGTCTCAGAGCAATGGTCATCAATTATAAGCACTCTCAAAGACTTCATAAATTCCATTGTGATTCGTTCTTTGACTCAGCCGCGGCCGTGTCAGACCCAACTCATCTACTTGTCTATAGACAAAAAATCAGTATCAACCACTGCCGAATCGTGTCAACCAACCTTACCACAAGGCAGTACTTTACGTTATCGAGACGATCCGGTACCAATACATAAACTCTTACTTCTTGGGATATTTCTCAGTTGAAAATCAAAACAAAGTAATGTGCCTACAAAAATACCATATGGAGGAGGTGCCTTGTAAAGTTTTAATAGTGGGAGATCCCACGATGAAGCCTTGGAGAAACATCCAAGGCATTGTAACTTCCTTTCAAAATGTCTACTTGCTCATACAATTTAAGCTGCTACTTTGTAATTATGGTTAACTTGTGTGGAACGAAACATAGCTTAGGTTGTTATATAATTTTTTTTTTAAATCACCACTAATAAACAAGGATTATATTATTTTGTGTGTTTCGCCAATCTTAGTTTGATCGAAGCAGCACATATCGAATTTCTTACCAACATCGAAGTAAAGCTTGGAAATAACGGAGACAAAAGAGGTGTTTATGTAATTGTGTGTGGATACCTTGAGAGGGAAAGAGATAATACAAAGGTCTGAGTTTGATTAAAGGGTTTATTATATAGCTTTAGAGAGATCATTATAGTTCCTGATTCAAGACTATCTTTGTTATTTTTTTTTACTCTGTTTTTTCTTGTCCTTCGAACTTGTAAAAAAGAAAACTCCAATGCTTGTTACCATAATCTGAAGCCGTAGAGACTTTATAGACTCGATCGTGACTCGTTCTTCGACTCAGCCTCCGCGGCGTGATACCCATCTCATATATCACTATAAGTCTGAACCTTTTTCATCTTCTCGCCTATTTATACCCTCATCAAATCACAAACGAAGAACAAAGCTACAAGTGATGAGAACAAACAAAATGCAGAGGTGACTTTTGAAACCCCTTCAAAAAAAAAAAAGATTTTAGCTTTCCACAATCTACCTTTCATTTCATCTTCAGCGTCAAGTAGATTGTTTTAACGTTTTGTTTTATCCCTGAAATAAAAATCTCTTATTGCTAAAGAATTTGACTGTCTTTTGGTTTCTAATTTAGGGATATGTGACTAATTTCCTTTTGCATAGGGGATCATTATAAGATTTTATAGTTTTTGATTACACGAGTTTAGATAACTTTCCTCCAAAATCAAAATTATCTGGCCTATAATATCGGGTTCATTGTGTAAGCCGCATTTATCGTTTAAAGAATCTAAGATATTAAAAACTGGTGATATTTATAGAAATTATATAATAGTTGGTTGGTTGTGAGTGTATTTGGAGAATAGAAATTGGATAACCCAAGGGTACTCATGTAGAAGAACTTCTTTTTTGTTCATATTCGACTGCTTAATAGAGTTTCATATTCCTAATTTGACTGTGAGTTTTAATAGTTAAAATAAGAATTGCTGTAAATTAAACATCAAAAGAAAATTGTTAAAAATTTGGTAAAGTAGGGAATGACAAAACAAGAAAAAAGAAACCAAGAAACAAAATTATAAAAAACTGATTTTAAACAATATGATTAATGCATGATGATACTTGAAAGATATGAGGGGGACAGATATCAAATTTAGAAAAATTCTCTCTCTAATTTTCAACAAAAAAACATTATCAAGTCCTATAATTCACCACAAAATAAACATAAACTGTTTTATTTTAAGCATCAAATTCATATTTAATTATAAAAAATAACGGCGCGTAGTCAAGCCTAGAAATATGACTCTCTTTATACCACATCAGCCATCCAAGTATGGTAGCTATGTGCCATTTTTACGAGTTACGACGATAGATGCTACAACTTCTTCATAATCTCGCTTTCATTGAGCACAAGATCGGATGCTACAAGGATCTCGCTTTCATAGATAACCATAAAAAATGTCTAATGATTTAAAGAACATAAAGCCAAAATGACAAAAACAAATATATTAACTTAGTCAATATAAAAAAGTTAAATTTGATATATATTATTGATTAGGAAATAATAAGTAGAAAAGAGGAAGAAACAACCCCGTTTTAGTTAATATCTCCCCTCCTTGCGTAGAGAGAGCCGCAAATGAGTATCTCAGAAATAAGCAACTGGCATTAGCATACAGAGTTTCAATACTTACGCGGGGTGATATGTTCAAAATATACAGGTATTAATCCGAAAAACATTCGTACCTGTCAAAAATTAAACAACAGAGCCAACAAAATATTATTTAATCCACAACATCATTAATGTCCTAATTATTGTCACTTAATCGATTGTTACGTTCAGTTTGTATAGAAAATTGTAAGTATACTCTGACGCAATAATAACGTAAAATCGTTATAAACAATTTGCTACGATTTAGTTGCAATTTAATGTAATATATTAGTTATGCTATATCGGTATATCCAGTTATAACATCATTTTAAGATAGCAATATTTGTTACAAATTAGATAGATGTATGTTGTTACTAGTTAGCAACATCATAAGTGTATCGCAAATTTGTAACAAAAAACTATTAGCTTGTTACTTATTTTCGTTTGTAACAAAAATGTGTTTAACCACATTTTGTTCATAATTTCCACTTGTTTTGTTTACTATTTGCAATAGATTCTGTTTTCAAGTGTAAGAACCCATCGATGGATTTTCCCCCAACAATACATTTTTTTTAGCTTTTATTTAAGGGTATTTATACTAAATGATCATGAAATAAAAAATTTTAATAAAATAACCATAGATGAATAGTGTTGGTTCCAAAAAAATGTATCCCTCCTTTATCCCTTTCTTTGTCTCTCTCACCGTTATCTTCTTTCTTCTGTTTTATACAATATTTTTTTTACTTAGTCTTTTTTCACTTTCCTCTCTTCTTTTCCTTTCGGGTCACCGATTATCTTCCTCCCTTTTTCAATCATCGATTTTTTTCTCTTCGGTTTTCTGTAACACCCCAACTGCTATCGTCCGTGAACCCCAAACTCTTTCTCGGTCTGTGGGCCCCATTTTCTGATGGCTAGTGCTTATCTTGAAAGACTCAAAAAATTTGTTATTATTCCTTTAAATCACTACATAATATAAGAAATGACTTTCCGATAGATTAAAAATTGACTTTTTCCGATAAATCACCCATACTAGTACAAGAAATAATTTTTTGATAACTCATCCATACTAGTACTACTCCGTCCAGTTACGCTTAACTCTACAATTTTCTTTGCACAAATGATAGAAAAAATAAGTACATTTTGATAAAATAGATATCCAAATCAAATCTAGTAAGCATTTTTCATCCACCACTATATATAAAAATCGGAATGTTACACCTTCCATCCTTCTCTCGTTGCCCCTCTTTCTCTCCTTTCTCTCTTTCATCATTCTCTTTTTCATTCTTCTTGCTTTAGATATGAAACTACTCTCCCTCCTTCACTCCCTCAATTCCCTTTTCTTTTTCCTCTCTCTCCTTCCTCTCTTTCTATTCTCTTTTTCTCGCTTTGATAGATCTGAGAAATCTCTTTCTCACTTCTCCTTCCGAAATTTCCCCTTTTCACCCAAACTTTCACTGTATCTATTTCCAAGTAGCTTGTTTATATAAATTACATGTAATTTTTTTCGGTATCAGGTAATAATGTGATATACAAAGTTGTTTTTGATGTTATGTTTTTTTCTCCAAAATTACAAGCCATTGGTTTCTATTACATGTTTTTCTCTTTAACACATGTTATTATCTCCAGTATACGTAAAAAATACAGAATATATCAAAGGATTATAGTGTCATCTATTACATGTTATGTTCTGTAATATCTTGCTATTTTTTAGATGACATGATTTTTTCCCCAAATTACAAACATTGTTTTATATTACACGTTTAAAAACATGTTTTTTTCCAATACACATAGTTTTCTAAATAATACGCCCAAACTCTTTCATGAGATGACGTTTTCATCTTTTGGCTTCTCTGATTTAACCAGATGAGGTTATTTTCCAAAACAAAAACAAGCCGAGATAATTTACTCAATTGGCCATAAAATTTTTTCCATCTACCTAATTGATCCTTGATGTAACTCATAATATATTAATGATTAAATTATGAATTCTTTTAAAGAATTAAACTACTTATTTACCCGCCACTTCCCTTCACGAATCCTGTCATATATTATTCTTAACATGAACACATATATAAAAAACAATAAAAATATAACGCATAGTGTAATCTTCATGCCTAGCATGAATGTTTCAAGCATGTAGTTTTAACGTTCATAATCAATATACTACTGCATGTTTGTTATTATAAATTAATTAACGATCGAATGTTTGGTTTTGATGGATGGTTTCGAAGGACTTGGTCAATTCTCAAGCTTAAAATAAAAAGCTCAGATCTTAAAACTCGCTTTGGTCTTCTTCCTCCATTTAAGTTTGCGATTCATAGGCTCTTCTTTTTCTCCCACATTTTTTCTTAATAAACAATAAAAAGAAATAATAATAATCCAAAGAGAGTTGAGAAAAAAGAAAGAAAGAAAACAGCCATAGAAGCTGTAAAGAACAAATGGAGAGTTACCTCAATCAAAACTTTGACGTTAAGGCCAAGCATTCGTCAGAGGAAGTGCTCGAAAAATGGCGGAATCTCTGCGGTGTCGTCAAGAACCCGAAACGCCGATTTCGCTTCACTGCAAATCTCTCCAAACGTTACGAAGCCGCAGCCATGCGTCGCACCAACCAGGTCTCTCATTCTTCTCCTTTTTTTTTTATGTTTAATGCTTTTACAAAAATCAAAGATTCTATAGTGACATACTTTTGGAACAATTTTGGGTTTTCAATGGCATTTTTAAAAACTATTTGGCTCTCGTTTAATATAATTTCGTTTTTACTACATTTAAGTTTCTATTTTTTTATCAGAATTTTCATGTAAAAGTCAGATATTAACTTACTTCCTCTGTTCGAAATATATGATATTTTAGTTAAAAGTGCACATTTTATGAAATTTATTTTTCTTTGAAAAGCATTATTTAAATTTGCTTAAAATAATTCAACCAATCATAAAAATATCAAATAAATTTAGTATAAAATAATCACAAAATATCAAATAAATTTAATATATATTTACAAAAAAATAATACATTTAAATTAAATATGAAAAGAGTATCTATTAACGTTTATGTTGATAAAATAACCCTTTATAAAAAAAATGTTTATGTTGATAAATATATATATATATATATATATTTATTTATTTAAACGGGTTTGTGTTTGCATTCTGGTTGGGATGTTTCAGAATTCAGATTATGCAACTTTGAGCATGTAACCTGAGATTAGTTTATAGCTATTTGTATTTCTAGAATCTTTTGATTTTCCCTCCAAATTTATTTGAAAATTTCTTTATATACAGGAGAAATTAAGGATCGCAGTTCTCGTGTCAAAAGCCGCATTCCAATTTATCTCCGGTGAGGACATGTTTTTGGCATTCCAATTGAGCTTCTTCTTTTTGCATTTGTGTAAAAGTGTTTTGTTTTGAAGACTTTTAAAAATGGTTTTTTTTAGGTGTTTCTCCAAGTGACTACAAGGTGCCTGAAGAAGTTAAAGCAGCAGGCTTTGACATTTGTGCAGATGAGTTAGGATCAATAGTGGAAGGTCATGATGTGAAGAAGCTCAAGTTTCACGGTGGAGTTGTTGGGCTTTCAGGTAAGCTCAAAGCATGTCCCACGGCTGGTCTCTCAACAAATGAATCTGAACAATTGAGCAAAAGACAAGAGCTCTTTGGAATCAACAAGTTTGCAGAGAGTGAACTAAAAAGTTTTTGGGTATTTGTTTGGGAAGCACTTCAAGACATGACACTTATGATTCTTGGTGTTTGTGCTTTCGTCTCTTTGATAGTTGGAATTGCAACTGAAGGATGGCCTCAAGGCTCACATGATGGTCTTGGCATTGTTGCTAGTATCCTTTTGGTTTTGTTTGTGACAGCTACAAGTGATTATAGACAATCTTTACAGTTCCGAGATTTGGATAAAGAGAAGAAGAAGATTACAGTGCAAGTTACACGAAACGGGTTTAGACAGAAATTGTCTATATATGATTTGCTCCCTGGTGATATTGTTCATCTTGCTATTGGAGATCAAGTCCCCGCGGATGGTCTTTTTCTCTCGGGATTCTCGGTTGTTATCGATGAATCGAGTTTGACTGGTGAGAGTGAGCCAGTTATGGTGAATGCACTGAACCCTTTTCTTCTCTCTGGAACCAAAGTTCAAGATGGTTCATGTAAAATGATGGTTACAACAGTTGGGATGAGAACTCAATGGGGAAAGCTAATGGAAACTCTTAGTGAAGGAGGCGACGACGAAACTCCATTGCAAGTGAAACTTAATGGAGTCGCAACAATCATAGGGAAAATCGGTCTTTGCTTTGCTATTGTTACCTTTGCAGTTTTGGTACAAGGAATGTTTATGAGGAAGCTTTCAATGAGCACTCATTGGATATGGTCTGGTGATGAAGCATTAGAGCTTTTGGAATATTTTGCTATTGCTGTCACAATTGTTGTGGTGGCAGTTCCTGAAGGTTTGCCATTAGCTGTGACGCTTAGCCTCGCGTTCGCAATGAAGAAAATGATGAACGATAAAGCGCTTGTTCGTCATTTAGCAGCTTGTGAGACAATGGGATCTGCAACTACTATTTGTAGTGACAAGACTGGTACATTAACAACTAATCATATGACAGTTGTGAAATCTTGCATTTGTATGAATATTCAAGATGTAGGAAGCAAAAAAGGCTCTAGTTTGCAATCTGAAATCCCTGAAGCTGCCTTGAAACTACTTCTCCAGTCGATTTTTAACAATACCGGAGGCGAAATTGTTGTGAATAAACATGGCAAAACAGAGATATTGGGGACACCAACAGAGACTGCTATATTGGAATTAGGACTATCTCTTGGAGGTAAGTGTCAAGAAGAACGAGAATCTAACAAAGTTATCAAAGTTGAGCCTTTTAACTCAACAAAGAAAAGAATGGGAGTAGTCATTGAACTGCCTGAAGGTGGACGTATTCGCGCTCACACAAAAGGAGCTTCTGAGATAGTTTTAGCCGCTTGCGATAAAGTTATCAACTCGAGCGGTGAGGTTGTTCCGCTTGATGAAGAATCTATCAAGTATTTGAATGTTACAATCAATGACTTTGCAAATGAAGCTCTTCGTACTCTTTGCCTCGCCTATATGGATATCGAAAACGGGTTTTCTGCGGATGAAGGTATTCCAGCTTCAGGGTTTACTTGCATAGGAGTTGTTGGTATCAAAGATCCTGTTCGTCCTGGAGTTAGAGAGTCCGTGGAAGTTTGTCGTCGCGCTGGTATTATGGTGAGAATGGTTACAGGAGATAACATTAACACTGCAAAGGCTATCGCTAGAGAATGTGGAATTCTTACTGATGATGGTATAGCCATTGAAGGTCCTGTTTTCAGAGAGAAGAATCAAGAAGAGTTACTTGAACTCATTCCCAAGATTCAGGTCAAACTGTTTCTTGATTTATCGGAGTTTCGACTTTTTCCGCAAATCCACCACGGATAAAGCGACTTTTTTGCCTTCTTTCTCTTTAGATCTTTAAAGAACTTCATTTTTCTCAATAGGTGATGGCTCGTTCTTCGCCCATGGACAAGCATACACTTGTGAAGCACTTAAGGACAACTTTTGATGAAGTTGTTGCTGTGACTGGTGATGGAACAAATGATGCACCAGCACTACATGAAGCTGATATAGGATTAGCAATGGGCATTGCTGGAACTGAAGTAAGTATAATTATCAATAATGAAACTTTTTAATGTTACTATTTTGCATCTAGGTTTCGGCCTGAGATTCCCGGATCATCTAAGATGTTACTATAATGCAAAATATACCTTTTCTAAAACTATATTAGGTAGCTAAAGAGAGTGCGGATGTCATCATTCTCGACGATAATTTCAGCACAATCGTCACAGTTGCGAAATGGGGACGTTCGGTTTACATTAACATTCAGAAATTTGTGCAGTTTCAGCTAACAGTTAATGTTGTTGCTCTCATTGTTAACTTCTCTTCAGCTTGCTTGACTGGTAAGTTATAGGAATTAACTATAATTCTATTCTATTAAAGTTTGGATCTTTACATTGTTTTGTATTCATAGGAAGTGCTCCTTTAACTGCTGTTCAATTGCTTTGGGTCAACATGATAATGGATACACTTGGAGCTCTTGCTTTAGCTACAGAGCCTCCAAACAATGAGCTAATGAAACGTATGCCAGTTGGAAGAAGAGGGAACTTCCTTACCAATGCAATGTGGAGGAACATTTTAGGACAAGCAGTGTATCAATTCGTTATCATTTGGTTTCTACAAGCCAAAGGGAAGTCCATGTTTGGTCTTGTTGGTTCTGATTCTACTCTTGTATTGAACACACTCATCTTCAACTGCTTTGTCTTCTGTCAGGTATATTCTTAAACTATACTTGAAAAAAAAACTCGGAAGTAAGAACACACTTGCATCTTAAATATTAAACTAAGTACATCCATTTGGAACCGAACATTTTCATAGGACCCCACTTTTGTGGACTACTATTTTTCAATTAAAAAAAACCTCTATAAATATTAAATTTTTACAAGATATAATTAAAATATATGAGACAATAACATATATATATATATATAATATGAAATGTAAATCAAATTAATTGAAAATTTCGGAAATTTTTCCATTGGTTTGTTTGTTTTAACATATATTCCTAAATTAAAAAAATAGTTTTGCTATACATATATAAAATATATATATATATATATATATATTTAATTGTATGGGGGTCGGAGTATCTGATGACCGGCCCTAACATCTTTTGTAATATGACTACTATGTTCTTAATGATTCAGGTCTTTAATGAGATAAGCTCGAGAGAGATGGAAGAGATCGATGTTTTCAAAGGCATACTCGACAACTATGTATTTGTGGTTGTTATTGGTGTAACAGTTTTTTTCCAGATTATAATCATCGAGTTCTTGGGCACATTTGCTAGCACTACACCTCTCACAATAATTCAATGGTTCTTCAGTATATTCGTTGGCTTCTTAGGCATGCCGATCGCTGCTGGTTTGAAGAAAATACCCGTTTGATCAATGCCGATAAAACCTTGTTTTTATAGAACAGAAGTTACTATTGACTTTCAAAATTTTTTCACTTTATTTTCTTTCCATTGTTGAGTAAGTTTGAGTTGATATAGGCTAAGGACAATTAATCTGCTCATCCAGTTTTTTTTTTTTTGCAATCGTTTGTTTCTTTGTTCTTGAAATTAATCCATATTAGAAAGAGAAAAAAAACACATGGACTGAAAAAGGACACAAGGGGTCATTAATAGGATTGGATATTCGGGTTATGCGTTTGGGTTCGTGTAAAATTCGATAGAGTTCATGTTTTTGGATTTAGAGATTTATTTTTAATTAAATAATTTGTCGGATTTGATTTCGATTCGGATAGAACTTTTCGGGTTCGAATTTTACCTATAAAACCTTATAAAAATTCAAAAATTCGGATTTTGATCTGGTTCGGTTTTGGATTCGGATCGATTTGTGTATGTTACACATACAAAACTAATATTTATCTGGTAAAATCTTCAAGTTACGGTATTTTTTCCTATGGATAGTTATGTATTTTTGAATATCTTAATAGGTTTTGAATTCAGATCAAATTTGGGTATAGGCTTTCGGCTTTAAAAATTTACATTTCAATATAATAATTTACTGGATTCAGATTCATATTCGGATAAAAAAAATTCGGATCACATTAAGGTCGGATGCTTGAATTCTATTTTTTTTTTTCCCGCCGGAGTGATTAAATAACACATAACCAGACTGTATTTTAGAAGGTCTATAAATAGTCACGTAGCTTTTCATTTTTTGGTGGAGCCTTCTTTCTGACAGCATTAAATAGATGCAAATCTCTGTGAATAAGCCCCTTTCAAACAGAACAAGAGGGACTTTCATAAAAAAATATAGAACTAGAGGGACTTCTAGAAAAAATCAGATACTTCCCATCACAAATCAGCTAAAATTTCCTTGATAATTTTGAAGATTTGGAAAAAAGACATAAGAGACTTAAGGGAGAAAATCACTGCAAAACTTTGCAACTATTATCCTTTTTTCTATCTTAAAAACATAATTTAATATTTAACTAAACAATTAACCAATAAAAATACAGCAAAATATTAATGGTTACAAAACTCAATAAATTCAATTTTTGCATAAAAATTTGAAAAAACAAATAAAATGAAACAAAACAAATCTCTAAACATATAATATAATGAAACATAAGGAGTATACAAGTAACCAGAGTTGTGATGGCTATAGGTTGCAAAACTAAGCAACTACAAATTTAAAACCCTTTTACCAAAAAAAAAAAAAAAGAAACTCCAAATTTAATTATCTTTGGTGAACCAAAATACTTATTGTCAAAACTAACCACAAGACTCTCTGCTCCACACAAAAATATGAGAACAGGGCCTACACAACGTGGAGCACCTAGTGAGAATGGTAAGTTCTATGGAGGACCTGGATGCTCTTCTCTTACTGGTCTTCTTTTTGAGAATGGTAAGTTCTATAAATATATATATATATATATATATATATATTTAAATCCATATAATTCTTAGTGACTTGTTTGAATTGGAAAAATATAATAAACAGGCCCTGTGACTTTAAAGATTGATCCTCACAATGAGGATTTCCCTTCCATGGTCTCTACTACATATTCATGGACAAAGGTAATACTTCCTCTGTTTCACTATATTATATTAGATGTTTTAGAGAATTTTTTTCTGTTTTGATTTATTTGATTTTCTCAAATTTTTATGTAAAAAAATTAAACTTACTTCACTTTTGTATCATTAAAATTTTGCAGTGTTTTATATTATTCGTTGAATTTTTTAAATTATGTTTTCAATGTAGAAAATAAACAAAAAGTATCTAATTTGTCGTAATTATTAAATCACGTACTTTTAACTAAAACATCAAATAATCTTAAACAGATCGAGTAATAAGTTTATTCATAAGTGAATCATAAGCACAGTTATCTAGGCGTCGATTGTTATTTGTGTGCTTGCGTACATTGAGTGTATATTTTTAAAACGAACTAACAACCTTAAACAGTATAAGAATTAATATTTTTGTAAATTTTCTTTTTGATAAAGAGCTTAATATTTTTTTGTTAATTGTAAATGTAAGTGCCTAACACGAACGGAAATTTTTTTCGGGGTTAATTATTCTCTCTTTTGTAATAACATTTGATAATATTGTTTCCTCATATTGGGAAAGCTAATCAAGGAGTGAGTTTTTTTTCTTTCCAAAAATGTGATTGTTTCTTTCCTATTTGGGGTATTTGGTCTCATTAAGACACAACCACATAAACAATCGATAATTTATTCTTTATATACTAGTACATACTACGTTGTGCATGGATCATTTTTCGCAGATGGTGAACGTATTATTCGTGGATCAGCCTGTTGGAACCGGCTTCTCCTACTAACGAACTCCAATTCTTGATCAAACCAGTAACACAATAGAGGTTGTGCGGATCCATGAGTTTCTTGAGAAGGTAAAATACTAATTTATTCTTGAATCATGTCTTTGTCCATACACATTTAATTAGTGTTTTTGTAAAAAAATTTTGATTTTTTGTACTTTGTTGTTGAGTAGTGGCTAGGTGAACATACTGAGTTTTTACCCAATCCTTTTTACGTCGGCGGAGACTCTTATTCCTGGATGATTGTTCCAGCTTTGGTTTCAAAAAATTTCAAAAGGTGTGGTTATTGTAATCATATAAATGATCAATCTTCAAAACCTTTTTAATTAATGTCTCGTTTTCTAGTCAATTATTTCTATAACTATATAAATACGATGATGCAGATAATTACTTGTGCTGCAAACCTCCAATAAATCTTCAGGTCATCGATACTTTCTGCTTCTTAATTAGATTATATATATGTACCTTGTTGAGCATTACAAATTGATTAGTTATATTTTCTTATCCAAAACAGGGTTATGTGCTTGGAAACCCAGTAACCGATCATGGCCTTTGATCATAACTATCGGATTCCATATGCTCACGGAATGGCATTAATCTCTGATGAACTCTACGAGGTATGAAATATATGCTATGTTTTGATATGAGACAAAGGGATTATATAGGCCGAAGATCCGAAATTTCTAGGTTTCCAAAAATTAAAAGCAATAAATTGTATGCAATTTGTTTTTTTGTTAATTTCCCTTTTTCTATAAGCAGTCGCTTAAGAGAACCTGCAAAGGAAGTTATGAAATGTGGATCCATTTGAAACTTATTCAAAAATTCCATAAGGTAAGTACACACTCTGAAGTTTGGTCAATGTTTTTTTTTTTTTGCTTGGTGATAAATATCATCACTAATTCAAACACTTTTTTTTTTTGTTTATTTACAGTGTAGTGACAGAATATATCAACAGCATATATTATTTCCAATATGCGGCGATGAAAGATCTCCACTTTGTTGGGTAAGTAATCCATCTCATTTTATTGAATTTAATCAGCTATTAACCATTGAAAAATATTATGAAGAACCAATAATAGCGTTTGACCAAAAAAAAAAAGAAGAACCAATAATAGTATTTTTATAGATTTTTATTCAAAATAGTATCATAATAATTTTTTTAAATTATTAGAAAATTTTGGAGCAAACTCGTAATCTTGTTTTTTTTTTTTTTATCATATATAACAGTTTTTATTTTTAATTTTTACTTTTAAAATTGTTGTGATATCCATTGTGGCCTAGTAGTTGGCGAACCCGCATTTAAACGGACCCCCAAAGTTGAAGCCCTAGACATCAATATAAAAACCCATTATATAACCCAAGTACCCAACATATATATATATATATTCATTTAATTTTTTTTGGTTAGAGGTATATATTCATTTAATTATGTGTAAGCATGTGGTAATTTTAATTAACGTATTTTAAATTAACTATCTTACTAAATACTAATGATTCATGAAAAAATACAATTTCCAAATATATTTTTTCATAGTTTTACAAACTTACTTATGCAGGTGTACAAAGAGTCGCTAGCTAATCATTGGGGCAACGACGAGAGAGTCCGTGAAGCTCTTCAAACGAAGCAGGTATGATATAAATTTGTTGAAAGTGTGATGGTAAAGGAAGTATTAATGTCAATAACGTTTAAAAAACTCGAAATAATCCGGAATATGAAAAAGAGAGTTATTACAAGCACTATATTAGTTTAGAGTGAGTACCTGAAAATTGACATATATCCAATTGTTAACTGTATATATATAGAACATTAAATTAATTACATTTAATTACTTGAAAAATCATTAAATTATAAATATATAAATAGTAGTATTAGAAATTACTCTTAGTAATTATAAAAGTATATATTTTTAAAGTATAGACATTAATTTTTTTTAAATATAATATAATTTTCTTTTTAGTGGGATTAACCATCATTTTAACAAAAAAGCCCCATCATTTTAACCATATTTTCTACAACTCAATCCTCTATATACAATTTACTCAAAAATAAAGGAAAATGAAATAGAGTTGGGTTTTGTTCCAACTCATTCCTCTATTTTTATTCTAAAAAAAATCCAAGTATAATAAATTTTTCATTTCAATGATATCATAATTTTATTGTATTTTTATTTAAATAAAATAAGTAAACAAAAAATACAATAAAATTATGATATCACTGAAATGAAAAATTTATTACATAAATAAAATTACTTACAAAACTTTAAAAAATAATAAACACAACAAAAGATAACATATTTTTAGCATAATCATTAGAGTTTCTCCCACAAATAATCAATTAACGCATTTTGAAATGTGAAATAAGATAAATGTTTACTTATATTATTTATGAACTAATAGAAAATAAATTAACTACAGTTAGTTAACTACATTACTAAAAATGTTTAATAATATTATTTAGGTATAAAATAAAAATATATAAAAATTAAAAGACTAATTTGTAAATAAACAAGTTTCACTTTATAATAGAATAATAAATATATTATTCCAAATATAAAGTGATATTTTCATTACTCTACTTTAGAGTAGATTATATAGTGGGGTTGGAGATGGTTTTACTTTATAATAGAGTTCAGGAGAGAAAATAGAATGAGATTGAAAACGCTCTTAGGCGGCCATGTACAATTGATAATCAATTTATAATGTTTTGGTTCATTTTTGTCTAGTTTTTTAAATTTCCCAATTACGTATAAGTATTTTTTTAAGTTTTGACTTCATAAACATATGCTTATCAAAGTGAGTATATTATGTATGGTAAATTGAATTGATTTAATGGGTGTACGTCTGTTGAGTTCTAGTGTGATCAATAATTTGAAAAAAATTATGAAATTTAGCACTGTTATTTCTCATATGGATATTTTATTTTCATCTATGATATTTTCTTAAGATTTTAGTTATGATATACTTCCTCCGTTTCACAAAGAGAGTAATTCTAACATTTTACACACAAATTAAAAAAAATATTATATTATACCTTTTACTAATACGCTAAATAAGTCCATCTCCCTAATTAATAAGCTCAAAGAGTAAGGATATATTTGAGAATTAGTTTAAAAATCTGCATTAAAAATACAAAACAATACTGTATGAAATAAAAATAAAACCTTAAAATGACTCTCTTTGTGTATATAATATTTTTTTTGTTTTTTTGAAAATATAGTTTGAGGTATGCATAATATATTTAAGCTTTGACATATTTAAATTTAATTAATTATGAAAAATGATGTTTTATATGTAATTGCATCTAATATATACTAGTTAAACCGTCTAAACTTGTTTAAAATCTTGATTAATTATTTTAGACCTTAGGTGCTGGATCGCCGCCTATTGAACACTACGGAAAAATATACAACATTAGTTTGTTAAAGATCGTTATACCTAATGAGATATATGGTAACAGGGAAGTATAGGGAAATGGGTTCGATGTACTGATATGGATTCTTATTAACAAGACATTATAAGCAGCGTTCCATATCATATGAATAACAGCCTCAACAGATACCGATCTCTTATCTATAGGTTTGAGTTAAAATTACTTTTTTCAATTACTAATTTTGTTCCTTGCAAAATTAGGAATTTACAAACTTATGCGGTTTCTGATAAACAGTGGTGATCACGATTTTGATGTACCTTTTCTTTCAACACAAGCTTGGATAAGATCTCTCAATTATCCTATTATTGATGATTGGAGGCCTTGGATAACAAACGATCAAATTGCGGGGTATATAACTTATATGTTTTTATGTTATCTTTTTAATTCATTTTGCTCAGTAGTACCATGAGTTCATTAGTCAAGGTAAAATCACTATTTGACTTTGTTTCTTTTGACAGATACACAAGGACCTATGCTAATAAAATGACATTTGCCACTGTCAAAGTTAGTCTTCCTTTTTCCCATTCTTAAGATTTTTATTACATAAATCACATTTTTTTTTCTTTCTCCTAACTGTTTGGAGGGTTTGATGATAGGGAGGTGGGCACACTGCAGAGTATAAACCAGAGGAGAGCTTTATAATGTTCCAAAGGTGGATAAGTGGTCAACCTCTATAGTCTATAATAAGAGATGCTGACATTTATCATTAATAATAAAAATATGTAGCATCAAATTTTATAATATCAATTAATTTAATAATGCACTTAAACTTCATTTGTTTGAGCTATTTAGAACATAATGAACAGGTGGACATGAGACGATCAATCCGATAAAAATAACGTACGTACCACATAAAATCTCGAGAGAGAGTTACATCTTGGCCAATCGGTTTAGCCTTTAAGCTCTCAATGGCATTTTGGCAAAAGTACATACCACATAAAACATAATATGTATGTGTAGTATGTAGACCCGCACAACGCGAAACAAATTTCTTTTAGTCAAACTGTATATGATATTCTGTATTTAGTTTGCTATAAAATTAACTAATTTTTTAAAAAAAACTTTAGACTAATCACCAAATTATCTCATATATATGACATGATATGCCATGAACTTAGCTGTTGCATAGAATTCCGTTTTACTTGATCCAAATTCTCAACACACTTTAGAACATTGCCGCGTTAACTCCTTCGTAGCATACGCCTAAAGAACAATTGAGGAAAATTTAAAAAAAATAGTTAATATTAATAACAAATAAAAGTAAAATCTTAAGATCAAATCGAATCCAAATTATAATTACTAATTGCTATTATCCTTGGTAACATCGCCAAATTAATAAAGTTAGTTTTTCAACCAAACCAATTATCCTATCGTGCTATATCACTTTAGGTATCGAACCCCAAGGACAATGTAATCAACACATTAAGACTATGGATCCAAACTTAATCTAAGGTAATAAAAAATGTTTAGTTTTGAAATCAAAATCCAAATAAGTAAATGAAACAGGAAAAATAGTTAAAATTGGTTTTAAGATTCAAATAAAAAAGTGAACTCTCAGGATAAAATAGGAGACTAAGACAATATATTGTTAGCTAATGGAGTTTCATTCTTCTACTTCAATGAGCTAATATTTCGATCTAAAATTATTCTTCCATTTCTATGGCATTAAACTCTTTTTTAATTACCTAATCATCAATAACTTCGCTAGCGATTAGGAGGTCAAAGAGTACAAGCTTAACTAACCACAAAACATCCTAATCAACTACTTCCGTAGGATAGGAATGAAAAACTCTTAATAATTTTGGTTCTGACATTTCATCGAAAACTTCCAGGCATGAAATTGCCTTGTCTTAAACTACCAAAATTTCTTGACTAGTTTAATCCCAATAACCATCATTAAAAATGATCTAACATATTTCAAACCTAAACTCCACTAATCAACTA
Organism: Cardamine chenopodiifolia; assembly: GCA_963922655.1. Classification (NCBI taxonomy): domain Eukaryota; kingdom Viridiplantae; phylum Streptophyta; class Magnoliopsida; order Brassicales; family Brassicaceae; genus Cardamine; species Cardamine chenopodiifolia. The sequence continues at coordinate 814,958 of OZ000486.1, forward strand.
CCTATCATCCTAGACAATATCTAGCTTTCCAAGACAGTCTCATGACGGGTTATATCGCGCCATTGACATGTTTTTGAAGGTAAACAAGAATCATCTTTGTCTTGATTCTTGATGTTAATGGTGTCCTTTGGTGTTTCATGGTTTAACTTGGGATTTTCAGGAACATTCGGGGATTAGCAAGAACGAGAAGAAGAGAATATGCGGATTAATGGATTGTAGAAAACTATCGGCGAAAGCGTGTGAACATGCGGTGCATAACGAACATTTGCCAATGCGGGTGATTGTGCAAGTCCTCTTCTTTGAGCAGATTAGAGCTAATGGCTCATCAACAGAAAACAGCACTCCAGAGCTAACCACTACGACTCTAAATACGGAGGATGATGAATGGGACCATGAGAAAGAGTTTTGATTGAATCTTTCTCATTTGTTTCTTCAGAACTACATCAACAGCTTTGAGTTCCGTTTGTGTTTTTCTTCTTCTTTTCTTTCTGAACTGCTGAAATATTTGGTCCTCAGTCCTGACTCCTGGACCTATGTAAATGGGTATTGAGTAATGGGCTTTGTGTGTGGCTTGAAGCCGCTTCATCTAGTATTTTAAAATGAGAAATAAAATCAGGGAAAAAACTTAGTGTTTATGTTTTTACTAACCAAACCAAAACAAAGTAACAAATCGATATCAAATTATAAATGATTTTTATAAAACCGATAAAACCATATATCATACAATAAAAACCAAAACTAAACTAAACTAAACCATAAACAGAATTGTCCATTCTAGCTGTTGACAAAATCCAGTTTTAGATTCTGATTTGTCCATTTTTGGAAAACGTTTTAAAACCCTATTTTTATATAATTCAGATATTCCGGATATTTGGCTTTGACAATTCAGAGCTGAGGTGATGAGGTGACCAACCGAATATCTTCCATCATATTAATCATCGACTTAAATTCAGAAACAAACTAATTCAACTTGTGTGTAAAGTTTTCTAAAGATGGATAGAATCCGGAAAACAACCAGTTACATAATTTCGGGCCCGTGTTCTCTCGATCGTGTTTACTTTTAGAATATATGTAGTTATTCTAATACATAGTGGATGAAGAGAGTTAAAACATAAAGTATAAACATAAAATAGTTACACTGTATTTTTGTTTCTAGGATAAATAAATTTATGATTTATTTGTATGCTCTATATAAAGAATTAAATCAATATATTAGTAATTTTTTGTCTAAATCTATTGGCTTTTTTTACGGATAAACAATTCATCTCAACATTGATATATTATAATAAAAGATTAATTTAAATAATTATATCTAAAGTTTTTATATATTAAGAAAAATATAAAATAAAAATATGTATGAGAAAAAAAAAGAGAATTAGTCTAGTTAATTGATAATATGAAATGGTCAAATACCAAAATAATTCAGTGATTGTGTTAGTTGTTCATTAATCATATAGGAGCATCTTCTACTAAAACGCATCTAGTTTTCAATCATTCACTTGGAGAGGCCCTTACAAGTAATGATTTTTTTTTAAATTACTCTCCCAACATATGCCGATTGTTTTGATCTTTCATTTCGTTTGTATTTCTATTACGTTTAACGGTTTTTTTTTTATCATAGATGAACAATTGATGTTACACTTTCAATTCTATATTGATGTTACATGTGGTACGTGATTTAAAAAAATAAATATCAAACGAGAGACGTTCTCGTGTTTCTTTTTGCAAATTACTCAAAAAAAAAAGTAGAATAACAAATTCCCCACAAACAAGGGATATTTCATCCAAGATTTTCTTATAAAAATATTACATTAAAAAAACCTATTACATCTTCTCAGCCTTCCAAAAGTTAAAGACATCTTAATCTGACATAAAAGTTAATTAATATTCCTTTTTAATACTACAGATTAATATTATTGTCATATTCGGTTAAAGAAATTAAAATTCCCTAGGGTCAACAAAAATTGAATCGCCAGGTGGCGACATAGTCCAGTCACCAACAGAACCATCACTGTAGTCTTCTCCAAGTCGTTTAATACACCACAAATCCTCGGCGCACGATAGCACTTTCCAATGTGGTATCCCTCGACGGAGCGGCTCTCCTCTGGCGACTTCTGCCGCCACAACACCGCATCCTCCTTCCTTCGCCAAATTATGCGCGTAACCACACAACGTCTTCACCATTTTATCCGCGTGTGGTCCTTCTCCGCCGATCCCATACATAAAATGCAGCCCAAACGGCCGGAAAACCGCTGGAATTGACGGAAGTTTCAAAAACGGTAGCGTTTTATCCACAATACGCGTCGTTTTAGCCAACACGCGCTTCAATCTTGACGCGCCACGAACTTCTAACTGAAACGAATCTTTACAATTCCACACGCTTAAAACCGCCCACGAATCGGGTGGATACTCTAAAAATTTAGCCGAACCGGGCCATGACCTGAACCCGGATCCATAGCCACTGCCACGTGGAACGGCCACGAATGTTCCAATCGAGAGTTTGTTAGTTAAAACAGAATCAATGTCTCGAGGAAAAAACTCGGTTGTACTAAACCGGAGTCGATATAGTAACTCAGCGTCAGACGGATCAAGCTTAACTACAGTAACCCGACGAGAAATGTTGACCCGGTGTGCGTAAACCGGATTAACCAAAATTGACGGTGTACGAAACTCGGAGTAACCACATTTTCCGGTAAAAAGATTAACAGAAGCGTGATTGTCGTTTTCAGTAGCAATATAAGAATATTCTGCACCGTTTTGACTAAACCAATCTTCTAATGCTTTCACGAGTTTAAACCCGATTCCTTGCCTCCTAAAGTAATTAAAACGTGATTAGGATTTACGTTTATTACTCGTGAATAAATGATTAGCGTAACGTTAATTACGTGAAACTAGCAACGTACCGATGAGTAGGAGAAACGCGGAGGCCCAAAATGTAAGCGAGTTTAGTGTAAATCGGTTTCGTAATAACGACGTCGTTTTGTGATTTATTTTGAGTTAAATCGAGCGTTTTGCTACTACTACCACATGTAACGGTTTTGATACATCCTCTAATCATCCCAACCAACTCCTTCTCCTCGGTACCGATCTCAGCCACCTGTTACAAATTACAATTTCCAAATTTTTACTTATTTTTTCATTAGTTAATAACTAAAACCAATGTGTATATATATATATATATCAACCGATTAGTTAGTTCATATGCTTCATTATTATTATTAACTATTTTTTCCTTTTTTAAACTATGAATACATGTATTTGATCCATAATCTCTTCCAATGCACGAAGTCATCCGTTGATAAAACCACGTTTTAAACATAAATCACCTCCATTTTTGTTAATAATACGACATTTAAACGTAAATCATCTCCTTTTTTTTTTATAATATCAGATTTTAAACGTAAATCATCCCTAATTTTTGTTGATAATATCACGTTTTAAACGTAAATTGTCCCTTTAAAATGGAGTTAAACTAATGACCTTATTATAAAAAAATTTTTGTGGAGAATCGATATTGGATAAAAAAAAAGAAACTAGCATACTCATGAGAGGAGTAACTAGTGACCTTATTATTATAAAAATAAAAAAAGTAACTTCGATTTAGGAGCCTTTCAAAAAAAAAAACTTCAATTTAGGAAAAAATAGCTTTATTTTTATCAATGTAGTTGTAATGCTAAATTTGTTAAAACAACAAAGACAAACTTTACATACTCATTAGAGTTTAATAAATAAATTTGAGAGAAGGCATAAAAATAATAGGAACTTGAACAAGAAAGTATAAAATAAGAAGAAACCCATTTTATATGCTTTTTGGAAGTTTGCGTTATAGTTAGTTGGATCATATATATCTGCTTCAGCATTATAGAAGAAAATGAAAAAAAAAAGAAGCCATAATTTGGAAAAAAAATAATTACAAAAATTTGTTCTTGTATAATAATTGAGGAGTTTGAGTAATTTACCAGCATGAGGTAATTAGGTGAATGTCGGACACGGCAAATTGGGTCACCTAAAAGATCGGTGAAGAGAGAAAGTTTTCCCGGAGAGCCAACTTCACACCGCCGTTCAACGTCTTCCACGGTGGCTAAGTCCTTACTCGGATCGTATTCTCTAACCTCCACAACCACCGTCATATTCTCTGGTTTTTTTTATCTATAATAACTAAAAACAGAGAAGACAGAAGTAGAGGATAGATAGAGAGACAGAGAGAAATGGGGGATTGAGAGCAAGTGTGTTGTAGTAGCTTAGGGTTTTTATATAGAGCAAAGGAGTGACTGTTGCAATAAAAAGTTAGCAGATTTTCCGAGGGCATAGGATTTTATATATATATATATATATATATAAATTGAATACTAAATAACGTGAGGTATAAGAAACGAACAGTGAAGCTATAAACACTTTTTTTTTGGCTTCACAAGCTAGATGAGGTTAGGATTTTGGAGTTTTTTTTATAATCTTATGTATAAAAAATAAAGGAATTCTTCAGTTTTTGACATCTCATCAAATTCTACGTTTAAGTAACAGATGCCTGAATTTTACTATGAAAAAGTAAATTAACAAAAAATAAGTAAAATAAAATATAAGTAAAACGTAAGTAAAATATAAAATACGGTTTAATATACTGTTGAGAAATCTTCCAAATAGTTTTATAATTGAAGAGAGTTAATAGGACATATATTCATTTTCCCGAACACTCTGTTTTTGGAATACATTAATTTATTTATTTAGTGAAATTTGCAGTAAATAAATGAACGAATCTACAAGAAATTGACATTCTGAGATTTACAGAAAAAGGAGTTTGGATTTGATCGGATCATTAGTTAGCATTTAGTAAAACAATATTCTAGTAATGAAGGGTTAAGTTATTCATACTTCTTTTCTCATTTAATTTTTTTTTTGTTAACTAGAAAGGGTTCGGATCTTTTAATCGGCGTAAAATATGTCTCCCACCGGGAATCAAATTAGGAGTGCAACATAACTAACCCATGCACTTAACCACTAGCCCAAAGCAACTAGTGATTTTTTCTCATTTAATTATTTATAATTAAATTATTTTAAACAATTGTTGAAAAGTTTTTTTTTTACGAATTTTATCAGGGTATTAGAGAAGAACTCAGTATGGAATTAGAATAAATTTAGTATAATAATTAAAAATAGTGCTTTGTCGATGCTATGATGTGAGAATATTAATGGGTGATTAAGACGAGCATTGATATCGAACTTGCGGAGAAAAGAGACGTGGAAAGTGGGAGTGAGAAGTGGAAATGGCGGCTTATGCTTCTCTCTCTTTCTATCTCTTTTCGTTTTCTGCTAAATCGTTAATTTTATTTATTCGTAATTATCCTTTTTTTTTATCTCGGTCATGAACGTATGTAAAATTGTATAGTACCTCTAATCATTTGCTGTCCAAGCCCAAGTTACTTGTACTCGTATCATTGTTACTGACACGGCATCGTAAATGAGCAGTTATGTTAATCAAAGATATATTAATACGAAAGAAGATACATAACTTTTTTTGTGTTAAAAAGAAGATGCACAACTTAACTAGATTAGTTTTTTTTCAAGCAGGTTACTTTTGTTTTATAGTAATACATATCATTATTCTACTTTTAAACATTAAGATTTTCATGTTGATAAAAAATAAGTTAGCATTTTTTAATGAGTCAAAATACTATTTTAATGATCTTATCTGTATGTATATATATCATATATGGTCTGAACTTGTAATATAGTGATGAGGTTTTTAACATGTTACGTATACGATAATTATGTTTTTTGTAAAAAATATTTATATTTAAAAGAAAATCAGAGAATTTGAATTTTTTTTACAATATAAAAATTTTACAGAAAACACAATCATCGTATATTCTATATGTTTTTTTCACATTATATCAAATATATTATTTGTCAAATTTTAAGATGGCAAAGTAATTTTTTTGTGTATTTAAAATTACTCTTTTAAATAGTTGAAAATGTTTGAAAACATATTTATAAAATTCATAATATATATGTCCATTACAATTACTTTGAATCTGATGAATACTTTGAATCTCCTGATTATAATGATTCAGCAATTTCGTCGTAATTTTTTTCATCCGCTTCTACTGGTAATTCTTCAACTTGAGGATCCTCAGCATTGAATAGAGATAGTTGTGAAAATGAGGCTTGTGTTTGAGTTGGCATGGAAGTAAAAGGTTGTTGTAATGGTTCATCGTAAATTGGACCTTACATTTGACTCCGAGAAATGATTTGTGTAACTGAAATCCATGGATCATTGACACCGACGATGCGTAGAAACGGTAAGTAATAAACTTGGTCTGCTTGCAATGCGAGGATGAATGAATCATACTTGCCCAACCTCCTATTTGAGTTGATTTGAGTAACTCCAAACTTTGTTATTTTGATCCCTTGACCATAAGTAAGATCATACCTCTCGCATTTGAACATTATACACTTCGGATTGACGAGATTTGGGTACTCAACCTCTATGATGTCAGTAATTTCACCATAATAGTCCACACCAGGTGTCATCACCACCAAACTATAGTTCACTATCTTTCGGATTCTTGTAGTTGATTTTCGACCAAGATATATCCTCAGATACAATACATTGGTGAAGACACGACATGTAATAGTGGACTTTCTACTATCTCTTCAAACCAAGTTGGAAACCGTTATTCCTGTGCGACACCAGAATTCACTTACCGTAATTATTAATGTTATAGTCTAGCCATTAAATATGTGATGCAAACCATTTTTTTATAAAATGGAATTAGAGTTACATAGTAATTTAGCCAATTTGCAAAAAGTGATTATTTCATGTTCAGAGCTCATATCTTCGTGTCCTTCATGAGCTTAGTCGGCGAATATACTACGAAAACATAAAATGTACAACTAACATAATCATAAACCATACATAATAAAATATATGAAATTTGGTTAACTTCTTGCTCTGTTAACCAAAATTTTTTACGTTTTCCACTTAGCTTCTCGATTTCTTGAAATATAGTAAACACATAAGTGTAATAAACAAGCATCTCATCACCATCATTATATCTTACCGGTTTTTTTGCCTTTGTTTGGACGTTCAGAGCAAAGTAGTACGAGAGAAATTTGTTGTTTCCTCATTTAGACATTTTGTGATAATAAATCCTTCAACTTTGCTTAAGTTTTTCATTTTCTTTTTTAGGTGAAACATGTACCTATCAAACAAATACATCCATATGTATTGAACATGTCCACCAAGAACAACTTCATGGGGCAAATGAATAAGTAGATGCTCCATCATATAAAAATGAGGGTGGAAATATTTTCTCAAGATTGTAAATGATGACAAAAATATTCTCCTGTAGAGTACGTAGCAAACTCTCCTTCAATGATCTGGAGCACAGATCTTTGAAAAGGCCTCAATAGCTGAAGAAAACACTTATGTTAATATTGAAGATACTAAACAAATTTTGAGAAGTAAAATTAAATATAAAACTTGAAAATGTACCTTATATTGATTCATGGACATTATGGGAGGAGCTCTGCAAATACAAATAAGAATAGTCGTTGCATAATGACTTGACAATCATGAATTTTTAACCCACACAGCCTTCCTGATGTATCATCAACGCAATTACTCAAATTAGAAACATATTCATCAGAAAACTTAACTGAATCTTGAATCCACTAAAAAGGTTATTTTCTAAGTTGGGATGAGCCTAAAAATAGGAACTTGATCTCTACCAATTTCCACATGCAATTCCTCACGCCCACAAACTATTGGTAGATCTAACATTTACTTCAAATTATCCTTCGTTTTCCCTTGCACATTCAACACAGTATTAATGATGTTATCGAAAAAGTTATTTTCGATATGCATAACATCAAGATTATGTCTGAGAAGATGATATTTTCAATAGGGTAATTCCCAAAAAAATATTATTCTTATGCCAATTATGTTCCTCCCAATAACCATCAATTCGATAATGTCCATTACCACCACATTCTTCAGTTTCAACAATATAGAAGTATGAAAACTGCTGCAAAAGATAGTTACCATCATACGATGGAGGTGGACCATTACAACCAACTTTGTTTCTCGAAAACAACCGTATGTTTTGGCGGAAATGATGATTACTCATTAGAAAACGTCGATGGCAGTCAAACCAACACGATTTCCTTCCAATCTATAACCAAAATGCATTAGTATTATCTTGAAAATGAGGACACGATAACCTTCCATAAGCTGAAAAATTGCTGATTGTCCACATCAATACAACACGCATAGTAAAACTCTTTTTCATTAACACATCATACACATGAACTTCTTCATGCCACAACATCTGTAACTCTGAAATGTACAGCTTTAGAAACACATCAAGAGCTCTTTGGGGATACTTTGGACTTGACATAAGTATTGTGAGAAACATAAACTCTCTTTTCATACAGAGATTTGGAGGTAGATTATATAAAGTGACAGTGATTGAGAAAAGTGAAAATTTCTACCCTCTCTTTCCAAATAGATTAAAACCATTTGTGCATAAACCAAGGTAGATATTCTTCATTTGACTTGCAAAATCTTGGTACAAATACCAGAAATATTTCTAAGCTTCAGAATGTGATAGATATGAAATATCACCGGTAAGAGGATGTTCTCCCCGCTGCAATTTTCTCTAACTGATATAACTATTTCAGTTTATCTGTAATTGGTAAGTACCACATTCGATGATAAGGAATTCAAGTCTGCCATATGGAAACTTAGAATCTATCTTGACTACCAAATCTGCAAGCTTCCAAATTTGCATATTCTCTCCAAAATATTATGCAGTTATCTCGACAGACATCAATAATTTGATATGGTTACCCCAACCCAGTTACCAACTTCTAGATTGCATAATACAAACGCGGTGCAAGATTTTCTTCTAGGAGATAGTCGCAGAAAAAGTCGGCAAATCCACACATTCTTCACTTAGATTGAAATTTGTTTTGATTCTCATCATCCTAATTGCTGCCGGTAATTGAGAATGACCATTTTCAACCATTATATATTGGATGTTTAGAAGCATCCAACATCTCAAAAAATCTTCTCGACTCAGGGTTTGACTTTTCAACAACATTAGAAGTTTCTATAATTTTCGGATACACATCTCTAACCTTCCGCTCTACATTATCGTCATGTGTAATTCTGGTAGTACCTTCATCCACAAATCTATCATTATTTTCTTGTTTTATCCTTCTTCCTCTACGACTAGTACTCGACATATCTACAAAATCTTCTCCATGTGATAACCATATATAATATCCAGGCGTAAATTCCCTATGATGTAAATGCCTCCAAACTAAATCTATTTTAACAAACTTTTCATTTGCGCATTTTACGCAAGGACAAGTTGATATACCTTGCTTGCTTAATTTTTTTATTAGTTACGAACTCCATGAATTGAGGAAGTCCAACTTTATACTCTTCTCGTATTTTTCTTGTATCTTAATCAATCTGCTTATAAATCTATTCTCTAATACAATAAATTGGGTGAGATGTCATTATAAGTTTAAAGAGATTTTTTGTGTGTGGTTTGTAAATAAAATGAGATTGAGTTATATAAAAGTGATTTGGTCAGAATTTGTCAGAAATTCACAACGTATATAATTCAAACGACTATAAATTTCTAATCAATTTCTTACTAATTTGAATATAGTGGTCGAAAAATATAAATTATCATTGAAATATTTCTGATCAAATTCTAACTAATATTGGTCAAAAATTGATTGGAATACTTGACATGTTAAAAGTAACAATTATCCAACCTAGGTCCGATGACGGTCCAACAAAACTTTCAAACTAAATTTTGACTAACAATATATTCTCAGAAAATTCCAACTAATTTCTGATTAAATTTCATTTCATCAGAATATGGTCAGAATTTCATCAAAACTTTTCCAATCACAATAATTAGTTGGAAAAGTTAGTCAGAAATTAAAGTGTAAGAAAACGTCACCATATACATAAACAATATAATCAAAAGTTCGTTCGAATTTTCATATTTTGAAACCGACAAGAAAAACTTCATGACTTAAATAAAGATATCTATCACGACAACATTTTAGTTGGCAATATAAAACAATTGATATGTTCGACTCATTAACTAGTTGAAAAATTCTTCTTTTATAAAGGGGAGCCAAAGTTAATAAAGTCTGGCTACTCCAATCACACAATTAATCAGTTTTAAAATTCTCTTGGTAATATTCACCTCTTAAAATCGGATCAGCATGATAGAATTAATCGAGAATTATTAGCAAAACAAAATCGAATAATGAATATATCGTAGGAAAGTGCGTTTGGCATGGCCCCGCTTGTTTCCATAACAATCTTAAGCCTTTTAAATCAAACTCTTCTAAAAGTTCAATTAAATTAGCAAGTGGTGTCACTAACAACCTAACTATTCTGTCAAATTTCAAAATAAGTATGTCGCCCTACTTAGGCAATTAATGTATATTATATAGATGCTTAAGACATAAACAATTGGATTAGATTATATTTTATCCGTCTATTCATGGGATCAAGAATACTTTTACCCGAAAGGACTGTCTAATCGAATAGGCTGCGGATCTCGGCCACCATTTATTTTAATTATAAGATACAATTTATTCTAATATTCGTCACATATTATTTACTGTGAATATCATTAGTCAAAACGTGTATTTCGAACCAAGCAGGAGTTGAGAGGTATAAATGAAAAATAGTCTCTAATCCTAGCGTTACCATCTAACAAATGAGCAAAACGTTCTAGGTTTGTGTAACGGAAGAAACTTGAAAACGATGAAAGTAACTTCTAAAATACCACAAAAGAATCAAGTAGGGTTTAAAAGGCAGACTATTCTGAAAACGGAAGCCGTCCAAATATTAGTTCGTGGGTATTTCATACACATTCTAAAAATTGTGAACCCATTGAAAGAGAAATAATTTATTCATATTTGATATGCATATTTGAAAAATCTTTTCAATATTATCAGAAGTTTATAATAACTGCTTCCATAGTTGATTTCAAGTACAATTTTTTTTAACCACAAATGTTCAAAATGCAAATATTATCTTCCTTTAAGAATAATTACCGTTTAAGTTTTTTTATATGATTAAGAAGTTCTGGATATATATATGTTAGAGCATATGTTAAGTCTTATGTTAAGAGTTATTTGAACCGGTGACTTCTACGCTTTACCCTTGATATGTTTTCCAATAGATCTAATGATACTTGCTCCAAATGTTAATTTTGTATACGATAATATGTGTGCTATATTAGTTTTATTCTAATCAAAGTTAGTATTTCCCGTATAAAATGCAACCATCTCAATTTGAATACGACGTCATCTATAGTAAATGATTTAAATGACAACATTGCTTACGTCGTAGGATTCACAATAAACAAAAGAGAGACGAAGAAAGGCACAACGCAAATATAGCCGTGCGTAGTTTTTTTTGTTTTTTTTGTTAAAAAGCTTAGCCGTGCGTAGTTTAGAGTATATTCTCTAGTCTGGTTTTGAATTTTTTTAGATAAAAAACAGTAAAACTAAACTAAAATTTGGTTTCGGTCTTCAAATATTTTTTTTGGGGCAGATTGTAAATATCATTGAAAAATGAAGTGTTTAGGTGTTACAAATTGTGAAAACAAAATGCTTCACCTAGAGATTGGTTCCATGGCCAATAAAGAGAAAAAAAAACATGAAAGCAAATTCAATGGGTACTCCATCGACATCTTAGCTTGGAAGCATCGACATCAATTAGTAGCGATACAAGGCTGAAGCAACTTTTTCGGGGGCGCGTGTGTTTCACGTGAGTGTGTGGTTTTGGTAGGTTCGTTTCTGATCCTTTGTTCCGAGCAACTTTTTTTCTTTCAAATATAATTTCTTAACTCAGTTTAGATTGAACTGAGTCGGTTTAACGGCATAATACACTTTTCATATGTTGATGTATAGATATATGATATTTCATTCGTGTTTGGGTTGCCTAATATAAAATCCATGAGACTAACATATAGATAAGTTAAGATTTTTAAAATTTTCAAATTTGGCAAACATCTGGAATAATTAGTAAATTACAACTTTATTGTACCGCAACTGGCGACGAGACGATGAGGAGGTTTCTTAAAACAACATAAACCATGCATGGACCACATCGTATGACTCAAAATGTCAAGTAATTAGCAGACAGGTTAGTGTTTTCCGGTCAAATTTGTAGAATTCAAACATATATATCATTTAATGTTTATGATTCTTAATTATTATATGTTTATTTGTACCTATGCTTAACTGTAACGAATAAAAAAGATGCAAATTCCTCGACAAATTCCTCGAGAACATCATTGAAACGATCTTGATTTATGTCCAATTTCTTTGTAATAATATTAGTTTGACGATCCGTACGTAGTGTAGGTAGTGCAGTACATCTTTGTAAATTTACCTCTCATGACGTTTTTTTTTTAATTACGATAACTATGATTCATCTTTTTATGACTACAAGTCGTTGAATTACAAAGATCCAAAGTCATTTGTGTTTATCGTCAAAATTCATTTTCTTACATCGGCTAGTAACGAATTAGTGGACCATCAAAAGTGTTTTTTTTTTCCCGCTATTACATTATTATTAAAAATATTTGATAATATTCGAGTACTTACAATATATGCAATTACATTGAAAATTTTTTTTAAACAAAGATTACACGAAACAAAATTTTCACAACGAACAATTTTATATTGCATATATAACATTCATATTTTTCCGGCGAGATTCAAGATCACGAGGAACGACTCTTTATACAACACTCTAAAACTTATAATCAACTGTTGTAAAGAATTGCATTCTCTAAAAATCTAAACTTTTATCCCAAAAGTAATCCATATAAAAAATGTGTACAATATGCAATATCACCCTGCAACAATGACAAGAATATAACGAATTGATTTTTGGCCAGTCGCACTAATGTTAGTTGGGTTTAGTTAATAGTTATGAACTTTTCCATATTTTTGTTTTCTAACTGCAGTATCAAATTAATCTGTGTATTCTTTTCTTTTTTTGTCAAAGAGTATCAAATCTATATATTACATCCTAGTTAATTTTAGAAAATAGATTTGTTGGCAACAACATGTACTATATAAATTTATAAAATATAATTAGGGAGTTCTCTCTCTATCTAGAGTGTATATCTAAACAAACTATTTTTTTGAAATTAAAAAATAAAATATTCATTAAATTCATGTTTATTTATATTTATTGAATAATTTTAACAATATTTATAAAACAAAAAATTAAGTAAATTGGGTAACAATTAAAAAATTAAAGTGATAAATTAATTTAATAAGAATAAAATAAGATTATAATGTTATTTTGATAAAAATAATTATTTAAATAATACATTTAACAAAAAAATAAACTAATAAGAAGATAAAAATAAGAGATAAATAATCAAAACGTTGAAACGAGGTAACAAATTGAGTGCGAAAAAAATAGATAGCAAATATAGTTAACTTTTTCCGAAGGATATTAAAAATCTACACATATTATCTCTGGAATATATGTGGTTTTATATTTTTTTTTGTTTTTAGATATAATACACAAAATATGGAAAATGAATGACAATTTAGAAGTTACAGTTAAATTTTTCTGAAAACATATATTTAAAAAAATAAATTAAAGTGTTATAATTTTTGTATTTTAAATAAAAAAATTCTAAAATTTTACACTAAAAATAACAATTAAAGAATCGGTAAATACAAAATTTATATAGTGCACAATATAGCACCTAAATAGGGGTGGATGATACATAATCTTCCTAACAAATCATGAGAAATGTGGTTTTATTTACACTATATTCCAGGAAAATATATGTTTGAAGATATTATTTGAATCGGATTATTTTAACCTTAAAATATGGTAATATGAGAAATAAATATTTGGGGACATATGGAAACACAATACACATACACAATTAAATTTTTGATTTATTTATTTGAAGATTTAACGGAAAATAAACAAAAATACATATAACAATGAAACACTTGAAAATGAAAAGAAAAATGAAAATTATCACGAAATATAATATGAAATCTGTTGCTTGGGTTAATTTCTAGTCCACAATGTGGTGCAGTAATAATAGTAATACTGGCACAACCATTAAATTATATGTTTTAGTGTTTGCTATATATATATATATATATAAATTAATAATTAGTAGTAATATATTTAAGATGGACTTTCAAATTTTGTATTCGCATAGTATGTTCATTTTCACAGAACTTAATGCATTCTTATATGAAAAAAAATGGTGAACGAGATCGAGATGGTTTACCAAGACATAAAGGCACCAACACAAAATACAGATTATATATATATATATATATATTATCAATATATGAATATTTGCTACAAAGAGCACCTGAGATGACACTTGGACAATGAGACCTTCAAAATTTGACTATAAAAGAATTTGACAACTTTAACAAAAAAGAATAAAATTTGACTAGAAAGTAGAAACTGGTACATCATAATATCCCACCATATATATATACACGAGTGTAATACAGTATATTTAAACTTTTTGAGTATATTTTATACGTACAATACATCCTACATGGCTACAAACTAACTCGGAAACAAACAAATCTATATGAATGTGATTATGTGAATTAAAGAATGGTGCCCGCGATTACGACATGGAAATCTTAATGAGATATCAATTTATGTATACACAAAATAAAGAGCATCGAGGATGTTGCCTACGATCCATTAGCCATGTGATCATAATTGATTGTTAACCTATTATTTCACTTAACAAAGTAATTAGATACTAAACCCTAATCTTTCTACCTTAATTTATCGGGTAATTTATTCAGCACTTCACAACGAGTAGGAGGCCAAGCCACGAGCTAAAGTTTACCAACTTAATTAGAAGAAGACTAGTTGGTGAAATGACAAAAATGCCCCTAATATGTTTCTTACTTTCTTTCTTGTAAAAATGAGGCCCAGCTGTGAATGTTGGAGGGGTACAAAGCGACGAGGGAGAGAGAGAGAAAATCGTGAGGTCGTGTAGGAGAACGTAACGAGATTAGTTGCTAAGGTTATGTCCAATCACTGTATAGATCTGATATAAATGCGGTATTTTCCATAGTTTTATGAAAATATGAAATCCCGTAAAAATGGTTGGAAAGTAGATGAATTTTTATTGACTTATAATTGTCAACGTATTATTTCGATCTGTGTTTGTGTTGGTCAATTTGAGAGTAAACCAAAGGTTTATGGAAGCTTTAAAAACCAAAGGTTTGAGATATGTCAATGTGGTATCTATCAATTGTTTTCCGACATTTAAAATATGAACAATTCGGAAAACAATGGTAACAGATGAAATTAAATAAATTATAAGTTTAATCATGTATTGGACTAGCTTTTAAGGATGGACATAAAAACATTCAAAAACAAAAAAAACTGAACCAAACTAAACCCAATAGTTAAACCAAAATCAACCCAAAAATTATTTATAACCGTTTGGATTAATATTATAAATTCCAAAATCCAAAACCGAGCCAAAACTGTGTTTTATGCAACCACACCAAACCATATCGAAGAACCAAAATTCATTAATTTATATATTTTTTTAGTTATATATATATATGTATTATACTATAGATATAATCATAATATTATATAAATAATTATTATTTATATTTTAAAACTGTTTTTTTTTTTAATTATAACGAAATCAAACCCAACAAAAGTCATGCCAAACCAAACCAAAACCAAATCATATTTTGTTAAAGAAAACCAAATCAAATTACAAATGATTTATATGATTTTAAGTTTACAAAATTGAAGAAATCGATCCGAAACTAAATCTTAAATTGAACTGTTTTCCCTACTCATTATTTTTATTGTCAACGATTACGATGTATAGTTTGTGCATGTCGAATTGATAGCACAAGCTTTAAAAACTCCATGGTACGTTAAAAACAGTGAACCTCTATTTTCCATTGAATGATGTTTTAAAAGCAAATTGAAATCATTATTGCAATAATGTGCTAGATATTTTTTCCCGAAAATTTTAATTTTTTTACAACAAATATTTCTAGCCGTCGTCCTCAAATATAGACGTCCACTGAATAATTATAAACTTTTTGAAAATTCTATTTTTGTTGTGTATAAATCAAGAAAACTAAACTATTCATTCACAAGAAAAAATTAGATAACTGCAATTAGTAAAAAGGTTAGCTAAAGTCATACAGCTACATATATATCTTATTGCATTGACTTCAGTGAAGACCAATCTTATTTAAAGAACACCAACCGTGTTCCCCCAACAAGTTTTTGAAGATGTACTGATATTGAATATCATACAATAATTAGTTTTTGGAAACCATTTGCTACTAACCAACAACTAGTGGTTCAGATTTTTCATGTGAAGTTACGTCAAAAATCTAGCCATTTCATCAATGATAATTGTTTTTTCTCTACATGTTTCTTTATGCAACAGTAATTAATTTTAACCCGAAACTCTTCGTTAAATAAAAATAATTTAAAAATTTTGTACAATGTATTTTTACGATTGAATATAAAATAGTACAAAATATTTATGTGTCATAAACTCTAAAATAGTAGCTAGTGCCAAACCATTTAATTTGCACGTGTTTATGTGTGATAAAAAATATGATACTTCTTCTATTTTAAAATAAATGTAGTTTTATATATTTTCACACATATTAAATATTAAGAAATCTATTAAATTTTATGTTTTACTTTTCATTAATATAGTTTATTAATTTTTTATTGGTCAATATATTAATACATGAGAGATAAAATTGAAATTATTATTAATATTTGGCTTAAAATTTTAAAACGATACTTATTTTAAAACAAAAATATATAATTTATGATATTTTTTAAAAATATGTTATTTATGATATAAAACAAAAAATCAATCATAAAAAGATACTTATTTAAAAACGGAAGGAATAATAAAATTAAAATTGTTTCATAAAAAAGCTAAACATGATATTTATGGTGAGGGTAGATTCCGACACATAGACTAAGGCCTTCGCTCGTCCGGATCCCCGAGATTATGCACCTTGTCCCTGCTGCCCTACGCCTTTGATTGACTCATTAATCTTGTGTCTATATATTTATATGAAATTATAGCTTCTTTTTTGTTAATATATGAATCTTATAGTTATTTATGACTTACGAGTGTCACAAGATCCAGTTTTGGTTCAGATCTTTTAGATTTTCGGTTTACAGATATTAGTATAGAAAGTAAAATTTGATAAAATATTTTGATGATTTGTTACGATTTTGGTTTGAGTTCATCAAAGTACGATTTTAACAGTTTTTTCTTTTCTTTTTCAGTTTGATTCAAATTAGGATTCAGTTTTCAAGATATAGAAAAACAAATTATATCACTCATATTAAAATATGGTTTAGTTTTTGCATTTATGGTCTCGTTATGATCAGATTATGTTGAAACAGTTGATCGGGATTTAACAATCCTAGTTACTAACTTACTATACCTAAGCTTTTTATCAAAAAAAAAAAAAAACGTACTGTACCCCTTCATGTACGCATATTGTTTATATATAACTGTACTTTTTGTTCTGTATATTAAGAAATGAGTGGTGGCAATGTCTCCAGACTCGAGTACTAAATATTTCTACTATACTATTTATGTCTATTTTTATTTTGTCAAATTTCAACATATATTTTCTCGTAATTTTATAACTGAGAGCTATGTGGTGGGGCGATAAAGACGATACGCAAAGCGAACTAGTGGATAGGAACAAGAGACAAACAAAAGGGCATTAAATAGATGCGACAAAACTTTTTGATAGGGTGGAAGACATGTATTTAACTTGGGATCCCATTTAAATACTATCATAGAAATTTATATTTCTCATTGAATGTTATTTTTATATTTTTCATAAAAATTTTAAAACTTTTAATTATATAAATTTTCTTTTCTTTAGTGTACGATTAGTGAGATGATATTGACTTAAATTCAAATGTTTTAGCTTTGCATAGAAGGTAAATTATAATTTTTGTCTAAAAACCATATTGAAAATGTAAAATGATGTCATTCTTTATTCGTTATTTCTATTTTTTGTTTTTATCGGTTTTGTTGCGTATAGTTTTCGATCTCTCTAATTTCTTTGAATTGTCTTTATATCGGTTTTGTGAATTATAAGAAAATCGATCTCTGTTTGGTCAAGATGACAAAATTAATCGCTCGACTAAAAGGTCCTTTAGAAAAAAAAAAATCATGAACACTTGTTTCCCTCGAGTGATTCAGCTAAGATAAAGGCTGTATACATATTGTACATATATAAGGATGATAAAAAGAGAGAAACATGGAAGTGAGACATGGAGCGTTGTCTACTGCTAATGAGAATGAGGTCATCATTGCCTCTTCCATTTCATCACCCTCGTCTTGTCAAATCAAAGCCACATTATCGGCATCATCACCAGCACCATGATTCACACACGTCGATCCCATGCATGGCAGTCACCAGCACCATGATTTACACACATCGATCCCATGCATGGAAGACATAAGAAGAATAACTCATTTAGTTAACCTTTGTTCACTACAAGAAAATATAAACTTAACAACGGTTGAAATCGTTGTTAATAACGATTTACAACGTCTTTACGACGAATTCTAAATCGTTGTTAACAGTTCGTAATAGACAATTCGTCGTAACAGTTAATGAAGAACAAAGTTCTTCGTAAATTTATTATAAAATGTATTCATCGTAATTCGACGTACACACAATTACGTTAAAGTAAATCATTGTAAACTAGTCATTAATATGTCGACGTTACTTTAAACGTTGTAAAGTCGTTAAGATTAACGATGGATTAACGATGCATATCTTAACGACGGATTATCGACACATATTTTATTAGAGGTTGGTCGTAAACTTTACGAAGAATTAACGACGTCTTGAATATATATTAATATTAATTGTGTAATATATTAAATATTAGTTAAAATTATAAATAAATAAATTTTGAAATAAAATAAAAATTAAAAACAAAATATTATATATAAAAAGTTTATACAATAAATATTAAAAAGTCTAATTGTTTACATTAATATCATCAAAAAGATCAGCTTCAACGGCTCCACTCTCCAACTTGCTCTCTTCCCGAGTTTGTTGTGTTGGTTGTCTTAAATGCTGCGGTCAAATAGCCTTCCACTTGCATCCAATGCCTTAGATAATTTCCGATTATTCGCCGCCAAAATGTCAAATAAGCTATCCATTCCTTCAACTTGACTTTTTGTTGTTTCTTGCGAAGACCGTAAGATGAAATCTTGGCATTTGCAGCTGCTATATCGGACCGGAGCTGTACGGGATCATCCTCCAATCTACACGCATATGAAGAAATGGCTATCGAGACATCTTGAACCTATCACATGCTTAAAACCCGTCATTTTTTCGGAGAAAGTTAATGAACAAATTAAATGACACAAAATGAATTATCAGTTAAAAGATATACATTAAAAATGAATTTTATATCTCTTCAAAAGTCTTGTCGAGTTTGAATGTACTCAAATCTACTGAAATACCATCTTTTCACAAAGTTGAGTCTGACGCTCTATGATCTTTGCATTGACCTTGTGGATTCTTTAGATTTGGCATCCACATAAACTCCGTTCTTCTTTTTGTGAGCATTCTCAAACAACCTCGCAAAAGACGGAAGTTCCCCTCCATTAATCTATAAAACAAAATCATAAAAGAATAATTAAATAGTTCTAATATAATAAAAAAAACTAATTAAATGTGGAAAAACATAAAATGTGTAAATGTACATACCATATGTAACCAGACACCCGCAAAAAGTATCTGTCCGGATGTATGAAGGGTAAGCAAGTGTTCGTCTAGATCTTTTTTTCAGATGAGAGGTCGAACACTTGGCGGAAACTCTAACCAAATGCGGATTAATCCATTAGCGTACAAGTCCATCCCATACAACTTGGGTCAGAAATGTGGATTTTGCTTCGTCACTTTTGAGTTGCCAGAGTTCCTTTCAGTCGGAGACGGTGTTAGCAAGTCGCTTCATCGCCTTGGCATTGAATTCTTCCTTCCCCCTCTGGTTGATTGGCATTGAATTCTTCCTTCCCCCTCTGGTTGATGGCAAGCTCCCATCTCCATTTTTGCTGAAAAACAAATAGTTAGTAATAAAATTATAAATATATAACATAATTAATAGATAAAAAGGCAATAATAAAGTATACCGCAATGCATTTGAACCATTTTTTTTTATGTGATCCGGTGTGAGAGACCAATTCGGATGAGGCTCACTGAAATAGTTTTTGATGGTGTCGGAGACGCTACGTCCGACCTTTGAATGCACACCAAACCTTAAAAGGTATTTAAATTTTTGAAGTTAATAAAAATTGTAGTAGATATATATGTAATTTATGAAAACAACTAAGTAAATGATTATTTTTAAAATACAGTCCATAATTGTTCGGAGGCCGATTGAGATCCAACCTCGACAAATCCTCTCATCCCACTTGTATAAGGAGATTCTCCATCGTATAATTAGCGTATGTAATATCGGGCAAAAATAAGAAACCATCCTGCATGTAGTGGAGGCAGAAGCGGAGGTGATGGTGTAGATATCCCAATCGGTGATATCGATTTCGCACGAGTCTCCAGAATCATCTCCCTAGCGGAAGAAGACGGTATCTCTTTAGCGAAAGAAGATGGTATCTCCCTATTCGATCCCGATCTAGTATTAAGATATCCTCCTAATCACATGTTTTCTTGTAGTGATTTTAACATGTCTTAACCATGTTTTCTGATGTAATATACGGAACATGATGATCGTGAACATTAGCATTAATTTACGTGTCAATTAGAAAATAAGACGAAATGTATAGAGACAACTAATAATGTAGGGTAAGAAAGGTACCACGTTAATAATATAAATATTACCCTAATTAATTTTCTTATCCACCGACGTCGAGAAACAAATATTAAATGATTTTAATAATAATGAATTTGATTACCAAAGAATTTTTTACAGAAACTTCAGCGAAACCATTAGTTTCATAAGAACATTATCATTGGGATTTTTTCACTTAGAGAATCTCTAATAAAATTAAAATTAAAAATTAAAAAATGAAGAGAAAGAGTAGAATAGTCTCTAGACTATATCTACAGTTGTCCTTTATTTATTGTTAAAACTTTACTAATAAAAAACATTAAATAATTAATTTATACAAAAATATTATTATTTTATTAGATACTCACTTGTGTTTTTACCCGATGGAATTCTCTAAAATTCAAAAAAATAATATAAAAGGCCTATAGATGAAACATATCGATATTTGTAAGGGAGAGCAGATCACTCGTGGGCGAACCACTCTTGAGGCAGACTTGATCCAATATTATGTTTTCCAATATGCATTCCGGCTATAACCAAACAAGTTCATGACTTCATATGTGTGTTTATATGTATCCAACACCATACACTTATCGGAATATATATGCACATACACACATTACACATATAGTACATATAAATATGTGAACGTATTGATTCATCAGAAGTTGGTCTAAATAATAAACTTGAAAAAGTTTGGTAAACATTTGTCTAAACTAGGCCTAGTCTAAACAATTAGTAACGGTTAAAAATGTGTCTTTTTAGGGTGTGATTGGTAACATGAGTTATCATGTGTTTAGATTGAGTTACGAACATAACTGACAATTACATCAAGAATGTCACCAATCATGTGTTTATATTTTTACGTACTTGGGGGTTAAATCATGTGATGATATTTCATAGAAAGAGATTGATTACGCTAATCATACTAAATTATGGATCTAAAGTTAAAACCCCACTTTTAACACAAAAGTATCTTGATATATTATTCACTGATCAATTATAAACTAAATAATAGTATGGAAATGTGCTTGTATGAAGACAATTGAACGCAAGTATGGTTGGTTCTACATTCTACTTGTTAGATGGATTGTTTCAGTTCCACAAGATCTGGTTCGAATGTGCACTTATGTATTGAAAGAGGTGATTTACGATTTCACTTGTATTATATATCATCAATAAATTGATCCAAATATAAAAATTATATACCGAAGATTTGTAACTTCATAAATACATAGTAAAAAGAAAAACGTGAGGCATGCAGACTTCCTTCGATAACGTGTTCCAAGCTCGTTAGGCGTTACGATGGCAAACATAGGAGTCATGCGATTCATATTTGTACCCAGGAAAATAAGTTCTATAGATATGTAATTCCTTTATATATAAAAATGATACACAAAAGAAATATATATTCCTTGTTATCAATTATTTATTTCATATGTTTTAGAACAACAATATCTTTGCGTGTACGTAGTTCACTGAAAATTTTCTTTTGTTAAAAGTTAAACCAAATTTTCAGAGTTCTTTGTTGTTTCTAATATTTTATGGAGCATTTTAGACAAGAAGGAAAATTAAAAGGTCAGACCACTTAGCTATATTATAATAACGACAGGAAATAGGCTGATTACATAATCATTTGGACAAAGGGAACCAAATAGATTAAACTAAATTAAAATATAAGACAGAGAGAGATTGTTCCACAGATACAGTCCTCAAGATCGGATTATGTGCTTAATGTCCCTCTAATCACTATTTGGATTATATTAGAGATTCTCGTGCTTTCTTATTGTCTACAGTTATCTATCAAACTGAGCGACCATCACTCTCTACTCCCGGCGCGTGCTTACTATAGTTCACAACAACAGCTCATCGTCTATAAACAGAAACCTAGGGAACATAAGTTATGTTTAGACCTAAGATAAATAAATAAAAAGAAGTTCCCGGTTCGGGTTGGATTTAATATATACTCCATCCGGGTTTTTTTTAAAATGTGATTTTACGCTTGATTTTTTGTTTCAAAAACAATGTTACTTTATATTTCTAATATGATTTTTGTAAAAAAAAATCTAATTTACTCTTTATTCAAAACTAAAACTATTTGAATTTTAGTCAATAATAATTAAATAGTGACATACTAAATGAGGGCAAAAATATTAAATGAGGGAAAATTTGTATAACTGATATTTTCTTAATTTGTGTGAAGAATGTCAAAATGACATTCTTTAAGAAAACAGAGGGAGTATAGTTAAGTTAAAAAAAGGAAAGTTTAAGACAGGTTTTGTTTCTGGGTAGAGACTTTTATGACAACTAAAAACAAAGTTGTGTGTCCAGTAGAATTAGGAGATTTTTTTTGTTAATTTCTACACAATAACAGTCACACCCAAATTATCTAAGAAAATAAGGTAATGAAAATTATAAAATTACATATATATATATATATGTATATATATATATATAATTGTTAAGACCGATCCTAATTTTTTGGGGGCTTCAAGCAAAACCAAATATATGGTGAGAACGCTTCTCTTTGATAATGTCTCTAATTATTTGTTTTTGTGTTATTGATTAATGAATAACATACAACTATATATATATATATAAGAGTTGAACATATCTCAACTAAAAATATAACTTATCTAAATCTATATATATATATATATAAATCAATTTAGTTTTTTTACTAATAAAATTGTAGAATATTCTTAGGTTAGGCGTCCAGAGTTCACTTTATAAACAGATTTTAAAATTCATAACATTTTATATTCAAGATACACATCTTACTTTTCAAATAATCCTCTACACGACAAATATGGTATACAAAATATAGATTCTGCAATCACAGAACCGAACACGTATGTCGTGGAAACATATCGAAAACGATTAAAACAAACTTCATAATCAAAAATCACTCTTCAATAATTCCAGATAAATTCAGCTTAAAAATAGAGGTAGAACTTTATATTGTCTTGGTCCTGGTAAAGGAAATAACAACTTTCTATGAACGTAAACTCTGTAAGTCTATAAATATTTTTTTTTGACTCGGATGATCCACAAATCAGACTAAAAATTTGACCGAAAACATAAGTTAAAAAAAAAACTCCCCTAATGATTAAATTATAACCAAACTAGTTAAAATCTGAAAATAAATTTCATAAAATTGTGAAAATTCCGAACCCTTAACCATATGACCTTATTTAAAAAGAACACCAATGTAAACATAAGAAAATCAAGATGAAAACCAAAACTTTTAATTTTTAATTAAAACACCAACGTGGACACAAGTGCACACCACATGTTATCTTCATCATTAGCTCCACCGTCTTCGTCAATACCTTCACTATTAGAACCGGTTGATGCTTTTTTGGGTTATGTTTTCCAAAAAATATAAAATAATGGAATTTTGTAAACGGTTTAAGATCTTATTAGAAATTAAATGCTCTGATACCGTTAAAAGATGGTCTGTGTTTGTGTTAGTGTTATTGATTAATGAATTATATATAACTAATATGTAATTGTATGTCATTCATTAATTAATAAATTTGAACTAGAAATATGTAGTTCGGGGTTTTCACAATTATATATATATGAGTTAAACATCTATCATATAAAAATAGAATTTATCTAAATCATATAATATATCTAAATCAACTTAATTCTTATCACAATAGAATTTTAGAATATTTTTGAGTTGGACTTCACGGACATCATTTTATAAACAGACTTTGAAATTCACAACACTTTGATCCGCAAGATACATGCTCCTCTAGTACATTCACATCATAATTTTGTCAGTTCTATGATGGAGAAGATTCACAATAACGAATATTTGTTGACAAAAAACATATTCACAATAACGTTTTGTTTAATTTCATTTCTCTAATTATAGAGTTCTTTGTATATTGATTATATAATTGTTTGCATTTTATTATCTTTAAATGATATATAAACTTAGCTTTATATAAATTACGAAGTAAGATGTTAAAAAAAAAACAGAGTTGCTGTTAATAAAAAAATAACATAAAAGTGGGTTAAAGCCTGATGACTCATTATGTTCTTAATCATATAATATTTAATATCATTCTAGTGACCTTAGTTGGACTATATTCTCGATTAAGCATATATACACCAATTCATTGTCTTTTCAAATAGAACAAGTTCAATGGTAAAGAAAAAATAGAATAAGTCGAATATCCTGATTAAGTCGTCACAAAACAACTCTTCACATTTAAAAATAGGGATAGAGATTATGTAACTTTAGCTAATCATATATGCCAATTAATTGTTGATCTACGGCTGAAATGCTTTTCCAAGAGTGAAGAGACAAGATTCCAAGGATTAAATAGTTGCTGAATATTGTAAGGATAATTTTAAATATGATCTAGAGAGAATTTACCACGTCCTAAATATTATTATGATTTTATTTGATAACATGCTATTTTACATAGTAATATATTTTGAAAATAATGATAAAACCTGCTAGCAGCGTTTAATATGTCAATTTTAGTTTTGCATTTGGTTATCTATATATTGGAGTGGTTTTATAGCCACAAATAAGCACGTGACCACGAGAGAACAATCTTCAATAATAGCTGCCAAAATTCTCATCTTTCCAAAACCATTTGTTATTAATCATAACTATTATTTAACCCTCCAATTTAATCAAATAATCTTCTGCTTTACCACCGTGTTTTGGTAGTCTTCAGTAAAATCAATTTGTTAAATTTGTCGCTTATTTAGAATTACTGGACTTGTAACACCACAAGGACAAATTGTAGTGCTACTAGAGTGAATAGCTTTCAAATAATTGAATTCATGCATCTTCCAAATCATTACTTTTCAAATGGTTCTCTTGATTATCTTCAGCACAATACATGTTTTGATGAGTGATTAGAAATATTGATTTTGAAGAGGCTTCTTAACCATCGCCATGACTTCCTTTATAATAAAAGAATGTAATGATTTGGCATTAGTAAGTATTATTAGAAAATACGGATTTTTTAGTAAGTATTAGACTGTTATACAAGTCATTAGTTGGTTGGAGCCCGGAGGTGGTAGTCATACTAATGGTTACTTTTTTTTCTCTTAAGTTCGTTTATTTAAACGTTCATTTTAATTAAATCGTTTTCTACTCTACTGCTATTTCTTGACGATTAACTTAAATATGGTTTGAAAAAGTTAAAAACGAATTGGTTGGCAAGCGCATAAAGGTTTTATAACTTCCATGTTTCATGAACATGCAGCTAAATTTTTCTATAAAAATTTATGTTTCATTTTAAATTATACTTTTCAAAATTAAAACTATTTAATCTATAAATTTTTGCTATTAAGTTTTCTATAAATTTATGTTTCATTTAAAAATTTTCTATTGAGTTTTCAAAAGATATATAAGTTCAAAACATTTAAATTATACTTTTCATTAAAACTATTTAATTTAGTAGCGCTTGTCATCAATCATAATTATTATTCAGCCGCCCATTTTAATCAAATCATATTTTTGCATTACCACTATTTTCTACTAACTTTAAATGTTTTCTTTTTCTAACCAACGAAAATTTCATAACCATTTTGAGAAAAATCCTAAAGGTGGGATGACACAAAATGGAAGAATCCAACTCAGACAGACTTTCTCACAATCTAATTTGAAGTTTGTTACTCTTCCTACCGATGCCAAAATTCTTTATTTCAGTCCACAAAACATCGGATCAGATCCAACTTCTCTCGCAAAAAGAAGAAAGGAAACTAATCTCCAAGATCGAAAATGTGGATTTTTCCATAACAAAAATTGTAAAAAAGATCGTAATTCGTTTCTTTAACTCGTTTTGTGGATTGTACATTTAAATTCAAAAGAGTTGAAAACACTGAGAAATGTCAAAACAGTAACACACGCACACATTTGAGAGAATCAAACAATGGCAAACAAATTTATAACAAATTGAATCCGTAAAGAAATGAAAATCAGGTTAAACAAACAAATGTTTCGGGATCACTGACCGCGAGTCGTACGACTGCTTTCTGCATTTCTAATCGGGTAGAAATAAGGGTGCACCTGAAAAGATCAGTCATATTCTCAATTCACTTATCTATAATCTTAAGAAAAGCAAAAGAGATCTTAAACATAAATAAATAAATTTGTTTCTTACCATTGCTTCTTTAGCAGTTGGCCTTTCTTGGTGATCATATCTCAGCAATTTGTCCACAAAATCAACAGCCTTTTCAAGAACAATGAAAATAACCGAGTCAAAGTTCATGTGAAAATCGTTTTTTTGGTTTTTTTTTTTCAATTTTAAGTGAAGGCTTCATACATAATATATAGAGAAAAGCAGGTTATGTACCTCAGGAAGTGCTAAGTGCTGGTTTTCAGAATTGATGAACTTTGACCATGGCTTCCGGCTATGTCTATATAAAATCAAGAGAACATATTTCAAAATTCTGAAATGGTAAAGTGAAAATTGGTGTTTTAAAAGTTTTCAAGAACTTTTAAAATTGGAGTTACCTTCCCACAAGGGATGCAAGATTAGGGTCCAACTCTATGCGGTATTTGTTTAAGTAGGCATTGAGTTCGTCTGTGCCAAGTACCTACACATTACACATAAGGAATTATATGTATCTGTAGCTATAACTTTGGACGAATGTAAAATCTGTTCAGTAGAGAAGGGACAAGATAATTCAAAGATGAAAAGATTTTATAATCGTTACCTTTGCAATTTTGACCAATTGGTCATAATTGTCATGGCCATAAAAGAATGGCTCCTTACGGAATATCTGCAACAATGGAATATAAATTATTAATCACTATGCACTGTGGAAATTCTTATCACTCAAGACAGCTAAATTAAACCAAGTTAAACTAATTATAGCTTAAAAAGCTCACCATTCCAGCGAACATACACCCAAGACTCCACAAGTCTAAGGAATAGTCATAGTCCTGCAAATCCACCAGCAGCTCTGGACCTTTGAAGTACCTGCTCATCAGATATAATGCGAGAAATGATAAACGTAAAGAATCCTGCAGAGTAAAGATTAACAAATAACCAAAGGGACTACCTTGAAGCAACACGAACATTGTATTCTTTCCCTGGATGATAGAATTCTGCCAAACCCCAGTCAATTAAACGAAGTTTCCGCTGCTCGTGATCAATCATGACATTATGCGGTTTCACATCTCTGTGCATGATTCCACGCGAATGACAGAAATCCAATGCCTGCATAAATGTTATAAGAAACAACAAATACAATCAGAAACGGATTAGTAGCTGAAGACTAGTGAATTCAAAGTAAAAAAATAAGGTAAACAACATTGTCTGACACAATAACATCATATACATTAATCTCCTGATAACTTTTTTCCAGAGAATCACAGAATATTAAGTACAAGAAATCCTTGTCTAAGATTCATGAAACTCGATTACTTACCTTTAGAAGTTCATAGATGTAATATCGAACATCATAGTCTGAGAGAGTTGGATAGAGGACTTTAAAATCCTTATTGTTAACATGTTCAAATATCAAGCTGGGCGTCTTCGACTGCTGATCTCTAACAATGTCAAGCAATTTCACAATATTTGGCCCACCGCAAAGGTTCTGCAGAATCTTAATCTCTCTTTTAATCTGCATCAAGGAGAGAACCAAAAACATGTTAGAGACGAATTCAAACCAAGCAAAGGGCCAAGAACCAACAACCAGCTGGATCTACTAACCTTCTTCTTCTTCACAGGCTTCAAAATCTTGATAACGCATTTCTCGTTATCAGTAGCATGAATGCCTTCAAAGACCTCACTGTATTTTCCCCTTCCTACCTTCCTCACCACCTCATAATCATCCTGTACACTGCGGCATTAATGAAAGCTACCTCAAACACTAATATACCTCAAGCTCAAATAGTAACCACATCATACAAATTCAACATAAACACAGATTTTCTAAGATACAAATTCAACCGTCTAGTCTGAATAGGCCAGCATTTTGACAAGACCTCATATACACACAAAAAGATACCAATTTTGCTGAAGAGATTATGTACGTAGAGAATATCAATTCTGCAAGAATCATAATCTACATAGAAGTTGTTGAATGCAAAACCCTAAATCTGCATTCCACCTTGATTTCATAACCCCCAATCCCCCTAATCACCCAAAACAAATCTAATACCAAAGAAAAACATCTAGAAAGCGATTAATGAAACTACCTCAAACACTGATATATCTCAAACACTATACAGTCTCAAGATGCCAATTCAACCATCCAGTTCACATAGGCCAACACTTTTCATAAGATTATATAACAACAAGATACCAATTTCAAAAAATTGTGTAACAAATAATGATCAATTCTGCATTATTTACGAGATTATATCTACCAAGAATCCATATATACATTAAATTCGCGGGAAATCAAAACCCTAAATCTACATTCCATATTGATTTAATCAACTTAATTGCCTAAACCAATCTAAAACCAAACGCAAACATCTAGAAATCGATGTACTTAGGTTTAATAAAGAAGAATCCAAAAAGTGAAAGATGATGTACCCCCATTGAACAGCAAGAGATTCGTAATCCCAATAATCTTTAGGTTTAACAACGTTGACATCGGCGTAAACCCTAGCTTTCGATGGCGCACCGGCGCGCCGGATTGATTTACCGATTTTCTGCGCCAGCGTTTCTGATTTATCCAAACTCTTCACGCGTGATTGCTGTTGTTGGCGGAGATGTTGACGGTAAAGAGAGGCGCTGGAGGTGAAACAACGGAGGTGGTCACAGAGGGAGGAGAAAAGGAGGTTCCTCTTCGCCGGAGAGGACGAAGAAGAAGAGAAGGAGAGAAGAAGAGAAGGAGAGAAGAGATTGTCGTTGGCGGCGAAAGCGTAGCGAAGAGAGGAGATTGTGAATCGAGTACAAGGCCTTAAGGCCATTAAAGTCTTTTTAAAACTCTTTGAGAAAATGAAAGAGAAGGTAACGAATTCGCTTTTTCTCTTTTTCTTTTTTTTTTGTTTGTTTGGGCTTTTTTGGAACGGCGACGTTTTGAAGCTCTTTTGTTACTTGGGCCTTGAGGGACTAAAGACACAAACGGTTTGATCCGGTTTAAGTATAAATGTATGATTGGTTGATCTATTTGGTTTATCGCCACTGAGATTCTTCTTCGACCTTTTTAATTCTGCGCAAACGCACTTCCTCTGTCTCGTCATCATTATCCACTTCAACCAACCTGAGACGATAAGAGAGACGATTCATCGCTAAAAGCGTACCACAAGTCTCCTCCTTTCTCCATTCTCAGATCCAAATTAATGTCGAGATCTAGAGTTTATACAGACGTTAACGTTGTACGTCACAAAGAGTATTGGGACTACGATTCTCTCGTTGTTCAATGGGGGTAAATATTTTCATGGCCATTTGTTGCCGAATTTATGATTTTTTTTACTTCTTTGGATCAATTTGTGTGTCTTCTAATGGAATTTGTTTTGTTCCCAATCCCAAATCGAATTTGAATCAGAGAAAGTTGAAATTTTTAGGGTTTGAGCTTATGTCTCTGAACACAGTGTGTTAAAGTAGCTCTAGTAAATATAGGATTTTAAATCAATCTGAGTCAAATTCTTAAATAATTTAGGTTGTTTATTAATACTTAACTCTTTTGTGGGAATCTACTTCAGTCATCAAGATGATTATGAGGTTGTGAGAAAAGTTGGTAGAAGAAAATACAGCGAAGTTTTAGAAGGCAAAAACGTTAAAACGAACGAACGCTGTGTTATAAAGATCCTTAAACCTGTGTAAAAAGAAGAAGGTGATGTGATTTTAGCTCATGATCCTCTTCTTTGATACATTGTGTTTGGTTGTTTTACTGAGATTTTGATTAGAGTTATTAATTTGATGTTATGCAGATAAAGAGACAGATCAAAATACTTCAGAACCTCTGTGCTGGACCAAATATTGTTAAGCTGTTTGATATAGTCAGAGACGAACATAATAAAACACCTAGCTTGATATTTGAGTTTGTTAACAGTGTGGATTTCAAAGTATTGTATCCTACATTGACTGATTACGATATCCGTTACTATATTTATGAGCTTCTTAAGGTAATATATTGCTCTTACCGTACATGAAAATGTTTCTGTTTGCCGATTCATCTTAAATTTTTATCGGGGATTCGATTATATTGGTTTTATCCATAGATGATGACATTGTGTTTCAGGCATTGGATTTCTGCCATTCCCAAGGAATAATGCATAGGGATGTCAAGCATGATAGATCATCAGCTACGTAACTTCGGCTGATAGATTGGGGCCTTGCTGAGTTTTACCATCCCGGAAAAGAGTATAATGTTCGAGTTGCCTCATGGTAATATCAGATACCACATCTTAGTTTCACCTTCCTTGTGAAGCCCAATAGGAGCATTAGACTAAAAATCTGTGAATTGTTTGTCAGGTACTTCAAGGGTCCCGAGCTGCTAGTCGATCTACAAGATTAGGACTATTCTTTGGACATGTGGAGCCTCGGCTGCATGTTTGCTGGCATGGTGAGAACTGGAATCCTCTCACTTCTCGATGTTGAAGTTACAACAAGCATTTGAATTTTCGAGTGTTAATTGTTTACGCCATACTTTGAACATTGTTGATAACTTTTGGTCTGGCTCATTATTCACTTATCTATATTGCAGATATTTCGTAAGGAATCATTCTTCTACGGCCATGATAATCATGATCAACTTGTCAAAATCCCCAAGGTATATTGCTAGCCTCTTAATTTATCTGATAAGATTACATTGTAAGTTTAGAAACCATTATCTGATTTCTGGTTGAAAACCCATGCGTAGGTGTTGGGAACTGATGAGTTAACTACTTACCTTAACAAATATCAGCTAGATCTAGATCCTCAGTTGGAGGCAATTGTTGGAAGGGTTTTTTTCATCCCTTATTGCTCAACTTAGGCTCGGTTAATTTCAAAATCAAATGAATTAAAACTTGAAGCAACTTTCATATGCAGGCATAACAGGAAACCATGGTCCAAGTTTATCAATGCAGACAAACCAACACTTGGACTCACCTGAGGTTTTACTCTTTCTTCACAATATATAAACTACTTCGTTTCGTTTTTGGGTGTACTAACTCATTGTATGAACATCTTCTCGATAAGCTTCTTCGGTATGATCATCAAGACAGATTAACCGCAAAAGAAGTCATGGTAAAAATCATGGTTCTATGTATTTTTAACCCTCTTTTTCATCATGTATAATCTATGGTTCTATGTTGATCTATTGGTGTATAGGCTTATCCATACTTTGCTCAAGTTTAAGCTGCAGAGAGCAGCAGACTACAGAGTCAGTAAAGCCAAAGCTTGACGATGCTTTCTACAATTTTTTTGAACCAAACATTGTGATTTTGTTGTAAGAACTCAAATCACCATAAGTTGTATCAAAATTGTGGTTATTTATATTTTATAGAGACATAATTGAAACCAATATTTAAAAACATGAAATGATGTCCAAACAAAGCTTCATGATATAATTAATAATAATAGCAAGAGACTTATTGTTGAAACAAGTCTTTAAGTAGAGAGAAACAGAACCATAAATTTGTTAGCTTTCATACAAAGATAGGGGGAGGATCCATACATTTACAGTGGAATCCTCTTTTTGAGATAATAGTTTTATCACTTCTGGAGGTGAGGGAAGCAAGCCACGACATCGGATTTCGGATGCTTCGCCTCTGCGTGCTCCCTGCATTTCACTTCTGATGTAGTGCAGATGAATGTTTGCATACAAACCTTGCACTGTGTATCAACAATTCACAGGTTATTGAATAGAAGAACACTAAACTCAATATTCTAAACTAGTAAAGAATCATATGTTACCATCAAAAAGGCGAAATGGGTAAAATACAAAAATGCTTCACCTAAGATTCTTCGAATAAACTATTTGGACACTAATACACAATCTCAAGAATGTACATGAATGTAAAGAATCGTGTTACCATTAAAAATAGTGCATAAAAATGTGATAAATCTTACATCAAATAAGCGAAAATGTGTGATTACAAAGATAATTTAACCGAGGATTCATGACTAAGGTTTCTGATAGTACCTAATAAACAAACCCAAGGATCTTTATCATCCATAGACTAAGGTTTCATGTTCCTCAACATTGTCAAAAACTTTCAAATTTCTTAGAAAATGTATCATATAACTTCGATTTGTACCCTTTAAACCAATCTTTATGAAGACTACGTTCAAGATAATGAAGGAATAGAAAAATTAGTTTCTTATTCCTTAACACTTTCCAGATTTTGGTTCTTACAAAAGCCGGTTCTACTGACTAAGAATTATAAAAACTTTGTCTTTTCCCATTTGATCATAACCTGAATCGACATAGCTTTCTTGTTTGCTTCCAATTGGCTTCCTGTAAGACAGATCAAACACACAATCATCATAAAAATATGATTTTTAAGGTTAAATTTCCATCTTTAAATTACATCGACAAACCCTAAATTCAAATCGAAAATTTTGAACCGGATCGTAAATTTTTACCTTTACCAGCAGCTCTTGCCTTCTCCAAGTTTTTCTCACGAGCCATCTTTGATTTCTGCGCGTTTCCTCCACCCATCTTCGATTACGAAAGAGGCCACTCAAACCCTAAATTTCAGAAGAAGAAGAAAATAAATATACTGAAATAGTATAATTATTTTATTTTGCCGACTAAATGAGGAAAAAGAGTATTTATATGAGAAGAAAATACCACTTGCTTCTTTTTCTATAATGTCCACTCTCACAATTAATTCGACCACTCACCAATCACCTAACGCGTTTTCTTATTCTAGATAATTCGACTAATGGGATTTAGGAAGGTTATTTTGGCCCGAATTTTTTTAAAGAGAGTTTTTATTGAAAAATAAAGATCATTGAATTATTTATTTTTTTGGCGTTGGAATGTTGTCTATATTTTTTCTTATTATATTATATAATTTTTTATAAATTTTTTTTTAATATTTGACGATGATAAAAATTGTAAAAACACGAGTAAAGACGATTTTTTGGGTAATTATCGTTTTCCTTTTTATAGTTTTGTCAATTATGTTTTACTGGCGATCGAAAGCACTAGTCTTATTAAAAAGAATCAAAAGAAAAAATATAAAAAAGAATGCAATACGAAAACTTCCCGGGAGGTCACCCATTCTAATACTACTCACGCCCAAGTATGCTTAATTTCGGAGTTCTAATGTGATCTAGTGCATTAGTGTTGGTACGATCGCACCTGTTAGTACACACCACACAACCGAATATATCTATATGGTCGAACCTTAATAACTGTTTGTCGTTGGTATCACTTGACTAACGAGCAATTCATACAAGTTGAAAAGGTGTATACTGACGAAAAATGGTAAACCTCCTTTTTTCTGGTTCGAAAACAAGGTTTTGAATTCATATTTTGATCTAAATTACAAAAATGCTCCAAAAAGCACCGAAACGGAAACATTCGCGTTCCGAACACGAAAATATGTTCTCTCTCCGTTGTCACATCAGAGTGCTTTAACAGAACTTTCTAAAAAGATATTTAACCTCCGTAATTCCTCATGGTTCAAACTTAACAATTTTTATATTCAAATTTAACATTTACCTCGGACTATAATAATTACTATGACCCAGTTAATAAAAATGGTAATATTGCAGATTTTGTGGCATTGTTTTGGGATGTTGGATTGCACTTTTTTTTTTTGAATAACCAGGAGGTTCAGAGCCCGTGAGCCCCTAATCTCTTAGGACAGGGTCTAGACCAATGTTAAATTAACTCTCATTCGGAAATCGAACTTGTGACCTCCTTGCTCTTGACCCACAAGAAATTACAACTAACCCAACTCAATGATGGTTAAATTGCACGTTTTCATATCAGCAAGATTTGAAGAGGATATCACCTACACTAAATTGAGCCTTGAAACAATATGATGCGAGGCTATTTATATGCAAAGCATAATTCTGTTTTGGATTTCCACGAATGTCATGAGATCAATGACATTTCCTTGAGAAACAAACAATTCCAATTTATAGAAGCACCAAAGAACAATTTATCTACGAACGCAAGAAAGACATGGGTGATAGTAAGAATGGGCAATCGGATGTCGGGTTTGGATTCGGATAAAACCCGATCGGGTTCGAGTT
The DNA here is from genome assembly GCA_963922655.1 of Cardamine chenopodiifolia. NCBI lineage: Eukaryota > Viridiplantae > Streptophyta > Magnoliopsida > Brassicales > Brassicaceae > Cardamine > Cardamine chenopodiifolia. The sequence goes on from OZ000486.1 coordinate 850,007, forward strand.
TTTGGGTTTAGTGATTGATTTTTAGTGAATAATTTGTTGGGTTCGGATTCGGATTAGGGTATAAATTTTCGGGTTTCAGAGTTAAAACCCTATAAAAACTCAAAAAATTGAATTTTGATCGGGTTTGGGTTCGGAGTTTTCGGATTTTTTCAATTTTTTTGGGTTTTTGGGTCTTTTGGTTTGGATTCGGATCGGTTTATGTATGTTACACATACAAAACTCATATTTATATGGTAAGATCCTCGAATTAGGATATTTTTCCATGGGTAGTTATGTATTTTTGGATTATTGGATACCCCTGACGGATTTTGGATTCGGTTCGACTTCGGATACGGATTTTTGAATTTAGAGATTTACATTCCAATAAAATAATTTTTCGAATTCGGATTCAAATTTGGATAGAACTTTTCAGATCGAGTTTGGATCGGATACTTGGTTTTGTTTTTTTTTTCTCCACCTCTAACTGATAGTGTGTTAATAATCTACATCAATGTGTACAAGGGTGGCCCAATATATTTAGAAGCCATATTAAATTTGGGTCTTTTTCATATTAAAATTTTATTTTTTCTAAAAAATTTGAGCTCTAAAATTACCCCAAATTTTGTCTGAAGGATTTTCTCCACTTGATCATGCCCATGCCCACCCCTGGCTGTGTCTAGCAAACTTAATTATTTATCTCCCACCATTCTTTTGATAACAGAAAATAAAGGGATATATAGTTTCTATTGGCAGTAGACCTAAATCCAAGCTAAAGTTGACGACACATCCATACGCTATTTGGGAATGGGAAGATTTCTATACAATAATTCAAAAGTTGTTTATAAAAAGGGACGATTACCAGTTTGACCCAAAATTGTAGTTTAATTGCTAGAATGACTTGTGTATATTTGGAGTTAAAAGTAGGGTCTAAATCCCAAACATACCCTTACAATGTTGTGTAAAGAATAAAATAATAACGACAGTGCCATTAATGATTAATTTCAGCGCGGTAAAAAATTACAAAAATGCTATTCAGTTATTTTAGTTACCGCAGACTTATTTTAGTTACCGCAGAGTTATTTTAGTTACCGTAGACTTATTTACTTACCGCAGACTTATTTTAGTTACCGCAGACTTATTTCGTTACCGCAGACTTATTTCGTTACCGCAAACTTATTGACCATTGTCGCAGACTTATTTAGTTACCGCAGACTTATTGTAGTTATCGCAGACTTATTGAGTTATGTAGTTACGACAGACTTATTGAGTAGTTACGACAGACTTATTGAGTAGTTACCGCAGACTTATTGGGTTATGTAGTTACGGTAGACTTATTGAGTAGTTACCGCAGACTTATTGAAAATTTTTTTTTTTACGAAGGTGGTGGCGACGCCGGTGATGGCCGGCGGTGGCGGTGGCGGCGGCGGCGGCGGCAACGGTGGTGGTGGTGGAAGCGGCGACGCCGGTGTTATCGCAGACTTATTGAGTAGTTACCACATATTTATTTTAGTTATCACAGACTTATTGAAACGTTGTCGCAGACTTATTGAGTTATGTAGTTACGGCAGACTTATTGGGTAGTTACCGCAGACTTATTGTTGTTATCGCAGACTTATTGAGTTATGTAGTTACGGTAGACTTATTGGGTAGTTATCGCAGAATTATTGAGTAGTTACAGCAAACTTATTGAGTAGTTACAATAAACTTATTGAGTAATGTAGTTAAGACAGACTTATTGAGTAGTTACCGCAGACTTATTGAGTAGTTACCGCAGACTTATTGAGTTATATAGTTATGGCAAACTTATTAAGTAGTTACTGCAGACTTATTAATTAGTTACAACATACTTATTGAATAGTTGCAGCAGACTTATTGAGTTATGTAGTTACGACAGACTTATTAAGTAGTTACGGCAGACTTATTGAGTAGTTACGGCAGACTTATTGAGTAGTTACGGCAGACTTATTGAATTTTTTATTTTTAGACGAAGGTGGTGGTGGCGACGGTGGTGGGGGCCGGTGGAGGCGACGGTGGTGGCGGCGGCACCGGCGGTGGTGGCGGTGGCGCTGATAGTGGCGGTGACGCTGATGGTGGTGGTGGCGGCGGCAGCGGTGGCGCCGGTGACATCGACGGTGGTGGTAAGTGGTAGTTTTTTTTTTGACGAAATTTTTTGTTACATACGGAAAAAAAAATTAAAAAACATAAAAATATAAATAGCAATTTTCGTAATTACAAAAATAAAGATTTGGTTTTATTGTCTTTTAACCATTTTCAAATTTACAAAAATTCACACAAGTCAAAATAGTAATTAATTCTAAAATTTGAGCAATTACTTCTTATAAAAATGGTCTAGATTTTAACAAAATTTTTTTTTTTAAAAACTCAAAAAAATTAAGTAATAAAAGATCCAATTTTTATTTTTTTCCCCAAAGGTCCATATTAATGTTGGGTCGGGACTGCTCACGACGAACACGATAAAAAAAAATATCGCCTTTGTAATCTGATTATTCCCAAAAAAATATTGATCGAAAAATTGATTTGATCCATTTTTCAAAATTTAGTTTAACAAAACCAAGAGAAATAGTGTAAAATAAATACTATGTAACAATTTGACCAAAAATAAAGTTACTCTGTGACGACATTTGTGTAGTTCACGAATTTTATTCTCTTGAACTTAGGTTTTTGGACCTTTTTCTTTGTTGGCATAGGCCTTTTGAATTTGCTACTGGGCCAATAAAATCAGAAACCCTCTAAACAAAGTAGAGGTTTTTTATTGTTAACTCAATCAGTAACATCAGTCAAGATCTCAAATTTACATCTCTTCTCCGACGCTATTGGGTCTACCGGTGACTCTTTGAATCGATGGGTGTGGTTATTGAGAGCTTTATTTGGGAACCAAGCTCAAGTTTTTTCATCTTCTTCTTCGTTTCCACATTTTTATCAATATTTCTGTTTCCTTACTTCGCCAAGAACAGAACTTTTGGTAGCTTTGATCATTCCGTTTCATATTCTTTTGCTCGGTTTCAAAGATGGTTTCTAGCTATCTACACACTCTCTTCAGGTATATCTATAGATTATTTCAAATGGGTCTACAGATTTTTATCTATAGTGCTTTCAATTTTGTGCCTTTTCTCGTTAATCAAAATTGGATCTTCTTTGCTACAATTTGAATTCAAAGTTTGAATTTTTTGCAGTGATGAAAGGTTTATGGTCAGTGTATGGAGAATTGGAGTTAACATCTTATGGGATAAGTAAAGAATCAATGGTGTTTTATCTCTGTGTTGGCTACTCAACCTCTCTTGTTCTTGGTCCTTTACTTGGTGTGCTCTCGGATCTTATGTAAGTAACTTTTAGTATAATTTTGATCAAAGCAAACCCTGAATTCAAGTGTTCATTTTATTATAACTTTGAATCTTATGTAGAGGGCAGAAGAGAATTTGTCTACTCTATTGTGTCTTGCACTTTGTGGTTGGTGTTTGGAAGAGGCTTACAATGAATCCTAGTGCTTGGTTTGTGAATGTTTGTCTATCGCTTGCGGGTCTCGTATATTCATTTGGGTTTGAGACTTGGCTAGTTGTGGAACATGAAAAGGTATGTATATGTCACTACATTTTAATTTGATCATTAGAGCACAAAGTTTTGATTTTTAATAACGTTTTGTGTCTTTTGTATCTATGTAGCAAAGTCAGCGGAATGATTCGTTAAATGAGACGTTCTGGTTGATGACTTTTCTTGAGTCTGCATCTTTAATTGGAGGTCAAGTTCTTACAAATTGGCTTGTGGGTGAAAATGTTCAGCATGGCATTGCATTGTCTGCTACGGCGTCTCTGTTCTTGTCTGTTGTTACCATTATTTGTATTGTCCAGACTGCAAAAGAGCCTTTGAAGATGCTGCCATTTTGGGATTATTCCGCAGCTTTCTATGCATATGTTCTTGGTGGTAAGGATTTTTGTCTTTTCATTGCAACTTCTAGATTTGGATTAGACTTAAATTCAATTCAAATTTCGTATATGAGTATAAGCTAATCTTAGCTTGTCAATTTTTTATCAGATAAAAGAATATGGTTTCTAGGAACTTCACAGGCCTGCCTCCAGTTTTCGACTGCAGTCTTTTGGATTCTTTGGGCACCAACAATAGTGGTATGATCAAAGCTTCCTATTATACTTTTTTCAGTTAATTCAACAAACTTTTATGTTTCGGAAATTGAATTAGAATTGATGCTTACTTTCATTTGATGTTAGGACATCCCATGATTGTTTTTAATTTCTCGACAACGCAATGATTAAAATTAGTTATGTTGGGTCAGGCTGATGGGCGAGAAGTGAATCTAGGATTGATATATCCATGTTTTTTGGGTTCAAGAATGCTTGGAAGTACAGTATTCCCATGGTTAATGAGCAGACAATCATTGCTCCGCCTTGAAGATTGCTTAGTATACATATACACAATACTTGGGATTGTGTTTTCTATAGTAGCCTATGATTATCAGGTAACTCGTTTGCTAATTCCAGTAAAGTGTACCCCTAAAATGACAAACTTGTTGCTTCATACGGAAGGCCTCACTCATTAAAAACCGCATCCTGCAGGAAATCCGAATCTTAGTAGTACTTTTCTGCTTATTTCATGGCTGTGTTGGACTGGCCCTACCTTTGCTTGCAAGATTAAGAACCATGTAATGCTCTTATATACATTTACTCGTTCATAATTTCTTATTTTTGGCAAAAGACATTCTTTGTTACTGAAAGCATCTTTCTTCTCTGTTGTAACGAATTGTTATCTTTATTTATAGGTATGTACCAAATGAATTGCGTGGAGGAATGATAAGTCTCTCTCAAGTCCCAGCTAATGCAGCTATTTTGTTTTGCTTAATACAGGTATGTGCCATCAAAAACACAATTGTTAACCTATTTTGCATCTATTTCTGTCCCCTTATCGATCTTGGTATTGCAGAGAGGTTACTCTAAGAAGATCGAGAATTCAACAATGATGGCTTTTGGTGCCATTTCTCTATTCATTGCATCTGGTTGTATATACTTATTGAGACGATGGGGAAAGTCGCCACATCAAGATTGGCACAAACTATGATTCTAAGCAACTCACAGTCTCTGGTTGTGGAGCATAAGGGGAAGCAGCACAAGGCAAAGAAAAGACAAATCTACATGTTTCCTAACAAAACTCAGGTTGGTATGTGATCTATTGTCAATGGTCTCGCTTCGATTTTGTAGCAGTATGATGTGAGGAAACACAAAACCTGGAAAGCTCAGCAGTATTGGAGGTTTGATTCGTTAGCTTGAGAGGATTCTATATTTTTGAATGATTTTGTTTTTGTTTCATTCATGTCTTATTTGGACCTTTTAGGCCTTAAAAGTATTGTGTACAAGTAAATATGAAATGAAAATAATTTTTTGCACTTTACGAGTCATCGTATTCGTCAGATGTTTGGTCTCTTATCCATTTGGTGGCAACCCATTTCTCACCCTTGATAACAGGACAGCTTCCATGGAGTGATCTCTGCAACAACAAGAACCAAAATTCTGAGAATGATCAAACATTTAGTGTCTTTAAATATGATTTTTTATATTGTCTGAAACACTAACCCGATCAATTGTTCTGTTTGGGAACAAATTGTAGAAGAAAATGGCGTCTTCTTGTCGCGGCTTTACTTTGAGACCAAAACATTTCTGATAGATTTACAACCCAAGAACTCGAAAGAAAGAAACAATGATTACCTCGAATGGGAATATTGTTTCTCATCCTTCTTCGACACTCGATAAGTACAATATAAAAGTCGCAAGCTGCGTTTATATGTTGAGTGGATGATCAACAGATGAAGTTATGAATCGACCGTTTTAAACTCTGTAGATTACTTACTTACTTACCCATTGGCTTTTTAGGGTACCATACTAAGCTGGATTGAACGCATCATAATGTGAATCATACTTCTGGCCAAGCTTATACCTCAAGAGAATGACCGAAGAAAAAATACATGAAAAGGTGAGTTTTGACCGGTTTTTTTTTTAATATTAGGAGGTTCTAGATCGAAACCCGTAAACCCTCATGCCCGAAACCACATGTAATATTAGTTTCGTCTCAAGTGACCTCTAAGTTTTGATCGGTTCTACATGTGTTAATCACATGTTCTTATACATTTTAGATCATATATGTATTGTTGTTTGTTACTTTATGAATGTATGTAAAGTTTACTTCATAATAATCTCTCGGGATCTTCGTGGCTATAACTATCTTCTTTTCAATGGCAGCTAAAATCCCGAATTCGTCTTCATCAGCACCAATGAACATTCCGTTGCTGCATTTGAAAATGTTCATTTGGTGAATGCTCACTAGCCTTTGAATTTCCATTATGGAGAAATAAGTCTTATGTAATGAAAGTTTTTAACCTTGTTCTAACGTTTTGAGTGGTCTCTTCGGTTTCACCTTTTCTTAAAACAAGCAGAGAAGGCTCAAGCTTAGGCTTTGCCATATCAGTAATGGCTTCACATTGCTGTTTAGTTGCGAAATTTGGCAAGTAAATAGTTCGAGGACCCAACTTAGAACCTGAATCAGCCACATCAAAACATGTGACTTGACACGACCAAAACATGTAAGTTGTGATTTTTACGGCTCTGATCGGTAACACTGCATAATCACATAATGGTCTAAACTAAATTTAAGCTGCGGAAAGAAATAAATCTGCATATTAAAAAGTCGCATAATGCAATAAGCTACTTTGAGGATAAATTGACCTGAAAGGGAATGTTTGAGCAGAGCCATCTCCAGTTTCTCCATCGAAAGATTCGATTTCTTCGTTTACAGATCTTCGTGTCGGAATCTTACTGATAATTTTCTGTATATAACAGAGAAAACAGAGCTTAGAACAACTTTCATGGAAGGGAACTCGATGATGATCGAAGATTTTAAGAGAGAAAGAGAAAAACCCGGAGAGAGGAGATTAAAGATAGAGAAACCGATGATAGAGAAGAAGAAGCAACACGCCATGAAAACATACGGAAACCATGGCTTCTTCTCTTGGCCATATGATCTCATCTTGAAGAAGAACTTTTTTACCTTCTTATGGAAACTTCGAATCAGCAAAAATTTGAATTCTGAAACAGAGAAGAGCTAAGATGAGTAATGGTGACGTCATCATCTCATCTTCTCAAATGCCAATGTAGATTCTCTATGGACATACATACCTTTAAGATGTTTACAGTCTTAGATTCGCACATGTATTCAGTGTTCGGACAGAATCCATAGTTCTGTTTTTTTTTTGTCTTTCTATAAAGCAAGTCATCTCGAGTCTTGGATCAAATGTTTTTAAGTTGCTTTTATGTTTATAATTATAAATGACTATTTTAAGAATATTAACACACAACAACAAAATATTAACATAATTTTAAAATCCTATCATAATTTGTGTTGTAAACAAATTTTAATTCCTTCTCTCCTAAACAAGTATATTTAAAATAATAATAACTTTTCAAACGTTGAATTAACCAAAATTGGTAAAACATAAAATTGTTGTCATAAATATTGGGGCACATTGCATTAATAATTTAATATGCTGTTTTTGACTTTCTAATTTTCTTGATAAACATTAGTCAATACATTTTAAATTTAGATTATAATGAAAGAAACTGGAATATTAATTCAGTGATTTATGGTTTTTTATAAAGTGTTTATTGCTGGATAGCCAAAATTTTGTCTAAAATTGGTTTAAAAAAAAACATGCTGTGATATAAACGTAAACAAAGATTATTTTTCGTGTGATATCATATAAATAGCGTGTCAATGAAAAAAAATAACATGATATCATATAAAGAAAGAAAATCGCAATTCGTTTTTTTTCTTGGACTTACTTCGCTCTCTTTTTGCTACCCGTATTCAATAAGAGCATAGGATGAAATGACAGTGCAACGTTTATGGCATTGATAGCAAAATGGTCGAGTGTTACCATCCTTAAGAGCAATTTCATGAACCCCTCCACTTCCTTGGCTTCCGAAGAAATGTTGAGGTTTCATGTACATATCTATTCCCGATAAACATGTAACATGAAGAGTGACTCTACAAGAGTCACATGTATAGAACCATTCACTCGCATCTAACTTTAATTCACATACCTCACACCAGTATTGACCATTTGTTGTATCTTTTTCACCATAGCCAAGAGTGAGTGGATGGCTATCATGCTTGTAGTGAGGTATGTGAATTACATATCACACATTCTAGGTACTCACCTGAACATGAAGTAGACTTACAACCCATGAGTGAAATGTTGTATTGTCTCCTCATCAATTCTTTTGAATGGCTCGATAACTTCTTCTGGTTCTTCAGGCACATCTTCAAGATCTTTGCCATCCCACATGCCTGTACGCCTTGCACATTTAGAATGAGCACCATAACAACATCCTTTATTGCAAGAATAAAGTCCATATCCAACATCGATGGTTTTGCGACAAACTCCACAAGAAAAATTACCGGAAAGAAGGGAGGAAATGAGAGATAAACGGTGTTGGTGGCGGGTGATCTTAATGACCCGAGGTAAGTTTATACATGCCCTATGGACTATGTAATTACAAGGAAGACAAGCGTAGACGGATCTTGAGCGTCATTGAGAGACAACCCACAAACATCACAAGGCAAAGAGATTCGTCTAGGAAAGAGAGTGAGAGTGTGGCTGTGGCTGTGGCTCTTTGGGTGGGAGATATTGAGAGGTGGTGGCTTTATTGTATAAGTGAAATTGAGGCTGAAGTTTCAATTAGATCAATGATAGTGTACATCTTCCAAACGTTTCTGCAACATTTGCATTTTCCATACTATATATATATATATATATATATATGTATATGATGAAGAGGCATCATCATCATCATCGTCATCAACATCACCATCATGAAATTGACCACGATCCTCCAATATTTTTCGCTCTACTGGATCATCAGGGGCCCTTTCAAAGGGAATGCGTGTCATGGTCACAAGTTTTTGACTCGATGTTGAGCAGGAGACTACTTTGATCCTCGCCTCACGGAGTTTATGGACCAAAGAATCGAAATCGATTATTGCTGAAGGTCATACTCTTCGTGATCCAAAATCAAAAACATTAGCACCATCATCATAATCACCACGATTATAACAATCTAGAAGCTTCATAATCATAATCATCTGGTCCTGAATGAGAGGAAGACTATTCTCTCCATTCTTGGGGTATCTTAGAAGTATCAAAACTAGGATCTAAGGAGATGAGAATGAGAGGATGAGAAGGATGTAAAGAATGTTCCATCTGCGGTGGTAACACATGACAGCCTCTGTGGAATTCTAAATGGCAAAGAAAACAACGGTAATAGTACCTTTTGTCCTCCAAATATTTTCCTTCGCACCCGAAGCACACAGAGAGTTCACAAACATCTCTTAACCAACGAAATTTGTGCGATTCAACCGGATCAGACATAGGACAAACGTGCTGGTACCATTTTCGGGACAGCTTGCGTGGTTTAGAACGCAGCAGCTTGTGGAGACGACGCGGAACCTGTTTAAGAGAAGCTTCTGCACTGGTTCCATATGTGTTTGTTGTCTAGAAGGAATCAAGAAGCCAATAAGAGTCTTTCTTAGGCTACCAAGTTTATCGTTTAGTCAATCCCTCTAAAGTTCATATGAATAAAATGATGAAGACTTCTTGATACTTGATAGTCGACTAATCTCAAGTCTTATTATTGTTATTTTTATTATTTTAATTCAACTAATGCAAGGATTCTAGCTGTAAATAAAATTTACTAATCCTCACAATTATAAATTAACTTGATGGCCCTAATCTTCTTTCGACTTTCATCTTCTCCTATGTTTTTCCCTCCCGATCTCTCTAATAGATTTCGAAATTGAGTAAGATATTTTACGAATAGACCATTAATTAGGCCAACATTAGCAAGTGTTTGTTCGTACAAGCTCTCGTTTCATTACCAAAAGAAGAAGCATACGATATCAATAAGGTGAATCATATCATAAAAAGCCACGTAGATCTCGAGGCTGCCGGATCGCCACGTGTACAACACGTGTCAAAAGACACAAGTCGTACGTGTTCTATTCTATAAAGCAAAAAATGGAAACCTCTCCCACGGTCTAATCTCACCGGCAAGCATTTTAACAAACGGAAAAGAATATGGAGGATCAGAAAAAGCCACCAACGGCGACGGAGCAGGTAAAGAAAGAATTGAAAAACGACGACGTTTCGTCCATCAAGGGCCCGTACTTGGACTATGATGACTTGGAAGATTACAAGATGAGAGGTTATGGAGCCAAAGGTCACCAAGAGCCAAAGCTCTGCATGGGAGGTGGAGACACCGATGCTCCCATTCCTTCAGGCGGTGTTGGCCGAGGTGGAGGTGCTGCATCGTCGGATCTTTCCTCCTCCGGTGCGATTAACAGTCAAGGAGTTCCGTGAAAAAACTCTGTTATGGCTTCTTGGGAAGCCCAAAATGTAGCTTATCTAATTATTGTGTTAATTGAAACCTAAAGTGTATTGTTCCTCTAATAATTGTCCATTGTGGAAAGATATATTTATCATGTTTTTATATGAAACTACGTTCTAACAATTATTATCATCACATTCGAATTCGCGGCAATATCTACTTGGGCTTAGCACTTACGTTAATAAGGTCGAACTTAACTTTACCGAATGATTAACTAAGAAAAATTTAATCGAGAAATATACCTTTTTATCAATGTTTTTAAATATTAAATTTTGGTCTTAGTGGCGAAATAATATGTTTTAAAAATTACTAAATTGTAAAAATGATAAAATAACGTTCACAGTTTAGTCTTAGTGGCTAAACAATATGTTATAAACTTGGTGAAAACTAAAAAAAAAATAGAACCTAATTAGGAGCAAATTAAATTTACCTAAAATTTTGAAAAAGAGACCGTTTTTTAATAGATTTGTATAATTGTGATCAATGGTGCACAATCCGTCTCTAATTTTTGACAATTTATATTCCGAACGAGGATGTTTGTCAAGGTTATAATAACGAATCAAAATCCCAAATATTTTTCAGGGCAAAAAAAAAATCCTATATACTTTTTTCTAATTTTTTTAATTAAAAAATAATAAAATTATTTTATTTTTAATGAAATTCGATCAAATCGGGTTATATATTTGTAATTGTGAGTAATACAAAAAAAACAGTAACTCAGATGGTTTAAACCAGCAGCGTGCGTCCAGTATTTGAATCTAATATTTGTGGTACAACTTGTATTTTAATTATTACAACTATGGTTTAACTGGTACAACTTGTATTTTAATTATTACAACTATGGTTTAACTGGTACAACTAGTATAACTGAGTAAAACTACGACGTAACTGGTACAACTAATACAACTGAGTACAATTATATGACTATATCGTATATGTGTAATTGAGTACAACTGGTACAACTGGATACAATTTTGTTCAACCATTTGAGAAATATAAATACATATAATTGTAATTGTAAATATTACCAAGAAAAACACGATAGCTCAAATGGTAACGACTCTTATACAGAGATGAAGGGTTCGAATCTCATCTTTGGTACAACTGGGTATTAGTAGGTACAATTATGTTCAAATTTTAATTTGAAAATCAAGTGAGAGGTATTTTCGGGTTTCCACAAAATTGAGAGGTATAAAATTATTTTTAAATGTTTAAAGGGTAAAATAAATTGATAAGGGGTATATTGATTAATTTGATGAGTTGAGGGATATTTGAGAAAATGGTCTTATAATAACGTTTCAATTTTCAAGTTAAAAGACATAGGCCATGTTCGTTTCCTCATCCAGATGTTGTATCTGGATGCAGATGCTCAAATGGTGTTCGTTTGATCTATTTAAATTTGTATCTGAATGCTAAAATGAGATGCAAATGTAAAATATCTAGATATTTGAGATGCTAAAAAAATGAGCTTCCAAATGTTGCATCTGCATCTCAAAATTCAAAAGTCTAAAATGCCCGAAACCAAAATTATTTTTACTAAACAATATTTCATCATTTACATTGATAATTTTTTTAAAGAATTTAACTCTAAAAATATATATTTTATAAAAATCAAAAAAATTTGTTCCCGCTAAAAATTGCAAAAATTTATTTTCATTAAATTTTAAAAAACTATTTTTATTTAAAAAGTAAAATCGTGCTTTTCGCTGAAAAGACGAAATCGCATTCTTCTGCTAAAAACATGAAAACACGTTTTCCAGCCAAAAAACTCAAAAACTCAATTGTACCCGGTTGTACCCAGTTGTACTAGTTATACCAGTTATTATGCTATTACAACTAATAACCCAGTTGTTCTATTTAGTCATTTTTAATTAGTTGTATCTGAATGCAATTACAAATTCAAAAACGAACTAATTTACATCGAGATGCAACATTTAGATGCAAAAACGAATTACATAAACGAACAACATCTAATACAGCATCCAGATGTTGGATGTAGATGTTGGATGTAGATGCTGGATGCAGATGCTGCATCTAGACGAGGAAACGAACATGGCCATAGATTATTCCGTCTTTAGCATTTAAGTAAGCATATCCATTCTAGAGTACTGAAGGTAGGATTAGGATATGAGCTTGTTCAAAAACCATTTACCTGACATTTTTATCTTTTGTTATTCCTTTTCAAAATATCAGTTTTCACTGCATAAAATTTGTAAAGTACATGAACTTCATTTTTTTTTCCTTTTCAATAGAGAAAATATACGAGCTATTTCCAAATTTAATGTATATTTAAAGTATGGTTAATAATATGTGGAGATTTTGATTGGGCATTTTGAAATTTTGATAGTACCAAAAATCTTTGATCCCTTGTTTTTTTGGATCTACCGCATAATTAACCCAACGAAATGTTTCATCACAATTCAAATTATTTCGAGTTGGGATTTTCTGAAACAAGCAATCCAAATCTCTGATTTGAATCCGGCCTTTTTGTAATCGTGTTGTCTTTCAGGCCCAATGGCCGAAGCCCATTAGGGTTGATTAATATAATTTAAACTAAAAAAATCTCGAAGAACCGTACAAAATTTACCTGTATATCTTCAAAATTTTGTTACTATAATTTATATAGGCAATCAATCCCTAACTAATGTACATATTGGTAATTTGCCATTACTGCCTACAAACAAATAGGCCCACTCAAAAGTCCAGTGAAAAGCCCATAACTACTAAAGCCGACATAATTACCAACAAGGGCACGTAGATCTCGAGGAACCGCGTAGCTACCGCGTGTCGGAAACACACAAGCCACAGTGTAATTTACAAGTTCCATAAAAGCAGAAACATCTCATCGCCTAAGAAGTAAGAACCTAACAAATTTTATAGTTGAAAAAGAAACTAACCAAAACAAAAAAAAATATCATGGAGGCTGAGAAAACCCCACCGACGGCGACGGAGAAGAAAACGGAGCAAGAAGTGAAAGATAATGACTTACCGACGAATAGCCCTTACGTGGCCACCGGTAGTTTAGAAGATTATAAGATGAAAGGTTATGGAGCCGAGGGCCATCAAGAGCCTAAGGCTGGTCTCGGAGGTGGCTCCACCGATGCTCCTACTGTTTCAGGTGATGCTGCCGCTGCCGCGGCCGGTGCAAATGGTCCTACTGTTTTAGGCGATGCTGCGGCTGCCGCTGCCGGTGCATATGGTCCTACTGTTTTAGGCGATGCTGCCGCTGCTGCGAAAGCTCCGTGAAAACAAAAAAAACTGTAATAGGTTTTGTGGATCATCGGAAAAATAAATATATAATAATGTCTAATAAACTGATCCAGTTTTGTTTTCTTCTCTTAACGTTTTTATGGGTTAACTAAAACGCAGTTGCGTGTAGTGCTGAGTGTGAAAATAATTTCCGAGTTTCATAAGATAAATTAAGATTATCGTATGTCTCGGATTAGATGAAGTTGTAACGATTTAAAATTAATATATCTTTCGGTTCGACGAGACCAATGTTTTTTTTTTCATTTTCAATGTTAGAACACTTTAGAAGCAAACTCGGTGGCTTACAGGGTTAGTGAATACGGATATTCGATATGGAAGATATTTTGTTTGCTCACTTAGTGGGACACGTGGTTGGCAAAGAGCTAGCCACAATTCTTCAGCTTTATTCTCTCTGAAAATGTGTGAAAGATATGAGTCATGACATGTGTCACAATTGATACCTAGTCACCCGATAACGTAAATATAATAACCAAAAAAAAAAGATATATATTTTAAATTTGGCTTCTTCGATTGCTTTGGAAAGATTAGGACACATGTAAACATAAATAAAGCAAATGTAAGGTCGGTTTTTTAGAATATAGCTCACAAGAATCACAACTTTAGGACCATCATTGGAATATGTCAATCAAGCCAAATGATCCAACTGCCCATCCTAACTAAGACGGTTCGTTTCTTATTTTGGTTTACTATAAAAATTTGAGAAACAACAAAAGATATTGGGCCCAATTGCCAGACTGGGCTTGGTTTCATATTACACATTTTTGTACTCTGCTTCAACGGCTACTAATCGCCGTGGGGTCCTTATTATCAATCAACAGTCCAGATCTCTTAATCTTCACCTATATATATATAAATGCAGATTTACACTTAAGTAGTTATTTTCAGTCTTCACTTCACTCACAGTCACTCTTTCTAATTCCTTATTTCTCTCAACTGATTTCACAATTATGGATCGTAAATTTATCTTTATGGTTACATTGATCTGCATTGTTATCATCGGTGTCGGTGGCCAATCTCCGGCCGCTTCTCCTGCCGCTTCGCCTTCTACATCTCCTCATAAGCCTAAATCCACAGCTCCCACCATTTCTCCAGCTTCTCCAACGCCAAAAACTACTCCCGCAGTGGCTCCGATCAAGACTCCGGTGGAAGCACCCGTTGAGGCTCCTAAATCCTCGGCTCATGTGCCAATAACGTCTCCTTCTCCTACACCTGAGGCTTCTTCTTCTACTCCTCAGATCTTTCCACCGGCTCCTTCACCGGAGACTGATACTCCTCCGGCTCCTTCACCGGAGACTGATACTCCTCCGGCTCCTGTAGTTGCGCCGTCAGCTGAAGACGTCCCGGCTCCAGCTCCGAGTAAAAACAGGAAGAAGACAAAGAAGCATAAGACTGCGCCGGCTCCGGCTCCAGCTCCAGCTTCAGAACTTCTAAGCCCGCCTGCACCGCCAGGGGAAGCTCCTGGACCAACCGATGCTTTCTCTCCTATGGCCGCTGACGATCAGGTACTAGTTTAACAATGGTGGATTTATTTACGATCAATTAGGTAAATGACAAAAAATTTGGAGAAAAATTAAGACAAATATAGTTTTTTTCCAAAAGCTTTATTAATAATTAATATTCGTAGCACAAATTAGTTTAAAAAACTGGACATATATAGTATACGGTCGAAACGTATTTGTTAGGTAAAAACAAACTAAATAAATGGTAATAAGACAAAATCAATATTTCATTATTTGGATTTTGCAATTTATAGGTGAAGGCGTGAAGCGTTATTTTTAACGTTTATTTCTAAAACTTTAATAGTCAAAATTATCCAAAAATATTCAAACAATAATATTTTGTTTACATGGCTATTTTCATAATTGTCATGCAACTTTTTGCTAGTGATGCATGCATGCAAATACTCGATTTCAATTTAATGTTGTTGTTTTACTAAGAAAAATATATTAGTTAGGTAAAAACAAATTAAATAAATGGTAATAAGACAAAATCAATATTTCATTATTTGGAATTTACCATTTATACGTGAAGCGTTACTTTTCTTAACGCTTATTTCTAAAACTCATTTTTTTCTTAACGCTTATTTTTAAAACTCTAATCGTCCAAAGTCAAACTCATCCAAAAATATTCAAACAATTATATTTTGTTTACATGGCTATTTTCATAATTGTCAATATGGCATGCAACTTTTTGCTATTGATTCAAATAACCTCGATTTCAATTTTTTTTTTTTGGTTTGTTAAGTTTGATTTTCTGAAAATTGAATTCAAATTATTTATTGCAGAGCGGAGCAGAAAGAAGTGTAATGAAAAATATGATGGTCGTAGCTGCAGCAATCGCGTGGACTCTTTTAGCTTTCTAATAAATTTTTGTTAATTGTTTTATTAAAAAAGTTGCAATCCCTAATTTTATTAAAATATCTATTTTTGACTCTACCTTTTGTCTGTCTCGTTGCAGCTAAACATTTTGTATCAACATTCGTCTTTATGTATAATTCTTCTTTGAGACGAAGACCTTAGTAATGGGTATTGAGTTGCGTGCACGTAAGTTGACACGCGCCCCGTGACTTTACTCTCAAACACATTTTCGTGACAAAACTTCGGACATCAGCGTTTGGAGACCGAAGCGCGGTGGCTCCGGCAGCACCGGCTTCGTTCTCCTCCCTTTCTTTCCTGCATCCTCAGCGCACCATTCAGCGGGTCCAACTAGGCTAAACAGGTGGGTCGTTGGGTGAAGGTTCATAGGTTGAGGGAAGATTTTCCGGCGGCATCACTCTTCAGATCCAGATCCGGTGAGAACAAGATCTTGAGATGCATCTTCCGGTGACAAATCCAGTGGTTCTCCTTCGGCTCCCGCTGTATACTAGTTGCTGCTCATCCGACTTAGAGACGGATGAGTCGATCGGGAATGATAAAACGGTGTAACGAGGCAAAGACTACGGAGGGAAAACCACTAGAAGTCTCTCTCTCTTAGGTAAGCTTGCTTGAGGACGGCGGCGGATCTACGGTAAATTTTCCGGTTGCGGTCAAACTCCGTGAAGGTGAGGCGTGGTATGGCTAAATAATATGTTTAAAATTGCTAAACTGTGAAGGTGTAGCTTTAATTATAATAATAATAAATTGTGATACAGTATGTCAAAGATGTACATTTCTTTGGGTTATGGATAAAAAATGGGTTAATTTGCAAAATGACTATGCATCTAAAAACAATTAAGAAAATAATCTCTTTCAGAATTTTTTTGTTAAATAATGTTAGATTGAGAGAAAGTTTTATGTTTTAACGTGTTGAATCTTATTCAAGTTCTTTACATCTATTTATACATATATATGTTATGTTTTGAGTTTATCTTTAATCTATTTAATATTATCACAAACCAATAGTATCTCCTAATTATATAGGATATTCACTTAAAATATACTTCTAAAATCTTCTCAATATATATATTTCAACGCCTACCTCTCAAGTTGGAGCGTGATTAATCACACACCAAAGTTGGACAATAAGTAGGTAAACCTTGATGTTTCTAATGACTTAATAAGCACATCCGCCAATTGCTTCGTTGTACGAACGTGCTGTGTGATAATGACTTAATAAGCACATCACAGACAGTATGACAATCCAACTTAATATATTTAGTCTTTTCATGAAATACCGGATTAGAAGCAATGTATATAGCTGATTTGCTATCAAAAAACAATTCCATCGGATCATTATGTTTTACTCCTAAATCATCTAGCAATCTCTTCAACCATTTAAGTTTTCACAGAGCAGCAACTATAGCTCGTTATTTAAGAATAAAGTATCGTTTCTTTCTTCTTGTCTTCCCAAAAATGGGAAATTCACCTAATTTAATGATAAATGCTAAAAGTGACATTCGCGTGTGTGGGCATGAATTCCAATCCGAGTCGCACCGTGCTTGAATTCTCAAATCACACTTAGCCTATAACATAATCTTTTGTCTTGGACATCCCTTGATATAACGCACAATCCGAACTGATGCATCCCAATGAGCTTCTCTTAGATCATGCATTACTTGCGACAACACATGCACAACATAACACAATTCTGGCCTTGTTATAGCCAAGTATACAAACCTTCCTACCAACCACCTAAACCGCACCGGATCTGAAAACTTTGGCCTATCATCGGCGAGAAGTTTGTGATTTAATTCCATGGGAGTACTTATCGGCTTCCAACCAAGCATTCTCATCTCATCAATGATATCGAGAGCATATTTCCTCTGTGCGAGAAACATACTGGAAACTCCACATGCAACCTCGATACCCAAAAAATACTTAAATCTTACCAAGATCCTTCATGTGAAAACATGTGCATAAGTAAGCTTTAAACTTCTCCAAAACACCCCCAAGTTGTTGCAGTTTATGATCAAATCAATATATAAGACCACAAAGATTAATATCCCCTATAATGAAAGTAAACAAAGATTAATCTTCATAGGACTGCTTGAAATCATATTTCACCAATGCTTCTGTTAGTTTTGTGAACCAACACTATGAAACATGTTTTAAACCATAAAGAGACTTTTTGAGCTTACATACTTTGGATGAATCAGACATTTGAAACCCCAGAGGCAGTTTCATGTATACTTCTTCTTCTAAATTTCCATGCAGGAAAGCATTACGGACGTCCATTTGATAAATTATCCAATCTTTAGTTGCAGAAACTCCGAAAAATTCACGAACCATAGTCTGTTTTGCTACAGGTGCAAACATCTCATCAAAATCTTCTCCCCGACTTGTAGATTACCAAACACTACCACTGCTTTGTATCTTTCAATCGTTCTATGATGTGACATGGCCTTACGACATCTCTTATTTTGGAAAGTTTTGTGGTAAGTTTCTGTCTCTACTCTATCCAATACGGCAGCCAAGTAAGGTTTATGATATTCTGGAAAATTTTTGTCTGAAACATAATACTCAATGTAGTAGGATGTCGTACCTTGTACCGTAGGAGGAGTGCCTAATGTGTCATTGGGAATCTAGGAGAGGTGTGTATCAGGAGGACATTATGTAATGTTCGTGACATGTCCTTGAAGACAAACAATCCAAATTTTCTTCCGTTTACCAACCCCGAGCAGCTCAGGTTCATCCTCTCTGTTTTGTTCATCAGTTTCAGCAGCAGCGATACTTATTATCTAAAACTCAAAGTGACCGTACATGTTGTTGGAACACGTTTTATGACAAAGTAGCTTTAGCTATTTTTCCGGTGGATTTTCCGGTGAAGACGTTCACCGGAATGACCGGTCTTCGACACGGTAGAATCGTCGTTGTAAGCACTACATGGTGGTGTTTTACATTGTCAAAAACGGAGTGTGTTTGAATGAAAAATTGATATCCAAAGTGAGATGCTTAGAAAAATTTATAAGTTTTGAAATTTGACTAAGTGTCAAATGTCTCACTTTGGAAATAAGAAGAGAAATCCAACCAATTTAGATTGGATTTGAGATATGAAATTTGGGAAATGGGCTTACAATCCATAAGTTTATTTTAACTTTCCTAAATTTATTTGGATTAAAATTGTTGTTTAAATCAACAAATATCTTCCATAAAATTGAATTTTGTAACAACAAAATCAATTTACGACATTAATTTAATTAAGAGTAGAATTGTATTTTTGACTTTGTCAATAAGAATCAATTCTCATTATTCTCCACTCTGGTCATGTGGTAACCTCCTCCTTGGTTAGTGGTGCACGTTGGTTTTTTATTATTTGAGAGAAGTTATTATCTTCTCTTTCTGATAATCAACAAAAGAACACAACTGATCACATACATCAATATACACATGGACGTCATAAGCTGTGGAGAAGATATGTTTAAAGTCCATTTCCATTTCTCATGTGACGATCGTCACAACACTCAAACATACAACAATAATATCTTTTTTTTTCTCTAGTTTGAGTATGAGACTACAACGTAGAAAAAGCGTTCGTTGGATCATGTTTATGGGTTGTGCAAAACATGATAGTTGCAGTTGTATCCTGAGATTTG
The DNA here is from genome assembly GCA_963922655.1 of Cardamine chenopodiifolia. Taxonomy (NCBI): domain Eukaryota; kingdom Viridiplantae; phylum Streptophyta; class Magnoliopsida; order Brassicales; family Brassicaceae; genus Cardamine; species Cardamine chenopodiifolia. The sequence continues at coordinate 869,726 of OZ000486.1, forward strand.
GAACGTCATCAAACCGTCACACTACAGGACGTTTTCAGAATTAAGGAAAGAGTGTCTCGCCTCTGCGAATCTCATTCCTAATTCCTATATCGGTATCATCTTATACACAATAATCTTTACAATTTATTTGGTTACCCTATTGTAGAAATAACGTTCCTACACATGTGTCATCATGTGATGAATGGGTTGTTAGGAGCTGAAATGATATTAGCTTCTTCTCGATTCTTCTTCTCTTGTATCGACTGTAGATCAGAGCGAGATTCTGAGAGATTGTGTAAAGCGGTGAGAGAGAAATATTGTAACAAGTTAAAACATTGATCTAGTGGATTCCAGAGAAAATCTCCAGCGAGACGTAGGGTTTCACACCAAAATCTGAACTCGTAAAATTTTTTGTGTTCTTTACTTTTTTTGTTTGAGATTGCATGCGATAAGAAACGAGTGAGTGAGAGTCGATTAAGAGTTAATCGAAGATCTATCAAGTTTAGGTAGAAAAACTCTTGCTAATGTGGCCATATGGAAGCGAGAAATGAAATGAGAGTTTGTTTTAACTTTACTCTAGCCCAAGTATAATTTTTCGTTCTACTAAATTTCTATGATACACTAGTTCTAAATATTTTCTATTATGAATAAACTAAAAAGTCTTGGTAATGATAAACGTAGGAGCCTAAGAAAGACTCATATTTGCTTCTTGGTTCCGTCAAAACAAACACATATCACATATGGAACAAATGCAAAAGCTTCCCTTAAACAGGTTCCTGCATCGTCCGCACAAGCTGCTGCGTTCTAAACTGCGCAAGTTGCGATCTAAACCGTACAAGCTTTCTAAAAAATGGTACCAGCGGAAGAAGCATTCTAAGCATGTTTTCCCTATGTCTGATCCGGTTAAACCGCACAAGCTTCGCCGGTTTAGAGATGATTCTCAACTCTATGTGTGCTTTGGGTGCAAAGGCAAACATTTGGAGGGCAAAAGGTACTATTATCGTTGTTTTGTTTGCCATTTTTTAGAATTCCACAGAGGCTGTCATGGAACATCCTTTACATCCTTCTCACCCTCTCACCCTCGTATCCTTAGATCCTAGTTTTGATACTTCTAATATACCTCAAGAATGGAGAGAATCTTCTTCCTCTCATTCAGGATTAGATGATATTGATTATGAAGGTCCTAAAGATTTTTATAATCATGGGGATTATGATGATGGTGCTAATGTTTTTGCTTTTGGATTACCAAGAGAACCTATTAGGAACAAAACATTTGATATAGTTTATGCGGCCAGTATTCTCCGTGGGTTGAAGACCAACAAAGGAGTCTCATGCTCAACATTGAGTCTCAAACTCCTGACCATGAGCTTTGAAAGGGCCTCTAATGAACCAGCAGATCTACGGATGCTTGAGGATATTACTCGTAAATTTGATGAGGTTGATGATGATGTTGATGATGATGAGGATAGTTATAATGATAATTATGATGATGATGGTGGTGGTGGTAGTGGACCTGATGATGATGATGCCTTTCCATCAAATATATATTATGGAAAGTGCAAATGTTGTCACCAACGTTTTGAAGATGTACACTACCATTGTTCTGATTGCAACTTCAGCCTCAATTTCACTTGTACGATAAAGCCACACACCTCTCAGTATCTCCAACACAATGCCACACTCTCACTCTCTTTCCTAACCCCCCCCCCCCCCCCTAAATATGATCAGAAGAAGAGGAGCTATGGATATTGGAATTGCTCCCAACGATGGTAACACTCTGACCGTTTTGCCATCAATGCCATAGACGTTGCACTGACACCTCGGTATTCAAGTACCAATATATATTTCTCTGGTAGATTGAATTGTATATTCAAGTAATATTTCGTGTGTTTTCATAATTGAACTTTTCAATTTATACGAAAAAAACTAATATCCTCACAGTGATGCTCATGACTTAGTTAATGCCACCAAAATCAAATTATCGCAATGATGGTAAGGCATCAACACAGTCTTTTCCAAGTCACATGGTCTGAACCATTATCGGTTAATATATGTCTTCAATCCTTTTTAAAAAGCTTCAATAAATAGACAAACTAAGACAAACAAAGATTTCAAGTATATTGGAGTACAGCAAAAACACACTAGAGCACAAAGAATCCTATCTACGTAGGTTGTGAGTTAATCACGAATAATCCACAGAAAAATCAAGCTTTAATGAATTTCTCAAATCAGAAACCAAGACAAGCGAAAGAGCAAATCTTAGAAAACCATTACCGAATACGAAACCGACATTAATTTAGACTATAAGCTCTGATAATAACTTGTCTAGAAAAAAAAACATTACAAATCAAATCAAATCAAAACGAATCAGCTAACAAAAACAATAAATCCCTTGGCAAACTAAGGAAAATAGTCCAAATATTAAACATAATCCTCACACACAGATTTCAAAGTCTTTGTTTTTTATTTATCTAAGAAACGTATTAAATCACAAACTTCTTTTTTTATCCAAATTTGAAAGTTGAGAATTTATTTAGCATTTTCCGGTTTTAATACATGTTAATGCTATTTTCTGCAAATTCCTTATTGGGACGAAATTTTTTAGATTTCTTCCATAAAACTACACTTTCCTCAAAAACGGTTTCACAAAAGTGGGGTCCACTCTCGCCACGTGTCAAAGCAAAAGTTCACCATCACAATTTGCTAATTAACCCATCAATGGTTAAATGTTTTTCACTCATTCACAATAAGAAGTTCGCAACTACATTGTGTTTATCAAAGACTTACAAAATCAGAAAACCAAAAAAAACTTCTATTTCAAATCAAATTTTATTCTGGGAATTAATCGGAAAATAAAAGAGAACCAACAAAATCTTGGGGTATGAAATTATTTGCAGAAGAAACTTCTTTTGTACAAAATCACTCCTTTAGTAAGAAGACAAACACAAAATAGGCATTGAGGAACCATAGAATCTGTGCATCATCATCATCATCATCATCATCATTATCATCCATCATCCATCATCCATCATCCATCATCCATCATCCATCATCCATCATCCATCTTCATCATCAATCATCAATCATCAATCAGCCACGCCCAGCGTTTCCATGCCGTTGGTTCCTGAAGTAACTAAGCAATGCTTGTGCCTGACAAGTATTACAAGATTCTCCAAAATAAAGAACTCTTCAAAACAATAAAAATCATGAGATTCAAAGCCTAAGCATCAAGAAAAACATGAAATATGATAAAGTTTGTACCTTTTCTCTAGCTCTAGGAGTACCAGACTGTGAGAGAGCGACGAGAGGAGGAACAGCTCCTTCTTGAAGAACCATGTTACAGAACCGACCACTGTTAGTTGAAAGTTGAAGAAGAGCCGCTGCAGCGTTTTCTTTGCCTCTAGCTGAACCCAATTCAACGACTTCAACAAGAAGACGGATCCCACCTTCTTGACCAATTGCGTTTCTTCCTTCCGGGATTGTAGCTAGATTTGCTAAAACAGCAACCGCTTTATCCACCATACCAACTGCTGGGTCCATTAGATCAATAAGATATCTCACAGCTCCAGATTGCACGATCACAGCCTTGTTTTCTTGATGTATCGATAGATTAAACAATGCAGTAGCAGCGTCTTTTTTACCCCGAGGGGTACCGTTACCTAGTAGATCCACAAGAGGCCCGATTGCACCCGACTGACCGATCTTTATCTTGTTTTCTTCTATTACAGAGAGGCTGAAGAGGGTAGCAGCTGAATTCTCTTTAGCTTCAGGGCTACCATTTTCAAGCACGTGAATGAGCGGCTCGATTGCACCAGCATCAGCGATTAAAGTTTTGTTGTTGTCATTAATAGACAAGTTGAGAAGGGCGGTTACAGCGTTTTCCTGTGTAGCTGAGTCGTTTGAGTGAAGTAGTTCCACTAATAATATGATTGCCCCAGAGTTCCCTATAACTATTCGGTTATCCATGTTGTGCTTTGCGAGCAACCTCAGTTCCGCGGTTGCTTGTCTCTGAATATCCAATGAACTGCTTTTCAACTCCTCCACCAATTTCTTAACTTGGTTTTCGACCTCAGAAAGATCACGTCTTGTCTCATTCGAAGGCGCTGAAACAATCCTTGAACCAAGCCTCTCTGATGGACGTCGCCAAAACTGACCTCGGCTACGTCTATCCATAAATTTTGGGGAGAAATCAGACAAATCCCGCCGAGTAGCTGGCGAAGTGGCTGCAGCAAGAGGCCCAGATCTAATTTCTCCTGAAGCATCACTGCTGTAAGGTGTAGCATGAGCTGATTCTTCAGAATTCTCGTTCGCATCAGCTCTTGGAAACTCTTCATTCGAAACAGTACTAGTAGCAGAAGGGAACCTATTATGGCGGTTCTCAGATGTTTGTCCATTTTCCACTGAACCTCGTGTAGTTGAAGACACAGATGACCTACCGCGTGCATCTGTGTTCATTTCTCGAGAATCATTAGATCTATCTTCAAAATCATTTAGTGAAATCCTTCCGGCATCCAAACCATACCCATTTCCAGATACACCCGGTGAAGAAGCGTTAAAGGTAGAAGCGGGACGTGAAGGAGAAGCACCTTCTCTTTCAATTGCTCGGCTTGAGAATGAGGGCTTCCTGGTCTCGCTTGTAGAAGCATCCCAATCATTTGACTTGTTGTTACCTCTATGAGCAGAAACAGCTGCATCTATGCTAGGAATGGAGTCTGTACATGACAAAAGAGGAGATAGCTCGTTTAAACTTGTTGACTTATTGGGATCAGGTAGCTTGACATCGTTAGTCTCACACCAGTTAGCAATCAAGGCCTTAACCGTGTAATTGGGTATTAGAGTCGTGTGAGTCAGAGTCTGTCGCGTTTTGGGACACACTTTTAAACCTAAATCAATCCATCTCTTGATGAAGGCCTTTTCATATGTTTGTCCTGATGAAACAATCACTGGATCAGTCATTACTTCAAGCGATAGAGGGCAAAAGAAGTCGGCAAGAATGGCAACACTAGATGTCTGAGTCTGTTTGATCAGAAGAAGACGTTCGTGCATGCGGTTTACGATAACAATCAATTGGTCAAGGAACTCGACTTCTGCATTGTTCTCAGACTGCTCAGCAATCTCTTTCTGCCTCTCTAGAGCAACAGCTTCAATCAGAATCTCCTGATTTGATCTCAAACCAGTGTTCTCTCCAATTTTCACCAAGATCTCAGGGCTGGGTCCAACACCATCTCTTTGATCCCTCAGAGCATCATCAATGACAGAAGATATTTCTTCATAACTAAGATGCTTAATCCTCTCTATACATTGCTGCAATTACGAATATTTGTAAATTAACCATTTGCATCTCCTGCAAATTTGATTCAATTGCTAACAAAACAAAAAGCAGTCAGCATCATTATCCATTCTAGTTTCCTAACTAAAGCTAATGCTATAAATTGATAAAAGTTTCTTCTAAATGTAAAGAGAAGGTACCTCAAGGGAAGCTGGGCTTAGCTCATCAGGTAGATCGTTTTTAGAAGACATCAGAAACTCGAAAGTATCCACAATGGTATCCCGCATCTTTGGTATCAAAGATTCAATTTGGAGAACCTAGACGTTGAAATTAAGAGGCTATCATCAACGAGACGATATATCAGTAACCAAAACACAAGCAGGAGTTGCAGAATAACACAATCTTCACAGTGATTGATCAAGGAAACATTGAAATGCTGCTATACTAATAAATCCATATGTTCAAACTTCATATAGCTTCAAAACAACCTGAGAAGAGAAGTTTCCAGACTTACAAAATAGACTTTACTGGAGAATGCTTGCCAACTCCTGAAAAGATCTCTAGATTGGTCAACATCTTGAGTCAATTCTTCAAATGCTTTACCAAGTTTCTCATCCAAAACAAGGTCAGAGCTAACAACAGCATCAGCAATTGGCTTCAACACTCTCAGTAACTCTTCAAATCTCTTATAATACTTATCAAATGGGTCTAAATCAATATGTTTAGAAGATGACAGATTTAGAAACGACGAGATACTTCCGAGAAGACCTTTCAAAACTGAGATTTCCATTTCCACTCTGAAAAAAAACAAACAAATTTCGAAACTTTAATCAGCGTACACCAAATTGGGAAAAAAACTTAACTTTGCTAAATCCCTAAATCTCTATCCAATTCAAAGATTCTAACTTTACGCAACCTGAAATCAAACTTGGAACGAAATGTAACAAAAAATCCAAAATTTGTAAGAAATGGAGAGATGGGGTTTGGAATTGATTAATGGGTATCTAAGCTTTGATGGAGAGGTTAGAGAAAGGGGAAAAATTGAAAACCCTAAAGTAGATAGATCGAAGGAGATAAAGAGAAGAAGAACATACATGCACGTGAAGGGGAAGGAAATCGAATCTTTCTCGGTCTCTCTCTTGATCGATCTTTCTCTGTTTCGGAGATTATACTTGTGAGCACGTAAAAGCAAATCTTCTTCTTCTTCTTCGTCTTCTCTTTGAATAATTTTGTTTTGTTTTTTTTCAAAGAAGAGAAAAAAAAAGAGTTTTTTTGAGTATGGTTCTGCAATTGGTCAGTCAGATCGAAATTTGCTGGCGCCACGTCGCTTAAGCCGTTTCTAAGCCGTTTCGTATTTTGTTGTCAGCTCGGTCTTTCTCCACTTCTGTCGGAAAAAAATAAAAATAAAAACTTTTAATTTAAACTTTCAAATATTTTGCAAATCCATCCTAAACTTACAAAATAATAACCTATAAACATTTTTTGTTAATTAAAACATTCGTTATTTCATCATTGCACAGTATATGAATTTTCAAAAACATTTATCAAACATTCAACTTGTCTGTTGCTTCCTCTTCTTTTTCTAATTGAAAAAAATTACATCATTCATTATCTTTTTCTCTTTTACTTCGTCGTTCCACTAAATTACTCATTTACCAATACCTCCACCTGGATATGGGCTTCCGGTTTAACCTAAAAAAACCGATCCGAAAGAACCAAAAATTCTGGTTATCAGCGCCAAGAATTTGAACTATGGTGAACCGATCAACGTAAATAAAAAAATAATTCAAATTTCGATTCGGTAATCGGCCACGTTCGGTTTTACTTAAACCAACATATATAAAGCTGATGTAATTAGGTCTCGGTTTGTTCTATCGCTATGCCGCTTGCGATAGCGAAAGCAAAATCAAATCCGATCCAACTTCATCTTTTTCTCCGATCTACTCAAAAATCATCACCTATCTATTTTCCTCCATCAAATATCTCTCTTCTAAAACGTATTTCGTTTTCTCCAAACTCAATCAAAACTCAAAATCGAACTCTTCGTAAGAGATTCAACTTGTAACCGCGAATATCTTAGGAGTAAACTCTTATTCTTTCTCCTTAATCACAATTTCGTTTGATTTTTTGCTCACTAAGCTCCATCTCGATCTCGATAATCGATTTGCAAAAATTTAAGGTTAGAATTTTTACTTCGAACTAGAGTTTTAATTTAGAGTTATGTTTAGGATTAATGTTTTAATCGGTTATCCTAAGACTGGGCTTCAGATTAGGGTTTAATTTAAGGTTAGTATTTTAATCGGTTATCTAAATTGTTGTTTTTTTTTGTTTTATGAAAACGCTTTGGTCTATTTGCAAGATTTCAGTATAAGTCTTCAATTCGATTCAATTTTGGTGGAATTTTCCACAAACCAAATTTTCTCTTAACCGAATAAACCGACTCGATTAACCCGAAAAAAACGTTCGCACAGGCCTACCTCCACCCAGTGTATTCCATTTATTCAAAAACCATTTCTTGTAGCCGGGTGATTATTTCAAATGTATTTGGCATAAACAACTCAAGTTCGAGGGAAAATGTTTTAGTTTAAGTGGTTAAGGTTCAATTCGGCGAATTTTTTGTTAGAATTCGACTTTAGCAAATTGGGTTGTTCTACAAAATAGGAATTAGACTATGGCTCGGATTTTGTTGACCGAAATGATGTCCGAGTTCGAACCCTTGTGTAATTTGTTGACACATAAAAAGAAACACATCATTTTTCCTCACTATGGTTATTTTTATGCTGAAGTTAAAATCCACAACAACAACAATAGCAGATTTGTGAAAAGATCTTATGAGTTCTCATCTCTGGGACATATTCTACTTATACATAGAAGAGCCTTCTTTAAAAGAACCAGAGCTTCTTTATCATATTACATACAATACAAAAGAGAAGCAAAATCTCATTTTTCTTAAGGATCAAAAGACAATGATGCATTGTCTGGTTGGTTTGGTCCATTCTCATATCAAGTAGACTCTCCTTTAAATCGCCATGGAGTGAAAGTGATGCCACGAACAATGAGATAGAATATAAAAGCACCATATGAAGCAGTGAACATAGACACCAAACCAGTATAGATTATGCCACTAACCTCTGAGGAGAAAAACTCCAACAATAGATAACCGTTGATCATTATCACAAGCGCAGCAATGAGCCACGCGATTGTCTGCACACAAATGTAAGAGCTTAAAAGAGAAATCTTTAATTTTTATGAATGTAGTAAAAAACAAAGCTTTACACAAACCTGGTACAAAGGACCGATTTTGAAGCTACCCATGATTTGTTCCTTAGAAACCAAACACAGTAATGGAATCAGTGCAAAAGGGATTTGAATGGATTGAAGCACGTTAAGCCATTCGTTTAAAACATCGAGTGTAGCTTCAGACTGATCAAACACTAGAGCAACGATAATAGTTGGAATGATTGCGCAGCTTCGTGTGATCAAAGCTCTTAACCATTTCTTCATTTTGAAGTTAAGAAACCCGCCCATGATGAACTGTCCCGCGTAGGTACCTGTGATAGTACTGCTTTGGCCAGCAGCTAATAAACCGATTCCCCAAATGTATAGTATCGGGAACACACCACCTCCATATTTGTCCTGAAGATACTGTCCCGCGTTAACCAAACCAATGCTATCAGCAAGCTCAGTATTGTAAAAACCTTTAGCGAAAACCGTTGTGACAAAGAGATTGATCATAAAGGAAACAAAAAGTGCAAGCGTGGATTCGATTGTGTAGTAGTTTATAGCTTCTTGCACTCGATATCTCTGCCGTTTATCAACTTCTCTCGATTGAACAAGAGCTGAATGAAGAAACACATTATGCGGCATTATAATACAACCCACAACTCCAACTGCTTTTTGTATAGTTCTTGAACTCAGTTTCGGTACCAATATACCTACAATAACAGAAAAGCTAACATCTTTACAACTTAAAAGACAAGAACAAGAACCAAATCACTTGATTATATCTTAGAATGAGTCTAATAATAAGAGTTAAAGCAAAAAAGGGCCTAACCAATGAGAAGCTCAGAGCCACTTGGCTTAGCTTGACCAAACATCCAAGCAAATGAAACAGCCATTGTAGCAATTAGAACCGCAAACACAGCCTCAAGCTTCCTTATTCCGTAGTTCTCAAGAAACAAGAACACAAAACTGTAAACAAAACACACATATGAGTCAATAAACCACAAAAAGATGAAATTTTTACACAGCTAATGGTCAATCAGAGATTCAACTACGAAAAAATAAAAAGATTGAGACTTTATGAATTACCAATCAAGAGCAGTGATAACAACACCAGCCCAAAGAGGCAAAATCCCATTACTCAAAATCTTAATAGCAATAGCACTACCAATAACTTCTTGAATATCAGATCCAATCAAAGCTAATTCAGCCATAACCCACAAAACCATTCTAGCCCAATTTGGATATTCATCACGACAAAGCTCAGCTAAGTGACGACCTGTAGCAACACCAAGCCTAGCTGATAAAAGCTGAACCAAAAGTCCCATTGCTGTTGCCCACATAAGCAACCATAACAATGAGTACCCAGCAACAGCACCAGCTTGAAGATCTCCTTCTAAATTCCCTGGATCTAAAAACGCAATGCTCATTAAAAATCCAGGTCCGGTGAAAAGCCATAACTTTCTCCATGAGAACGGTGGTGCGCCGCCGCATCCTACGCCGTTTTCTAGATCTTCTTCGTCTCTCACGATTTGAACCTTCTCTGTTTCATCGTACGCTGTTTCTTCTTCTTCTTCTTCGTTGATCAGAAGTGGATGGTTGTTCTCAAGCTGTGACATTTTTTTCCGGTGAACTGTTTTAACAAGGCAGAACAAGTCTTCCTCTTTATAGGAACCTTTGTTTCTCTACCAGTACATATAAACACACATTCACAATAATCTAATCTCTTAATTTTTATTTTCTAAACACAATTATCAATAAGGGAATAAAAAATCAGTGAGGTTTTTAATTTCTATGTAGTTGAGGTACTTTAGATACAATCACTTTAGTATTCAAGAATGGAAAAAAAAATTGTTGTCTTTGTGAAAGGAATTTTAAGATTTTTTTTAGTTACATATTTTATATTTAATTCATATATGGGACTAATTAGAAAATTAGTTATTTAAGAGGCTTATTTACAAAAGTCGTAATCTCGTGGATTTTTTTGCGGTTTTAAAAATAATAATAAATAATGTGATAATATGATATAAAACAGTGTGCTATCGAATAAAATAAAAATAGTTTGTTTCTCTTTGACTTTTCTTTTTTTCTTAAATTTTTTTTTTCTAAAAAGTAATTTTTTAAATCAATAATTTTTTCGTTTTTCTGTAAATTTGCTGGTCAACCTCGATTTCAGCGTCAGCCGTACTCTTCTAATTATATTATATGATTTATTTATAAAAACTTTTAATATTTGCGAACAGCAAATTGGAAAAGTACGAGGATGAGCAATTTTTTGGATGATTATCTTTTTCCTCTTTACAGTTTTATCAATACCGGTGATCTGTATGTGATCTCGCATGTGAGTACGATATTTTTTTCACACCATAATTGGTTGGGTTGGTGTCTTTTCGACGTGTTTCTTCAACACGATGTGTCTGTTTATGTGTTTTAACGACAATCTCACCATGTTTATCATGTATAATAATTTCATAGATTATATTGGATGAAAAATGTGTCGTATTTTCTATTCTGTTTTTTTTTGTGTTAGTTAATTTATGTCTATCTTCGTAAAGTTTGATTCCGATGAAATTATCATTTGTGGTGTTTTTGCCAGTTATTTCTGCCGGTTATTTCTGTTGGTTTGTTAAAATCTAGGCGAAAGACAAATTCATACAGAGACAACCATTAGTGATGGAGTTTGAAATTTTTATGTAATAGTGTTTTAAAATTTGCAAAATTCTTATAATTACATCATACTTAGGTGATAGCCAAGAATATGAATGGCTGAGTTCGAACACGGAAAAATAACTTAACAGATTTGTTAATCTGTTAACGAGTAAGATTTCTAAAATTAAAACATCATCAGTCAATTTCACTTCTGTTATATCGTTTTTTAACCTTTTTATTTAGCATATAGTTATATAAACTCTTTGACAAAAATCATAATAATAGTTAAACGTTAAAAAAACTAGTTTGTTTAAAATACTATAATAATGTTATTTGCAAACGTAATGCACGAACTTGTTTTTTTTTATCTATGATTTTGTCGCGCATCATTTATATACATAAGTTCTAAAATTAATTTATCTACCAACACCTTTCAATTATTTATACCGCAGCTTACAGAAAAAGATAATTACAATAGTACATGTTATTATCATTGACTTATTTAATTTTACTTTTTCTTTAATTATTATAAATCAAAAAATTATTTAAAATTTTAATGTTTTTAGCTCAAACTTAAAAGAACATTAAATCACTTAAAATATTATACTTCATAACAAATTAAAAAAAAAAATACTATCGAATTACATATATCAAAAAAATTTTATTTTTATTTTTAAATTTATCATATAATATTTATATTTACATTTATTATCTTGCAGAAAAAAACATATACATTCTTTTTTGATAAAAAACATAAACAATTATTTTCTCGTATATCAGAATCAAAATGAGGTGGTGGCATTAGCCATGTATCATGCGAAAAATGGTGCAGTAAGGTTGGTGACGTGGCGAGATCGAAGGAACGATGGAGATGGTGCCATGTCATGCGAAAAATTGGGGACCACAAGCCGGAGTACTTCAGCTCGTGGTCCATGCTTCTCACTCCAAGATTCTCTTTTTGGGAAATTTGCAAAACAGTCCTTCACAATAACCAATTTTGGTGAAATAGTCTTTTTCCATAAATCATGAGAGTTCTCAACCTTCGCCCATTAATCTTTCGTAGTCGTAGTCTTCAAAATCAAGTTTTAGATACTTTGATTTAAAAAATAATTTTCCGTATTAAAGGAGAATTGAATTCGGAGACAAAAGAAAACATTTTGGTTTGATAAAATATTCTTTAAATTACAAAAGTACAAAACATTTTTTCATGTGATAAATTGTGTATATTTTTCATATGAAATAACATAGTTTTGGTTTGGATATAAATTTTAAATATTATCTTGTGAGAATGCATTATCGACCTTAGATGCAATATGAAATAAATTACTAATTTTGTCAATCCATTTATCTAATTGATGAATTGGTCGATTTGGCGCACTTTAAGTTCTCGGAGACACTCATGTTAGTTGCTCGAGGACGGTGTTTTCAATCTGACGTCGTCCTCTAGTTCTCTCTTGTGCCGGAGTTTTTTTCGGCAAGAAAGTTTCGGCTGGTGGTGTAGATCTTATCCGAAGCAGGTCGCGCAACGGCGAGCAGGGTGTTTCCGGTGAGTGAGGACAGCGCTGGAGCTCTGTGTGCCTTTGTCGTTCGTTCCCTGTTCCAGATCTAGTCGGGTTTTATCACATGGTGTTTCTTTCTTCTCGACATTGGTGGCTACAGTGGTAGTGTGGTCTCCGTCTTCAACAGTGGCTTAGTGGTAATGACTCACTGGCGAATATGAAAAGCGGGTGTGGCTTGGGCGGTGGTTTAGGGCGTCTTGGGCTACAGTGGTGGTGTGGTCTTCGTCGGTTTTTGCCTCTGATCACCTTCCACTTCCTCCAATATGTGTTCATCTTTTCCGGTTTCGTTTGACGGTTCTTGGAGCGGCTCAAATCTTCGGTAGTGGACCGCTCTGTTTAAAGATCCGGTGGTGAGTCAGTGTCGAATATAGGCGGCGGTTCTGTCTTGGTGACTATTGTATTTCTGTGGACGATGGTTCTTGTAGCTTTTGCAAGCTCGGGAATGGCAACCGGAGGCCGCTATTTTGGCAGTCGAAGAGGCTCTCGTGCTGCCGATAGTGGAATGGTCCGTTGAAACGGTTTTAATTTTGTGTTTGTCCTTGGAGAAGTTTGTAGACGCTACTACTTGTGAAGTTTGAGGGATAGCCTTGTCCGAGTTTAGATGTTCGGGACTGGTGTTTCTTCGTCGGAGATCTCTTGGGTATGCTTACGTGTGTTCTTAGCTTATCGTGTTTTTGTCCGTTTTATTTTTTAAATTTCGTCTTCTTAAATTTTTTGACATGCAACATGTTATCCAAAGCCACCGCACATGGACAAAACATTAAGTACACATAATACAAATGAACATCCCCACTACAAACATGCAAAACACACTTTTCCGACTAAATGCTATCTAATCAAGATTGTACAGTCACTAATTTATTTACCGTCAAAATAAAGGTTAAACCCAACAAAGCCGCAACACATCGTTTTCCATCTTAATAAGTCAATGTTACTGCTACTTGTGAGGTTTGAGGGTTAACTTCATGTGGGATTGCTCGTGAGAATGACGACGAGGACTTAAATTCCTTGGAATTGTGGCAACACCGCAAATATTCGAATTTAGGTGCTCGAAATTAGTGTTTCTTCGTTGGAGATATTCTGGGTATGCTTACGTGTGTGCTTAGCTTGTCTTATTTTTTTTCTGTTTCTTTGTTTCATGTTGTAGTTTCCTGTTTTTTCTTAACATGCAGCCTATTGTCCAAAGCCACCACACATGAACAAGACATTAAATACATATAATAAAGGAATATCCGCATTATAAACATGCAAAACCCAGTTTTCCGACTAAATGTTATCTAATCAAGATTGTCCAATCACTAATTTATTACCCGTCAAAATAAAAGGTAGAAGTGTTTTAAAACGCTAAGAGTTTAGGCAACGGCCGTCTAAAATCGCATATGTCTGGTTCAAAGTATTTTTTCAATTTCCAACTATATATATTTGAATTTATATGTTTTATCTGGTTATAAATGTTTATATGTTGTTTGATATGAATTAAATAATTATTTTTGTCTAATTTTTGTATATGATTTAAAATTTTTATTTTTAATACATAGTTTTATATAATTTTTATCTATAATATCATATTTATAATGTTTTATGATATAAACATCTAAAATCATCTAGATCCCAATTAGATGTTTTAGGCCCTGGATTATAGTCTGTTTAGTGCCTACCACTTTCTTAAACCATTGACATAGAATTATTATCCATGTCAATCAACATCATTTTCGATCATGCACCATTCCTCTAAACTATGCTTTAGATTGAGATATATATTGTGTCACCATATAGTGAATAACTCTTGACCACCAATTAAATCCTTTTTCATACATCCAAAAAAAAAATACTCTCAATCTTATATTTTTCATCAATTTCCAAAATCTCTGTCCTTCACATTTTCCAATAATTGCATGCTACTATAGTATTTTATGCTTTTATATGGAAAGGTTAATTTTCTTTTGTGAACATATACTTCTATAGTCGCTTCCAAATCCAACCTTATGACATATACATTACACATCCAAACAATTACATTACACATCACACTTCCCTTAAAACCTATGGATTACGTCACCGACGATTTTGTAAGCTAACAAAACCAACACTATGGCTACAATGGTCAAGGTTAAGCGAGTCATGAACTTTACCCACACAATAATACGTCTGGTTCTAAAATCCTACCCTAAACACTATAATACATAATTTTGTCTGCGATTTCACATTTCTGTCTGCTACGATATCCTTTTATTTAAAATAAGTGCACAAATTTAATTAAAAACGAAAAATTCAACCAGCCAGCAATTGCATCGTATTAAAAATCGCGACTGTAGCCTATTTTTCTTCTAGTTTTGTTCTCTATTTCATGGTTTCCTTTCTACTCAAACTCTAAACAAACTACCTCGTATTCAAATCGTTCATGTTCAGGATATATATAATACACTTTTGTTTCACATTCTTTATCGCCAAAATTTTTTGAATTCACCACCTCCTAAACCAATACAATTTTTTCACTTCAGAATTGCTATCTTCATCGTTTTTATTTAAATTTTAATGAAAAAATTATAATTTTAAAATGAAATTGAATTCTAACAGTTTCTTACAGAAAAAAAACAAATCATTTCATTTTTTAAAGAAATTTCTTCATTTTATTGTATGCATTCTTGTAAAAAATAAAATTGAAAGTGAAACAACGTATATCTTTCTCTCGAAACAATATCTTTCATATTTTTTCAAAAAATCCCCACTAATATATTTTTACGACATTTTAAGTACAGTGTTTTAAAATAAATCTTTAACAAAAAAAGTAATTTTAAATATTAAATACTATGTGTAGTGGACTTTATGGATGGCACAACTTTCAAAGAGCAATCCACATATCCCAAGCTGCCAAGATATTATCCTATCCTATGTTCCACTTTTCAGCGGGGAAGAAAATGAATCTCTAAAAACGTACAACTCCATTTACTAAAAAACAAGAACACGGTGCGTTTTGGAAGTTTGGAGAACTCATATGTATGCTTGCTTGAAGAAAGGAAATTATCTTGAGGCAACAAAATTTGGGATTTATGAAGAGTAAACTAATGATAAGTACATAGTATATACATATATCTGCACGATATACGTGAATGTAGGAAGAAGCATTACATCATATTATCGAATCAACTTCGAACATGTCTATACACACAGCAATACAGTTTAACTTTTAAGTAATCTAACAAGAACATTACTTGACATGTAGCCATGCAGAGCTAAGTTTACACGGAAACTTCATCATATATATAATATATGTTCGCTTTTCGTTTTGGGATTGGAATCAAAGGTTTAGAAAACTTGTCTCCGCGATGCAAAAAAAAATAATTTGATACCAAGAGATTTTTTTGATAGTTTATAAATTTTCTAAAAAAAACAATTCAATAAGAATGGTGGTTAGAATCAAGAAAACATAAGTGAGCCGAAAAAATAAAATAAAGTTGGTGACTCGAATCTTTTGATTAGTCCGTCTGTGCTTCAGAGAGGACTTGATGCACATTAGTCTTTCTCTTTTATTTATAAAAAGTTTTGTTTAGAAAAATGGTTCAAATCATGTGAGGTATTGGAAGTGACTAAAAGAATGAGATTCAACTCGAAAACTTAAGTTTGGATGCTTCTATTGCAACAGAGACTTGGAGGCGCTTTTGTGTGACGAAGTTAAGGAAAATAAAAATATTGAAATCAATCATCTAAATTGTCTACTTTGATCAATATAATCTTTGTTTTTGGATGGGTTATGTAAAATTCTTTTATTGGATTTGTGATTTGAACACTTGTAACGATATGATTTGAACAAAGTTCTGTTTTGATCTTTTATTAGAAATTTTCAAAATGTTTACACATTTTACACATGCCTAAGAGTGAGAACTGATGGTTTCCCGTGATAGAGTAATCCGATACTCTTTCAAAATAAAAAAGTTTGCACACAATTTTTTTTGTTTAAAGGGGTGACCTCGCGCACAGAATTTGACTCCTATTTATATCAACCGGAACAAATCTGATTCTTGATCACCTTGATACGATTCTGATACCTTCGAATCTTCTGCAGATCCTCTGCGTATTCTTCACTTTCTCAGCTACTCGATCTTATTTTTAATTGAGCACTTTTTAGTTGGTAACTACTCCACGTCAGCTCGACTAAACGCACCCATTCTTTGTCAGGTTACGTCCACGTTATTTTGTAGAAGACTTGATATATTACTTATGATACAAACATAATACTCTTTGTACCCACAACTTTTAACTCGATGAAGCTTACACTTTCAAAATCTTCCACTACCAGTATAACAAATAAAATTTAGCCTTTGGTTGTAGTATTTGTACAATGTCTAAGATAAACCATACCATATAATGAAGTCCGACCACAAAAAAGGAGTCGAATGTACACTTTACTTTTTGAAAATTTTCTTTTAAACTTAATAACAGACATTTTGACAAAGAAAAAAAACTTAACTACAAATATTACATATTTATAGATATTCAAATTCGAATGAAAATCGTATTGAACAAGATCTGGTTTCATATTTCTTAAAGCTTTAATTAAAAGTTTCAGACAAAGGCTAAACCACAAAACTGATAGTACAATATGTTGGAACTATAAAGTAATTAGGTTGATGTTCATATACTTTCATTTCTTCGGAATTACGTTACTCAATTATTGTTGGAAATTGATCCTCTATTTAATCATCCTGCACAAGAAAAAAGAAGCGTGAGAAGAAGAAGAAGATGGAGAAGTGAAGAAATGGAGAAGAAGAAGTCTCGTAAGACGAAGAAGAAAGGGAAAATCAAAGAAGAAGAGTAAAGTGACTTTGTCACATAATTAAATTAAAAGATTATTGGGCCACTATGTATTTTAAGCCCATATGTGTTAATAGGTTTTGGTGGTCTAGTTAAAGTTATTAGGTTAAGGTGGATTATTAACATGTAGTATAAATATGTGTATGTGTGTAATTTTGATGTGTGTAAATATAATAATATAATAAGTTGTATATAATTCTGTTACGTGTAATTTTGATGTGAAAGATATAATATATATTTTATTTAAAATTTTATAATTTTTATAATTTTTTAAAAATATGAGGAAGTTTATCCATTTTTTATTTGTTATTATAAATCCAGAAGTTTACAATTTTAATATTGTAGTTTTAAAATCATTTTAGAATATACTTTTTTGCGATTTTTATAATTCATTTAGAATTTATATGCATTTTCGAAA
Organism: Cardamine chenopodiifolia; assembly: GCA_963922655.1. Lineage (NCBI taxonomy): Eukaryota > Viridiplantae > Streptophyta > Magnoliopsida > Brassicales > Brassicaceae > Cardamine > Cardamine chenopodiifolia. Next base: position 887,634 of record OZ000486.1, read on the forward strand.
GTTTTAAATTATTTTAAATTAAATAATTAATGAATATTATTTTTCATCAAATTGTGGATGTTTAATGGATACAATTTAAGAGTTTGTGTATTATAAGGGAAAAAAAAATTTAATTCATATATTATGTGGGTATTTTAAAAGTTTATATATTTTAGTGATAATAGATAAATAATTGGTACATAAATTGGAATTTTCTCAATTAAATATACTTGTTGTGAGTAGGTACAATGAATAAAACCTAGAAGTTTTTTTTTTTTTGGTTTTAATGTGAAGATTTTATAACTTTTCGAGAGAAAGATAACCAAGGTTTTTACCCATACAAAAGGAATAGAGGGTAGACAGACATTACTAATAAGAAAAATTTATATGAAATTCAAGAAGAGAAGTGAGGCGTGAAGAAGACACCGGGAAGGATAGAAAGTGGTCGCGAAGAGTCCGATCAATGGAGACCTTGAGAGAATAAGACGAGGTGAAAATCCTCAAATTCCTTTTCTTCAAAAAAGAGTAGACTGTAACTTGCAGCAACAGCTTGATGATGATCGAGACCGGAGAACTGACAGCTGAAGAATAAATGGGCATGAGTCTCAGGACCAGTCGCGCATAGAACACAATCAGCCGGTACAACCATATCCCAATTCCTTAACCTGTCACGTGTGAGCAATCTCCCTCGCAAAACCAACCATAGACAGAACGCATACCTGAGAATTTACTCGTTAAACCATACAACTTTCGTCCAAGACAAATGAGGTGATATGATGCGCAATTTTCCCATGTAGCGTTTGAAGAGAAAATTTGCGAGAACGTACCTGAAGCTGTGCGCCAGAGAAAAGTATCACTACCTCTTGATTCATTTGGACATGGTAATGTAGTGAGAGTCACTTATAAGGTCATAGTTTGATCTTGCAGCTTGACCAAGCGCCATTCCTTGCAGCTTTACCCAGCGCTATTCCTTGCAGCCTCTTCTAACCGAGCGTCTTTGCGGATTTGTAACTTCCGAGGTCCCTCTCTCCAAACAACTCGATTAGAGGACCCAAATCAGACCATGAATCATGCTAGAACGAGATGCTCTTCCCATCACCAACCTCATACCGCATTAAAACCGGAAGATAATGTTTCAGCTGAATCATGCTCTTGTCTGAATGAGAGATGCGAGAAGTAGCTTCGGTTTCCCAATAACTCTTCCTCGCAAATACATTTCTTCTAAGCCACAAAGAAGTTCCAGATTTGCTTAGGTCTGAAAACTACTTCGAAATCCTCCAACAATCGAATGCCTAAACCACCCTCCTCCTTAGGTTTACATATTTCTTTCCAAGCAACTCGAGCAGCAGATGCTGAAGCAGTTTGGTTTTTCCAAGGATGAACAAACTGAGTCAATCTTTGCATAAAAATGCTTGGGAAGTGAGAATACACTGCTCCAGAAATTTACCATGCAATATATCACCGAAGAGATGAACCTTCTTTTTATAAGACTTTACTCAAAGTCTGTGGGAACAAGAACAAAACTGTTCACCTATGTTTTTGTCTCTGTTTCTCTCTTGTTACTTCACGTAATTTTATGATCGAATCTCACTCTTGTTTGTTTATGAAAAACACACTGGATACTTTATTTATTTATGATAAGAGTATATATACATGATGAAGAGACACACGTGAAATGGTGTCTCTAAAACTTAACCGACTAGCGGTTGTGATTCAAGTAACCAACTAACGGTTGCGATTTATGTAACCAACTAACGATTACATGATTTACATACTTAGTAATCTCACTCTTGTTTGTTTATGAAAAACACACTGGATACTTTATTCATTTATGATAAGAGTATATATACATGATGAAGAGACACACGTGAAATGGTGTCTCTAAAACTTAACCGACTAGCGGTTGTGATTCATGTAACCAACTAACGGTTACGATTTATGTAACCAACTAACGATTACATGATTTACATACTTAGTAATTAACATAAACCCACGAAACTCTTAATTATAGTCTAACACTCTCCCTTAATTGAGTTTCGTTTTCAAACCTAACTTTTCCCTCAAGTCTTCAAACCTTGAAGTGTTCAAGGGTTTCGTTTGAATGTCCACAACTTGAGTTTCTCCGAGCTTGATTAGTCCCTTTTCCTCAGCTTCTCGCACGAAGTGATACTTAATATCAATGTGTTTTTTCCTCCTATGTTGAACCGGATTCTTGCCAATAACTATGGCCGATTTGTTGTCACAAAATATCTTCACTCATTCTTCACTTTTGAATCCGATTTTCTTCACCAACCTTTGTAACCAAATGGCTTGGTTTGCTGATGAACATACTGCAATGTACTCTGTTTCGGCTGTTGATTGTGCCACAGTTTTCTGCTTGCTTGATTGCCAACAAAATACCGCTGATCCGAGTGTGAATACATACCCCGATGTACTCTTCTTGTCTTCAATCGATTCACCCAATCACTATCCGAATAACCATGAAGTTTTGGTTCTTTTACGTTCTTGAACGGAACTCCCAACTTGGTTGTTCCTTTGATGTACCTTAGAACTCGCTTTGTTTCTTGGTAATGCTTCTTGAGTGGTGATGACATGTATCTCGATAGATACAAACTTGCATACATGAGGTCCGGTCTTGATGCACATAGCTATAAAAGTCTTCCAACGATGCTACTTAGACTCATCCTCAAACTTCTCATCCACTCCTTCTTCTTCTATACCTTTACCATGAGATATGAGAGGAGTTTTCACACTCTTGCATTTCTTCAATCCAAACTTTTCTAGAAGTTTGTTTGCGTATTTCTCTTCAGAGAGAAACACTCTATCTTTATCTTGGATAATATCCATTCCAAGAAATAGTTAAGCTCTCATAAATCCGTCATCTCGAATTCTTGCTTCATATCAACCTTAAACTTGTTGATCAACTCCAAGTTATTTCCAGTGATGATTATATCGTCTACGTATAGGCTAATCACCAAGACATCTTCTAATGTCTTCATCACGTACAATGCAGCGTCATTGATGTTTCTTTGGAACCCATTCTTCAAGAATATTCTTCAAGAAATATGCATCAATACGTCCATACCATGCTCTAGGCGCTTGTTTCAAGCCGTAGAGTGCCTTGTGTAACCTTAACACTTTATCTTCTTCTCCATCTCGTATGAAACCAGGTGGTTGTTCAACATATATCTTTTCTTGTAATTTTCCATTCAAAAACGCCGACTTCATATCCATTTGGTAAAGTCTCCACTTCTCTTGAGCCGCAACCGCCAATAGATTCGGATTGTGTCATGCCTTGAAATGGGAGAAAATGTTTCAAGATAATCCACTCCCTACTCTTGAGTGAACCCTCTGGCCACTAGTCTCGCCTTATGCTTGATAGGCTCTCCATTTGCATTTGTCTTTAAGTGATAGATCCACTTTACACTTATGACATTCTTGTCTTTCGATTTCTTGACCATTTACCAAGTACCATTCTTCTCTATCATCTGAATCTCTTCTTCCATGACTTATCTCCATGCTTTATCTTTTACGACTTTGTCAAACAATTGAGGTTCTTCAGCCATCATCAAACACATTTCATGTGTTTGAGCCGTCTCCTCTATTTCATCAGACTGTTGCATAATCTCATTGAGAGATCTAAAAATCCTCTCGGTCCCATTGGAGATTCTTCTTTATTTTCGTCTTGTGGAAACATGTTGAGACTTTTTCCTTGATCTTGTTCATTCTCTTGAGATTTGGTTTCAATTTGTGGATGAACAACTGACTTCACTTCTTTTTTCTCCCAATCCCAATTCTTCTCCTCATCGAATATAACATCCCTTGATATCTCCACATTTTCTTTGTCTAATAAGAGTATTCCATACCCTTTAGACTCACTACTATAGCCAATGAGTATTCCATGTTTGGCCATCACGTTATGCTTCTTCCTTTTCTCAACCGGTATATGCACATAGCATAAACACCCGAACGAACACCTTTAAATGTTCTACACTCGGCCTCTTTCCACTCCACTTCTCCTATGGAGTCACGTCTTCTTCTAAAGACTTTGTAGGCAACAAATTCTGAATATAGGCTGATGTTGCCACCGCTTCAGCCCATAATTTGTTTGGAAGGCTTTGATCCGCAAGCATTGATCGAGCCATCTCCACTAATGTTCGATTCTTCCTCTCCGAAACACCATTCTGTTGTGGGGAGTATGGTGTTGTGACTTGTCTTTGGATCTCAGCCTCTTGACAAACCTTGATGAATTCCTTGGATATGAATTCACCCCCACCATCTGTTCTAAGTTGCTTGATCCATTTTCTAGATTGATTCTCCACTAGCGACTTGAACACTTTGAATTTTGAGAGGACTTTACTTTTATTTTTGATGAAATACACCCAACTCATCCGTGTATAGTCATAAAAAAAATACAAAGTACTTACTTCTATTCATAGATTCCGTTTGCATAGGACCACAAACGTCTGAGTGTACCAACTCCAACACTCCGGTAGTTTTAGTTTGAGACTTCTTCGAAAAACTCTTCCTTGCTTGCTTTCCCATCTCACACGAGTCATATATCTTCTTTTGTGACTTCAAACCTCGGAAGTTTATCCACAATCTTCAGTCTTTGCATCTTCTCCAACTTGTCCCAACCGGCATGACCCAATCTTCTATGTTATAACTTGGTTTTCTCGGCCTTTTCTTCTCGTGTAAGTAAGGCACTTTCTTCTGAGTTACTCCATTTAATTGGAAAACTCTTATTCTTCATCTTGATGTTCAAAATCCTCTTTCCTTGAAGATTGTTGATGAGACATCTATTGTCTTCAAAAGAGATCCGATTTCCACTTGATACCATTTGAGAAACACTCAATACGTTTCTCGCTAATTCGGGCACTAGGAACACTTCTTTGATGGTTTGCTCTCCTTGGCTTGTCATCACTCGAATGTTTCCTTTTCTTACCGTCATCATACTCTGACTATTCCCCACTTTAATCGGAACCGTTACACTCTGATCAAGAGTGATGAAGTATTTCACTTCCTAGGTCATGTGATTAGTACAACCGCTATCAACTAACCACGTATCATCATTCATGTTTGATAATGATTCTTTGACCGCACTAAACAGCATGTGACTCTCCTCGTCATCATCTGTTTCTTCTAGACTTAGGTTTGCTCTCTCGGCCTTTCTAAGCTTGTAGTCTTTCACCAAATGTCTCGGTTTATTACACAAGAAACATTTCCTCCGTAAAACAACATCTTTGTTGTTCCAACAATCACTCTCATTGTGAGTATCTTTCTTGCAAACACCACACCATCTCTTGGAATTACTTTGACGTTTGTCAACACATTTTTTTCCATTCTTCGAAATAAACCTTTCTCCATTCGATCGAACATAGAATGTTCATTCTGTTGTTCGTTCTTCTTGGAGTTCCACACGCTTCTCATGCGCCTTTAGTGTGCCTATCAATTCTGTTATTGACAGCACTGATAGGTCCTTCGTTTGTTCTAGCACCGTGACAATACTTTCAAATCGCTTAGGAAGAAAAATCAAAATCTTCTGGACCATTTGATAGTCCGATTTTTCTTCTCTGTGAATCCTAAGTTGATTGCTTATCTCAATCAACTTCGTTGTGAAAGTGTGAATGTTGTCACTCTCCTCCATCTTCAAATTCTCATACTTTCTTCGTAGAGATTAAAGTTTTATCATCCTCAGTTGAGGACTTCCTTGGAATTCCGTTTCCAATGCATCCCATGCACCTTTCACACTTGTTGCTGGTGTTATGCGTGGAAAGATGGCATCTGAAACGGCCATTTGGAGTATTTGCAGTGCCCCTAAATCCCGCATGACTTGATCCTCCTGATCCTTTTTCATCTCTAGTGTGCTCTCACTTGAAAAAACGATCGATGGCACTCCATTCTCAACCACATCCCAAAGTTTCCTCGTCTTTAGGTTTGTCTTCATTTTAATGCACCAAAACCCGTAGGCCTCCCCATTGAAGATCGGAATCATTTGTTGTGATAATGTCTCCATAACTCTGATACCATACAAGACTTTACTTAAAGTCTGTGGGAACAAGAATAGAACTGTTTCGTTCGACCTCTGTTTCTGTCTCTGTTTCTCTCTTGTTACTTCACGTAACTTTATGATAGAATCTCACTCTTCTTTGTTTATGAATAACACACTAGATACTTTTTCATTTATGATAAGAGTATATATATAAGATGAAGAGACACAAGTGAAATGGTGTCTCTAAAACTTAACCGACTAGCGATTGTGATTCTTGTAACCAACTAACGGTTACATGATTTACATACTTAGTAATTAACGTAAACCCACGAAATTCTTAATTATAGTCTAACACTTTTTCCTACATATGAGAGGGACTTTGCAGTCCAAGAGTGCATCTTAGATGTGATTTTCTCAATCAACGGTTGAAGGTTGGCAAAAGAAAGTCTTGCTAGATTCAGGGGCATGTCTAGATATCTCGTTGGGAAGCTCCGTACTTTGATCCCTGCAAAATCAATAAACTCATGCTTTTCCTCTTCCGTATAACCACCAAAGAACAGTTCTAATTTTACCGCATTCATATCTAACCCACTTCAACATCGAAACTCTCTCAAAAACTCAGTGATTCCGGAAAAAGAATGTCTTGATCCATCAGAAAACACTAGCAGATCATCCACAAACAATAAGTGAGTGATGCTAGGTGATGAGCAGTTCAGGTGCTAGGTGATCTTCCTATCCTCAACCGCTTTCTCAATAAGCTTAGATAAAGCTTCCATAACCATAATAAAAAGATATGGAGAGATGGAATCATCCTAGCTGAAACCTTTTTTTCCTCAAATAATCCTGCAAAATCACCATTTACCGAAATTGAAAACCTTGTAGTTGAAATACATTCTTTGATCCAGGTTCTAAATAGTGGTGGAAAGTTATGTGCCTCCAACACCTTCAGCACAAAATCCAATGATACTGTATCAAAAACCTTCCTTGTATCAACTTTTAGCATAGAGCTCTTTAGGCAGGTAGGAGATGGATACTTCCTAATCAACTTTGTAGCCAAGTGGACATTTTCACCAAGATACCGACCTTTTAGAAAAGCTGCCTGATTTGGTGAAATAATTCTTGGAGAATAAGTTATCACTTTGTGCAACTCTCATTCTTTATCATTTCATATCTCATATAGCTTGGTGTTCTTCTAATTATCTTTATTTTATTATTTTTGGTCGAAAAAGAGATCTTTTTGTTTCATTTATTCCTTGCGATAAAAAAACTCTAACAAGCTATAATCTATCTTATTAAACTCTAAGAGCTGGATTCTTTTTTTACAACTCTAGAATCTGTTCTTGTTTTGAATCTACTTACATAATTCAGAATAAAAAAATTAATGCATAAAAATAAGTAGAAGAATCTGAAACTCAAAAACTAGATAAAAGTATACCAAACCAATCAAATTTCTTTGATATCCATAGTAGAACTGAGGATATATGCATACTACTAGTAGTCAATTAAGAAACTACAACTATTTTCAGAATATTTTGACAAAAAAACTCTTAAAGTAATTGCATTCTAATTCAAAAAGACCCAATATGAATTGAATGAAACTATAAGTCAAACTCATTTACATATGTATATATATATATAAATAAGTTCTCACTCTCCCGATTGGTTTTGTTTTGAAAAAAATATTATCTTGAAAAGTTAATGGAAGTTAACTTTTTGCCGTAAAAAATAATATTAAAAATTGAGAGATTGAAATAAATTAACTTTGAAACTTAATAGTAAAATACATATAAATGAATAAATAAATATAACTTCTTGATTGAGTTTCAAACACAATCAAAATAAAGACCTAGAGTTTTTTTCCCAAAATCTATTGGATAGTATATTTTCCATATTTAAAAGGAAATTACGAATTCAAGGTTTTAAATATATAATAGGACCGAATAACAAAACATATCGATATATTTACTGGTTTGACTAGCTAGATGTGTTTAGGGTTTAAAACATTTGACTGCTATTATCATCAAAATAAAGTTTCTTGTTTTCTTTTATTGTTTAGAGAAACCAGGATCGGCCTTTTGTATATCTCTTTAAATCAACAAAACCCGATTTATAGCATAATTTCTATTAATCCATGTAACGCAACTATCATGGTTGAATTTTGGTGGGTATAAGCGGGTAATGATTAAATGCACTTCTCCAGATTCTTTGTATATTATATATTGGGACAAATAAGTAACTTAAAATAATATATCACATGCATTATATATTGGGACAAATAAGTAACTTATAATATATCACATGCCAAAGCTAGATATCGAACAAAACAAAAGAGGATCAATAATAACCAGATAAAATCAAGATTCGATTTCACTTCATTATCCAAACGACAGAGACACATCGCTAATCTCAACGGCACGCGTAAGTCGTATTAATGCATTTTTATATGTGTTGGGAACAAAATCAAGAATCAAGTTGCCCCTTTGGTATTATCTCAATAGAAGAAGATACTTTCTATTTTTCTCTCTAATGGCTCTGATAACCTTACTTGAAGTCTCAATTTCTTTCCTTTGTTTCTCCTTCCTCTTCGGATATTTTCTGATTAGCAAGAAACCTCACCGTTCGTTCCCCACGAACTGGCCATTCCTCGGTATGCTTCCGTGTTTACTCGTCGAAATCCATCGTGTTTACGACTATATAACCGAGGTTCTTGAGGCCTCAAACCTAACTTATCCTTTTAAAGGCCCGTGGTTCGGAGGCCTCGACATGTTGATCACTGTTGATCCAGCTAATATCCATCACATCATGAGCTCAAACTTCGCGAATTACCCGAAAGGATCCGAGTTCAAGAAGATATTCGATGTTTTAGGAGATGGGATTTTCAACGCGGATTCTGAGTTATGGAAAGATCTAAGGAAATCAGCTCAAAGCCTTATGAGTCATCAAGAGTTTCAAAGGTTTACACTAAGAACAAGCATGAGTAAGCTAGAGAAAGGTCTTGTCCCATTTCTTGATCACGTTGCTGACAAGAAACTAGTTGTTGACTTACAAGATTTGTTCCAAAGATTCACGTTTGACACTACGTTTGTTTTAGCGACCGGGTTCGATCCACGTTGTCTCTCGACTGAAATGCCGGAAATAGAGTTTGCTAAAGCTTTAGACGAAGCAGAGGAAGCGATTTTCTTCAGATATGTCAAGCCAGAGACGGTTTGGAAGATGCAAAGATTGATTGGGTTTGGAGATGAGTTGAAGATGAAAAAAGCTCATTCGACTTTCGACCGAGTTTGCTCTAAGTGCATAGCTTCTAAGAGAGATCAAATATTAAGTGAGTCTACTAACAGTGAGTCTTCTTCTAAAGATTTGTTGATGTCTTACATGAACGTGGACACGACCAAGTACAAGTTGTTGAATCCGAGTAATGAAAAATTCCTTAGAGACATGATCTTAAGCTTCATGTTAGCTGGTAGAGACACTACAGGCTCTGCTCTCACTTGGTTCTTCTGGCTTCTCTCCAAGAACACAAAAGCCATAACCAAGATTCGTCAAGAAATCAACACAAAACTATCTCCAAGAACCAATGATTCTGATTCTGATTCATTCAATCCTCAAGAGTTGAATAAGTTGGTGTATTTACATGGCGCGTTGTGTGAAGCCCTCAGGCTATATCCACCGGTTCCATTTCAACACAAGTCTCCTACAAAACCTGACGTTCTTCCGAGCGGACACAAAGTCGATGCGAGCTCGAAGATTGTGTTCTGTCTTTACTCATTAGGGAGAATGAAATCAGTCTGGGGAGAAGATGCATCGGAGTTTAAACCGGAGAGATGGATTTCAGAGAGTGGAAGGTTGATTCATGTTCCATCTTTTAAGTTCTTATCGTTCAACGCTGGTCCAAGGACTTGTTTGGGGAAAGATGTAGCTATGACACAGATGAAAACAGTGGCCGTGAAAATCATACAAAATTATGAGATAAAGGTCGTTGAAGGACACAAGATCGAGCCAGTTCCTTCTGTTATTCTTCACATGAAGCATGGTCTTAAAGTTGAAGTGACTAAGAGATGTGGTTTAGCTTAAATGTTATACAATAATTTGTCTATTTAGTATGGAAGTAATGATTAGGATCTTATAAACTAGATTATGATTTTGTTTAACATCTTCTGTCTTCTTCTCTCATTCTGTTGTATTATCTGTCTACTTTCTCTACCTCGACATGTTTATTGATCATTTAATAATGATAATTAGAAGGTTAGCATGATTAAGCGGTTAGGAAAGTAGATTAGTCTTAATTAAGCGTTTCATCTCTAGGTTAGTGCTTAATTCAATTTAGTTAATCATCATTTGATTGTTAATTCATGCTGGTCTAAGGCCTTTATTTTGATTGTTAATCGTTTGTGTCATTGTTTATATTAGTTGTTTGCTTTCTTATTTTGCTAATCTCTTGATTTTTTTTAATTATTGTTATTTATTTCCTTGTCTTTTACTGCTTTCCTACTTGAATCAAAGACCTCTTTTGCCCAAAAAATAAAAAATGCCCTCTAAAATACATTTTGTGAAGTCTGGATTCAGCAATTTCAGTGAAGTAAAAGACATTTAAAAATTGTGCACTTGCAGATAGTATATATTTCAGATTAAACACTCGAGTGGGGATCCATAATTAGACTGTTGGAATTTTCAATAGTTGGAAACTATTTGACAATTCAACGTAATCTGACATATAATATAATATACACTTGTGAGTAGTTCTTGTCTGAATTGTAAAATATAAATCGTAATATATATATATATATATATATAATATGCTGAAAATAATCTTATTCTATATATAGGGTGACAAAAAAATAATAATTCTATATATAGAATAGATGAAGCATATCATGAACAGTTTTTTCACCATAACCAAATAGAACAATTTAAAAACAAATCTACTATATTTATTGATTTTGACACGTTTCAACATTTTATAAGTTATAAAACTGTCACATTTTTGTTTTCTTTATGATATGCTTCCATCAAATGATTAAAGGTTGGTTTTTAACGTTCTTGATAGTTGTAGCAAGATCGAACAAGAAATGTTAAAGATACTGTTATTTCTCTTTAAGTGTTTGTTACAAGAAGAATCTCTTTATATATGAGAGAGTTCTTGGTTCAATCATACAATTGAGTCGGTTTACTTAAACCGAACTAAACCATGTAGTTTATTATCCTCCTTCAAGATGAGAAGTATACAGAGAGAAGATTTATCTTACTAATAAGAGAATTGAAAAGAGTATGACACAAAGGTTTTGTTAAAACATCAGCAAGTTGAGATGTTGTTTTAACATGCAATGTCTTCATTAATCCTTATTCGATCCTTTCTCTTGTGATGTGACAGTCATTCGCTACATGGTTGGTTCGGTCATGGAACACACCATCATTAGCAATGTGAATAGCAACTGTAGAGTCGCAAAACAGAGGAACATGCTGAGTCGGGCCATAAAAAAATTGGTTCAAGATCGCATCACCTCTCTCAATTACTCTGAAGGCTGCAAGTTTGCCGAGCGATCCAAATCCTAGCTTCTGTCTCGCCGTACTCATCACTCTAAGTAAAACTCTGTTTCGAAAGTTCATGTGCTCGGTTTACCAGTCTGAAAGCTTTGGCTCTGTTTTTTCCATGACGTGTAGGGATAACTCATGTAATAATTAAAGTTCCATACATGAACATGATAGATCGATAAATGATAAACGCATAATATATAAATAACGAAATATCTTTATTGATGGATGGCTGCACCTCGAAGGCTGCCTACGTACCCTTGAAAAGGGATCAAACCTATTCGTAGTTCTCAACTCTTAAATCTCTCTAATCTCATAAGCTATAGTCACAACTCGACTTGTGCTTATGTATTAGTTTAAATGACTCCTAAACCTATTTGGAAAACACCTAATAATAATTTAGATAACTCATAATATTATTCTTCCTAATCCTAATCCCTTTAGAAACCATAACTCGGTAAGATTATGATAACTTCTAGATCAAGCTATCAAGCTTAATCCAACATTGTCCCCCTTAAGCTTGAAGCTGCACTTCGACACATCATGAACTCCCATGAGATCTCTCATCTTCTTGAACTTGATCCTTCCGAGTGTGTTCTGCACCATCACTGTGACCATCACTTAAGAACACGAGATAATAAAAGACTTACTCTTTTATTGCTTTAGAAGACTTACTCAAAAACTAAAGCTCACTCAATCTCTCTTAACCTATGTCATGCCCTGACAACGGTTCTCCGAGATTCTCTTAATCTATGTCATAACTCAACATAGATTCTCCCCCTTTTTTAGTGTTCTATGCCTTGCGATGTGCCACCTTCACTCTCGACTTTCACATTCAATGTCTTCATTATCTTGAGACACTCTTTTGACGTAGACACAAAGCACTTCCATTGTGGTATTCCCATAAGTTCATATCGGGTCTCCGAAGCTTGTAAACTCAAACCGCCACCATCCGTTTCTCAGGTGGGGACTTGATCACCATACTCAACTTCATATATTTGCTTCTCGAGACTATCTTTGGCTCTTTCCTCTTCCATGATTTCACTGACACTGAAAGTCCTCCCGTTGGTGTTTATTAATCTCATCAATGGTCCATATATAGAAAGCTCCTTCTTTCTTTATCTTTGCACCATAAGATTTAAAAATTATTGTCATCTTCGGTTGAGAATATTCCACCTCGTGGAATCATGTCTCTTTTTAGATAATAAAGGATGTCTCTTGCCACATAAAAAATACATAACATCCTTGGTAACACTACTCTCGTATCTTTGTATCCTTGCACTTGTCTTCTTCAACTTCTGCAATTGTCTTCTACTCCAATGATGACGCCTTCACCAACTTCTCCGGCAAAAACAACTCACCTTCGCCGTCGATGGAACCAAGCAAACACGAAACCTCCACAAAATTTCTTCTGCTTGATCATGTCCACTACAAGACCAGCTGCCTCTCTAGCCTCCAGTTGACCGACAAATCCAGCCGCCAATGGTATAGGAATTCCGGTTGGCTTACGTTGCAGACTCCTCTATTTGTTGCAAATATCACTATTGGAGACAATGAGCTTTCAAGAGCACGGTTCAAGTACGAAAAGCACTCCATATCAAGCATATGAACCTCATCGATAAACAGAACTCCCTTAACAAGCTCTGCCACGCCTTCATCTATATAACGGTTTACAACCTTATCAATTTCTTGCCGAAGCTTATCAGTGATTTTGGTCTTCTGGGGTTTCATCATTTTCCTTATCAAAGAAAGTATATCCTGGCCACCTTGAGGTCGAGCATTTGCTGCATCCAGATCTTTGGAGCGTGACATCCTGCACTATCTTTTTTTTTGTGAATCTCTCCTTTGGGAAATGGAACGTATTCTTCTGCTTCCAGATCGAATTCAGTGGCAAAAGCATCACTTCTACCTACCTGTTTGACAGCTCCACTGTTTGCTTCGATATATATAACATCTCCTACAACTACCTTTTCCTTAATCAAGGCAACATATATAGTAGGATCTAACTTCAGCTGTTTGGTTCCTTTGACTGTCTTGAGTGCAATGATAACATGGCTGATGCTTTTACCATAGCCTCCACTGAGGCTTTCAGTTTCTTCTGGGGACAGCTCAGTGACCTCCCCTTCATAGACTTCTTTGGTTTCCTTGATACGTAGACCAATGGCACGTCTAAAATTCTCCATGAGAACCTCTGTTTTCTACCAATGTTTTGGAAATTTCTGCAGTTTCTTGGCAAAGAAGCAACACTCATAACTTGGATATTTTATGAGTGATCATATCTCCGTCAGTGGTTGATGAATTCTTGGCAACATGATCCTTCCATATACACCTTAATAAATATCTAGTTACCTCTTGTTCTATGGCAAATCGTTCTCCAATATCCTACTTGTTGCAGCCCCTTATTTCTTCTCCTTTCTACTTCATTTTCTTTTATTCTCCACATCTTAATCACTCCGACCTTGCTCTCACACAACGATGGAGGCCTTACACAGCCACAAATTGACTAATCAGACTCACCAGTGGTTTTTACCACCTCTGCAACGTCTTGTTCTCTCTCCTCTCCTCATGGCTCTCTCTCTCTCTCGTCTCCCTTTCTCTCTCTTTTCCGGTGATGAGATAACTGCCTCCTTCATCACTTTTATTTCACTTGCTTGGATCCGCTCATCCATGGTGATACACAAACGATCTCCTCTCCTCCTCCAACAACATCTCTTTAACCTCTCCGCCACAGTACTACCATCATGTCTACTCCTAGACTTCATTTTCTTCGATGGATCGAGTTGGATTCTACTTATGTCTCTAGTTTGATCAATAATATTTCATCCACAACTCATAAGAGTAAGAATCAGACTCAGATGCAAACTCGGATTCATCTCTTCTGCTGCTGATTTGTTCGTATTCTTCTAGAGACCTTTTCTTTTAATTTTAAAACTTTCTTAGAATCCACCATCTCTAGCCAACATCGCCATCATCAAATTTCCACCATGCACTCTTCCTTTCATTATATCAATGTTCATGTCTTGACAGCCGCTAAACTCTTTTCCGTTCTCTGTTTTGTTACTTAGTCTCGGGATGACCCCACGTACACCTAGCTATACGGAGAAGCTCCGTTCACCAACTAGCTTCTTGTCTTATCACTTTTCTCCATAGCTTTCGCATTCTCAGAAGATATCTTCTTCCTAGATGTTTCTTGCACATCAAGCAAACTTTGTTTGTCCATTATTTGATATATCAAACGTAAGCTCTCGTTTGGCAAAACTCTATAACATGTATTTGTTGAAACCTTTTGTAATCTCCTACTTGATTACAAAACTTTGAAGAAGGCAAAGATCGGAAACGCCGGAGTCGTTATTCACCGGTGATAGAGCCGTCACACACCTTAGATGTTGTTGAGTCCCCCATAAATCTCGGTATGAGTCTGACCTTGTACCACAGGTTCTTGAGATAAGGTTATTTGTTGTTTAGATGGAGCCTTAGATGATGATGATGTTGATGCATCAAGAATGTTCCTCTCTTTATCCTTCTGATCTTCGAGAGAGATGTCAAAGAGACTAGCACGTCTTTTTCTCTTGTCGTTAGCATTTAACCTAATAAAATATTTCTAAGCATGACTTGCGACTTGTGTCGGTGTTCTTGTCGTCACAAAATTTATTTATTTATTTATTTTTTTTGCGATTCCTCTCCAATCTCCTTTTCGGAGTTTGTTCAAACCGAATAATAAATTCTGATGTTCCTCTTCCGTCCATGGCTTCCCCTTTCTCTTCTCATGAGCGGTTTTCCTTTTTCTGGAATGTATCTGACCATCGGAGTGATAACCGGTATCATCAACGGTGGCGATTGGATCACCGTTACCGTTACCATCTTCGCTAGCGAGAAGTGAATTAAGGTTTCCCAAACTGAAACTTTTCCTTAACGTCGTTGTCTCATGTGGCCTAATCAGATCAGAAGATATGTTAACGCCGAACAGTTTTATGCTTCCCTTATTAACACCGTTAAGACAAGTCCGTGCGTTACGGCCATTTTTTGTCCAAAGTGTGAACACGTTTCGCCACCGCTCATCGTCTCCTTCACCATATCTCTGAATGTTTTGTAAAGAGAGATTTTCCCGTTGTCGCCATTGATTTTAAAACTTAAAACAAACCTCTTTCGCTATTCGTCTTCTTCCTCCGATGAAGTCACAAGTTGAAAACTTTGCTTGTTTCTTGCCTTTAGTGAGTTGATCTTCGTTGACACCACAACAACACCAATTACGACAACAAGTCACAATGGATCAATTATCAAGGATTCTTCTATGTCAGATGTCGATCAACACTCCTTCGTCAAAAATGTTTTTTCCCCTTCAGTGACAAAGTTTGGTGATCAACACCTTTGATTACAGTTTTGTCGGTTTCGTTGTCTTCGTTGAGGTTAGATCCCATCATGGATCTTCTCATCGTCGGCTCAAGAATTAACCTCGCTCTGATACCAATTAAAGTCCCATACATGAACATGATAGATCGATCAATGATAAATGCATAATATATAAATAACGAAATATCTTTATTGATGGATGGCTGCACCTCGAAGGCTGTCTACGTACTCTTGAAAAGGGATCAAGCCTATTCGTAGTTCTCAACTCTTAAATCTCTCTAATCTCATAAGCTATAGTCACAACTCGACTTATGCTTATGTATTAGTTTAAATGACTCCTAAACCTATTTGGAAAACACCTAATAATAATTTAGATAACTCATAATGTTATTCTTCTTAATCCTAATCCCTTTAGAAACCATAACTCGATAAGATTAGGATAACTTCTAGATCAAGCTATCAAGCTTAATCCAACAATAATCCTGCTAAGTAACCTTAGCCCCGATCTTTAATTCAACACATTAACAACAACCACAAAGTAATTTTAGGATCTCATGGAATATCTTTTGCTAGTTTTATCTTTTCTTCTCATCTTCTTCATCCTTTCATTAAAACGCTTGGCTGGTAGATGGCGCGGCAAGTTTAACCTACCACCAAATCTAGCGTGGTCGCTGCCACTGTTTGGACACTTCCTCCGCCTCAAACCACCTCCACCGCACATTGCACTCCCTTTCTTTATCTTTTGGCTAGGCTCCAATTTTCCTCCTTCGCTTTGGCAATTATGTTGCGTTTGTCGTCTTGTCCCTCCCCATAGTAAAAGAATGGTTTACCATAAACAACGACGTTTTGGCTGATAGACCAAAGTTTACTTTTGGGACACTTGTTGTGTACAATTGCACCCAGTACCGTGCAAAGAATTTCGGGGCCTAAGACTAACAAATTTTCTTTTACCACCTTTTAATTTGAATATAACAATACTATTAATAAAATAATTAAATTCAGAATTTAACTTTCACCATCCTATATATAATAGATGAAAAAGTCACTCTATAGATGACACATCATCATCTTTTAATTAATTATTTTAATATATATATATAAAACGTAAAATTTATATATATATATATATATTATAAAATAATTTTTCATTGTTTGAAAGATTATCATTAATTTAAATTTAATTAACTTAAAGAATTATAAATGTATAAACATTAAAATTAGTAAAATTCGTAGTTAATTTTAAATTACAAACAATATATACCATAAAATAAAAAGAGATTAACCTTAACCTCTTCTTAAGACAACCATCAAACGATATATCCAACGTGAGAATGCGATAAGACAACTAGGTTAACTTTAAGAAGAGGTTACAAAAAAGTTGCAAAATATCCTGAAACATTCAAAGTTTTGAACTTTGATTTTAATTATTTTTTACTGCATCTCGAAACTAAGCGGAGTTTCTATTTGTTTTATATATGATTAGGAAATCAACAAGAGGCTCCAAATTTTAAAATAATAAATTTTAGCACAATTTTAAACAAATTTATTTATATATTATACTAAATGTGGACAATTATCGATTTGCTTAGTTGTATTATTGTCTCTTTTAGAGATTCCAATTGATACTGTTCTATCTATGCAATTTTAAGAAAGTATAGAAATCCAGAATTAACATAATTAATTATTGACTATTTTAGATATACAGACAACTATAAACCAATAAAACAAAACAGATAGTAATAAATATATATGTGTATATATATATATATATACATATTTGTGTATGTCTACTGTTTATATTTATTTAATAAATTGTCAATTTAGTCAAACTTTAAACTACAGTTGACTATGCAATGTATAGAAAGATATTTTATGAGATGTAATAATTACGGTCAGTGGCTTTCCCTCAAAATAAACGGAATTCAAAATTACAAAATATCGTTACTATATTAGAATCTGTATGTTTTTACTACTAAAAATACTTATTAGTATATATCTATATTAAAGGATATAAATAATATAAGCAACTATATTCACGGGAAAATAAATGGTAATTCAAAAATTAAATAAAAAAAAAATCAATGAATCTAATTATCTTTACCACAAAATTGAATCCTCTTTACACATAAAGTTAGTAATTTACTATAAAACTATAATGTCACTACAATTAAGAATCCATTCTCCTGATAATTTTTTGTTTGTTTTTGTTTTAATCTCCTCCTAATAAATTTCAAGCTGCACTCTCTCCATTTCAATTACACTCTCTCTCTCTCTGTCTCTGCTAGAGCTTTCACTGTTATCCTTCTTCTTTATCATGTCGTTTGGAGAAGGTGTTTCGCAGAACCGCACAGCAGCCGAAAATACACCGATCCAAATGTGCCATGATCTTCTTGAACAGCGTAACTTTACGGGCATTGTTTGGTTGATAAATGGCATGATCAGTTTGAGCAAGCCCGAGCCATCAGCGACGTTCTCCTTGCCGCAGATAACCCACTTCCAAATGGGTTAATGGATTATTACGGCATGATTCGGGTGATCGAACCTGGACCGGTTTTAAAGGAGCATTTCATGAAGTTGATGAAGCTTCTAGACGGGAGAGACAACCCTTTCCCACTTAGGCAGGAAGCTGCTGATAAAGCGTTAGAAGCTTGGTCTCTGTTGTCCAAGCCACACTTCAAGGCGCAATACGATCTCGCGATATCCGCCAGCCACAACCGATGAACCCAAGGAAATGGCTGTGGATACATCAGTGTAGGTGGCAGCCAAGGCGATGGTGTATTATTTGGTGGTCCAGATTGTTTCAAATTTCATGAATCAGAGTATAATCACTTTCAATCAAAAGACACTTGCTTTATTCCCAAGAAACATAATGTTGGTCCTGGAACTGACGATGAGGAGGTGATTATTATTATTATTATTATTATTATTATTATTATTATTATTATTATTATTATTATTATTATTATTATTATTATTATTATTATTATTATTATTATTATTATTATTATTATTATTATTATTATTATTATTATTATTATTATTATTATTATTATTATTATTATTATTATTATTATTATCTCCTCTTGGTTATTATTTATTTCTACAGTATATTTTCGTTTTTATTTCTCATTGACCACCCATTTATATACACAACAAATCAGCATTCCTTCTAGTGTTTCTATCTCCTCTTCTCTCTGTATGGCCATGGTTTTACTTCACCATGCAAGTCTCTCTGTTACTTACTTTCTCATCAATCAAAGTTCATCTTCTCTATTTCTTCCTCTCTGAATCAATTCTTTATTTATTTTTCTATGGAAAAATGATTCTCAGCTTCGGACTATAAAACGTTACGTGGTTACACATACCAACTAAAGAAATGTAGTTTTATCCACACAAAAAAAAACATTTAATGCATGATGACATTCACGTAAATACGAAAATATGTTTTACTCTACATTTTTTTTATAACCTCGAAATTCGGGCCTAAACCCCTTATCTTCGCGAGCCCGGAGTCAACATTTTAGTCGCGCCTCCTCCCAAAGACAATCCTTGAGTCCATGTACTCTACATTTTTGTCCTTTTTGGATAGAATTCTTTATTTGGGGTCAAAAACTAAATAAAAATTATTTACAACCGAATCCAATAAATAAATCCGATCCAACCTACATCAGTTTAAACCAATTTGAAGCTTCAATTTGAGCTCTGAACATGCCGCATAGTTGGGTTTTTACAAAATATATCCTTTTCCATGAAGAAACAAATGGACAATTGCTAATATTGATTTGCTACACATGTTTATTAGTCATTAATTTCATGAGACGTTACGAAAATATCCTTAGTGACGGGTGGGAAAATTTCGATGATAACAACAAAACTTGAACGTCTTTTTCATAATGCTCTTTCACGAAGATTCTCGCTTTCATTATAAATTAAGCTTTTAGTTTTAACTCCCATGTTCAACACAACACAATCACAAATTCTTAGATCTAATGGAAACCCATTTCCTAATTCTATCTCTCGCATTCATATTTTTCATTTCTCTTAAACTTTTGTTTGGTAAACGTCATAGCAAGTTTAACCTACCACCAAGTCCGGCTAGGTCACTGCCGTTGATCGGACACCTTCACCTCCTCAAGCAGCCGATCCACCGTACATTCCTCTCTTTCTCTCAATCTCTAAGTGGCGCCCCAATTTTCAGCCTCCGCCTCGGAAACCGTCTCACGGTTATCGTCTCCTCCTACACCATAGCTGAAGAATGCTTTACAAAAAACGACATTGTTTTGGCCAATAGGCCAGAGTTCATAGTTGGGAAATACATTGAGTACAACTTCACCACTATGACAAGTGCGCCTTATGGTGACCACTGGCGAAACCTGCGCCGTATCGGCACCCTTGAGATCTTCTCTTCACACAAGCTCAACGGCTTCTTAACTCTCCGTAAGGACGAGATCCGACACTTGTTACTGCGTCTCTCCAAAAACTCGCAACATGTATGTGAACTTCTTCATATTAGAACTTTACATATATATATATATAACCAAAGAATTTGATAATCAAGTTGTTTGTGTTGGTGTCTCCTTTATATCATTAGATGGGTTTAAACCATGCAATGAATTGTAGTCGGCTAAAAAGTATAAGCATAGGAACTCTATTTTAATATCCTAGTAATCTCAGACATAAAAATTTTTTGTCAATAGTATATACCAAAAAAGATTTGAGTATCTTTCTCATGGTGCATATATCCGTATATGTAATCATTTGTTTCTGAAAATTTTTGTAATCTTGGTTTGATATCGCTATTGTTTGCCGTAAAAAAAATATGAAAAAGGAAGATTGAGTACTAATCATTTGGTTTATGTGATTAAAAAATCAGGGGTTTGCCAAGGTGGAGATGAGACAAATGTTTTTTGATTTAACTATCAATAACATTCTTAGAATGGTGGCCGGAAAACGATTTTATGGTGATGGAATAGAGCAAGACGAGGATGCGCGGGAAGTGAGACAGCTGATTGACGAGATTGTGTCCAAGGCCGGTGCCGGAAATGCAACCGACTATATACCTTTCTTGCGTTGGATCACAGATTTTGAAAAACAGATAAAAAACTTAGCGGGTAAGGTCGATGAGTTTCTTCAGAGTCTAGTGGATGAGAAACGTGCGGATCAAGAAAAGGGTAACACTATGATTGATCACTTGCTTTCTCTTCAAGAAGCTCAACCTGATTATTATACAAATGTTATTCTTAAAGGAATCATAATTGTAAGTATTGAGCAATCCATATACTATATGTAATATAAACTTTATGATGGCTAATTAGTGATTTTGATTTTACAGGTTATGATACTTGCTGGAACTGAAACATTAACAGGGACATTAGAATGGGCGATGTTGAATTTGTTGAACCATCCAGAAGTGTTAAAGAAAGCAAGGACTGAGATCGATACCAAAATCGGTTTTGACCGGTTAATAGATGAACCGGATATTAAAAACCTCCCGTATCTCCAAGGGATTGTGTTGGAGACGTTACGTCTTTACCCGGCCGCTCCAGCACTTGTTCCACATATGGCGTCAGATGATTGCATGTTGGCAGGATACGACGTGCCACGTGGATCGATGTTATTGGTGAATGTATGGGCCATGCATAGAGACCCGTCTATATGGGAAGATCCAGAAATGTTCAAGCCAGGGAGGTTTGAAAATGGAAAAGAAAATCAAAAGGTGTTGTCGTTTGGAATTGGACGACGAGCTTGTCCCGGGGCTGGTCTATCTCATCGGCTAGTGAGCTTGGCTCTTGGATCGTTGGTTCAGTGTTTTGAATGGGAGAGGATTGGAGAAGAATATGTTGACAATAGTGAAGCACCAGTGATGCGTCCTGCGACACCGTTGGTAGCTATGTGTAAAGCTCGTCCCATTGTTCATAAGATTCTCAATGCTTTTGTTTGAATTGTAAGTTTGTAACTCTCCTCTCTTTGTCCTTAATGTTAAGTACTTTTTCAGACCACAAAAGGAAAAGTTAACTGTAACACTAGAAACATGTGATTCTAATATTAAATAATTTCTAGTGTTGTTTTGAATTCTTACGCTCATTGTTTCTTGATTGATATTTATGTTGAGTAAAAAATATTTTTTATAAAATGATTCAGTTTGGTTTTTACAATTAGAAAATATTTTAGTCTAATTTTGGTAAGTACCGTTTTGGATGTTGATGATGACTATAGGCATAGGAGATAATTGGAAACACTAGTGAATTATATATATTTTAAAAAATTCCTTCATCAAGGTTTTGGAAAAAAATAGAGCATTCAAAAATGATTAAAAATTAATTACGAAAGAAAAAAAAATTTAAACATGAAAAGATATATCGTTTTTCCTTTTAATTAATTTTTGAATAAGTTTCTTTAAATATATTTAATGATACATTTTCCCCTGAATATATAAAATGTAGACTTCAATTAACCAGAAATCTAAAAAAACTATTTAATAATAAAAAATTTGTGTTCAACATTTTAACGATTAATTAAGATGTGTCACAAAATATCAACATTTAATATATATATATCAAAATCTAATAGAGTAACTGACATGTATCAAAATCTGGTCAATTTCAGTTTTGTCGAATTATAACGAAATGTGTTTGAAGTTTATCTAATAAAATTAGAATAAGATTGGAACGATCAATGTAATTCTCAAAAAGAATGATAAAAAATTACCAAATAATGGTACAATTATGTAGGTGATGATAATCAGGAAAGGACGAAAAATAAAATGTACAAAATAAAAACACCGCACTGGTCTCCCCTATGACTAATTCTCAGCCGTCGATTGTATTGACTCTTTTGGGATTCAACAAAAAACACTCTCGCCTTTGGTCATATAAGCCTATTAAAGGCCCAACGAGACATTATTCGAACGTTGTACGGTGACGTAGGAGAATCCACGAAGAACTCGAAGATAGACCGTGACTAAGTCGGATCTCAAAATTAAAAGTAAAATAGAGCCCTTAAAATTATACCCGTTTTGTGATAATTGGAATGAGAGCCCTTTCCCCTCTCTAAACCTAGACTCCCTAAAGACTCCCTAAACCTTATCGATTTCTTTAAAAACACAAATTAATAATCTTTCCCCTCTCTCAAAATTTCTTCTTTTTCTTCTTCTTCGCCATAAGTTCTTTCTTCTTGTCTGTATGTGCAAATGAGGTCAGCGTCGGTGGAAAATCCGGTTACTGGAAGACTCCTCCTTCAACAAAAGTCGGCGACTTCCTCGCTACCCTCAATTTCCGATCACTTGTTTGTAAGAAACCCACAAATCCTTTTCATCAATTTCCGATTTACTTTTTTCAAATTACACATTTTCACTCTGTCTCTGTTTCTAACACTGTTTAGTTTCAGTTTTTTTCGGTACGTAACCGTTAAAGACCACGAGCCCAAGGGCTAACCGAGCCGGTCCGGTTACTTCATCAGTGGAACAAAGTGTCACTGTAAAAGTTCAGTTGCTAACCGAACCGAGTCGCCGTGTTCTCTGTTCTGTGTTCTGTGTTGTTAGCTTTGTTCTGGGATTGTGAACCTTATTCTCAACCAGACATATTTGTTTCTCAGTTTTTATGAAGAAGAAATAAATATTTGTTTCTCTCGCTAGTCTTGTTATTATTTTAATTTAAGTTTATTAATTAATCGGAATCGTTTTACCGTTCAGGTTAACTTGAAACGGATCTGTCAACAGTTAAGAAAAGAAAGATAGAGCAACCATCTATGATCTTAACTTAGAACGGATCTATCAACAGTTTTGTCTTGTTACTTGTTCTACTTTTGGAGAAGTCAAATGTGCTTGTGAGCATGGGTTGCCTTGTTGGAGATGGGCTGAACATATAAGGAGCGCAATATTACCTCTCATTCCCATAGATGAGACTAGGAGATCGTGGCAGGTCACCATGTGAAGTCTCGGGCTTGGTTTTCACCTTCTTTGATTTTGATATCCAACGTGAGACGAGTGAACTCTGCACTTCGTCGGAAAATGACGTTTTCACGTAATCCAATCAATGTGTCATCTTGTTGAGGGAGCATTATCATCTCAAGAACCTTTGGTAGCATGTAAAAATGGTAGAAACTTGCTCCCGGTGAGATATGCCACATCAATCCTTAGGACCAGCTCGATATGGATTCCCATATCGATTTTTACAAACTCCAAAATGGGAGTGATGACTCCTCCAATGCTCAATATAGGGTTTGAGCTCGTATTAGTGAGTGATGACTCCTCCATTTTGTGAGGAATGTCATCTCCTCGGAATTAATATCATGTGTCTCTTTCCTTGCGTAGAATGTGTGAGCTAAATAAATTTCTTATCTTAGCCGCTTTACACTCCTTCCCATGATCAAACACCTATCGTCTCCCAAACATTTATTGATTCCCTTTTTAGTGTCTAAACCGGCTGAAAGTGCCTTTCAGAAACCCATATATGTGGCTTCAATCGCGGAGTGTCACTTTGTAGTCTTAATGACACCGCTATGCTCCAGCGGTCCGATCACGCGGTTTGTCAACACCGTTACCCAGATAATTCCAGTCCAAATTTGTGAAAATTTCCGGTTCACTTCGGTTCATTAAGACTAAACCGACATGAATTTAGACCGGTTTTCTCCTCCTTCCTTTTCTTCTTCGCGATTTCCTTCCTCTTTTTCATTGCTTTTCACGTTTCAAACACCAAAACCACAAGAACTCTCTCATATCTGCACCGATTGAGTTTTCAATATTAGTTAGACGATGTTTGTTGATAGATAAAACCAATGTTTGCTTGAATTTGATGGTTGATTGATGAAAAATTTGAAAATTCAAGGTTTAGAGTTCTTGAGAAAGAGGAAAACGAAAATTTTGGAAAAAGTGGAGAATTGTGGTTTCAATAGATAGAAAATGGTGCATTCACAGAGTTTTTGGGAAATCGTAACAACTATCTCAATGCACCATTTCCTCAAGTTTCTCCAAAATTTTTGTTTTCTTCTTTCTTTATAACCATAAATCTTGAATTTTCAAATTCTTCTTCAAGTAACCATCAAAGTCAACAACCTCATTCTAACTCACAACCAAAGCCAAATCTCAAAATTTCCTTGCCAAGCTACATGAAACAAATTTCCGGAGGTCCACAGAAAAATTATTGCTAATTGCCCGAAATGAGAAGCCAAAATATTCTGATTCATTCGTAAACATAAGCAAGAATGATGTTGAAGATGAACCCAAAATCGAAGGGGAATACACAAAAATTGGGGAAGGAGACAACTATTATTCAATAGACACAGCAAAAACTCGAATAGCTTCAAGAATCGATGGATTTGGTTGAGAATTAGGAGAGTTCTTAAGATTTTGGTGTTTCTAATTTGTGAATAACAATGAAGAAGAGAGGAAGAAGTCGCGAAGAAGGAAGAAAGAAAGAAAGGAGAAAACCGAGAACAGACCGATGGCGCCTAGCAGAAATTAAAAACTAGATAAAAAAGTAAAACATGTCAAAGGAGTTTAGTTGACTTACCTCGGCCTCCCAACGATTATGCAAGGCTGCGAGAACAGACCGATGGCGCCTAGCAATTGCACGAAGTCGCTTCATCTGGTTGAATGCATCCCACGGTGGCTCCAGACAGCTGTATTTCTGTAACACCCTGTCCCGGACATTCCGTCCGGGTACAAGGAGTACGAGTTCATGCCTATGCACGGTCGAACCTTCTTGAATGTTTCTTCTTCCTTTTAAAATTCCTTCTTTAGGATTGTTTCTTGTTCTTTTTCCTCAAACACAGCGAATTTCTTACTTTTGTTTAACTTCATCCTTTGTTATTTAGCCATACAACCAACCATTTTCACTGGATAAGTATACAATAGGATGAGGGTTCTTTATCCACCCAAAGATTTGGGGGTTTACTGTCTATTACTAGGCAATTCCCCCAACATTAATATCTTGTTCGGCCCTTTAGTTCACTCGGGATTCAGTCATGGATTCTTCCGCAAATTCGTCCCAACCGTCCATTGGTAAATTTCGCGAGTGTAACACGAGTTTACCAATTCTCTTGTCGGTTTGCACTAGGCCGATCATTGATCAACTCCATATTTTTTTATGATGGTTATTCACGTTCTTGACACTCTTTCGGTGCTTTTTCTCTTTCCTCGGCGCGTCTTCACGCTTACATCCTTTAGGGTGTGAACGACGGTACATCATCATCGTTCATCGATCGTTTGTTCTTTTGCCCACGGACAAATCGGTCCTTCTCCTTTGGCCGACTACACAGGAAGTAACATTCTCGAGTCACGATACAAGTTGCGTGTTGTCGGGTAGTCGATTCCATAGGAATTACTAAAGGATCATCGTCTTCTTTGACATCTCCTTGTTCCCACAGAATTGACTTGATCCATTTCCCATATTTGCCTTCATATAACATACGGTTCTTCCTCCAACTGATTACTTGATCTCGTCTTTTTCCTTTGGTGGTTTCTCTCTGTTTTCCAGTGAGATTTTACCCCTGGACGAGATCATCCTTTGGGCGTGTGGGGTCCTTCATGGATGTTATGCACAAAAAAAATCTATTATCGTGCAATCTTGGCCGTTCATTTTTTATGAATGGTTGGGATCACACCCTTTCGGATAGTAATTGCGGCGGTTACCAGATAGTTATCGGGCGGTTACTGGGTTCTTAAACCAAATGTCCATGTCCCAGCTGTCATACCTCACCTACCTCGATAGCTAACTGATTAGTCCACCTAGTTGGGTCAGTACTCGATCAGTCAATTTGGAGGAGCGAAGGTAGTTTTCCGTGCACCTGACACGTAGCTTACCGAACACCGAACACCTATTACTTCCAGTTAGCTAGCTATCACTCAACCTCATTCAGGTACCGCATCTCACATAGCTGGTTAGCTCGAGCATTTAGCTCACATTTCACTCGGATATGTCATTCGATCCGTATTTGGGCCACGACTAAGTCGTTCTTAACCTTTTCTTGATTTTTCCTGAGATCATTAGGTTATTAAACCATTTGTCTAGTCATATATCATTTATAACTTAGACATTTTATTTTTAATCATTTCTTACCCGATCCGTTTACCTACCAAATGCATCGACCCCACTTTCCTGGGATAGAGAGGCTATAATTTCCTAGACAGATCTCCAGATAGAATCACACCAAGTCTCACCAGTCGTTTGAAGCCGCTGGAAAAGTGCCGCTACATTCTAGAAGCAAAAGCGCGATATCATAGCGGGCACACATAACCGTTGGCTAAGCTCGGTAGATTCACATGTGAGTTTTAGATTTTGTGTATCAGCAACGTGATGCCGCTGAGTTCGACCGCTGGGACCTACCAGCTTCACTTGACGGCTAGACGACAGCGCATGAGCTGTCTAGAGTGTCGTAAGCTCTTCAAACTTCAAATGGTATCACCTCGGACTCAACCTATGTGTTGACCTCTTTATGTACTATATATAGGATATCATCATGTCATAAATTCAAATTAATAATTTCACGATAGTCTTTAGTATTATCTACATTAATAAACCACTATTATTCTTTCTTCATTTTGGCGAGGACCAGTTGCTCCAACCCATACGCCAAGTCAATGGTGGCCGACAGAGTAGCTAACTTTGTATGCTTGAGGCTGATAGTGCCTATATTGTATCAAACCTTGGATGATTATTAAGTTAAAGTTTACCAACAAAATTTTTTTTAAAAAAGTAAAAGAATTAATGACAATTTGATAGTGTTAAGTTTTTGTTACTCTTTTTTTCTATGAAGATAAATATCTTTTTAAAAATTGTAATGAAGAAACATCATCCAAAAATTATAAATTAACGAATTAAAAATACTTTGATCATATAGATATATAATCCGAAATTTTCAGTCAGGTTCAAAGTAATTCGAAAAAAATAGGAATGTCAAAAAAGCAATCAAACAAATATGTAACCCCAAAATATATTTAAATTAAAATATCTCAGCAATAATGGACTGACCTTATTACAAGGTCAGTTTTGGAGAGCCTTAGATAAAAAGATTAGAGAGTGATGTTTTCACGGGACAAACGACGAAGACTTGAAAAGTCAATCCCAGTCTTCCTTCTTATTGTCCCACCAATAATTTCAATTCTCTATTTCTCCTTCAATCTCATCTTCTTCCTCAATCCTCTTAACATCAACCACACATGTTTATTCATCCATTGACCTCAAGTACTTCCATTTTCACTCCTCTCTCTTTTCTCTCCGTCTAAGCTATGGAGAATCTCTGTTTTCGTAACTCTGTTTCTCTTTTCGTGATGACGGTGGTTATTGTTCTTCTTCCTCATCTCACTCTTTCTGATACTCGTCCGGAGAAGTTTTACATCAACTGCGGATCAGATTCTGATGTCTCTTATGGTGGTCGGACCTTCGTCGGAGATAAGAACTCAAGTGGTATTGGTAACTCTGTTTCTTACACGGGGAAAGGAACTGAAGTCTTCGACAACAATGCATCCACTGCTCCTGAAATCTACCGGACGGTTATGATTTTCAGACAACCTTCTTCATACAAGTTCCAACTCGATGTTGCTGGTCTACACTTTGTGCGTCTTCATTTCTCTGCTGTCTCTTCTCGGACGGAGCTTTTAACTGCTAGTTTCACTGTCTCTGCTACTTCTGGTTCTAAGCAGCTCTTGAAAAGTTTCTCGCTTCAGAATTTCTCTGAGACTCCACGAGTTGAGGAATTTCTACTGATGATGGACTCGACGAAATTCGAAATTCAGTTTGTGCCCGATCGTTCCTCTTTGGCTTTCATCAACGCCATGGAAGTGTTCTCTGTTCGTAATGACCTCGAAAAGCTGCCAGATTCCGAAAAGAATCTGCATACGATTTACAGATTAAACGTAGGAGGTAATCTAATCACACCAATCAACGATACCTTGGGACGAACTTGGTTGTCAGACGATCACTTTCTCTACCATAAAGATTCTGCAAAAAACATTTCAACAACACAACCGCTTAAATATCTGTCAGGGTCAAAGTCAGCGACAAGTCTCACTGCTCCTGATTTCGTCTACCATACAGCCAAAACGATGTTGTACAACAGAAGTGATTCGAACAATAACCAGGTGCAAATCTCAATGAACGTTACTTGGACGTTTAAGGTCAAAAGTAACTACAGATACTTCCTCAGGTTCCACTTCTGTGATATTTTGCCTAATTCAGAAAGCACCGCTTTCTCTCTCTATGTAAATGGGAACTGGCGAGAAGATGTAAAGCCTTCACTCTTTGGTGAACCTTTGACTCCATTTTTTATCGATTTAGTGAATGTCTCTGATGGTTCTGGAACCTTCAATGTTAGCATAGGTACTAAGGAACCCGAGAAAGATTTTCTGAATGGCTTGGAGGTGATGGAGATTTTGGGCAAATCTGGTTCTGATTCTTCAGATAAAAGTAGTTCCTGGGTTCCCATCATCGCTGGTTGTGTTGCTGCTGCTGCTGCATCGGTTCTGGTCTTGAGTTTGTTGTTTATGGTTTTCCTGAAACGAAGAAGGAGATCAAAGAAGACGAAGCCAGACAATGAAGTCACTGTATGGTCACCTTTACCAGTGAATAGAGGTGGGAGTTCTGACAATAGAACTATCTCTACATACAACAATTCGCCACTACGCAACCTACACTTAGGCTTGACGATTCCCTTCCAAGTCATTTTAAGAGCTACAAACAATTTCGATGAGCGGTGGTTGATTGGGAAAGGCGGATTTGGGGATGTTTACAAGGCCATTCTTCGAGATGGAACCAAAGCAGCTATCAAAAGAGGCAAGACCGGTTCAGGACAAGGAATACTAGAGTTTCAAACAGAGATTCAAGTCCTTTCAAGAATCCGCCACAAACATCTCGTATCTCTAACAGGTTACTGCGAAGAAAACTCGGAAATGATCCTAGTCTACGAGTATATGGAGAAAGGTACACTTAAAGAACATCTATATGGCTCGGATTTCCCTCCATTGACATGGAAACAAAGACTAGAGATATGCATTGGAGCAGCAAGAGGATTGCATTATCTCCACAGTGGCTCAGAAGGAGCAATCATACACAGAGATGTCAAATCAACAAACATATTACTAGACGAGAACAATGTAGCTAAAGTTGCAGATTTCGGACTCTCGAAACTCACAGTTCCTAATCAAGATCCAACCAATATCAGTATAAACATCAAAGGAACATTTGGTTACCTCGATCCTGAGTATCTTCAGACTCATATCTTAACTGAGAAATCAGATGTATACGCTTTCGGAGTCGTTCTCCTCGAGGTTTTGTTCGCCAGACCAGCGTTAGATCGTAATCTTCCTCACGAAGAAGTGAATCTAGCGGAATGGGCGATGTTCTGCAAATCAAAAGGTATAATCGATGAGATCTTAGATCCGACATTGACAGGTCAAATCGAACCGAGTTCTATGAGGAAATTCATGGAAATTGCTGAGAAATGTTTGAAAGAGTACGGAGATGAGAGACCGAGTATGGGAGATGTGATCTGGGATTTGGAATATGTTCTACAGCTTCAGATGATGACGACGGTTCATAGAGAACCTCACGAAGATAGTACAGCGACGATCTCTGATGTTTCGTTTGTGATTCCGAGGTTGATGGTGAGTGATTCGTTTAGCAGTAAATCGATTGTGGAGATGGATCGATCGAATAACAGATATGGAAGTAGAGATTCATCGGAGAATCGAGTTTTCTCCCAATTGAAAATCTCTGATGCAAGATGAATTATTCAATCAATCGTTGTGATAAATTTTTAAACCTATAAATAATTTTCTGGAAATGTGGGTTTTCATTTGATAAGCGTCTGGTTCAATTTTTTCATTTGATAAGCGTCTGGAAATTAATTTTTTTAAGGGCAATAATTTTTAAACATAAACTTCTACTCCGATGTTGTTAATCGTAATTTTTTGGTTATTTTTAGTTATTTGATTTGTCTATATTGAATTTGGATGAGATATATTTGATTTGTCGTATATAATTTTTTTGATTATATAAGATATATGTTTCGTATCTGAGAGGCGTTTGTCGTTAATAACTGTTCACTGTCTTCAGAAAATGGGTCGTATTTTTTTATTTAGATTTTTTATTGTTAATTATTTTAGTTTTTTCAATAGAATTAGATTCCGATAAAATTATTATTTACGGTGATTCTGTCGGTTTTTTATGTTAATATGTTAAAATTTAGACGAATAACAAATTCCTAATATATATATATAAAGTTTGGGAAAATTTATGTTTATGTTTTATAATTTGAAAATACTTTCTTTGTCTTTTTCTTTAAAATTTAATAATAATAAATTATAATAATCTTAATAATAATTAATTAGAATAATCTTAATAATAATTGCAAAGAATATCTATATTAAAAATCAACTATTTCTGTGGAGATAAAAAATCATCTATTGTAAACAATTATTTTATTTTATTTCTTTTGCTTTCTAAATCTTTATTAATTCATGGAAACAAGATCATCGTTTACAACATTTGCTATGAATGATGGACATGACTAATACAAAGACCATTGTCTATCAGAAATAATAGCCTATCTAGCTAACCTATCCGCACAAGTATTATGGGCTCTCGATCTATAGCCAAACTTTATAACTTCAAACAATCTTATCTCAAATTGAAAAATACTATAATAATTATTATTATTATTTCAAATTTTTTTTTTTGATTTATTAAAAATGTAACCTTTAATTTAAAATCAGGAAAAAATCATGAAATTAATTAGAAAAACAAAGAGAGAGTGTATTTCTCAAATTACAAAACATAAATAGAATATTTTCAAAAAATCCCAAAAAAATAAATAAAAAGTTTTCGTAAATATTTTTAATAACAGTAATTCATAAGAAAAATTGTCAATTAAAAATAAGATAACACAACATCTTTTAGTAAAAATGAAATTATTCTTTTAAAATATTATAAAGTAAGATAACACAATCCTTTTTATTTTTGGTCTGTAAATATTAACTCAACTTAACACATCTATTTCTTAACATATGATATTTTTGTTTCTTTCACGGGGAAAGGAACTGAAGTCTTCCACAACCAAGAGTCCAATGCTCCTGAAATCTACGGTGTGGATATTTGTCATTGGGTTAGGGAACCGGTTTAGATTATGTACCGGGTTGTCGCATCAGTTGGGTCATAAGAAGAATCTAGAAGATAAAACCTACAAGATGTTTTATGATTTCCTATTTTCTTTAGGAACAAGAAAGACAATTTCCAAAAAGGAAAAAGAAAAGTTAAATCCTCTTTCTACTTGGAATAGATGGTCTCAAGGCACTATACTATATAAAGGGGGGCAAGGGTTCATAATTCATCATCTAGGAAAAAAAAAACACAAGGAGAAACATTGAGAGCGCATTAGGGTTTAAGGTTCTCAGGTGTTCTACTTTCTAAGGGGTGTTTTGCGGGATCCAGAAAATAAAGCGAACACAAGGAGAAATATAGAGAAAGCCTTAGGTTTTAAGGTTCTTGGGTGTTCTACTTTCTAAGGGATGTTTTGCGGGTGGGTTTCTGTTTCTTTTTTTTCTTCTTAATCTTGGGTTTGGCACCGGAATCTAGATTTTATGGCACATCATCAGGGTAGTTTGTTTCTTCGTGAGGTATTTATCACAAGAACACAAGAATGGTGAGAGAGAGAGACTTAAGAGAGGTTGTAAACAATAATCCTACAAGTTATCTTCTAGTGGATGTTTGTGAGCTCGGCTCACATGAGACGTACTCTCTAGTTTGAGAGGAACTCGTTAAATTTCCGTGTGTTCATTAGTTAGTTAATCGCATTAACAAGACAAACTAATCGAACTAAAACCTTACAAGTGGTATCACAGCATCCAGAACAAGCAGAAGACGATTTACAACAGGTTCTGCAAATCCTAAAGACATCCGGAAAAGGATTTTGCATTATTATAGTTTCTATCGGAAACAGGATAATCATGGAGTATAACTCTAGGAGATAGATGTGGAGAAGTTTGATGGTAAAGGGATTTCGGTCTATGGAAGTACAAGATGATATGCCAGTTGGAGTTACTCAGCTTAGACTCTTGTCTTAAGGAAGACAATTCCTCTACTTCAGGTAAAGGTGATCCCTCAGATACAGAAAAAGGGATAACAACATCACCATATGAAGTAAAGGTTGAGATGGATCCAGCGCAGAAAGAAAATGAGAAGAGAGCTAAAAACATGATTTGTATGTGCCTTGGTGATGTGGTTCTTCAGAAGATCATGAAGGAAAAAACATCTCTAGCTATCTGGCAGGCTCCGGAAAGGGATTATCAATCCAAATCTCAAGCCAACAACATTTATTTGAAATTTGAAGAAAAGAAAAGTATTGAGTACAATCTTGATATTTTTTTGAAGCTGATCAATGACTTGGCCAGCTTAAAATCAACATCTCGGATGAGGATCAGGCTATACAAATTCTATCTGCACTACCAGATCCTTATGGAGATCTAAGGGATAAATTCAAGTATGGAGCTGGGAAGACTCAGACTCTAACCATTGATGATGTTACCAGTGCTGCTTATTCAAAAGTGATTGAGCTGAAGGAGAAAGGGCTCTTGAAGTCAAAAGTCAATTCCAAAGGTCTCTTTGTAAGCAGAGGAAGAACTGATAACAAAAAAAATGGATAAGGAGACAACATGTCCAAGAGCAAGGATAAGAGATCTAAGTCAAAACAGAGGAATCAACCCAAGAAAAGATAATGTTGGGTATGCGGGAAGGAAGGACACTTTAAGGCTGAATGTTCTGAAAGGAATAACAACAATGCTGCAAACGTAGCTAAAGAAGAAGAGCTACTTATGGTATTAACAGCTAGCCTTCAAGACACTAAGGATGAATGGGTGATCGATTCAGGGTGTATTTTTCATATCACACATAACAAGGATGTGTTATTAGACCTCAAAGAAGTCGATGGAGGAAAATTTCTGATGGAAAACAACACTCACAGTGAAGCGAAGGGCATAGGAAAACTAAAGATATTAAATCTTGATGGATCTAGTGTGACACTAACTGATGTGAGATACATGCCAACCATGGGTAGAAATCTCATATCGTATGGTCAGTTAGAAAAGAATGGATGTAAGTATATTAGTGGAGACTTTACAGTCACATTCTACAAGGAAAACATGAAAGTTCTCACAGGAAGATATCAAGATGGTCTATACTATTTGCATGGAATTGTGTTGAGAGGAGAAACAATTGTGGCAAGGGCTGAGGTGAATCAGACCAACAGATGGCATTCTAGGCTCGGACACATGAGTCTAAAGAACATGAACATTCTAGTCAAAGAAGGTTATCTAGACTCAATGAGAGCAGAAAAATTTGTGGAAAGGGCTGAGATAAATCAGAACAACAGATGACATTCTAGGCTCGGACATATGATTTTAAAGAATATGACCATTCTGGTCAAAGAAGGTTATCTAGACTCAATGAGAGGAAAAGCATATGTGGCAAGGGCTGAGGTAAATCAGACCAACATATGGTATTCTAGGCTTGGACACATGAGTCTAAAGAAAATAAAAATTCTGGTCAAAGAAGGTTATCTAGCTCAATGAGAGGATAAGCATATGTGGCAAGAGCTGAGGTAAATCAGACCAACATATGACATTCTAGGCTCGGACACATGATTCTAGAAAAACATGAATATTCTGGTCAAAGAATGTTATTTAGACTCAAAGGAAGTACACAGACAGGACTTTTGTGAGGAATGTGTACTAGGCAAATCACATAAGCAGAGCTTTCCAGAAGCTAAGCACACTTCTACAAGCATTTTAGACTATGTGCATAATGATTTATGGGGATCAGTCTCTAATAAGGTAAGTTTATCAGGTTGCAAGTATTTCCTAACATTCACTGATGACTATTCAAAGAAGGTTTGGATTCGGTTCCTAAAAAGCAAGGAAGATGTGTTTGAAAATTTCTCTGAGTGGAAAACTCTGGTTGAGAATCAAACAAAGAAGACTTTTAAGTGCTTAAGGACAGACGATGGTCTGGTGTTTTGCAACCAGGAAATGGATAAACTGTGCAAGGATACGAGAGTCAAGAGACACAAGACATGCACTTATACTCGACAGCAAAATGGAGTATCAGAAAGGATGAACTGGACAATAGCTGATAAGATTAAGTGCATGCTGGCTAAAACTGGGTTAGAAAAGAAGTTTTGGGCTGAGGCTACAACCACTGCGGTTATTTAATAAACAGAACTCATAATGCTTCATTTGAAGTTCAAGATTCCAGAAGAAGTTTGGTAAGGATTTAAGATGAATTACAACAATCTTAAGAGGTTTGGTTGTGTTGCAGACGTGCATAGACAACAAGACAAACTAATTTCTAGAGTTGTTAAAGGGTTTCTTCATGGATATCCTCAAGGTAATAAATGTTATAGGATATGGTTACCAGAAGAAGAAAAATGTACTATCAGCAGGAATGTGGTCTTCGATGAAGAGAAGTTGTACAAAGAAAAAAAAACTGAAAAGCAACCTAAAGCCAAAAGTAAGAAGGTTACTTTCAGTACAGAACTGATCAAAGAGCCAGACAATACTGTTATGGTTCAAAGCTCTTCGGATCAAGGTGGAGTTATTTTAGAAGAGGATGAAGAAAGCACCGGTCAAGGTGGAGCATATTTAGGTATAGAAACTGAAACAACTAGTCTAACAAAAGGGGAATCTGATCCAGATGATATTTTGGAAGAAGTTGAAGCAGAAGAGTATGATTCGCTTGATGGTTATTTATTCGCAAGAGATAGAGTGAGACGAGAAAACATACAACCTCCACAGAGATATGGAGATTCCTCACATTTTGTGGCTTATGCACTAGCTTGTGCAGAAGATCTGGAACTAGATAAGCCACAAAATTTAGGAGAAGCTAAAAAGAGTAAGGAATGGAAGAAGTAGGAGAAAGCTATGATAGAAAAGATGAAGTCTCTGGATAAAAATGAAATGTGGGAAGTTGTTTCTAAGCCAAAAAAAAAAAATTCGGGTGTAAAGAGATCTTTAAGCTAAAGAAAGGCATTCTAAGAGTGGAAGAACCTAGATAGAAAGCTAGGCTAGTAGCTAAAGGATTAACACAGGTTGAAGGAGTTGACTACAATGAGATATTCTCACCAGTTGTTAAACATGTTTCTATACGAATCATGCTATCGGTTATGGTGAATTTTGATCTAGAATTAGAGAAACTAGACGTCAAGACTGCTTTTCTACACGGCACACTAGATGAAGTCATCTACATGAATCAACTAGAAGGTTTCATAGAGAAAGGTAAAGAAGACATGGTTTATTTTCTAAAGAAGTCTCTCTACGGGTTAAAACAGTCTTCTAAACAGTGGAACCATGAGTTCAATGACTTCATGAAGTCACAAGGATTTTACAGAAGCATCAATGATTTGTGTGTTTATCACAAAAGATCAACGATTGATGACCATGTATTCCTATTACTCTATGTTGATGATATGCTAGTAGCGGTTAAGGACTTAAAGAAGATAGAGATCTTAAATAAAAGTCTAAACATCGAATTTGAGATGAAAGAATTTGGTCCAGCCACAAGGATTTTATGCATGGATATCAACAAGGGATAGAAAGAATAGAGTTCTTAAGTTATCACAAGGAAGTTTTTTCGTAAAGTTGAAGGTCATCGCCTGATTTGGCGAGAGAGTACTCTGAGATTGATCTGTCGGTTGAATATCTCAGAGGGAAAAGGAAAGAGACTCAAGTTAGTAGTGGTACAAGTCTCGGTAAGAAATTGACAAAAGAAGATTCAAGATTGAAGACTGTAAAGTCTAAAATTGGAAAAAATCGAATGTGCCAAGGGACTTACTTCGCACATGCATGTAAGGCATCGAACTCTTTGCGTTCTTTTTCGTCTAAAAAAAGAAAAGAACAGGTTAAAGTTCGGGGGTTTAAGCTTAGGAACAGGGAAAAGCAGAGATCGTCACCACATAGAGACGAGTCAAAGTTTTGGTTATCGT
The DNA here is from genome assembly GCA_963922655.1 of Cardamine chenopodiifolia. Lineage (NCBI taxonomy): Eukaryota > Viridiplantae > Streptophyta > Magnoliopsida > Brassicales > Brassicaceae > Cardamine > Cardamine chenopodiifolia. Next base: position 924,451 of record OZ000486.1, read on the forward strand.
TCCTTTAGTAACAACAACATTACTCATGACAGCTTCGAGGTACTCGGGCGGGAGTTGCATAGAGCTGTTGGAAGCATCCATTAAGATGGCGACAAGATTTCAAGGTTCATCGGAATAGGTGAAGGTTGACCAGACGACAAAGATGGAGATTTATGGATATTTGTCATCGGGTCAGGGAACCAGTTCGGGTCATGGACAAGGTTGTTGCATCAGTTGGATCATAAGAAGAATCTTTAAACCTACAAGATGTTTTATGATTTCCTATTTTTTTTAGGAACAAGAGACAATTTCCAAAAGGGAAAAGGAAAAGTTAAATCCTCTTTCTACTTGGAATATGTGGTCTCAAGGCACTATATAAAGAGGGGCAAGGGTTCATAATTCATCATCCCGGAAAAAAGTAAACACAAAGAGAAACATGGAGAGAGCCTTAGATTTTAAGGTTCTCGGGTGTTCTACTTTCTAAGGGGTGTTTTGCATGATCCAGAAAACAAAGCGAACACAAGGAGAAATATAGAGAAAGCCTTAGGTTTTAAGGTTCTTGGGTGTTCTACTTTCTAAGGGATGTTTTGCGGGTGGGTTTCTGTTTCTTTTTTTTCTTCTTAGTCTTGGGTTTGGCACCGGAATCTAGATTTTATGGCACATCATCAGGGTAGTTTGTTTCTTCGTGAGGTATTTATCACAAGAACACAAGAATGGTGAGAGAGAGAGACTTAAGAGAGGTTGTAAACAATAATCCTACAAGTTATCTTCTAGTGGATGTTTGTGAGCTCGGCTCATACGAGACGTACTCTCTAGTTTGAGAGGAACTCGTTAAATTTCCGTGTGTTCATTAGTTAGTTAATCGCATTAACAAGACAAACTAATCGAACTAAAACCTTACAGACGGGATGGTTAGGATTTTCAGACAAACTTCTTTTTACAAGTTCCAACTCGATTTTGATGGTCTACACTTTGTGAGTCTTCATTTCTCTGTTGTCTCTTCTCGGACAGAGCTTTTAACTGCTAGTTTCACTCTCTCTACTACTTCTGGTTCTAACAGCTCTTGAAAATTTTCTCGCTTCAGTATTTCACGACTCCACGTGTTGAGGAGTTTCTCCTGATGATGGATTCTACGTAATTCGAAATTCGATTTGAGCCCCATCGTTCCTCTTTAGCTCTCGTCAACGCCATTGAAATGTTTTCTGCTAATAATGACCTTGGAAAGCTGTCAGATTCCAAAAAGAATATGCACACAATTTACAGATTAAGCGTAAGGGTGATCTAATCACACCAGTCAACGATACCTTGGGACGAACTTGGATGACGATGATTTTCTCTACCATAAAGATTCAGCAAAAAAACATTTCAACAACACAACCGCTTAAATATCTGTCGGGTTCAAAGTCAGCCACAAGAGTCATTGCTCCTGATTTCGTCTACCAGACAGCCAAAACAATGATGTACAAGCATATGCAAATCTTGATGAACATTACTTGGATGTTTAAGATCGAAAGTGAATACAAACACTTCCTCATGTTTCACTTCTGTGATATTTTGAATGATTCAAAAAGCTTTGATATCTATCACTATGTAAATGGAAATTGGAAAATAGATGTGATATGTTTGGTTTTAATCGCATTTAGTATGTGTTTTAGAGTCATTCTTTTTGTTTTTAGAGTTTTATCAGGTCAAATCATGCTAGGAAGAGTTCTAATGCCTCTGAGAGCAAGATTTGGAGGAAAAGATGCAGAATCATGGAGATACTTCTGAACCTTGCCTTTATTTGAGAAAATTTTCACCAATGGGTTAAGCTCAGTTTTGGACACAAGATATATATTTGTGTTAGCTTTCATTTGGAAGTGATTTGAGTCGATCCGGTGCGATCAAAAGTTATGACAATTTTCGTGAATACAGTCTAGTCTGGCGAGCAGATGAAGCATGCGCAGAGGCAAGACGCCGGGAAGAACCAGATCGATCGATCTAACTCCAGATCTGACTCCAGATCGATAGATCCCAAAATGCCGTAATTTTCCAAATTGATCGATCGATTGATCCACTCTTGATCCGAGCCTTAAAACCTGCCTGAGAAAAATAAAAAAACAGCTATTTTCCTAATTTGTTTAGGATTTGAACCTAGAACTTTTTGAACCTATAAATACTTGTTTTTAAGCCATTGTTTAGGTTAACATTTCTTTTATTTGAGACATAATGTTAAAAGATATCCTTTAGATTTTTAGTAGATTCCTTCATGAGTTCTTCATCAAACCTTGGTTGTTTCTTATATTCCATGGCTGAGTTGTTCTCTAGTTAGAGTTTAGGGTTTCGAAAGAATGAAAAACCATTGAATCATACACAAATAGGGCTTTTATCTTATGTCATCTTCATCTATTGTTATTATTAATGCTTAGATTAGATTAGCTATCTAGTTTTATGATGCTAGATTGAATCTATTCTCCAAAAGCTTATAGGTTATCAGATATAACATAGATGAGTGGATCGTCCTTAGCCAACGAAAACTTATGTTAAGGCGATACGTGAACATATCGAACTCATTAGTTAATGCTTGTTTAGGACTTGAAGTTCAAACGAAAGTTTAAATACTTAAATGATTAGACATAGTAATTGATGCCACAATAGTGGATTGATTAGACTTTTCTGTTCGAGTTCGAGATAGTTTTTAATTAATGCCCTGAATGGTTGGCTGGTTCGTGATTTCTGATTTCTGATTTCCGGAGAATTCTCTAAAGCCTAGCGCTTTTAATCCATAAGTTTACTTTGTTATTTACTTTCAATTGCTTTCTTTAGTTTCATTCTCAAACAAACAATATTTCTTTTCGCCTTACCTTAGCATTCTTTCGATAGAATTGTAGTGCAACTTGGTCTTTGAGAATTAGATCTCTTCTATACTACTGCTTTTGTATGTACACTTGCAGTCATATACTTGGATTTAAAACTCGTGTATCTAGATGTGAAGCCTTCATTATATTGTGGGCCTATGATCCCGTTTTTTATTGATGTCGTGAATGCCTCAGATGGTTATGGATTCTTCAATGTTAGCATAAGTGCTAAGGAAGTGAATAAGTTTGATGCTTTTCTGAATGGTCTGGAGGTGATAGAGGTTTTGGGTAAATCTGGTTCTGATTCTTCAGATAAAAGTAGTTCTCTGGTTCACATCATCGCTGGTTGTGTTACTGCTGCTGCATCGACCTTGGCTATGGTCTTGAGTTTGTTGTTTATGGTTTCCTTGAAGCGGAGGAGATCGAAGAACACAAAGCCATAAGTTGAGGTCATTGTGTTTCATTTGCCATTGTAAAGAGGAGGTGGGAGTACCTACAATAGACCTTTCTATTCGGAAAATTTTTTGCCATTAGGCAACCTACAGCTAGGCTTAAAGATTCCTTTTACATACATTACGAAAACTACAAAAAATTTCGACGACCAATGGTTTATCGGGAAAGGCGGATTTGACAATGTTTACAAAGCCACTTCTAGATGGAACCAAAGTAGCTATCAAAAGAGGCAAGGCTGATTGGAGTTTCATACAGAGATTCAAGTCCTCTCAAGAATCAAGTCACAGGCACTGCAAAGAGAACTCGGAGATGATCCTTGTCTACGAGTTAATGGAGAAATGTACACTTAAAGAGCATCTATACGGCTCGAATTTGCCATCAATTTCATAGAAACATTGACTAGAGATCTGGATTGGAGCAGCCAGAGGGTTACATTATCTCCACAATGGCCCAGAAGAAGCAATCGTCCACAGAGATGTCAAATCAACAAACATATTACTAGACGATAACTATGCAGCCAAAGTGGCAGATTTTTCGGGATCTTGAAAATCGCGGTTCGTACTCAAGATCCGATCAATATCAGCACTAATATCAAAGGAACATTCGGCTAGCTTGATCCTCGCTATGTGCTGACACGCATATTCACGAAAAAATCCGAATGTGTATGCGTTCGCAGTCGTTCTGCTCGAAGTTTTGTGTGCGAGACCAACTCTCAACAATTGTCTTCCTGACGAGGAAGCAAATCTAGCCGTGTGGGCGATTTCCTGTAAATCCGAAGGGTTAATCGATAAGATCGTAGATCCGAGACTGATTTGTCAAATCGAGCCGAGTTGATTGATAAAATTCATGGAAATCACTGAACTGTTTAAAGGATCGCGTAGTTGAGTTGCCGAGCATGGCGGATGTGATCTGGGATCTGGAATACGTTCTACGGCTTCAGATAATTTACGAAGGTAGCGCATTGACGATCTCAAGCTATGGGTTGTTGGTGATTCCGATGGTAACGATGAGTGATTGTTCAGAAAGATCATTGGCGACTCGAGTTTTACTCCCAATGGAAGATCTCGGAACCAAGATCAATCCCTAATTTTCTAGAAATGTGGTTTGCAAAATGTCTGTTTTAAAATTTTGAAATTAAAATCCAATTCAAAGATAATTTTAAAACAGATGCAAGTTAAATTCCGGTTATTGCCGAGTGAAATATAATAATTTGAAAACAGATGTAAACTGAAATCCGGTTATCGAAGAACATGTCAAGTAACGATTTTGAGATCGTTGATGAACAAGTCCAAATTACGAGTTGAAGATCCACCAGGCGCCATCGCAGCTCTTACAGCTTGTTTCAGCTTCGCCGCTCTCCTCCTCATATCCACGGGGGCAGGAACCTCCGTCACAACCTCAATACACCTCTCTACCTCAGTGACCTTAAGCTCGTCGTCGACGGCGTCGTTTCTCATCCTTACTCCGATTTTAAACATATCGACCAACAACTGTGCATCAACCGGCTGATCTATCGTGCTTAGATACCCCGACATCGGAACACCAGTCGCCACCGCCTCGGTCGTCAAGTTCCAACCACAGTGAGTGACGAAGCAAGAGACCGCCACGTGGCTCAATATCCTCTCTTGTGGACCCCACTCAATAACGACCCCTTGTCCTACCTTTAACCATTTCCTGCAAACGTCGACATTTTGGCCCTTTTGACCCCACTCAATAACTCCTCTGTTTTTCAGTGCCGTTGCTATGCTCTCGACTTGATTCTCCTATGACTTGAAAGGGCTTCCGAAAGATATGTAAACAACCGAGGACCTAACTTGCTTGTCAGGCCACTCCATACAATAATAATCTGATTTCCACATATCTAGATTTTTTTTCATCTAGGGTTTTATCCTCATCAGCTCCCAAAAGAAATGGAGAAACTAGAGGACCAATTGGGATTTCAGGTTTCAAATCAGACATCGATTCGATAATTTTTGGTTCAAGTTCGTAAAACGAATCAACCAAAACCCATTTCACATACCTCAAGCAATCTATGAATTTCATCATTAGGGTATTGAAATGACTTCCTGAAGAAGGCAACATCAAAGATGGGAGATCTTGGACTTCCAATAACGGTAAAGCCGGTAATTGCACTTTTAGATTCAGATCCTCAAGGTCAGGGAAAGATTTAATCTTCATGTAGTAACGGTAATATATCGAGAAAACTGCACAAGCTTCGACCCAGAGGATAGCACAAGGAATGTTATGAGCAGTTGCAACAGCTAGAACCCATGGAGTAAAAGGCACGGAGATGACGCAAGAGTATCTCTTTTCTTCAATTACTTTAGACAAGTTCTTGGCTCCGACATGTCTCAGCAACTCTATGAAACATACAGGGTCTCTTGGATCGTCTTTAGGTAGACCGTCGGAGAAGAAAGTGAGATCCACCGGGCTATGGCGCTCGTTGGTGGTGGAGGCAGCGGAGAGGAGGTCACAGGCTAACTCTATGGTGGCAAGAGTGAAGTGTGATCGTATGATCTTGATACCGAAATCTCAAAGAAGAACTTATGTAAAAGAACAAATTATCTTTTACTAGGTTTTAGAAACTTCTCAAAACTAAAACCTTTGTCTCTAAGCTTGTTGAACATCTCTCAACCTACCTTCTTATTTATAGGGATAGACATCTCCTATTCCTATAGGGAAATAGACAACTCCTATTTCTATTAGAACTCTCTAATGATAGAAATCCTAATCCTAATCACATTCGAATTACCTAACATTCTCCCTCGTAATTCGAACACTTGAGCTTCGAAGATTTTCAACTCCTATTAGACTTCTCATTTCGGCAAGCTTGACTCGAGCTAGAGGTTTTGTGAGAATATCTGCTCGTTGTTCTTCTCCGGAAACATGCTCCACATTGATTTGTCCATTTTCGATACACTCTCGAATAAAATGATATTTTTTGTGGATGTGTTTGCTCCGGCCGTGAAAAACAGGGTTCTTGGTTAAGACTATTGCGGATTTTTTATCGAGTAACAATGTCACACTTTCATGCTTCCAACCCGTTACTTCACATAGAAGGTCTTGAAGCCATACTGCTTGCTTTGCCGCTTCCGTTGCCGCCATGAACTCTGCTTCGCAGGAAGATAACGCGACTGTGGGAAGTTTCTGAGAGCACCACGAGATTGGTGATGTTCCGAAGTAGAAGACATGACCAGCCGTGCTCTTCCCGTCATCATGTTGTGGCTGCTATCGCTGAAGCCTATTAGCTTCTTGTCTCCTTCTCTTTTGAAATTAAGACCATAGCTCTTAGTTCCTTGTAAATATCTCAACACATGTTTCATGGCTGCTCCATGTGACGTCCGAGGGCTCTGCATATATCTGCTTAACATGCCAACCGAATAAGAAAGATCCGTACATGTGTGTAGTAAGTAGCTTAAACACCCAATGATTTTCCGGTAATTTGTGGCGTTTATTTCTTCTTCATCTTCAGCTTTGTATAGCTTTAAACTTGATTCCATAGGTATATGCGCTCGATTACATGACTCCATTGAAGCTTCTTTAATTATCTTTGCCGCATATGCTTCTTGTTTCAAAGTAATCCCATTAGAACCTTGAGAGAACTCGATTCCAAGATAATATGTAAGCTTTCCAAGATCTGTCATGTCAAATTCGCTAGCCATTCCTTTCTTGAAATCTAGTATGATTTTCAACGATGTCCCTGTGACGAATAAGTCGTCGACATACACAGCCACTATAAGATCTTGATCATGCTCTGTTTTCCGATATACCGCCTGTTCCTTGGAGCATTTTTCGAACTTCATTCCTCGTAGAATCTGATCTAGCTTGGTGTTCCAAGCTCTCGGAGCTTGTTTTAGTCCGTATAAAGCTTTGTAGAGTTTGTAGACTTTTCTTTCTTCTCATTCTCTTACGAATCCATCCGGTTGATGTACATAGACTATTTCTTTTAACTCACCATGTAGAAACGCAGTCTTGACATCAAGATGATGTATTTCCCAACCTCCTGTTGCGGCGAGGGAAGAAAGAAACTGGATAGTCTCTAGTCGAGCTACAGGCGCAAACACCTCATCGTAATCGATTCCATGCTCTTGAACATATCCCTTTGCTACAAGACGAGCTTTGTATTTGTTGATGCTTCCATCTGAATTTTTCTTGATTTTGAAAATCCATTTTAATCTTATTGGTTTCACGCCTGATGGTTTGTTAACTAGCTCCCATGTCTTGTTTTTGTTAATTGAATCTATCTCAGATTGTGTTGCTTCCATCCAATCTTTCGAATCTTCAGCTTCATGAAATGTGCTCGGTTCTCCATCGATACTAAGCAGAAGTTCTTCGCCGAGTATGTCTACTAGTAACACGTAATCTTTTAGGTATTTAGGTCTGCTTTTTTCGCGGCTTGATCTTCTCAGAACTGAGTTGGTTTCGTGATCAAGGCCTTGCGAAATCTCCTCTGGATCTTCGATACTCCTTTGCAAATTCCAAGGTGAGGAACTGCTTGGAGGAGAGAGAGTTTTCGAGTTTCTCTCTCTATTCGTAGAAACAAAGTCTTCTTCTCTGTTTGGAACAGAGCTCGAAACAAAGCTGGTTCCATCTTCAATGATTGAACGAATGTTTGTCCCATCATCTATGGTTTCTCTCCAAACCATTGTGAACATTCCAGGCGCTATATTTTGATCATTATCGCATGACTTATTCCATTCCCAGCCACTTGCCTCGTTGAAGACTACATCTCGACTCACATAGATTTTACTTGTAGAAGGGTTGTAAAGTCGGTAAGCCTTCGTCCCTGGTTCCGTTCCGAGATATACAAGAGGTCTAGATCGATCATCCAACTTCTTCAAGTTGATCGCTTCTACCCTTGCAAATGCCTTGCAACCAAAGATTCTAAGGTGATCCAAGTTTGGCTTGTTTCCTTTGAATGACTCGTATGGAGTTTGATCATTCAAGGCTTTCGTGGTCACTCTATTGATCAAGTAAGTGGTGTGTCTTACTGCTTCTCCCCATAGGTGATTCGGCATTCCCATTGTTTTTAACATACTCCTTGTCATCTCAAGCAAAGTGCGATTTTGTCGTTCAACTACACCGTTTTGTTAAGGTGTGTAGGGTGCGGTGAGCTGTCTTGAGATGCCATTGTCTTCACAAAATGTTTGAAAATCGATAGAAGTAAACTCTCCCCCTTTATCGGTTCGAAACATTTTGATTCTCTCCCTCGTTTCACTCTCCACCAAGCTTTTGAATTTCTTGAATTTCTCGAAAGCTTCACTTTTCTCTTTTAACAAGATGGTCCACATGTATCTTGAGAAATCATCAATCAATACAAATATGTATCGATTTATTGATGTGGTTGATGGTGTGATTGGGCCGCACAAGTCACCATAAATTAGTTCTAACTTTTGTTTTGTTCTGAATTTTGTAGCTTGCGGGAACGGTTGTCGGGTTTGTTTTCCTATAAGGCAGCACTCGCATATTCTCTTCTCGTCTTCAAAGTTGGGTAACCAATGAGCTAGCTTATTCTTGGACATTGTTGACATCGTTTTAAAGTTAACGTGTCCTAGCCTTGCGTGCCAACGCCAAGCTTCGTCATCAAGTTTGGTGAGTAAATTTTCTGGAACTCCAATCGTAAGTTGTATCTTGTACATACGATTAGGAGATCGAAGTACTTTCATGAGTAGTATACCATCGGAATCGTGCATGGTAAGGTAGTTTTCTTTTAACCTTACATCGCAGCCTGCTTCCGTAGCCTGTCCTAGGCTTATGATATTGCTCTTTAGGTCTGGAATCCAATAGATGTCTTTGATGATTGTTTGTTCACCGGTTTTTGCTTGGATTATTATCGATCCCTTTCCTTTGATGTCTACACATGACTCATCTCCGAACTTGACTTTTCCTCTTATGTTTTTGTTTAATTCCGAAAAATAGGATCTCTTTCCCGTCATATGGTTACTCGCACCGTTATCCAAATACCAAGTGCTTAGTTTACTCGCTTCTTCTTCTTCGTATTTGCTTGGAAATATTTTTTGCTCATTCAAAAATATTATCTCGTGCATGTAAAGGGCTGCATCGGCTTCCTCTGTTTCTGCTAGGTTCATTTCATGGCGATTCTTACCTTTTTCCGGACACATATTAGCGAAGTGTCCCTTCTTCTCACAACGCCAACAAGTAACATATGATCGATCCTTCTTTTGTTTTTCTTTGTTTTGATTCTGATCATTGTTATTTCTTTGGTGTGCATTAAATCGTCCTCTTCCACAGCTCCTTCCACGGTTTCCTCGGCCTCTAGCCCGGCCATTAAAACCATCTCTTGAAGCTTGCTCGTAGGAGGCGTTAAATAAGAGTTTGTTCTGATCAACTCTTTGGTTTTCTTCTCCTATTCTTTCTTCGTAGGCTTTTAACCTACCAATTATGTCTTCAAAACCAACTGTTTTGAGATCTAGAACTTGCTCTAATGAAGCAACGATGTGAATAAACTTGCTTCTTGGAAAACTGTTCAAGAATTTCTTAACAAGCTTATGCTCTTCGATGTTTTGTCCTAGGGCGGCTGATCTAGAAGCTAAACTCGAGATCCTCCCTGCAAAATCATCAATATTTTCGGTTTCATTCATTGTCAAACGATCGAATTCTGAGACAAGAGTTTGAAGTCTTGCTTCTCGCACTCGGTCTGCTCCCAAGTATCGAGATTTTATTGCTTCCCACATAGCTTGAACCTCTTCTAACTCGCCGATTTGCAAGATCAAATTTTCGGGGATAGATTGGAAGAGTAAGGCCATTGCGATGACATTCTTCTTTGCATCCGTTGTGCCTGGTTCTACCGCTTCCCAAACTTCATGAACCTTCAATGTTACCTTCATTCTCATTGCCCACACGGTGTAATTAGTGGCGGTGAGCATTGGACATTGAACTGACGAGATCTTGGGTTCCTTCTCCTGTGGTGCTGCAACGATGGCTCCTTCCATGTTTCTGGTCTCACTCCGCTTAAGAATGTTTGATTAAACTCAAGCTCTGCTACCAAATGTGATCGTATGATCTTGATACCGAAATCTCAAAGAAGAACTTATGTAAAAGAACAAATTATCTTTTACTAGGTTTTAAAAACTTCTCAAAACTAAAACCTTTGTCTCTAAGCTTGTTGAACATCTCTCAACCTAGCTTCTTATTTATAGGGATAGACATCTCCTATTCCTATAGGGAAATAGACAACTCCTATTTCTATTAGAACTCTCTAATGATAGAAATCCTAATCCTAATCACATTCGAATTACCTAATATGAAGCGGAGGTTCGGTCGTGCGAGATGTTTGGCAAATTTGAGCATTGGATTGAGGTGACCTTGGAATGGTAGTGCTACCATTAGAATATATGTTTCTTGATCCTCAAGACTCCCCATTGTTAAGTATAATAATTATTTTTTAGTAATAGTTTACAGGTAATTAGACTTGAGATTCGTATGAAATTGTGAGTTCTAGTTTTAGTGGTATATATAACAATGATTGGTTAACGACTGAGTTTTGCTTAATGAAGATATCAAGTGAGATTTTGATAAGAAAATCTATCTATTGTAATTGCTGACCCAATAAATGTTTGTCAATACTCAATAATTTAGAAAGAAATTGTAGATTCAACATTAATTATGTGTGGTGTATGTATTCTTGAAAAATTGCTGGCAAAAAAAAACATGTTTTTACCAATTCTATTACGGTTATGGTCAACATCCAGGTGATTATTTACAAGTTTTATATAATAGTGTGACACATCATATTTTTTTATTTTATCTTCTTTTCTTTTCTATATCCGCAGTATATATGTATATTACAATTATAGATTATTTAGTTTTCATTTTATTACATTTTTTCTAAACTAGAACCAAACTAAACCGAAAATTCAGTTCTAAGACCCATTTACAAAAGTATAATGTATGCAATAAGTATGGTTTTCTATTAACTAAGATAGCCAAAAGCAAACGACAATATATATTATTCACAAATTTTATAGAAAGTAAGTGTTGCGACTTGCGACATAAAATATTTCAAATGTAGCGAGGAGGTGTCACAACATTTGTCACAATTATCATCAAATGTAGAATCGAAAAGTGCTCTAGAATCCGCTCATATCGCTTATTTTACCATTTATACCATCTCTATTAGTAGAATCTTTCATGGGTTTTTAACAATATATTTAATATTTTTTACCATTAATTTAAATTTAAAATTTTATTAATGTTTATTAATATTTTTCACTTCCATTGGTTAAAACGCCATAAAAGTTCTTAAGAATTAAAAATGATTATTTTGTAAAATTATTGTAATTTAAATATAATTTATTTGGTTAAAAATTTTAAACATATTATATTTTATAAAATCAAAAATATAATACATTTTATGAAAGAATAATATGGCAAATATCATTATTGGAACAGAAGCATGTGTGGTTGTGAATATTTGATAACTAGAATATCTTTTTTTACTTCTACTGATAATAAACTAAAATTTTATGTCGGCAAATAAAAAAAAAACAACAAATAACTAACTTTTAATTTTAGAAACAAAACAAAGGAATACACAACTTTTTTACAAACCTCTAATTCTTTTCTACAATCGTACATAAATTTACACAACTTTTTTACAAATTTCTATTCTTTTCTAAAATCGTACATAAATTATCACACTAACAAAGAGGCAAGAGCAGATAAATTATCATCAATCTCGTGGATAAATATAGTCGATTTGATCTTGAACCGGTTTGAAGAGTCTGCACAGACGAAACCTTTTTTTTTACATTTTCTAGTTTGTTGGACAGAAGAGTTTAATTACACGGCGAAGAAGATGATCGGTGCATGGAGGACGAAGACGACGCGTAGCTGAGGTCAAGATTCTGGATCTGTTGCATAAGTTGTTAACGTCGTTCCTTGAAGTAATCCAGACGAGTGGTTATCTCCATCAGTGCTGCAGATGCTGCAAGAGGATGATGATTATGATGATCTCTTGCATAGTCCATCACCTACATGACCGTATAATTGAACTAATACAAAATTCATACCATAGTTTTTTCACTTTCGTTGCCAACTCCATACCTTAAGGTCTTTGTCAGAGGAACCCCTTCAGCACCGGCATTTTCACTCTCGTCACCAACAGCACTATCCGTCTCCTGCTCCATGATTTGACAAGGAAAACAGAATCAGAAGAAAGCAATCCACTTAACACAGACATTTCAAGACAGAACAGAATCTCAAACACACAATACCTAAACAATCACATTTACAACGAAGGCTTTAGAACGATCTCTGTAGCCCCCATACAAGAATCACAGAATTAATTTGACAATGTTCCCAAAATACTAGAAAACTCCTCCATTTTCGGAATACATCATGCCACAAGAATCTGCTATTCACCGGACTCTTGTGTATCCTTCATTCACATTTCACAGCTTAAGAGACTGAATACGAATTCTATTTATTGCTCTTATTCAACTAAAAGTTTCATCAGAAGATAATATAATCAACAAAGCTTAAAAACTTTATGTAAAATCTAAATTACCATATCCCAAGTTCTCAAATTTCAACAAAAACTCATCATAAGATTATAAATAAGTAGATGAGTACTCCCAATTTCGAAATCCTAAAACCTAATCTCCTAACTAATATAAACAGGAATAAACCCCAAAAGTAAACAGAAGTGAGAAGAAATCGAAAAACCTGAACTTCGGGTTCGTTCGATTCCACCTCAGTCTTTGTCGTCTTTGCTTCTCCTGAAGCAAACGATACGAGGTTTAGTAACCTGAGAGGATAGCCGCTAGAGATAGACCAGAGAGAAGCTCAGCGAGATAGTGAGAAGCTGGTGTTTCTCCTTCCGGCGAAGAAGACGCAAAAAGACTTAAAGGCTACAGAAAGAGTATAAAAAAGCGTTGGTGTGAGATGTAAAAACAGTGTTTGAGTAGAACGGCCATTGGAGAGTTCGGAGATAGAGAGAATGGTGGAAAGATATAAGGAAGAGAGAAGGCTAACAGTTTCAATCTCCATCGTGTAACCACAACAGAGCAAAGTCCATACCTTAAGATCTTTGTTAAAGGAACCACAATCGACGGATTCGCTTTTGGAAGCAGCATATTCGACGTCTTTTTGCAATAATCTGAGATTTAGTACGATTTCGGATCAACAACAAAATTCCATCTCCATTCGCGCTAGAAAGACCGAACAACTAGAGAAAAATAACATAACAAAAAAAAATAGAATTTTTTATCTGTTTTGGATATAAAAAATGAACCATTCACGTACCGCCACATATGCAGTTCTTACAGCACTGGAATCTAACAAATTCTGAACAAATTATTTCTTTTTTTTAGGTTTTTTTTCCTTAAAAAACCCACTTAAAAACCTATTAAAAATCCCAATGAGATGCTCTTTATCACCACACCATCGGATGTGAGCCCGATTACCCTAGTGGAACCGGTATTGAAATTTGTAGCTGATTCCGTGTTTAATACTTTACCGACAAGTCAGACACATCACGGAGACACCGAAAGATTAGGGCTTGTGTTAAAAAGAACATAACAGTTTAGATGTAAATTTCGATTTGGTTTTAAGTCGGTTTGAGTTCTTTCGGTTTAGCTCAGTTAAAATACTCATCCCTATATGTGCTCGATAGCAACCAAAGGTTATTAATTTGTAATCCCTATATATTGGCATAATCGCATGGCTTTTTCTGTTATTATATATATATATATATATATATATATATATCAATTTATGCTTGGTTCAATCGTGTCATGTAAAAGTTTTAGAACTCAATCAATGGATTGTATTAGTCCAAGACCCTCAAGTTGTAAAGATTGTCTAAAGACTCTTGGTGAGTTATCCATCATAAAAACAAAATACAAGCAGTAAAGCATACGATACATATATTATGTTATGCAGTTTTATTTCAGATCAGACAAGCTAGAACCTATATATTATACAAGTATGGTATAGATAGACATAGTTAAGGATATCTAAGCAGCGCAACTGGCACAGGTGCAGCCCTCACCACAGGTGCAACCCTTGACGGAGGTTTGGGTCTTGGGGCAGGAGCAAGGGTTGCAGTCACAGTGCTCACCACACGGACACGTGGTGCACACTTGATCCCCACTAGATGCTTCGCTCAACCTACACCTACATGGAACAAACAAAGTTTTTTAAGATTACAACACATATCAATCCTGGTGCGTATAGAGTACCAACCTGCATGATTCGCCACCAGGACATGGACTAGGGCAGCCACAGCGATCGTTGCAGCTAGTGCCTGAGCTTCCTTTGCCTGTGTCTGCCATTTTTTTTCCTTTTATTTTTCTGATCTCCTCTACGTTACATATATAGATAATGATACTGAGCGGTGCAAAGAGCATTACGTGGGCTTTATGTTGGGCAACATGTGCCATGTGGCAGCTTTTGCTCTAACCCAAGTCGTGACGCAGCACCAAGAAGAGTTGGTTGGTTTAGTACTAAGATGTAATGGCCAAATAAAATTGTAACGAGTTACATATATAGAAATGGTTTTTTTAAAACAAAATAATTTTATATTTGATTTTAAGAAAATATTTTTTGAAAATTTTAAGTAGTTCGCATAGTAGCAGAAAATAATTTTTAAAACAAAATAATTTTATATTTGATTTTAATAAATAATTTATTGAAAATTTTAAGTGGTGTTAATGGTACATTTTGTTAATTTTTATATTTTATGATTAAAGATATTTAATATGGTTTTTGTATTAAATTATTCGATTTTTGGATTTTCTGATTTATAGATATCCAAACAAAACTCTAGTCTATAATCTCCCAACATATTATTATTATTATATATATATATATATATGAATGTCATTCATTTTAGGACGGATTTTGTCTCCCAATCCGTGCTAGTCTATAACTTTTTTGTATTCACGTTTCCGTTTAAACAGTTACCTATTTGATTTTTAATATTTTAGAAATAAATTAATCAATATATTTACTTCTTTTTAATTATGTTTTATTTTTAACCAATTAATTTATTTAAGAAAAGTTAGATAGGTTTGGAGAAGGATTTTGTCTCAAAATGTATATACTTTTAAATTAAAAAAGTATTGTAGATTTGTTTGGTTATATGGATAGTGGGTGAAAATCTTAGAGTATGTTTAGCATTGGAGTTAGTAGATCTAATTAACTAGACATTTTTATCCTTAATAATTTTTTTGTTTTTTCATTATACTATAATGGCATATGATGTAATATTTAACAAAGTTAATGTTATTTTTAAGTGTACTTCAATAATAGTAATATTCATATTAAGATATATATATATATATATATATATATTCGTACATGATAAAATATTATATATGTATGGTTTTTAAGTTAGGAGTTAAAACACATACAAAGCTAAGTTAAGTGTAATCTTTTTCATGAATCACTAAAATATTAAACTTTTCTAAAACTTTGCCAAAATACTACTCTGTTAACTCAAGATAAACATTGTAATCTTTTTGGCAAACTATTACAAAGTTTGGTATTTAAAAGCTTAAAAACGTTTGTGTTATTTTGGGAAATATTTTTAAGTTGGGGTTCTTTTGCCATTTTCAGTGTGACCCATCATTTAGTTATGCTTCTCAAATTTGATATGTCTTATTGGTTTTAAATTCTTAGATGGTAAAATATAATCGATGAAATTTTAATTGGAGTCGAAATAAAATATATAAAGCACAAAGTGTTAAAATACATTATAGTTTGGTCAAAGAAATGGTTTCCACACTAAATTTAATAAGGAACGAGAAAATGAGTTTTTGAGCGAATGAGTGATTAGGTGACATGTGCTTGAGCGAATTGTAACGAATCCGTATTCGAACTACTATACAAATTAATTTATTGATCAGCAAATTTTGGTTGAAGTCATTTCGAATGGTAATAAAATTGAATCGAGAACTACAGTCGTGAGATTTTGTAGTTATCCAAACGTCAGTGTTGGAAGAATTTTGTTTCTAGGAAGGTCGAGTTGTTATGAAACCGTTGTTAGAAAATTCTCCTTTGGTGTTTTTTAGACGCGCCGAGGATGTAACACTTAGGTTTTTATTCCGTTCCAAAACTAATTTTAAAACAAATTGAAAAACAATTCATCATGTGATTTTGATATCACTAATGAACGACTCGATATTCTTATTCGAGGATCCACCAGGCGCCATTGCCGATTTTGAAGCTTGCTTCAGCTCCATCACTCTCCTCCTCATATCCACGGCGGCAGGTCCCTCCGTCACAGCCTCAATACATCTCTCTACCTCTTCAACCTTGAGCTCGCCGTCGACGGCGTCGTTCCTCATCCGAACTCCAATTCCAAACACATCAACTAGCAATCTCGCGTCAATTGGCTGATCCGTCCAGCTCGGGTACGCCACCACCGGAGCACCAGCCACCACTGTCTCGATCGTCGAGTTCCAGCCGCAGTGCGTTACGAAGCAAGAGATCGCCACGTGGCTCAATATCCTCTCTTGTGGACCCCACTCAATCACAACCCCTTGTCCTTCTTTCACCATTTCCTGCAAAATGTCAACGTTTTGGGCCTTCTCCTTCGGCCTTATCACCCAGAGAAATGAAACTCCTTTGTTCTTCAGCGCTGTTGCTATCGTCTCGACCTGATTCTCCGACGACTCAAGCATGCTTCCGAAAGATATGTACACAACTGAAGACCTAGCTTTCTTGTCAAGCCACTCCATACAATCACCTACTGATTTCCACATATCAAGATTTCCCCCATCTAGGGTTTCATCATGATCAGCTCCCAGCATAGACGGAGAAACCAAAGGACCAACCGGAATAATGGGTTTTAAATCAGCCATTGAATCGATAATCTCCGATTCGAGTTCGTAGAAAGAATTGACCAAAACCCATTTCACATACCGTAAGCAATCTGTAAATTCTGCCATTAGTGTATTGAAGTGAGGGCCACCAGAAGGTAAGAGGAATGATGGGAGATCTCGGACTTCCAACAAAGGTAAAGCTGGTAACTCCACTGTTTGATTCAAATCTTCAAGATCAGGGAAAGAGTTTGTCTTCATGTAGTAACGGTAATAAACAGAGTAAGCTCCACAAGCTTGGATCCATAGGATTGCACAAGGGATGTTATGAGCAGCCGCAACAGCTGGAACCCATGGAGTAAAAGGCCCAGAGATGATATAAGAGTATCTCCTTTCTTCGATGATTTTGGACAAGTTCTTGGCTCCGAATTTTCTCAATGACTCCAAGAGAGTGTCATTGGCTCTTGAATCGTCTTTGGGCAGACCATCGGAGAAGAACGCGAGATCCACCGGACTACGGGATTTGTCGTCGGTGGCGGCGGCGGAGAAGAGGTCACGGGCTGGCTCATTAGTGGCCAGAGTGAAGTGGAGGTTCGGTGATGATAAGGAGAGATGTTTGGCGAGTTTGAGCATTGGATTGATGTGGCCTTGGAATGCTATTGAAACCAATAGGACATGAATTTCTTGACCCTCACTACTTCCCATTATTATTTCTTAGTAATAATTTAGAGGTATTTATTAGATTTTAGCGTTGAGTTAGTGTACTAGATGAAATGATGAGTTATGCTTAATGGTGTATATATATACCAATGGTTTTTCATCATCTTCAACTATAGATTTTGCTTAATGAAGACACTAAATGATATTTGGGTAAGAAAATCTATCGATAGTAATTGCTCCCCAGTCAAATGTTGGCAAAGAGATTCTAAAGTGTCCATGCCTGATCTTTTTTACCAATTCTATTATGAACATGGTCATGGGTCAGTTACAAATCTTATCTAATTAAGTAAAAAATTTTAGTATTTTGACACTTGACATGGTTATAATTATCATATTTTGATATGTGTCCAAATCTTTTTATCAGATTTTAACAGCTGTCTCGTATTGTTTCTTTTCTTAATAAAGTCTTCTCTGAAAATAATAAATAATAATTATGAAATACAATAACACAAAAAGTATTCAAATGCATAAATTAATACACAAGAAATATCCAATTGTAGTTTGGTCAATGATAAGATTTCAAAAACAAATAAGGAATACGATATATTAAAAAAAGAGTGTTTAGGTGGCATGTACCAAATCAAATGCTAATTTGTTAAATTTTATGGAAGTAAAAATAATTAGTCAAAACATAAAGTCACAAACTATGTATGGAACCAACAATAGTCCAACTAAATGATAACCCGTTCCAAACGCAGAGACTAAAAAACAACTTAAAATATTAATGAAATAAAAAAAAGTTTTGTTAAAAAAAAGTATATTGCAAAAGGAAAAGTTTTCTGGTTTTGCAATATACTTTTTATTAAATAGTCATATATAAATTTTCTTTTTAAAAAAGTATATCGCAGAAGGAAAAAAAATTTGGGGCCAAATTGCATTATACGAGAAGGGCCGACATACAAGTGGCGGTGAATAAAACACCATCAATTACAGCACCAAAAACTTGTTCATCTACCATTTTCATACAAAATGAGCAATATAAATATTTTATGAAGATAATTTATTTGAATGTTGTTGGTTTTCATTTTGTTTTGTTTATATAAATAATTTATGTGAATGAACTTTTTGTTTGTTTGGTTTTTGTAAAGCTTCATTTCCATCTAAATATTTTTAACAAAAATAACTTAAATGGCCAAGATTTAATATAATCATATTCTTAAATGACATAAGAACCGCAAAATCACATAAAAATGGAATAATTGTAAAATCGAAAATTTTAATGAAAAATTTGTAAAATAACGGTTTTCCACAAAACACATATAGTTACGAATTAAGTTTTTTCACTAAACCACATATCGCAGAAATGCATTTACCGCCAAAATCGTGAAATCGCAGTTTTGATGTAAAATCGCAAAATGACGTTTCTCACCAAAACTGTGAAAATCACAGTTTTGGCAAAAACAATCACAATTGGCATTGTCTTGCCAAAACCGCAAAATTTTAGAATTAGATTTTTGCCAAAATCGTGAATTGAGCTTTTGCAAAAAATCGTAAAATGAAGTTTTCTGATACAAATGTAAAATCACAAAAAAAAAATCGCGACAAAACCATAAAATCGAAATTTCGATAAAGAATCACAAAATAACATTTTCTAGCCAAAACTGTGAAATCATAATTTTTTGCAAAACTCGCAAAATGGCATTTTCGATAATTACATTTTTCCAAAATCGTGAAATCGAAATTTTTGTAAAAAATTCATAAAAGAAAGTTTCCCGCTAAAAATACAAAATCGCAAATTATGTTTTTGCGATAAAACCACAAAATCTTTGAACTGTGTTTTCCTGCCAAAAATAAAAAATTGCAATTTTGATGGAAAAGATCAACAAACGTAATATTAATATCTTTATAATGTTTATAAAAAGTATATCAATATTATAAAATAATTATATCAATATTTATTAAAAACAGTATATTAATATTTAAAAGAAATTAATTAAAAAAGAAATGTACTATTTTTATGTTTTCTATGTTTAATAAAAAATTATATCAATAATTATGAAAATAATTATCTCAATATTTAGAAATATAATTCAAAAAATAAATATAGTATTATTTAGAATTTTACATGTTTCAAAAATTTATCATTATGTTTTATACATTGTTATTGATGTAAATATTTTATAAAAAAATTAAACCAATAAAAAAATAAAATTATTTAGGGAAACATTTGTCATTTGTTATTTTTAAATGAATCATCTCCATCATTTTCATCGCAGATCTCACCTCTCTTGTGAAGATCATCGTCGCCGGACTCAAGCTTACCAAATCAGAACTATGCCTCCCACCGCTTATCTAAGTTCTGCCGGTTTCCTATCCGGCAAGGGTTGGAAGTTCAAGGGTTTCCTAACCGCCAGCTGCTGCGCCACCCTCACCAATCCTAAGGTTGCTCTCTGGTGGGCTTGGGATGAGCCTATTTGGTGTTTAGTGTTTCGGGGTCCAAACTCAATCTTCCATCTCATTAATTTGGGTTTTTTTATAGGATTTGGCCCTTTGTTCACTATATTCCTACTTGCTGGAAAGATTGTATATTGGTACCGAGAGTCTTGTTTTGGTACTTTGTTCATTTAATATAGAGAGTGCATTTAGATCCTTCCAGATTTCGCCAAAGATTCTCTTTAATTCTGCCTCTACTGATTAAGAAAACCATTTGCCCCAACCCTCCTCCTCAATGGAGAGAATATTTTGCTCTCAACCCTACTCGTGTATGGAGAAAATCTTCTATGAAACCTCATGTCCTCGGATCCCATGATCTTTTCACTAGTGCGGGTAAACCTTATAGCGCCGGCATGTGTTAAAGTTTTGGAAGGTTTTTTCACTTTCTCTTTTAAGGAGAGTCTTATAGTGTTAGTTTTCTCTCTTTATAATCAATTATCTACACTAAGTATATCCCATAGGAAGAAATTGGTCCCTTCAAAACCTTTCATTAGGAAGAGAAGCACGGTTTCTTACGGTTTTATGGAGAATGATGCTAATTGCATCACTACAACGGCATCAGGAGCTCAAAGCTCGGGTCCTGGGTCCCTCTCCATTGGCAACCAAGCCCCTATTTAACTCGGGTCTCGCGGGAGTCTTCTCTTGTCGTACTTATCACCACCCTCTTCAAGGATCGAGTGTCTCGGCACTTCAGGCACAAGTTTGGTTTCTCAAAATACAGCGAATACTTTCGTATTTCGTGTGGTATTACATTTTGGGAAAGCCGATCATCACACATTGGCTAACCTTGCACCACTTCGAGTGGCATATCCCAGCGGTGTGTTCCGTTTTTCTAAGAGTTATTAGTTTTCATTTTCTAAAAAATCGGTCTAGTTATATACACTGTATTTATTTCTTTTTGTATCTTATCTTTGTCTGGTTCATGTGGATCGCATTAATCCGTGCACTCCTTTTTCCATGTAACAACATTGGTTGTGTAAACCAATAATTTAATATATAGAATTTGACAAAAAAAAAACAAAAAAAAATTATCTCCATTTAAATAGTCCAATTCGGTTCATCAAAATAATTTTAAAAGTTTTGGCTAAATTTTAAAAATCCATCTATATATTTCATCTATACGAAACATCTAAATAAATAACTTTTGACATTAAAAAAATATTAGTTTTTAACTTCGTCTAGATGAAACATCTAAATAAACAAACAAATAAGCTTTCGATATTTTAAGAACCTTTCTCTCTCAAAGATTAAGGTGAGGGAAGAGAGGGAGCTTCGATTTTTGTTTGTAAATACCAATCTTAAGAGACAAGTCTAGTATTACTGTGCAAAACGATATCCTACATATACAAAATTTCATAGTTATAAATTAAATCGATTAAATAAATTCGGAACTGCGATTTGTATCTGAAGATTTAAATATAGCGATAACTATTTAAAAATTTACATTTAAAGTTACTATTTATAAAATTAATTTATACATCATTTTTTTCTTTGGTCGATACCAAAATACTACTATGTTAACTTAAGATAAGCAATATAATCTCTTTGGCAAATTTTTACAAAGTTTGGTATTTAAAAGCTTATTGAAACTGATTGTATTGTTTTGGCAAAACAATTAAGCTGGCTATTTCTTGTGCCAATTTGTTTTTGATTAAAAAAATTAATTACCAAAAATAACATTTTTCTTTACAATTGCTCGACGGAGCTAACTGTTTCAACAGACCAAAATAAATAAATTTTAAGCCTGAATGAGAACGGGTGGAGGGATAAAGATCCTAACAGAGGAAACAACTACTCATAAGTAAACCAATGGGAGAGCAGATTCATGAATTTCTTCGAGTTAATCCGAGCATGGATGGTATCTTTGATGATGTGATCAATCTGCTTGAAGATTACTATTTGAGAGGTTAATACCATGTTAGCCTAATATATCTCTCTTTCTAGAGGTATCTTTGATGAACAGTGAGTCGCTTAATTAAGAGTTAAGCTTGGAGAACCTGTGGAGAAAGAAAGCCACACAATAAGAGCAGACCAATCAGCAAAGGTAAGATTAAGTACCCAAACTTATAGAACTGCTAGGTCAAATTTTAACGCATAATTTAGAATCAAATTAAAGAATTATGCTTTGATTTATATTACATTAACATATATGATTGAATAACATGCAACCCCTTAAAAGTGAACTATTTGAGTTTTCATTTGTTTATAGATGATTTCGGTGATTAATTTAAATATACAGTACTTATGAAAGTTGTTAATATAGTTAAATCCATGATTGAGTAACACTTCCTTAAAAGTGAATTATTTGAGTTTTCATTTTTTTAATGTAAACAAGAGCTTCTATTGATATTATTTGAAGGATTACAATAACAGAGAAACAAAATTTAGTTGCTAGTAAGTTTTTAGGGTTTCGACATCTTCTTCTCTCCGAGCTTCATTCCTCCTTTTGTAGCACTTGTCCTTGTTAAGGTGTTTTTCATCTTTCGTCATTCTTTGATCATTCCATTACGATTTTTCTATTATTAATTTGGAATAAAGCGTTCTCTCTTATTCTTTAAGTAAATCAAGGGATAAGAAGAATCATCCGTTTCAAGCATCAGGTTGATCATGGTCCAGTTCGAATCCTGATGGGCTTCTTCCTGGATCTACCCATTCGCCTTACTGCGTATCGAGTAATAGGCTCCAGTTACCTTTTCTGGAACCAACTCACCTCAATGTTTCCTGTGACGAGATCCGACAACAACATATGTATGTCGATGTGAAATGCGGTTACAAGATTGGATAATGTAAATATATATATATATATGCACATATATATATAGGGTTAGAATTTCCGTAGAAAGACAAATAAAAGTCAAACTGGAAATTGAAAGAGAATTTTTTTTTTGATAAGAGATAATTTGTTTTTTTTGGTAAAATGTTAAGATTGGGTATCATTTTTATAAAAATTTACATAAATTACATAGATAACAAAAAAAAACGGAAAAAACGAAAAATACATAAACAATTAACAAACTACAAAACTACAAAACTAAGAGACGAATAGAATACAACTAGATAGATCCACGCCTAAACAACCACATCAATAATGGATAATTTTGAAAAAAGGATTGGAATAAAAGTTTTGTTTATTTATTTTCCTTTCGGCATTGCGAATACAAGAAGAGCTTGTGGTTGATCATTTGCTCGATGATATCCTTCTCCTCTTATACGAACTAATCTGCACTAATGATATGTGTACGTCAAGGACTTGTGTTACGTTCTACCTCGATCTCATACAATTACTTCACATTAAACACCGTTTTAGTCTTTTAGACAAATGATTTGATTTATAATATAAAATAAGACAACTTATTCGAATTTCTCGTATATACAGGATTTTACAATGTATTAAAACAAAAATATTTGTTATTCGCATATTCGTCAACATATAATCGTTTCTATTAAACGATTTTTAAGGGTGTTTTGAAAAAACACACTCAAATGTTAAAAAATCAACAATCGCTCATGATTTTTTCAAAGAAGGCTACTTTGAATGGAAATAAAAGAGCGTGAGAAACAAGAAAACAGATAGCCAGATTAGTTTCTGAACTTTTGAAACATCGGTAAAGTTTGACGCACCGAACAACGCTAATTTTCAACTGAAAACTACTTCAACCATTACTTTGTTATAAATATTGAATTATATTGAAAACCCAAGAAAATTGAATTTTATATCAATTAATAACTCGTTGATAAAGGAAGTTTATAAAAATTATTCTGTTAAAATTTTTGTTTTTATATAAAGAACGATTAGTAATGAGTATTTGCGTTTAAAAGGTTTGCTTTTTAGTCAGCTTAAATAATAACTCCTTTCCTAAATATTTAACTTTGGGCAACTGGATTAGCCCTTCTGCTAGTCTTTGAATACTCAAACTTCCATTTAAGATCAGTTTTTTTATCATTAATTTTTTGTATATTCTTTTTCTGATTTTCCAAAATCTCTTACAACATAAGTCGAATTTTTTGGGAAGGTTGTGCTTAATTTTCAACCATATGCACATTCGCTCTTGAGCCATTAGAACCGTCTCTATTTCTCGGATTTAGTTCCCTTTTTACGGGAAGGGTTCCTTGTTGTCGTTTCACTGCTTCGGCAGTTTGAGCAACCTGAGTGTCAAGCAACTTAAGATGAGTGTAGATGTCCTCAAACTTACCATTCAACTTGGTATACATGGCGTCCACTTTTGCGTTGATCTCATTTGCAGATTTCTATTGAGAAACAAGGAGTGTTGCATGAGAGCCTTAAGTTCTCCTTGAGAATGATTTGCAGAGTTTGAAGGTTGGTGGAATTGTTGTCCTTGTTGTGGATAGACTTGATATTAAGGATTCTCGACATTTGTGTTGCGGTAGGATAGATTGGGATGAATTATGTAATTCTGATTGAAGCATATGTTCTGCACATACCTATCTTTGCACATAGTTAACATCTCTAGTTCATCATTATGTCCCTCAGCAATACCCTGAAAACAAACTGCATATGACCCATCTTCACATTAATGCACATATCTTTGATTAGCGTTGAGCAACAAATTTACCTTAGCAGTCAATTCATCGATCTTCTGAGAATTATCGTTATGGACCTTTCGAGAACGATCATACTCAGGACAACGGTTGCTAGAACTTATAGTCAAGTTTTCTATAAGCTTGTAAGCCCATGTGATAGATACTCTGAGTCATAAAATCCTTATAGTATTAATCAACACCATTGTATAAGATGCTAAGTATTTGCTCTTCTGAATACCCATGATGAGGACATTCTCTGTGATACTCTTTGAATCTTTTCTAAGCCTCACTTAAGGACTCTCCGGAAAGCTGTCCGAAAGTAGCGATCTTATTTCGCAAAGTGGTTGTCTTAGATTTGGTGTAAAAGTGATCGAGACAAGTGGCTCTGCATTCAGCCCAAGACCTCAAAGAACCAGCGGATAAGACTTAAGCCACCTCAAAGCCTTGTCCACTACAGAGAAAGAAAACAACTTACATCTATGGTAATCAGCGGGTATCCCATTTGATTTAGTTGTGCTGCAGATTTCCTCTAGGTTCTCAATATGATCCATTGGTTTCTCAGCCGGTAACCCATGGTAGAGATGCTGCTTCACCAATGCAATTAGTTGTGACTTGATCTCGTAATCCTGTCTTGCAATCTCTGGTGGACAGATAGTATCTCTGTTATGATAGAATATGTGAGAGTGTCAACGTCCCCAATAGTACTTTGTTGAGCTTGTTGGTGTTGTTGTTGTTGACGCAACTGTTGCAACTATTATTGTAAGTCTTAGAGTTAAGCAGTTGCAGCGGTTTGAGCATTAGCGAGCACATTGTTGTCGATGTTCTCGCCCATGTTAGCTAGTTTTGAATTTCTTTCCTTGCTCTGTTGTTAGTACGCTCTGTTCTTGCTAGCTCTTGATTACTGAGATGCAGGAGATCTTCAGAACCATCACTTCTCCTTTGTATGCACCTGAAAATCAAAAACAAGCAAAGGTAGAAAGTAATTAGTAAATCTTAGACTGAGCTTCAGTCTTAGATTTGAAGGCAACAAGTGGTCCCCGGCGACGGCGGCAAAAACTTGATACACAAGTTTTAAACCCAATTATAAGACTGCAAGTGTATAGATACACGCAGTAGTATAGGTGGGATCGAATCCACATAGACAAAGATTGCACTACGATTCTTATAGAAAGAATGCTAAACTAAGACGAAAAGAGAGTTGTTTGATTGATTATGAAACTAAAGAAAACAATAAAAATAAATAAACGATGTAAATCGATGGATTAAAAGCGTTATGTCAAGGGAATTTCTTGGGAATTAGAGATTATGAACTAGACAACTATTCAGGGAATGGATTAAGCACCTATCTCGAACCCAAACATAAATGTATAACCAATCCACTGTCGTAGTATCAATTACTTTATCTAGCAACCTAAGTATCTAAATTTTCGTCTTAACTTCGAATTCTAAACAAGCATTAACGATTAGGTTCAATATTTTCACGTATCGCAATAGCATCAGATTTTGTTGGCTAAAGACAATACGTTCCTCTATGTTCAATCCAGCAACCTATAAGCTTTTGGATAATAAGTTCAACCTAAGATCATAAACTAGGTGATCAATCTAGTCTAAGAAATTAGAACAACAATAGATGAAGATATGATAAGATGATTCTCTATCTATGTCTAGTTAAATGATTCATAATCCCTTTGAAACCCCTAACCTAACTACATGACTACTCAGCTATGGAAGTGGATGAATAACCAAACCTTGATGAAGAACTCATATAATCCAATATATAATAACCAAAAGAGAAAGGAATCTCAATATAAGACAATGCTTGTAAAGAGATGTAAAGAGATAAGAGATAAAACATAGCCTAAACAATGACTCAAAAAATAAGTATTTATAGAGTAATCAAATTAGGAAAAGAAAGCAATGTTTCCTTTTTTCAGTTATATATCATAACTTTTTATCGCACCATTGGATCGACTTAAAACCACTTCCAAATGAAATATAACTCAAAGATATGTATATATTTTTATCCAAAATATAGATCAATCCATCGATGGTAAGTGCCTCAACGAATGATAAACTTCCTACGTCTCTGCATAATTCTGCATCTTCATGTGTGGGATTGATCGATCTAGCTTTGTCTGCTCGATCTAGAACTTTAAGACAATATCTAAGGATGATGGATCGATCTATCTCATCTGAAAACTTATGAAAACTTCACAGATATGGGATAGATCGATCCAGTGGTTGAATTGATCGATCTTACTATGCACAACAAATTTTTCATATCGACAGATCGATCGATCTAAATAGAGATCAGTCGATCTAAACTTTCCAATCAATACCTTTTTGTTCCTTTATTCCAATTTTAATTCTAAATGGCTGGCACTTCTTACAAAATACATATGAATAAGACTCTAAAAACACGTAAAACTACTCTAAAATATATACTAATCATCTTCACGCCTTTTGCCTCAAGGTTCATGCCCTGTATATGCGAGGATTAAGAAAACCAATTAAAGGGTGGTGGCTAATTGATTTTTTTTTCTAGTAGTATAATTTTTTCCGTTTCAAGGATTTACGTTAGACATGAAAAATCACTTAACTACGAATCTATAACTACTGCCAAAATCAATCATTTTATTTATGTTCCTATGTTTTTTTGTCTATTACTCAGTTTTTACATTTTGACTTTGTAAAATCTCGTTAATATCAATATATTCAGAAGTTTAAAAAAAAAACTACTGCCAAAATAATAAAAATTATAACAATTCAGCTTTCTACAAATTTCAAAGATTAATTTTAGTTTTGATTTGGAATTTCTGGGGTTATAACAAAAAAATGAACATTTATAAAATGTTTTATTTACAAGGATATATGAAAACCAAACAGGCCAAAATATATTAACTCTAGTCTGTTAAAAATAGCACTCTAATCTAAATGAAAATAAATAAGTCAGACACCAAAAAAATTAAAATATCATATTGCATTGTAATTCCAAACATATTTATAATCGTCTACAACTAAAAGTCTGCTCCAAACAATCGGAGACAAAAATTTAAATCATTTATTTCTGTAAACATGGGGGAAAAAATACTAACCTCCATGTCTCATTGATGGCTTTTTTCTATTTTCGTAAATTATATATTTTAAAAAATTTAGACGACCAAGAGCACGAAGCAGCCTCCGCATTTTCCCAGGAAATAACGTAAATTCAAATCTCACGTTCTGTTGAATTCTAAACTTACGAAGTCAAAACTCAAAAAAATTCAAACTTTTCTTCTCCTTCACGTCTCTCCACATTACTATATAATCCAACTCCAAGTCCACAAACTCCTCACAACAAATTTTAGCATCTCATTGATTACTGAACAAAAGAAAAAATATATTTTTTTTTGTTTTAGTTACTCAAAAACCACTAAAAGAAAATGATGATGAACAAAGTTGTTTTTAGTTCGATTCTGTTTTTCATGTTGATCAGCTTGGTTCTTGTGGTGGAGGCTCGTCCGTTGGGTTTAACAAAGGCTGAAGAGAAGCTCGTGGCTAAGTTCTTCGATGGTTTATCACTTGGGGCGATCAAAGAGTCGGGTCCTAGTTCTGGTGGTGAGGGTCATCATTTCGTGGACCGGACTGAGACACTTGGATATGGTAAGCACTCTGGTCCTAGCTCTGGTGGTGAGGGTCATCAGTTCGTGGACCGGAGTGAGACACTTGGATATGGTAAACACTCTGGTCCCAGCCCGAGTGGACCAGGTCACTAATTAACAAACCGGACTGGTTAAGAGCAAAATTAGAGGAAATCAAGAATTGGTAGAGCCTCATTTTGTTCTCTATAAGAATATTCTTTTGTTTAATTATTGAAAATTATTTGATAATATGATATATAATGGAATATAATTCGTTATTATTTTGATTAATATGATTTTTTTTTTCAATAATTGTAATGTGTTTTAAATTGTTGGCAACAAAAATATTTATCAGTGTACAAAGTGGATATGATTTTATCGTATTGTCGAAAATACAATCTAAATCTTTTTTTAATTCTCTTTACAATTTAACTGTTGCTGCTCACTCTTTCACTAAAGCTGGATTACACGGGGTTTAGTTTAGTGAAAGACTTTCTATAAATAAAAGTGTATTTCTGTTTGTTGTAACTCACTTTTAGACAAGCTTTCTGATATTTCTGTTTGTTATCAATGACCATTGATAGTAGTTTGATGAGAAACTTGGCCGTCAAAGGGATTAACCACATCGAGTATCCTGTGAATTCGTAAAAGATTGTGTCTTTTTTCTTTCGTTTTCAACTCCCTCTGTTCCAGTTTGTAAGATGTTTTAGCTTTTTTTTTGTTCTATTTTATTAGATGTTTTATAAATTTTTATGCAAAATTTAAATGAATTTAATATTTTGTGATAGTTATATTATGCAGTATTTTATTTGTTTGGTTGAATGAATTTAAAATAAAATAATAAGTGATATTTTTGCAAAGATAAATAGATTTTTGATATACACGCTTTTAGCCAGAACATCTAATAAAATGGAACAGAGAGAATAGTATTTTATTATTTGTGTTTTGTTTCCATTCATACCCACAAGAAAAAAAATCCTCATTTCCAATAATCATATCCGTTAAAAATTACTGGTTTAAACAATTTTCGATGAATATAACTTTTTGAAATTTTTTTATCAGAGAACTGATCTGTTCGAAAATATTTTGATGGATAATATCATTGAAAATTTGTCAGATTTATCCACAGTTCCGAAATGTAGCCTATTTAAAAAAAATTTATTATCTTCATCTTCATTATATTAATAACCACATTATTCACCATTAAGAGTTTGTACAATAATTCATGGTATATAGAAATGATATACAAATTCGCCATTAAATATATTATTATAAATTTATATCTCGAAAAAAAAACAAAGTTATTAGGACTTACTACATTGAAAAAATAAATTTTTACATCTAATCTGATGGCATTTAAAGTAATTTTATACAAATTTAAGATGATGTTTAATTCTGTAGTCTCTCAGCATGTTTCTCCTTGCAGTCACATTTGGATTTTGATATTTTCTTTTTTGTTTTAAGTGTTTCTATTGAAAATATACACATTAATACCAAAACTCTTAGATGTTAAATATATATATATATATACCAAAACTCTTTATAAATCATCCAAGTTAGAAACAATTTATATTTATCAGTTTTGATTTATAAATTATATACATATATATATATATATATATATTTTAAACCAAGTTTGAAACTGAACCAGAACATATTACTGAACTCAAGCTACCTAGCATTAAAAGATAAAATGATACAAAACCAGTGTTTTATAGGCTTTTTCAAGCCCAATTTTTGTCGTTAAAGTGAACACTCTGCACTGTCTCACATGGTTTCTTTGCTTATATAATTAACTCAGGAACAAAAAAAAACTCGTTGTAGGGAATTATAATGAAAACAATACAGGTTGAAACCACCAAGTTAAAACCACGAATATTATAAAAAAAAAAAAAAACTGGACAGAGAATGAGAGAAATAGAGTGGAGGTAGTTGAGTTCGTATGTTCATATATGTTTTCTATCTTTGAAATTTATTTTTAACAGACTTCAGATGGTGATATGGTCGATTGCATCGACAAAAAGAAGCAGCTAGCTTTGCTTTTGACCATCATCAGTGGTGGAGGCCAACAAATATTTGTAGGGATCAAAATAATTTTGCATTTTAGAAAAAAAAAAACACTTTATAAATATATTATACGCTCACTTAGATCTTGTAATCTTTTTATCAATATTTAGTTCATCACAATATTAAGTATATGTTTTCAACAAAAAAAAAACTAGATAATCACTTAAAACTGTACATGTTTTTTATTCTATACTATATCAATATCCCTAGTTTTGTCTGTTTATAATATTTAAAATCGATTGCATTAATATTTTTTAAGTAATATAACTAATTAACTATTACATTATAAAAGACATACATGAAAACAATTTAACCATATTTTAAATTTTGCGTATATTTTGTTTTGTTTTTACTTAATTTTTGCCAATTTACTTTTTCTTATTAAAAAGCAAACTCTTGTTGATCAAATTGGTTAAATTAATTATCAAAAAAAAAATATGACATAAAACCACAGACAACAAAATAATATTTACACTAAATATAAACAAGAAAATAAATTGTTTTATTAGTTTGCGTACATCCTCTTTTAATATAGAAAAAATACAGAGTTTTAATACAGTCAATATGTTATTGTTTCTTCTAAAATACTTCAGTTTTAAATCATCTACAATAACATGGCTTTTGATTAACTTTTGCATTTTTAATAGCAATAATGTTAATATTGTTCCAGAGTGACGCATACCAAACAACGGGCTATAACCTTCGAAAACCTTGTTTTATTAACCAATAGCAATATCGTCATAGGAGGCCCTATTTCTCCTACATCCAGTTTTGGAGGTAGTCAATTTGAGATCACCATTCTCGTCTGGAAGATTGGTTTTTCGATACTTTCTAATCTATTTTTTTGTTTGTATAATATATTCTCAGTTCTTTAACTAAAAGAAAAAAAAAATCTAGGATCGGAAAAGTGGAAATTGGTGGTTGTAGGGCCGAAAACTCACTGGTAGGATACTGGCCAGAGGAGATCTTCCCTACGTTACCTAATCATGCAAATTCGTTGAGTTGGGGTGGTGAAATCGTTGACTCTCACAGTTTCGACCACCTAGGTTGCACTGAAACGGGTACGGATTCAGGAAACGGGGACGGAAACGGGGACGGAAAAATGCAACTTTAAATTTTATAGAGACGGGTACCGTATGGGTACATCAATAATAATATAAGAGAAATACTCATAATTTATAATATAAAAATATCTTACATAAATTTTAATATTTAAAATATTTAGTTTAATATCTAAAAAAAACAAACTAATCAATCTTGTGATTTTATGGAAGTTTTTCGGAAGTTATTTAAACGTTTATTTAAATATTCATAATTTAAACAAACGTCACAATCAGTTAACTCTATCAAAATCAATCTTACATAACATGACGTCGTTGAAACGGATCTTGTACCTTGTTTCATCGTCTTCCTCCTTTGTTTTATAAAAGAAACTTCACTTTTATTAAAAACATCAATTTTTTAATCTCACTAACCCAACATAAAAAAGAGAAATTAGAGTCACTCATTGTCTCTAAAACCCTAACTTTTTATGTGATTCCATGGAAAGATATTATTACCAAAAATTTTACCGATACATTGCGACGGTGTCCCCGTAACCATGTCATTCTGTTGGATGCCGTCTTAATTGTCTCAAGACGTCGTGGAGACGTTTCGACGGTGTCCCCATGGTGTCCCGGTACCCATGATGTACCCGGGATGGGTACTTCGTCCATATTAAAGTACCCGTGCAACATAGTCGACCACACACAAAGACCTATATGGGCTTCCATCGTTTCCCTGAGGAAGATTTCAAAAACACCAATTATGTCTGGAACATAGAGATGGTGGATAGCACCAACACTTTCCAACCGATCCCAAAGTTCGATACATATGCAGATGGTCCCTATTATACTGATGAGTGGGGAACTCATTTCTTTATGGGAGTGTTTTTTATTTATCTTAGTTTGAGTGTTTTCATTCTCTTTTAGTTTCTTTTCTTATTTTTATTTGTTGGTTTAAGGCTTTAAGCCTTTGTGTAAAAACTCTGTTTATAATGAATATATTACATAGCATTAAAATTTAACTAGATGAATCGTAGCGCATGTTATTGTAAAATGAGTGTTTTCGCTAGGATGAGAGAAAAATGATGTGAAGCTTTGCAAACTGATTGTTAAATAAATATATGACCAATATTTTGTTTTTGTCAAATGTGATCTGTTTATGATTTTATAAATATGTAAGAGAGATGATATTGGTCATTCCAATGCGGTGTGTGTAATATTTCTCAAATGGTATTGGATGAATTCAGTCCATAGACAAATGAGTATGTACAAGGAAGATTAAGAAAATTTTCATTTTGTTGTCACCCTTAAACTTTGTATTTTTAATCATCTCTTCAATATTTTTCAACGGCCCCGATAATCAACCAAAGATGTTTTTATAACAATTTGAAAAGTTGACGATATAAATCCGCATAGTTCAGGAAGTTATGCAATAAAAATAAAGAATTATGAGAAACTGATGGAGTTGTTATTTCAATGAGATTTTTTATGCAATTTTAGAAAAATATAACTAAGAACATTGGATTATATAATGTTTGTGATGCATCAATCTTAGAGTCTTTGTGTGGACAATTAATATTCAACAAAAGACAACTAAAAATTATTGTCGTCCGTAACCTAAAGCGATGATTTGATAACAATAAAACCTACAATTGTTTTTCAAATGATGGACCGGCTTTAGCAGCTGCAACCGTAAGGATTGTTCTTGCTCAGCGCGCAAGTGGCTCGGCTATAGCAGTTGTCAATGTCTTATTGCTTCAAGACAACCTCACTGATGTTCCCTTCTCTATCGCCAAATCCCACCAAACAATATCACTAGTCAAGCAAAACGTAGTTATTGTGTTAACCTCGATATTCTTAGCCGCTCTTCCATCGGTTCTCGTATTTCCTCCTTTGCGGTTGACGGTAAACCATGAAATCTCCGCTCTTTAAAGCTTTTAAAACAATTTCTCTAAAGCTTCCGGTGACACATATCTTTCGTAGGTACTGTTACATGAAGGTGAAACAGTTCTTGTTTGCCTTAACTCGATACGCGGTTTAAACGATCCATCCTGGTCATGGAAACAGAACATAGCTAATGTAATCAGCAACTTCAGCTCAAGAAGATCCATCTCCCACAACAATAGTTTAAGCATTGCACATTAGGTAACATATATATAACATAGAGCCACCGGATCTTCTAGTGTAGTGGCATTTAGAAAGTTATAGTAAACTATTCACATGATTTGGCCTTGTAAATCTTTGTTCTTATGAAATGTAATGAACTAAAATAATACAATTTTCAAATAATGAAAATTTACTCTTCCTCGTTCTTGTTTTTTTCTACTTTCATTGTTACACATTTTATTTTTCTCTGTACATTCAAACATTATTTTCCCGAGAAAATAACGGAGAAAAAATAGGATTTGATTCATCTCTCTCGTCTCTTCTTCTTCATACTCTCTCACTCACTACTCGATCTTTCCTATACCAATAAACTCTCTAAACCCTACATTACGACCACTAGCTCCTTGAACCATACAAGACGTACTTCCTCCACCACCACCACCGCCGCCACCACTTCCTCCGCCGTTCACTCGCTGTAAATCCGCCACGTAACTCCTCACCTCCGTTTTAATCATTTCTTGCACCACCGTCATGAAATCTCCACTAAATCCTGAAATCTCTCTTTGTTTTTTCTCCTCCTTCTCTTCTTCTTCCTTCACCGGAAATAACTCAGCCGTGTCTCTTCCCGGAGTTGACTCGTTGCTCCAAGGAAGAGACAAACACAAAGAAGTAACCAGATCTTTCTCCTCCGTCGATGATTCAATCACCACACCACCAGTTCTCGCCGTCGGTTTAAAAACATGAGAAGAAGACGGCAACACAGATCCAGTAGATTGATCGCTGACGTCAGATCCCGATGGACTTCCAGGACTCATAAACAACCCCGTCGAAACTCCTCTTCCTCCACCGCCACCGCCACCGCCGCTTGCCGTTCGTTTTAACGGTTTCTCATCCGTTAAATTACCATCATACCCTCCGTTTCCACCGAAATCACAACTTTTCCCTTCCTCACCACCGCCACCGCCGCTACATTTTCGCTTCAGCGTTGAGTTCCAATGATTCTTAATCGCGTTATCAGTGCGACCATTGAGAAGCCGTGCGATTGTCGCCCACTTGTTACCGAACCGCGCGTGAGCGCGTATGATCGTATCGTCTTCCTCCGCCGTGAAAGCACGGTGTTCAACCTCCGGAGAAAGCTGATTACACCAACGGAGACGGCAAGATTTACCGGAACGTCCAGGAATTGATTTGCTTATCAGAGACCAGTTCCTTGGTCCGTACTTTTGAACCAGCGTCTGTAACAAATCGTCTTCTTCGAGACTCCATGGTCCTTTGATCCGATCCATTTCTTTCCGGGTTGAACCAGACATCTTCGGATCTTTTTTTGTTGAAATAATTGTAACCTTTAAAACGCGTTCTTAATTTTTTTTTTGGTTTTGGAGAAGAAACGATTTTGAGAAGATAAAGTGAAAGAGAGGAGAGAGTATTTATACGAGATGTGATGGTTGCAAATGGTCACCAGTTCTACCGGTAAGTTTTTCTCGTTAATTAACGATTCGTTAATTAACTAATTTATTTTTTTGTAACTGTAGTTTGGATTAGTTAATATGTATGTACGTCATTATGTTTTAGAAGTTGTAAGTTTTTCTCTAGTTGAAAGGGACAAACTGAAATTTATTTATAAACCATTTGATTTTATTATTTTTAATTTTAAATATTACAATTAATTTTCCATAACCAAATTGAACCAAGACAAATAAACCAAAATTGACTTAGTGAAATATATATATATATATATTTGTACTAAAATAGATATAACCACAATAAATCATTACCATATAAATAAATCACTTTTTATATTTTCAACTTATTTTTTAATTAAAATTAAACTGATACCAAAATAGAATACTAATTTTTTTGTCTAGTTTTAGATTTTATAAAAACAAAAAATCATTAAATAGTTAAACTGAAACCAAACTATAAATCGGTGATTGCTATGAGTCACCGGTTCTGCCGGCAAGCTTTTATGTTAATTAACATAAACTAAATGTATGACACGTTTTGTAGGTAGGTCGGAAATATTACCAAAGAAACGCACTTTTTAAGAAAAATTAAATAGTTGAAAGAAATAAAATGAAGAACTGACAGCTTTTGACTACATTTCATCGGTTAGTTTTGCATATAAATTAACGTAGGTCATGAATGGAAAATACGTTTCATAGACAGAACGGAAATATTATCAGAGAAACGCGTTCCAAAACAATGGTTGTTCTTTGAAAAAACTAAAGTAAAATAAAATTGCGGTTAATTTTTGGTCATTTTTTATTCGACCGCATGGTGCAGCCAAAATATGTTAATTTTGGTGTGGTTAAGGTAGCGCATTTCTTCCTCCGCCGTGAAAGCACGGTGCAGCCATCTCTACCAACCAAGGCCCATCCCAATGAAGCGTTTAAAAGACAATAATAAAAAGGGAGATTCTCACAACATCGGAGAAAATGTCGGACGCTAGAAAGACAATGACTGTAAAATTAGGTTTTCTCTATTGGTTTTTTTTTTAATATCATTTTCTTCTTACACAAGTATATTTATTTTTATATTATGTTTTTCTTACATGAACTGCACACTATACTTTTTTATCCGATCTATTTGTATCACGCCGCTTGATTTTCACTATTACCATTAAAAACGTTGGTTAGAGAGTTTCCAAAATTCTAGATTGGATTAGTTATGTACGTAAATATGTTTTTGAAGATGTAACGTGAGTGGTCTGGTCTCATAACACACTGGCTTGTAACAAACGATACTTGAAAAGAAAAGAAAACACGTCAGCGATTGGCGACGGTGCGATTGGGGAAATGCATCTGAGTGTGACGTTAAAATCAAGAGAGAATACAGTTGTGGTACTAGTGAGCGTTTCACAGGTTGGAGTGTTTTTTTACTCAAACCATTTCGTTTTTTTTCAGTTTTTTTCTTCTCTTTTTGGTTGTCAAGAAACATCTCGTTTTCCATTTAAAAGCACCGACGAAGACGTCGTTTTTTTAAATTGAGTTAAATTGTAACCCAGTTGTAGTCTGTCTATTTATTACCATACTTAACGTATAAGTAATTATACATACTTATTGAAGACTTTGAATGTTTCCAGTTTCTTGTTTGGTTTTCGGTTCTTTGTTTCAAACAAAAGCTGTTTTATTACTTAATCAAGTTAGAATTTTAGTTCTTTTAAAAAACTACACAAACTATTAAAAAAAACTGTTTCTTTTGGTTCTTTTATCCTATTCAAACCCTAATAATTTTTTTTTTTAATATCCCGATGTAATTTGGAAAACTAATTTTTAAGTTTATAAACCCTAAGTTTCGAATAGCTTCTCCATCTCTTTTTAGTTTAATTCAGTTATCGTATTTATAGTGTGTAACATAAATTGAATATTTTTTTGATAAAACATAAACATAAATTGATCTTTATGACTTGATATATCTTATACAACTGCCATTTCACGTTACACTTACAATGAAGTGTCATGGGAAATAAAATCGTCTAGCTAACATTCTGATCAAACACAAAATTTAGCTTATTCAAACTATTTCATGAACATTTGTTTATGGCAGTCATTATAGTCTTATTACAAACCTAAACGTTGAAGACTATCAATAAGATATATACATGTTGTTTTTAGATTAATCATTTGTCTATACGAATTGATGGCGTTTTCATAATTAGTTTGCTACCCACAAAAGTCGGACCTACGAAATTATTATTCAAAAAAATATTAAGATAGCTCCAAATTCTAGATAATTCATTTGTATATATGCCTTTTTGAGTAGGTTTGCCAATATATATATCTTTATATATTTATGTGATATAAATTCCTAGACAGGATTTCAAAGCTCTACACAGAAGAATAATATAGCGGTATACACCAATTCTAAAAGATGGACGATCAAACTTATAGTTTAGTAACATGTACTAATACGATTATATATTATAGCTCGAATTTAAATTCAAATTGTGCATGTATGAGTTAAAGATTCGTATAAACATAGGAATTGATTACTTACCCTAATCTATAAAAGTTAAAACCGATATAAGGCGCGTGAAGGTATGGTCTTTGCAGATTTTGAGGTATCAACAAAAAAAGAAGAAGATAAGGATAAAGTAAAAGGGTTTAGGTATAACTATATAGGTTCGTTTTTTTTTTTGTGGGATTCGTCACAGACTTTTCTGACTGAGGAGCCAGCCTGTATGCCATTTTTATGACTC
The DNA here is from genome assembly GCA_963922655.1 of Cardamine chenopodiifolia. Lineage (NCBI taxonomy): Eukaryota > Viridiplantae > Streptophyta > Magnoliopsida > Brassicales > Brassicaceae > Cardamine > Cardamine chenopodiifolia. Next base: position 962,236 of record OZ000486.1, read on the forward strand.
AATGTTCTATAAATAATCAGTTATACAAAAACAACCAAAACTCCCAAACAATAAGATGCTGACGTAATAGTAGAAAACGACAAGATAGTTCGCGAATCGAAGAGCCGATCGTTACTACTTTAAATATACATATATTTATTTAAATGAGAAACGACAGGCTGTGTAAACGGCCACTTCCCCACCTGCCGTCAGTCCACCCACTCCTCTCTTTATTAACTTAAAAACTTTTTTTCACTGATATTTTCGCCAAAGAAATCAAAGCATTTTTGAAACTCGAGTGTATAAAATCAATTCCAAGTGAATCAGATAGAGTAAACCAACAGTAAAGTCAAATAAAAAAAGAAATATGAAAAAGAAATTTTTTATATGTTAAATATTCGAACTAAAAAGCGATTTATAAGTTGACTGGTTGGTGAAAGCCCATTTGTCTAATTGTTATCAAAGATTCACTAATGTTTTTAAATCCAGATGTCTGAGGTTTAAATTTAAAAAAGTGCGATTATTATTCTTTATCTAAATTAATGGAGATAAATTTACTATTTTGTTTATACTGCATATAGAACCGTTTGGCTTGGATGTCATCAGACGGTAGAATTGTCAGTTGTAAAATCATCTTCTAACAGTAAACATATTTTGTAATGGAATACTAAAAAATCAGTGTTAATAAAAATTGATTGGTTAACTATTGAACTTTTTATTTTATTTATTTGTTTTTTTCAAAAAAAATTCTGGATTTAAATGTTTGAAAACACTATTTGGATTTTCATCAAATATCCAATGATTTTCGTTGTTTCTAATATTAAGATACCAACTAAATAGTTTCAAATTATATCATTTCAGGCATAATTTATATCCTCAAATTATATCATTACCGTACATTAGCCGTGTACCGCATAATTGCTACGCACATGTTCCAATACCAAAGAGAGCTTCGAGTGAGCTTCCTCATACAGGCAATCATACTCTTTTTCAAAAAATAAAATAAATAGTTGAACAAATAATTCTTAAGATTCTGTCTAATTAGCAAAGCCAAACTATAGATTTAGGAGATAGATTAAAACAAAACAGTGCCATTAATGGAGATACGGAATGAGATTTTCCTTCACTGGTCCATCGTATCTACTACCAAATTCTTCCTTCTCATAATTGTATATTGTTACCACTAAGTATTTGCTATAATATCTAAATTTTATGTAGCATTTTGTATTCAAATATTAATGTCATTGACCGAGTAACATGTAAATAAGTGTATGTGGTTCACAATTGTACTTGTATATATATATATATATATATATATATATATATCATATAATAAGTTTGCATTCGCTTCACGTGAGATTTGGTTAATGACTCTCATTTTCTTAGTACCTTGCACACCGCAATACACGTTTTCTGAATAATATTTGGGCGTGTGAATGTTTTTCCCTTTCTTTTTAGCAAGTTAGGGATATTTACAGTTTATATTCACTTTGGTTTATTTGATTTTCGTCAATCAGTTTTTTAAAATATGTACTAAATTGAGTTTGGCATTGGTAAACTTATAAATCAGCTAGTTATCGAAAGGGTAGTGCTTTCATGGTCATGATCGAACACCACTGAGGGTGGGAAGAGGACTGAAATATCCATTTTCATCACACCCAAAAAACTAGGAGTCTCGATCAAAAAAAAGTTGGATATAAAAAATTCAAAACATAAAATAATTGAAACCAAAATTTTAATTTTGGGTAAATATTTAGTAGGCATGATATTATTCAACTTCAATTTTAATTCATTCATGATGGAATGAAATTAATCGTGGTACAAATTGAAAAGTAAAGCTATTTAATTTATCTTGTATGATAATAACATATTATTCATATTTGTAGTTTGTATTTTTGTGTTTTGTTCTTCATTTTTTTTAACTGATATGAGGTCAAATCTTACACCAAAAAAGTATGACTTCTTAGATCTTTACATTTTTTCTCAATTTTAATATATTCGTCATTTACTTACCAAAACATTTATAGGTCTTTGGTCCATAGTTTCTTTAGACCCGAGAACAGTATTTGATAATATCTCATAATGACATACGATAACTTTTTTCCTAAGCGGGTCAAATTAGTGGAGAGAGGGTTCTAAACTTCAAATCGAGGGATCACATCCTAAACGCCACTAAACCATAAACTGCTTGTTATTCGTCATTTTCTTACAAATATATAGGATGAACTATCCATGTATGTTTTACCTTAAACCTAGTAATAGTATACTTCCCTATCTATTGTAGATTGTAAATTCCAAAGTTGTCTAACTTGCTTGTGGTCTAATGGTAGTTGATCTAGGGGAAGGCGTAAACTCGTTCTCCTAGGTTCAATTCCCATCAGAAACAAAAATCACATGCATGTTGAAAAGTAGGAACTAGGACTCTGTATTGTTAGATGGTTGTGTTGTCTGGTCTGGTTCTTGCAAAACAAATTGAACTAAATTCTTTCAGTTTAGTGTTAATGACCAGTTGAAAATCTGGTAGACCATATTTTTTGCCGGGCTAACTTATCCTCGAGAATTAATCGTGCAACTTAAGTCAGCTATGGTCGGATCAAATTCTAGTCATAGATCCCTAATTTAATGTTGATCTGGATCATCCAAAGATATTAAAAAAATCCATTTTTTTGTTCTAAAGAACTACGCAAATATATATACATATATATATGTAAAAAGATGACATAACTGTTACGGAATGTGTTTCGATACATGCTTATATGCTATGTATCCTAATGTGCTTTTGTTTTGTCATAATTTTCTTTAACTGTTACAGTTTTTCTTGCTAATAGTAATATGCTTATGTCCCTTGACATACTTTAAAAATATTGCTTTATGATGTAGAGATTATAGAATGCATTGCATTATTAAGTAGTACGTTCTTCAAGATATTCTAAATTTCTTCCTTTAAAAAAACAGAAATTGTTACTACGGATTTTGAGAAGAATGTATAGTGAGTCAATTCTTAAATTATATTCTTTCACGAGTAAGGAAATTATTCCGTGTGCTCTGTCTAAATTTCATTATATATACTCTTGCATCGAGACGTAATATCTACTTTTGTTGAGAGAAAAGCATGTGACCATCTCTCATTTCCTTGTAAAGCTATTTCTCGAGATGGCTTTATCTAACTATTCTAAACTTTGTTTTCAGGTTCCATGTATGTGTGCGAGCATATTCCTTAATAAATTTATATATACTATTAGTCCAAAGTCGGAGATTTATGTAACTGTTTCGAATATTTCGTGATTAGAAACCTAACAGATATTGATCCAACTCAACTAAGAAGATGTATTAAAACTAGATTATATTGTGGTATTTCGGATCCATTGTGTTCTTAAAGTTCCATTGAACGAGCTAAGAGGAGATTTTGTCATTAGGCATTAACAAGTGAAACAATTATGATTTCAAATTATTAGAAAATGTTCTGATTTCATAAGGAAAATATATAAAATAAATAGTACTTTCTCTGTTGCACAAAGAAAATCATATTGGAGTTTTATTTTGGGTTCATAAAAAATAGCGTTTTATATTTGTAATATATACTGTTCAAACCAATTCCTTAATTTTCTCTTGACTCATGACTATATTTTTTTAATTTAAATCGATATCATCTAATTAATTACTTATTAAATAAAAATATAAATGTATAAATTCAAATTTTAAAAATTTGTGTAAAATGTGTTAAAAGTTAAAACGAGATATAGTTGGAAAACGGAAGAAGTAGAAAAGAATTGGTTATCTTTGGCCACATAGGTGGAATGTAATTGAGATTAAAAGTCAAGAGACAGCTCATTCCTTTGTGTGAACTTTGAAACTGAAAGCAAGTTGTCGTAAACCCAATTATATTGGTGAGAAATTGTTTTCAAATATCCTGTCATTACGTCAAATTACACTAAGAAGGATACTTTACGCCATGAGGGACTAAAACCCAAGGCGCGAACACCCTCCTAGTTGACAAAAAAATTTAGTTACTTATGTATTAGCATTTAAATTACATCTTTACATTTCACCTAATTTCTTTTTTTATTATTTCTCAGCTGTTTAATGAAAGATCAGTCTTCTAGGTGTATAAATTTTTCACTTCTATTCGATCTTTTTGGAACTCCGATAATTACGCGAATATCTAAATTTCAATTTGGAATTGGTGTTTCTTTATCGGAAATTTTTTTCCCGCATGTTTTTACCTTGTTGTATTTTTCGTCTGTTTCATATTAAATTGTAATAGTAGATTTTGTCGTAGTTTTTCGGTTTTTTCTGTCTTTTTAATTTTCTCTTAATCGCTATCACAATAACATATTACAAAAAAAAAAAAGAAAAAAAAAACCTTAGCATCCAATTTTTTCAACCGCCAAGGACACGTGAAAATAACCATCGATCACGTGCAGTCGAAGTAGACACTCGTGCGACTTGTTTCCCACCGGTCAACGAGGCGGACAAATTTGATCAATCCAAAGTCTACTCTTCGGTGTAAAATGGAAGGGCATTATTGTAATTTATCTATAAAAAGCATGGAGCTGCGAGCTTAAGAGATCTATGGTTGTTGGGTTCTTTGATTCAGTGAAGCATGGTCCACTCAAATTTTTACTTCCGTATAATAAGTACTTCGTATGTATCTTATTACTATATAATATCCATTTTGTGTGGTCCTGCATTGCATTGGGTTATATGTATATGCCAAATATGTGATAAACCAATGTTGTTTTAACTTTCAAAACGGAACTGAATCAAAGAACTCATTTCAAAAAGATCTCGATCGGTTCACTCCTATTAACGACCGGTTAACCAAGCTCTCAAATTTTAGTTCAGTTTGTTTCGGAAAAACTGGTTTGGTTTATAATCCCAGGTCTATGAGCTGCACACCTATAATCTTGATTTGAAATTGAAGTCTTTTTGTAAAGATTTTAGATCCCAGATTAATCATATTAAATCTATGAATTTTCTTCGCACATCCACACAAAAGATGAAAATCAAGAAATGATATACTTCTTACAAGATACTTTCGCTCCTTCTATGGCTACAATTCAGTTAAGTCCAGTTTTAATTTGTTATGTGCAAAAGGCTAAGATCTTATCAAATTTAGGATCAGTTCTTCAAGATGGGACAACCGACGTCATGGGGATTCAAAGTGAAAGTCTTAGACTCCACATCCTATATATAATGGCTCTCTCCAGCACTGATACATCAATATGCCACATCAACAATGTTACTTTTAGTTTTACCTTTTAATTTATTTTAAATAATACATTAATTATTATAGAAAAATAACATAATTTGAGTTTTAGAAAAAATATAAGACCTAAGAAATCACATATTCGTTAGATTAAATATAAAATAATTATGTAATAAATGAAATACTAATCTTCAAAATAAAATATATTAATCAGATAATTAACATGTATGCCAATAAATCACCATGTTTAGATTAAATTGAGGCATACGATTTTTATAAAAGGTAGATTCAAATATATATATATATATATATATATTTACTTTTACATTAATCTTAGATTAACCACTCAAAATATAAAACATAATATTAGACAAATATTTGATTCTAAATGTTTAAAAATAATTGTCAAACCAAAAATATTAAAAAATAAAATTACCATCAATATTTTTATAAAATATTACTCTCAAATTTGGTAAAAAAAACACATATCCATATAACAAGATAAAAATGTTAATTTAATTCTAAAATGTTATCACTCATTTTATTGTAAAAACTGTCAACCGACTCAACTAATATAAAATCAAATAAAATAAAAATTTAGACAAATTATTTTGAAACAAAATTGATATATCACATAATTTATATATTTAATTAACATTTTTAAACTAAAATATAAATGTTTAAGTACATCTGCGCGGTGCGCAAGTTCTCTGGTAGTGTTAACATAACATCAAAAACAGAGCCGATTTGGGCCTACATCATAAAAACCCATATAAGAATACAAATGCAGTAATAACTCAAGAATTGACGAAAGAAAAAAAAAATAACACAAGAATTATGGGTTTCGACACATTTCCACTTCGAATGTGTGATGTTCTAACAATGTACACTATAGAATTCATGTCATTCTTAACGACATTCGAGCTATGAGAGACTTTTTTTTCAATTTTTTTTAGCTTTGTTCCACGTTTAGTTAATACGATGGGTGATTCTTTCACAAAAATAGCTCTTCGGTTCTTGAAATATTTGTTCCAGTTTCAAATAATGGAGGCAGATCGTGACCAAAAAAAAAGTTGTTTTTTATTTTATATTGGAATATGAATGCCTATCTAAAATACTACATACGAAGATAAATGATTTAATGGTTTGTAAATACGTTTATGGAAAGATTATTGTTGCTAATTGATAGTTGAAGACTCATGAAATCACTCGCTTTATTTCACTAATTTGTATAAAAGTCGAAGAAGTGAGACATAAAAAAAAGACACGCGATATACGAGTTCCTCTTAACCATGATACGTGACTTCTCTGCGGGATCCAATAATACATAATGAATCTACTATCTCATTGGAATTAAACACTAGAACTTTTCTGTTAAATGATCGGAGCTAACGGTCTAATAAGGAAGAAGAAACTAAAGCAAGAAGAAGATAAACAAGTCTCTCAATTAGAGTATCGCCAAAAGAATTAAGTATTTTCGGTTAAATTAATGTTCAAAATTTCTAACTCTATCCTCGGTGTTCCTCCGTCTTCGATTGTAGTCTTCTCAACGACTTGTGAGCACTCTTATTAGACCATCTCGGACGTTGAAATCCCTCTTCGTCTCTCAAATATATTAATTTAAATATTAATTCATTAATTAAATTATGAACCAATCATATATAAATAAATGGCTAATTTAAAAAAAAAACGTATCTATAATTTTTTAACATAGAGACGGTTTTTCTTCTTTCTCTTACTTTTTGATTATTTTTTATATTGTGTAAAAATCAGCGTTGGAAATGGTTTTACGCGTCTAGTGTTCTTCTCCGACTTATCTCGGATTTTCAGAAAGCTTCACTTTTGACTTTTATATTTCATTATGTGTTTTCTGCATATTGAGCTTTGTTTCTAGGTTCATTGGTAACGCGTACAGGTTCTCCGGTTTTTTTCTTCGGGATTTTATCCAGTTTTGTTGTATTAGTCTCTGTACAATACCCTGTTCATAATATTAAAAAACATTTAGTGAAAAGAAGAAAGAAAAGAAAAGAAAAAGTATGAATTTAAAATGTTGGAAACCTTTTGGTGATACTTAATAGAAAAGAAAAGACTTTATGTGTAACAGTAAATGTCTACAAGGTGTAAAAGAAAATCTGCATTCACACATTTGTATTCGGGCTCTCACGTGTTTGCGAATTTAATATATTTGACTACGAGCTTCCACGTAAGTAGAAGGTTTAATTCTAATTTCTTTCAGTGGGAAATAACTAAATAATAGCGAAACTATAGTATAATACTTTAATTTTATACTTTTATAATAAATAGTCATGACAATCGAATGTCGGATATGCTGACGAACACTAGAAGAATCAACTTATGTAACTTTTAACCACGGGATTATATCACTTTACCCAATGTACTAATTGGTATTTAATTTTGATAATTTCAATGCTACATATTTGTTTGAAGTTTAAAGATAGTTTAAAGATAATTTAATCCACAAGTAAAATTAATCCTAAGAAATTATGATAAAAATATGATTTTTATCTAAAAATTATCTAAATATATATTAAGAGTTATCTAATAAGATTTTATAGTTCTATTAAAAATAGGTGGTGTGTAAACTATTATAAATACAATTGTTGAGTTGTGACAATTGAATAAAAAAGTTATAAGAGAGAACAAAAGTTGTAAAAAAGAACAAAAATTCTAAGAATTTTAAAAAATTTTGAATGTTTAGTTTTGACAAAATAACCTAACATATATAATAAGAAATAATTCTTATTAAAAGCTAAATTTTGTGTTTGATATATTTATCATCACGTGCCACTACCAATCTTGACAGTTTATAGAGTAGTATGTAATTTTCTTTTATATAGAGATACGAGCGTATGATTTAGAATATATCCATATCAGATTCTCAGAAAAATCAGTTTTAGTTGATTTGCAAACAGATTGGTTAATTGTAGTGCAAGGAATTGATGAACTTTATTATAGCACGAAGAGAATAAGAGGAACAAGATCCGGTTTTTAGGCAACAAGTAACGTTTTGAGTTCAGAAACTTTGCTTCTTACTTCAGATTACCACTACAAAGCCAAGTTTCTACTTCCTAGGTCTAAAAGTCAGTTTTCAAATATTCAGAAATTTATTAGTCTATTTGATGGATTGTTTTCACCCGTGATAATATAAGTGACGAGTCTACAAAGCATTAGTTATTTTGTTTGAGCTTCGTACCGTATACTAGAATTCAAATGTGACAAAACCAAAATTATTTTCTACATCTAAAGTCAGCTTCAATATTTTGTTTTTGCAACTTACAAATTCACATATATAAAATAGTATTTTTGGGATAATAGCCTATCTAGCACCTCTCAGGAAATTAGCCGCCATCTTAAGTTTCATTAACTCTCATTAAATCATACTCTTAAAATCTAAATCCTAATCCCTAAAATTCTTAAAGCATAGTCATCACTTTAGTCTTTAGATCTTGCTGAATACTCATAGACACACCATTGTCGAAGCTTATCTCAACTTCTTCTCTCTTTTGTAACCGCAGTAATGGTGTAAAAGAATAGTTTTTTTTATATAAACTATATACTAATGAGATTATCAAGAAGTGTTAAGAGAGTCAATCAAACTATTAAGCTGTGTTATCTACACCAATTTCCCTAGTATTTCTTTTAATAATAAGTATAATAGTAATTGAAGAAAATTGAATCAAATTGAAAATTCATATGAAGAAGACGTAGAAACTAAAGTTACGTTCTCTGTTGATCGAATTATAGATCCAATTTAAACTAGTAAATCTATAGGAATTGAAACAAACGCAGATTTTTCTTGAGTAATGAAATAAGAAATTTTGAAGGAAATAAAAGTCAAATGGGAAGATAATAAAGGCAAATAAGCAGTGATGGAGCTAAAGCAACACTTACTCTTTTAATTATGAATCATTTGATTTGACCTCCACTCGCCTTGGCTTTTTTTTTTGTTGTACTTTAATAAGCAAAAATAACATAAATAGCACAAACCATCAGTTATCGAGAAACCAACGTTTAGTGGTATTTTAATTTGTTTTGAAGGTTATGAACCCATTCTTCGAGCAGCTTACATCATTATAACTCATCCTTTATTAGAATCCTGAAGATTTTATTTTATTTTTGTCATTAAACATTTTCATTTTTTTGAATAAAGTCCATTTCTCGTCCAAATAGAAGAAACATAAATTTAATGTTATGTCTAAACCGCTCCTTTATTGTCTAAACACTTAAGTTTTCTGAATAAAGTAATTAGGAGATGGAAACCGAAGATAGACCAAGATCGAACAGTCAGGATGACTAATCGAAATTATAGAAATCACGAAGATTTGATTACAAAAAAGTTATAAAAAATTTAGAAGATTGTTAATAAATGTCAATATTATTATAAATAAATTAGTATTATGTAGATGCTTATTATCGGCCTATAGGATGTTCTAAAATATTTGTTATACAAATTAAACCCCAGACTTCCATCTATATATATATTGTTTTATGATTCATAAATAAAAACAATAACAAGAAAACAATACTTTAATCTTTTTTGTTCATGACACGATATCTGTACCAAATCCTAGTCATCTTAACAAAGATAAATTTTCTATTCATATTTGTCTTTGTACGATTTATGCACGTATTATCAATTATCAATTATACATATATATATATATATATGTTTACGTACAATTTATATGCACGATTAATCTATTATCAGTTTTGTATATGTTTTAGTATGCTTTATGCACGAATTATATATTGTTAGTAGTGATACATGTTTACGTGAAACCGATTTTCGTACGAATTATCTGTTTCACCTTGGTTCTGCATGTGATTGTGATCGATGTTTTACTAACATATTACTTTATGCTCTTATTTGATAGAATTTTTTGAGATATGTTAAATTACATGTTTATTATTCATCGTGTTTTGATGCCACTTACGTTCTCTGGTGGTAGTTGCTCCCATTTCTCCATCTTCGTTATGAGAGATAAGTATTTATGATTTATATATATATATATAAATAAACCGGCATGCTACTTTAAAAATAATAAAATGATTGATAGGAATTATTGGAATTGTAATCATAAAATTAATTTAATCTAAATTTGCACAAAATTTTTGGTTATAAAATCTGCACTGTTTTGTTATTAAATTAAAAAGAAAAATTGTTTCGTTCGAATTTTGCAGAAAGTTATTGTAATCGAATTTTGCATAGATATTACTATATCCTGGATTTTGTACAGATAGATCACATTTTGGATTTTGCAAAAGTATGAATTCTCAAGGATTTTACATATGCATGAATTCACACGGATTTTACACGGATATAATTTCGCTCAGATTTTACACATCACAATTATCGTTTATAATGATTTACCACTGTATTTGCACTGGTTTATGAATTATTCAGTGTATCATAAATTTTAAACTAGCATGCCGGGTTGTTTGATGCTCGTTTGCTCTCATGTATAACCTAATATTGCACGAATTTTGTACATGCTTGTCATCTGATCTCGTTTAGTGAAATAAATTGTTTGATTGATTGAAAACCTAGTTTGATGGCACGATAGTAACGAACTAGTAAATGATGTTTGATTAATTGAGTTATATGACTATTTTGAAGTTTATTGAAACCAGAAGTTTACTGAAAATCTCACTATTTTGCATAACTGGTTACGCCATTTTGGTTTTAGTAATGATGCAAAGAAAATAATCAGTGGCTTTTCATAATCCAATTAATTTGAATTCTATTAATTTTCTGGTATACAGTTACAAGGAAAGTTTGTGGATTGATCACCCACTTAATATCTTTGTTATTAACTCACAACCATGTGTTTGTGAGGATACTTGGTTAATTGATAATGTTGGTGGATTCCATTGGAACATTGATTCGCATCAGGGCAATGAATTATCATGAGATTTCACCATCACAATTGGTTTTGGTCAGAACCATATATTTCTCATCTTAAAGTTTTTGAATATGTTATATATGTTGAGTTGCTCCACCACAACAATCTAAGATGGGACCTCAAAGAAGGTTAGGAAAGTATGTTGGATATGAAACTCCCTTGAAGTGGAGATTGTTAGTTCAATGAGTCAGTATTTCCTACATAAGGAGAAGAAAATAAATAGCTGAAAAAGAAATAGATTGAAAAGAGTTATCATTAATTCTTGTTGCAGTAAAGAATATGAACTACAAAGATAACTTTGTTTAGCGTATCGATGGCCAAATACTTACTAACCCGAATATAGTGATAAAATCACATATTCTAGCTGTACTCCAATTATAATTGATGTTCCAGAAGTACAATATCAACAGCAAGTGAGTTCCAAAGATAACAAATCCTCAGAAAATAAAATATATTGAAAATGGAAGAACCGAAGTAGAAAGGATCTCTAGAACAGATGTTAAGGATATTAGACATGACAAATAAAGAAATCTAGGTACCTAATAACGATAATGATAAAAGATTTCAACTAGTTGAGTCATATTTGAAATGGAACCGGAGAAACAAATCGACGTCTTAATATTTGTGCATGCAATATAGTAGTTGATGTAAGGATGAACAATTAAGGATCATAAACCACGGTAAAGAAAATAAAATTTGAAAGTGTACACAAAGTAAGGATTGGACAATCATTAAAGATAAGTATTTAGACCAGTAGTCCATACACTTGAATGTGTAAAACTAATGGGACTAAGAGAATGAAATTGTGAAATTGTGAGAGATACATAAAGGTTCTCAGAAAGATTTGGAACTTTGTGGTGGATTCAACTACTTTTAGATTCCTAAACAATTTGACAATAAGAGAAAGAATTTAGTCCCATAAAGATTTAAACTGGTAGAAGCAACCATAAGGATTTAAGATGCTAAAAGCAATTTTGGTGAAAGTATGTGGAATTATTAGAACTCCAGTAGAGATTTCATATTCAATGGAATACTTAAATAATGATTTTGAGATGAAAACATTCATTCGGATTGTGCACTAATTTTGCACGAGTTTGAGTCTTTTTTATATTTACAGATATTGTATCTGGTGATTCTCAAAATTTGCACGAACTAGATTATGCTGGTATTGCATAACCCGAATTCTGTACGAATTTTGTATTTCTTCTAAAATCTGATTATTATCCTAATTTTGCACAGCTCTTAGCCTGTACGAATTTTGTACGTAGTAAAGGGATCTTTAATTTGGATATCAATGAATTCATTTTTGAAGAATTAGTGCAAGTATTACGATGAATATAATATAAAATAAAGAACTTTGATTACAATAACTTCAATTGAACATCTAGTGAAAAAGATATGTTATCACAAAGATCTTTACAAGATTTTACATACGAGATAATGAAATATTTTTGGTCCGGAGGTACCATACTTAAAGTGCTATTTGGACAATTTATTAATCTCTTTCATGATTGAAAGAAGAAAAGCAAATAATAACTCTTACAAGGAGAAGAATATGATTGGAAGGGGAGAAATATGAATATGTGTAGTTGTACAGTTTTCCTTCATCATTATTTTTTTCATTAGTTTTTGCATGAAAAAGTTTTTAATGAGACAACAAAGATCACGCAATTGGTAAACTCCTAACGAGAAATGTTGTAATCCCAGTGACGAAGGTCTATCACTCTTTTCAAGTCTTAATCATTCATTAATGAGATCATCTGTAGCAAAAAAAGAATGATCAAGATAAGTAATCTACGAGACCCATGAACTGCAAAAGAACATCAATGAACGTGGACTGAAGATTCGTTCAAGTGAAGATTTTGCAAATCTATTTACCAAGACATCTCAAACTGGTACTTTCAAGAAGTTATTTCACCAGCATTGGATCAAGTCGCCTCGATGATTAGTGATATACTCATGAGGGGGGCGGGGGTAAATGCGTGCTGCACTCTTTTCTCCTTTAACTATAGTTTTTTCCACTGAATTTTCTAAGTAATATTTTTGATGAGGCAGCATCTCAAACGCATTGGATACCAAGTTATTATAATTGTCATCCAAAAGAGAGTGCTATGAATAAATCAATATTATGTGGATACCCATTATCGGCCCATTAGAATATTCTACAATACTTGTTCTACAAAGTAAATCTTAGAACAAGTATCCCTATATATATTGTCTTGTGACTCATAAATAATAATAATAACAAAAGAACAATATCCTAATATCTTTTGTTCACAATAAATATCAATATTAGTTTAGAAAAATTAGATTATCTCTAAATATATTATTTACATTTATATTTGTTATAATTTAGGATTTTGATTTAATCCTATCTATGTATAAATTGATATATCTTATAACATTATTTTTTTGAAAATCTAATAAAAATTCTTCCTAAACACTTTCGTGTTCTTTACTCTTATCAATTTATTAAATTTCACATTTGTTGGTTAGTTTCAGATTCATTAGCTCCATCTAGTCATCTACGACAATCTTATTAAAAAACGATCGGAGTAGTAAATTACTACAAATTGTAAAGAGCGGTTGTATCTTACAATAACCAAACATTAAACCCACCTAATCTATATTGGTTAAACTAATAAAGCATGTTCATATAACTTTCTACTATCCATATTTGAACTATACGACTAAACCATAATCATATGTTGGAAAAAACACATACTCATCTAATGCAAAAGACCCCACTGTAGAACTAGCAAGACTGGGGTTGTGGCTTTTACTATTAGATTCACTGTATAAAAAGTGTGTGTTAACAACTTTGTTGAATCTTTATCAACTTAATTAGTTATTTATGAAGAAGTGGGTAAAGCTATCACATCGACCTTTTACTACGGAAAATCTTCAAAAAACGTAAAACTTATAAGAATACAAGAAAGCTGGAAAAAAAAAGAAAAAAAAAAGAAAAAGAACAACATTAATCGAGTGAAATGCTGAACATATACAACCCTTTTATATGACTTCCAAAATTTAAGGGCATGCATTTTCTTATCCGAACTCATGAGAGAATTTTAATATAGAGTACTCGTACTAAGTAACTCATTAATATTTTTTTGTCAACAGTACTTAATAAGTTAGAACCCAAGGTTACTTAGTCAGCCAATTTAGGAGGGGCATACTTACCGACGAAAGTGAAACATTCCTACTTCTAAGTTCAAACAGAGCAAACAAAAAAAAAAAACAATAAACCAAAACGTCGGATAGTCTCCGATTGTTTGCTTATACTCCCCGTTTGTTTGCTCATCTATCATTTTCATCTAAATGATCAATTTAAATATTCCATCTAGATGGGTTGTTTGCTTTTATTTTGCTCGGTTAATTTTTATAAATTTTCATATTCATGTAGATAGTTTAAACAAAAAATGACTAAAATGTTCATGATTTAATCTAATATTTGAATTTTAATTATATTCTTAAAAGACAATATTTAGAATCATAAAATCACATAATATATTTAATAACCGAATAACCGTAAATCGAGTTTTTTTACAAAATTTGTAAAATGATGTTTTTCACAAAAAAACATATAATCAAGGAATTGCATTTTTGTATTAAACCACAAACTCGCGAATTGTCGTTTTTTGCCGGTAAAATCATGGAACTAAATTTTTTGTCAAAATTGTGAATTGAACTTTTTGAGAAAATTTTCATGAAATGAAGTTTTCCGCTAAAAATGCAAAATCGGAAAATTACAATTTTGAGATCACACCAGAAAATCTCCGAATTGGGCTTTTCCGCAAAACCAGTGAAATCACAATTTTGACGGAAAATCGCAAAATGATGTTTTTCTGCCAAAACCCTGAAATCACAATTTTAGCAAAAATGGTGTTTCCGACCAAAATTGCAAAATTTTGGAATTATATTTTTTCCAAAATCGTGAAATCGAGTTTTTATGCGGAAAATTGTGAAATGATGATTTTTCACTAAAACGCAAAATCAAAAAAATACCTTTATTGGGATAAACCATAGAATTTTGGAATTGTATTTTCCGCAAAACCCGTGAAATCTTAATTTCAACAAAAAATCACAAAAAGACGTTTTCCACCAAAACTGTAAATCACAATTTTATCAAAAAACGCAAAATAGCGTTTCTGGTCAAATCCGCAAAATCTCGAAATTGTATTTTTCCAAAATCATGAAATCGAGTTTTTTTCTGCTTAAACGCAAAATCGCGGAATTACATTTTTGCGATAAAACCATAAAACCATAAAATCTCGAAATTACGTTTTTTTGCCAAAACCGTGAAACTGCAATTTTGCCAAAAAAAGATCAATAAATGTAATGACTAATACATTTATAAAGTTTATAAGAAAAGTATATCAATATATATGAAAATAATTATATTAATATTTATTAAAATAGTTATATCAATATGTATAAAAATAATTATATCAATATTTATAAAAAAATATTCAAAAAATTAATATACTTAAATTTATGTATTTACATGTTTAACAAATAATTATATCAATACTTATGAAAATAATTGTCTCAAAATTTATTAATATAATTTAAAAAAATAAATATAATTTTATTTATAATTGTACATATTTCAAAAATTTACCTTTCTATTTTATATATTGATGTAATTTTTTATGAAAAAAATAAACCAACAAATAAATTTTTTTTGTTAGAGCTGTATTTGTCATTTGTTAATTTTAGAGGATTCATTTTCTTCCAAATAGTCCAATTTAGTTTATACAAATGGTTTTTAAAATTTTACCTAAATTTTAAAACTTATTCAGATGGTTCGTTCATATGAGTCATCTAAATAAACAATTTTTGATACTAAACAAATATCAATTCTTATCTTCGTCCAAATGAAATATTTAAATGAGTAAACAAACAGACTCTCGTTCTTAATGTTTAAAAAGCAATGCAAAAATGAAAACAAGAAAATTATTTCATACTAATTAAGTCTACGTGAGTAGAGAGAGCTAAGATGCTTTGCCGATGATTTTTCAATCTCAAATTGTCCATTCTCTGGCTTCACAAATAAAACTGAATCTTGATGTAAATTATATCTCCTTCAACGAACCATATCCATATGATCGATATATGAGACTTTAAGGCACTGATAAATGGCTTAGATAGAGCAGTTTTTAGTATTAAATTATAAATTTTAACTCAAAACTAATTGGTAATAAATAAATGGACGCATATTTTTTATATACTATTTAACATTTACAAAGTTTGGTTTGAATTATTTACTATATTCTTTTATCATAAAAAAAATATCAAACACATTCAATGTTTCTTCCAATTCTAATAGGATCAGACTCAAAATCTAGTTTTAAGTAACATGGCCGATGAGCATTAAAAAAAAGGTGTGATCTATGGTTTCATCTCTAAAATTGTTTTACACGATGACCCAAAACACAAAAAAGTTTTACACAAATCACCTCTAGTGGCCAAGCAAATTAAATACAACTTGTATTTTAGAAAGATTGATTTTCTAGGATTTTTTTTGTTTCTAAAAGACTAATTTTCTAGGTTTTTAAATATAATTTTATTAGTTAATGTAGTAAATTGTAAACTTTAAGAAATATTAATTGAAAGCATTTGAATTGTTGAACTACTATTGGTTTATAGATATGTGAAAGTGTTCAAAGTAAAAAGAGAATGGATTTATTATTAAGTATTTAATATTTCTTAATATGAGTGAATTACTAAAAAATATAAATCTTTTTGAACAGATGGAGCATAAATTATCATTTTAAACAAACACACATAAATAAAATTCTATCCCACATTGACCCTCAACTAAAAGTAGTGTCATATAAATTTTAGACAAAACCGATTTTGTCAAAAAGAAATTGGATGCAGAATCTCCGTGACGGTTGATATAGCAATGATAACTTTTAATAATCATAGCAACAAACAGATAAATGCAGCACATGGAAGCCATTTGGGCAAGGATCAATTCTTGTAAGAACCCATTACATAAAAGCTGATAATAATGATAAAAACAGCAGAGACATTCGACCATATAATAATAAAACTAACACATATCCTTAAAAAATATTAAACTAGATTCGATTTTGCTTGTTTGATCTACTTGTTGTATGAATCAAAGAAACATGAAACAGCAAACAAAACTGAAGGATCTATGTCAAGTCAAAAGGAAAAATTTTAATTTAAACAAGCTGTACTTCAGATCATGTTATTATGTCTTTTAGCTATTAAAACCTACGACAAATACGATTCTACTTATTTCCTAGTGACAAATGAAAATAAACAAATACCTCAAGTACCATAATTAAAAAGAATCAAAATTATGATTAACTATATATATATGTATATATATCTCCACAATTTTACTATAAAATTGTCTGAAAATAGATTAAATTTAGTATTGAACCATTTTATAGTGAAAAATTAACAAATTACTCAAAAATGGTTCAATACCAAAATTTGTATTTTTAAGGAGTACTATATAAATCTAAACCCTAAATCCTACTCAAACTAAACCTTACAAACTATATAACCGAAACTGGAAATCTTAAACCTTAACTCAAAAAAGAATAATTATAATTCGAAAATTGTGTAGTTCCTTCAATTTGAAAGATTAAACGTAATTTTAAATCTAAGCTTTCTCTATTGAAATACTATCTTTTATATATGGATATATACAGTAGTAGTGCACAAATTTAAAGAAATTAATTTGTTATATTAACTCAATGATTAATGAACCCTGGGAACTGAAAGTGCAAAAATGCATTGATTATAGTATTTATAAAAAAAAAACTCTGTAGTTTTTGCAGAGAGAGCAGGAAGAGAAGTTTGGCTTGAGCTGTTTCCCTTTTCACGAGGTCTCATTTCAATTCTTCTTTAGTCTTTTCCTTGGAAGCCATGAAATCACCGATCTTCTTCTTCTTCATCTTCTTCTTCTTCTTCTTCCTCTTCTTTTCTTCCCTAGTTCTAGTCTCCTCAGGTCTAAACTCTGATGGAGTTCTCTTGATGAGTTTCAAGAACTCTGTTCTTCTTGATCCTCTGTTTTCGTTACAATCATGGAGTTACGACCATGACAATCCTTGTTCTTGGCGAGGTGTGTTGTGTAATAACAATTCAAGAGTTGTGACTTTATCCCTCCCGAACTCTAAACTCGTTGGTTCGATTCCTTCCGATCTGGGTTTCCTCCAAAACCTCCAAAGTCTTGATCTTTCCAATAATTCACTTAATGGGTCAGTACCGGTTGAGTTTTTCGCCGCCGGTGAGCTTCAGTTTCTTGATTTATCAAACAACTTGATCTCCGGTGAGATTCCTGTGACGGTCGGAGATTCAAACAACCTCCAGACGTTAAATCTCTCCGATAATATCTTATCCGGTAAATTACCAGAAAATTTGGCCTCTCTTGGAAGCTTGACGGAGGTTTCTCTGAAGAACAACTACTTCTCCGGCGAATTTCCCGGCGGCGGATGGAGATCGGTTCAGTTTCTGGACATCTCATCGAATCTAATCAACGGTTCACTACCACCGGATTTCTCCGGCGAGAATCTACGGTACCTGAATGTCTCATATAACCAAATCTCCGGCGAAATTCCTCAAAATGTCGGTGCTAGTTTCCCTCTAAACACCACCGTTGATTTCTCCTTCAACAATTTAACCGGTTCAATCCCAGATTCTCCGGTTTTCTTTAACCAGAAATCAATTTCGTTTTCTGGTAACCCGCGTTTATGCGGAGGTCTGACCCGAAACCCATGTTCTATTCCTTCCTCTCCAGCCACCGTCTCGCCACCAACATCTACGCCTGCACTCGCAGCTATACCGAAAACAATCGGTTCAAATCCAGAAACCCAACCGGACGGACCAGCAGACAACAATAACAGCCCCCGAACCGGTTTAAGACCAGGAGTTATAATCGGAATCATAGTGGGAGATATCGCCGGAATCGGAATCCTCGCATTAATCTTCTTCTACCTCTACAAATACAAAAAGAACAAAACCGTTGAGAAGAAGAACAATCAAAGCTTAGAAGCTAACGAAGCTAAAGATACAACTTCGTTTTCACCATCATCATCAACAACATCTTCTTCTTCTCCAGAACAATCAAGTAGATTCGCGAAATGGTCATGTCTCCGTAAAAATCAAGAAACTGATGAAACCGAAGAAGAGGAGGAAGAAGAACGATCAGGAGAGATCGGAGAGAACAAGAAAGGGACTTTAGTAACCATTGATGGAGAGAAAGAGCTTGAAGTTGAAACTTTGCTTAAAGCTTCTGCTTACATTTTAGGTGCCACTGGTTCGAGTATAATGTACAAAACGGTTCTTGAAGACGGGACGGTTCTCGCGGTTCGTCGGTTAGGTGAAAACGGTTTAAGTCAACAACGCCGGTTTAAAGACTTTGAGACACATATACGAGCTATTGGAAAATTGGTTCACCCGAATTTGGTTCGTCTCCGTGGATTCTATTGGGGCACCGACGAAAAATTAGTCATCTACGATTTTGTCCCTAACGGTAGTCTCGTCAACGCCCGTTACAGTGAGTCATCATCACATCTTTTACATTTCAATACTTTTTTCGCGTAGCATATGATTAAGGCGCTTCTTAGCATAAGATAAGGGCGCATGCTAGCATATGATTTATCAGGGGTTTGCTACAGTACACTGATATGTTAGGTTGGCGATAGTTAGACATCTGTTATGATCAAGTCAACGGTTGGTCTTTTTTTCATTTTTTTGGGTACATTTGGATGGTCAACCTTGAGTTAGTCGTGATAACTTGCGCGTATTTGCTGAATTTTGTTGTGATTGGACAGGGAAAGGAGGGTCGTCGCCGTGCCATTTACCATGGGAGACTCGGCTCAAGATAGTAAAAGGTTTGGCTCGTGGGCTTGCTTATATCCACGAGAAGAAACATGTGCACGGTAACTTGAAGCCTAGTAACATACTGTTGGGCTACGATCTGGAGCCCAAGATCGGCGATTTCGGACTTGAAAGACTACTCGCCGGAGATACTAGCTATAACCGAGCCAGTGGGTCATCTCGAATATTCAGCAGCAAGCGATTGACGGTGTCCTCGCGTGAATTCGGATCCATCGGGCCCACACCGAGCCCAAGTCCAAGCTCGATTGGGCCTATATCTCCTTATTGCGCACCTGAATCGCTCCGTAATCTCAAACCGAATCCGAAATGGGACGTGTTCGGGTTTGGAGTGATCCTCCTCGAGCTGCTCACAGGAAAAATCATGTCCATAGACGAGGTCGGGCTTGGAAATGGGCTGACGGTAGAAGACGGAAACCAGGCGTTGATAATGGCTGATGTGGCGATAAGGTCGGAATTGGAAGGCAAAGAGGACTTTTTACTTGGCCTTTTCAAGTTGGGATATAGTTGTGCATCTCAAGTTCCACAAAGGAGACCAACGATGAAAGAGGCTTTAGCAGTGTTTGAAAGATTCCCTATTAGCTCCTCGATTAAGTCTCCATCGTACCATTACGGACATTACTAATGTTCCCATCTTATACTAACTTTGCAAGCCTCTCTTTGAGGCCGAAGTATATACCCATGAAGCAAATCGCTTTCTTGCTGTTTGTTTTGTCAACTTGATTGTTTTACACTCGCTCTGTGTTTTCTAAAGAGAATCATTCTACCATTTTGCACACAATATAAATTTCTATTATACTTTTTTACTATTACACTAAATAAATTTATCTCTTTAATTAATAAGCTTAAATAGTAGGGACAAAATTGATTATTGTTTTAGAAATCTGCATTAAAAATTCAAAACGACACTATTTGTAAAATAAATAAAAAACTTTAAAACGATATTTGAAGAAAAACAGAGGGAATATGATATTTAGGGTAATATTTCCAAGTGTGTTTACATTTAATTAGGCATGAAGATTTGTCTCTCTTTTTTAATCGGTTTAGTTTTTTTGGTTTATCTAATTTCAGAAAATAGACCTCAAGTTAACCAAATTTTATTTTCGGATTCGGTTTGGGTTAAACAAAAAGTATAATTAAAATATTAATTTACTATCAAATAGATTTTTAGTAAATTGAGTCTATTTGTATATATTTAATTAAAATATTGATAGCAATAGATTTCGGTTGTTGGAAACTCAATGAATAGATTTTACTCAATTTATTGAATCAATTTCTGAATCCTACACGGCCAAACCCGAAGCTAAACCGGTAGATTGATCGCAATGATTTCAGCCGGTTCAAAAAATAAATAGATCTATCGTAAACCGGACCTCAAAAAAAAAAATCCGAATCTACCAATCTACGTCTCCCCGTCGCAGCTTTAGAGACGCACAAAACAGATACACTGAGAGAGACTCATCCACCGATGGAATCTACAACCACGGCTAGTGGTGTCTCTGCAGCAGCAACCGCCGATGAAAATCACCAATCAACAGACTCATCATCTCCTGCCGACGCCGTTAACCGATTGATCCACGCCTTTTCGCAGCGGCAACAACATCTTCTCGACAAAACGGTTCCTCACGTTCTATATCGATGGATCGCATGTCTCTGTGTTGTATTGATCTACTTCGTTCGTGTTTACTTGGTGGAAGGCTTCTACATCATCACTTACGCTATCGGAATCTACCTTTTGAACCTAATCATCGCTTTTCTATCTCCTCAAGAAGATCCTGAAGCTTCTCTTACAACCGGCGGGACTCTTCCTACTCGTCGATCTGATGAGTATCGTCCTTTTGTTCGCCGTCTTCCTGAGTTCAAATTCTGGTTTGTTCCTTTGGTTTTGTTGATTGAATTTGTTTAGATCTGATCTGGGGTAGTAGTAGCGAAATTGGGTATAGTATTATTTGTTTGATTGCAGATGAATCTTTGGATAGAGAGGATGATGAAGTTTGATGAAATTGCTATTCTTGACTTTGATTTAGTTAGATAGATACAATTCTGCAGAGAAACCATATTTGCAGTAAGGTTTTAGAATCAATTTTAGAGAAGATCGAAAGAGAAATCGAAGTCGTTGGTTTATAAATCTACAGAGTGATCAAGTATCGAATTCGATTCATCTTAGACATTGTTGTTTGTTGAAGGTTGCATAAAGATGTCATTTGGATTTTGATTTTTTTGTTTGACGTAGAATGTTTTGTGTTCTATATTGTAGACTTTGGTATGGTTTGATAGGTGAAATTCTGCAGAGAAACTATATGATTTATGAGAATTAGAAATCACAACATTCACTTTGTGAAGCCTATGATGAAGTATCGATTTGATTCATCTTAGACAATGTTGTTTGTTGAAGGTTGTATAAAGATGTTACTTGGATTTTGTTGCTACTTGATGCATCTTTCTATTTTGGATTTGTTGTTTGACGTAGAATTCTGTGTGGGTTTTTCCATGAAGGTTATCGATTGTTAAGGCTTTCGTCATTGGTTTTCTGATGACGTTCTTCGATGTGTTTGATGTACCTGTTTTCTGGCCAATACTTCTATTCTACTGGGTGATGTTGTTTTTCCTCACAATGAGAAAACAGATACAACATATGATCAAATACAGATATGTACCTTTCTCTTTCGGGAAACAGGTATGTGTTCCTTTCTCTTTCGACTTTTCACGTCTGAACAAGTTTGAGTAATGATTTTCTAACTTTTCGTTCTCGGGTTGGCTTCTTCTAGCAGCAATATGGAAAGAAACCGGCTCCAGCTGAGAGCAATGAATGATAAATCCAAGGAAGTAGCTTTTCATGTCAGCAAAATTTGAGGTCGGTCTTTTATTTTCGTTTGATAGCCCCTGAATCTCTCTATTAGGGATGAAACAATCAATCAGATAGACTCTTGTAACCTGTCTCTTGACAGATTTTGCTCTTTTATCATCCCGACTATTTTACTAGTTTCACCTAATGAACACAATGTATTTGATTATTACATGTTTTGACAATGAGAATAATGTTTTATACTTGACTCTCTCGTAATCATCATCGTGGTGGAAACTTAAGACAAGTCGCAGTTCGGTTCTATCGATGTTTATGAATGTGTCCTAGTTTTGAAACATTTAGCTAAGTACATATATATCATTCACAACATATGCTTGAGAATTGAGATCATATTACAAGTTTAGCAAGTTAGTTAAGATCATATGATATGTCATGAACTAACCTATAGACACTACAAAGGTACGAAATCATAAACCCGCAAAACAGGAAACTGCAACCAAGATTCGAAGCTATCCTCAATCATCGTACTCAAATTTTGAGTAAAAATAAGTAGGAGTTGGTATAGAATGTATATGTTTGGTTCTGTCCAGATCAATCGGATAAATGATGTGCAGATATTTGTGAAAACCCCGAACATTTGATATCTGATACACTCCCATGTTATACAATGGAGGGCCCCCTAGAAGGCTAGAACAAAGAAGATAGGTTGCAACATTGTGTTTGATTGATAGAAGAAATGTTAGAACCCTGGACAATATTGAAACACAACTCAAGTGGAAATAAACAACTACGGAAACATGTTCCCATTATAAAGCAATTAGATAAAAGTATATTTTAAACAAAATAAAATTATAACTCTAAATTATATATTTTAACCAAACTAAAAACTAAAACATAAATTCTAAAATAGAGAATCCAAACATTATAAAAGAAATTTTAAAACAAAAACTAAACTCTAAAATATAAAATATAAAATTAAAACATTATAAAAAAAAATTAAACAAAAACTAAACTTTATATTATAAAATAGAGAACTAAAACATTATAAAAAAAATTAAAACAAAAATTAAATCCTAAATTGTAAATAAGTAAACCAAATATAATTGTTTCATAAACAAAATATAGATATAGTTGTTTACAGAAATTCGTGAATCAAAATAAACATGGATTGAAAAAACAGTCTGAGATGATGAAAGACAAAACAGATTTTTTACATAATAAAAAATAATTTGTTTTGAATGTCAAAAGAAAATAGTTTTTCTCGAAAACCACACCCGATCTGTGGCTTTTCTTTAATTAACTCTAGTTTTATTTGTTTATGTTTCTTGTATGTTTTCCTTTATTTATATATATTTTGGCGTTTCTCTTTTCTTCGTCTTTCTACCGCTATCATAAAATTTAAAATCAATATTAAACAACATTTTACCCCTAATAAAACTTGGGATTTGGCTTCTTCAAACAAATGGTCCTTCCAACCTCTTTATTTGTGTTGTAAGTCACATCAGAACTATTTAGACTTCTCATATTGGACTGGAGCAAATAGAAAATTGAAGCGCATAGTAGGACAAACAGTGCGTAAAAAACAAATCGGACGTATGGAATAAGTGCAATTAGTGTATAGAACATACGAAACTGATGCGAATAAGTTATGCAAAAGATATACGGTGAACATAATAAATGCAGTGTTGAGTATAAATATCAAATTTCGACTAATTTTTGTAATACTTCGAATTTGAGTGAGCTAACAAGTAAATATTGGATTGTAAAATGCACATGCATATTTAAAAAGCAAATCTGAAATTTTAAAATAGTAACGTCCTTGAATGATTATGAACTCCTTAAGATGACTTACAAAAAATCGTATAGCGACATAATAATATATCTCAATCTCTTTTGTGCTGCATGCGTCACGAATTTATTTTTTTT
The DNA here is from genome assembly GCA_963922655.1 of Cardamine chenopodiifolia. Taxonomy (NCBI): domain Eukaryota; kingdom Viridiplantae; phylum Streptophyta; class Magnoliopsida; order Brassicales; family Brassicaceae; genus Cardamine; species Cardamine chenopodiifolia. Next base: position 986,963 of record OZ000486.1, read on the forward strand.
TTTTACTTTTTTTTTTTTAATCTCTAAATATTATTATCATTTCGATCAAAAGTTTACAAGATTATAGAGATAATATTCATATACATATATTGTAAACAAAGAAGTAAAAGAACGATACAACAAGAAAGCAAAATTGACGATGTTTCAACTTTAGAAGTCTTACTCATTAACAGATTAACAAATCTGTTAAGTTCCTTTTCCGTTTTCCGTATTCGAACTTAATCATTGCGATTTTTGGCTATCATCTAACTATGACGCACTATAAGAATTTAGCAAATCTTAAAACATCACTGCGTGAAGATTTCAAACTTCACAATCAATGGTTGTTTTGGTATGAATTTGTCTTTCACCTACACTTTAACAAACCAATATAAATAACCGACAGAAACACCACGAATGATAATTTTAACAGAATCAAACTCTACGAAGAGAGAAATAAATAACTAACACAAAGAAAAATCAAGAATGGAAGATACGACCCATTTCCCACCTATCAAACTATAATACATGATAAACATTGTGAGATTATCGGCAAATCTCATGAACAAACACGACGTGTTGAAGAGACATGTCGAAAAGACACCAACTCAACTAATTGTGGTGTGAAAGAGAATATCGGTATTCAAAAGCGAGATCACATACAGATCGCTGGTGAAACATAACCGACAAAACCGTGAAAAGGAGAAAGACAATCATCCAAAAAATCGTCCATACTCGTATCTTTCCAATTTACCGTCTCCAAATAATGAAGTTTTTTTCTATAGATAAATTATATAATATAATTAGAAAAAGTATGGCTGACGCCAGAGTCGATTTAGAAGATCAGTTAAAAAAAAATTAAAGAAAAAAATTTAAAAATATCTACTTTTAATTTGTTTTTATTTTCAAAATGAAGACATAAAAATAGCACAATTGTCATTAGTTTTCTTTTTCTTTTTATTTGAATACGAATGCCAAATTAAGAGGAATTGTTATAAACGAAGGAAGCAACTTTCGTCAGCTTTCCGTCTTTGACTATGAATGTCTCTTCAGTCAAGTTTTGTGTGTACATTCTTTTTCTTTCGTAACTCCTAAGTGTGTATTATTAATTTTCCAACTTATTTATTGGAATTCAAAGATTTTTTTTTGATAAAAGACATTCTATTGAAAAAATGGTGCAGGTGGATGAGTTACAACATAGAAAAATGAAACATAAAAGCAACAATAGATGAAAATTAATAAGGATACAAAAATGTATATATTTCTACTCAAATTAAGAGTCTTCAACAAGATAAAAAAATGCCATGAACCAACACTACCGATAGACGATCGATAGCATAGGAAGAGAATTTTCTATTCAATACTTTCTTATAAGATTAGAGATCACAATATACTGAGAGACCATCCAACCAAAAAAGAGGGCCAACCAAAAAATTCATACATTTCCTCCGATCGCAAAAGATCGGCAGAACACAAACACAATTAGGAGCCGAATCAGCCATCATCATACCTGAAGAAAAACAAAGCCAAAAAGTAACATAAACCAAAATAACATACCCCAAGAACAAGGAACTGCCAAGAAGGAACTACCACACCGCAAATGGGTGAGAACCTAAACAACCCGAGACAAGAAAAACAAATCGTACAGAAGCTAAGGACACACCACAACTCGGGAAGCAAGAGATGGTAGAAAGAGCTTTCCGAGAAGTGAGCCACTGCTAACCAAAAGACCAAACCACTATGAACCCAACTAGTCAATAGGAGGTAACCTTAGCGGTATTGAACTGGCATGAAGCAGAGATGCAATGCCACATTGTCGAACTTGCAGAATAATTACTTCACAAACGTGAAGGCTGGGAAGAGGAAGAGAGAGCCCACGATGAGATAGTAACAAACTCAAGCCTGTCAAACAGTCGAAACCATCAAATCACCGGAAGATGCGAAGATGAGGAGAAAGAGTCACCTCAACGGATCCTCAAAGGAAAAACTCACATAACAACACATACTACTACAACCAAGCAACTAGAACCGAACAAAACGAGATCCGATAGCTTAAACATGGGTTAACATTAACCAACCCTAGAGGAACACGATGAGGAAAAAGGGGGTACAGTCCAAGACAACTGGATCTAGCGCGCTATTTAGAGAGACAAAGGAGACAAATGAAGGAAAAAAGAGCTAGGCACAACCTAAAGTCGTCCTCGAGCTTAGGAGAGAAGAGAAAAACTCTTGAATTCAATAATATTCAAGGACTATTGTTTGTACTCTCGATATAATCCAATCCAAATCGAGAATCAACTTATTTAAAAACCTATCAGTTAACTAGGCATTGAGTTGAATGGTAAAAAAAGAAAGAAACTTACCGAAAACAAAAAAACAATGCAAGAAAAGAAATTTTGAAAGAAAAATAAATTAACTCCTAAAAAAAAAAATCTAACCTATTCAAATCATTATAATTAAAGGAGTTATCCTTTCTTTTCAAGACATTAAAAAATCACTGCATAAAAGTTAAAAGCTAAAGAATCCTAAAAACTTTAAATCTCATCTTTGTTGTTTTCAATTAGACTATTATCTCGAGAATCTAATTCATTCCTTTTGTAATCTTTTGATCTCAAACTAAATTAATAAAAAAAATTTCAAAATTCCACAAAATATAAATTACTTTGTTGTTACGAAAAACCTAATTCAACAATTATCATCAACGAATCTAATTGTGTGAAAACCTTTTGTTATATATTAATTCTTCTGTTTTATATTACTTATTGTTTTAGAACTTAACTCTCGTTTCATATTATTTGTGGTTTTATGTTTTACAGATGTTTGAGAAAAATTTCAGCTTTATACCTCTTAATTTAATGTCTTGACCAATAAAATTAAATCAAATAACCATTAGCTAAAAGTAAAATAGAAAATCAATTGTTTTCTTAGTAAGTGTGAAAAAAATCTTAAACGAAAAATAATATGGAATGGAGGAAATAGATGTTTAGTTCTTCGACATCAAGTTTAGAATTATGTAATCCTCAAAAATTAAATTATGCTAAACTAGGGAAAACTAGAAAAAGACAAAATATCTTTTATTTTTCTGCTAAATTTTGTTTTATTGGATCAATATTAGACTAAACCGAAGTTATTGTTTTTTACTCTAACTACTTTCCAATTTTATGCACCACTAGTTGTTATTATTTTTACTATTAGTAACTGGTCAAAATAGTAAATCCTTTATTAATGTGGTAAGCGTTATTAATCAAACTGGATATTATAAATAAAATAATTAAATAAACAGCCTAGTGTTTATGGTTTAAATGTTTTGCACAACAACCAATCTAAAGCATCATTAGTGGAGATAGGAAGAAAATAGACGTAACTAAGGAAAATTAAAATAACGAAAGGATGCTGACAAAAGTCAACCTCACCAAGCTGGCGAAGACAAAACTTCTGCGGTTTAAGTACAAATTGGGTCCTACTCTAAAACCCGATCTTATGGCTACAGTTTGACCCGATGCTCTTTCATCAACTGCACTCTCTTCTTTCTTTCTTTTTGGCGTCCGTTATGACTCTTTATTTTTAATTCTTAATTTAACATTTTTGTTATCAGTGACATCAAATTTAAACTTGAATGGTGGTTTAGCCGTTAGTTCCTCTTCTTTAGATAAAAAGTTTGCTTCTCCCCCATTTATGGGTAAAATAAAGAGTCTTTACAGATCAAGGATGTAATTAATCAAAATTTCAATCTATAAGATTATTTTGTAGGTTCTATGCAAAACTTTAATATGTTTAATTTTTGTGACTATTAATATTGTAGAATATTAATTATTATTGGATGGATAATTGAGATTAAATAATCAGTTTTTCAAGAAAAGAAAAAGACAATTTGCGCAGGGAGTAAAATATAGAATATAGATAGGGCTATTACAGAATATTATAGTTTCTTTAAAAACACGTTTTTAGCTAAAAGAATTTTACAAAATGAAACAGAAGAAGTAAAAATTTACGGAGAAAAATAGCAGAAAACTTTAACAAAAGAAAAGAACAATACTCGCATAAATAATATTAAAATAATTAAAATAAAAAATATTAGTAAAAAATGTATAACAAAACTATTAAAGGTTTTTTTCTATAATCTTAGTTTTGCTGTTTTTTTGTTAAAAAGTTTTTGCTGTTATAAGGGACTTTTACAAAAATAAGCATTTTTTGGTCAAACTTTGAAATTGAACACTTATGTGTCGTACTTATAAAAATAAGAATTTTTGACATGTGCTTATGACGATCTTCTTTTGTGTTTGTGAAGGTTGCAGAACAATTTGGAGTGCAAAACTGGGTGAGAAAAAATCAATGTCTTATAAAATTGGTAGTTTTTGTTATAAAATTGTCAAAAGAAACGGAGGTGGCGGCCGTAACTTTTGAATTATATAATTTAGTGGAGCCCATTGTTACTATGCATACATAATAACTTACTTTTTTTTTTTTTATATAAACGCTTCAATTCGATCGATTATAAACATCAATAACACAAAACAACACTCATCATTCTCTTCTCTCTCCAAACATCTGATATCCCCTTTTCACGGGTATAAATTTTTAGTTTTTAAATATATTTATCTTTATGATAATTTATAATTCTTTTTATAACACGTTATCAGCACGATCACTCTCTGATTATGCTAAATATATTAAATAAATATTATACTGTATAAATTATTACAGTGGGCGGTTTTCACCCCGTTATTATTTTTAAGTGGTTGTATAATCACCACTATATATTTAATTTTACTGTAAGCAGTTTTCGCCCCGGTATTATTTTTAAGTGGTTGTATAATCACCACTATTTAATTAATTTGACTGTAGGCGGTTTTCGCCTCGGTATTATTTTACTATTCTTATGTCATAGTTTCTTAACACACCATATATATTTATTGGACAGCTAAACCGCCATATATTTTATTGTTCTGATGTGGATGACTCCGTCACCATAATATTACTGTTAAATATCAGTTTAAATTATGATTATATAATGGAGGCTCGGCCACCTGTTTATAAATATTTTTATCTGAAATTGGTAAATTGAACTAAATGATTGTTAAATTTTATGTTGATTTTATGATTAAATTCTTTCTCACCAATGGTCACAAAGAAATTTTTCAAAAAATCTTTACTTTTCAAACGGCTATGAATAGTAATGTTCAATCTATAAATACACTCATTTTCACTCATTCATTTCATACAAAAATATAACATTCGAGATTATGCAGGATTATACACAAAATATCCTTTTTTGGCTCTCTTTTTAGCGCACTAGAAAAAATAGGCTTGTATGGCAGGAATACCACTTTTGAGGCCGATCACTATATAGGAGCGATAGCGAAGCCAAGCGGTTAGCCATAGACCCCCGGTCACTGGATCTAATTCGCCACGAAAAGTAAGAAATTCCGAGTATTTTGACCAATTGCCGGTGATAAGCTGGAGGAAGGTGAGGATGACGTCAAGTCATCATGCCCCTTATGCCCTGGGCGACACACGTGCTACAATGGCCGGGACAAAGGGTCGCGAGTATGCGTATTGGTTGATCTCGAGAAGGATATGCCCTCTTGTATTTGGCTGGGGATGGGAAAGTTTGGGCGATTCTCAAAATCTCAAAAGGTGATGAGTTGGATAAAATTTTTTGAGTCTTTTTTTATAATGCCGAATTGATAACCTACGTATAAAGTAATAAGAATTCTTCAGATCCCCGAAGTAGGCTTCAATACCTATGCGAATATCGAAATCTTCCTTTATCCGAAGGCCGATCTCTTACAGGCACTGGAATTGGACGATATAGTGGCGGCTGTGCATCCCGAGGAAAAATTCTGCCTAGAGAAAGAAAGTCTTATTCTAAATTAATACTTAATCTCTCTTAAAATCTCTCTCCGAAAAAAGAAGGAAGAAGAAAAAATCGTTTTGAAAAATGATTCGCTTTCTTTTAATTATTATTTTGTTTGTAATTCTTGCATGTGTTTACGGTCTCTTCGTTGGAGAATTTACTCATGCAGAGTTCACCGTAAACATCAGTTTACCTTTTTATGCAATCATGTTCTTTGCAATCGCTTGTGTTTTTAACATAAATGGTTCATTTTAAATATATAATATCATCCTATTAATAAAAAAATTATGTTTCTGTTTTTTTTAGAAAATAATCAAATGGCAAATATTGAGAAGTTAAAGTTCCCAGCTCTCAAAATAACCGGAGCAAACTATATTGCATGGACCACCGACATTGAGCTTCATCTAGAGATGCAAGATATTTCCGACACCATAAAAGTCGGAAATAAATCGCATGCCAAGGATAAGGCAAAAACAATAATTTTCCTGAAGAAACATCTCGATGAAAATGTGATGCATGACTATGCACACATAAAAGACCCAACAGAGTTGTGGGTAACTTTAAAAGAAAGGTTTGGCAACCAAAGGGAAATAACGCTCCCTCATGCTCTAGAAGAGTGGAGAAACCTGAGGTTTCAGGATTTCAAAAAGGTGAATGAGTATAACTCCGCTATTTTGAGAATAGTGTCACAATTAAAATATTGTGGTAAGCCAGTCACCGAAACATCGCCTCCTGCAAGAACTTTACAGGAGCCGCGAATACAAAAGGTTTTCTGAGTTAATGGTGACACTCATGTTGGCAGAGAAGAATAGTGAACTTCTCATTCAAAACCATAATTCCCGTCCCACGGAAACGAAAACATTCCTAGAAGTGAATGTAGCAGACGTGAAATATCGTATAAAGGATAATGAAACTTATCATGGTCGTGGCCGTGGCCGTCGATTTAATCGTGGACGTGGTAGAACTTACAACCCACGAGGGAGAGGGTCATTCAAATGGGTTCGTTCTGAACAAAATTTCAAAGAAAAATAACACCAAGAAAATTTCACCCAGAAGCGTGAGAATGTGTGTTACAGATGCGGGTCTAAAGAACATTGGGCCCGTACATGTCGAACCCCTCCACACCTTTGTAAGTTATATATGGAATCTACCAAAGGAAAAGAGAAAGAAGTGAATCTAGCAGAACACTTTGAGGGTACATCGTACCTCGACTCTCCCGATTTTGCAAACGATTTCGACGAGACCACATTTGCAAATAAGTGAAATATATATAGTGAGGCTGCTAAATAGTCTCCAATTATGCCATGTATAATATTATATTTATAAAGAATAATGTTGTTTTTAAGAACTAATGTATAATTATTGTGTGTTTTCTCATATGAATAAAATTTATTTCTTTTTACTTATGTTTATCTTGATTACAGAAATGGACAACGATCGAAACGGAACGGTATCCAAAGGAAATACTAGAGAAATTTGTATACCAGACAGTGGAACAACACACACTATTCTAAAGCAAAAGAGTTATTTCTCTAATTTAAAACCGACAAACATTATTATCAAAACAATATCAGGTCCTACAGACTTGATCGAAGGAATTGGCAAAGCTAACTTTACGTTGCCTAATGGAACAAAATTTTCCATAAATGATGCCTTATATTCTCCAAATTCTAAAAGAAATTTGTTGAGTTTCAAAGACATATACCTTCAAGGGTATGATACTCAGTCTGCAACTGAGAATGGAAAGAAGTATATATATATATAACTTCTGATGAATCGGGAAAAAGGTGTATATTGGAAAAATTTCCAAAACTTCCTTCAGAATTGCATCATACTCATATAAGTGCAATCGAATCACATCTAGTGATTAAAAGAAATCCATAAGATTTCACATTATGGCATGATCGCCTCGGTCACCCAGGCACTACGATGATGCGAAAAATTATTGAGAGCTCACATGGTCATTCACTGAATATCCAGAAGATATATTAGGGAAATAAAATGACATGCACTGCATGTTCTCTTGGAAAATTGATCGTAAGACCATCGCCTACCAAAATTGATAAAGAATCACCAAAGTTCCTTGAAAGAATTCAAGGAGATATTTGTGGACCAATACATCCACCATGTGGACCATTCCACTACTTTATGGTATTAATTGACGCATCCAACAGATGGTCACACGTTTGTCTGTTATCATCTTGAAATATGGCATTTGCGAGATTTCTAACTCAGATAATCAAATTAAGAGCTCAGTTCTCTGATTATCCCATTAAGAGAGTTAGACTAGACAACGCTGGTGAATTCACATCCCAAGCCTTCAATGATTATTGTATGGTAACGGGATCGAAGTTGAACATTCTGTAGCTTATGTTCATACACAAAATGGTTTGGCTGAATCACTAATTAAACGTTTGCAATTGATTGCAAGACCATTGATCATGAGATCAAAACTTCCAATCTCCGTATGGGGACATGCTATTTTGCATGCAGAAGCACTTATTCGGATAAGACCAAGTGCATATCATAAGTATTCCCCATTACAATTAGCATTTGGTCGGGAACCAAATATTTCTCATCTAAGAATTTTTGGTTGTGCGGTGTACGTGCCTATAGCACCACCACAACGTATAAAGATGGGACCACAGAGAAGGTTGAGAATATATGTTGGTTGTGATTCTCCATCAATTATACGATACCTAGAACCGCAGACTGGAGATATATTTACGGCACATTTTGTCGATTGTCATTTTGATGAAAATGTATTCCCGGTTCTAGGGGGAGAAAATAAACAAGTAGAAAAGGATATAGAGTGGTGTGTACCATCTCTTTTACATCTTGATTCTCCTACGAAACAGTCAGAACTAGAAGTTTGACGAATTATGCATTTGCAGAGTATAGCAAATCAGTTACCTGATGCTTTTGCAGATACTAAAACGGTAACCAAATCACATATTCCAGCTGCAAATGTTTCCGCTCGAATGGAAATTCCACAAGAACATAGAAGAGCGGATGATACACATGAGTCTAAAACACGCCTGAAGCGTGGAAGACCTGTTGGTTCTAAGGATAAAAATCCTAGAAAGCGAAAGGAAACTGAAAAGCCAAATATTCCCAATACAACAGAAAATATTTTGGAGGAAACAAATCATGAGACTGGTGATGATGTAGAACATCATGAACTTGAAGAGAATCATGAAATATCTATCAATTATATCCATAATGGAAAGATATGGAAATGGAAGGAAATTGATAATGATGATGAAGTTTTCTCATATCTTGTATCAAAAGAAATATATGAGGAAAACGAAGATCCAGAACCAAAGTCTGTATATGAATGTCAAAACAGACACGACTGGATAGAATGGAAAGGTGCAATACAAGTTGAACTTGATTCGCTTAATAAGCGAAATGTATTTGGACCAATTACACTCACACCCGAAGATGTGAAACCCGTTGGATACAGGTGGGTATTCGTTCGGAAACGAAATGAAAAAAATGAGATTCTGAGATATAAATCTCGCCTTGTGGCTCAAGGATTCTCTCAGAGACCTGGGATTGATTATGAGGAAACATATTCCCCAGTTATGGATGCAATCACGTTTAGATTCTTGATGAATCTAGCGGCAAATGAAAATCTGGAGATGCGTCTCATGGATGTTGTTACAGCATACTTGTATGGATCATTAGATACTGATATCTATATAAGAGTTCCAGATGGATTTAAGATGCCAGAAGCATTAAAATCTAAACCAAAAGAGTTATGTGTAATAAAGTTGCAAAGATCATTATATGGGTTAAAACAATCTGGACGAATGTGGTATAATCGTCTTAGTGAACATTTAACTAAAGAAGGATATGTGAATGATCCTATATGCCCATGTGTTTTCATAAAGAAAACAATATTCGGATTCGTTATAATCGTGGTATATGTTGATGATCTAAATATAATCGGGACTCAAGAAGAAATACAGAAAGCAACAAACTATTTAAAAGGAGAATTTGAGATGAAAGATCTCGGGCAGACAGTTTTGTCTTGGCCTACAAATTGAACATACTCAAAAGGGTATATTTGTACATCAATCCACATACACCAAAAGAGTATTAAAACGTTTTAATATGGATAAGACAACCCTTCTGAGTACTCCAATGGTCATTAGATCACTTAATGTTGAAAGTGACCCATTCCAACCACCTGAAGAAAATGAAGAGATACTTGGTCCTGAAGTACCATATCTAAGTGCAATCAGAGCACTTATGTATCTCGCAAATTGCACTCGACCTGATATCTCATTTTCTATCAATCTTTTGGCTAGATTTAGTTCGTCTCCTACACGAAGACATTGGAATGGAATTAAACATGTCTTTCGTTACCTTCAAGGGACTATTGATTTAGGATTATTTTATCCTAAGAATTTAAATAATCAAATGATTGGTTTTGCAGATGCAGGATACTTATCAGATCCACATAAAGCTCGATCACAAACGGGATACGTGTTTACAATTGGAGGTACTGCTATATCATGGCGCTCTCAGAAGCAAACACTTGTGCCTACTTCTTCAAATCATGCTGAAATCATCGCGCTACATGAAGCAAGTAGAGAGTGTATATGGTTGAGATCAATAAACCGACACATCCGATCAAGCAGTGAAATCCACGTAAACACAGAACCAACTATCTTATATGAAGATAATGCTGCATGCGTTGCTCAGATGAAAGATGGATATATCAAAAGTGACCAGACCAAACATATCCCTCCAAAGTTCTTTTCATACACCCTGAAAAGACTTGTAAGATATGATCCTGATCATTTGAGGGGGAGCTTGCGGGGTTGTATTCTTTTTACCTACTATGGTTTTTCCCACCGGGTTTTCCTAGAAAGGTTTTTAATGAGGCAACAAAACATATAACGCAAAGGACGATAGTGACAATGGTCTTCAAGGGGGAGTGTTATAAATTGTCAAAAGAAACGGAGGTGGCGACCGTAACTTTTGAATTATATAATTCAGTGGAGCCCACCGTCACTATGCATGCATAATAACTTACTTTTTCTTTTTTATATAAACGCTTCAATTTGATTGATTATAAACATCAATAACACAAAACAACATTCATCATTCTCTTCTCTCTCCAAACATCTGATATCTCCTTTTCACGGGTATAAATTTTTAGTTTTTAAATATATTTATCTTTATGATAATTTATAATTCTTTTTATAACAGTTTTGCCTTTTACAAAACTAAAAATATCTATTTATGTAAGAGGATCCCTTCTATAAACCATATATGAAATTGCAATTTTCCACAATACTCATGGTAAAAAGTGGTTTTTTCATATTTGAATCTTTTTATAATTAGTAACTATTGAAACGGCAATTTCCGTACCAAATAATACCAATAAAATCTAATTTTTTGGATGATAAATGTACAACCTACCAGATAACACACTCGAATTTTTGTAGACATTAGAATTAGTTTCTAGTAATATTAAAAAAATATTAAATCTTAAAATCTTAAAATGAAAATATGTAAATAATAATTTCAATCTATACGAATAATCTAAAATTTTGGAAAGAAAATGTTTTACGTTTTATATTTTTGTCCAACTTTATAATAAAGAAAATGTATGCACCGATGCCTGTATAACCATTTGTATACAAATATAAAAATAGTGATCAAAGTATATCTATATCACTACGGTAATAACAAACACACGTGAGATAATTGAAAGAACCTACTAATTTTTGTACTAAAATTGACTTTTTTGCTGTAACAAAAAAAAGGAAATTGACTCTTAACAACAAAGATTGGACAGTACAGAGAGACTCTTTATGAACATCGAAAAGTCTAACGTGACACATTAGTCACTCACCTACCATCACCCGCACTTATTACAATACCAATTTTAATTACTTTTTAACTATTTCGTTTTTTTTTCCCTCTCTTTAGTACTTTTTTTTTATGTGTAATTCTCTCTTTATTACTTAGTCCCCTCAACTTCCAATAGTCCACAGCTCTCTCATTTTCTGCTTCTACTCTCGATAAATTTTATGGCGGTGGAGCTCATGACTCGGAACTACATATCCGGCGTCGGAGCCGATAGTTTCGCCGTTCAAGAAGCGGCAACTTCAGGAATCAAAAGTATTGAGAATTTCATTGGTTTAATGTCTCGTGATAGCTTTAACTCCGACCAACCATCATCATCCTCCGCAACCGCCGCCGCCGATCTTGAATCAGCTCGTAATACCACGGCGGACGTGACGGTATCGAAGTTTAAAAGAGTCATATCTCTATTAGATCGTACTCGTACCGGACACGCCCGGTTTAGACGAGCTCCTACTCCGGTTATTATTTCTCCGGTTATTCAAGAAGAAACTAGAACGTCACCGTTTCAGTCTCCTTCGCCGCAACAGATCCGAAAAGGTTCGTTTTCTTCATCGTTCAAAACGATCGATTTCCCTTCACGCTCTTCCGTAGCGACGGAATCAGACCACAAGAAGATATATCATCGTCCCGCAGAAACGGCGCCGTTTATGTCGTCTCAGAGTCAGAGTCGCTCCACGACGGTCTCGTCTTTCTCTAAATCAACAAAGAGAAAATGTAATTCAGAGAACCTAATCACCGGAAAATGCGCTTCCGCTTCCTCCGGTCGTTGTCATTGCTCCAAGAAAAGGTAAATAAATCGAATTTCAATTAGATTTGGTATTAGCTTCGATTCTTAAATTGGTTTGCTCTGTTTTTACAGAAAGATTAAACAGAGGAGAGTGATTAGGGTTCCGGCGATAAGTGCTAAAATGTCCGATGTTCCTCCAGATGATTACTCATGGAGAAAATATGGTCAAAAACCAATTAAAGGATCTCCTCATCCCAGGTAATTAATAAATCAGTTTCAATTAGAGAATTAAATAATTAAAAATCGAAACTTTCTTGAATTTGATTTTGGTGTTGTGCTCTGTTTCTTGATTTTGAAAAAACAGAGGATATTATAAGTGTAGTAGCGTAAGAGGTTGTCCAGCACGTAAACATGTAGAGAGAGCTGCTGATGATTCGTCGATGTTAATCGTTACTTACGAAGGAGATCATAATCATTCTCTCTCCGCCTCTGATCTCGCCGGAGCCGCCGTAGCTGATATCATTTTGGAATCGTCTTAAAAATATAAACGGTTCTTAAGGCTTTTAGATCCTAGCTGCTAAGTACTTTTTTTTAATGACTGAAACTATGAATTATCAATCATGTAATCAAAGCTTCTGTGTAAAATTTAGTTATACGAAAATTCGATTCTTAGTTTTTGGATTTATTATAAATGACTACATGCAATTAGAAGAGTTTCTTTTTATTTTGTTGTCATTTGGAAAAGTCGGAAAAGTTTGGGGTCGAATTGAAAAGTAAGGTAAAGAAGATGGGACATGTGAAATGGTCAAAGTATTAGAAAGATTTTGGGACCAAAGGTGTCGTGTTTGACAGTTGTTGATTTGACCACAAGAGAGTTTTCTTTTTCAACCTTTTTTTTTAACTTTCTTTCTTTTATTATTTTTAGAAAAGTTTACGTTGTAAAAATTTATTTCTAGGGCGTCACTGGTATTGTTAGAGTAAAATGCCTGAAAATACTGCAAATTAAAAAGATTCGAAAAATGGACAGTGATAAAATGAAAGAGAAAAATTAGAGATCATTTAACTCTCATGACAAGTCACCTGTGCCTAGAATTTTAAAGGTGTAAAGCAAACAAATATTTTGTTTTATATATTTTTTTGTAATAAAATATGTATAACTAAAATTTTACATGTTGTTTTATACTAAATTAGAGATAATTAGCACTATTTCATAATTTATGAAAATAATTTTATACTATTTTCTTAATCTATAAAAATATAATTTTACACTATTTTATAATATATTTTCTTAGTAAACATTATTTTAATCTATAAAATACTAAAATTTAAAATACTTTTGCAAAATATTATAAATATTTAACACTATTTTAATATGTGAAATAGAATTTTAAACTAAATTTAGCATTAAAATAAATATTTTACCAATATTTTAAACAAAATTTTAAAATTTAAGGTTCTTAAATATGTTTAAAATTTGGAAATCCTAAGAAAATGTCTTATGTTTTATACATGAGGCTCGCCTCTGGGTCACAAATGGAGTATAACTTTATTCCATTTTTAACTTAAATGAATTATGCCTTTTAACAAAGAAATAACTTAAATGAATGGATTTTTTTAATCTTGATTGGTATAAATTGAAATAATAAATCATTTACTACTTTACTCTAACTATGTTATCGAGTCAGATCCTACAAATTTCAACATAATTGATTAGAACCACATTAAACGGCAATGAATTTTTTTGAAAAATGCAAAAATATGAAAGACTATTTAAATATCTAAATAGACAAAATTACATAAATAATTTAATAGAAAGAGTAACTTAATAATATAGTTTGGTAAATTTTCAAAAACTTATGTAGCAAAGAAATAAAATCATACGATAAACTTGATTCACTATCAAATAATTAAATATAATAAGTTGTTGTTGACAAAAGAAAAAGTATAATAAGTTGTTTTACTTTTTCGTAGTCGTTTTTAAAGTGGATTCATCATGTCTTGTATATAGTTATTGATATTTTTATACATATTATGTAAATCTCATCCTCTTCTGTTTTTGGAATTGTAAGAAGTATATTATTGAGAAGGCAGTTGCCTAATATATAGTGAAAATGGCATCTACCTGGTATCAAAATAGGATTTATGTAAACCTAAATTTTATTGGCGTAAAAATGACATAAAAAAGAAAGAAGTAAATCTAAATTTTATTTTATTTTATTTTTAATTTATAAAAAATAAAAAAATATTTTACTTTGTTTATCGTTTCTTTTTATTTTCTGTGTTTTTTCGACGATTTTCATATGACGCTTTGACCCGATTCTTCGATTGAGACGACCGCTCAAAGATCTAACTGTTATTAGTCTAACAAATTTTCAACATCCGATTACCTTCGTGAATATGGGCAACATCACTAAATTGAATCTTTCAAACTATATTACATGTAGTCTTCAAGTCTCGTATCTATTTTTATATATAGACATGATTTTCGTTAATTCATCAATGCGACAGCATCAACTCCTTTTCCCCTAAGTAGACCCATTATAAGGTAAAAAGATTTTCATAAGACATAGAATGTCATAGAAAAACTATATATTGTTCATAAATACATATAATTTTTTTTAAAATCTAAAACTTGGCCTGTTGGCGACTGTATAATTTATTCTACATGCGTACAATTTCTTTGAACCGTAGGGTATTGAATTTTCCATCAAGAATGATTTTTAAAAATATTTGTTATTTGTGCAAAAGGAAAGTAAGGAAACAAGAAAGTGGCAGAAGAGAAGTTGTCGTGTTCATGTGTTCGAACATGGGACTCAGTTGGAGTTTTGTGAAAAGGATGAAACAAATTGGATTTGACCTTTGCGACACTTACGTGTCTATTTGATCCACTTTAGTCTCTCCATTAGGTTATTCTTTTTGACCCTTCGTCCCTTGAGTCCCTTCTAACTAAGTTCTAGATTCTGTTTCAATTGAAATTAAACTATTTCTTTTAGTTATTTATAGTCTCTAAAACGCTAGAAACAACTCTGAATAGTTGGAACCGTCTCGCACGGTGCGGTGCCGTCACCATTAACCCGTATTCATTATTTGCATATATTTTTTTTGAACGTTTAAATATTATTATTTCGGATCAAGAGTTAACAAAACTACAGAGATAATATTTACGTATATATACTATAAACAAAAATACTAAAAACTGTAAAACATAAAAGCAAAATTAACAATTTGTTAATTTTCTTTTTCGTATTCAACTCAATCATTACGATTTTTGGCTATCACTCAACTATGACACACTATAAGAATTTTGCAAATATCAAAACACCATTGTATGAATACTTCAAACTCCACAACCAATAGTTGTTTCTGTATGAATTTGTCTTTCACCTAGATTTTAACAAACCAACAGAAATAACCGGCATAAACACCATAAATGATAATTTCACCGGAATCAAACTACGAAAAGACATAAAATAACTAACACAAATAAAAATGCAGAGTGGAAAATACGACTCATTTTCCACTCAATCTAATCTATCAAATTGTTATACATGATAAACATGGTGAGATTGTCGGCAAAACACATGAACAAACACGAAGTGTTGAAGAAACACGTCAAAAAAACACGAAGTGTTGAAGAGACACGTCAAAAAAACACCAACTCAACCAATTATAGTGTGAAAGAGAATATCAGTACTCAAAAGCGAGATTACAGACAGATCGCTGGTGAAACATGATCGACAAAATTGTGAAGAGGAAAAATGCAATCACCAAAAAATTGCCCACACTTGTGCCTTTCCAATTTGTCATCCCCAAATATTGATTTTTTTTATAGATAAATCATATAATATAATTAGAAAAAATACGGCTGACGCCGGCCGACGAATTTACAGAAAAAAACAAAGAAGAAAGGTTGATTTGGAATATCACTTTAGAGAAAAAAAATTAAAAGAAAAGGAAATTAGAGAAAAATTATGTTTTTGTTAATTATATTTACAAAAATATGTATCTGTTCTTGTTCGCATACATTTTTTTGGTTACAGCTTTTAAGAACAGTTTTTTCAGTCAAACAAATAATTTCACTAATAATAAATCAAGATTACAAAATGAAGCATATGCGTTAGATATTGAATATGATAATAACATGAGAATTGAATTTGATGATGCTTCCCAAAGTAAAGACTTTTTCATAAATAATAGATTACATCCGTTATTTTCTTTCTTTGTATTCAATCTTTTTCTAATATAATGCAAATTATAAGTTTAACTAGCAACTTTTGACTAAAATTTATAATTACACACATCATTATAAAACATATGTTTCCGTATATAGTTTTGTTTCTACAGTTAGATACCAGTACTTCTGTATACATGATCTTTTACACATGGTTTGACTTTTTCCTCCCTTATTTTTTGTTTCTGATCCTTCACATTCTCCATGGTGGTTTCCATAATGTTGTTTTTAAAGTAAAGTGGTCAGAATTTCAACAAATCGTTAGACCAAAACATGTGATTCACAGTTTTGTCCAATGGAAGGAAAAGTTCGATGATCATTGGGATAACACCATGAAAACCTTATGGATGAACATGCTGATGATTCTAAGTCAAAACTACCTATCATCAAGTGAAGAAAACTTCGTTGTTGGAGAGGAAAGAAAAAATCATTTTGAGAAGAAAAGAAAAAGTAACAATAGAGACGAATAGCTTCAAGAAAAATTATTGTATTCTTTGAATATGATTTGCCTCGTTTGGATACAATAGTATCATCCAAACCATCATATTATGGATGACAACCAGTACAAGCTCACGTTGTTTATGGGTACGAAGGAAATAATCTTTTTTTATCCATTAACAAACACATTTTTAAAAAACTAACAATAATTGCTCCTTTTGATCTTGAATTCGTGACCATAAAAGCACATTAATGATGCTGAAACCACTACACCATAACCAATATATGTAAAATGATTCTTCTAAACTTATTAATATATGTTGGTGTATAAAACCCTTACTTTATGAGTTTTATCTCAGGACTGGGCCTGATGACAACCATCGATGACTCCATAATGTCGCTTAGTAATCTACATCGTCTTCTTGAATCTAAGATTCTTATAACCCTATCGAACAATTCAATTCTAACCTTTTACAAAGAATTGTTGTGTTAGACACATCTTCGAACACAAACATAAAAACATTGATCATGATATTTTGAAAGAATCTATTGGTGAGGTCATGATTTGGTCAAACAATAGGCAATGAGTCGATAGAGATGCCAGACACCGCCATAAATCACAAAAATAATTAAAATAGACAAATCGCGTTTATAATCACTATTTTTTAAATTAAAAATATATTCATTTATTTTCCATAGGTCTTTAAACAACAGTGTTACATTTTTTAACTTAAAAGAAAAAAATAACCAAATGAAAACATGCATTTACTCCTTCACATGTATAAATCCCTGTCTATAATAATAATCAACGGATCCATCATCCATCCTTATAGAATTGACCCCAGGTTCAAGGAAAAAAAAAAGAAAAACAATACTGACCCAATAATGTATAAATCTGAACATAACTTTTTTCAAAACCTACAGAATTAAACCGGGTTGGATTCGCTAATTTAGGCCCAAAAAGAATATATATTTTTTAGCATCTTACAAGGTTTGGGTTTATTATTGAGCTTTTCTTCATAGCTCATGTTTTAGTAGAGATATCCATGGGCTTATTAATATGACCACTACGTCAACCACCTGACCTCCTTATCGTTCCATTAGCAAGTCCGATTAATAACGTTTTACGAGTACTAATTGACGTTGTCTCTTTATAATCGACGCCACTCATATCCACTATGGTGTTGACAAAAACAATAATTTTGTAAAATAAAATATATTTTTAAAACGGCATGAAATATTTGGACTATTGTTTAATTTAAAACCTCCAAACAACAAGTAATAGGTGGATAATTGTAACTTGGGTACTAGCCCGGCTACTATTTCGGATTGGACGGACACTATCACTCACCTCATCAACGGTAGAATCACCAAGCTAGACTTCATTTTCATTCATGTTTTTCCAAACCACCATTTATCATCTATAGAGGGGAGAAATTCAAGGAGACATATGGATTGACGCATTTCAATTCATCCGCCACATTGACAAAGCTATGAAGAACAAGATTATCTGTGTGTTATAGAAGGCCACACAAGCTCGAGAATCTTCTCTGCTAATGGTTTAGGCGAGAACGCTTTAATTCTTTAAAATTTGTTTTAGTGTCAAACATTTTACTAATCATTTCCCATTTGTATATATTTCATCCCATTTTTCAAAATTGTCTTTTTAATCTTTAATTTTTGTTTACAAATAATGTCGTTTTCTGTTTCCAATACAAATTTTTAATCTAAATCTCAATTTTATTCATATTGTTTTATCTTATTAATTGTAGTGAGAAACATTCTTAGTGTATTAAAAAGGGTAAAGATATATTTACATCGTTTTCTTAATTTGTGTAAAAATGTTAAAATGATATTCTTTGAAAAAGAGGGAGTAATATTTTTGTTGTGCAATAAATTTATCGTTAAAAAAAGTAGGTGCATTATTTCATAAGACGTATTTACATTTTATCCTTTAATTTTGTCTCTCCGATTTATGCTAGTTTGCCAAGTCTAAGTCAACTATAAAAAAAAGCTTGAATAAGAGATATTACATTTTTCAAGTAGTTATTGTCCACAAGAGGTGGATCAAGTCAATCAAATTTTAGACACACGGAATTAAAGGAAACCACTCAATCTACAATACATTGGAACCTCTTAAAAGATTGCACTCGCAATTTGTTGCAAATTGCACATTCTAGATTTTAAACTTTAGATTTGATATATAATAACAATCTTTTGATCAGTTTCTAAGTAGAATTAATATAGTTTTGAATTCAGTGAGTAAAAATACTCAATGGCAACCAAATAACAATTGGTTTAGTGGCGTATGCATGATCCTTCCAAAAAATGAGAAATAATGTGTTTTCTAGATTCATTCAAGTATTGTTTGGAAGCACTAATTACTAGTTTTGGTGTTCTCTATTAGTGTGGTATGATAAAAAAATTTCAGTCTTGATCAAGTATTTTAATCAGAGACTAGATCAACTACACGAACCAAAAAGGCCAAGTTAGGATATTTGTGAAGTTGGTATATTAATGAATATCAGGACCCAATAGGGAACAACCAGTGAATGTCGTAGACTTTGCGTTTTCAACGCATTGACTTAAATTACGACCGGCGCATTTATATCAACAGACATAAATTAGTTGACATGAATTAAGTAGTTTTAATTTCCGCTTTGACTTGCTTTATCTTTAGTTTCATTTTGACTTACGTTAGCTTTATTTGATTGGTGTCTAGTGTTTGTGTTTACAAACTCATCAACCTATCATAAGATGATAAGATTGGTTTTTCACATGCAGGTTCGATTTTTAACCCTTATTTTAACAAGATGGTGAAGATTTTATTGGCGGTTAGAAAGAAGACAATTAGAAAAAAGTGTTTCAACATAGTAAAAAATAACGGTATGAGAAAAGACAGTTAAAAGAAAATTGATAGATAAAAAATGGTTATGATTTTTAAGGAGTAAGAATATTGATTTTTTTTACTTCGAATTACTTTATTAAGTAGCCAAAACGTAATCATTTTTTACATACGAAACAAAATTAAAAAGCTTGGACAAGAATTATACAAAACCTAGAATTCACTTGAATAGAAACATTTCCTAACTAATTGATGAGCACATGAGTAAGAATATTGATTACTAATAAAATACTATAGTAAATTTATATAAATCTAAAAGATATTTTAATATATTGAAATTAAAAATTAGAAAAATATAACCAGTCGTTTCATAAACAAGCGGTTGTATCCACATATTTTTTCATGTCGTTCTTAACCATCTCGTTTCAACTTCTAACCACTTATTTAAACTATACCCGTATTATGTGATTCCATCATGTGTTTCAAACAAAATTACAGCATATGTTATTTATTTGCAAGATATGTTAGTTCTTTTTCTTTATATAAAAAATATATGTGTTCGAAAAAAAGAAAAGATATGTTACATTATGGATTGGTTGGTTCTGAAGCTCGCATGATGAATTGGTGTGGGAAGTCAATTTTTGTGAGATTTTGTGTGGATCATAGATCTACGTGCCATGCTATGATTGAGGGATACTTAAATAGTTGAAAGTTATCCTTAAAATTTAGTATTAAGTGTTAAAAGATATAATGGAAAATTTTATAAAAAAAATAGATATAGTTGAAAATTTAAAAACAGTAGTATGTAATAATGTTATATATACACATATATATATATATGTATATATGATTTTTCGTCAATATTTCTGTAAGAAATAGATAATTAGAAACATATGAATCGGTCTTGCCCGATTGGATCTTATGAGAGCCTTTTCTGATTGATCCATTTCTTGAATCTATCAAACATCTATTATAATATTTCACATGACCTGATCAATTTTTTTATGCGGTTAGTATGGGATGGTAATTCTATTCTGGCGAAAGAGTTTCAGCTCATTTCATAAAAAAATGTAGTACTAGCTAGTTTTATCATTGCAAATCGGTAGAACGATGATGCTTCGTTCACACTTGGAAGAGACTTTTCTGAAAAAAGAAGAAAAAATAGATAAACTTTCACATCGCTTCATCAATTCCATGACTCAAAATTCATGAATCTATTTTTATTTTTGTTATATGAAAGTAACGAGCCTTGAAAGTTTCTAAATGAGTATAACTCTAATTTAAAGACCCACGTGTACACATGAAAATATAATGTATTCATACAAACTTACAAAGGATGTGAAAATCAATAATGTAAACCATATTGGTGGCCCCTTATCGATTCTAGGGTTTTGCTTTATGCTTCAAAATAAATAAAGTTTGAATCGTGATAATTGGCAACATGTTCATGTGCCAACTAGTCCACAGCACAACATTAAAGGAGGAAAAATGATACACACGCTTAACTATACAATTTTTTTTGTCCGTTTCTTAGGTTAAGAGGAAATTTTGACCAAAATCCATACATTTTGGTTTATTAATATTCCCCTTCCAACGCCAAATTCAAACCACTCTTTATATATATATTAAATTAGCTAGTAGATGTGTCTACAAAACCAATGAGGGGAACACATTACTGGTGAGAGCAAGGACGAGCTTCACTTGGATTTTTAGCTCTAATTTTGTCATTTATATAACAAAGATGAAAGAATGTCATACCTATTAGCTGTGATGATGAATAAGTGGTAAAGTTAAGTTATTAAACATGTTGTTATGGACCCTAAGCTATGGTATAAATAAACCATTAAAATCATAATACAGATAAGATTACACAAGTACAGACAAAAGCTGGATTACGAAAGTCAAACCCTCCTCTGAGCTTTCGCTGTCTCCGTTTCCAAAAATTTAGTTTTGCTCATTATTTCTAAAAGAAAGTGAACATGTTCTAATGTGTTAATTCTTTTTAATTAGCTAATACATATCTACATTATACTCTCTTTTTGTTTTTAATCTGAACATGTTCAAATGTTCTGGCTAAAAAAATGTAGTGGTTATATCTGACTTTACCGCCATTTAAATTCAAATCATACAATTTACCCCCAAAAAACAAAATAAAAAATAATACAATTTTTCTTTTTTTTTAGCACAAATCATACTAATGTCGGTCACATTATATATTTATATCCAGCGACATTTCGACATGCATGATTGCATATTTTCTTGTGCTAACTTTATGTGTGTGTATTTTATCAAAAAAAAAAACTTTATGTGTGTATTCAGTAAATGGTTTTTGTTGTTTAGTGCGAGATGCATCCGAATCTTTTCGTTTATTCTGAAATTTTGAGAGCCTTGCTGAGATAAAAGCTTTCTTTTGTTCTCCTATTTAAACGATATGTTTTTGTGTAATCTCCATAGATATTTTGATAGTTATGCATTTTTACGTATGAACGAAAAATCATTTGAACAATTGACAAGTAGCAAATTATAGTTAGCTCAATTATGTTAATGAAAATTTTAGCTTGAATATAACATTTTCTTTACCTATTTGGCATCGTACGTCTCCTAAATTTGATAAACATTAACAAATACTATATGGAATATGCCTTCTATTAGGCCTTTAAGTGCTTTAAGTGCCAGAATATAAGGCTGAACCACCTGTTTATAAGGCCTTCAACACCGATTAAAAACAAGATTACATCAAATCTTATTTAGCATAGACTCGGCTATGATGCTGAATTTTTGAATTTATATGTGTATGTTGTGAATATTATACCTTTTTAAACGTAGATTTACTTGTCAATTGGTAAAATCATTAGTTGCCGTCATTATTCAGATAATGAGATGGCATTGAATATTGGAACTAATCAAAGAGAGCCAAAATTCCTAAAATCATTTACAATATGTTTTCTTCCTAAAACCATAGTTAACATAGTTTTTCTCTCCTTAAAGTCACAACTATAGTTAACTAAAAATATACAATTAACATATTTACAACAACAATCCACATAAACTTCTACAACAATCAATCTCTAAATACTGGTAGAGGGAAAAATGTTACTAAGAGTTAGGTACATTGCATTGTTATCAAAGCAATTTCAAATTTAATTTCGGAGAGATCACGATTAGTTTTCTTTG
The DNA here is from genome assembly GCA_963922655.1 of Cardamine chenopodiifolia. Classification (NCBI taxonomy): domain Eukaryota; kingdom Viridiplantae; phylum Streptophyta; class Magnoliopsida; order Brassicales; family Brassicaceae; genus Cardamine; species Cardamine chenopodiifolia. The sequence goes on from OZ000486.1 coordinate 1,010,100, forward strand.
TAATTCCATAATGCTTTGTTTTACTACGAAACCAAGTGATATATAAAACAAACAAACAAAATGAGACAGGGGTATTATAGTCAATTTACGAAAGTTTTAAGAATTTGAGAATAAACTTTTGTCCTAAGAGCCGCCTTCCATTTATAAACAAGTGTCAAAGTTTCAAACATATTAAAATACAATTAATTTTTCTTTTTATTTCTAATTAATATATTTTATTAATCAATATATTAAAATTAGTTATGGATTTTGAATTTTTTGGTTATTTAAAATTCTGTTCAATTGAACCGAATAAAAATTTGACTCGATTTGGTTATAAACTTTTTCGTTTCGGTTTTATGTTTAAAATTTAATTCTGAATTGAACTGAAATTTTTTTCCCGTTTAATTCTGTTAAATTAAATTAAATTACAAACCCAATAAAAATTGACAAATCAATTAACAAAATTTTAACTAAAACTACAAATCCAAACCCATAAAAAACAAGGGATTTCGACAGTGTGACAGAGATGGAGACAAATACAGCAACATTGATGGCGAGAATGATGTATGGACACTTGATCCCACCTTCCGACGAACTTTGTTACCCGTTAGCCGCAATCTAAATCAACCACAAGACATAATACATTAATACATCCCATCTGATTTGATATATGGGTTAATTGAGGATTATTTTTTTCATTTTCGATGAAATTCGGTCAGATCTGCAGACTTGCTAGTGAGTCCAGCCGAAAGTTTGATGATGAGAACGCCGGTAAATGAATCCAGTGAATCGAGCCGAAAAGAAACGATGTTATGATGAAAAAGAAAAAAAAGAAAAGAATGGAAGTGGAGAAGAAGAAGATAAGAGAAGAAGGAAGAAGAAGGAGAAGAAGATTTGTGAGAGAGGAGAAGAGATTAGAAAGTAGAAAGAAAAGGAGATGAAATGATGTTTAGATAACTAGGAACTTTTTATATGGTGTTTCCTTAACCAAAAAATCTATTAGTTTTGATGTGTCAAACCGAAAAAAATGATACCGAAATCAAAATAACTCTAAACTGAATTAAAATTGAAAACCAAAATTGTCTGTTTAATCGGTTTATGCCGATAGCCCAAAACTAATTAAAACAGTAGGGATAAAACTGAAAAATTTATTAAACATTTGCATTAAAATTCTAAAAAATTATTTAATTTAAAACAAAAAATTAATGTTAAAACGACACTTATTTATAAGTAGACTTATTTATAAATGGAAAGTCTGTGAAAACTTATAATCTCTCCATTTTATGAAGAGTATTGTGTTAGAACTCTATATTTATTTCATAAGAATGTTATTTTGTTTTTTGAATGCATATTTTAAAACTAAATTTTAGTTTTATTCCTATTATTTTAATTTATTAATTAGAGAAATAACTGATTTAGTATATTAATAGAAAGATATACTAGAAGTTTATATATCTTTCTTAATTTATATATTTTACTTATATATCGTCTCAACTTGACTTGTTCTCTTTCACTTTCTGTAAAAAAACAATATTTTCTTATTTTTAGCATGAAAACAGTTTAGAAAATAGCATAATACATCAAAAAAGTAATACTTTTTGTTTATCATGCGTGTGACTATTTAAAAAATAATGCAAATTGCAATGTGACAAATCGACACAAACAAACATATGCTACATTAGTAAACATTTTGGTTGAGGGATATTTTCATAGATCGATGTTGGACAAAAATAAAACTTTATGCGAACATGATTTTTCAAGTTCTTGTTTTTATAACTATTGTCAGATTCTTTCTAATCTAGTGATATTTCATTTAAAATATTTGTATAGAAAAATATGTATCTAACAAATCAAAAAAGTTTACATCATACATTTTTGTTTGTTTGTTTTTGCCTTGTAAAACTTATTATCATGGAAACGGTATCATTGTTTACAACAGTTGCTATAATAGATGGACAGAAATTATACATACAAGCACCATTGATTATCAAAGATTGATAGCAGTCCTAGTTAATATATCAGCACAAAGATTGTAGTTTTTTTATGGATAGGTGAAACTTGATTGCTTCAAACATCTTGCTCCATTGGTGAATGGTGTCTAGGTAGTGTTGTAGCCGTAGTTATATATATATATATATATCTAGCTATTTTATTTGTCATTTTTTTTCTAGAGTTTCTTAAACTTTTTTTATATAATTATTGATATTTTTAGTTAGGAATATTCAAAGTTAGAAGTGTTTTCTTATGTAACATAAAGGACATTACATATAGAAATAAAAAGAAATCTAAAAATAAATATAAGAAGTCAACAAATAAATTAAACTAAAACAGAAGGATCGTATTTAACAAAAAAGGGAAATATTAAGCCAAATTAGAAATTTAGAAAATGATGACACCCTCGGAGTAATGTTTCGTTTAGTTAGAGTTTATGTTTATGTATACATTTGTTAAAAGCCAGGCTGTAGTTGATGACATAGAAATAACATTCCAGAGGAAACGTATACTGTTGTTTTCAAAATTTAATATTCCTCATTAATAAGAAGTAAACAATAAACAATTCACTGGACAAGATGAATTTTATTTAATTTTCTAACTCTTCAGCCAATTTGTAAAAGAACTTCATATATATATATATACACACATATAAATATATATATATTTAAAAACTAGAAAATGCATAATAACTTAAAAATATCTGTACTAAAAGTTTATACACATTTAAAGCAAACCTTTTTGCAATACATGTATTTGTTGGTAACAGTTTACAGATTTGAAAAAGCCTTTATCAATTTTTTTTTTACAGATTTGAAATTGAATGATAACATTTCAGTATCACGAAAACAATAAATTAACACAAACGGTAGGATATATAAAATATTACATATTGTCAAAAGGAATATAAATTATTCCCTAAAGAAAAACATCATATAGTTGGAAAAAAAACATATATGCACATATTCCTACAAAAAAAATTCTACATTTTGACCCAAAAAGCCATATATCTATATAAAACAAAAAAACATAAATCATCAGTAATAGTATAATTGAATAAAATAAATATATTTATTTATTTTATGTGCCTGCTATATATAGGAGTTGGGAGGAAGAGATTATTTGTCGTGTGGGTTGTAGAAAAAAATATACAAAGAAGCAAAAGAAAAAAAAAAACTGTCGGTGAATTCCCAAACTTTGTCTTCTTTATTCTCCTTACGTCTTTAAAATCCTCCCCCCCCCCTCATATAACCGTTTCGCCGTTAATCTCTTTATTTTTCAGTCGCCGTCAAAATAAAAAGAAGATCGATTCGATGATTTTGTGATTTTGTTATTTTTAAAGGCGGTTATGGAAACGGGAACGGCGGTAACGGCGACGGTTACAGCAACGGCGATGGGGATAGGGACGAGGAAGAGAGATCTGAAACCTTATAAAGGAATAAGGATGAGAAAATGGGGAAAATGGGTGGCGGAGATTAGAGAACCGAACAAGCGATCAAGGATCTGGCTCGGTTCTTATTCAACGCCTGAAGCGGCGGCGAGAGCTTACGACACTGCTGTATTTTACCTCCGTGGTCCTTCTGCTCGGCTTAATTTCCCGGAGCTTTTGGCTGGACTTATGGTTTCTGGTGGAGGAAGAGGTGGTGGAGATATGTCGGCGGCGTGTATAAGGAGAAAAGCGGCGGAGGTTGGTGCTCAGGTTGATGCGCTTGGAGCGACGGTGGCGGTAAAAACCGAGGATGAGAATTGCAGTAACGGAATTAAGAATGGTAACGGGTCACTGGAACGGGTTGATTTGAATAAATTACCCGACCCGGAAACATCGGATGACGAAGATGAGTTGGTGAAGAAGAGATGGAAAATAAAAATAAAGTAGTTGTAGAGAAAGGAGAATGATTTTTTTCTTTATGAAGCGCCGTCGTCGCTAACTTACGCTTCCATTTTATCCGTAATGTTAAACATGCGCATCTATCTTTTTTTGATAAAAAAAAAATTAATACTCTAATGTCAATAATACTAGGCCTCTTAAGCCATATCCGGATCCAGATTCAGCTTCGTATCTGAAAAAAATATAACTGGGGAAACGGACTTGGATACAAAAAAATATCAAAATAAATATTAAGATTCGATCCAAATTTTTAATTTTTTTTGTAAGAATGTGGAATTAGAAAACGGATCCAATTTCTTACATCACTTTTTATAGTTTTTTAATTTAATTTTGACCGGACCCAAATCCGTATACCCTTAAAAATCCCATATATTCGGACCTGCCCCTAATTAGTACAGTACAAATTGGACGAATAACGACGTATTATTTGAATTTATGTCCTAATTACGATTCATAACTCAAATGTATGTCCCATTAACGACGCGTTATTAGAATTTATTAAGTCCTAACAAATTTTATGATAACGAAGAAAGGGTTTAATTTGCTTAAAGAGACTGTCATTAGTATTTCCAACGTTTCAATTTCGTACAATCATTTTAGACTAATATTTTGATTCAAAACAAATTGAATGTTTATGATATTAGTGGAAATTAATTTTAACTGAAAAATATTTTACCAATACTTAAAATTAATAAAATCTATATAAACTAGAGCATATACATTTTTTTGAAAATGTTAACTATGTTATAACAAAAAAATTCAACTTGTTTCTAAAACGTTTGTGAACAACACTTATTTTGAAGCAATGAGAGAATCATAAAATACTGTATATATTTTGTGTTCTTTAAAAATATTTAAGTGTATAGTTTGAAATATCGAGCAAGTCTACAACATTATTGAATCTACTTTATCAGAAAGCTGAATATGCAAAACTATTTCAATCCAGAAAAATAATCCAGAAGAGTTGATGCAAATATCATTTGTGGAGGTTGCTGTTCTAACAACTAAAGCTCTAAAATTATCGTAACCACTAAAAGTGATTTGATTGTTTTTTCTTCCAGATTTTAAAATGTGGGGACAAATTATACAGATATAGATTTTTTTTTCTCTCATTTATTTTTTGGCAGAACTGGTCGGCAAGATTCCTCGGTGAAAGTGATACTTGTTTCATGTAGCTATCGGCAAAAAAAAAAAAAAAATGCTTAAACGTGAAAAGTGAGGTACCGTTGATATAACGAGTGAAGTGTGAATTTAAAGATTGACACAAAACTTGTGACCACAAAAGACAAAAAACACACAAAGATTGGAGTCATTCGACACGAGACAAAAACCTTTCGTAGACATGTTCTGTGTGATCCCACAAGTTTGTACATAAATAAAAGAAAGAGTTAGAAAATTAATAACTGAAAGTGAAATTTCGGGGTTATGAGTTATTATTCATGACTCCAAAATCCAAACAGACAAGTTTCGTATGCCTCATGATGACTGATGAGCCTTTGAAAGTTGCGATTACTATCTTTCTCATTTTTTTATATCAATTGAAGCGACTCCAAAAACAATGATTTTTTTTCCTCACCTTTTTTTTTGTTAGATAGAACAAATTTCTCCAAATTTGGCAAAAAAATGTAATGCAAAACCGCAAATAAATACAAACAATGATTTTTTTCTCGTCTTTTTTTGGTTAGATAGCAAAATTTTCTCCAACACTAGCAAAAATGTAACTTAAAACCGTAAATAAATAGTGTGTTTTTACATGTTTAAACAAATAAAATGATATTATGTAAAATCGTAAGTTACCAGATAAAATATAATATTTATTAAAATCTTGTATGAAATCCATGTTATTAAAAAAATCAGGCGCTAAATAAACTAACTTATTTTGCGATTTTACCATATATTTTTTAGAAATAAAATGAAAATTGACTATCTAGTGCATATATGTGAAGAGATTTCTAAACCAAGAATAGATACAAGCTCAAATGAGCATTATTATGATAGCAAATCAAAGATAAAAAAGATAGCTGATTGAGATTTATTATGCAAGAAAGAAAGAAAATGGAAAGATTAAATTTAAAACACTAAGAATTATATATTGTTTGATTGATATTTCATAAAAAATGGAGAAGGGAGTCGCACAATCGTCTAGCTCCAAAAATGCATCACTTCTTCTCATTACACACATATATATATATCGATGAATCTATTTTGTTGAAAACCCTAAACACATGGACTATGGACTTATATCAGACTTCTCAATATTGGTTTGAGCTTGTTTGTGGATCTTCTAATAATATGTACCATTCTTCTTCATCGTAAAAATTTAAGCGAAGACAAAGAACCACCAATTGCAAAAGGCATAACAATAGCTTAGCAACGTCTTCGATCTAGGTTGGTTTTTTCTTAGGAACAACTTGAGATGGCTGTCTTCGAATCTCTAAAAACTTCTCCATTGTTCCCCATTGAGTAACTTTGGCACTGCATTGGACGTCATAAGAGTGTGAGATTGTGGGTGCTCTTTAACTTAGTGGCTAGAAAAATGACATGAGACCATCACAAGATGTGGACACAGGAAAAATGTAGAAACATTTGTCCTCAAACTAAGGTATCAACCGTAATTTTAACACAAACATTTTATTACAAAATAATGAAACTAGAATGAATTATTGTTGTGCTATATGTGGTGATAAATCTAGCATAATAGTCAACTAAATCACACTGAAAACCATAACAAAGGCTTCATGATTTCAGTCCAATGCTATCACAGATCCATTGAGTAAGAACCGGACTAGTGAATGCCAATGACAAACAATATGATGATCATTATGAGAAAAACATTCAGATAGATACAGAGAGGCTGGCGTGGAGCTCTAACTTCTTTCACTGCTACTAACAAAGCAAGAACTTTCACTGCTTATGAACAAAGCAAAAAATGTGCAATAAGATTTTCAGGTGTGTTAAAAGCTAAGAAGCTTTTGGTTGTGACCATACTCTAAAAATGTGTATCTAGTAGCTTTCTTGTTAGACTTCTCTTCTACATTTTTTAAGAGAATAGATGAAATGCAAAACATCCAATTATTCAAAACAAGGAACCCAGAGGCAAGCAGAAAGCATCCTCATGAGTCAGTCTTATAATAGAGACATAAATTGTTCGAAAAGACGTATAACCTGAGCGAAGAAGTGCATCATACTAAGCAATTTCCGATCCCCATTTAGCACAGGAAAGCCTGTGATTATATCCTCCAGGAAGGCTTTCAGAGCTGTCGAAAAGCAGCGTCCTTAGAGAGGTAACAAGCACACAGAATGAGGAACACATTCCTTAAAACTGTTATGATCCCACAGTATAAACTCCCACTTCTAGTTCTGCAGTTAACAATCACAAAACCTCAAACTAATTCCGAGAAATCTACAACTGGAATTCTTAATTCAAGGGTCATTAGCAGGCAACAGATTTAGTAGATTTAACAAATTTTAGAAACACAAACCAGATATTTTATCGCATTGCCAGATTTTGGATTATAACTCACTCTCACAGTCGGAATCAAGAATGAATACAGCTAGACACTCACAATTCAGCAATCAGCAAAGCTAGACACTCACAATTCAACAATACAGGAGCTTATCAAAGATGGGTTTGTCATAAACCGGTCATCATTCAGAGACAGCGCAAGACAATCCTTGAAACTGTGTATGATCCCACATTGAAGAAATGAAGAACTAAGTAAGATGGCTTATAAGTCCAAAATGCGTAGAACTCACTCATCCTCAAAATCCATCATATTAGTCCTTCTTGTCCTGCAGTTAAAACAATCACCAGCGCTCAAACTAATTCTCTACAGAACTTACAAAAACATTCTTCAAGGATCAAGTTTGAAGAGTCAGCAGCCTGAAAATTCACAAATTTTACAAATTTACAAACCAAAACAGCAAATACTATAACTGCTATAGTGTCAACTATCATCAAAATTTAACATTTTTGGATTGTAACTCCCACACTCTGAATCATTGAGTAAAAATAAAAAAAGCAAGAATGAACACAAAAACAACACAAGCAATAAATTCCCAATCGGTGAAGCTACATCCGAATTCGAACTTAAGCAGACACAGTCACGTCGTGTCGGACCTTACCGAAGATGAATTTCGTCATAAACCGGCGACGGTGGCGGCGGAGAAAGCAAAAGCGATGATCACGGGAATAGGTCTCAACGGTCACGAGATGATCACGTGAGATATGGTGGACCCTACTTGAAAAAAAATCAAACGGCTGAGAATAAAAAACAGACTATTTCTTTGATATTTATCTTGAACCGTAAAAAATAAAAACTAGGGTTTTCGATATTTCACTAGTTGTGCAGAGAGACTTGAACAAGTATATAAACTCAACTTTTCTCAATCACTATCCGCTGCGGTCTCGCCGTGCTACCCACAACAATCTCCGACTTCGTCTTCCTCATCGTAGTCGTCCCTAGTTTATTTTTAAAAAACACAAAATAACCCTTAAAAATCCTTCCTTTCGATTTGGTCTTCAGCAAAAATGGCGCAGGTTCAAGCTCCTTCTACACATTCTCCTCCTCCTCCTCCGGTTACTGTTAACGAAGGATCGGTGGCTTCTTCGGTTGGAAGCATCGGCGGTGAAGGAGTGAATCACGGTGCTCTTTCTTCGCTTTATGTGGGAGATCTGGATTTCAATGTTACCGATTCACAGCTCTATGATTATTTCACCGAGGTGTGCCAAGTCGTATCTGTTCGTGTTTGCCGTGATGCTGCTACCAATACTTCTCTTGGTTATGGTTATGTCAACTACAGCAACAGCGAAGATGGTTTTGTGCCCTAAATTTTCAATCTTTCATAACATTTCAACATTATCTGATAAAGATCTGATTTTTCTATTTATTGATTAATCTGAGTCATGGGTATTGCGGCGATGAGCTGTTTGATTGATTGTAAAGTTTGTCTTTGATTTGTTTATAGCTATCAATTTCACGATTTTGAATGCTTTTGTTAGTTCAATGTTAAATGTGTCTCTGAGTCTAATTAGGGATTTTGGTGTTGAGTGAGACCCTTTTTGTATGACAGCGGAAGAGGCAATGCGTAGGCTTAACTACACTCATATTAATGGGAAGATGATTCGGATTACTTACTCTGCTCGTGACTCTTCTGCTCGTAGAAGTGGGATTGGGAATTTATTTATTAAGGTATTTGCTTTTTGTGAATTATTCTTTAGCAGCTTCTCTTTATGTTTGTGATGCTTAATTCTTGTCTATGTGAAGAATTTGGACAAGTCAGTTGACAACAAAACTCTGCACGAGACGTTTTCCGAGTGTGGAACTATTGTGTCTTGTAAGGTTGCTACTGATCACATGGGTCAGTCCAAAGGATATGGGTTTGTGCAGTTTGATACTGAAGATTCAGCTAAAGTTGCTATTGAGAAGATGAATGGCAAAGTGTTGAATGACAAACAGATTTTCGTTGGACCTTTTCTCCGCAAGGAGGAAAGAGAGTCTGCTGCTGATAAGATGAAGTTTACCAATGTTTATGTGAAGAATCTGTCTGAAACGACTACGGATGATGAGTTGAAGACTACTTTTGGTCAGTATGGTAATATATCGAGTGCTGTGGTTATGAGGGATGGAGATGGGAAATCCAGGTGTTTTGGATTTGTCAACTTTGAGAATCCTGAAGATGCAGCTGGTGCTGTTGATGCTCTCAACGGGAAGAAGTTTGATGACAAGGAGTGGTATGTCGGTAAAGCTCAGAAGAAATCTGAGAGGGAACTTGAGTTGAGCCGAAGATATGAACAAGGCTCAAGGGATACAGGAAACAAATTTGATGGGTTGAATTTATATGTTAAAAACCTTGATGATACTGTCACGGATGAGAAGTTGCGTGAGTTGTTTGCCGAGTTTGGTACTATTACTTCTTGTAAGGTCAGTATTGTTGTTTAGCGCATACATAATAAACCAAGTGAGAACTAATTTTCGTCTCTTGATTGATTGAAATCTTTTACCTTTTTCAACAAACAGGTTATGCGGGACCCTAGTGGTACTAGCAAAGGATCAGGATTTGTTGCTTTCTCAGCTGCCAGCGAAGCTTCTAGAGTGGTAATCTAAATCATCTTGTGGCAAGTCAATACTTAATTTTATTTTGAGCCTCTATTCCCTTTCTTGATACATTTTCTTTTGGGGTCGTCTGCAGCTGAATGAAATGAACGGTAAAATGGTTGGTGGCAAACCGTTGTATGTTGCTCTTGCACAGAGAAAAGAAGAAAGAAGGGCTAAGCTGCAGGTAGTACTTCCTACCATCAGTATAAACCTACACGAAGTCACTTTGCTTTATCTCAAATCCTTATTGGGTTTTTTTTCAGGCACAATTTTCTCAAATGAGACCTGCTTTTATCCCCGGCGTGGGTCCTCGGATGCCAATATTTCCAGGTGGTGCTCCAGGTCTTGGACAACAGATTTTTTACGGTCAAGGACCTCCACCAATCATCTCTCACCAGGTACTACTTTTCATCTAAGCTGATGATAGACTTAATCTGTTGCATGGAAGGCCTATCTGATTTTACTTAAATCTGTGATAGCCTGGATTTGGATATCAGCCTCAGCTGGTTCCTGGAATGAGGCCAAACTTTTTCAGCCCAATGATGCAGCCTGGTCAACAAGGTCCAAGACCAGGTGGCAGACGGTCAGGTGATGGACCCATGCTCCATCAGCCTCAGCAGCCAATGCCTTATATGCAGGCACAGGTTAGTTAGTGCTTTGTTTTAAATCCTGAGTCACGATGTGTCTATAAGCCCTTTGTTCCCTTTCTTGCCTCTAGATGATGCCAAGAGGACGCGGGTACCGTTACCCTCCTGGTGGTAGAAACATGCCTGACGGTCCAGTGCCAGGAGGAATGCTTCCAGTTGCTTATGACATAAATGGAATGCCTTTTGCTCAGCCTCTGTCCGCTGGTCAATTGGCTACTTCCCTTGCTCATGCTTCACCTGCTCAACAGAGAACAGTAAGCCTCTCTCAACAAATTTCTCGTTGCAGTTTTAGTAGGAGAAGATGATCACTTAACGTTATCTGTGTTTGTTTTGGGGTTTGTGTAGCTTCTTGGTGAGAGTCTGTACCCATTAGTGGACCAGATAGAGCACGAGAATGCTGCGAAAGTAACTGGTATGCTTCTGGAAATGGATCAGACTGAAGTTTTGCATCTGCTCGAGTCACCGGAGGCGTTAAATGCTAAAGTATTAGAGGCGTTGGATGTGTTGAAAAACGTGAATCAGGCATCATCAACGCAACAGGTGAGTGATGGCAACAAAAGTGGAACCCCAAGTGATCTCTTGGCTTCACTTTCCATTAGTGATCACTTATGAGAAGCTATTGTTTCCAGTTTTTACTTTGACTCTCTCTTCTTCTCTCTTCTCTGATTGACGAATTTTTGACGGGAATCTTATTTTTCCTTTTTAGACTTTGGCTTTGATATGTTTGTTTCTGTTTTGACATCTTAATTTTTGGTTTGACTTAAAAGTATGTTTATTTTTTTGGTTGGATCACATTTTACTATTGCAACTTTGATATTCGTGAAAGTCTTTTATGATTGTGCTTTTGATTATCTTTTTGTTGCTAATTAATAACATAAGAGAGTAAGTTGCAAAGACGCAAGTCTGAACATCATCGTAACAAATTAACAACATAAGCGAGAGTAATGAAAGTGGACCCGTATTTGTTAATTTGATAATTACTACAACATTTCTGATTAAGATAAAGTTCCTTGATAACCCTTGGATTTGGTTTAAATTTACGTCTTTTGCCAATTATTAATTCTTTCAAATCTAATTAAAGAGTGATTATATTGGCTCACGATTTACAAAAGCTTATGGAGCCCCAATCTCAACAATATTTTGTGACATCTAAATTTTGTTTTTGTAACCTTTCCTTGGGCATCAAAACTTTGGCCCACAAAATTTATCTTCTATCAATTTGATTAGAACTCGGTCTTGACATGTTGACTTTCTTATAATGTTTAGAGAGGGGTTTTTGTTACAAAATGCACATTATTTTGAAATGATTAAATTTTTTTTTCTTATATGAAAGCATAGCATACGGAATTTGCATATTATTAATTGACATTTTAAAATCTAAATAAATATTGAATAATGATTACATTCAAACTATATATAATTTACCAAAAGGACGTGCAAATAGGCAAATGTATGGCTTGCGTGAAGCTTCGATATCCATATCAAATTTATTTTGTATTATCTAAATGGATATTATTGTTAATGATATGTATTGAATCTAATCATATTATTTGTGATTATACGAGGTCCAACCAATCAATTTTTTTAGCTAGGTTTTCTATATCAACAACAATAATTGAGATTAGACTCACGAGTCCAATTAATTTGACGTTGAACAGGGGTTACACACACATACACACACACACATATATATCTATATATATATATATATATTATGAGAAACCTTTGGGTCCTAACTATGAAACAGTTGGGAGAAATATGTTGTTAACTTCATTGGCTTAATCGCTATTACAAAATCGCATACCTTCGAATAGGGATATTAATAAGTGTGACCTGTGGTGGAGACAAGATATTTAGTCATCAGCGTAAAAAAGTAACAAAAATTCTACATTAGAAGGAAAAAAAATTCATTACAAATGATTATTTTAAAAATGTATCCTACGCTAATTCTTGTCTAAATTTTTTTTATCAGTATTTAATACGTGTTTTTCAATAAAACAAAATCGCTAAAACAAGCATCACCAATATGATTATGCAAAATACTTATTCAAAATCGTCTTCAAAATACTTATTACAGAAAATCATTTTTAACTGTTGCAGTCGCATCATGTAGAATTAAAGTTACCTTAAATAAATATAACATGGATCACGTTGTTCTGATCAATTCTTGGTTTGGATGGTGTCTAAGAACTGATTTGTGGTATGCTTTTTTTTTTTTTGTAAAAAAGAGAATGATTTTTTAATCTATTGAAGTTGAAATTGAATAGTGAAATTTTTTGTGTAAAATTTAATTAATGTAACAGTGTAAAAAGGATATAAATTTTTACCTAGAAAGTAGAGGTGTGAGAAGGTAAAGTAACGATACAATAGTAGCTAGGATTAATTAGGTTTTGTGTTAAAATTTAGTTATTAAGTTTAATTCAATTTTTTTGTTATCGGTTAAGTTTAATTCATGGGCTTATTTTTTTTTCTTGAAAACACTAAATTTGACTACAATATTAGATATATTTATTGGTGTATAAACCTACACTTAAATATTTTGTGGGGGTCAATAATCTTTTATCAAGGGTATCAATTTAAATAATAACAAAACATAACAATAATTGACACCCCTTGTGTCTTAATACTTATTTCTTTCGTTTTAATCGATAGACGTGCACATCAGATTATGTCCGATTATCCTTATCGCTTTGTAATCGTTTAATCATAGACTGAAGTAGTTGGTGCACAAAAAAGAATTACATGAATTCTCAATGATTTTTTACCTTTTTGTGTGTGTGTTTTTTTAAATCTTTTGCTTTTATACATCAATATATAAATATCCAATTTTGATTGTTTTGATATAGTTTCTACTTATATCTACTTTGATTTTGTTCATAATATTCATTGCCTACTTTCAAGTTTTTAACCGAAAGTTAAAGTAGAGAAATTGTAAGAGAATTTGGTAAAAGTTTAATTAAAAGTTAAAGTAGATTGAAGTGACACTAATTTGCGACTGATGAGTGATGGCCTCTTCAAGATCGAAAGCGAGTTATAGAGTAATGTTATTCATATACAAAGACTGCTCACCCAAAAATTAGTTTCGTAATTACATCTTTAATTGGGCTCATAATTTGAAGTCCTTTCTAAACAACGAAGGCATAAGCTTGTTAGTGAAGTGATTAGCAATTAGTGATGTGCTTAGGGGTAATGAGGCCCTATGCAAATTTTTAAAAATTTAAATTTTTTTTTATGTAAGAAATGATATAATAAGACTGACTGAAACAAAAATCTTAAAAAGAGAGATGGGTATCAAACATATTATATGAAAGAAATTAATTGTCAACTTTTATCAATAACTATGATATTTTTTTTTGTTTGACAAAAAAAAACTATGATATTTTTAAAGTGTTTGGGGTCCTAAATATGATAATTAGAGTGAAGGCCGTAGGCCAATATTTTATTTTTATGAGGGTGGGCACGGCTCAATAGCAAATAATAAGTTTTTAGGGCTAATTAAGGGAACGTTGGTTAAGGCTCCTTCAATAACACGAAAAATTTGCTACATAAACTGATTTTCTAAAACAGTACTCTTGGCCAAAATATAAAAGGAAGAAAACAAGAAAATCTCCCTCCTCCAAAAGGAATCATTCAATGTACATACTGAAGTGGACAATATATATATAATGGAGAAATAAATCATTGTTGTTGAAACTGTTTACATTTTAATTTTATGTTTTTGACATCATTTGACAAACCTCAACCTACAACCAAATTCTTACTATGTAGTAAAACACAATTTTCTTGAGTCGAAATCCGATCGAAAGATTGTAGAGACAGATTGTTAACCATTTGATTAAAGACTCAAGTTATGTAAAATGAGAAGAACAATAATCACAATAGTCTTATGACCCAATCATGTTTAAACAATCAATTGGGCAAGTTTAATTACTGAATAAGACACAAATAATTTACTTTTACAGATTTAGCTTTTATGATCCAACAAATTATAGTCAGTTCATATTTAGAAATTACCAAATTTGAACTCTAGAATAGTGGGATGACACTTAGAAGTGACAAAATGGACATAAACCCACATATTTTGTTCAATTTGATCTCTCATGGAGCGGATATGGACATAAAATTTTATAACAAATTTAGCAAGATAAAAAAATTTGTCTATCGCAAATCGGTCCAAATGAACGCGGATTAGCCTATTTGACAATTTTAGAGGACACCTATTGTTTTATTGTTGGATTAACAAAATAAAAAAAACCTAGTTATTTTATTAATTGAAAGTCAATTTCATTCTTAAAACATAAACCAACCTCTTCACTTGGAGATAGCAAGATAAACAACAAAATCACTTTCTTAAAAGTTGCTTGATTGCACACTTAACTCAGTTAATTATTCATGAAGCATAAAAAGCTTAATCACTCTTTATATATAAAAACAAAATAACTAATATAATAATCAGCTTAATAAAATTTTAAATATTAGAATTCCGAGGTCCATGAAATTCATAAACATATTTCCCTTTAAATACAAATTAGCTTTATTTTTGCTTTATATTAGCAAATATAAAAAGCTCGTCCGATCCAACGTTCATTAAACGTGGCCCATTTCGATCGGATCATACCCGACACATCCTCTCTCTCTACTGTCTCACTCTTTCTCTCTAGAGACCTCACTATATAGTCTCTATCTCTCTCTACAGTTGTTTTCGACTAATCTTAACTATAACCCTTCAATTTGTGTCAATACCTCTCTGTTTCTTTGTCTCCTTCACTAGTTTCTCTGTTTCTACAATCTCCATTGTTGTGTTCCTTGAGATGATCAGCTAATTTTTGCTTAAGTAGGTGAGGAAAGCTTTGTTTTTTTGTTTGTTTTGTTTTGATGAGCTTTGTCCAAATCTTCTAACTTTATTGTGATCCGTCATGGGTTTCTATTAAAGTCTTCAACTTTATAAATTTGTTTTTTCTTCTTCTTTTTGGTGTATATAGTGCATGTAGAAGCCATTGATTGATAGAGGCTAGCTCAAGCTTTTCTCTTTTTGCATTTTTAGGGAAATTTTGTTAATTTTGATTTGGGATTTTTGATATATTAAGAGGGTTTTATTTTGTTCTTCATTGTCAATCTGGATGTGAGTCACATTCACATGTAAATGTGGGTCCATTTTTGAGAAATGTGGGAACAAAACAAAATAAAAATCTCAACTGTGTTTCCTTGTTATGGGTTTTGTTTATGTTTTTACTAAAGTTCTTTATGTTTTGCTTTTCTATGTTTTAGGATTCAAGAGTAGTTGTGGGGTAATAAATGGACCATAAAGCATGGCCTTGGAAGAAGAAATCAATTGAGAAAACCGTTGTTGTCGAAAGCAATGGCATTTACTCCAATGGAGAGGTAAGTAGTTATGATGATCACATTCATGTTTGGTTGGTAAATGAATGTTCTTTGCTAATCTAGAGATGTTTCTATGGTATGTTACTTAGTATCAGAGTGTGATCTGTTTGAGATTTAAGTGTTGTTTGGCTCTTAAATCTGCCAAATGTATCATTGATTGTGAATCCTGTGTAATACAGCTAAAGGTTTTACTGATGAGTTAGGTTTTGTGTCGCCTGATTTTAGCTGATCATTAGTTTGATTGTTTTTGAAATTAGATTGAGAAGCTTGTGGCTGACAAGATAGAGCTGGAAAATCACGTTAAAGTTCTAAATTATAAGCTTACCTCTGTCGAGGCTGAGAGTAATAAGCGTGAGACTGAGACACAAGAAGCAATTGTTGGTAACTTTACTGAAGCTTTAATCTGTTCTGAATCAATCCATAGACCGTATTTTCCTCGAGTTTTGTCCTCTTTAAGGTCTCATGTGGCTTCCTGTGTTCATTTGCATTTTGTGTTAATAGGCTGGGAGAAGAAGAAAGCTGAAGTTGCATCTCTCAAGAAGAAACTAGAAGAAGCTTTGAATGAAAAACATAGGACTGATGAGAGGTCGAGTCACACAGATGCTGGTTTAAAAGAATGTATGCAGCAGCTTCATTTTGTTCGCGAGGAGCAGGAACGGACGATGCATGATGCATTGACAAAAGCATCACAGGAGTACGAACGACGACTGGTTGTTGTAAAGACGGAATTGGCAGATACCGGTAAGAGGCTTGCAGCAGCAGAAGCCGAGAATATTCAGCTCTCAAAGGCTTTGTTAGCAAAGAACAAAACTGTTAACGATTTAAACAGAGAGAGGGGTCGTATAGAAGCTGATTTCAATGCTTTGGTGAGTAGTTTAGAGTCCAAGGAAAAAGAAAACGTTTCGCTGAGATATGAAGTCCGAGTGCTTGAGAAAGAGCTCGAGCTTCGGAATGAAGAAAGAGAGTTTAGTCGTCGAAGCGCTGAAGCATCGCATAAACTGCACTTGGAGAATGTGAAGAAAGTTGCAAAGTTAGAAGCAGAGTGTCAAAGGTTACGGATACTTGTCAGGAAACGGTTACCGGGACCTGCTGCTCTGTCTAAAATGAGGAATGAAGTAGAGATGTTGGGAAGGAAAAGAGTCAATGGAAACCCTAACAGTCCAATGATTGATTCCGAAAGAATCAATAACCTCACTGAGCAACTATGCTTAATGGAAGAAGAGAACAAGACTCTGAGGGAAGCCTTAAACAAGAAATTCAATGAGCTTCAGTTCTCAAGAAATATGTATTCTCGAACAGCATCAAGACTACTAGAATTTGAATCTCATCTCGAAGATTCTTCTAAAGGCAAAAACATTGAGCCAAGCCGGAGCAGCAATGTGTCCCATGAAGTCTCTCTTGTATCGGTATCAGAGTTTGACAATGACGATAAAGTTAGCTGTTCCGATTCCTGGGCTTCTGCTTTACTTTCGGAGCTGGATAATTTCAAGAACAAGAAGCAAATGGGCTCGAGTTTGGTTAGAACCCATAAAGCTTCAGGGATGAAACTAATGGATGACTTTGCTGAAATGGAGAAGCTTGCAATGGTTGCAAGTACAATCGATATCCAACCTGGAAGTTCTCCAATTTGTTCTTCTGATTCCATTTCAGCTACTGGTCCGGTAGAGAACGAATCTAATGAAAATTCATCAGAGGTAACGAAAACTCCTAGAACAGATTATTCATTAAATCCTGGGGCATCTCCTCAAGATGATTCAATGAGCAAATTACCTCAATCTCTTCATATCGTCTTGAAAGCGATAACAGAGCATAAGCGTATCGCACAGAGAAACACTGATGAAGTATTTGAAGATATCAGAAAAGCTCTGTCAAGTGTAAACCATTCAAGCTCCTCTGTGATAAACCATCAGGAGTCCGTAAATCTTTCCACACCAGATATGGAGTGTGATATCAGCAAATCGATTCACAGAATCACTGAAATTATTGAGGGAGTTAGCTTAAAAGATGAGAGGCATGTGTCGAACGGAGAATCAGTAAGACTTTCAGGTTATACTTCTCGTGTTTTGCAATGGAAAACTACAGAGCTAAGTAGTGTATTGCAGCGATTTCTTCATACTTGTTACGATCTATTAGATAGAAAAGCAGACATGAAGAAGTTTGCAGAAGAGTTAAGCTCTGTGTTGGAATGGATGGTGAACCACTGTTTTTCTCTTCAAGATGTTTCAAGCATGAGAGAAGAGATTAAGAAGCAGTTCGAGTGGGATGAATCACGGAGTGGAAGCGAAGTTGATAATGGAATAATTAGTCAGGTTTTAGAAGCAGACAAGCGTAAGACCAAAGATGTTTCTATTTTGGCTTGTAAGGATCAGTCGATTGAAGACAAACCTGACAATCAAAAGTTGCCAAGAAAAACGGTTGAAGACGAGGCAAAGGAGAAGACAACAAGGTAAATGTGAATGCTTGAAACCTTCATGTCAGCAAAATCATATATTGATCTCTGATGCATCCAATGTTTTTCTTGTTGCAGTGCTTCAGCAAACGAGCTCGAGCTGGACGAAAAACAAAACATGCGAACGGTAAGTTAGCAGAACAAGATCAAATCCTTTACATTGTGAATGTATATTTCCAAGACCAATCTGTTTTCTATGTGTTTGTGATTCAGGAATTGGAAATCACTGCTGCTTCAGAAAAGTTAGCTGAGTGTCAAGAGACGATTCTCAACCTGGGAAAGCAGCTCAGGGCGTTGACTAACTCAAAAGAAACAGCTTTACTTTCGGACAAATTCATGCCTGACCTTAACAAATCGAACAACCTAGTTGGTGCACCACAACCTTTAAAAGAGACAAAACCAGAGAAGAGATTGACCAGCCAGAGATCATCTCTTTTGGATCAGATGAAGGCAGAAGATCATGACACAGGGGAATCCAAGGATCAGAAACCTCAAGCAGCAGATAAAAATGGAAAGGCGGGGAGTTCTGTTTACAATGAAACCATTGAAGCATTGGAACAGATTCTTCTCTCGGATAAAAGCAAAGGCTCCGAAACAAACTGTTTCGCCATTGTTCCTCAGAAAAAGAGTGGCGGAGTTAAGAGCCTCTGGAGAAAGCTGTTGGGAAGAAAAAATAAAGGTAATAGCCAGCAGCTCCCTAATCCATTTGCCATCTAAGAAGATGATGTCATCTAGACTACAATCTAATAGCTTAATCTTATTTCTTGTTATGTTCCCAAACTATGCAACTAAACTGTTATTTTCCTAGATTTTTTTGGGAGTATATATATAAATCTCCACGTAGATTATAACCCAATGAGATGATCAATCTGTTTTATTTCACTTCTAGTCTCAAAAAAGATACAATCAGTAATCTTAACCCAATGAATCTTTAGCAGGGTTTATGTAAATCTCCAACATAGGCACCAAATGCAACGACCATCCGGTTCGATGTCATCTCAAATCTCAAAGAAAATATCAGTATTCTTGATTCAATGACCATGAAATGAGACTTCTCAATCTCTGTACAGAACAAACTTGGCGATGTCGTTAAGTCCAGCTTCCTTGTAGCACTGAGCAAGCCGTTCCAGTGAGTCGACCCATTTCCCTTCAAGTGATGCTAGATCTAATAAGAAGGCAGCTTCGTCCAAAGATGCCTGACAATTACAAGTTTTGTTTCAAGCCCTTGTATCCAGACACATGATACAATCCAAATATGAATACAAGCAAAGAACGAACCTGAGCCATTGGCTTTCCCCTGTCTATATCCCGTTGTCTTCCTTCTCCTGTAACTCTCTCCTTATAATTCACAATTTGCTCCTCTCCCCACTCTGCTATCCGAGCAATTTCCTGGGCAAATCATTTCATATGTTCAACATTTTTTTCCTTCTCTTTCAAATACCCAAAATAGTTTAACGATATTCAAGGAATTGTACCTCATATCTACATCCTAAGGTCCACCATGAAGATTTCAGAGCACCCCTAGCCGCGTCTTTAGCTTCTAGGCTACGCCCAAGTCTACAAAATCATAGAGGTCTTAGAGTCTTCTAGAAAGGACAAAAGCATCTAGCTGTGGATGTATTAAGTATTAACAAGGGAGAAAGAGGGATGATGAAAGAGGATTATACGAACTTCAGCAAAACCTTTGCATTGAAAGCAAAAGGCCGTGCAAATCCGGGGAAGTTCCCTCTCTTTGTATAAAACTCGGCAGCCACCAAAGCTGAAACCTTGTATTAGCACGTGAAGATAGTTAAGAAAAGAGTAAACAAGTCGACCGCAACAGGGTGAATGTTATTACTAGACTTACATGGTCTCCATTCTCAATATGTCGAATAACTTTGCGTTCAAGAGAATCTGGAAACAGTCCAACCTGAAATAACAACGCTAATAATCATCTCTGCATCCACGTGCCCAAAAGAGTCTGATATTAAAAGGTTCAACATATGTACCTTACTTAAAAGATAAGCGTCTAAATCCATCAGTCTTGACCTGGCAAAGTCCCCCCTACTGTAAAGTTTCTTCCCAGCTTCAGCTGCAGCATCGAAGATTTCTTGACTGGATTCTTCGGGTTTAGAAACATCTTCCTCCACCAATATTCTATGAATGAACTGATCAACCTGAACGTTGGCCAATGAAATCAGATATGAGGATGAACAGCCAGCCAAAAGTAAAACTGAAATGACCTAAATCAATACATCAGTTATGAACTAATGATATAAAGACTCATTACATTCTTGGCTAAAAACCAAACCCCATGTTTCTGAACTTCCACCACAGGCATCTCCATACTGCAAACACCAGAAACAATGTTAAGCTATAAAAGAAGAGAAACACGACGATGTAACAGTAGAAAGGAGCCTCGGACCTAGGACGAGCTGTTGGCCACCGTAGTAGAGCAACTGAAGAACCTGGAAAACGAAATATCGTCACACAAACTCAATACGAAAGCATTCCAAGCTCAGATAAGAACTTATGGTACATGTCCCTAATCATACCCGGGCTTACTCTCACCAATGGAATAGTAAGAGGCAATAACCCTTGCTTGGCACCAGGAGAAACTATGGATTTACCTGATACAATGTCATTAACATACATCACCAGTTCCGTAAATCACACACAATAACTTCCATAAACCAGCTGCGAAAACATGATCAACCAAGTCAATATAAACCAGTTGAATCTATCTACCTCTAGCAGTGAATATGTTCAGCAGTTGAGTCAAATGCTTAGGAGGCTGAGCTTTTGCTATGTCCTTGATGAAACATTCATGTTCTGCAAAACGAAAAAATCCCTCAGAATCAATCGTTAACTTCAAATTCAGCTCCGTAACAATCATAAACCGATCTCAAGTCATTTCCAGAAGTTGAAATGAAATAGCGAAAATGTGAATACTCACCAGATAATGGAGAAGAAGAGCAAAATGATCTGGTGAAGTTTCTGCTTACACGAAGAAGTATCAATCCACGTTTCCGTCCGTAAACCGCCGCGCTGTAATTCATCTTAGAGTTTTCCTATCGCCGTACTGTTTCTCTTCCGATGAGAGAAACTTCGAAAAGCTGTTACAAGAAGGTCGACTGAGAAAAAAAATCCCTAAAATAAAGCCCATAAATTAGGATTCAAGAGCCCAAATTAAAGCCCAGCAACGTTGTTCGTTTGTTCAGTTAAAAATAAAAACAGACAATATTCTCGACTTCGTTATGAGATTCCGACACCTTCGCCGGAGATGTACTTTCCGATGTACAGTAGCTAATTCAAATCGATCTGCCACTTCGCTATTTTCCCACCAATTTTACTTTTTTATATTCAGAAAATTTTCTAATTTTCACGCTTCCAAATTTGAAAACAACTGTTAATGTTCATTTAAAAGCTTAGGAAAATTTATAATTGGATTGAAGATTAAAAAAAAAAAAAATTTGAAGATAATTTTAGGGTTTATAACGACCCGCCAAATTCATTCTCTCCTCCGACAGTGAAGAGGAGGTGATTGACGACGAAGAAGGAAAAAGAGATTTTGTGGAGCCTGAAGATTATATTATTCGGTTGGTATAAAATAAAATAACATTGGTCTAATCCTTCATCATTGCTGTGTACTTGCATTTTGGTCTCTTAGTGTGAATCTTTTGGCTGCTATGTTCATTGTTATGCTTTTTAGTTCTCAGGTTATATTCGTATATTACATTTTTCTTCATTTCTTCAGCATGACCCTGGAGCAACTAGGTCTTTCGGACTGTGTCTTGGTCCTCTTGGAGGAACAAAAAATATTTCTTGTCCACAAGTTCTAGTGAAATCAAGGTATCACCAACTTTTTCTCTGCAAAATATGAAGTACTTATCAAGGAAAAAGAAGTATCAGAGAGTGGCGATAATCAAGTAGAGAGCTCCCTCCCTACTCAACAAAGATATGGAAGGAGCATTAGATTCTTTCGATAACCTGCTCTGCTGTAGATGCCTTGTTAGTCTATTTGATTTCTCAGGCTAAAGTTTTGAAGGGTTATTACTTAATTCTTTGTTTCTAACTTGTGGTGCAAAATGCTATAAAATGGTAAATTTGTGTTATTCACGTAGCTTAAGCTCATCTCCTAGAAACAAATTGCTTTCATTCTATCAACTCGTCAAGTCTGAAAGAATTCCGGGATATAGCACCATTGAAGGTAGTAAAACTGGCACTTCATCAGATGGTGCGGGTAGTAAGACCACTTCCAAGAAGTTTTCCAGCAAAGTTAAGAAAAAAAACAAAGACCTTCCCAAGTGAAAGTGCATCGTCTAATGAAAAGTGCACGCCAGAAACAAGTGACTGACTTCAGCAGGATACCAATTCCGATAAAGATTCATCGTCTCCAAAGGTGAAAGCTAGAGGGAGACATGGAGGTCGTAAGAGGAACAACAACCGAGTCGCTGAGAGAGTTCCTTGTAGGACTCAAAAGAGACAATAGAGAATAGAAGCATCATATATAGTTATTCCATCGCCAGCGGAAGTCCTTCACCAAGCGATGCAAAACATAAAGAAAATGAAGATGCTACTTCCTCTTCTCAGAAGCATGCAAAATCTGGGAACTCTGGCAAGTCAAGGAAGAATGACACTCCTTTAGAAAACTCCAAGAATTCTGTGAAAGATGATGATCTTGTTTGTCAGTCAAATGAGATTGCTTCTGAGCTTGATGTACCGTGTAGCGATGAAAGTTTAAGGAAAGAAGAGTTTGTGGGTGAAAACGTGTGTCGAGGAGGTTTGGCTGAAAATAAATCGTGGAGACCACTTGAGAAAAGCCTTTTCCAAAAAGGTGTTGAGAAACCTCTCTTAGGAAGGGAATTTGAAGGGAATGTTTTCTACATAAAGAAAACAGTATGAAAATGATATTTTTTAGAGGGAGGGAGTCATAAATTGATCTAACTCAAAGAGAAAAAGTTGAAAGACAGATATCCACTCCGAGAGAATTGCCTCTGTCGGAGTCAATTCTCATGCACAAATCTGGATCTGAATAAAAGAGGAAGACAATGAGGCCTTTGTTGGATATTGAAAATGGTGGTGGATGGGAATCCGACGACGAAGAAGAAAATAAGCAATAAAAACCAAACATATTCGGATATAGAGCCCACATTAAAAATAAAAATCGAAACTTGATGACAAAAGGATGAGCAAAATTATGCTCTTGAAAAATGTCATGAGACCAAGAATAGCGAAATATTTCAGCAAGTAGAACTAGAGGTTAGAAACCAATACAAAATCTGAACCAGAGGAGACAACGAAGATCCTGCTGAAAAGAAGATCTCGTCCAGAATTGTGTGAAACCATGACATCCGGTCAACAGATCTGTTTTTTCAGATTTTACATGGTAGTCGGAAAAATATACGACGAGATGAAACCAAAAATTATATGACGTGTTATTGACAAAAGTGCAGAAAATATGAGAAACTGTTTGATGCTGGCGAATAATAGCTCCACCAACATTTAGCAATTTGGTTATCTCAAAGATGATGTTTTGGAGAAAAATAATTAGGGTGAACCATCTCACTTTTTATATCTTTTTGTCATTAGATCATTTATAATGGGGATGTTGAATTTTTAATTCAACAGTTGAATGATTGCAATGAATGTGTTGATATTGGGTGATTAAATGATGTGCCTTATTTGATGTTGAATAAATTCAACATGTTGAATCTGGTGGATGATGAGAGAAGAATGCCACATGGCGAATTTTTATTGGATGTTGAGATTTTTCATATATTTGTTTCCATCCTAACTATTTTAGATCAATTATTTCATAATAAATTAAATTATTTATAAAAAGTGTTATTACCAAAATTCACCATTTTTCATACTCTATAAATAGATATTTGTTTCATTTGATTTGAACCAAAAAAACTATTTTCACTATATTTTTTATTAGCTTCCAATAAACTCTTGTTTATAGTTTTAAACATTTTCTTAAACATTTTTTAATGAAATAGATTTTATAAAAATATTTTTAGTTTAAACATCTTTTTAAATATTATTTAACTCTTAATTATTTGAATATAAATTTAATCATTAATTATGCAATATGTAATCACAAAGAAACATAAAATAAAATAAAAATAAAAAATAAAAATGAGTTTTGAATTGTGAGATAGATGAGAGAGAAGATGTTATGTAATAATAAGGAGAATGTTGAATGTTGAAACCATTGTATATAGTCTTAGTTGAACTTTACCACAATAGACGGACCATGTAGCCCAACTTCCCACATAAAATAAATAATTTTTTCACACTTTGGGAAAAACGAAGTTTAAAACTGGGTTTGGTGGAATGACAACAGAGGTAGAGCAACCATTGACTCATTTGTTCTTTCCCCTTTCACTTTCTATATCTATGTTATCTAAATAAATTGTAAAATATATATATATATATATATATATGATAGATTTTCTATTTTAAAATTTGCATTCCATAGTTTTAAGTATGTAAACGATTTAGCAAAGAGGTAATAATAATAATTATGACATAATTAAATAACATTTTAGAAACCATATACAAAACATTGTTTACATGGTATTATAAAACATTATTAACGTGTGTAATAGTGCACTCGAGTGAATTTATATTCTCACCTTTCTGTTTTATTTTATATTATAATTTTTATAGTATTCATGAAATTATAAAAATTGACTAACTAAATATTTTTCAAAAAAATAACCAAATTGAAACTTTTTACTTTCCATTTTATCTAATATCCGTTAAATTTTATTATTTGATTTCTAAAATGAATATAGTCTAACCAAATTCATTATTTAAATTGGATGAGTATTAAATGAATTATGAGTTAAACAGATTGGATTAACCTATAAATTCATGAAATTTAAATGAATCTGGTCAAACACATAATTACTTTTAATTGAATTGTCAAATGGTTAAATATGTCGACCATGAACATATAATTAATTTGTAGTAATTTAATCTTCAAATTTAGTAATTATTAATAAATGACATGAAACTCAAAAAATTTAGAAATCACTAGTTTTATGATAAATACTATTTTAGGTGAAAATTGAAGGATATTCTTTTAATTTATTTTTAATGTAATCATATTTTAGGCAGAAATTGTGAAATCATATTTTTTTTTAATTCAGCTATAATATTGATGAATATTTGGTAAAATTGTTAGTTTTAACAATTTACATTACTGTATTTTTAATATGTTAATAATTAAATTATAATATAGAATTGTAAATTTATTTATCTATGAAAACAAAATTATGTAAATAATATTTCTTTAACTAAACACGTTTTCTACTTATTTCCTAAATAATTTTAAACAACAAAATTTTAACTTAACTTTTGCTTAAATTTAATTTATTTTGAAATTCAGAAATACGAACATCGGAAAAGTCCTAATCTAGTATAATATAGTTTCTACATATATAGAATTTACATAATTAACAAACTAAAACTACTTACTCACAATTAAATAAATATAATATTAACATGAATTACATTATCATATTCAACAACAATTTCAAAAATAAATTATAAATACATTAAACCTATTAATACTACCAAAAGAGTAGTACATTAAAATATAATTATTTCATTAAACAAACAAACATATTTTACTCAATCATCTATTAAATAATAAAAAGTAAAATAAAATAAAAACAAAACATCTACACGCGCTACGGCTCTAGTTTATCTATATATTTGATCTAACATAGAAATCCATTAATTTTGTTCATAGCTTAAGGCTAAATATTGTCCTGTGTTTCATATTTTACTGGCTTTTCACTCTAAAACTAAAATATTCTGGTTTCTTAGAACTTGCAAATAATATAATTAATTTTTTTTGACTAGTTGAAATATTTGATACTGATTTTAGTGTATTCCTTCTATTTTTAAAACGAGAACAATAACATCATTCTTATAATTCCTTAATTTAATTAAGGTGACACATAATTTGAATGATTCTTAAAAGTGGACTAGTCCACACAAAATCTTCTACTAAATATACAAATTAAAGTTTTCCATCCGTACAATTTTGACAAATCCACGTAATGTAATAGCCAATCAAAAAGGTTTAAAGAACTAGGTCAAAATTGTAAACTCGTTTTAGTGTATGTGGTTGTCATCTCTCTATAACCTTTGACCACACCCGAACAATCAAAACCAGTGTTCCTCGTTTACTCTCTCGTACCACACGTATACACACATACACATATCAGTCATATACACACATACGAAGAAGCCACACAAATTGGAGACGACGACAATGGAGCCGAAAGAGAATGGTCGAATCATTGATGGACCCACCAATCCTATGGTTACACCTTTGCTTAACGATCTTTACCAATTCACCATGGCTTATGCTTATTGGAAAGCTAACAAACACAACGAACGATCTGTGTAAAAACCTAAATTCTCAATTCTTTCTTTGTTTTTTTGATCAATCTTGAATGATTTTATATATTTGAAAATTTGAATTTTTTTTTTGCCTGACAGGTTTGATTTGTATTTTCGTAAGAACCCATTTGGTGGTGAGTATACAGTGTTTGCTGGATTAGAAGAGTGTATTAAGTTCCTTGCTAATTTCAAATTGACTAATGAAGAAATCGATTTTGTTCGTGAATCATTGCCTGGATCTGAGGTATATATATATATATATATATATATGATATTAAATTTGAGATTTTTATATATCAATTCAATGTTTTTCAATCTGGGTTTTTCGAAATTAGGAAGCTTTCTGTGATTATCTAAGAGGACTTGATTGTTCTGACGTTGAAGTTTATGCAATTACGGAAGGATCAGTTGTTTTTCCTAAAGTACCTCTTATGAGAGTTGAAGGACCTGTTGGTGTGAGTTCTTAACTCTTGACTCTCTTACTTGTGAAGATTAAACAATAGTTTTCTTGAATGACTGATTCATTAATTGTGTCAATTTCATAGGTTGTTCAATTGTTGGAGACTCCATTTCTCAATCTTATCAATTATGCATCTTTGGTAGCTACAAACGCAGCTAGGCATCGGTTTGTTGCTGGAAAATCTAAGATTTTACTCGAGTTTGGTGCTCGGAGGGCTCAGGTTTCTATTTTAAAAAACTGTCTTTTCTGGTGGATTTTGGGATCTTTCTATGTCGGTTTTGATGTTCTTAGTTTTGGTATCTTAGGGACCGGATGGTGCGATAAGTGCATCGAAATATTGTTACCTTGGAGGTTTTGATGCAACGAGGCAAGTCTTGCTTTTTGTTGTTTGTTTTGGAAACGAATGAAAATGAATGTAGGACTGATATGTTTTGTTTTGTTGGGTATTTTTCAATGTCAGCAATGTAGCAGCTGGAAGACTTTTTGGGATACCTCTTCGTGGAACACACTCCCATGCTTTTGTTAGCTCATTCATGGTCAGTTCACTTCAGCAAAAATTTCGATTTTTTATGAGGAGGATGTACAATTTTAGCTGCTTCTTGCTAAGCTCATTACAATACATCCTTGAATTAGCAAGTAGGGGAGATAATACAAAGTTTCTTGAAAGATTAAGATGTTCTTGTTGATCTATGAATTACAAGGAAAGGTTTGAGTCAATGCTTTTTTTGTGTAATAATTCTATTAGCAATGGCTCTGATATCCACTTAACATCCTCCTTCATCAATATCACAGCAGAAATTTCTATATAATTACCTTAAACTTTGGTTTGCAGAGTACTGATGAGATTGTTGACAAAGAGCTTCGCAGTTCTGATGGGAAAACCACGTGCGAGGATTTTGTCAGTCTGGTTCAGAGATGGTTAAAGAAGATTCAGGTTTGCTAGTGAAATCTAGATTTTGCTCTTTCTCTTGTCTCAAGACTATTCTTCTATTTTTGCTTCAACTCTTAAATCTTTGTCGCTGTTTTGCTTATGTTTTATTTCCTTGTGGATAACAGTATACACCATCTCTACGCGGCATTTTCTCTGAGACAAATCAAAGCGAGCTAGCAGCATTCACCTCATATGCGCTTGCATTCCCCAAAACTTTTCTTGCCCTTGTAGATACATACGATGTGAGCCTAAAACACCATAATAGATAGCTCGCGTGAGCCTTAAGATTTCTAATAAACTGTTGTATTAGTGTTTTTCCGACTGTTTTTACAGGTGATGAAGAGTGGAATCCCTAACTTCTGTGCAGTTGCTTTAGCACTCAATGAATTTGGGTGTGTAAGAATCTCTTTATCAATACCTCATCTTTCGATCGTGGCTTACATCTTGAGGATTTAGCGACTTTTTACTTCTTGGGATCATATGGAATCTGAGATGCTTGATGTTGTTGTTGATGTGCAGATATAAAGCATTAGGTATTAGACTGGATTCTGGTGACTTAGCATATCTATCTACAGAGGTCAGGAATTTCTTCTGCATAGTAGAGAGAGAACTAAAATTTCCCGGTTTTGGGAAGATGGTCATCACCGCTAGTAATGATCTAAATGAAGAGACGATTGACGCTTTAAATAAACAGGTGATTCCTTAACCTCACTCTCAAGTGCCCCCATAAACTTGGTGTTTATGAAGCAAGCATCTGTTATTGTTATCTCGGTAGGGACATGAGGTGGATGCTTTTGGTATCGGTACCTACTTAGTCACTTGCTATTCACAAGCAGCCTTAGGTTGTGTTTTCAAACTTGTGGAGATAAACAATCAGCCTCGGATCAAACTTTCTGAAGATGTTACAAAGGTTAAAAATCTGTCTCTGGTTTCGATCATATAATGTTATTTGGCTGTTTGACCAAAAAAAAAATGTTATTTGCACTAGTTTGAATATCATTCTGATTTTTTCAGGTATCTATACCCTGTAAAAAGCGAAGTTACAGATTATATGGTAAAGAAGGTTACCCTCTGGTGGATATAATGACAGGGGAGAACGAACCACCTCCAAAGGTAAAAAGATATAACTCCCTCAAAGATATTAACCACATTACCGTATGCATTTTAGGTGATATCTTTCTTGATTTCAAAGGTCGGTGAGCGTTTACTATGTCGTCACCCATTCAATGAATCCAAAAGAGCATATGTAGTACCACAACGTGTGGAAGAGCTTCTCAAATGTTATTGGCGTGGAAGTGCAGGTAACGATTTTTCATTACCGTAAAGCTATAATGACATTGCTGTTTAACTGATTATTGCTTCTCTGTTTCTCTCTTGCAAATGAAGATGAAGCAAGAGAAGAATTACCTCCATTGGAAGCGATAAGAGACCGTTGCATCAAACAGCTCAAAAACATGCGACCTGATCATATGAGGAGATTAAACCCAACTCCTTATAAGGTTTGATTATCTCCTACAAGTACTTTTCCGGTTTTCCAAGAAATTTGTGCTAATAATGGTATGTTCCATGGTTACAGGTTAGTGTCAGCGCGAAGCTGTACGATTTCATCCACTTCCTATGGCTCAACGAAGCACCTGTTGGTGAATTGCAGTGACATAACCAAAACGGAAAAATCTTGTTTTGGTTTGGAGTAATGTATATATATATATATATATATATATATATATATATATATTTATATACCACAACATTACATACTTGCATTAAGAGTTTTGCAGTTAATTTCTATTCTTACCACATTTTGATGATCTCTCAATCTTTGTTGTCGTAGTAAGTTTCATCTTCTTACTGAGGAAAGAATCTCTCTGCGTTCATTGGAACTTTGTTTTCTACTGATTCAAGTTTACCATTGTAAACATAATATAAACAGTAAAATCTCACGCATGTCAATGATTTTGGATCAGATCTATTTTATACTTCTTCTGTTTTTAAAATAGTGTTTTCTTAAGATAATTTTTTGGTAGTATAAAATAAAATAAAATATATACAGAACAGATGTATTAATTCAAATGCATTTATCAGAACTTCCGAACTTACCTGAAATATGTTGGTTCCAAGCTTTACTATGTAAACTGAAATGTCCAAGCCTAGCCTTGTATGAACGATATTTTCGTTTTGGGCTTATTATACACGAACGTAATTTTGAATTACGATGGTCTGCAAGTAGCCGTGGCTCGTAGGTCAGGGCATTGACTAAGGCTATATAACCTATGAACCTTCTGTATTGTATATATAGAGCCGTGGCTCGGAGGGCAGAGTATTGAACATTACTTTTTTTCTTTACATGTGTCTTTGAAACGTTGTACCTTCTTCCATGACTATACTTATGGATAAGCCCTATCCTAATAAGGTGTTTTTCTTAATGCGAAATGTTTCAGGCTGAAACTTATACATTTTTCGGGTCGGAGACGAGAGCATGTTTCCCGCAACCGATGTTCAAACTTAAGACTTGGCTCGACTACTCCAAATCAAGGTTCTGGTATTAATCAGTTGAGTTACCAACTCCTGTGTTATATACGTTTTTGTTTTTCTCATCTATTATATCATCTAATTTTATTATGATGTTAATCGATTAGCTGTAATATATGTGATTATATCCTCATGATGTCCATCTCTTCATACAACATACGAGAGCACGACAGACAATTTTATGTACAACACTTTGGAATCTTTAAAAAACATTACATCCAATATTTTGCAAGAAACTGCGTTTTTTGGGAATCGAACCCCAACCTTATGTAGAAGTTTTTAAATCTTTAACCAATGGATCAAAGATGGATCAAAGATGCTTCTACATACACGTTTTCTTGAAGGGTAGTTAGTTAAATTTATTGAGGTTAAAAAGACAGAGGGTAGGGTTTATAAGTTGATTTACGAAGGAGCGCCAAAAGCGAAGGCAGCTCTCTGGGTCCCCACTGATGCTGGGTGCGAAAGGTAGGAGTCTCTAAGTTCCTGCTTTGGTTGTCCCTGTCCGGGCTAAGCGGAGTTTAGCTTTGGCTTTAGACGATTTTCCTAAGTGGTCCATAAGGAAAGTTTTGTTTTCAAGTCTTGGGATATTTGGACTAGTTACAAAATGGTCCAAGATTCATTTATTACATCGTTTGGAATAATGGGATTTAAACAAAAATATATTTATTTAGGGTACCATAGTACATCCAAAGTTCCTTTCTTTCTTTTTTTTTTGTTAAAGGGTATCCAAAGTTCTTAACTAAATGACCCCTTTGTTTTTTTATAAAGAACTAAACTGCAGTTAGAATGTTTATTAACGAATTAAAGTGGTATTAGATTTTAACTAATTTCAAACTCCTTCCTCGATACACAGTACACACAACCAAATTCCATAATCTTTTAAAAAAGCGTTTGGGGCGTTTAAGAACGCACTAAACGACCAAAACGCAAAAGAGAGTTTTGGGTTGAATATTAATTAAAATGATAGATTGGGAGGACAAAAAAAAAGTGTGGGGATAGAAATTGAATGTCCACAAAAACAGAAGAAGAAGAGTTTCAGAGCTAAAAGACACGACTTTTCTGGGCTCTCTTTTCACCTTTTGCAGAAAAACATAAAATCTGTTAGAAACCCCAAAAAGCTTTTCTTCTTTTCTGTGCAATTTCGTCGTACTTAAAAAAACATTCTTTTACAAATCTTCTATTTCAGAAATTACAAAATAAATAAAATAAAATTTAGATTTAGTAATTTATTCTCTTAAAATTAATTTAAACTAAAAGTTAACTAAATAAACCGTACGCTTCTTCTTCTTCTTCTTCTTCTTCTTCTTTACTCTAACTTCACCCATTCGTAACGTCCTTCTAATGGCTTCTCCTTCTCGAAATCAAAGTTATACCTAATAAAAAAATTCAAACTTTCTTTAGTTCAGACTTCTAAATCTAGAAATTTGATCATTTCAAACTTACTTCTCCTTGAATTTCTCATTGAGTTGTTTCTCAGCTTCCCCGAAAAACTCTTCAATTTCAACTTCCGTTGGCATCTCCGTCGTCGATTTGGTCTTCTCATCCGTCGATATTCTCCCGCTACAACAGCAATCTAATGATTCTTTGATCGGAGATTCAAAATCCGGTGAACAATTATCCATAGATTTGTTTGATTCTTTTTTGTACTCTCTCAGATTTGTTTCAAACAGCTTTCTCTTCGTACTACTAAAGAAACAAATCCAGAATTTATTATTTATTTCTGATGATTGAGGAAGAGAGAAAGAATAATAAATACGAATTTTAACCGGGAAAATAATAAAATCTTCAAATTTCAAATGATTTCCATCCTCACCTTCGATACGTCGACGTTTCAGTGTCACCATCTCTATCTTCCTGCAACAATGAAAAAAAAATTTCAAATTTTCAAAAAATATAAAACGAAGATCTGAAGCAGTAAATTCTATAAACACAAAAACAAATTAAATTCTGTGTAAATATTAATGACTATATCTACAGTTACAAGAATATAGAATCCATATTTAATGACCTGATCTAGATCTATACTAAATTCGTTGCTCGCGCAACAAGACGACAATTTCGACGACGAAACTCCATTATCGGCGCCGGATCTACAGTTTTCCGATCTGATATACACAATTCTCCGGCTACGAAGCTGCATATACGTTGACGAAACTCCAGCTTCCACCCTTCCTTTAGCTTTTCTGCATTTTCTCACCATCTTCGATTCTTCTTGTTCTCTGAGGTTGCGTGTGCGTGAAGTAAAATCTTTGAGGGATATGATTGAGAGGACGAGGAAGAAGAAGAAGAAGAAGATGATGACGAATTTGCTTTACGGTCACGATTGAGTTTTGAGGTGCTTTTGTTTGTGCTTGATTGAGAAATGGCGTGTTTAAGTGGTCCCGTTACAGTGACGGGGAATCTTCAACGGGGAAACTGACGGCGCCGTTATTTGGATCACATTGAGTATGAACAGATCGAGTGACACGTGTCGGTTGTTTCTTATACTGACGGTGACTTAACGGAACGGGAGAGGGTTTGGGGGCGTCATTATTGTGGGGTAACTACTTTAAAAGAACCCCCTCATATATTGCTAAATCACAAATTTGCCATTAGGCAGACCAAAAAATTAAAAATGTGATAGATGTAGACAATTGTTCCTCTCCTTCTAATTATCTTATTTTAATTTATGTTTTTTACTTAATTTCTCTGGAAATTGCAACTGCTATGCGAATTTTTATTTTTTGGTAGCCTTAGCGTTGGTTCTGGATTATGCAACTATTGATTAAAATTTAAAAGTTAGACATAATATTTCATAGACAGATAATAGGCAAAATCACAATAGTTTGAATTTAAGTACGAAAAAATACAGATTTATATATGTTAGAGAATAAAAGATTTCTGAAAAAGTATCGTATAATACTCAAATAAACATTGATGCAGATAATCATTGTTATTACTACTCTTAATGTATTATTGATGATGTTTTTTAATAGATAATTTTTCCATCTTTTATGATATATTTTTGATGATGTTGATGGTATGATTGTGTGTATGACACATCTCACATGACAAGGTTGTAGTTAAACTTAACTTCAGCCCACAAACGACAAAAAATGGTTGGTGAAGTTGAGAAATTACGGTTAGAACGGCACAAACGCTGACATTTGATTATCACCACTTTGTTTTCTGACATACACGTCTAGTTGAATAATGGGGTATAGTAACTATAGTTGAAGGATGGGGTAAGGCTCGATGAATAGTCAACCATATTGCTTGAAAACGTAGGTAGGGTTAGGATTTTATTTTTTCTTTAGTTGACTCTGCAATTCCGGATTAGCTTGTATTTTCTGGTTTTTAAATTTTCATATATTACAATAGTTGACAAATTAACACTCTCGATAAAACTTTTCTATTTTTATTTTAATAAAATTTATTTTATATGTTTTCGATCAATTTAAGTAGTTATATTAAAAAAATTGGTTGGCTCATTTTGAATTAATAATTTGTTTTATTAATATTTAGTAATGTTTAGGAAATTTAATGAAAAACTCCTCACATTTGTTACTTTTATTTTAAATCATTAAATATTTTTTAAAGTAAAAATATTTTCGCAACTAAAATTTGTTAATAAATTTGATCATCATTCTACATAAATATTTATATCTTTAATAGTTTCCATCGATAGTAACTGAGACTTGTTTTAACTGATACAAAACTAGAAGATATTCATATTTACCATAAAACAACAAAAATTTTAATTTTAAAAAGTTTGCTTGCCATTACCATTGTAACATAGTGTCATTTTAAAATGAAAAACAACATGTGATTCTCATATTTAGAAGAGAAACAACAAGATATTTTTATGTTGTTTATCTGAGAAATTATATTCAGCAGAAAAATTTCATGGGGATGGAAACATACGAAAAATCTCATTTTCGTAAAGAAATCAGATAACTGATTCGGTAGGTATAGCTCTTACCTGATGGCAAATGGAGAAGAAAAATGTCATTTTTATTGTTTAGTTTGAGAAAATAGAAAATTTGGCAAACAAGCATAATGGATAACAAAATCTCTGGTTTTGTTTGTATGTTCAGTTTTTTTTTATTTGGTCCGTAATTTAATCATTTTCTTCTCCTTTTATAGGAAACAACATTAAAATATTTTGTTGTTTTACTTTTAAATCCGAGTATCATATGTTATTTTTATTTAAAAATAATGCAACATTACTATGATAATCGCAAACAAACTTCTTACTATTTTTATTAAAAATCCTGCAATTTTTGTGATACATGCAACACTTCATCGGTTTATTATTTAAAACAAATCTCAGTTACTGTAGACGAAGACTGGTAAAAGTATAAATATTTATGGTAACATGATGTCAAATTTACTAACAAAATTTAGTTGAAAATATTTTTCGCCAATGGTTTAAAAATGGATTTGGCCCATGGTGAATATTTTTTTCATTAAATTCCCTAATGTTTATAGTTTGAAATTTCATCAGTTTTTAAAAGCTTTGACGTTTTAAAATTGCGGTTAGAATGGCGTAAATGTAGATGTTTGTTCCATAGTTTTTGCTAATCACTTTTGCCCGGATCTATACAGTCTTACAATTTCTTATTATCATTTATTCATTTAATACAATTGTTGTTGGGTTCGCTTAAAAAACAAAAGTGTTTTCACCTTTTCACTTCGTCAACACTACTTGTTCTACCAAATTTTAAAGCATACGATAAGTTGATTTACTAGTTAATGCTGACATCCACACACACACAAAAAAAAAGACTGGTTCTATTATGGCATACATAACTATATCTTATAATAGAAGTTGATTTATATCTGATGGGAGCACGAGGAATATTAATTTAGAACAAATAGTGAAGGTACTGGCATGTACTAGAATGATTATAAGTTTTTAAAAGCATTTCCATTGGAGTTTCTTAATAGTTTTTTAAGAATTTCTTAAGAAGAGTTTTCTAAGATAAAAAAAGTATAAATTGCATCGATAAACGTGTTCAAGAAACTCTTCTTAATAACTAGTTGTTAATTAAAAATCTTAAAAACCGAATCTTAAAAAGAATTTTTTAAAACACATTTATCAATACAGTTTATAATAAAAATATTGATAAAAAATCTAGAAGAGTTTCTTATGGATAGAAATGGTCTAACAAATGGAGGTACCTTGTAGTTAAGTGCAACTTCCAAAATTATTAGGTAACAAATATGTGTTCGTTAGGATCTTTCCAGTTTCTAAAATAATTCAAATATAACAGTCAAATCATTGCATTAAAATAGAAATATATGTATATCTACTCGAATTTAACGTCTGTTTATAGAAATGTGGTTACTGATGCTTGCTCTACACTAAGAAAAGTGGAAGGACCACATTTTACGTTGTTCAGTGAAGCTTCTTGAATGGTGTTGTGGTTCCAACTTCAAAGACGGATCACTAGCGTGTTAATGTGTGTTTACAATATTTTTTTTTGAATTTAAAATATCTATAAAAAGTTTACTTATTAATTTAATTGATAAATACCATTTCGTTTGAAAAAATCAATTCAGTCACTCGAAACAATTTTTAAAAACCTAGATAAATATTATATTATTTGCATTTATAAATTAAATACTTTTAATGATTTTAAAATTAATATATATATATATATATAGTTATGCAATTGTTTAGAAGAAAATTTATTTGTTACACTTATCAGAATTTTATGTTATTATTTTGTATCTAAAACACAAAATAATACTGGTTTCGCTCGACCGATCTAACTCGAAATTGATACGACTCAAAAATGGTTTTGGCCGATCTAATAAACTTTGATAATACCAAAACTCCTAATTCTGAGAAGTTTGATCTCTTATTCTATGAACCATCCACGTGATATCAAAACTCTTTGAAAACTGAAGTCGGAGAAAAGACTATAACACATTTATCCTGAGAGCTATAATTATTTTCAAAATGATCTTCGAATTGTGTTGACTTTCTAGCTAAACTTTCGCCTTATGCTAATTTTAACCTTTTTTACGGGGTTCCATCAATATTTTTTGAAAACTTTGCATTTCTAACTTTCCAAATATATCACAAATTCCATGAAAACTATCATTCTTGTGAATTTTGTGAGACTCAGGAATATTCCAAAAAAGATGATGATTCACATGTGAGAAAACCGAAGTTTATGAGAATTGTCCAATTACCCAACGGTATATTTAAATAACGTCCATATTTATACTACTAGCAAACATTCAAAAAAGGTCTCTTCTTCCGTTCCGCATCAATCACACTGGATCTATTATGGATATCCATGAATAGTAGAGGACAAATAAATTTAAATCATGAAAGGTCGGCTATATGAGTAAACTAAATTTAAAGTAGTTGTAAGTATAAGATTAGTTAATACTTAAATAGTTGTAAAGCACACGGACTCTTTACCTAAATATATAATCACACTCCTCAAGTGTTAATGGGTTATAAATACACCAAACGGTCCAAGAGCTTTCATGCATAAACACATAATACAGATTCGTCTTCGATTACATACTATAATTTATAACTTTATTTTTCTAGTTCTCGTCTCGGTTTCTATATCAATGGCGAGAGTTAATGTTTACCATCTTGCATTAATCTTGCTTTTGACTTTTAGTAGTACTCTCTTACAAGAGATTGGTTCCGTTGAAGGCCGAACACTCGCAAAGTTCACCGTAACAACGGCTGGGGAAATCGAAGCTGATAGCTCTGTGCCGCCGTCTCCACCAGCAGAGCCACTTCAGCCGCCGCCGAGCCACGGGGTAGATACCTTCAGGCCCACGGCTCCTGGAGATAGCCCTGGTATTGTATACATTCTGTACACAGTTAAGGGAGAGGGACAATAATAACCTGGTTTATGTGACATGCATATATTATGTTAATAAATTTTATAGTTTTCCCTTTGATGGTGAAGAGAGTACTTGGCGCTGTATAGATTTAACAAATCAAATGCGTCCTTAGTCCTTGCTTGTATATTCCCGAAGCTGCTTCTATTTAAATCCTTACAACACCTCTTAGCAGCTTTCAGTTTCAAACATAATCTGAGTAAAGGAGAATCAGACTCAACCACACTATCCCATGCTTCTCTCATTAGTTGCTGATAATCTGGATGAGACTGGAAGAATTTAAATGGGCACTTTCTACTAACTGAAGTCTGGGATCACATAATGTTGCTTCAATTTATCATGAATCTTTGCCGTGGATTCAGGTAACAGTAGATTCATGTAACAGTAGATTCATGTCTTTAACCTCTTGGAATGTGGATGTGTTAGAGATATGAAGAGTTCACTAGGAAGTTTTCATCAAAATCTTGAATATGGATTGATGACGGATGGTTAGTAATGTTGCTAGAGTATCTTAAGTTTGCAATTGATACATGCTGCTTAGACCTCTGTGAAACTGATTGCTATGACTTTATGAATCTCGTCTTCCAAGTTTGTGACGTTGGTGTTATGCTGCGATAATTGAGAGTTTTTGCTCCAGCGGTATATGGTGTATTTGTTGGTTTTCTTGCCACTAAAATTGTTGTGATGGTTCATCACTTAAGCATCTTTGTCAAGCAAGAAGCTTGATGTTTTGAGTGTTGATAAGCTTTGCCGTTAAGAGATTACTTCAGTTGCACTCTTGTGTTGAAGCACATATGAGACGAATGAACCGAAGGTCTCCACTAATTGCGGTTTTAAAACAGTTACACTTATGTTTCAGCACATATGAGACTAATGGAACAAAGTTGTTGTCATGTGTAACAACGGATAATAGTTTTTCCTCAAAATGGCTAGCTCTACATGTCATAATTGGTTCACAGGGTTGTGTTTCAAGACAGGAGGAGATCTATTCAAGGTTGGCGACTTTGATCCATGAAGCACTATATATTTTTGCTAGAAAGGGATTATACTTCACACGCAAGAACTGTTTGGCTGGTTGAAGTGTTCGATTTTATTGACATAAGGATGGACTGAGGATTCAACTTCATTTTTTACTAAGACCCCTTTAAGTTTTCGTGTCCAAGATGAGAATAGTTTCTTATTTTGAGGAATACATAAGAGTACATCCAATAGGAAACCTACACATACCGTAGACCAGCCACACAACTAAACACAACATTACAAAGTATTAGAATGTACGTAGTTAGTTTGTTCTGGTTTATTTTGGTTATTGTATTTGATTTAACTTCACTTGTATTTAAACTTTCTCTTATCTCACTTTACACTTGAATGAAGATATTTTCATTTCTGTTTTTCTCGATCTCAATCCTGAGAGATACGATACATCTTTCATGGTGATCTAGATGACGAGCTATACATGAAGTTACCACCAAATTTTCGTCACACTAACTCAGACAATTTTGTCTCCCTTTATGGACTTCCAAATCTCCCTTATTTGTTAAATTTTTTTCATATATGTTAATGACATTATAATTTGTGGTAATAATTTACCTACCTTAACCCTTTTTAAAAAGAGTAATAATAATAGTTTACCTACCTTCGGACGTTTTTAAAGCTTATATTGGAAAATTTCACATGAAATATTTAAAAAAATAAAAAAAATTTGGGAGTCAAAGTAGCACGAGGAATGGAAAAAATATCGTTGCTCAAGGAATAATCATGTGTTGAATATTGTTATCATTTCAATGCGAACTAAACAATACTACTCAAGTAATATATATGAGAAATTAATCGTCAAAATCAACTAATTGGGAGTCTTAGTTAAGCAGAGAAGGAAAAAGAGAACATTAGACAGAGAAGCAAAACTAACATGCAAATGTTTACAACTTTCCATAAATATCGAACATTTGATTGCGGCGGGGCTAGCGAACATTAATATTAACCATCAATTAATATCATAAATAAATATTATATAAACACAAGAACATATATAGAGTGTGCATCTCAAGTCATTAGCAACTTTTTCCACAAAAATCACCATCCCTTTTCAGCATTCACATGTTTATGTCTCTTCCTTTCTTCAAACAAATATGTCACTTTGTATTATATCCTCGTTTCGTTTCCAGTTTTTGCATATGAAGTACAAATTATTATCCGGCGTAAATCGGTTGAGCAATGTACAAGTTGGTCATTTAAAAGAAAAAAGTTTTTAAGCTCATTCAAAAAGAGACCTAGTTCAACTTACTAATGCTTTCGACTCAAAAACATTATAGACCTAAGACCCATAACTATTAAAAACAATACGAATTAGTAACAAAAAAAAGAAGGATAAGTTAGGTTGCACTCCCTCCGCTCAAGGGGCAATTAGGTATGTAGCCCATTTTTTATTTTTTTATAAATAGAAAATTACACTAAACTTCATTTAGTAACAAGCAATCTCATATTTCTTTGACATATATATCCCTGAGTTTGCTAGAAATGTTTTTTCACTCTTAATAAACTTATTATCAGTGGATATTGTTCATCACGTGCTTGATGATGGAAAACATAAGTCTACTGAAATTTTCGGAAACTTGTAAAAGCTTTTAGAAATCTCTGAAAGTTGTTATAAACTTCAAGAAGTTTTCTAAAAGTTCAGCAAAGTTTTTGAAAATTTCACACCTTTTCAAAAGATTCATAATCTCTTAATAACTTTAGATATATTATTTCCATACAATATCTTTGGACACATAACTGGAAATTATTTTGGTGGTATAAAACTATGTTTCCCATAATATCATAATTTTTTGACAAAAATTTCAAAAACAATTGATAAGATTTCTGAATCTTTCACAAAATTTTGAAAATTTTCAAAAAAGTTTTAAATTTTTTAACGGATTTTGGAATTTTATAGTCTAAATTTTGTGGTTAAGGGTTCATATATAATAAAACATTTTACATGTTTACATTGTTGAAATACTTTTATCTTGCTCATTTCAATATTCAAGATTTATGTCAATAGATTTACAAGTTTGAGACCATAAATTCCAAAATCTTAATTGTTGACTTGAAGCTCACTGTAATTCATAAATCTTTAATTGGAAAATTTATATCTTAAATCTAAGTATCAAACTCTCTAATCACCGACTTAAAACATTTGGGCACCAAAATGAGGAAAAAGAAAAAGTGTAAGAAACAGATAATAAGACAAAGGAAAAAAGCTCGTACAAGAATAAAAGAATCCCAAACAATTAGAAGTGTTATTCTTTAACAAAGGTGATGAAAACGAATTAATTTTTTTTTAAAAGAAGTCATTTTACGGGAATTCTCTTTGTCTTATATGGTTAGAAAATTTTGAATCATAATTTTTTTTAAAAAAATTAGCATCGGATATTTGGTTGTCTATTTCTCAAACTAAAATTAGAGACCAATATCAACTACTTTTAGGGTGAACAGATTTCTTGTGCGGAAGTCTGCATATATCTCGCAATGAAAGGCTTAAATAATTGAATCGATGAGTTAAGTGATTGTAATTTACTCATTTGTCTTTTTAATCGATGTTGCAAAGTGTTTTCTACTTGGATCATGTATTTTTTTAAAGTATCATTATTAGGTTTGACTGATATTACCAATTTTAGTATAAACTCTAGTCTAGTAAATTTTCTATGCGAAATTTTCACTTGCTCTTGGCTATACATGCATTGAAGTTTATTAAAAGCTTTGGCATGATTTTGTTATCGTCATGCAAATTCTGCGGTGAAGAAGACAGTTTTGTATATTTTCATTATATAATCATCTAGTATTTGACAAAACAATATATCATCTTTAGGCATAAAATACTCTGCTTAAACTCACATCTAGATTCACATCGAATAACTAAGAACAACATGTCATTCACA
This sequence comes from Cardamine chenopodiifolia, assembly GCA_963922655.1. Lineage (NCBI taxonomy): Eukaryota > Viridiplantae > Streptophyta > Magnoliopsida > Brassicales > Brassicaceae > Cardamine > Cardamine chenopodiifolia. The sequence continues at coordinate 1,051,639 of OZ000486.1, forward strand.
TAAAATCATATACTAAAACCATTTTCCAAAGTTTAATGGTACGAGAATAAATATCTGTGTATATATAATATAGGTCCTAGTTTACAAATTCACAATCATGGGGTCTTGCATGCTCCAAGAACAGTAAAGGTACTGTCGTTTTTCATCAATAACTTAGAAACATCGGAATCAATCTTTTAAGTCCAATTTGTCTTTAAATACCCACAAATTCAACCTCAAACTCTAAATCTTATTAAACCTTTCATAATACATATATCATATATATTACTAGTTTTCACGATCAAAATTTTTTAAACCTAAGTAGACAAAATATTTATTTATTTATGTTTATCGTTTGGGTATGGCAAAGACCCGTCGTGTAATTTACCTTTTCCTTAGTATTATTTTCATTTTCTGCGAACTTATCGACGAGGCGCAGGGTAGTCGTTTGAGGTGTCATCATCCAGCAGTTTATTTATGCAAGAAACATTCAAGCCATCATGATCATCATCAGCATCATCAGCATCATCATCATCACAAAGACACTTTGATTGAACAAAGAAGCATCAAGACGAGGAGGAGAAAGAATCTTTATGGCGTTGATGCTTTCCGGCCTACCAAGCCGGGTCACAGCCCCGGTGTTGGCCACTACATCAAGACCTGAGACGTTTGAATTTCTAAAGCTCTTTTTTCCTTGCCTACATTATTCCATCGACCATAACTGTTGATCTTAGAGATTTGATGCGGTTATGAATCATGCTTCTTTTCATATTATAAATAATAGATTGTGGTTTAGCCTCATTATAATGGATTTCGTTTCGGAATTTTATATTTTCTATGATGTTATTTCATAACCAAAACAGAATTACAAATAAAATATAATATAATTTTTTTCTATATGTACTATTTAATTTGGCTTATGTTATTAGAATAATCTAACGCTTCGAAATTTGCATTAATGAAAAAATTGTAAAACGATTTTCAACCATATGAACTTTATATGTATCCGATATTTGAACTCTATCTTTCGACTTATTTCATTAACTAAAACAAAAAAATAAGCATTTTCAACTGCAAGTTACACATTTTTAATAATTTGATTTGTAAATTTTGTGTATACCAATTCATATATATAGTATGTCGGTTTTTATTTTGGTTGTAACAGTATGCTGTAAAATATATTTAACCGACTAATGGAATGATAAGTGAGCTGATTTAGAGGAGCGAGATATGGATAATTTAGTGTCTTGGCGGTAGCACTATCGTAATTAAGGTAATCTTCTCCAAAGGCACAAAATAGAGGAATCAATTATGTTTTTTGAAAACAGTGTTAGAGTTAGGCGCGCAGGTTAATTAACAAATCATTTAGTTAACTCTGTTACAACTTAAGATGAGGTAATCACAGATATTTTTGCGTGTGATCGTTTATTCAATAATAAATAGAAAATATCTTCCATACATCATTCTCACGCACGGATTATGATAATTATAGATGATTAGGTATATTTCTATTTCTTTTTGTAAGGTATAATAATAATACAAGCAAAATTGAAGACTAAACATCCACAAAAAGAAGGATACTAAAAAGATCTTGAAGTAACACAAGTCACAATGATTGATTCATTTGATTGTGTGCAGATATAAATCTTTGAAACGACCCACAAAAGGAAGGGCGTGTATCAAAAGCAGATTAATATCTAACTCGAGTAAGAAATACATATATAATATATATCCCAAAAATATTCTTAAAGTTTCAAAGCAAAGTGTAGAATCTTAGAAGTGCACAGGCTGGTTAGCACCGTTCAGGATCGGTACAAGTGGACATAGTATAGAACAATGGTGTAGTAGTTTAGAATTTCTTGTTTTCTATCTGTTTTAAAGCCAAAAAAAGAAAGAAGAACGAGGTCCTATTTAAGAAAAAAGTATGATTATTATTTTTTCAATTTAAGAATAGTTTGGTCACCATAAAATCTAATGTATACTAGAACCAATGTTGTCTTGTTTATATTTACAAATCTACTACATGCATTGAATTACATTTTAACCGACTGTAATTACCATATATGACTCATATTAACATTTTCAAAAAGAATTTTAAAATACTTTTGTATTTATAGCCTATACACAATATATTCTCTTCATTTAGTAGAAGTCAAAATAACCCAAAAAAATCTATCTCATAACATATTTAAGTTGTAATATGAAATTATACATTTTTCAATATATGCATATATTCTAGATTCTCTTGTATATCATTCATTCACTTGATATAGGGGTTTACTTTCGAATACAAGACAAAAACTCACTGCTTTTGTAGATATTGAAAATAAATTGCGATTTATGATTCTAGACAACGAATCATCAACCTCTTAAAAGATATATTTTGTAAACGTGGTGACCAGCAGGAAAAAAATTCACTTTTTGTAACTAGGGAATTAACCCGAATTTCAGATTAATTTCAAAATTTATGTGCTATAAGGAACTACGTGTATTTATGTTTTTAAGATGTTCACGGTAATCAAATAGTTTTTAAAAATTTTATGATGACCGATTATACTTAAAATTGCAAGGAAAAAATTCAAACTCTGGTCATTAGTCATTATATTAATAATGGATCATTCAACTAGTGAACCTTACCAAAGGAATGATCTTGAGTACTGACGGAGATTAAAGGAAAAAAATTCAGAATTTTCTGTTGTTTATCAGAAAAAAATTAGTAAACTGAGAACAATTTTTTAAAATATACTATGTAGAATGGCCGGAATATACTATTTAAAAAATATTTCAATACAGTGACGTGAGGTTGTATCCAAAGAATTGGTAAATACACTATGAGGAATAGTCGGAATATAATGGTTTACACTTTACAACTAATAAGTATCTAGGAACATGCAAAGTATTTGTGGGTTTATAAACTTATTTAGTAACACAAAACGATAAGATTTTTTAATGGGAGGGAAAAATAGTAAGTGATATAAGAATAGTTAAAAGTTAAAACCAATAAAATAGCTACAAAATATAAAATGGTTTTACCAGCAATATACGTGTATATATATTTATATAAATAAACAATGTTTATCGAATATTTAGGGCTTACCTGCTATTTAATTATTATTGTTTCCTAAAATGATTACGAAAACTGCCAGCAAAAATATGTTACCTCAGCTTAATTAGTGATAGTGGAATGTAGACTTTTTGGTGCCGTGATGGTGATTAACGATATCAACATATATTTTCCAGAAATCGTACCTAATATTCAAATCTGGTATCTATCTATTTTCATAAGATATACCATAAGAAAATGGAATTATTGCCATTTTTCAGTTATGTTTACAAGCTACTCGATAAAATTTTACTTTTAACAAAAAATGGAAATTCTAAGAGTCAAGATTCAAATAGTTAGTTTTGACTAATCAAAATAAAAAATCTAACTTGCCGCGTAAAAAAATCATACACATATTTACATAAATATTTTTTTAGTTTTTTTCTGTTTGTATTAAAAAATAGTTTTTTACGTCTACTGTATTCAAAGATACTTTAATTTTTATATATTCTGATACAATTATTTTTTTTAGTCTATTAAAATGATGATGTTATCATGAACGACAAAGTAAATCCAATTTTCTAAAATATTTGAAAACAGAACAAATAGTTCGAACGATTTTACAATGTACAGTTATATTAATACCAACTTGTGCCAAGGAACTTCCAGTAGGGAAGGTTTTAGGGTTTCCCATGTTTTAGTGGAGCTGAACTGAGCGGGAGGAAGTGCTGACGTATTTCTCCATAGATAATAGTCATTCTCCTCTAAATCTTCCGAAAGTAGTTGAGTAGGATCAGGTAATCAAAGTCAATATAGGATGCCTTCTTGCCGGTAAGTGCCAAGATCATCCCTCTTAAAACACAGTTGAGAGAGAGCTAATTCCTGTAACTTGTGGTCCCTGCTCTTGTTACGAAACAACCTCTAACACGCTTCACTCTCAGCTCACAAGCACTCTGTATTAACCTATCTCACTTAATTTCTCAATTATTCAAGAACATTCAAAGATTGAAGAAGAAGAAAGACAAGAGATTTGTTAACCCAGTTCGATCAAGTCGGGATGACAAGATCTACGTCAGAGGTCAGATCAATCCGGTAAAATTCACTAACAACAAGAAGAATGAGTGTCTTATAAGATCAGAGCATACATCAATGGAGCCTTATTCTCTCTCAAGAATGACGAACAAAAACCAACGGAGAAGAAGAATATGATATATTAACACTTAAAGCTAAGCATCAATTTAGTAAAAGAAACCTTCTCTCGTGAATAGAAGTTTGACTTTCCCTTCTCATTACGGTTTATAATTGACTCCCAAAACCAAGATAAACCATTTTCAGTTCTTTCGGTTTAGTGACCTGAAACTTAAATTACAAATGGTTATCCCAACACCTGCAGCCCTGTGATCGCTAAATAGGGGCCCAATTCTGTCCAATCATCATACCAAAATAGTCCCGAAGAACCAGATCTGATCAGACAAGCTACAAAGTGGTCGAGTAACAGGTGTGAGCTTCATAATTCTGCCCAAATTCAACTTCCATTTCTCTGAAAATCCATGTCCCAGAAGACTCTGCCCCTGATAAGTTTTTTTAGTTACCCAAGATACCCACAAAGAGCCGCTTCCTGCAAATAAGACTCTTCCCGAGTTTGGTGCACCACTACACAGAAATGCACTACACAACTTTTTCAATGCTTCTAGACAGGCCTTTGGAAGTGGAAATAACAGAATGTTCAAAGCTTCCAGAATGTTCAACAAGAAATCCCAGCTGAGATTATATCAAACGCCATGGTGAGATCAATCTGAAGACATCCTCTAGTGATAAGGCCTTCCTTATGGAAATCAACCACCAATTCAAGAAGCTAAGAGTACATTCTCTCATAACATCTGATGTGAATAGCTTTAGGCGAGATGATAGTATTCGAGAGATAACCTTGTAAATAGAGTTACAACAAGAGATTGGAGGATACTCAGACACCGGTTGCTTTGGGAATCAGAGCAATGATGGTGGCATTGACTTGCCTTCTTCTCATAATATAACTGACCGAGTAAGGTGATATTTCCGAGTTTGCTGTTCCAAGAAGGGATTTATAGTAGCTCAGAATCATTGTCTTCATCTGGGCTGGATTATAAATCATAACACCCTGGTCATTTCTCAAATATCTGATGCAATTCCTTGAGAGATTTGCCAATACAAACTTTGTGGAAGAAACTGGTCCTCAAGTCTCCTTCAGCTAACCACCTAATTCTGGATTTTTGGCCAAAGAAAATCTCAATGGATTTGATCTAATAAACCAGAAAACTTTAAAACTAGAGCTTCCAAAACTCAACGAAAAATACACAAAATTATCTTTTTGCTCATTGATGCCTATGACACTTGACAATGATGATAAAAATGTCTCAATGCTAAGTAAGTTAATAGGCCAATGAGCAACATCATGGGCTAAAGTAAAGTTCACAGATCTCTTGGCAGTATATGAAAGCCCAACAAATACACAAGCCCAAAACTAAAACAATTCTATATTTTAAGGAAAATAACCGTAAATTTCGGACCAATTCAGAGGAAAAAAACGAAAAAGCAAGTATTTACTGTTCATGGACCCCACGTGAACAGACAGCTCAAATTCCGATCTCGTAACGACGTCGAATAAAACAATTTCGGTTTTGTCCCTAATCCATCTAAATGGGTCCCATGTCTTTTTTTTCCCTCGATCTAAAAAAATTCCATAAAGCAAAGTTAAAAAATGAAGATTAAAAAAAAAAAAAATATATATATATATATATATAATACATATATTATCGGACAAGATTCCAGCTAGTGGTTCTTCATCTTTTTTCAATCACTTTCTTTATTTCTCATTCTCCTTTTTGTGTTCTCTTCCCACTTGTGTTTTCTCTGATTCTTAAGCTCAAATAAGAACCCTAAAAGTAATTTTGTGTACATAACTCTTAAATCTTGTGTTCTTGTTTGTGTGTTTTTGTTTTGTTTAGTGTGAGTGTTTTTTTTGTTGCTTAGTTTTGAAGCAAAAATAAAAAAGTTGGGGTTTTGTTGAAAATGCCATTGAAGAAGAAGATGAAAGAAGAAGAAGAGTGTGGTGAGTGTTTATTCGCCGAAGAATACGATGGTCCACCATTATCATACAACATACCTTGTGCTGTTCCAATTAACATGGAAAAAATCCCCGTCGCCGCAGTTGTTTCTCCGGTTTGTATTACCGATAACATGTCTTTCCCTGTGATTCAACCAATTTTAGCTGTTGATTCTTTAGGGAAGAAGTTTCTAATAAGAGATATGGTTGTTCCTTCTTCGGTTTCTCCAACTTCAGTTATTGACAATTGTGGATCTAGTGAACTTGAATTAGTCTCTGATTCCATTACTGTTTCGCCTGAGGAAGAAGAAGAAGAAGAAGAAGGTGATGATAGTGATGAAGAATGTGGATTGAGTAGCTCTGGTGAGTTGTTGTTGAGGTCTTGTTCTTCGGTTAATCATCAAGAATCAAAAAATCTAGATTTTTGTGATAGTTCAGTTAAAGAGAATGAATTGTCGAATCCGTTAGTACCGGATTGGGAATCGAATGAATCGGTTTTGAGTATGGATTATCCTTCTTCTAGAGTTACTGGAGATTGTTGTGTTAGTGAAACTAATGGAGATGGTAAGAAGCAACAAGTTGTTACTTTCTTAGGTATTGCTTCTGATGATGATGGTTTTGAAGAAGAGGAGAGTTGTAGCCAGAAGCGGACTCGCTTTGTTCCGGTTAAAAAAGAGCCTCAAACTAAAGGTAAAAAGGGGTCTTGTTATAGGTGTTTTAAAGGGAGTCGGTTTACAGAGAAAGAAGTGTGTATTGTTTGTGATGCTAAGTATTGTAGTAGCTGTGTTCTTCGAGCTATGGGTTCTATGCCTGAAGGAAGGAAATGTGTTACTTGTATTGGGTTTCCGATTGATGAATCGAAGCGAGGGAATTTAGGGAAATGTTCTAGGATGCTTAAGAGGCTTCTTAATGATTTGGAGGTTAAACAAATTATGAAGACTGAGAGGTTTTGTGAAGCTAATCAATTACCGGCTGAGTATGTTTACATTAATGGACAACCTCTTTACCCTGAAGAGTTGGTTACACTTCAGACTTGTGCTAATCCTCCGAAGAAGCTTAAACCGGGGGACTATTGGTATGATAAAGTGTCTGGACTTTGGGGAAAGGTGTGTCATTTTGAGATTTGTGTCTTAGTTTCTAATGTGTCAAGAACGGTTTATTTATATATTATGTTGGGGTTTTACAGGAAGGAGAGAAGCCTTATCAGATAATTAGTCCTCATTTGAATGTTGGAGGTCCTATTAGTCCAGAAGCTAGCAATGGAAACACTCAAGTTTTCATTAATGGCCGTGAGATTACAAAAGTGGAGCTACGAATGCTGCAGGTTGAAATCTTTTAAAGTTTACAATTCTTAATTTTAAAGAGAGTTTTTAATGTCATTGATGATTTAGGATTGGTTCTTCTATTGCCATGTATTGCAGTTGGCAGGAGTTCAGTGTGCGGGTAACCCTCATTTTTGGGTTAACGAGGATGGATCGTATCAAGAAGAAGGACAGAAGAATATCAAGGGATACATATGGGGAAAGGTTCGTTGTTTCGCCTGAAATATATTTTCTAATCAGTTTTCAACTGTGTTTTTTCCTCGTTTGATTGAAGATTAGAAACTTGTATTGCTTTTCAGGCTGGGACTAAGTTACTTTGTGCTGTATTGTCACTTCCTGTTCCATCCAAATCTACTGCAAGTACTTCTGGGGAACAACACTATAGCGGAAATAGCAGAAGCATTCTGGACCATCTTGAGCATAGGACTTTGCAAAAAATTCTTTTGGTTGGAAACAGTGGTTCTGGAACTAGCACAATATTCAAGCAGGTATAAAGAAATCATAACCATTTTATTAGTTGTTATGAGATCTGTTTGTTATATGTCGTACTTCTTATTAATGTAAACCCCAAAATCTATAACACAACTTAATCACTTTCTTGTTTAGGCGAAGATCCTTTACAAGGACATACCATTCTTGGAGGATGAGCGTGAAAATATTAAAGTGATTATCCAGACCAATGTGTATGGTTATCTTGGTATGCTTCTTGAGGGCCGGGAGCGGTTCGAAGAAGAAGGTCTTGCTGTCAGAAACACGAAGCAGTGTGTCATTGAAAATATTCCTGCAGATGGTGCATAGATTTTCAGCTCCTACTTATTCTCGAGTTTCAGTTTTAAAATATCATTCTCAACTAGGCTTTATTCTCGAGTTTCAGTTTTAAAATATCATTCTCAACTAGGCTTTATGTATATATGAACCCTTCGAGTCTTAACTTGCTTTCTGTGTACGAACAGGAGGTGGTAAAAGCAACAACAAAACTGTGTACTCCATTGGCCCAAGGCTTAAAGCATTTTCTGATTGGCTATTAAAGACTATGGCTGCTGGGAATCTCGCAGTCATTTTTCCTGCCTCTTCTCGTGAGTATGCTCCACTGGTTGAGGAGTTATGGAGAGATGCAGCGATCCAAGCTACATACAAGCGAAGAAGTGAGCTAGGACTCCTTCCCAGTGTCGCTAGTTACTTCTTGGAACGGGTAAATAAGCTCTTCACTATCTCTGGTGCACTCAATTTTCCATTGGATTGTTAGTCTTCTAAGAAGCTGATTTCTCGTTCTTCAGGCTATTGATGTATTGACACCAGACTATGAGCCATCGGATTTGGATATATTATATGCAGAAGGTGTCACTTCGTCCAGTGGTCTAACTTGTCTTGATTTCTCATTTCCACAAACTGCATCTGAAGAGAATCTTGATCCTTCCGATCACCATGAGTCCTTGCTCAGGTAAGTGTAATTTGATTCCCTTTTTGTGTGTTAATGATCAAGATCATTTCCAAAATATTTGAAGACATTTTCTTGTGTGTTTTCAGGTACCAGTTAATAAGAGTACCCTCGAGAGGCCTGGGGGGGAACTGCAAGTGGATCGACATGTTTGAAGACATTGGCATGGTTTTGTTTGTTGTTTCAATGAGTGACTACGACCAGGTTTCAGAAGATGGAACCAACAAGATGTTACTCACAAAGAAACTCTTTGAAAGCATTATCACTCATCCCATCTTCGAGAGCATGGACTTTCTCTTGATACTCAACAAATATGATCTCTTGGAAGAAAAAGTGGAACGCATCCCTTTGACACACTGCGAATGGTTTGAAGACTTCAATCCCGTGGTCAGTCGTCACCGTGGTTCCAACACTGGTAACCCCACTTTGGGTCAGCTTGCTTTCCATTACATGGCGGTTAAGTTCAAGCGGTTTTACTCTTCCTTGACCGGGAAAAAGCTCTTTGTTTCTTCGAGCAAGAGTTTGGACCCGAATAGTGTCGATTCGTCGCTCAAGTTAGCTACGGAGATTCTGAAATGGAGTGAGGAGAGAACAAACATCTGTTCACGTGAATACTCTATGTACAGCACTGAGCCAAGTTCCTTCTCAAATTGATGTTTTCACATTAAACATAAGAGTCTAATGTAAATGGTAACTACTTTTCTTGTGTATAGATTTCCCATGTAGATTTTTAACAAAGTACTCGAGCATCAATTTACAGACCAATCTCTGTGTACTAAACAGTTTACAATTTAACTGATTCTTCTCTTTTTATGTTACAATTGGGGTTTGTCAAATATGTATCTAACCTGCTCGTCTGCACTCAACAAGACACAATCCAACCTTGTTCTTGCATTTGTTTGTTCAGCGCGATAAAATCATCTTGCATAGCTCGCTCACTCTCTCCTGCGAGTAAGGACCAATCTTGGAGGGGGATATAAGGACATATAAGTTATTTAATCCATCTTTCCAGAATTATTTCAAGCCTATCCTGATAAGAAAAGAAAATTAAACTTATAACACAGAGTAGGATCGTTGGGGTCTTCATTACCGAGATAATAAAAAGCTACCTAGATAAATGCCAAGGAGATCAAATGTGGAGAAAATTGGATATAGAATAAAAGGTAGACTTGCCTGCAATCTAGCACATTAGCAAGTCAAATTGTACTAGAATCATCTAACCTTAGGTTATTTTGGAATATCATATTTAGAAGAACCGCCAGTAGGAGACCAAGGTTATCAAAACAAACGGTTCAAGGCATGTATAACATGATACAAACGATAGAACACTCGGGTAGGTTTCCGAAAGAAACCTGTGCCTTTGCAGAGACTTCACCAAGGTTATCCGCTACAGCAAAGCTTCGATGTACAGCTGACTGCACAATGTGAAAAACATTGGTTTTCAAACCAAAACACTCAAGTCATAGGGAAAATTAAGAATACTAAACCTTACACCGGTTGCTAAGTAACATGACAGGCTAATATGTTTAGCAATGTTGGCGATGGATGCTAGCAGAAGGAAGTATTGTGGGAATACTGGAGTCATTAATTCAACTCCAATGCTCAGACTAAAGAGTAAAGACGTCGACAACCTAACTCTATTTGACAAAAAAGTATAGAAAATTCTATAAGTAACAAAACCATGAGTCCTCACGAACTCTTGCATTGATCTCTTTCCTAATGTTGTACTTCCCAACAGACCGCATTAAAGCATGATTCCTCACGAACACGATGAGCTTCGATGACAAGTTGAAGAGTTGTTGACTAAAGGATATATACGAGAAAGTTTGAGTCTTTGTGCAGTTCCAGTCTTGCTTATTCCCAAGAAGGATGGGTCTTGGCGTACGTCCGTTGATAGTCAGGCCATCAACAAAATCACAATCCGTTACCGGTTTCCTATCCCACGTCTTGATGATCTCCTCGATCAAATTGGCAAAGCTAGCATCAAATTCGTGTGCGTACCGGTGATGAGTGGAAAACAGCTTTCAAAACACTTGAAGACTTGTTTGAGTGGTTTGTAAATGCCCTTTGGCCTATCCAACGCTCCTAACACGTTTATGCGTGTCATAAATCAAACACTTCGCCCTTTTATTGGTCGTTGTGTGGTGGTTTATTTTGATGATATACTAATTTTTAGCTCGTCTGTTGCATAGCATTGTTACATATACATGAAGTGCTGATTGTCTTGCGCAAGGAAAAGCTTTTCGCTACAACTAAAAAGTGTGTCTTTGGAGCTTCTGAAGTTCTTTTCCGCGGCTATATTGTGTCAAACCGTGGTCTCAAACTGGATCCAGCCAAGGTTTCAGCAATTCGTTCATGGCCAACTCCAACTACGGTGACCGAAGTTCGTAGTTTTCACGGTTTGGCATCAATTTATCGACGTTTTGTAGCGCATTTCAGCAGCATTATGGCTCCCATGACGGATTGTATGAAGGGTTCTCATTTTCAATGGACAACGGAAGCTGAAAGTGCTTTTAACACTATTAAAGATTGCCTTACATCTGCGCCGTTTCTTGTCCTTCCGAATTTTCCATGGCTTTTGAGTTACATTGTGATGCCTCTAAAGCTGGCATCGGGGCTATTTTGAGTCAAGCAAACCGACCTATCGCTTTCTTTAGTGAAAATATCACGGTTTCACGAGGACGTTATAGCACTTATGACGTTGAACTTTATGCGATTGTCTAAGCCGTGAAGCACTTGAGACATTATTTGTTTCATCGTGAGTTTGTTCTTTTCACAGATCATGATGCTTTGAAAGATCTCGGCTCACAAGACAAAGTCTCTGCTCGTCACGCCTCTTGGTTTTCGTATTTGCAGCAATTCATTTTTGTTATCAAGCACAAGGCAGGTACTCTTAATAAGGTTGTTAATGCTTTGAAGTATTACCAGAGTTGTATCCTATCGATCTTTTTTAGCAAAATTTGGGTCACAGTTCAAGAGGGTGAATACGCTACGTATTTGATACTCGATGGCTTTTTGTTTCGCGGAACACAGTGTATTCCCGAATGCAGTTTGCGTCTTCAGTTGATCCGAGAGTTTCATGGAGAGGGTCATGTGGGAAGAGACCGCAGACTTAAGCTTGTTAGCTTTTCTTATTTTTGGTCGACATTGCGCAAAGATGTTGAACGTTACGTTCTTCGTTGTGGGATTTGCCAAGCTGCTAAAAGGAAGGCTACTAACTCAGGTCTTTATCATTGCCAATTCCTACTCAACCATGGACTGATGCTAGCATGGATTTTGTACTTGGCTTGCCTTGTACTCACCGTGGTAATTATTCAATTTTCGTTGTGGTGGATCGTTTTACGAAGATGGTGCATTTCATTCCTTGCAAGAAAACTACGGATGTTGTTCAAGTTGCAATCTTATTTTTTAAGGAAGTTACAAGCTACATGGGTTACCTTTGTCTGTGGGCGACTTGGTTTGGGCTGTTCTCACCAAGGACTGTTTCAAGCCGAGAAAAATTGGTCCGGTCGAGATCGTTGAGAAAATCAACAACAATGTGTATCGACTTCGACTTCCTCCTCACATGAACATTGCAGATCTCCTTAATGTCAAGCATCTAGTTCCATTTGTTGCAGCTGATCAAGACGAAAAATTTGGGGTCATATTTTCTCATTACCCCAGGAAACCTGATGTAGCATCTCCTCTTATTTTTAACCTTGGGCCTAACATTATTATATTGCTGGACTTTTATTTATCTTTGTTATTTCCTTATTTTTTATTTACATTAGATTAAGAGGTTTGGTGTATTTTTCCTTTAGGCTTTTAGGTTTAATCGATCATAATGTTATAAATAGGAGTCGCCCTTATTGTATTCAGGATCTGGGATTATAATAAGAAAAACAGAGAGTTCCTCTCAACCCCTATCGTGTCGTTTGCTCTGCTAGCTTTACGCACAAGCTATCGAGTTTGGTTCTGCTGATCATAAACTCAATCTTTTTATTAATATTTCGCTGCAGTAATTACCGTACTCTGGCTCCCGAGATCCTAAAGAATTTCTAAGATCTCTATTGTCGACCATTCAACATTCATTAATTTTCGTCAAGTGCGGTCTCACAAAGGGAATATCAAACGTAAAAGGGGTAGGAATGAAAGGCTAGTTCGACGGTAGCTGAAGTGTTTAGGCTCTATTGATGTGAATAGATGCAAGTCATTATGCAAAATCGTAGTGAAACAAAGAACAAATTTTGATACAACATACGAACTTCGGAATCTCTATCAAGCTCTATAAATGTCCTAACTTAGTTATATTGGGGCCTAAGATAACACATTAGACTCGCAAAGATTTTATTTTGGTTTTTTTTTTGTTTTCTTTCTTTTCTCGATTTTTTTACTTTCCGTATACATGAGATCGATCGATCTCGATTTTTTTTTTATTCTTTCGATTTTTTTCTTAGCCAAGTAGAGAAAGTTGGAACCGGTTCTAGTCATACAATTTTTCTGCACCAAAGACAACTCAAACTCATAATAAACTCATAATAAAAATAGAGCATTCATCGTACCAGAGATTCCTTAGAAAAGAAAGTTGTGTCAGTCTGCATGCTCCGTATTTTTTTGCAAATGATTGCACTTGAAGATGATGTAACATAAGGTCTTTGATCTGAAAAAATGGATAGAGTCAAGGTGTGGTATCAAGCTAAAGATGAGTTTGGCCATTCAAAGTTCTGAAAGAGTGGTAGAAAAAATGGAATAGAACTTTGAATGTTGTGATTCATTACCCGATTTCAAACCCCTAAGTGAGAAGTTAAGTCATATTAAAGGTCATGTAAGATAGAATCAACGTTAGATAATTCAGATTTCAAAGGATAGAAAACTTCCGGTAAGTCGATCCACTGATGGTGTTTCCAATCTTCGTATTTTGAGATCAGTCACTGTTAGAAATTTAGTCAACACCAGATAGAATCTAAGAACATGTTGACAACACGGATCGATCATGTTGAAGTTGGATAGATCAATCCAAAAAGCTTACGGCATTTTTCGCACCATTAGATCGATCGATCTTCCTCCGACATATATTTTTGTACGAAATACGCACTGAATTGCACATCGACTCATACCATACCTAAAAAAAGAAAAATAAGAAAATATAACCAAAATATTGCAAAAACAAAATATGGGTGACAATGTGCGTTTTTTGGGGTTTTTTCGTACAAAAAATGCACGGATCGATCATGTTGAAGTTGGATCGATCAATCCAAAAAGCTTACGGCATTTTTCGCACCATTAGATCGATCGATCTTCCTCCGACATATATTTTTGTACGAAATACGCACTGAATTGCACATCGACTCATACCATACCAAAATATTGCAAAAACAAAATATGGGTCCCCCCCCCCCGATGTTAATCATGGAAATCAAATAGTTGGACCAATGGTTTCGAATCGGAGATCAGAGAGAAGCCCAAGGACCAAAACTTGAAAAGAAAGCCTTCGAATCGTCGCACCTTTCAGTCGTTGCAAATGGAAGGAGGCCAATACCACGCCTCACGCAGATCTGCCTGTGACCACCATCGAGGAGCTCCTGCTAGATCAGCTGCTGTTCTCGAGCGGCTTCGCCTAAGGAGACTTCCGGTGTTTCAAGGTTCTTTGCTCTCCTCCTCTCGGCCTCTAAACTTCTCCCGAAGGCTCCTGCTACCATGACACCGGTGGAGAAGAAACAGCAACGCCGAGGGCTAAGACCGCGAGATCCAACGGCAGAACCACCTGGAGGACGTCTCACCGGATCTTGTTCTCACCAGATCCGGTTTGACGGTGCGGTGCCACCGCAAAACCGCTGTCTCGCTGCTGCATCCTCGCCCTAGTGGACGCCGAACCCCTAATCTGGAAAATTCAACAAAGGGAGGAGAAAAGCGAATTAAAAAAGGGGGAGCCTCTCACGATGCAGGCAAGAGAAGTCGGACGTCGGAGAGGCAAAGGCGGTAGAACTTTCTGGTGGGTTGCTTTTGTCGTGTAAATACGTAAGCCATCTCCTCTCGAGGATTTGCCCAGCTCATTACAATATCTAACCGGGCCATACTCTCCCGCTATAGGCACATAGCAAAAGCTAAAGCTAGGACCACCTATGTATTTCCGATTTATAAGAAAATGACTAAAATAAGTAAATATTGCATGCATAAAATGTGCAATTTCTATTTTCAAATGGGTCACATCCGACCAAAAATATAATTGACGGCAGGCAGTATTATTAAAAGAAATCTTAATAGTAAAGATAACTGACGCCAGGCACTACCCGTTTCTTTTTAGGGAAACTGCAAAAATAGATTATGTTGGCTGGTTAGGCAAGCCCGGTTCACAATATTAAACCCGGAAATCGATTACATAAAATTGAAATCAATACTTGTTTTGTTTTGCTTATTACTTTCATTTTCGACTGAGTAATTTTGTAAGTAATTTTGAATTTTCGGTTTTCTTGCAAAGCCGGTTTAGGGTTAAAGACAAGACAGAGTTGAAAAGGATGAGAAGGGTAGCTACGTAATATTAGAAGAAATTTGGCAGCTGGTAACGATATTGCAATTACAGTTGGCAAATATAGAAAATGAGAACCCGCCTTCATGATCTATAAAGTATTTTAGTATAGCGTATACTGCCTCTTATCTCATATTTTAAGGTGTATATTAGGCCATGAATGTTTATGGTTTTTAAAGTGGTTTTTGGATTATAGTTTTTGAAGTTTAGATTTTGAACTTTTGTTTATGGTTTTTAGATTTTGCATTTTTTAAACCTAAGTACTTCATAGGATATTCTACTATTGGAAAATTCTAATCCAAAAGATATATGTTGAGACTATCTAGAATCCCAAATCTCAATGATTTGGCGCTGACACTTCAGTAGTTATTCTGTGAGGATTAGGATTTAACATCGCAAATTTTGAAAATAAAAACTAGGTTTGCCAAATACGTATAAATAGAGATGTCACAAAGAATGGGAAAAACAAACAAAAAGTTAAAGGAAAAAATGAAAGAAAGAAGAAATTAGAGATAAAAGATGAAGAAAGCGGAATAAAAATTTGGATGATTCAAGGCACCTTCAAAACCGAACCGGAGGGCATACATTTCAAACATTTGCATGGTGCCCCTATTTTGGTGGATTCCACTATTTTTAATATAAGTAATAAATATGTTGCAAGATCTAATTAAAATATGAAACATTAACATCACTAAATATATATTTTATATGGACTGTAAATTAAATTAATAGAAAATTTATATATCAAAAGAAATTACAATACATTTTTCATTTATATATTCTTTTTCAAAAAATTTCTCAAAAATAAAATCTTTTATACATGTAAAATATTTTTTATTGTATGGGCCCGAATATAACCGGCTCTGGGCATCACCCTCCATTAACATTGATGAGAATCTGATCGTCTCGTCCAAATACATGCAGAAGGAAAATATTTTGTATAATTATATATACAGTATTATATAAAATGAAGTCTAGATATATTTGGGCTTCATTCTTCTTCATCAAACCCATATGTCCAAAAAGATACAAACTTATATAGTTAGACCAAAACAAAATCACTAGATTTCAAAAGATCATAAAAAAGAAAGCAAGATAAATTCTACGACTATCTAAAGAAGACTAACTAGGCTTATAAAGCCTTAAACAGGATTAAACTAAGCTAACGGTCACTAAACTCACAATCTAGATATTTACGAAACTATCACTGAATTAGTTGAGCCACGAGCTAGTCACGTGAGTCGTATCTCTACTCAACTTAGTCCAGACCTGCTTCTTCATTCCAAGTGTATTCCACTCTAAAACACTATGCTTCTTCTCAAGAGTCAAGACCCAACTTCAACACTATCTGGCAGACCCGGCCCAAAAGGTTTTGAAGCCTAAACCCCAAAAAAAATTATATACTTAGCCCATTATAAAAAATATCGCATTTAAGGATTCAAACTTGTTACCATGAAACACATGTTTTAGGCATCGCAAGATAAGATATACAAGCTCATTAGTCATTACTATCCTTTAGCTTCAATTTCAAAAAAATTGGGAACTTTTCTCAATGCTATAATAATGGTTTAGATATGACAAAGGATATTCGAGAGGCAACAAAAACAGAATACATAATAATCTAAGGACATCGAGGTTTGATCTAGACGAGTATTAACAAAATGCCCCAAGTTTTGAATAATTAAAACATAATTCAATTTTACGAATATGTACGACTTAATGAGGTTTAAGTTTAACTGTGTTCCCTTCTCCAAAAGTGGAATCTTTGGCTAAACATGTTCTGCTTTCCAGTTTACAAGAATTCTCCTCCTATCTCATTATATTCCTGAGAACCGAAACAGAGGAAAACAAAAAACTATATGGCAAATCTCAATTCACAGTTTTTACTTTTACCCTCCTTCCATTTCTAGAATCGCATCTGAGCTCTAGTATGTTAGTGGCTCACTCAGGCGTTATCAAAAAGGCGTATTCTTGATGCATCGGTCATGCCTCTTTTGAGTCATGTTCAAAAAGTTTTCAAAGAACAACACATCAGGTCTCTGAATCTTCTATTTCTTCAATTACAGTCGGGAGCGAGCCTTCTCTGCTGAAACCGGGGTTTAGGAACTTGGCAACAAAAGCCCATAGCTTATAAACATCTTCAAAGTTTGTCAAGAAGCTGAGAGAAGCTGTGACAACCTCAAATCTCACAAACCCACTTTTTCCACCGCGCTTACCAGCTTCTCTCTGCAGATGTAAAGAACTATCTTCCTTGATTCTAGCTCCCCCACGATGATTTCTCGGGATATCCATTATGCGTATATGACTCAAGATACCAATACCAAGAGATACTCCTTCTTTCTCAGCCAGTTTTAGAACAACCTCTGGACTTACAAAACCTTTGCTATTGTCTTTCACATTGAAAGCAACCGCTGCTCCTCTTTCGTATTTTATCTTTGGGCCATAAATCTGCACAAGATTCATGTGTCTGCCGCTATTGTCACCGCCTGATTCAGGCACTTTCAGCTGTAGCAAAGAGATTACAAGCCAGTTAATCAGAAATCTGAGCCTAGTTGTGGTTTTATTAAGACCTAACATATTCACATGATCGATATGGCTGCAAACAATCTCGGGTTCCCTTCTGTCCCAATCATCCTCATTCGGATTTTCACCATCACTTTCGTCATACACACTGGCCAGAGAAGCTTCACCTTGGTCCAGACTATGACTGACACGGTCAATGTTAAACGAAACTCGTGTTCCTCTGCTTGGTTGTTCATCTCCCACACCCAAAAGCCTCCCACCAATACCCCTTCTTCCCAATAACCTAAACTCGCCTTCTGTTTCTCGTCTAATTGCATTCTCTTTCATTTCTGAAGAAATCTTGGAGGTTGAGCCAATTGATCCAAAACCAGATCTTGCCCGATACATAATGTTACCGCAGTTCTCTTCCTGAATTTCTTGAATTTGGATATTATTAGAGTTCCTCAGATTCCGTGATGGCGTTGAGTTTATCTCCTGAGAAACTGACATTACTGCAGCATCAAACGAGAGGACATCTTTACCATCATACATAGGACTGCTGTAACTCTTTGCTACCGGTTTTGGTGATTGCCGTTTGCTGGTAAACCAAAATGGTGGCAATGGAGAGGCGATTTTATGGGGGTTCAAGTGACCTGCACGGTCCGACCCAAGCGGACTTTGACCCAAATCGATCCAAAACGAATTATCGGATGACTCATCTTCAGTGAAAGCTGGGCTTTTCATCAATTCTCCAACTGAAACACTTTCATTTTCTTCAAATATGGTACTACTAGTCCCATCTCTATCAGAAATATTATCTTCTAAGAGCTCTGTGTCAAACACATCCTTCACTTGAGCTGAAGTGTATGCACCAGAGAAAACAGGGATCTGAGCGCCTCTACGAGCAGCTTCCATGGTGGAAGGATTTTCACCATTCGTACCAACATCATGATCTTCAAGACCAACCAATCCGTCTAAACCATCTATCGAATCACTGAGATATAACGAATATTGAGGTGTGATCTTCACTATTCCTGATCCTGTTTTCCCAGACTGACTCTGAAGATTAACCATCACCGATTTCTTAATCAACAGACAACCAAAACCTGTAGGATCATGCCCAAATACCTTGTAGAACGAGGTGATGATAAACTCTGGTCGAAACAACGATAACCCAAGCGAATCCATATCTTTGGGACCTAAAGAACCAGCATCAAGCAAGACATGCCAGTTGTTCTGCTGAGCCAAAGCCATCCACTGGTAAGAGTACTTAGAACCCGTAACCCTAGACTGTGCAGGAAACACAAACAACCCAACCGCAGAATCCTTCTTCTTCCTCTTCTTATAAGACAAACGCTTCTTCAAATCCGTCGAACAAAGCTTCAAAGTTGGCCACTTAAACCAAGCGTTATAAGCTTTTGCGCCTTTCTCTCTCGCTGTTTGAGCCATCCAATTAACAGACTGACTCTCATGATCAAACATTGTCAAAAGCCGCTTATTCGTATGGAAAGGGTAAGATTCCGCAAGCAACCTAAACGCAGAGCCTCTACTTACAGTGAAAACAAGACCATACTCACTCTCAGGGATATTCAAATAATCCATAATCCTAGTCTTGAGATCATGTTCCACAGTTCCACTCTCAGCTCCACCATAAAGCGCATGGTTACTCAAATTAGCAGTAATCTCAGATAAACTAAACGAACAAGAATCCCAATAATGCAGACTCTGAACATACGAAAAAAGCCCAAATCCACAGTAATCAAGACATACCTTTGACTCCAACAAGTGAGCATAGTGATCAGATCTCAATTGATCAATTTTCTCAGATATCTCATACTTTGGATACATTCTAAGAAACTTGTTAAAAGCTTCAAAAAGCTCAGGTATGGCATCTTCAGACTCAAAAATTCGTTCAGCTGCTAAAGCAGTTGCTCGTAGAAACTCACGTTGAGCGTGTAACCTAGCCAAGGATCTAGAACGACCCAAGCTCTCATCTTGATTCTCTTTCTCAACTTCTTGAGTTTTAAAAAGTGACCCATTCTCAGATGCTTCTTCTAAAGCTTCTCTAAGCTTATCTTCATACAATTTCCTAATCACTGAAGCTTTTCTTCTAATATCAATTGATGAATCAGACTCATTTCTTCTTCGACTCTTACTCTTATCTAAGATCAGAGCAGCACAGTGATGAATTTGCTTCCACAGTGGAAAATGCATTAATCTCGATTTCAAAAAGCTTCTCTTTTTTCCAGAGATTTAACAGAGGAAGCAACAAAAAAAGGTTTCTTTTTTTTTTTCTCTAGCCCATAAGAAAAAGATCTTGAAGAAGAAGATAAAAGAGAAGCCTCTAAAAAAGGAAACTTTCACTCAACCCACAAAATATTTTTTTAAAACAATACGAAACTCACGGGAAAGAAGCAGAATTTCAACAAACCCTAAAACAGATCCCAGAAATTTTGTGAAAAACGAAGAAAGATGAAATTTTGTGAAGAAAAGGTTTTGGTTATGGTTACTGTTTTCGAAGATTAGAGAAGAAGATGATAATAAATGCAAAGCTGACTCCTTTCACCACCAATCTCTCGTTTTCATTTACTACCACAACACTCTCTCTCTCTCTCTCTCTACCCAGTGCCTTCTCTTTCCTTTAACACTTCGGTCAAAAAAGGCATTGACTTTTTCACAGAAGCATAGTGGTGGCTTTCGCTCCCCTTGGGTGTTAGGGTGTTTGAAACTAATTTAATTCAATTTCTGTAATCATTTGTATTTTTATGAAGATGATAGATACAGTAAGCTCATTATATGCATTGATAGAGTGTAATTTCATACAATTTAGAAGTTTGTTCTTATTTTAATGAGAGAAAAACAAAAGAAAATGATGTTTAAATAAACATAATTTTGTCTTATTTTGTGTTCCTGAAAAAACGTATGAATTAGTCAACTCTGCCAGTAAAGTAAAAAATGTAATTACTGTCCACATTAAGGAATATAATTAGATATACTGAATCCTGACCAGAAGAAAATAGATATATAGAATAATGGAGTTTTTTTTAACTTTATCAAAAGTAGTCAATTTAAGAAAGTAAAAAGCTGTGATTTAGATAGGTTGGGAGTACTGGGTGAACAAACAATATATATATATATATATATACTATATGCGTAACTATATGCGTATTAAATATGTTAGGTTGAGAGAGTGGGAATTAAGCGTATGCAAATTACTCAGATCCGATATATTACTCAGGATCCGTTATTCGATCTGATTCAAAAATTTAAATATTTAGAATGTGTTGATTCGGATATCAAAATTATGGGCCTGGATATAAAAATTATGAATCCAGCTAATTAAATTTTTAAGAAAAAATATTCGGATTATGAATTATGTATTAAATAATATGTATTTTAGTGTTAAACAAATATAATGATAATAAGATTTATTGGTGATTTAAAAAAACTATAATAATTTTAACACATAAATTTATTTATTTGGCAAAAATCTTTTTTTTTAAACTTTTTAATATTCAACTTCACAAAAAAAATTTCATTGAATATCTCTAAAATTCTAGGTTAAAAATACAAAATTGACATCTTTTAATCATTCATTTTAGTTTTAAAATAATTTTGCATCATTTTATTAATTTATTTCTTTATTTTTTTTTAAATATAATAGTTATAATTTAAAAAATAAATCAAAAGAACAAATCCAAATATCCGATTTTTTCACGAATAACCGAAATTTGGATATTTAGAATTTTCGGATCCGGATCCGTGTTTGCTACCTTTTAGACTCCACGTTTATGAAAAAATATTTGCAGAATATTTATCTAAACATGTAGCTTATAAAGAATTCAACGGGTAATCATAGCTAAAAGAATTCTACTTGTGATCATTAGCTTTTAATTCGGAACATATTGGCAAATTACAAATGACTGAATATTTTTTTCATTAGCTTGAATATTTCTAGAAATGAATTAGTACTTGGTATTTTTCTAAAATATAACTTTTTGTAATAATAAAGTTTGGAAATTTTACTGATACTTCTTATAAGTTATAAATAATAAATATATGAGACAAATTTCTTTTTTAAATACTGATTCCGCTATTTTAACCATTTAGAACATTTATCAAATCTTCAAGGTTTGTCTTTTACACCAATCTTCAATTTTTCAATAACTAATTCCGCTATATATTTTAAACGTGCCAAAAGCATAACTAAAACGAAATGCCCGGGAATTTAAATATTTTAGAAGAACCTCGCGCATGTGTAAGACCAACAACGGCAACCCTAGATAAAATTCTATCTGCCTCTCCGGTTCACGGCGCTCCTAACCGGTGACCAGAGAGAGCCCCCTTTCCTTCTGCTTTGGTCTTCACCTCAATCAAGCTTTTCGTGGGAGTTTCCGAAGCATTTGGCGATTTCCCCTCGGCTTCATCAACATGAGTCATCCACTTAAGCATGCTTCGGTGGTGGCGGCGAGAGGAGGCTTCATGTTTCTGGCTGTCGGAGCTTCATCCTCTTCGAGACAGCGGACTGCTTGAGGGCGGCGGTCCCAGTTCTCCCTGAAGTTCCAGCGTGTCTCTTATCCTTGGGATTCATGGCCAGTGGTGGTTGCTCCTCTCTGAAGTTCTGCAGTGTGGTGGCGGTGGCGCGAGGACGTACGGCACTGGAAGGCTACCGAATTCGGTGGAGCTCCTTGCTGTCGATTAACCTCCGGATGGTCTCCTTCCTCGAGACGATGAAGTTGCTCCGAGGACGGCAACACATTTTCTCAAAGGAGTGTTCCGTGGAAGTTTCCGGTGAGACGAGACAAAATTCTTTCGTTTTTGGTCACGGCGTAGCCGTCGTTTAGGTGGTGTGAGTTAGTCTGTTAACGTTAGGTTTCCGGTGTGTGAGGTTTGGAGTCTTTCGACGTGAGTGACTTTCTCCGATGGGGTCTCGGCAAGGGTGGTTTCTCAGTTGTGTGTCTCAAGGCGTGGAGTCTTCGGTCGCTCGGAGTTTTTTCGAGTAGGGACTCGACGGATTTAGGCTTGGATCTGTCGAGAGCGGACGTCGGAAACCCTAACAACGCCGGAAGTTCTTTCGCTGGTAACCCTAGTTTTGGCTTCGTGGGTCGCAGGTTCTGCGTGAGTTTCATGAGCTTCTCCATCTGTTGGGCCTGTTTTCCACTTCTGGGTTTAAGCCCAATGGGTTTGTGCCCACCTATAAATCCTAAAGAAGTCAATGAAAACCTTTGGACAAAAAATTAAAGAAACGGAAATGTCATTAATCTACAAAAGACCAGTTCTTTTACGTTTTATGATTATCATAAAAACTTTATTCAGCTTAAATGTTTCCGCTATTTGATCATTCAACTATTATACAATTTATTTTACTATTTAGGTTACATACTAGTCAAACATTAAATATTATGTAAAAACTAAGCAAATAGTTTTTGTTTTTTAAATTAACAAAATAGTTTCTATTTAGAAGTTAACAAGAAGAAAATAACCAAAATATAAATTCTTAACCCTTAAATTAAAATAAAGCGGTCATTTTCTTAATTTTGAAAACGTTAAGTCATTTCTTCTAATTTAGTTCTCTTAAAATTATTTATTTTTCAGTTGTATATTAACTAGTGTTTAAACAAAAGAGTTTTTTTTTGGATAAGTAAAACAAAAGAGTCTCACAAGGATTCTTAACTTAATCCGCTAGAAACAAAAAAAGAAAAGGTTTAGATATTCAAGTTGCTTAACGGTTGTTTAGCTAAGAGATATTATTACTCTAAAGCCCACTTTGGCTCCTTCGACGCTGCCTTAGTCTTCCACCAATGCTATCTGGATTAGGCTCTGTAGCCGCTTTCCTCTTCCTTCTAGTTTCTCGAACAGTAACTGAGTTGCGACCTCCAGTCTCTGTCCCATCACATAAGTCCTGGTTCTGAGCTTTAACCACAAGAGTCTGACTTTCCTCAGGAAGCAAGTAGCTAACTGGTGTTATCTCCAAATTTGAGTTTTGTCCTGTCATCTCTACAACTTTTGGAAGATCATCACCAATGTAGGCACATGAATGTTCTTGTTTATCCTGCTTTGGCAGCTCCACATAGCCTAAGACCTGAACATCCACAAATGGAGTTTGATCATCCACATTAAGCACGTAGCCAACTGGTCCAATCTCCAAATTTGAGTTTTGTCCTGTCATGTCTTCAACTTTTGGAAGATCATCATCACCATCTTGGGCACAAGAATGTTCTTGTTTATCCTGCGTTGGTGGCTCAAGATAACTTAAGACTTGAACATCATCCAATGGACTGAATGGAGTTTGATCATCCACAGAAGGTAACAAGAAGCTCAGTGACCTTCTAGCTGAATTTGGATTCTCATTTTCCTCTTTCTTCAAGACATCACCATTCTGATCTTCGATATTCTGAAGCTTTTGTACTTCTTCAGGGAGATCACCTTTTTGATTTTCGTTTGGATTCTCATCATCCTCTTTCTTCAAGGAACCAACATTCGGAATTTCGATATTCTGAAGCTTTGGTACTTCTTCAAGGAGATCTTCATCATCAGCATCAGCAATTTTGGCTTCTTGAAAGGATAGTGATCTCTTTGCAGAAGCTTGATTTGGGGTTGCATCATCAGTTTGCAACCGTTTGGTTTGAACCAGATAATGTGCTACAGACTTGTACCCGAGTTTAGCTATCTGAAAACAAACCCAATAAACAAAGAAATCTTCAGCTCATGACTCTATTCAAGAATCTAAAACAACACAAGATAATGCAAAATAAATGATCGAAAGAACAACGCACCCTTCGGTAAATCGGGCCAGTTGGAACCCATCCTTTATTATTCCGGCACAAACTACAATTGCATATCCCACGACAAGCAGGGCAAATCCAGTTTGGATTCTCCAAAGCTTCAAGCACATGTTCACCATATCTGTTCATCAAACAACATTTAAATAACTTCACCACCAATACTAGAAAAAACTCCATTGCTAGTGATCTTATTAAGTAACACCCACCTCATGAACAAACAATCACCACAGAGCTGCCCTTGAACCAAGTTGCATTCACTACACTGTGTGCGAAAACCAAGAGTTTTCTGCCTGTAAACACACACACTGAAGCATTAAGCAAATTTCATTTCACAAAACTGAAATATTCACAAATGGGTTTGTTTTTTTACCTGCACTGGTGACAAGTCTTACCCTTAAACGGATCATAAATCCGTTTCCCATCCTTATCATAACCATCAACAAAAAAAGTCCAGCTTCGTTCTGTATTCCCAAGAAGCTTCTCATGTTCCTCTGTGTAAATCTCAGCCCTTTGCCCTTCACGAATCACTACACTCCCTTGGTTAGACCTTTTCTTACGCTTCACACTAATGCCCTCATTGTAGATAACTGGAGCCGTGTTCTCCAATCTGACATTCACATAAGAAGCAATAATTTATAAACCCTAATTTCAGCTCAAAAATCCTAATTCGATTCATAAACCCTACTTCAAACCCCTCTTTGAACAGAAACGAACCGATTCAACTTAAAAGAGAAATCATAAACCCTAATTTCTACACAAAACCCTAATTCCGATAGATAATCGAAGCGATTACCGAGAAGATCGTCGAGAAGGCTGAAGAGGAGGGGTTGATTTTTGATCCGGGTTAGAGATACCGTAACGCCTTTTAACAGGTCGGGTCTCGGCTTGGAGTTTGCGAGAGAGATTCAAGATGCCCAGATTTTGCAGCCTTTGAAGATTCTCTTTGATTCTCTCTTCTCTGCTTTGCTCATAGACAGAGACCTTTGGGGCTCGTTTGATTATTTCTGGGTAAGGGTTTGATTTGGGTATTGGACCTTCCGCTTCAGTTCCCATGGTTTCAGTCTTTCAGATCTCACAGAGCACACTATCTCTTTCTCTCACTGTTCTGGTGCTTCTGGAGAAATGATATTTAAAGTTGAGACTTTTATGGTGATTACAGCAACGGTCGGATTTTTTTAATTTGAAAATGTGGAGAGAAATTGGGAATTGGGTTGGTGGGATTTATTAGCTTAATAGCTTCTATTCCCTAATTTGATGGGACTTTACTTTTTTTTAATTGCAATACAGCTAAATTGTGGGATTATGGAAAGTTGTAAGCTTTTTACTTTTACAGTTTTACATAAATTATTATCCAAAATAGTTTTTTTCCTTTAATTGATGAAGAATTGGAAAATTTGCAAATATTTTTCTTGGTGAACTTTTTCTTAAGATTTATTTGGAAATGGATATGAAATTTTATCTAATTTACAAAAGGAGAATAAAGTTTCGAGTTTTGAGTAAAGGTTTAGGAACTGTCAAAAATTGAGAGTGTCACCTTCTCAACCAAATTAACACCTAATCTCTTCCAAGGAACCATACAAGTCTCACATAGTATTGTTAAAAAATAAAATAAAATTGTAAGAAATATACTTCATTTGGCACAAAACCTATTTCTTTATCAAAAACTTGTCTTAAACATTTTTCACCCATCTTGTTTGGTTGTAAATTGTAAATACTAAAATGTATCCCGATTTGTAATTTGATTTTTTTTTTATGGCACTGCTAACTTTAAAATGCTACCACTAACAATTTGTCTTCTTTAAAATTGATACTTTTAATTCTTGTTCCAACAATTTTGAACTACTTGTGACTTGTGAGTAAATAAGAGTCTAAATCCAGAGAGTTCAAGCGTCCAACGAATTAAAGGTCATGTCTTTATTTTCTCACAAGCAAAAGGAAAAACTAGGCCACGTTGATGAACTACCACTCGAAAAATCTTTAAGCTTTCTATTTATATCATAATCCGTCAAACCAAATCCAATTCAACTCAAGTAAATACAATCTCACAAGTTTCCCTTCGATCCCAAACAAACAACAGTTTTAATATTTATATAAATCTCAAAGAAAAACACCCAAATTTCTCAAAATCATCAAGAGATATGAACTTGACTTCTTCTACTTCTAGGAGAGTCTCAGCCATGAACTTGACTCTCTACTTATTGTTCCATCTGCTTTGTGAGTGCAATCTGCAAGTCGTTTGAGTTTGTACTGTTCCATATTTCTTTTTCATATCTTGGACTTTGATCTCTGCATCTACCTGTATTCAACTCAAGTTTAGATCATGAAAACCACATAAAGTAACATAACAAGGACCAAAGAAAAGGATTTAGTTGTTTGCTACCCTAGATGCCTTCAACTCATCCACAGACTTTTTCAGCTTCTCATCATTGGACTTTGCTTCGGTCAGCACGTCTTTTATGCTCATCAATCAACTAAACAACAAAAAAGAAAGGACTGGCTCTATGACTTTTATCCAAATAGTATCCAGATAACAGAGATAAGAACAAATCAAACCTTCTGTGTTTCTTTATACGTCTCTTGGGTTGCGAATGCTTTCTGTTCTGTAGTTTTTATCAGTCGTATTGATAAGCTTCAAACTCTGATCTGTTGTATAGATGAACAATTGTATTACACTGTATAAGAGAATGGCTTAACCACACATCATGAAAGCTCAGACTCAGTATCGCACATCACGATTATACACTTCACTCAACATGAACCTCTAAATAAATTGAGGATCTATTTATACTTCCTCTGTCAAAGTTAGTTACAACTGACTTAACAGCTAATGACTTACCTCTTCTCATCTTCTTTGACTCCGATAGCTTCTTCTCTGCAACTATGAAGCTCTTCATCGTCTTCTTCACTTTCCACATGTCCTGTAACCCCACGTGCTTGAGCTTCATTTAACTTCTCACGTGCCACTTGCTCTGTTTCTTTATTCCCTCCACGTGGCCTCCTCACATATATATTTATCAACTTATCAATACCTCCGCCATTTAAACTAAGCTTGTTCTCAAACTTAAAATCTGGGAATTGATGTTGGAGGACACAAACACTTTCCCACGAATTCTCATGATCCGGTAAACCCTTCCAATGAATCAATGCTTCTAACACGCCTTTATCATTGTACTTGGTATCTCAAAATTGATTCCGGAAGCAATACAAAATCGTCCATGTCTGACTCTAATACCGGTAATGGGTTGACCTTATTGTGCGATCCCAAAACCGGTTTAAGTTGAGACACATGAAAACGTTATGTATTTTTGATTATGTCGGTAAAGATAATCGATACGCCACTTTGCCTATCTTCTCCAGTACTTTAAAAGGACCATAGTACTTTGCCGCCAAATTTTGACAAAAAACGTTTTGCTACTGTATT
Organism: Cardamine chenopodiifolia; assembly: GCA_963922655.1. Lineage (NCBI taxonomy): Eukaryota > Viridiplantae > Streptophyta > Magnoliopsida > Brassicales > Brassicaceae > Cardamine > Cardamine chenopodiifolia. The sequence continues at coordinate 1,079,716 of OZ000486.1, forward strand.
TTGCCGGTATGGTCTCAACTTTAAATAGACCATATCCCCCACCTCAAATGTAAGATCTGGCCGATTCTTATCAGTGCTATTCTTCATCAGTTGTTGAGCATGGATCAAGTGAGATTTTATCTGGCCCAACATTACATCCCTCTTCTTCAAGGCTTGTTCCAGCTCAAAATTCTTGGTCGAATGTTCTTCAAACCATATAATGGTGGGAGGATCTCTGCCATACATAACATTAAAAGGGAGTGGTCTTCAATGAAGTGTGATAGGATGTATTATACCACAATTCAGCCCATGAAAGAAAAAGGATGGTACACCAACTTTTGACTGTTAGTTTTAAGTTGGTAGAGTTGATGGAGTTTGGTTGTTTTTAGGTCGACCTCTGGATTGGATATAATCTTATAGCTCAGAATTATCTCTTATAGCATAATCTTTGGGCGAGAAACTGTTTATATTTATAAACCTCAATATAAGAACTTGTATAAACAACATCAGTGACGGTCCTAGATTTATTTTTAGCTATTATGTATCTGCCATCTTCATGAAACGATGATAAGAGTTTTTGAGGCTTTGATAAGGTGCACTTATGATCTGCATCTTTGATCTATCATCTATTCTTTAACCCAAATGCTGTTGATCATTCTATGTTGAAAATCCATGGGCACACCTTATCCTCTTTGCGTTCATTATTTCAATCGCTTTTTGTATAGAAAGAATGAAATTATTTTTCATAAATAGATAATTGCGGCTGAGATAGTGACTGACTAGCTACTAATGCTTTGACAATGAGAGCTCATTAAGAGAGTTAAGAAAAAAAAAGGCAGTGTAATGTTTCAATCGCTTTTTTTGTGTAGTTTTTAAGTTTTAAAAGGAATCAGATTTTCATAGTGAACATGAAACATTTTTCAGGTACCTTTCTACTTGGTTTGCCTTCCATGTCTGCTCAACAGCTCCGTTCCAGTCACTGAGTCTTCTGTTCAGTTATAATGGAAGTGAAATAGGATTCAGAGTTCTTAGTATGCTCAGGCTCTGGCGTATTAGACGTGTTAGCTCGCTATTTGCAAGGTTCATTTTCATTACTAAACAATTTGAAGAATCAGCACAAATCTTAATCCTTCTTACTCATTTTTCCTTTGCTTCAGGCTTGAGTAAGATATCCGCTTCAACTACTTCTGGACACAGATGCACAAAACTCATTTCAGTAAGTCTCGAAAACAGAGGAAAACTCTGTTTTTTTCATTTATAAAAGCTACTAGTTGATAAAATTAAAACTTACAACGTATGCTTTTCTATATCAGGTGATGTTTTTTTGCAGTACATTGTGCTGGATGCTTCAACGTATGCCTCATATCAGATCCATACCCTGATCCAACAAAAACATGGGTAGGTGCTGTGTACCCAGGAGGCAAGCCTATGGAGTAGATATGTGACTGCTTTTTTTTTCATAACCATCTTTACCGTTTCTCCTTGAACCTTCCACTTGTACTAAGTTCACGCACCCTAGCAGAGATCACGGACAAGCACAGACTGGTCCTGGTTAGTCTCATATCCTATCTTATTTGCTTTCTCTTTTTAGCCTATTTTTTCATCTCTTCTTTAGAAATCTAGAGAATGGTTCACCAATTGACTATTAGGTTTCACTCAGTAGAAGCTTTTAGCTATGATCATATGGACTTCAATATGGCTTGCAGACAACAGTTGTTTTTTCATAAACCGTACCATTCTCCCTTTGCATTCATCTAATAATATTATTGTGGATAGAAGCTGAAGTCCATAGTAACATATATGCAGGTTTATGGGCATTATGATCTGCATCTTTTGATAATTCGACGTTGGAAATCTTCAGGTAGTGTGTTATCTTCTCCTTGCATTCTTTTTCACACAACCATTCTTACGAATATATTATTTGCTTATTTCTTATACATATATAATGTAGTCACCAGATCACTTACATCTGGATTCTTGTTTTGGTGGAAGCTAAATTTTGTAACTATGATGCAGTGAAGATCTCAGCTTTATTTAGGCATATTTATCTGCAATCACCAAGAGAAGAGCACAGAGTTCTTGAGGCTTGGAGAACATTGCCATATGATCTGCATCTTTGATTTCCATTACTTCTTTTACTGGAAAATTCTCGATCATCCAACGCTGGTAATCCTCGGGTACTGCCATGTCCTCTCCGCATATAATATATATACGTGTAACAGATCCGTAACCTTCCTCACTAAAGCTTCTTGTCCCTGCCAGATTGTTTGTAACGATAGGGTTTACCCTCACCAACATTTTCGCCAATTCAAGATCCTAACCCGCCACAACAACAATCAAAAAAGAGAATTGCTGAGGTTACAAGCAATCCCATTTGGGTTTTATCAGGCTTGGAGTCTTACTTGGACAGGGGAGAGCTGATACAAATTCTTGGCAAGAAACTTTGGTCCAAAAAGAGCATACTCTAGAGGACGATTAGGTTTACCATAGATCCCAAACACAGTGTCCAACCATTCCTCTTGTGGAACGCTTCTGATCAGCTGCAGATTCAGGCAGATATCTAAATCACTTGGAAGAGATCACACAATGCAATAGAATTAACGTTATTATGTACCTTTGCATAAACATAAGAAGGTGGGTTTCTTGTGTCAGGCATGAAAGCTGTCAAGAAGACAATAGCAGCAATCTTAAAAGGAAAGATGTCAGCAGCAAGTGCAGCCGGTATTCCTCCCATGCTGTGAGCAACAAGAATCACCTTATCGTCATCCGAGCCAAGCGAGCTCAGAAACTCAAGCAGCGGTTTGCTGTAATCCTTCAAAGTCTGAATCTCTTCCAATCTGGTCATGTTTATACCCGATGCAGCCAGATCCACTGCGGTTACACAGTGACCTGCAGCTTCCAGCTGCGTTTTCACCTTATACCAAGTCCACGCGCCATGGCAGAGCCCATGGACAAGCACAAACCGCTTCTGGTTCTCGTTTTCCATTGCCTTCTTTACCTTCAACATCTTGGTTCAACACACACACACATATATAATATATATTTATAGAAACAGTTAGTTCCCCGTATACTCTTTATATATTGACTGTTAGTTTTTGGTCCTCTTGAGATCCATAAAATACTAAACCAACACAACATTGACTGTTAGTTTTTCTCATTTAAAGTTTTCAACCATAGAAAGCAATAAATTCTGAAACTTTATTCAGAAATATCCATATGAGAATACACACATGCTAGTCATATCCAAATACATTCTCATTAAATGAATATCTAAAATTCAGATTTATCTTTCGAGCTAAATACAACAATTAAATCTATAAGAACGAAATCGAATCTTGGGATGATATGATGGTAAAACTCTAACCACCATGAAAGTGACAACTAATTGGATTTCTAATACAGAAGATGTAGCCAAACTCATTATATCCACATAAACGTTAGATTATCTAACAGAGTCTATGATTATATCATATATACTTAAAAATAATAAAGATTACAAAAATGGAAAATATATATCATAACCATCCTTTTCTTGTGACATGTTCCTTGCAAAATTTTACGTGGCTAAATTTTGGATTTATCTTTCGAGTTAAAATATACAAGAACAAAAACGAATCTTGGAATGATATGATGGTAAAACTCTAACCACCACGAAAGTTATATTACTTGGATTTTTAGTACATTAGATGTAATCAAACTCACCGTATCCACATGCACATGTTAGTTTGTCTAATTATTTATGATTATACCATATACACCCACAAATAATAGACTACAAAAATGGAGTAATCATATACTCAATTTTTATATATATTTTTTTCCATGTCCATATGCTCTTAGAAGATTAGTTAAGACTTCAGATTATAGTTTAGAATAATGGTTGTAGAATTTAGGATGTAGATTTTCGGGTTGTATTATGATTTTAATAAACTTTAAAATTTATAATTATTGTTTTCACAGCTTAATGTAATTGTCTTACAAAAGCAAAAAAATTTTATTTTCTATAAATAATATAGTTTTGGACTAGTGTTTTCTTTTCTGAATCTACTATATTTCTACAGTGTAAGCTTTGATTCAAGAAGACAATTTCAGAAAAAATAGGTGGTCGGTATAGTTTAGCTAGCGTCCAACCAATTAATGAGGAATTAATATGAGATTTTTGTTCTGTATTATGATTTTTTAGAACATAGAAAAAAATATTAGTCGGTAAGAAACTAGATATATATACCTCGTGGAGGACGAACGATGGTGAGTGTTTGGTGTCGGGCATGAAAGCAGTCACGAAGACAGAGCAAAGATTTTTTAAGCGTTCGTTTGCGAGGTTGCAACTGTGACATGCGCTCAATCGGTATTTGTTTATTGTCGTAAAAGGTTACGACCAAATACTGCAACTGAACGCTGCGTTATGTGTTAAGAATTTTTAACTGTATAAAAAATTTAACGGTGCCTCTGGTACTATTACGGTTGTAACATACAGTCAATTGATGTTCGTTTGTTTGTCGTAAAAGGTTGCGATTGCGGCTGCGATCAAACGCACAATTGTTAAACGAATAAAAACCAAAACTAATGGTTGTAGCGCATGGCCGCAAGTCCTACTCGCAAGTGGCAGACAAACAAACAAGACCATATCCATGCTTATCGTAAACTCAAACCTCCAAAGCTATGACCAACGAGCACAACCTTCTCATCATTTGGCAATAAGGTCATTAGCTGAATCAATGGCTCATAATATTGTTCACATGTGGAAATGTAGTGATCGATCTGGTCGTGTCTATACCATAGGCAGCTAGGTCTAAGACGGTGATGCGATGGCCTGAAGCCTCGAGCAGTGGCTTAACCTTGTACCAGCATCATGCGCCGTGGCACATACTATGTACTAGCACGAAGTGTTGCTTCTTCTTCACCTCACCCATTTTCTTCTCTCTCTTTGATTTTGTATGTATTTCTTATTTTTCTTTTCTTTACTCTTCACACATCCACACACAACACATAAGGATAGATTATAAAAGCATTTCGTATAAATTTCCAAAATTGTCGCTTTACTCTAATTTTATTTACGATTTTAATTTGATAATATAGTTTTGGATTTTTATTGCAAGAAAGAAACAAACACAATTGGAGATTTTTTATACAAAAGTGAATGTTGTTCTCCCGATAAGATACAAAAGTGACGACTTTCTCTTCTCATCCCTATTTTCTTCTCTGCTTCTTTTTTTTTTTTTTTGTATTTATTCCTACTTTGGCACTAGGGTACCCACTAGGCCAGAACACATAAATAAAGAGATTTTAAAGTTTATTAGTTTTATTTTTTTCCGGAAATTTCGCTTTCTTTTATATTTTTATGATTTCAGTACTTATTATCATAGTTTCTGAATATTCGTTTTTGCGAAAACAACACATTTGGAAGAAAAATAAAACTATTTGATGATTAGACACCTTTTAAAATGTAATCAAATAATATTTTTTCAACAATATGCTATATGCGAGTTTTGATCGGGACGAAGGGGAGTTGTAATCAACAACGATACTAGCATGATTACAAAAGAGGTAGTAGCACAAACAGTTATAGTAACTGCTTTTAAATGATATAATTTAATATTTATAAATAAATAGTGTTAAATTTATATAAAATGAACATGATCATTTAATTTAGTCATATAAAATTGATATTTAATTATAAGATTATTATATTTAACTAGTTATATTAGTGCTAAGTCGTATAGAGGAAAAATCTTTCCAAAGATAATGTGTAGTGAAAATGTAAAATATGTAAAGTGGTTCGGAAAATCCGAAAATGGATAGAAACAAAGACTTGGAAGCTCGTAATCTCCTAACATATTTATTTTCATATGTTAAACGATTAGTATACTTGATTTGATATATTTTTGTAATGATATATTTCCTAATTAAGTATCAAAATAAAAGTTTTTAAAAGGTTTTCAAATAATATATAGAAAATTCTTGTAAAAAATATTGTATATTTTCATATAAAATTATAAGTTCCGTTGAAATGACTTACTTTTATATTATACCATAAAAAATAAGAAAGTGAAACTTTTATAAAGTACATAATTATCCATTTGCAACAAACCCTTATTGTAAAAAATCCAACACATTTCATAAAAGATTTACTTAAACGAATTTGTCTGCAATTTCCAGGAAGTGATCACAAAGTTGCTGAGGTTTGCAGAACATTGGCATATGATCTGTTTCCTCCATTTCCACCACTAAATTCACCGGAAAATTATCAATCATCCATCTTTGGTGTTCTTCTGGAATGCCTTCGTCTTCTTTGCACACTATGAAAGCTCGAGGAACAGATCCATATCCTTCATCTAAGAAGTTCTTCATCTTCGATAAATCGTTAATAAATAACGATCCAGGCCTCTTTAGAAGCATTCCCAGTTCAAGATCCTAAATCAAAAATTACAACATCAGCAAACCCAAATTGAGTAAGAATCAACGTTTTTACATACGTTCGGTAGGACTAGTTGTGCCATGATCCTGAAAACAAATCTGGCTTACATTTGTTTTTCCCATCGATCCACTATTATCCTTTATATTAATTACATCTTGCATGTAGCTAGTCTAAATTGTTTAACTATTTATAAAATTCTTTTAGGATTTTTAGTATATAAAAGGAAATATATAAAATATTTGAATTTAGAAATGAAATTAATCTCGGAAATTAAATTCCAAACCATTTAAAAATTTAGTATATGTGGTTGACAAAATAAAATGTAAGAAAATCTTAAATAGACAACAATGAATTAACGATAATATATTTTGTCTTTTTGTGGTGCAATAATTAGAAGACCACGAAAAGGTCAATTAATAGTAAAAGTAAAATTTTATTGTCTTTTACTGTTTTATTAATAGTAAAAATTTAAAAATTATTGATCAATCATCAACTGAATCTCAATTATCCCAAATACATTCCAGTTTGATTTTCAGTTTCTTTTTTTTAGAGACAAGCGTAAGAATTGAAAATATTATAGATAAGTATTAGAATACAAATATATATAATGATAAATTAATCAAATCAAGTTACCTCAATTGGAGAAAGCTGGTAGAGAGCAAACTTCATGAAGTCACGGCTGAAGAACATACTCAGCCCCGAATTGTCTGAGCCGTACGGTTCGAATTCGCTGCCCCTCCATGCTTCTTGTGGCGTGTTGCTTCCAAACTTGTACGTATTAAAAAATAAAAACTCAATATATTGGTTTTATTTATCGAGTTTAATACAATTAAATATACAAGAAAATAACGAATCTTACAGTACTAAAACTCTTAACGACTATGAAAATAAAGAATTTGGAGTAGATAGTAATGTTCATGTACGCCACAAAAGTTCCAAAAAAGAAAGGAAATTACAAAAAAAAAAGGAAATATTTCTATCATATTCTCAAGTCATTAATGCCAGGAACAAAAATATAAGTCGGTGGGTAATAACCACCCTAAAATCTTTTAGAAAAATAATATAAGATACGTACCTTCTCTAAGACGAAGGATGGTGAGTGTTTGGTGTCGGGCATGAAAGCAGTCAAGAAGACAGACACAGAGATTTTGTTGGGAAACTTATCCATGGCCATGGCTGAGGTCAAGCCACCAAAGCTATGAGCAACGAGCACAACCTTCTCATCACTTGGTAATGAGGCCAGGAGCTTCGTCAATGGCTCCGAGTATTGTTCGCAGGTGGAGATGTCAGTGATCGACCTGGTTAGATCTACACCGGAGGCAGCTAAGTCCACTGTGCTTACGCAGTTGCCCATCGCCTCTAGCATCGGCTTAACCTTGTACCAACACCACGCGCCGTGGCACGAACCATGTACTAGTACAAAATGTTGTTTCCTCTTTTCCACACTCATTCTTCTGGCCTTTGGTATTTTCTTACTCTCCTAATATCCACATGCACACACATATAAATAGAAAGATCTTTAAGTAATTGTTACCACACAAAAAAAACAAAAAAAAAATCTTTTAAGTAAAATGTTTGTGGACTTTTTCTTTACTTTTGTTATTATTATTTTAACTGCCGCTTCTGTATAAAGGAAAAAGGGTGATTGCTAGTCACGATAGTGTTTATTTAACTTGGCGTTTATCATCAACCAGTATAACAAATACTCTACAGTCTGTCGCCGATTCAAATGTATTATATTCTTATAAGCAACATGTATTTAATTTGAGATATAACTTTAAATTTTCTTAATATAATTTAGACATAAAATTAAGAATGAACTTTAAAATAACTATCATTTCTATATAATCTAATTTATATATATATATATATGCATATGTTCGTAGAGAAATTTAAGATTTTGAAAGATAGGGGGCGTCCTTCCGAATAGTTTGTAACGTTAAAATCAGAAATACTAAGGGGTTGGTCAAAGAATCTAGAATCCAGAAGATGAAAAAGTTGGTTTCAAGGCAAGCTAGCCATGTTAATTAGAATGTAAACCATGGCTTGATATGGTTCTTTGGTGGGTTACCTGACTCGGGTTCATTGAAAAAGTTATTAAGTTTTCAACCTGGTCGATTACTTATCGTATATATCAAGAACCTGAGCGAGTGATAAGAATGTGGCGGAGGAGGGGGTCCGAGAACTAGACTCTTGAGACCCGAATGAGGAAAAAATTGCGGTTTGAACTTTTGTGGCAAGCCATTACTAGTCCACATAACTTTGAGGATCCAATATTTTTATGTGCAATTTAAATTCTAATTCTAACAATAATGACTACAATATATTAAAACCTAGGCACAATTTTAATATAGCTAGTAACGATTGTTAGAATTAGAATTTACATTGCACCTAAAAATATTCTTGTTTTTATTTTCATATCCTATTATTGTTTCGTTATCAATCAGCTTAGTTTTATTCTTAATATATATATTTTTTGATTCAGCTATACATTATAAAAACGTGGTAATATGGACAGGCCTAAGAGTTTACTTGTTAGTATATAAAATTCAGTCGAGCTATAAATGCTAAGATTTTATTGAATTGTCATTATCACCCAGCTAAAACTTAATTAGTCATTAATCATCTCCCAACTAATCAATAGAAAAAATTGATTGATTCTCCTGCAATCATTTACAAATGTTACATTTCTGTACTGTTATGGTTGCTAGTATTTAATAACAATTACGGAAATTGCGATATACCGTTATATACCATTTAAAATCGCTAAACTGCAAAATTTTATTCCCCTAACATATTTTATGGTGGGCAGTTACAAACGGTTTAAAACCTTATTTTCCAAACAATTTAAAAATTCAAAGCAAAAATTTTGATTTTCTTTTATCAAATATTATCATAGCAAATTCTTAAATATTATATATATATTAACTAAAATAAAAATATATTTATAAGTATAAGTATTTTTTGTATACAATTTTTTCCAAAGCTCTTAAAAGAAATATTTTTAACTAGTTATTCTTAGATTTATTTTAAAATATATATTTAAAATATTTTACTATAATAATACAATTCTTGTCTTTTCTATAATTTAGTTTAGGTAAAATTTTACGTTAAACCATAATTGCAATTCCTCAACTATTCAAAAAATTTCATAAACGCACATGTTTCTAAACATTTGACCATTCGTATAAATTATTTAATATTTTATCTATTTCGCAAAGAATATCGTTCTAAAACTTAAAATTTAGTTTATAATATGTATCGTTTTACATTTCAATATAAATGTTTGGTAAAAAATCTACTTTATCCCTACTATTATAATGTATCAACTAATAAAAATCATAGGGTATATTAATTCTGTATAAAAATTCATGATGTATCAGAGAATTTTACATCTATAGTCTGATAAAAATATGTTTTTTTGAAGTTTAAAATTTGAGAGTTGAAGACCGGAAACTAAATCAATAGTACCTCACTGAACTAAAAGACTCTTCTACAATATTATTAGTTCGCTTCTGATATATTATTATTCACCTCTAATAGTAGAAACCAATACATCATTATTTTTTGTTTGAATTTTTATTAGTTTGTTTTGTTTAAATTAAGTTTTATTCGGACACTAGCTTTAGTATCCGCATGAAATGCGGGGTTAAATCACAAACGAAACTCTCTACAATAGCTTTAATAGCCTTAATCATATACCATGGTATATAATTAATCTTTGCTTTTTTCTTTCTTTTTCTCCAGGTCCAGGGTATAATTAATAAAAAATGACATTTAAAAACACTTTTAAAAATGGAGGTTTTATTCAATTTCAACTTTATAAACATCAAAAGATTTAAATATTTAATATGTGTTACAATCTAATGACATATATCGTAATATTTTAATTAAAATTTGCTACAAATTCTGTATTTTATGGGTTTTATTTTATTGTAATGTTAATGTATTTTATGGTTCATAAACTTACAACGTATCATGCAGATCTAAATCGTATTAATATATCCATTCTATTTTTAAACCCGATCTATAGACTTTTGTGTGAAAGGGGTCAACGAAGTTATTAACATTTGGCCATTTAATTAAAAAAAAAAACAGAATTTTCGAAAACGTCAAATTGACAAATTGTAATAACTATAACGATAATCTAAATCAAACGAGAACGTTTGGCTTTGTCGCAGAAGAGAGCATTAAGAAGAAGCTCGGCTTCAGTGTAAAGAGACTTATCGTCGTTCAATACACGAACAAGTATCTTCTTGAACATATTTGTGACCTTAAATTCCACATTCCCTTATTGTCTAGCGATACCAATATGAGGTCCACGACATTGGATACACTTATTTTACACACATATATAGAACATTCAGAACCATATATATGCGCATTTATGTATTAGATGTGATATACATTCCAAGTGTAGATTCAAACTTGAAATATCAAAACAAATTGACGCGGCTAATCATAATTATAAGGATAGACATTTTTAGTTACCAGCCGGGGTATCAGCTTCTAATTAAAGTGTCTGTTGACCCAGAAAAAGAAAAAGAGTCTTCGTTGAAGACAACATCTTGTCAATGTTTACAAGAATGTTTTTTTCTAAATTTTGAGAAAAATCGTTACCAAATAAAGTTTACAAGAAAGTTTTGGTTCAAATCAATTTTCAATTCGGGTTCTTAACAAAAATTCGAATCAAAATTTGAAAACTCTTTTTTAATTAATATTATTAACATTTTATTAACATTTTTTATAGCATCAAAAAAATCATGTTCATAAGTTTCAATAAATTCGCTTTTTGCTTTCTGGGCATGGGATATTGTAGGTTTCAGATCGGCTCACAAAAAAATAATCAGATTTATATTTTGGGTGGGAACGTTTTGGGCTTTAGATCGATCAACTTCACATTTTTTAATTTTCTGTGCTTTATAAAGTAAAAAAAAATTAAAATTGTAAAAGATTATTCCTTTTTAAAACTTTCTTGTAAGCATCGACAAGATGTTGTCACACACTTTTATAAGTAAAATTTTCAATGTTGTTTTATTTTTAGATTTAAGTTTAACAGGATCAACCAAATTGTAACATTTCCTCTTGTCCATGTTCCATGTGCTCCGTATCTGATTATATGTCAAAACTTAAATCAATGAATCTAACAGACAAATCTGATTGATCGAGAGCAATATCAACGAATTAGAGCTTAATTATTACCCAACAACATATGCGTAAGTGCCGTCAAGGTGCCAAGATTGTATAGATCTCTCGTTGTTCTGGAACACGAACTCGATGTACTCATGAAGAGCCACATCGAAGAATGAAGTTCCAAGAATGGAGGGTCCAAGTGTAGGAATGTTCTTAATGGTCTTGAAATGGAACACCGGGGAATATATGTTGAACCAGTCGCTAATTTCAGTGGAGTTGTTGGGTTAACGTAAGACACACTGTTCACTATGTACCGGAGTTTCCCGTTGTCCTCGTTCTTCCATTGGCTAAAGAAAAAGTATCGGTATGGTTACAATTGAGACAATCCGATAGTACTCGAAGAATTGAAAGTGTTCCAGGCTCGAGTATAGTTAAAAATGATGATCAGATCAAAATAGCTGTATGAAAAATAAATATACGTTGCAAGATCATTGAAAACTAAATGATATTATCGATGTTACTAGTCTGGTCGGTATGGTCACTCTTTTGTGGGGTGGCTATGCATTGATATAGTACTAAATATATATTTGATCAACTTAGTTTTAATTATATAGGATGCTGAATTATGAACGATAATAAGTTTTCTATAAAGAGAACAAAATATAGATTTAGTTAATCGTCTCTCGTGACTTCTAATATAACGGGGATAAGGGCAAGATTAAACGACATTGATCATAAGGTCATGAATCATATTAGTTAGTTAATATATATAGTGTTTTGATGATCACAAAAGTACCTTTGAGATTAAACGACATTGATCAAAAGGTTCATTCCCTCTGTGTACTCCATCAAAATTAATTATTTCCTTTAATACATACTAAATCAATTTTGAGATAGAAATCAGTGTATCTTTGACAGTTTCATCTATGATTTAGACGAAACTGTGATTCGATTTTATTTTATTGTGCAGCTTATAAGCAATGACAAAGTCTTCTTCTGTCAAAGCAAAACCCTCCCAAGTATAGAGACACCACAATCGTCGAGTTCTCAAATACAGTAACACTTCTATAAAATAATATTTGATAAATTAATATTTTTTGATTTTGAATTGTGATAGTATAATAATTAACATAGTTTAATAAGATAATAATTTTTAATTCCTATATAAATATATGGTCCTCTTAATAACATAAATTAATAATTATATAAATTATAACAAAATACATTTAGTAAAATATGATTTTAATGTTGTTTGTTTATTTGTAAACTTATATTCTTATTTGAGTTTATCTTTAATCTATCTTACTGCATAAAAAAATCTTTTGTTGTTTTTTCAAATTGCATCTAAAAAATGTAAAGAGTTTTATATGCAATAATTGCTTATTTATGTGCAACAGAAATAGAAATAATTTTAAAGTATATGTAAATTATAAAGTATAACAATTTTAGATAAAAATAAATTTATAAGAATGTGAATTTTATCAAAAAAAATTTATTTTAAATAGATCTTTTAAATAAATTATGAAATTTGAAAAATCTATCTATAAAATAAGAATTATTCATATATCGATAAATTAATATATCTAAAAATTAATAAATATTTCGCTCCGAACATTATTAATTTGTGTTATTTTATTTTAAAATCTGAGATTAGAGGTGGGCATTTGGTAAAACGGTTCGGTTTAAAAATTGAGTTATACGAATATGATTTGAATTAGAACTAAACTTAATTCGGTTCAGTTCAGTAATATATACCAAATAGAATTAGAGTAATTTTGGTTTTTCGCTTATTCGGTTATTTCGTTTTATTCAGATTATCAGATTAAAATTTGATTTATTTTTGTCTAATTTTAACAGAATTTTAGTGGATTGTGCAATTACAATTTTATATAACCTGATTAAAAACTCAACAGAATAAATTATTAAAATATCATCAAAACATTATTATGAATTCTAAAATGAAAAAAAGTTATTGAAAATTTGAAATGATAAGCAATACTTAAAGCCAAATAAAATTCTCAAAGATTTTTAAAAAAACTTCTCTAATAGTTTTTGCATTTGAAATGTATCACAATGATATCCAAAAAGGAAAAAAAAAAAAAGAAGAAGATAATCTGCCTCCAAAAAACCACTTCTGACTAGACTAATTTGTGTGTTTGGTGTTGTTACACGGTTAACGCAAGTGCATATAAAGTTATAAACTGTAACAACTTCTTTTTCGTTGAAAAAAATCATTTCACACTCTTCGTTGATGACTTCTATTTGCGTTACTCCATTTCCAAGAGCTGAGAGGAGAGACATCGACAAAAAAAAACATATATGTATTATACTCTGTGTATGCGTTCCTCCTTTAAGGATCAAATAAAGGGGATGTATTAAAATAAAATTTTGGGGTGATTTAAGTTTTAATTAATTTTGAGAAGATTTAGTTGAATTTTGATGAGTTATAAAATTTGTTATTAAATTATCTAAAATCTTATTTAAAATCATAAGATTTTGATTTTTATATTTTTTTAATTAAGAAATTTCACGAAATCTCACACAAATATTCAAATCCATTTTAAAACTATTCTCATAACCATGGATTTGATTTATATTTTAAAATTATTAATTTAATAACACTTAATTTTAAAATATATTTTAAGAATAATTTATTATTTTAATACAAATCACCTCAAATCTTTAATTCAATGCATCCCAAAATATCTTTGTAAATATTTTACCTTTTTAAATATTGTATAAGTTTTTTTTGTTTTGATAAAGAAATATTGTATGAGTTACTTAACAAGTTTCTTTTTGTTTTTGTTACTTTTAACAAGTTTCCTTGCTTGTTTTTCTTTATTAGTTATCTCGGTGCTCAAATCTACTATCGAAATGAACGATCTCTGAGCCCTCCTTAGTCCTTACTCATCATCGAATAGTTTCCTTATAAAGCAACACATATCTATGACTTCCACGTCACCACATCCTCACCACGACGTGTTACATCAAGAACTAATGAGAAATCTCTCATCCGATCTAAGCATATTAATTTCCAATATATATCATAAGCTATTTTTTTATCTTAATTTCCATTTCAAAACAGCCATGACCAATGTTGAAATAATGAAGTATATGTTCTTATAAGATGTAAAACGATAACATTTTCACAGAATATTATAAGAATATTAGAATAATAACGTATATATATTTAAGTTGATTTATAAATTGAGTCGTAACATATGCTTTTAAAATATTTGGCTTTATACAGTTATATCCAAACTTACTCATTGTTCACGTATATTAAAAGGATAAAAGTTTGCAAATACTAATTTACGTTAACGATATGGTAATTGCTGAGAATGATTTTACTATGTGGACGAAATTTAAAACCTATTTAAGTGAATGTTTTAAGATGAAACATGTAGAAAAACTAACATATTTTTCTGAGATAGAAATAACTCATGATCTTAAAGATATGTTTTTATCTCAAAAAATATATGTTCTTTTGATATTATTTATAAGGCAGGTTTACTTGTGTGCAAATATGTTAACACACGAATAGAACAGAACCATAAGTTTTTGTTAGATAAAAGGTTGTTGTACAACGATCTGGTAAAGTTTCGGAAAATAGTAGGACGTCTGGTATATTTAACTTTAACACAACCTAAATTATGTTATGCAGTTTACGTCTTATCGTATGTAATGCATGAGCCGTGCAATACGTATTAGGATACAGTCACGAGGGTAATCCGATATTTAAAGGGTTGTTCAGGTTAGGGTATAATGCTAAAGGTTGTTAGTGATTTACGAATTAGAGCATATTGCGACTCGAACTGGAGAGCATGTCTATTTACTAGGCGATCGTTGTCAGCTTATATGGTTATGTTAGGTGATTTTCTAGTGTCGTGGAAGATAAAGAAACATGACACTATGTCTCACTCTTCTGTCGAAACTGAGTACAAGGCAATGACTGCTGCTTTGCGAGAATTGAAATGGATGAAGCGGCTGCTAATGGATCTAGGAGTAAAGCATGATAGCTAATGAAGCTGAATTGTGATAGCTAATGAAGCTGAATTGTGATAGCTAATCTGATTTTTCACGACCGAACAAAGCACATTAAAATAACTGTCATAGTGTTCGAAATGTCGCTGAAACACAGTTTATCACAACAAAGTATGTACGCATTATAGAGGAATTGGCAGATATCATAACTAAAACTTTGAGAGAAACCATTTTTACTTATTTACTGTTCAAGTTACGTGTGTATAATCTACACAAACTTAAAGAGAAAATATTGGAATAAAAAAAGATTTGTTTCTATAAAAAATGTAAAATAATGATATCTTCGAAAAATGTTATAAATATTAGAATAAAAACATATATATTTGAGTTATTGTATACATTTACTCGATCATTAAATTATATAAATATAAAGTTGAAACGTATAATATAGTTAATCTTTTCTCAAACCATATTTTCTGTTTACACCCAACAACGTTATCTTTGGTCAATCCATCGCCCGAATCTGGTAAGAAAAAAAATAGTTTAAGAAACACAATGCAAATACAAAAATATTTCTTCACCAACTAAATCTGATTCTTAATACTTTCTTCAATTTTTATTTTCTTCCTTGTTATGTGGCATAAATTACACCAAAGATATTGTGGAGGGTATTTACTTATGGAGGAGGAAGAAATTGGCCATCTCTATTCTTTCTGTCTTAACAGCGACATGGACTTTGCTCAATATTTATGGTTTCAATTCCATAACCATTGTTTCTTGGATCGGCATCGCCATCGCCATCGTCTCTATGGTTTTCCTCTGGGGAAGCTTACCTTCTCAGCAAGTAATTAAAATTTTGTCTCAGCCAGTAAGGCTATTTGAAGATCTTATGCAACTTTTTTACTTAAAAAAGATTTTTAAAAATTTAAGGACCTCAATATAAATAGAATAATTTTTATATTTTTATATTTTTTTTGATTCGGATATGTCTGAATGCACGGGTTAAGAACGGTCCATCACCTAAATGAAACCATAAATAATCAAGTTGATTATTTCTTAATTTTTTTAATTTATCAAAAAAAATCGAAGTTGAAACTTTGTTTTGTGTGTGTTTATTAATTTTTACACAGGGTCGAACCAGAACTGTCAGGGTTAGAAGTCTCGGAGGAGTTTTTAGTGGAGATGGTGAGGTCTTGTCGGAAGCTAATGGAAGAAATGGTTAGATGGATGTTCCGAATCGGTGCCGAGAGTGAATGGTTTGTATTCGCGAGAACCGTTTTGGGGTTTTGGGTCTTATCAAGAATTGGTAACATTCTCGATTTTCATACTTGTCTCTCCATCGATACGTAACTAATATAGTAGTTAACTATACTGATTAATTTAGGTAGATTAGTCCTATTAGTCAGTATACTGATTACTTTTAACTATAATTTGTTAGTTTAATTATTTATCACCTGATTTGCGATTAACAAATGGTAATTGTAAATGTTCTAAAAATGGTCACCTTATTGGAAAAAAACATCAAATGTATAATGTTCTCAAAATGGTTATTAGAAAAATATCAAATCTATAATTCCTTGCAACTCAACTGCGGTAAGACTACTATTTCTACTTTAATTTGGAAACTTAATATAAAGATCATAGTTTGCATATCCTACAAAATAAAAGAATACATTATTATTTTTAATTTCTTGAAAAGGTATTATAAAGTGGATGTGATTCATGTTTCTTGATTATTTGGGACTTGTGGGCTTGGTGATAGGCTTGAAATTTCCAAAGTTGTGGGAGAAAAACGGAGATAGAATACAGAAGCTATGTGCTAATCTTAAAGAGAGATCGAAAGGAGCATATGATACAACTCATGAGAAGATTTTAATGATGAATGACAAGTTACAGCCTGTTAGAGAAGAGGGAGTGAAAAAAAAAACGAATAGATTTTTACTATAACATAAATGTGCTAGATGTGAATAAAATTCAGTAAAATCTACCTGTCTTTTAATATAATATAGATGTGTAGATGTGAATAAAATTCAGTAAAATTTACCTGTCTTTTACAGTTTCCACCAAACAAACCATATGAGATCAGGGAAAAAATTGCAAAGTAGCATATATTAGTTTTTCTCAAATTCCGATAAATAAAATTTGAAAATTCAATATGCTTTTTCTTAAAGATAAAGACAACCAAACAACAACAATAACAAAATTCAAGAAAACTAAACATCTTCTGAAAAAACTATAGCGATGTGAATATTAAGTAGGATCCGTCTCATAATTTAAAGACCCAATACATTTTATTGATGGGCCAAGCTCGCTCAAGAGTATCATGCATATGAAAAATAATTAAAACAAGTATTAACAGGCCGAGCCTGGCTCAACAGTGAAGAAAAAAATTCAAAAACTTTGGAAGCCACTTTATCAGAGCCAGGTTTCGATCCTGGGACCTGTGGGTTATGGGCCCACCACGCTTCCGCTGCGCCACTCTGATATATTGTTAGAAAGGATTCAAGTTATATATTTATTATTAAAATAATGTAACCTTATAAACACTATTTTATATCCGCTTTTATTCTTAGCTTTTCATAATCGATTTCTTATGATTCGCTGATTCAACGTTTTTCTTCCTTCCTCTATTATTAACGTTTTCGAGAGAGGAAGGATAAAAGATCAATGGTAGCACAAATTGGCAAATTTGACAAAAGCTATCGGTAATTCATTTATCAATTCTTTTGATCTTACACTAATTACAATTTTTTTAATTTAATATTTGAAGGTAAAAAATTTCAATATTTTTTTTGTCATTTTTCATTTTAGATTATAAATTAATTAAATATTTTTAATAATACTCACGTTTTAAATGAACATGTCCTAGATTTATAGAGAGGAAACGACTTAAGAAGTAATTAGGTTAAGCCACCAAAAATAGTACCTACTCCTAATATATATCTGTGATTTCATTAAACTTGAAAATCACGATTTTACATCAAATGCTAACTAAAATATTTTTACTGATTTTATTTGTGTATCAAATACATATTTTTGATTTTGTAAGTATATTTATTAAATGCCTACTATATATATTTCTGCTACTAATATATTAATTGAATCATAATTTTTTGTTTTTAGATTTTCTGTTAATTTTTTAATTGATTATGGAAGTGATTAGTGAATTGTATTATCCGATTCCAAAGATTAAAAACCGTGGATCTTTATGATCCGATCCAAAATTTAAGATGATTTTTAGGTTTTCTGCAAGACAAAATCCTCAAAGTCGTCATTTTTTTTTGCTATTTTACCCTCCACTTCAAAACAAAATCAATCTCGGGAAATCAAAAATAATACACACGTTAGATTTCTTTTTAATTATAAGAGTTGATTTGGACATTTCGTCGAGAGGTTCAATTTGATATATTATTTATCATAATTTTACATGCTTGACGGTGATGGCGACATGTTATATTGCGTATTACTTTTGATTTTGTGGATTTGACCTACATTTTTAAGCGGAAGGTATAGTTACAAAAAAAGATCTCTTAGAGTGTTTTTCGTAGAAAATCCAAAAAATTTAATATCATCTACAGTTGTGAATTCAAAAGTTTAGTCACATTCTCGTTGTTATTTGTTGTAATACTTTACAAGTTTAAGTTTATTTTTTCAAATGTCTTCTTCAAATTGTTAAAGAAATTTTGAAAAGAAAGAAACAACTAACAACTGAAGAAGAACTCATTTCAGAACCGTAATAATGTTAAGATGTGTGATCATTAGTTCTATGCTCATTTGCTTGCGTTGGTTGGCTTCAAATATACATAATAATCAATATTCGAAAAACAGCTCAAAACTTCTCAACCGTAGCGAAAATGTAATGCTGATTTTTTAAATGTCAATTTTGATTAAAAAGAAATTAGAGTAAGTAACTCTCCAATAAATGAGATTTAATTTTCTTCTTCTTAATGCAATTTGGTTCTTAAACTCTTAATAACTGGCATCCTTGTTCTCAGATTTCTCTTGTCCCATTGGTTGCATAAGATACCGTCTTTCTTCAGTTTGCTCTTGACTTTCTTGTAATCGAGGTTGAAGCATAAGCTGTGTCTGAAGCTGATCATGTTCTGCCTCTTGACCCATCTGATAAGCATCACCAAAGCTTCTTAAAGCAAGAGATGGTCCAGACAATGACCCACCAGCACCATGATCATTCACATCCATTTGGTTAAAACCAGTGGCTGTAACCGACCCATTGTTGTCAATTCCATAACCATTGAACATCCCTTGTTGCTCTTTTCTGTCCAAAATCATTGCAGCCATTCTCTGTGCATCAGCAGCTATGTATTGTGACTGATCATCTTGTGGTTGATGCTGATGTTGATGTTGCTGAGATAAATTTGGTTTGCGTATGATCAATGGTTCTCCTTGAGGGTTCACTCCTAGTGGCATACCTTCCATAGGCATCATGAAATTAGGTGGAGGATTGTTGCCTAGAGGAGGAAGATAAGGCGGCGGAATGACAGCATCGGGTCCCACGTAACCAGCAAGCTCTTCTTTAACAGTGACAAGATCTTGTTGGATTCTCTTAAGGTATTGTTGTAAGAAAGAGATGAGACCAACACATCCATAGATTGGGTCACGGATACGAGCCTCGGCTTCATAAAAGAGGGAATTAACAGTCTCTGCGCGTTGATTAGGGTGGAGATCGTTGAGGATCTTGGTTACATTGCTTGCTCCAAAGACTTTGTGAACAAAGATAAATTTTTGAGGGTTAGTTGGTGGGAAATACGGCGCAAACACACATTCTTGAATGCATTTACGCCTCAATAGCTTGCAAGCTGCACAAGGTGTTGAAGCCATTCTCTCTCGAGAAACAACACTGCAAACATGAGAAAAGTGAAACTGAGAATTAGAGAATAAATAAAATGAAAACTCTTGCAGCACAAGAAACACATATATAATAGATCACAAGAAACCAAAAACAAGTTAGGGCATTTAGATCATACATTGAATCAAATAGATCAGATCAACTTTCTCAAAAAAAAAAAAAACCATTATTATGAACATTTAACTATTTTATGAGAATGGAGAAATTTTATCAATCTTCACCCAAATCACTCACTAAAAAAATCTGAAATCTATTATTCAAGAGAATTAAAGAAAGGATAAAAATTAAATTAAATTAAGAAATTGCACCCGATCTCTTTCTTGCTTAAAAATCCATGAAAGTACCTGAAATATACATAACTTTGTAGAAAAATACAAAAAAAAAATGAAAAACAAAATTGAAAATCTAAAGAGAACCGAAATTTAATAAAAAAAAAGAATTACTGGATTTTTGGGAGTGAGATAATGGTGGAGAAAGACAGATATTTTCCCAGTACAGTGCCTTAGGAACCGTGAGGATTGATAGAAACTAAGGAACAAATCATAAATGACGGAGATGTTTCTGAGAAAATTTTAAGGAGAAAAGGAAAATAATAATGAGATTTAGAAACCTTAAACAGAACAAGAATAGAGAGAGACATGAAGACATCGTCTTTCAATTTATAAACACGTGGTCAAATTTCAATCTTAACCGCTCATGCAAAATATTTTAATTTCAAAAAGAAAAATGAAGTAGCTCTAATCTTTAATCTGCATAATTAGTAGATGACTAATTCAATTTTGATAGGGAAACAATAAAATCACATATATATATATATATATTGCATTGAAAAGGTGACATTTTTAGACTTTGCTTATAACTGATTGTTCTTGAAATAGATTTAAATTTAGAATTTGACTTGAACGAGTTACACATATTTGAAATGAAATCTATAAGAAAACTAAAATAGCCTTTAGCTTTTATTTTTACTAGTATTTTACATTAAATGTTCAATAAATAATGAGAAACAGGTTCTTCTTTCTGGCACCGAGAAAATAATACTTAAAATGTATGAAATTCAAAAAGAAAACCAGTGAATGTTTACTTTTTAACGTCTAAATACATACTTTACTGATTTAAATTTGATATCTTGATACAATGTAATCAGTGAACGTTAGCTAAGAATAACAGTATTAGGATAAAACTTGAATTTAATTTGAATTAGATAAGAAATAAATAAATTTTACGAAAACTAAAAATATCTTCATTACTATAGTACATTAACAGATGTTCAAAGAAAAAGAGAAACTAGCATTTAATATGTATAAATTTAGAGAAAAATCAGTAAATGTTTGTTATTGATATAGCATAATATGATATTAGTATATTTTTATTGACATAATTAAAAAGTTCAAATTTTTGCTTAAAATGTATGAAATTCAAAAAGAAAATCAGTGAATGTTTACTTTTTTAAAAAATATATTGTTATTTTATTTTCCAATGTAGTATTCTATTCAATATTAATCTATAAATTCATAAATACAATAAAATAATAAAATTTTATAGCCCTGGGCCAGTATAAAAATTTAAAATTTTTGATAAGATAATACCGTTTAAAATCCCTATGTTAATATATAGTCTCATTAATAATTGATTATCGTTAATAATCATATACGCTTTGGTATTTTCATTTCCTCTCCCATATCCTTCGTTTTGATCTCTGTTGGTATCGGTTATGTCAAGCTTAGCTAATCTTGATTTGCAATAACAGGTGCAAGGTTTGGCTTTACTCTTGCTTCTTTAGCCTTTGCCGAGCCTACATGGAACCTCATTTAAACACCGGGGCTCGGAAGCTTCAATGTGAGTTATTATTATTAGTCTGTCTCCATCAGTTCTTGTTTTGTTGACTTATATTGATCTTTAAAGGTGTGGATCGTTTTTGTTTTAGGATGAACAAAGAAGATATTCTCTGTATGCAGCCCTGTTACTCAGGTTTAGGAAAATGGTTTACAAGGATAACAATGGGAAATTGGTACTGAACTTCAGTTTAAGTATTTTTGATCTAAATCTGAGTTTGGTTTGTTTAAGCAAACAATAACATTAAACCCTTCTCCAGGTTCCTGTTGTCAACTACATTTTTAAAGTCTCCATGAAGCGGAAGAGTAGTGATGTTGAAACGGTGAGCTCTTTTTATATATACTCAATGACTTAATCCTTAAAGTGTATCAACTGTTACGGTAACAAAATCCTTTGTTTTCTGCAGGTTGTTAATATACATCTTGTCGCGACTGTTGAAGAATCCATCTAGGAGGAAAAGCGAGCAATTACAATAAAACCTCGATAAATTAATAAACACATCAATTAACAAGTTCTCTTGGTCATTACTCCAGGGTTCTTCTTAAAGATATTATGGCGTGTCGCACTCTTAACATCACTATTGTTGTATACGGATGATGATGACGAAGCAGGCGGGAACCTGGATTTTCAACTTGACAAGAAACGAAAAAATTATCTAACAATTCAAGAGAGCATTCATGAACTTGGTAAAGCATAATAAGTTGCATATCTCAAGGCTTCCCCACATTTATGTGAATTGTTTTGACTGCGTTTCTTGCTTTAACGTTGTAGGTCTTGATAATATATATCCAAGTTTGTTTATGTTGTAGAGCTTTAATGACATCACTTTCATCAACCAGAGGTTTTAAATCCCATATATATATATATATATATATATCATCAGTGAATGGGTAAACAAACAGCTCAGAAAAGTCATTTGTGCTTATTACTAGAAATTGAACTTATAGGGTTTGATTCCGCATAATATTTTATATAGTTGGAATTAAATACCTTCTTGTTTATCCCAAAGTAATGCCGCTTAGACAAAACACGTAAAACGAACAAAGGCTATGCTACTTTGTCTATCTATAAGCTGTTAGAGCCATACAAATTTACTCTATATTTATTTCCTATATTAATAAAATTAAAACTGGAACTACACTGACCACATAATTCCTATCTTTTTCATCTCTGTTATGGTTTATGAAATTACAAAACTTAATTAACACAAATTTCGACAAATTTTTCTTTATTACCAACACAAAAGTACACATAAAGTTATATATTTTTCAATCTTGAATGATAAATCCTACGATTTCTGAGCTTCTGGTCCTAAAATCCCATTCACGACTGAGGTGGCGACAAGAATCCCGACGAACTCAGCCGCAACGACAGCTCCGGCTTGTGTCAATCCGTTGAAACTAACCGCCGTCACGATTTCTTTCTCCGCCGTCTCTACACCTCTCTCCGCCGCATCAACACCTTTCTCCGCCGTCTCGAAGCCTTCTTTCACGATCTCCACCACTTCTTCTTCTGCCTTTTTCAGTTTCTTTCTTATCCCGAATAACGGAATATCCGCCGCCATTGTTGCTGGCTGAATGCCTGTCACCACCGTTGCTGCCGTTAAGGAAAAGAGAAGATCCCTGCGAGAGGCGCTGGTTAGCGAGAACGAGGGAGGTGCTAGTTTTTTAGGATGCGCCGCGCGTGGGCTAACATGCGCATTTCTTGCACAACGCGCCTTGAGGGCACCACCGCCGAGTAAAGAAAGCGAAACAGTGGAAGCCATTTTCTAAGATGACACAGGAGAAGCTCAGATGTGTGAAATAGAAATTAGAGAAGAAAAAACAATATGAAAGATAAAGATTATAATTTCATTGTCAACTGTCATGACACGTCATCTCTATTGAGCTTCTTTGAGAAATGGGTAACGAAAGATTTGATGATTAAAGAATAATATAACATACAATATGTCAAATCCACTTTCAGCCCAACAAAACGAATTCGGACAAAAAAACCCATTATTCCATGAAATACTAATATGATAGCTGACTTAGAAATGGACAGGGCTGAAAACGAACTTTAGGGGGTTTATTCATTCATGAATTTTAATGAATTTGGATTTCCAAGTCAGATTTGGAAATTTATGAATTTTAAAATAAAAAATAGTGAATTTGAAAGGAAAATACGTGGATTTGAAAATTTCCTAAAGTGGACTTGAAAATCAAACAATTAGATAACTTTTTTTTTATGATAGATAAATTATTGTACATAAAATATAATAAGGATCTAAGGAGCCAAAAATCAAATAACTCTCGTTTCTTTATCTATGACTTTCATAACTAATCAAATCTCTTCACATATTTGTTGCGAGATTGACATATTTTTCCTGTTGATCTTGAATTGTAAGAATTTCATCATTATTGTTATTAGTGTCTTCAAAAAATTCTTCTACACTTTCTTCTTCTGTATATATATTTTTTAAATTATCCGTTCGACAAAACTTTTAAAGAAAAATCTGTTAAATATATAGTTTATAATATCTTTGTAAAAGGTACAATATACAGTTTACATTTTAAATTTCACACTTTTTGTAAAATTTAAAATGTAAACTGTATATTGTACCTTTTACAAAGGCATATTTTACTTTTACTTTTATGTTAATTTTTAAAACCAAATAATTTGAAATGAAAAAAATATTTATAGGAAAATTTTCCAAAAACATTAACATGATCGTAGAAACTAATTGGCTTAGATCAAACGTTTGTATTAAAAACTAATTGACTTCTTTCTATGTTCGTATAAATAATTTTGACTATAAAAGAGAAATTTTTCTTGTCATTACATTCATACCTATAAAATAATTAGAGAATAATGAATAGAACTTCTTTTGAGTTTTCTGAAACTTATGGTTTGTATAAGCTAAATTAGACATTGTGAGGGTTTGTTTCTGAGTGCTTTTCGCTACATTTGCAAACGATTTTTCATTATCATACATCAAACCTTTAACTATAAAAGCAAAAAAAAAAAATTTAATTAGAAGACGTAGGGCAGTTTATAGAAAAATATTCTTACAAAAAAGTAAAAAACACATAAATATATAAAAGACGTAGGATGAGATGGAAAATGAATGCAATGTGTTTGAGAAGAAGTTTGGAAGAACTGAATTATACTTTTTTCCAAATCAATTCAAAATAGCAAGGTTTGATTTAAGATTTCAATCTTTGTATTATTAAATGAAAAACTGTTTCAAATCCTTTCAAATGCAAAGTGAAGCCAAATCCATATCCAAATTTTTTAAGTTGAATAACAGTTGATTATAATTTTTATTTAAAAATAATATAACCAATAACACATTATTTTGATTAAAAAAAAAAAATCAATGCTTGAATAACAAACGTTTTGAATTGGAAATCCAAATTCATTAAAATCCATGAATGAATAAACCTCCTAAAATTCCACGAAAATATGTTATGAAGCAACTCGTACAACACAATTTAGCTTTTTGGTGCGACCCGTAATGCTAAAATTTTCTTTTTTTAGTTGAAAATACATAGGCAAAGCTTATATGTCACATAATCGAGTGACGTTTGAGACGAAACTAATATTACATGCTATAGTTTTGGATCTGCGGGATTACATGTTTCGGGCCACAACCCCAGATATTAAAAAAAAAAAAAAAAAAAAAAGGTTTGTATAAAAATTAGGCATTGTCTTTGCTCTGTCTTTTTTTCTTGGTATTTTGTTTCTGCTGAATCTTGAGTTTAGTAGCATTTAGTTTGAAGTTATACATATTTAGAATCCCGTATTTCTAGTTTATGTCTAGTGCTTGCTTGTTTCGATTAGCTACTAGTCGGCTTCGTGTAAATCCTTTGGTTGATGAAGCAACAAAACCCTTTTATGTTTTATCAAAAAAGAAAAAAAGAAAATCCTTTTACTTTTCCTTGAGACATGAGAATAATAGATGTAAACGCTTCTGAGTGTCTTTGTCTTATCTGTTATTAGATTTTATCTTGTACTTTTCTTTTCTTTTTTTTTATAAAAGCATATTTTATCTTATATATATATGATATCAAACTATTTTGGTAGAACCAAGCCCCTCGAAGGAAATAGCCTCCGAATCATCCAACAAAGTAGATGCGAATTTATGAAAGGTATAGAAAGTTCTAAAACCACTAAACTGTTTAGCATAAGAAACTCAAAGATGTCTCACTCTTTCCCTAAAGATACTTTTGTTTAGAGGTTGTCCCAATCCATTTTCTATAGTTGGTTATAATATAATATTACATTACTTAAGACTATTCAACTATGGCATTGTAGTTTTGAAATTCTCTTCTCAAGACTATTCAACTATGGATGACTGTTTAATAATAGAATAGTAGCAATGCATAAGTCCATGACAATGACAGAATCATTTAAACAATGACGAAGACGAAGACTTCCGTTTTGGGTCTTCTCATTCTGCCTCTCCTTTTATAACTCAATTTCTGCTCTGCTTTTGTTTTGTATTTTGGTTTCTTTTCTCAATAAAAAAATGGTAAAGTCTGAGTATCTGAACGAGTTCCAAATCTTTGGAGAAGCTGATCCACAGCTATGGATTCCTGTTTATGCTCACATTGTTTCTAAGATGGCGTGTCTTTCATGTCTAAAATATTTGATTTTATGTATCACTGTTTTGTTTGTTTAATATTTTTTTACTTTTTTTTTTGTGGGTAAAGTTTTCTGATGGTATTGGATCGAACGAAATGGAAGTACTCAAACAACATTATGACTTCACTATTAGCTCCCTACCTCTTCGGTAGCCTTCCTCACGTTATTTTCCAATTCTTGAGGTAACAATCAATACACACAAAAATTACCCTTTTTGTTGTTGTTCTTGAGTATGTAATTAACGATGTTCGGATAAAATGTTCGAACTGTATCTTCAGGACAAAGGAGTTTGGGAAATGGATCGCTCTCCTAGTAGTCGTTCTTAGGCTTTTCCTCCCAAACCATTTTCCAGGTAAAAATTCTTAGAACAGTACAATTGAGAATAATTTTAACAAAGATATTAATAATCTTCAGAGTTTTTTCTGATAAAATATAATCTTCAGAGTTCATATCTTATATAGTATTTCAAGGTTTATCCTATTTAAGTCTCCAGGAAATCATCATGTATCACATCTCAAATTAACATGTGCATTTTTTTTCTCTAACAACTATGTGTTTAGTTTAAACCACTTCATTTGCTTAGTCGAAATGGTAACATACTTTAAACCCATTAGAAAACATGTTGAGTGGGCTACTCCACGGGTATAATCACCCTAGGAGGATCTGTCAGGTGTTAAAAGCTCGGATCATCCCTTGGTTATAAAAAAAAATCCATGACTCTAGTTATATATATTGAATTTAAATTTAATTTATTATATCAACGAAGAAAAGTATATACAAATTTATTTTATATTTTATCATTCAAAGTAATATATTAACATCAAATTATTTTAAGATAAACCGATTTAAAATATAAATTATTCAAATATTTATTTTTTGCATGACATGTGGCATATTGTCATAAATTTTTTTAAAAACTTTTTCTCACTTAAAATTAATAATTCATATCAAGTTATTTTAGAATTGGCTTATAATAAATCATGTAATAAAAAAAGGTTTTGGTCTCTTCCTATTGGTCTACTTGGCACTTATATATTTTTCAAAAAAAAATCTAATTAACTCCAAAATATTAATACACCCCAATTTACCATTATGAAATCAAATTCTCGAATTGAAAAAAGCAGTCCCTCTATTTCAGAATGTATGATGTTTTACCTAAAAATGTGTTTTTTAAGAAATTTTATATTTTATATTTTAAAATATAAATCATTGCTAATGTTGACTTCTATTTAAGATAATGCCAATGAGAATCGACACTGAGAGTGTTGCACTTCTTTGACTATATCCTTTAATAATTACTATAAATTTAAATAAATAAATACAATTGCATAGAAAATTAGAAATATGAGAAAATCAAATCATTTAAACAAGACAAAATCTCTAAAAACATCTTATATTCTGAAACAAAGAGAAGGGTATGAGTTAAATGTAGCCCATGCTGTTTTTTCATCTCATTAAAATTCCTACATAAATCATTGGGAAATTGGGTTTAAAACCCTCACCTTTTCCCTAAACATTAAAAAACCATCATCTTTATTTATGGATTTCTAAATTCTCATTTTTTAATAAATGGTGAAATAACTCCAGCTTATTATCAAAAATTTAAGTAAATCATTATATTAAAATAGGAAAAAAATATTTTATGATTTATTTTTCTAAATTTCAGTTTTTGATTTTTCAAAATTTATTTTTTTAACTATGAAAATTTATAAACTAACACATTTTGTGTTCCGTAAAAATGGGTGAAAACCGTTTACCTTTCCTAAAAACATTTTAAAAACCCTTAATTTTTTTGAGATTTTAAACCCTCACTTTTTAGTAGAATGTAAATAACCCCCAATATATGTAAACACAGTTTAATTTTTTTTAAATGTTATATTAAAATCTAAATAAATAAAAATAAATTATTTTAGGATTTTTCTGTAAATTTTAATTTACAATTTTTCTTTCCGAATAAATTTTTTTTGTTATAATGTAAACAACTTTTATGAAACCGTGATTTAACATCTGGTTGAGATATAGTAAATCGATTTCTTTATCTTTAGTAAATTTTTCTATGTAAATTATTTCAATTTATTAGCTTCGACATTCAATTTCATATTTAGGTAAACATGTCAAAACTATATTCAAAAGTTAATTCATTCGAGTTTAGGTTTGATTCGATTTTGGATAAAGTGATTATTTTGTATTATATATAATATACGTTTGAGTATATTTTAAATTATATATATTTTAGTTGAAAATTTTAATTAATGAAGATTTATTCGGTTGGGATACAAAAATTCATAATCCTGAAACTAAACCAATTTTTAATAGTGCAAGCGATATATACAACTTAATAATGAACCGAATATGAATTTATGTTAATAAATATTTATTTGGTTCGGTCACACAAACTTATTAACATGAAAACAAAAAACAAAATTGTATTATTACGAAAGTGCATAAATTTTCGCACTAAAATATATTTTTTAAAATACATAAAATTAAAGATATACATAAAATAAAAATTAAAAATATTTCAAAAATATAATACTATTAAGTATTTTTAGTTAGTCGTTCAAAAAGAAAAACTCGAACAACCAAAACACAAAATGTATTAAATCTATAAATTTTCATACTAAAAGAAAAACTAAATTTAGAAAAATCAAAAACTGAAATTTAGAAAAATAAATCATAAACTATAATTTCTATTTTAATATAATGATTTACTTAAATTTTTGATAATAAGCAGGAGTTATTTCACCATTTATTAAAAGATGAAGGTTTTTTCATGGTTTTGGAAAAGGTGAGGGTTTTTTAACCCATTTTCCTAAATCATTGTTAGTATTAATTATTTAGGAATAAAAAAGCTATATATATATATATATATACTGTTTATAACTATTTCTAATACATAGATATCATTTTAATAAAATTTTGGTTTATTTGGTTGGTTCAGTTACACCAAAAAAATACCAGTTCAGTTTTGATTTTTTTGATTTTAAAATAATGACATCAAACGATTTATAAACAAATTCTTGTTCAATTTTGGTTTAACTATATTCGATTTGTTTTTTTCGGTTCACCCCTAAGGAATTGGTTCAAATCTTTTTGTGTAATTACTTGACTATATATAAGTTTAAAAAAACTTGCAGAATCGCTAGAGATCCCGGGTGCAACGATTCTTTTTACTGTGGTTACACCGAACGATTTAGTGCCAGCATTTAGAGGCGACCTGACATTTTTAGGAAGTAACGTGTGCCTTTATACGAGCACTTACCTTCTCAGTAAACACACTAAAGCTTGTGATGGTTTCAAAAACTCATTCACTCAAAAGGACAAAATCACTTACACCATTTGTCTTTGGCTACTCTTTGTGTATCCTATTTGGGCCTCATTTAGTTTCTACTTCTACTAAGAACCCAATGATCTTGCCGATATTGTGATTCGTTGTCTTATTAGGTGGGGAAAAGGACCTTCTGTTTTGTTTTTAGTCGGTCATGAATTAAAAAAAAATCAAAATTTTAAGGGATTTTTAATTAAGTTTTAAATTTGATAGATCAATACTATTCACTGAAGAGCATGTAAATAACTATGAACTTATAAAAATTTACAAAATTTTGTCACTGAAAAAATGGAATCTTTTATCTTATAAAGCAGGAAATTCTGCCACATAGATTTTTATTTTAAATTTAAATTTCATTAAAAATATCAAAAAATAAAAAGCAAATGAAGCTAAAAATAAGGAATTTTTTTTGCAAAATTAAAAAATAAATCCCACGATTACCAAATATGTGGTAAAATCAGAGCTTCCATTAATTCACCACATGAAGTGTTGAAAGATGACAAAATCGGTGCTGCCATGAGATCAATGATTAAATTCTAAAACAAAATTAACAGAGGTCTGTATATATTAGCTACATGTATGTGTTAATTGTTTCAGTTTCTTGGTAAATTGGTCCATAGTCACTGCAATATACAACTTTTTTTTTCTTTCTAGATGTTTGATATATCAATACACAATGAAGAGGAAATTATTCTTCAAATCTACTGCATCCTCTTAACTGTCAGAAAAAATAGGCATTCATACAGTTAAGAGGATGTTATTCATCAATGATTTTAATCTCAAAGGTAACTTTCAAGAATGGTTGAAAAATTCTGAAATTTGATAAAAGCATTATGCTTCACTTTTTTCCTCTACGTGTGTTCTTCAAATTAATATGCGCGGCTATCTGAATAGTATATTCGAATAAAATTTTATCGGGTTTGGATCTATGTGATTTATGTATTTACTATCTAATGGAATAATTTTGAAAATTTAGTTCGGGTTCAAGTTCGGTTTAGGTCTGAAATTTATTCATATGGATCTTATGGGTCCAATGTGACTGAAAAGATACTAAGAAAAATGGAACAAATCAATAAGTTTTGGGAGCTTCAAAATCCTTGCACTGTAATTTCATAATATTAAATCACCTATCAAGCATATGACATCAGATTATGGTAGAATTTCGTATGACTTCATGCTTGTTAAATGTGATAGCCAAAGTGTCATTTATGTACCAAAAATTTCAGTGCAACACGCAAAAAACAATCACTAGCTATTAGACATCATGATGTTAGGGAATTTATTGAAAAGAAACAAGTGGTGATAAAACATTTACCTACAGAGTTACAAGTTCCTGATATTTTCACAAAACCCTTGGATCATAGCTCGTGTATCAACTTACAAAAATCTTTGGGTGTATGTGCTCTCTAATGCTGTTTGTTTATAAGTGACAACAAAAGGACATGAGTTGAAGTACAGTGAAAAGATTGTTGGTTTTCAAAATCTGTATTTCCGTCACTGAAAAGGGCTAAAAATGAGTTTACCAAAATTTCTTGTTGTTAAGTTCACTTTGAGAAAGAGTTACCCTTCATGCCTTCAAGCGAATCAGTCAGCAAAGTGTGTACCAGATCAAATTGGAAAGAGATGAGGGAAGAGATAAGGTGCATAAGAGTGCAGTAGGGCACACTTTATTTCATAAGATGAAACATGAGTTTATCCAAGATCTAGACAAAGGAGAAATCTTTTCTAAGGGAGAGAAAAAAACAAGTGGTGCAAATCTTAAATTAATACCTTGTTCCTCCCTGATGCAGAAAGAGCAGTAAGAAGCATCTCAAAATGGAAGGTACACTTGCACATCAATCTCAAATGTCCACAAGTGTAAGTGTCATATCCTTTGATGATCACAAAACTTAAGTCTAGTTTTCACGTTCTAGTACACTCTCATCTATCGTTTGGGACTCGATGGCTCTTGGGGGTATGTAGGTGTGAAGACTACTCTTAGTGAATTAACACATGTGAAAGCTCTTCAAAGATGAGAAATAGCTACCGTGGTTGGAAGGGCAAGTCGAGTGTTTCCACAACCTTTCACAAAAATTTTGATTAAACCACTGTGATTTTAGCTCTAGATATAGTCTTTGTGTTGAACTCTAACGTAAAAGAGGCAAAAAAATTGTGTACATGTTCAAGGTGAAGCAGTTACAAACTGAAAAAAGGTTCCAAAAATTTGAGTTGGATTCTAAGGTACATTGTGTGTGAATCCTATTGTTTTCTTTTAAATCACTCCTTCAAATGTCTTTGATAAATCCCATTGTATGCATGAATGGATTAGATATTGTGTGCACTGATTTGTGATTTTGAGTTTTTTTGTTGTATTAACAATGAAGTGTGCGTCAACTTTGAGGTGTTATGTTGCTGGACATTGTCATTTCGATTTTGAGGTAAATGTGTTCTTTCTAATTCTTTCTAATAGAACTTATGACTGATCCAGGACATAGTGTTGATGCATTCTAGATTGGTTTTTCATTGAATTGTGGCACTCAAGCAGGGGGGAGTGATTATATTCTCAGCCTCAGGAAAGGTTCATGAGGAGTTAAGTTTATGGGGGAGTGTTGTGTTATGGGTGAGTATTATGTTCTGGGTGAGTGTTATGTTCTAGGGGAGTTATATGTTAGTTTCTGATAGGATAATGATTTGGATTTCATTACTCATATTGTTTTGAGTATTGTGTTGATTTCTAGGCTTAAGTTTAATTAATGAATGTTCAAGTAGTTTTTTGAAATCATTTTGTTTAGTTTTGAATCACTTACACTGTGTTGTGATAATTTATGCTTGTTTGGAGTTTGGGTGTTTGTTGCTTTGACAGGGAATGTTGGGCCGTGGTATCTGATGTCCCTCCCGCTACGGCTCGCTGTGTGTTCCTTTAGCTATATGCGTGTCCTTGAAGTGACAAATCAATCAAAAGGGGGGAGATTGAAAGTGTAAGCTTCATCATGACACGATTTATGGGAACAAGGAGCAATATGTCTGTTTTTGAAGCACTGCATCAAATCAACTAGAAGATGACGTGAAATTGGTGAGCAAGAATGAATTATGTGGGTTATTTAACAGCTGATAAGGACTCAAAATGTTGAGGATCGAGCTGTTCAGAAAAAGAGATATATGAAAAATATCTTGAAAATTTGGATGCTTCTAAATCAAATCATGATAATTTAGAATTAGATTTGATCCTTAAATATAAATAGGAGTCAATATCTGAGTTTTGAGGTTAATCGTACTGAAAAAAAATGATTCTAATTTGTTTTTGTTTAAGAAAGTATTGAATTGCTTTATTACGGATTAAAATTTATAGATCTTAGATTTAAAAAATGGTAGTTCTTAAGTTTTTATAAAACCATAAAAAATGTACCATTTTGAGAAAATTTTAACAAAAATTAAAATAAAATGTTTCATTTTTCAACTATTATTCTCGTATTATTTAGGTTCATAGATAATTTCACATAGACCGAAACCAGTTTAAAGTAAAGCCTTGTCCACTGCTATGGATATTAAGAGCCCTAATTCACAAGCTGAGATATGCTATACGGAGAAGTATTGACTCCGTTAAACGCTGCATTAGCCGCCACCGCATTAATTATTTCTGTGGTATGCACGTTATCCCAGAATATGTATTTGGTTCGGTCAGGGCAAACCGGACCGTTTGCCGCACAAAGTTCTTCCCCCGGTGCAACCGTACAACAACTCCTATCACCAACCGCAATCCCTACAAAATTACAAAAAGAAAAAAATATGAATATTTAAGTCTTTTTTGTACTTAGTGTTTCTATACATTTTTTAAAAAAGTGGTAAGTTTGAAGCAATTTCATCGTTATTTTGAAGTATAGAATTTACCAAGAGCGGCAAAATCTACAGCATTCCCAGAAAAGAGGTCAACGTAAGTGAACTTAGCTCCAAAAAGGTTGTTGTTGAGATTTGTGACTAGATCTTTTAGGTTATTGTTGAAGATATCGGCTGCTTGGTTCACTTCTTCTGCGCAGCCAGTGCCACCACCGAGGCTAGCAACAATTCGTGGAGTACACCCAATCTTACCAATTCCGAACAAAGCCACATTCCTCGCTCCTAATATGTGTAGTTTCTACATATATAAAAACAATTATTTCCAACAGAAAAAAAAACAACGAAATATCTTTTAATGAAAAAAAATATTCGAGTCTAACAAATTTTAATAGTTGATGACCAAAAATAATCGTCTAAATTACTAAACGAAAGCCCTAAGAAGGCAGACGAGTTTGACGTTATTTTATAAGTTTGTGTATAAACATATATATAGTACTAGTTTTGTTTGTTGATGTAATTAAAGTAAAAATTCGAAATGATAATCTTTCTCAAAAAAAAGTGTAATTAGAAACAAGAATGCAAGTCTTTATTATATAATGACTTTGCATAATATATGTGAATAGGTATATTTGTTTCCTATCTTAATACAAAACTTACCTTCAAATAAATACGGTAGAGCAATATGAGAAATTTAGCGTACTGGTCAGGAGTATATCGACGACGAGTTGGGGAAAGAGGCAAGAAGTAGTTGTTGAGGTAATCATTGCTTCCAATGCTGATTGTATATAGACATTGCTTTAGCTTCTTCTGTGGCACCGCCGCCCTTAAAATCGCCAACCAGTGGTTGTCTACTTGCTCTCTCAAACTGATTCTCTCGCCCTATATTAATTTAATTTATCATATTTTTAGATGAGATCTTAATTAATTATAAGCTATATCATTATTTTGGGCTTTTACCAAATTTTGGCTGCTGTCCTCACGGATCCCACCGCCACCGGAAGCATAGTTGATCCCGATGTTAGCTTGTGCGGGTGATGCTCCGGCAAACGGGGGTATGTAATTGTTGAAACCCGCTAGTTCAGCTAAAAGTTATAATAGTCCAACTTTGTTAAATATTCTACTTTAAAATAAGGTTTAGCTCTAAATATCTCCTACTTTATAAATTAAAGTTCTAAAAATACAGAAGCAAAATTATGTTTACAAAGGGTTTATATATATAATTAAATTATTACTATAGCTAAACTTTTAGAAACCCTTTATAAACCTAAATTTGGGGGTAATTTTATAAAACAAAGCATATACTATGCCTTTGGTAAATTTGTAAAGTTATGCCTTAACAACAAAGAGTATATATCTTGGATTTAAAAACCATGTATGAATGACATTTGAATTTTATAAACAATATTTTTCTAAAAAGCCCCGTCATGATCGGCTATATTATGACATCGTAGTTGACAATCAAATAATGTTCAAATTTTAAAAATAATGGATACAACTAACGTAAATCAAGAAAACCGGTTTGAAAACTAACCGATAACGTCTGGAATATTCCGACCGTTG
Source organism: Cardamine chenopodiifolia (assembly GCA_963922655.1). Classification (NCBI taxonomy): domain Eukaryota; kingdom Viridiplantae; phylum Streptophyta; class Magnoliopsida; order Brassicales; family Brassicaceae; genus Cardamine; species Cardamine chenopodiifolia. The sequence continues at coordinate 1,115,260 of OZ000486.1, forward strand.
CTAAACCGACCGGTTGGACCTTGGGGAAAATCTATACCATAAGGTAGATAATTGACCTTTGCAATGGTGTTTAAGGCATTGTTGTTACCGTTGTCGAAGACGGAGTCTCCGAACACAAAGTAACACAGTGCTTGTTGTCCACGCGGCGCTGGTGCGACCGCTGCAGGTGTGACCGCCGCTAGTGCCACGGTTTCGATGATTAGAGAGAAAGGATTGTTTTATCTAGTGATAGTTATATATATGGAAGAGATTTGCAAATTCTGATGGTTAGATGTAAGTGTGCTTCGATAATTAGGACCCTGTAAGACTTAGAAAACGATATATTATTTTCTAGAAAATATCATTTTTAACCTTCACAAATGTTAGAACTTTAAATTTTGATAGTATTATATTAATACTTTAAGACTTTCAACATATTTTTGTTAACACTTGAAACCGCGTAAAATTAGTCCTGGTGTTTATTCTACCATTAAAATGATAAACAAATAGTGAAATTGAGTTTAAGAAAATAAAATTCGAAAAAAAAAACTTTAAAATAAAAAATTGTGTTAAAACAGAGAAAAAATAAGCAAAGAGATCAAATCGAAGAACTTGAAAGAAAGAAAATAAAAAAAAAAATTTCAAATAGACTTATCTGTCTAGTTTTATTGCGGAAAAACGGGAAAGTTAGTTTAAAAATTTAAAATATTAGTAAAAATTATTTGAAAATTTAAAATAAATATAATATTATTAAATTTTAAAATGCTAACATTTGTCACAGTTAAAAAACCTCAGAACTGATTTTGAAAAAACTCACCAAAGATAAGAGAAACCAATTCATCAGGAAACATGAGCCCAGAAGATTTAAGGATATTTTCCTGAACAGGTAATTCAAGCAATCTCAATCCCGCCGTTGCCAAAATTGAATAGCAAATCAAGAGAAACCTCAATACTGTAGCGATTGAAGCAACACTTAACATGAGATTCGATTTCCCGGAACAGATCTGGAACTTAATCGATCGGATCCTTATCTGATTTGTTACTCTTCATCAACAATCTAGAAACCGAGACGAGAACGAACAAGGAATCATAAGATCTGAAAGAAATCTAAATATGGAAAATCAAAAGTATATTTTTCGTGATTTTCGAATTTTCTTTTTTAAAAGCTTTTTTATTCAAAAAAACGAGAATAATGGATATTGAGAGGGCCGCGTCTTTTAATAAATGGAAAAAAATAAAAAGAGAGATTAAAAACAAAAAAATAAATGGAAAATCATTTGGTCGTTGCAGCGTCTTTTACAATTTTGGCTGGTAACCGGATCTTAATCCGATCTAGTATCGGTTTAGGTGGTTAAGATGTCATTTACAAACAGTAAATTAATTAAATTTGATGTTCATGGATTTTCATGTTCTGAACTATATTTTTTTGGTGATATAAATTTGTAACTTTTAAATAGGACATATATATGTTTTAAACTATTTTCTCGGAGAAATTTAGAACCAAACATTACAATATCTGGTGCTATAACATAGTTTTGTGAAAAAATATGTCGTGGATCCGTGATTTTAATAAAGAACTAAAATTTAACACTTGGGTTAAAATTAAGTTTGTAATTTTTTTTTACATTATTAAAAGGGTGAGATTGGTAACAATAAAGTAAACCATCTGAAAAATAGTAAAAGCGTAATTAGTTTTACTCCTATGCTAAATCGAAGACAAGTTTACTGAGTGGAAAGAGAAAATAAAATATCTTTTCTATTTCTATATTTATTGCTATAAAAAGTTAAAGTGAGAATAATTTATTTTCAACTTATTAATAGTACTCTAACGATGCCAACCAGTCAAACCCAAAACCTTAAAAGTTTCAATTTAATTAATATAACTAAAGATGTGACTGGAAGCACTAGTTAGACTAAAAATGAGCAAAAAGTCAGCTCTTTTTCACCTATGAACGAGAAAGAAAAAACACAAGAAAAAAGAGTAAATATTTTGCGGTACAAAATAAATAATATTAAAATAATTATACATTAAAACTATTTAATTAGTGTTATGAAGTAATATTTTATTTATTATTTATAAATCTAAAATAATATTAGAGTAATTATAATTAAAATTATTTAGTTAGCGAAATAATGTTTGGATGGTGAAAAATTAATTTGAAATCTATCCATCAACGTTCATAAAATCAATATTTAATTCTAAATCGATTTAACTAACTATAATATTATAAATTATATTAAGAATTATATATCTTATTTTATTTGTTTAAAATACATATTCAAAAGAATAAGAAAATAACATCACTTACAAAAGGTGAGAAATAATGATTGAGAGAGAGCTTTTTTTTCTTTGCATGTGTATAAGTTTAGGAATGGATTGTTATTAGATATATATATATATATATAGTCATTTTCTTAAATTTTTAGTAACTACCATGTTAATATAACAACAAAATATGGAATGAACTACTATCAAATAAAAAATTTACTGGATTTTCATATTTTGTTTTCCATTTGAAATAGTTTGTGGCAATCATATCAACACTCACATCTTTGGAGTTTATATCTACTGCTTGTTTGTTTAGATGAGCGACTGGTTGGGTTCGTCTAAATTACTCTTTGGTTGATGAAGCAATATATATATACAAGCCTTTGTTTCTTCCTTAAAACATGAGGATGCAACTATTGTAGATGTAAATGCTCCTCTCTTTTTTTTGATAAAGAATGCGCTTTTGTTTCTTCTCACCTGTTCTTAGATTCTATCTCGTATATATATTACTATTTTTCGTTCTTCTTTTCTTCAGAACCAAACCCATAGAAGAAACAAGCCTCTGAATCATCCAACAAAATAGATGGTAAGTTGTATAAATGTATGAAAACTTCTTAAACTGTTAATATAATAAACTCATAAGATGTCCTACTCTTTCCCTAAAGATACCTATGTTAGAGATTATTACAAATTTCATCTTTTTTCTTTCTAGCTAGTTGTTTATAAATTGTAATATTACACTACTTAAAGATCTTATTGGTGTCCTTTGAAGTTCTTAGTATATTGCATTGTAGTTTTGAAATTTTCTTCTCTAGACTCTTCAACTATACATAAGAATTTAACAAAAAAAAATCTATGGATAAGAGATGAGAGAAGAGTAGTGCGATCGCGTTATGTCATGATATGTTAGTTCTTAGTATACTGCATTGTAGTTTTGAAAATTTCTTCTCAAGTCTCTTCAACTATGGATAAGATTTTAACAAAAAAAAACTATGGATAAGAGATAAGAGAAGAGTAGCTAGAGCCACCCATGATTCCGTGACATGACAGAATCATATTAAGGTCATCTTTGAATTTTAAGAACGTAGCCACAACGACAACGACGAAGACTTCCGTTTTGGGTCTTCTTGTTCTGTGTCTCCTCTTGATAACTCGAGTTCTGTTCTTCTTCTGATCTATATATATATTTATTTTAATAATAGAAATCGAAATGTTTGAGTATCTCAACGAACTCCAAATCGCTGTAGAGAAGCAAATCCACTGCTATAGAGTCCTAGTTAACATCACTTTGTTCCTAAGTTGGGTCGCGTCTTTCGCCGCAGTGTCGGTCATATTTTTCATGTCTAAAATTAAACATTTTGATATATGTATAACGTTTTTATTTGCTTAATATGTATGTATATTACTTTCATTTTTTGTGGGTACAGTTTTCTGATGATATTGGATCGAACGAAATGGAAGTACTCAAAACAACATTATGACTTCACTTGTAGCTCCTTACCTCTTCTGTAGCCTTCCTCACGTTATTTTTCAGTTCTTGAAGTAACAACCAATACACACAAAAATTACCTATCTGTTGTTGTTCTTGAGTATGTAACTAACGATGTTCAGATAAAATATTCGAATTGTATCTTCAGGACAGGGGAGTTTGGGAAATGGATCGCTCTCCTCATAGTCGTTCTTAGGCTTTTCCTCCCAAACCATTTTACTGGTAAAAATTCTTAGAACAGTACAATTGAGAACAATTTAAACAAAATATAAGTAATTTTCAGAGTTCATATATGATTTATAATATTTTAAAGTTTTATCTTATTAAGAGTCTCTAGGAAACCACCATGTATCACATCTCAAATTAACATGTCTTTTCTGACAACCAAACGATTTATAAACAAATTCTTGTTCAGTTTTACTATGTTTTCGATATGTTTTTTCGGTTCACTCTTAAGGAATTGGTTCAAGTCTTTTTGTGTAATTGCTTAACTATATATAAGTTTTAAAAAACATGCAGCGTAGTTAGAGATTCCGGGTGCAACAATTCTTCTTACTGTGGTTGCACCGGATGATGGATAGGTTATCGTATTTTATACATTTAGTAGCATGTGTTTTAGCCTCGTTTTTTGTGTTTTTAAAATTTTAATCATGTTCAAAATCTATTAAAAAAATTATAATTGATCGGAATGAAATAAAGAATTAAAAAAAATCGATTAGAACTTAGATCGATTGATTCCCATTCGGATAAATTAATCTGTCGATCTGAAAGAAATGTCGAGCATAACAAAATCAATCTATCCACAACTGGATCGATCATCCAATATCAATAAGTTTGCCGTGAGTTTCAATATCGATCAATCCATCATCCCTAAAGATTTGTTGTAAATTTTTAGATCGATTAGAGAACTTCATCCACACAGCTGAACCGATTGATCCAACATAAAAAACGATCAATCTTAAATGCCATGAAAAAGCAGATCGATCGATCCAGATTCTTTTTTTTTGTCGTTACACCGGATGACTTAGTGGAAGAAATCAAAGACGCCCCTATCTATACAGGATATTCGGTGTACTTTAACACGAGCCAACACCTTGTCAGTAAACACACTATAGCTTGTGGTAGTTACTGTAACTCATTCACTCAAAAGGACAAAATCACTTATACCATTTGTCGTTATCTTCTCGCTGCCTACCCTTTTTTGTTCTCATATGCTGTCAACTTCTACTAAGAACCCAACGATCTTGTGGATATTATAAATGGTAGGCTTATAAAGTGGCGAGACTGACTTTTATCTAGTTTTTGGTTGGTCATAAATAAAAAGTTATTCAATTTTTAACCTTTTCTTAAAAGGATTTCAAAGATTATTGTTTAATTAAACGTTTTGCCTCTATGAACGTAGATAACTCTTCATCAATGAACAACAAAAATGATATTTTAAAACAAAAAATGTTTAGTGGTATTTTGAAAAGTGATATCTTCAAAATTTCACGTTTTTTGTGCATCATATAATATATATTAAATGACAATGAATTTGGTCATTTTAAACAAAAACAAAACCAAAATGGTTGACTGTAAGCAATAAACACGGAAACACAAACTTGAAAGTTTTGTTGTTACTCGTTTCGGAGATGGATTGGAGCATTCACCTAGAACTGGAGAATGTGAAGGGCTTAAATGTTTCCTTTCCATAAGATTAATACGGCAATTAGGCGCCACACCCTCAGTTACAAGTTTATTCTTTGTCACTTTAGACTTTCGTATTACTTATTCATAGGAGGTTTTTAGTTTTAATTTCTAAGTCTTAGGTTTCAATTTAGTTGTCCTCTTGTGGACTTTGCTTCCCTTGTTTGGGCATCGGTCTCCTTTGTTTGAGATTTAGTTTTGGGGGATTTCTATATTTTCTGCCGGCCTTTATAATTCAATTTGAAAGTTCTAATCAACTTTACTTTCAGATGGAAAAGAAAAAACACGAAAACACAAACAGAAGGATATAATTTTCCAATACATGCACATTGACATTCATGTTCTTCCGTACGCAAATCCGCTGATATATCTTCGTAGATATCATTTTTTTGTTGGGGCCATTGGGCCATATTTGTTTTTAACCTCTTATAGAGGAGAGGTGGAATCAATTTTGGTGCCGGTGGAGATGAGTTAAATCAATTTTTGTTGGGGCCATTAGACCATTAGTCTAAAAGCTCATCCGTATTTTTTGTAGATATTTAATATATATAGCGATAGTTTTTTTTTTATCCGATGTCGACATCCCAAGTTCAGATTAATAGTTTTAGTTGTATATTGTTAATTAGTTTGATAGAAGTAACTTCGACTAACAATGGTTGCGTTCTTTAGTTCAGAGTATTCTCTTTTCCACCTCAATATTAAATAAATTGTGAACTTTATATAACCAGGACTAAGAATTGATATTTTCTTGTATAACCAATAATTAGGAAGATCTTGATGGATTAGGAAAAAGATATATATACATATATATGGGCCGAGACAACCTTACATCATTGATGATTGAAAATAGTTGATCCTAAAGCTATAATGGGAAGTTTCATGGTAATGACAAGTCCAAGCTTTTTCCATTGAATCTTAACAACAAAACAACAATTGTATCTGACAAAAGAAAAAGGGAATCCCACTCCTTGAGAAACACAAATAAACAAGCATATAAATACAAAACAATAAACATTAACGATCATATCGTATGGATTTTTAAATAAGTTTAGGAAAAAAAACGCATCCAATAAGTTTAGAAAACAATGCATCCCATTTTTTCGCAAAATATTGGGTAAAGTTAAATAGTTATTATTCCAATTAATCAAAGTTTGGGATCCATTTCCACTTAAATACACATCCATGTGTCCTCCAATACACATATTAGATCACACCATATTGTATTAAGCTTCCAAAAAACTTCCAAAAGTAATCTTGGAAGCTTGATCCTACTGTCTTTCCATAAAAATCACTGTAAAGGTTTTTTTTTGGAAGCTTGCATTTCCATTTAAGTCACAAATAAATATAAAACATGGAATTAGTTTTTATATTTTATTTGTGAAATTTTTTTAGTGATTTGATATTTATGTATTCTTAATTTTCGTAATTGATCTATAAAGAGTTTATAAAGATAATATATCTAATATGTGTGTTGCTATAAATGATTAATTTGATCAATTGATTAAATTTATCTCAAGAGACTTGAGTTTGATATCTTTCTTTGGCCAATACATAATTTGAAACAATATTGTTTGATGAAGTTAGACAAAAATTAAAATGGTACAACAATTTTGTTTAATGGAGTTAGATGAAAATAAAATTGGTGAACTAAATTTGTTTACTTTGAACTGTATGGATTTTATTTTAGTTTAGTTATTGAAATTTTATAGATTTTTCTGATTCATAATATGGTATAATGATTAATGAAACGTGTACCAACTTCCTAAAAATTATTTTCACGCTTCAAAATGTTTTGCAACCCAAAAATACATTAATATTCTTGAAATGATTTTGAAGCACAGTTTCAAGGCAATGCATTCCTCTTCGCTATTCGAACATACCCATGTTCGACAAATTTTAAATCTAAATTTATTAATTCAACCAAATTTTTTAATACTCTCTCCATTTTATGAAGATGTATGTTTTAGAGTTTTCACGCACATTAAAATTCACATTTAAACCCAAAGTTAGCCTCATTTTATTAATTAAATTTATTAATGTAACTAAGATTTTTATTATATTGTATTAATTGACATGAGAAAATTAGGAAATGAAATATTAATTTTGTATAAAAATTGAAAACATTTATTTTTGTGAAACAAAAATATCTATCTTTTTATAAAATTTCTGGTTACAATAGATGATAAGAAGAAGAAAAAAGTGCCTTAAATCGACATCGACAACACGGTGAATAAATCCGAACAAGAGTAAAGATTAGTGACTAGCGAGAAGACGAGCCTCGAAACCATAGAAACCATAATTAGCGAGTGTTTTGGAACCTTGGAAGGTGGCGCTTTGTCGAGCAGGTGTTGCGGACACTCTTATCAATTCATTTGAATAACCTTTGAGCCGGAGTGTGAACTCCGGTGTGACAGCGCATGTTTCTCTCACGCCATATCGTGTATTACAACCTGAGCCGCTATGAGCCTTAACGGAGCCATTGCACTGTGTTGCGTTGGTGATTTGACCCATGTTAACGTGGCCAAATGTCAAAGCCCAAAAAAGAAATCTGAAGCTTTGAGAGACACCAACCTGTTCGTGCCAAGTGACCCCAGGCTGGGGCTGCCGTAGGAGAATCATAGAAGCGGAATCGGTCAGAAGAAATATAAAATTTTATTTGAGAGAACAACAGTGGTAATTACTAACTACAACGTTGTTAATGGTATCGTATGCTGATAAAAATTTCAGTCTCCATGTCGATGAAAATTTTGAATGCAATAAGATGTTCTTTGATATTGTTTTCAATTTTTTGATATGTTTTCTAAAAATGAAAATTATAGTCGTAAACCAAATTTGAAATAATTATGGATTATTTTTCTCTTACAATATAATGATATTAACTCTTTCAATTTTGTAAAATTTTTGTAAAATATATTATTTTTAATTATATCAATTAAAAAATTATGTCAAACTGATACAAACTTGATTTGTTTTGCAATTTCCACCACAAATTACCAATTCATAGTGATCAATTGGTTGAAGATTATCATAAAACTAAAAGAGTATACTTCAAATCTTTCCTCTATAATGTTAATTATTGTTGATCACTGTAAATGTCTTAATAAAGAATAAAAATATTTGGTTTGTTATTAAAAGTTAATTTGAACTTCGGTCTAAACCTTCCCGGAAAAAAAATCCCCCACTAAACATTGTTCGTTCTAGTCTTTGAATTTGTCCCAAAAAACAATGTTCTAAGATTTTTGCAATAACCCTTATAACTTTTTCTTTATCAAAATAAAACTATATCTTTGGGGGGTAAGAGATTAATGCACCGTCCATGAAGCTTCTTACAAAAGCGTAGTGCATGTGACGTTCTCTTTTCTTTCAATTTCATGCAAAACTTTACAAGAAAGAACATAATGGCATTGAAATTTAAAGAATTTTCTTTTTCCTCAAATGCAAAAGCAAACTATTCTTAATTTAAAATCCATTCACACACAAATCAGAAGACTACGCACACGTATGCACGACACAAGTATCTGTATATAAGAAACCAACATGATTTTGTAAGAATAAAAAACACAGATTACAAGTGCATTATAACCAACAAGCATATTATTAGACATTCCAAAGCTACGACTAAAATAATTTAACTTCTAAATCACCAACATGCCTATCTGTTTCTCCTTCCATTGCATGAGAAAACTAAGATGACTTAATTATGTATTAATTTTGTAGTCTAATTTGTAATCTATCTTTCTTTAAGGAGTAACCAAATAATATCTCTTAATGTGGGTTGAAGTTTGGAGTAGAAGTATTCATGCAGTGTTTTGAATATAGTACACCAAAATAAATACAGATAAAATAGAAGTTTAATAGGACCACAAGTCACATGTGGTTGGCATTAATGTGCTTAGTTGACAATTAACCATTGACCCATCATATCATCATTATTTAAACTCTATTACAGCTCAAATACCATCAATTTGTATATAATGGAATTTAGTTGATTATGGCTAACTGAAATAATAAATCCAAGAGCAAAACTCGAAAGATAAATCAAAGTGGTGGACTTAAGCGTAGTGAATCCAAATGGAATACCGAAGTCTTGGCCGATAAGACTGAATCAACAAATCTTTCATGCTTTACTAAAGATAGAAAGTTTATTCCATGAGTAAAATATCTTTTTAATCGGTGAAGCACAAAACCTACTTTCTAAACTTTTATTTAGTTAAATAAATTTATTCATTTATTTAAATGTGCTTAGTCTATTTCATTACTCTAGTTTCTCTAATTTGCAAGGTCAATTCTCATCTAAACTTTCTTATCCTCACGACAATTATTTTAAATTTTTAAATTTCTTGTTGTTGAAGGTTTAAAGGAGTAAATTTGTGAAAAATTCTCTAAGAAATATTAGATGAAGAGAAGAGTACTGAGAAAGAAGATTTAAGGAAGGTGTACGTGTTCAATTTAGTTTTAATTCAAATCTGCAAATTGCCTCAGCCATATAATAGATTAAATGGAGAGTAGATCCAAGATGCTCAAAATGTTGATGAGAAAATCTTCGCACCAAACTTGTGAGAAGACAAGTCGTGAAGTTGAAAATACTTAGAAATGGAATTAGTCTGGGAGCAATGGAATTCAAAGAAATTGGAGTGTCTGTTTATCCCATTGAGCCACACGATAAAAGGTATGCAATGTACCTAAAAATTTTAGCAATAACTTCCGAGTTTATTTTCTTGTGATCTTAGGTAGGAACAAGTGCTTCATACACTCAAAAATCTTAGGGAAAAGAAGTTTAGGGCTGAAAGGAGCCAAACTCAATTAAAACATATCAGTTCATGGTGGTGATCGAAAAGGGAGTTCCCTGAACGAATACACACAGAGGATTGGGGCTGAAAAGAGGCAAATTCAATAAAAGGTGGACCAATTAAATAAAGGAAGATTGGGTCTCAACAAAAGTCAAAGCAAAAAGATCTTTTAAATTGGAATTGTTTAGAACAAGCATCACATCATAACAACTTGGAAAATTTAGGCCTATCAAATGACTCATCCGCAGGTTAGCCTAAAAATTTTACCTGCAAATTTTTAACCCGCTTGACCCGCAGATCAAAATCGGTCAATCAACACCCACTCCGCTCAAAACCCGCAGATAACCTGCTAATCCGTTTTTTGTTAAAAAATTTCAAATTAATTTACGATTTTTCAGGTTGACAACCCGTCAACCCGCCAAATATTTATTAAAAACCCACATTTACGGATTATCCGCCAACCCGCGGATTTTGAACCGACGATCCGCATATGTCCTGCAATCGAAATTTTCGACCCGCATCCGCAATTGACCTGTAAAAATATTCCCTCTATCAATCCGCATCCACCCTGCGGCGGATCAAAATCCACGAGACCCATGAGTTGGGTCATATTTTGACAAACCTAAAAAAAATTCAAACCTCATATAGAGTTCTCAAATCTATGCATCATAATCTTGATCTTTATGTCTTTTTTTTGTAGTTATCATACTCTTTTTTTTTTACTTAAGATTTGTCCCAATAAATTTTTAAAATTTTTTTAATGAAATAATGTTTTCATGGAATCTAAACTTGTCCTTTTGAATGTCTTTGCTTATAAATTTGAGAGAAAATATTAAAATATTAATGAGATAAATTAACTCATAATATTAGTCAAAAAAATATTGCATTTAATCCAAAAAAATCATTACATTTAAAATAAATGCACAATATTACTTATTCTCTTCTTTTCATATATTAAATAATTATTATTATTTTCTATATATTTTATATTTTTTATAAATTTATTCCACAAATATTCTAACAATAACTACACCTCGAAAAAAAATTATAACTAAAAAGCAAAACAAACAAACATTATCCACGACATATTTATTTTTTTATCTTGATATCATTAAAATTAGGAAAAGAGAACTCACCGAACATATTGTAAGGGACTTGACAAGCTTGAAGCTTACTTCCCCCCTTCTCCTAACACACGCTTATTGAAAGAAGACACGTCATTGCGTTTGTATCAAAACACGTGGCAGATTTTGCCACGTCATAATATCCCAAGTTTTTGCCACCGTCCACGTGAAGGCCACCAATCCTTTCTATGTTTTTTTTTTACTTTTCCAATTCTTTTTCCTTTGGTTAATTTTTTTTTTCCAATTTACCATTTCCGTTTTGATTAGACCTGAAGCAAAATTTATAAGTCAAAAATTTATATTCAGTTCAGTAAGTTTTTTTTTAATTCTCTTGTTTAGTTCATGCGAAAACCACATATAGAATATGTTAAAGAGTTGTAATTTTTGAAACTCGAAAAAAATAACGGACAAACTACTTCAGGATACATTTCAAACGACCTAAATCTAAACGGGCAGCAACCCGATCAGCAGATATGAAGGAAAATAAAATATAGCTTTAGTTATTCTAGATGTAGATCATCTTTTACATTCATTGTTGCCAGTAAGATAGAGTAATGTTTTAAAATAAATTTACATACGAGATAGCTTTCTATACTTCTTAACGAACTAGAAAAGATAAATCTAAAACTTAAAAAACAATAGAACGATTATCAAAATCTAGTCATAAAACAGGACGGATATAATTTATCGGATCATAAAGAATGAATCGAAACGGATCTAATGAATAATTTGCCGAGTCATAGTGTTCATCGCGAGATTCTCGACAATGAGTTTAAATAACATTAAATGATTGTATATATCTCGTAGCTTTTAGGCCAATACAAACCATAGGTTAAAGTATTTGAAAGCTAATTACCTCTTCATCTACGTTTCCTAAAATGAAAGAAATGCGTTAATGAATTTGCAACTCAATAATAAAGGAGAACCATATACAAATGCATGGTCCTTCTTTTTCCATTTATATTATATGTTATTATCAGATTAAAAATTTCAGATCATGCAACTATACACATCCCCACATCGATCACCATCATACATATACTACGCTTTAGCAGAACATTAAATACATCACGAACAGAACATATGTATTTAAATAAATAGAATAAAATTACAGAAGAAACAAATATACTCGAACAAAAGTTGAACGGTAATAGTATAAATTTGAAAAAAAAATAATTGTCCGAGCACATAGCCACATATCTACACTACATAATATCTATCTAAAGAGTTAGAATTTGCAACATACACAAAAAAAAATTATAAATGATATGAGCAACACTATACCCATTATTTATTGTCAATCGATTTGACTTAATATTTTTTTATTCTTCAACTTAGATACCAAAATTATTTCTGAATACGAAACCAACAAATAAACGAATCCAATTGTTTGCCACATAAACTTTTGATTCGTTCGAACAAACATAGAAAAATAAAGATTCAAGTAATCAACCGGAAAAACATTTAAACAGTGATAAATAATCAATACCCATTTGTGTCTTTTACGCGGAACTTTATATCCAATTTCCGATTGATTCCAAGTTGCATTTTATCACTAAACCAGATCAAAAGATATGTTTTAGTTTAATTCTTTCGCATAAATATCTTACACTAGTCTATGTAATACTTTTCAAACTTGTACTATGACAAACAAGCTTACATTCTCATATGTTGCATTCTCTTATCAATCGGTCCATTTATCCTCATTAGGACATAGCCCCAAAACTCGTAATTAAACCCTAAATCAAAGGGTAAATAAATCACAACACAAAGCTGTCATCCTCCCAACTTACTTACAGCCTGTCATTGCCCCCACTGGTCGTTCAAACTTCAAAAAATATTTAAAAGAACATAATCACAAAACGACAAAATCCTACGTGGCACGTCTCTTTATATATATATATAAACACACAAACTCACCTTCGCTTCTCATCTCCTTATACTATTCCCATTCGTCGGAAACCGAGTCGACTCAGTGAGTCAAACCATGGGTATATGCAGCTCGTACGAGTCGATCCAAGTGGCTACGGCGAAGCTGATCTTACAAGACGGAAGGATGATGGAGTTCACGACTCCGGTCAGAGCTGGTTACGTTTTACAGAAGAATCCGATGTGTTTCATTTGTAACGCTGATGATATGGACTTTGACGACGTCGTATCCGCCATTAGCGCCGATGAAGAGCTTCAGCTTGGACAGCTTTACTTTGCTCTTCCTCTTAGCTCGCTTCATCAGTCTTTTAAACCGGAGGAGATGGCTGCATTGGCTGTTAAAGCTAGCTCTGCTCTCATGCGAAGTGGTGGTTCTTGTGGCCGAGATAAATGCCGGTGTCGCCGGAAATGTGTCTCTCCGGTTATATTCTCTGTTGGTAGTACTAACCGGAGAGTACCGGCGGCGGCGAGTCCTAACGGCGGGAAAATACGAGGCGGTGGTGGTAGCGGGAGGAGAAAGTATGCGGCGAAGTTGAGTAAGATAGAAGAGTAAAGGGTAGTTTGGGGATTTAGTTAGTATTGTAGGGTTAAGTTTGTAAATAGTGTAGTTATTATTGGGGGAGCTTATTGGTGGATTTTATGCCTAAGGCAAATTGCATTTTGCAAACGTGGGGAAAATGACGTACTTGGTTTACTATTCATATGATTTGATTATTTAGATTTATATTTCAGACCAAATAAAAGAAAAAATCTCATTCTGAATTGAATCTACAATTTTACTATGATTTTAAGTTTCGAGTGAATGTTATGTTTAGGACATTGTTAACATTAACCAAAAAGTTTAGTCTAAAATCTAAATGCAGTGCAGTTTACATGCAACATGCTTCAAATACGTTGCAGATGTTTTTTTTTTTGGTCATGGAATTTGTTAATCCCACTTGAAACATACACTAAACCACCTAAAAAGGTATGATTCCAGTGCAGTATTTTATTATTAAAAAAAATTTCATAGTTTTTGGAGAAAAGAATATGTGGGTTCATTTAACAGATCAATAAATTAAATACAAAATAAATCTGGGACATCCGAAGTATTAAGAAGTTATTAAATATGTACTGCACTACTGTAATTTTGAATAGTTTATTTTGTACCACTTAATCTGTCTGATCTATTTGTTTTGTACTAATCACATTTGTTCCATCTGCTTTCTCTGTTTAGCACCACATGTTTTGATGCCACCATTCAAACTCTAAATTTAATTCGTTGATTGATCCATAGTGTTAAGATTAACATGCATGGGTATAGTTTAATCCAAGTAGACTACATTTTATGGATAAGAAAGGACCATGTGACTGATTCTAGTAACTTGGAAGGTAAAAATATACCAAACTAAAAATAAAGAATATGCATTTTCAGTGGCTAGTTCCATTGGTGATTCAGAAAAAAATATATTCCAAAACTGTGTAAACCCAATGTCAAAAACTTAGATATATATATATATATATTTTTTTTACTCAAGAATAAGAGGTTAATTATGTAAGTTAATATTAAATTTAGATATGCAAATACATTTATTGGATTTTTGATAGGCGATGGATTAACAGTGACACAATAAGAATCAAAAAGGACTAACTGCAATGAAACATCACATAGACTCATTCATTGACTTTAAGTGACCCTACACATTAGGGATTAGGTTTGAGACGCATCACCCGATTGATTTGGTCCCATCTGATACATCATGACAAAGTCCATTTCTTGGGATTACGATGACACTTTTTTTTGGATTTATTTTTGGTTATAGGCCTCCAGCTATTGAAACCACATCACGATCTTGATTTTCTGATTCAAGAAGAGATTTCTATGTATGGGTAAAAATCCTCTTTGGCTTTGCGTTCTTTTGTTCTCTTCAGATTTATTAGTTTTATAGAAACTGAAACCAAAACCTGTACCAAGGTAGGTTGGACTAGTGGTTGAATTTAAAACAGTATGCATTTAAAGAATTAAGAGTTTGATTTCGGTTAAAAGAGATAATTTATTAAATGCTAGTTGCTCTTATATGCATTTGACTCAAAGCTTTTTATCAAAAAAAAAAACACAATTTATAGTTGGTTTGATTAAAATATTTTAGTTTCGGTTTGATTTGTTTTGCATTTTTTAGTCCACATTGTGGATGCATGTCAATTGTCAACTACACAAGCAAATGGTGGGAAGCAATAATGAAGAAGAAGAAACAAACGGAGTGGGAGTAATAAATTTGGACAAGACTTTTAATGAGACGGTACGTGCGGTGCCAAACCATCAGGCCCTACTTTTAAAAGCCCACATCTTTTGTTTTTTTTTGTATATGTATGAATGAAGGAATATAAAATTAAACTTATACAATCATATAATAATATACTAAATGTATAAATTATCAGACTATATCAGAAAAACTTAAAGAATGGACACTCTTTTATATACGGATCACTTTAAAGTGTGTATATATATGAAATGAAAGAAAAATAAAAAAGAAACCCAAACAACATGTAAAGAACGAAAAGAAAAGAAAAAAAGACAAAGAGAAATAAGAGAAAAAAAAAAGTTTAGGTTCATAAAGCTATCCACCAAATTTTTATTGAAAATGTGTATATAATATCCCATAACTAAAAAGTTGTTGACTGTCTTTAATCTTCCAAAATGATAAGATTAAGAATAGTGAATTGTTTTTTTTTAAATCTTTTTAAGAAGCATAAACAAGTTAACTTATATCTCACTCCCGATCTTTTACTTGTGATTCACGGATTAATAAACAACATAAATATAAAAGGAAACATACACCAAGCAATTTATCAAGTTCCTTATTGTATTTGATACTATCTCATGAGGGACTCTTGCTCTTAAACATCCACTATGTTCTGCATCAATGTATAATGGAGAATGCTCACTCTCACACTGGGTTACACACCATAACCCCGAGCTAAATAAATGTTCAACTCATTCAAGGAACCCAAGAACCTTTAGCTAGTGTCTCTAACGCTCTAACTTAAGCTTCCCTTAAACACTAACAAAAACCTAACTTTCAAGCCTCTGTGATAGTTCTTCTTGTTCTTGAGTTGCTGTGAGTGAGCTGCTTCTTCCTCCTTTGTTGAGAGCACTTTTCAGAATTACCACCAGAGTATTTAGTAAGAAGGTCGAACTTGATATATTATCAAGCTACGAGAAGAAAACAATGATTATATGTTAAGTTAAAATCATTTCTCACTTTCAATATGTTAGTCCACTAACCTATAAGCCTATCATTCTATCAATATGAGTATAAATCGAAAATTCGGTTCTAAGTTGTTGACCAAAAAAATGACTTCAACTCATATCATTAATGGCACAAATATATAAATAAGGGAATTGATTTAGGTATGTACACAAGCCAAAACATCATCCCGGATTGGTAACCAAGAAACGGCATGCAGTTTTTCCTCTATCTCTATTTCTACTCTCTACACTCACAATACATTCTCCTATATACTTAACCAATACATTGCAAAGAAACAGGGTCCTGTAAATCAAGAGGACCACACAAAAGATCTTTCATCTAACAAGTTCTCTGGCTATCAAATACCGAAACACGTAACTATGAGGCGTCCATTCGACAATGCTCTTTCGGGATCTTCCTGAGTTAAGTTTCTTTATGGTTTTCTTCATTGTCTCTGGAAGACATTCTTGAATCATCTCCATCAATGCCGCTTGAGTCAAACTCGATTCTTTGCTAAAAGACTCAATGATCTTTGGTAAGACTAGTTTCTGGTCTTTCTTTACCCCAAATGTTGCGCGAATGTACTCCTCTTTTGCGGTTTCTAGCTCTTGGTATATTCCCTTGGGAGTATAAACACGAATCTGCAGCCAAAGAACACACATTCAAGATCTCTAATTTTTCAAAGAAGATACCAAAAATGTAAAGCTCTCTACTTACCGCAGGGTCAGAATGGTTTCCTGAACAAAGGGCAAAGAATAAGAGAGGCTCAGAATGATCAATGGAATATTCTTGATGCTCATCTCCGGTTCTGAACTTTTTCGGAATCATTAATAATTTCGGCCACTACAAACAGAAAAGAGAAAGCTTTAGACACAGTCACATTGAAAATTTGTAGTTTTGGGATACCCAAGAAGTCAGTCCCTTACCTGGCCAGGACGAGGCATTCTCATGCGAAGAATATAACTTTGCATCGCTTCTATGCTTACCATGCGACCTCCTATGTTGTAAGATAGCTGGAAAATGTCAAGAGACCAAAAATTTCAGTATCATTCTTAAAAGTTTGGGGGTTTTAATCTATCTTCTTGAAGCAAACCAAGAAAGGTTTATAATAATATTACCTTGGAGAGCAGTAAAAACCGCTTCCCATTGTTCTGTGGAATTCCATTTGCCAGAAATGTCTGCAATGGTGAAAATAAAGTATAAGTTATTATACATGGGTGAAAGAAGACAGAGATTAGATCAAAGAACAGAGAGAAAACCGCATACATGCATCACAAGTGCGTTATGTATGTTAATCCAGAACGCCAGTTTCTCTTGATGAGTGAGCTTTCTCGGATCAACACTTTCCAGTTGCTTAATAAGCAAGCTGTATAAGTATAAAACAATGACTAGTATCAGCATTAAAATTGACTGAAAGAACAAAGGACAACTCGGATACTTGCTGTTCAAAGGCTGACCTGAAGTTTCGATTCATCAGGTCAAGGTCGCGTCCTTTCCTATGGTTTCGATGAATGACTGACACTTCTATCATTGAGTTATAAGGTCCACTGAACTCAAATTGATCATCGAAAGAAGAGTTTTTTCTGAAGCTTGGACTCCACATATCATACTGTTCTTGAGGCGAAAACTCGCTTGTTGATGATGGAGATGAACTTGGGGATGAGAAACCGTGGTTTATTGATGGCGGATCAGCGAGCTTGGTGTATATAGCCGACGCACACTTTATCATTTCCTCTGATAACTTGTTTGGAGTCATAAATATGTGGTCGGATATTCGAGTTCCCATGTGTTCTGCAAGACTTGCAGTATTTGATCTATTTTGTATGTACTGTTGCATCAAAAGTGAGTAAAAGTTACAAACTTTATAAACTCCAATGTAAACACAAGTCATTGCAGTGAGACTTACTTCCTTTATGGACAATGGCTGAGAGTGGCAAGCAAATACCGAGTCTTCTGGTGGAGATATCCGGTTATTGAAGGTGGAACGTTGATTAAGAGAGGATTGACAACGGCGAACACATGAATCAATGTCCTCTTTTTGGGAAAAACATTGATCTTTCACTCTACTGTCAAAAGAGAAACATCGAGAATCAATAGTTGAGTTTTCTTGATTGAATTGCCGAGCAGCTGAACCAGGTTCCTTCAGTCTGTTTTCAAAGGAGAAACACTGTGGATCTATTGTTGACGGTTCTTGATTGAATTCCCGAGCGGCAGAACTGGGTTCCTTCGGTCTCTTCTCAAAGGAGAAGCACTGAGGATCAACTGTTGAGTTTTCTTGATTGAAATGCCGAGCACCAGAACCAGGTTCCTTCAGTCTATGGTCAAATGAGAAACATCGAGGTTGTTTGGCCAAGCTTTCTTGTCTACATCTAAGGTTAGGAGACTCTAGTTCCTTCTCAACCAAACGCGGACTCTTCAGTCTGTTATCAACGGAGAAACACCAAGGTTCAGGTGTTCTTGAGAAGTCTAGACATTTTCCTCTGAGAGTGGATTTAGGTGAACTCGGACGCTGTTGTTTCGATGTTGGAGATACAGAAGATATTTGTTGATCAAATGCTTTACGATACAAAGATAGAAGATACTGTTCCAAATGTGAAACTTCTAACTCTAGCACCGCGATTTCCTTGATCAAATCTGTTGCAGACTGCAAAATATAAAACCATACATAAGCTACACAACATCGGCATTGTGTCACCTATTTACATAAGAAACTGATTATTTAC
Source organism: Cardamine chenopodiifolia (assembly GCA_963922655.1). Lineage (NCBI taxonomy): Eukaryota > Viridiplantae > Streptophyta > Magnoliopsida > Brassicales > Brassicaceae > Cardamine > Cardamine chenopodiifolia. The sequence goes on from OZ000486.1 coordinate 1,134,479, forward strand.
CTTTGGAGTAGAGTCAGTCTTTGTGTTGATGTCTCGAGGAGGTGTTTTATATCCTAATGCCTTCTCTAAAGCACCACGGACATCAAACTGATTCTGTAATCTTTTCTCAAGTTCTAGAATCTGAATGTAACCAAAAGATCATATGTGAGTATAAAAGTGATCTTGGAGTAGAGAGTGCTACACAAAGGTTCAATTACAAACCTCTTGCTTCAGAGAACTCTGGACTTTTACATCTGGTGATAGATTCTTCTTTGTTTCAACAGATTTATCGCAGCAACGAGGTAAGTCCTAAGAAAAACAAGTTAAAGAAACTAAGAATTAGTTGTTTCTAGAGCTTTGAAAATTACAAATCAAAAGGACTTTGTTGGGTTAAACTCACCAGCTTGAGGCGTTGAGAAGCATTCAGAGAACTATCAACGCTATTGTCATCTTCAAGCTTTTGCTTTTCAGGAACGGTACAGCTACAACAAATGAATCAAAATGAACCAAAATGAATCAAAATGCCAAAAATCAATCATAACAGTTGATACCCATAATAGATAAAGGGTAAAGAAAAATTCTGACCATAACTAAAACAGAAACAAACCACATTCTATGAGAAAGTACACAAAAGTTTCAATCTTTTAGTCCTAAACCATCAAAGATCCAAACTTTGTCCCACCTAGCAACGAAATTACTTTAAATCTGGGCAAATTTTAGTTACCTAAGTTGTCAAATTTGAGAATCATTCATCACACCCAGAACCAAGTAATATTGAAGCTAAAACCACATTCTATGAGAAAATACACAAAAGCTTCAATCTTTTAGTCCTAAAACCTAAATTCTATAACAAAGACTCAAACTTTGCATCTGGACAAATTTTAATTACTCAAGTTGTCAAATTTCAGAACAACCCAAAACATGAAACAGAGCCAAAGAAGAAGAAAAGTCTTAAAATTGTCAAAACCTCTTTGAACGCTTATGTCTCTGTATCTGCATTTTCTTGTCTTCAAATCCCATCTCTAAAGAACCAAAACTAAGTTCGTGATTAGAACTTATGTGTAGCAATTAGAACTTAGAAACAAAGCTCACTTTTGTAATGATCTCAAAGAGAGAACCAGAAGAAGAAGAATCTGTAAATGGGGTTTTGACTTAAGAGACAGAGAAGGAAGCAGATTTGATGTGAAATTCCTCAGATTTATGAATGAATCATAAGAAGAAACTAAACTCCAAGACACTAGTTGTCTTCTTCTTTAACCATTGAAAAACAAATCTGAGTTTCTGAAAGCGATTCTTTTTTTCTTTCTGCTATAAGAAGAACATATACACGGATACGGCCAAAGACATGTAGCAAAGATTTGATGTTTTTTTTTTTCTGTTCACTCACGCGCGCTTACAAACACAGAGAAGAGCAAACAGAGTGTGAGATGTTTACTTTTTGACCATATGAGGGAGAATATCACATCATCACCTCTCTTAGCCTTTATCTATCTGTTAAGCTTTTTTCTTTTGCATTGAAAACACAACATTTTACGTGGGATATCGATATACGTAAAACTATTAAAACTTCTTTTTTTTGATAAAGTACTTAAAAAATCACGAACTGCTAGATAGTTGATAGTGTTTTGGGTGAGTTTCCTAATATATTGTGATTTGTGGAGGCTTGTTAGATCTTAATGTGATTGTAAGATCTTAATTCTTAAATAAATAGAATGTGATTTTGCGCTTAATTTAAACAAAATTTTCATTTAAAATACTATGATCACTTAAACTCTTTTTCAGTTTATAAAATATTTTGGTTAAGTTAAACAAATGGTGTGGTTGAATATGCATGAATTAAAAAATTCAGTAAAATTTTGAAAGTTTAAATATTAAAAATAATCTATTTATATATTTTTAATTACTACTATAAATAAAATTAGAAAATATATTGGTAAATTTAGAAAATAAATCATTTTTCTTTTATTGAAACTAAAAATACCATAGTTTAAAACAACATAAATAAATGTTAAAACATCTTATAAAATGAAACATAGAGAATGTCATTGGGTTTTTCTTTTCAAAAGGGGTTGTGGTCTAGATTGGAAAACTACGTATAATGATATAACTATCAGTCTTTTTTTTAACACGATATAACTATCATATTTTCTACACATATTTACAAATAAACATTTTTTTGTTAAAAGGCTTAACAATTTACTAATTTAGTATTGTTATTCTTTCTATTTGTTTAGTCCTTTTAGAAAGGAAAAAAAAACAAAAATATATAGTCTGCATTTCTTCTTGCTACAGTAAGTTTTTTCGCCTGCTTTTCATTTTTTGTAATAATACCAATCAAAACAATTAAAAATAAACTCTATTCTCTTATATTAGATTTAAAATTTTAACATTAAAACAAAAAAATTATCATTAAAACCAAACAAAAAAATTGGAAAATATGCTGGTAAAATTAATTCAGAGGAACTATAAATTAAATACCATTCAAATATATAATTTCAGGTAGTATATTTTACAAAACTAGGAAAATCAATTTCCCCGGTGGTGAAACAAAGAGCCTTCAATAATTGAATTAAAAAGTCAAAAAGGAAATGTACAAAGCCAGAGGGTAAAACGATCTTCGGATACTATTTTTGTGACGAAACAAAAAACACGAGAACAAAAGGAGACAAAACTATGTGTATAAATATGTCAATATTGAACGACTTTCAATTATAAAATGTATAATATATATATATATATATATATATTGCTCATGACCTATCAACGACGAGCTACTAAAAAAAGTGAAAACTATTGTATGTGGACTTGGAGGAATCTAAGTGGGGGTTGATGAACCATCGCATTGTACATTGTCCCGTCCTGTTTCTTCTACACTCATAGGATTATTAGAGGACTTTAGGATGCTACGTTTTGTTATTTCATTCTTTTCTTGTTACATTCTCTTAACTTTTGTACTCATTCCTAATGTTCAAATACTTCCACACATACATATTCTACTTGTGCTTTTTAATTTTATATTGATAAAATTTTATTTTTAAAACAAAAGTTGTTTTATTTCTTTTTAATAACAGATTGTTTTATTTCTTACCCCAATATGGTTGATCCGAAGTGTCATATGTCTATTTGAATTTCATCATACATGTGTTTCCTAAATTATATAGATGAAAAACATGCTTTAAACTAATTTCAAAATTTAAATAGTATCTATATCAACTTTTACAGAATGCACTAACCTTTTGGTTTGTTAAAGTAGAATGCACTAACTTAGCCACTACATAATTCAGAAACGAATGCAAATCGTCAAATCAGTATGAGCTTTGTACCAACCAGATATCTCAGTCCAATTAGAAAATAGCAATAAATAATTTAGATTGCTTTGAAAATTTATGAAATAAGAATTGTACGAGTGTGCATCTTACTCGAGTTGTTGCCTTGTTGATGTATTAGGCCAACTAATTAAGATGAGATCGGTTATTAAACACTAATCATTACATCAATAAAACTATTTAACTTACACATAGTTTTGTCAAACTAACCAAACAACCACAATTGTACATTTTTCTAAATGATTTGACGTTTTAATGTTTGCTTGTCTCAACTTAGTTATATATGTATTAATTGACAAATTCTAGCCATTACACTTGGTTTGACAAACTAGTATTTGTTCACCGTTGAATCCGGTTTTCAATCAAAATATTTATGGAAAGAGATTCAGAAATTTTTGTTATTAGTGGAAATTTAATTTGAAGATTACAAGAAATATGTAGTAAAAAGAGAGGATTTTGATGTTATACTCGTGCCATGAAAAATGTTGTTTATATATATTTAAGAACGATCAAACTATTTATAGTTCATATTACAAAAGAGTGGTTTAGTAGAATTATGATTTTGGAGGTGTTTTCTCTATGTCTCTAGATGTGTCTAAATATATTTTATGTGAAGAGGGTGACTTTTTTTTATGGTGATTTGAAGAGGTTATAGATTTTATTTTCTTTATTGATTTCTAAATTCCTTTCTCTTCAAGTTTTTTTTTCCTTTTTAGAACAAGATTTCTATTTTTCATAAGTTTCATTTTTGCCATCAAAGTTGGTGCAAAGTTTTGGACCGAATTTAATAGATTCTAACATGTTAATTCTTGATTTGGATCAAGTTATGTTGAGGGTGTTATATCCAGTATCAACACTTTCTATTTCATAACCATTAGATATTTTGTTTTGAAAATATTTAATAATAATTTTTGTTAATCAATTTTTTGGCGTGAAATTTAAAATATTTTGGATATAAGATCATACAAATTTGAAATAACCACATAAATTTATAAAAATTAGAGTTTTCAGCACGATATAAATTATATGAATATATATTAGTTATTGTTTTCCATCAATATCTATAAGCAGCAAAACTAGATTATTGTAAAAAACACGGCAAAACTAGATTAAAAATTTTGTAAAAACTATTTTCACATTGTATATTTTATTAAAAAGTGAATTTCAAATTTACAGTATATATATATATATATCACTCTTATTTTAGTGGACAAATTTCCCTCCAAAAATTGTTTTCTCCAAGACAAAGGAAAGAGACATAGGATGCTATAAAGGGAAAACTTCGTAATGTGGCTAAGTTACTTTTCTTTTCTCCTTCTTTTATTTCACTTTGTATTTTAATTATTTTTTAATTAACCTCACATAGTTGGAGAACCCGAATTGTCTTCCAATACCAAGAAGACTTACGTCTGTCAACGAAAAATCTATTACAAAAACTACCAAAAAGTAACATCTCTATGATTAAAAGTAAGAGTAGAGTTTTTTTTTTTTAAAGAGGGTTTTATTATTACTTTTATTAGTGTGATGTGTTATTTGTAGAGCTTTTACGGATCCGGATATCCAGGTTTTTTGAGATATTCGGATCTTCGATTTTATTATCCGAATATGAATTCGTAGATATCTAGATCTGATGTAAATAAAAAAATATAGAAAATTTGGTACAAAAAAGCAGATATTCGACGATAAAAAATCGTATCCAGCAAAACAAATTTGGATCGAATATAAATATCTATTCTGAAATTTTTAGTATCCGAATCCACATTTGTCACCTTGGATATCCGCTTTTTCAGATACGAATCTGTATCCGAATCCAAATATTAGCTTAACAGGGGTAGTTATTTGTTGAAATAATTAATCAGGCAGGTCTTGCTACTTCTTATCTTGATTTTCACCTGCTCCCCTCTTGAAAATGATATAATCCCTAATTTTAAAACATTTAACCAAAACCAAGCGCAAAGAATTTGATTTTTATAGCAGTATTATATGTAACACTAATACTATACTCAACTTAAAATATTTAGTTACTGAACACATTTTTGGTATATTATTCGGAAAATAAATATGAATTTTGTAAATTCAGTTTCCATTTTAGAGTTTTTTAGAATATCGAAATTACTAGTATATTAGTTTACCATTGTTGTTATATATGCCACAAATATCGCATATATATTTAGAACTCAAACATTTTTCTGAAGTGCAAATTACTGATACATATATATATATAATCGAATTGTATTAACCACTACCAATTTTTTTGTTAGCAATAACCACTAGACAGCATGCGTTGGTCTACTACATTAACTGCTAAAACTAAAACGATAAATTTTATACCATTCAATTGATCTAAGTTTACATTCACAACAAAATATAGTAAATAATTGTTAATGTGTTTGATGATTTAGTTTGGAAAAATTGTCAATTTTAACGTAAATTATTTTCACAGTGTTTTTTTTTAAATGAATTAAGATAGTGCGTTTTCAATTTTAATTTAGTAAATTTTCAAAAACTTTACATAAATTTTAATATGTGTGTCAAAATCAAATTTGATCAAAACCACTGAGTTAGCTGACACGTGGCATATTCTTGCTGAAGTATATGTCATATGGCATTTTTTTACTCAATCAGATGGCAAACAGATGTTAAAAAAATTATTATGTAAGAAACTTGTACAGTTCGGGGAAAAAACTGTACAAGTTGATAAATAGGCACAACCATACATAATATAGAATCACATTTGGAAAGGGTGGATAATTAGATAGAGGAATGAGTGTAAAATTTACTTTAAGATTACTCACTCGAGATGTCCTTTTGGTATCAAAAAATGCTCAGCAACAGTTGGATAAGTGGGAAATGTTGGGGGTAAACCATAAAAATTTGTATATACCTAGAGTTTTATGCAATGTTTTGGATATAAAATTTTGTTAACATTTAAAATGGAGAAACGAAAATACTATTATCAGTTTTTTTCATTTTAAGTGTCAAAAATTTTTAGATCTAAAACATTGTTTTAAACTTCAAATTTTTTTTGAAAATTTTATGTTATATCTGATTCGACAAAAATATGACATATGTCATATAGATTCAACATGAATATGCCACATGGCACCTGACTCAACTGTTTGACTAAAACTGTTTTGATTAAAATTGATTTTGATATACATATTAGAGTTCATTTTAAAATATATTAAGTTGAATTAAAAATGCATTTGATCTAATTCGTGTATGAAAATACACCGTAAATATAGTTGATGTTAAAATTGACATTTTCTCCTTTTTTCCTTTTTTCGCTCATGGTATAATTTGTATATAACTGATTTTAAGTGAATTTTGAAACCAGATGGTTAAACGTTATTTTTGAACACGTGGACCAGATATATACTTTCTAGTCATCAGATGTTGAATTAGGCTTTAAATTTGTAGTTAGTGACTCACTTAACAAACACTAGTTTAGTGGAAAGATCCAAAACTTTTCTTACATTGAGATTCAGGAAAAGGCCAAAAAAGCTTGTCGATTATATATTTAAAACAAATCGGACACTAGTGAATTCAGAAGTGAATGTAAGATTGACCAATTTAAATTTTGATTGTTTATAATTTGTGATAATCTATGGAAGTTGAACTCGGTAATAGTGTTACAAGTTCTCATTTGCACGGTGTCGGGGACAGAAATTACCGTAAACATCAAGTTTCACCACTAACCATTGTTCCTTTAAATTAAAATGGAGTTTTAAATAATATAAATAAATATTGATTTATTTTTATCGAGTTAATAACAAACAAAATGTGACATTGGTGATTTTAGACTTGGTGGCATGTGGACTTGTGGAGAGAGCGAAGTGTGAAGAGAGATCAAGATTTGTCAGGTGAGAGAGACAAACATGCTTTAATAAATCTTAATCAAAGATGCATTTGAGTTATGAAGTGCAATTAATTAATTTTGCAATAGATAGATTTTGCATTAGTTTGAATCTAGCGCGTGCGCACGCGCGCCTGAAAGAGTTTTCTCTCAACTCACTCATCTAGCTTCGTCGTCGGTTTGCTCCGACTTTCGGCCGGAGTGCGGTGGCTTCTCCAGCACCGGCTCCGGCCGCCGCCTGTGCTTAGTTCTTGTGTGTCCTTTCAGTTTCCTCGGTGGTCGGAGGTCTCGACAGCGCTCTGGTTCGCGAGCTGGGTTCCGGCGTCTTCGGGTTGGGTGTAGCGTCGCTCGAGGACGGTGGCATTCCTCAGTTCCGGTCACCGATTTTCTTCTGCTCAAGCCGGTACCTAGCGAGACTCTCTTCTCCACCCCGCAGCGGCGGCTCTGTTTCACACGCGGCGGAAGCTTCTCTGTATCCGTTAAAGGCGCTTCACGGCTATCGGCGGTGGTCTCTCCCCGTCAATCTTCTGGGGCTTGTTGGCTCTGAGCTCGTGAGTCTTCCTTGTCTTCGTGAGGCTTATTGGGCTTTGTTCTCTTCGTGGTGACGACTCGCACCGTCGAAGGCTCAGGCTCCGTCGATTGGTTTTTTTCATCGCTGGTGGTAGTTTCGGCGCTGCCGGCTCCGTAGTGCTTTAGCCGGAGATTTTTCTCTTGTTTAGTTTTGTGTTGTGTAGCTCGAGGCGGGTTGATCTCCGGAGTGGGCCACTCCGTTTCACTCAAGCGAGTGCATTTTCTCACTAGCTTATTCCGGCGGCTTTCATTTGATCGTAGATCGGGATTTAGGTCTGTTGGAGACAGTTCTCGCTTGGGCTCCGTTAGTTGTCTAATGCTGAATAGAGGCGGCGAGTCTGGTTTTTGGCGGCTATGATGCTTCGGCGGTCGTAATTTCGGAAATGATGGTCGGATGCATAGTCCGCCAAGGTAGTCACGTTTTTTACAACATTTATTACAAAGTTGTTCAAAAGGAAATATATTTGTTACAGAACGTCGCAAAGAAATTAATGATGCACATGAAGTAGTACTTAGTTTTAGGTCAACATATTGGATTCCGGTTTTTAAATTCCATCGTGCCGTAAAAAATCAGTTTCTTCGTAAGAGCTTAATATATCTTTAATATTCATGAATTATCATTAGCAGATTCATTTGGGGGGGGGGGGGGGGGTTTGTAAAGTAGAGAATAAATAAAATAGTTGGGGTAGTTTGGGATTAAATAATAAGAAGGGGTTGAAATTGGAATCATACAAATAAGACAGGGAAAAAGCTGAAGTTTACAAAGGCGTTTGGACAAGAGAGTCAATGCCAATCATAACTAGCAAAAAGAGGCATCTCCTTTAAATTCACTTTTTCTCACGTGTAGCTCACGCGCTTCCACCAGTTCCTCATGTCTACAGTTATGAATTTTGCAAACATTTCTAAAAGACCAATGAATTTAAATACTTGTATTCATTTCTAGCGTGACCCATAATGCCATAATGCCATAATGCTATAATGAAGTTTTCAATTATTAATCTTTGTTATTTCATGCATTTATTATATAGAAATGATATAATCTCATGGTATCATATGTATGAAACTTTTGGGATTAGTTTCATTTTTATGGTTTTCATGAGTAACCTTGTACCGTTGAAGTATATATAATACCATCTCCATCAGAGGTTTTTAGATGAGGTTTTTAAGTTTAAACAAAATAAAAATAAAGAAAAAAATAGGAAAGAGAATGTGAGAGGTTCTTAATTAAGAACTTTAAAAGTCGGTTCTTAAACTTTTATAATGAAAAATGGTAGTGGGGTTCTTAAATAATGGTAGTGGAGTTCTTAAATTAATTATATTTTAATTTTTAGATACTTAGTGGGATTCTTAACCAATAGAGGTGCTCTAAGTTGTAGTATTCCTATGATACGGAATGTATCTTTACCAAAAAAGAATAATAATATGGAATGTACTGTTTTGTTACAACAAATCATGATTCATAAAAACATTCTTAAAGCAATATTTCAGCTATTTTTTACAATCACTTCTTACAACTTTCAACTATTTTTTAGTTTTGATTACCATCCTCTCCTCCTGCTAAAAAATTCGTGTTGTTTTGTAGTGCTAATCAAATCCATAGAGTGGCCCAAAATTTAAATTAATCTTGAAGGTTTTTTTTTTGGATAAAAAATAATAATCTAGAAAGTTATTATATGTCCACAAGTCCATTTAACGTATCTAATGAATAACCATGATTGAAGTGGTTGTATGCGTTAAAAAAAAAAATTAGTAAGTTTTTAGTATATTCTAATCAATCAGTAAATTGGTTTCTAACTTTTTAAGTATATTTTCTGAAAATTATCAGAAATGGATTTTTATCGTTTATTTTGTTTATAAATGACCAACTATTGCAGCAAAAAAAAAAATTAAACGCTGTCGTAAATCCATATGACGAATGTTAATTAATTTGTGACAGTGTTTTAAATGCTGCTTTAGTAACAAACTAACAACACATAATTGTATTAATGTTTTGTATGTTTATGTCTATGAAGCGAGTTTTAATTTATTTTCGACATAAAAGTGTATATATCTTCCTAACTTTATACTGTATAAGTAAATGTAAGTATTTTATTATTGGATGTTTGAAAAACAAGTAATTGTTTTATTCAGACGATTCTTCTGAAAAATGATTCGGGGTTTACTTTGTATTTTTTCGCAGATAAAATGTAGTTTTTACACTCTTTATATACAATCATCTATATGGTACTATATATCGATGTATTTTAAAACGATTTATAGTTATATACTCTGAAGTCAAAATGATTCTAAGTCAACTATTCAGAGTCAACTTTATCTTCACTGTCAAATATGTATACATATCAATTTCCAACGATTGGTTTTGTATAAAAATAGACGATTGTTTTTTTTATAGGATACTATAATTTACCAAGTATTTTAAACCAGGAAGGAAAATCATACATCAACGAAACAAAAACATAAAATGCTAAAACAAAATGTTTCTAAGTTGCTTGTAATATAAATGGAAAGTGGGATATTAATCTGGTTTGTTCCCCAATTCTACCCATTTATAAGAAAAATGTTAGAATCATGAAGATAAAGTGAACATTGGGTGATGGCCTGATGTGAATCATGTGATGGGTCCATTAAATTGTTTTATACATGATAACTTGTTTGGTAAACTATCCAACAACAGCTTTTAGTTTTGATAAAATTGTCTTCTTCATAACAATTCATGAAATTTTTTTTTTTATGAATGCAATTTCATTAAAATATTAGTTATTATATCTTATCCAAATGCAGTTAGGTAATGAATTAAAACACTATTGTTTTAGTTACAGATCTGGTACGATTACACTGGTAAAGTATAAATGATCATTTACGTCTTATATATGTAAATTTTTTTTCCATACATATATATATATATATAAGAAATTCATAACTAAGGTAACTATCTCTAGACTAATCCATGCATTAAGAAAAAGTATGGAACTAGAAAAATACGAATCCTTCGGGTGTGGTAGATAATGGACCAGATATGGGCCTCAAGAAAATACTTTAGAGTTTAGATATAGTAAATGGGCTTTCTACAAAGAGCAAATCAAACCCTCTGGCTTAGAAAGAAGTGATTAGATAACGGCGTTCTGGACGACGCTGGTCGGTGGTTAGAGCCTTGGAGGTCACGAAGATTTTACTCTGGTGCTGAGAAATGGTTTCCTGAATCGGTGTTTGGTACAAAACTCGAATAAATCATTGTACAAAACTTCTAAGTAGACTGGGATAGTTCTTTCTCTATTTTCATGCGGACGACACCCTATAATATACTACAAGAGCGTTACTAAAAACTTTTTATGTTTATCATTTACAGAAATACCTAAATACTGTAAATTATCTCTGGACTGGATTGTAGTATTGAACATCTAATAATATATATTCAAATTAACAAACAAGAACACATAGCAATATTAAGTATTGACATAACGTTTTTATCAAAAGAAACAAGTATTGACATAATGTAACTGAATAGTCATATACATATTGAGTAGAAAAAAACACTGACAAACATAACTTCTCTGCTTGGCACAACTTTCCGATATGTGATTTTCTGCCGGTTTTCGGTGTCTATGCTGGCTCTATGCCACTTTTAATTGTTATATATATATATATATCTATTTATTTGTTTGTCTATTAGACCAAATCCTGATATTTAATGGATTCTTCTAAATTTAATGATCGATGTCTTCGTGTTTGTGTTAGGAGATTGATAGTGTCAGTGTCTAACACAACAACTCTTTATAAAGTTTGGAATTGTTCGTTAGGGTTATGGGAATTTTGGATCTAAAAAGACAATGCAAATTAATAAGCGGAACTTTGTAATCATCGATAATTAAAATTTATATTATGATGGTTTGGATGATACAATTGTCTCCATACGAGGCAAATCATTTTCGAATGATACATCAATTTTTTTCAAACAATTTATCTCTATTGTTACTTTTTCATTTATTCTTAAAACGATTGAAAGGATGATTATTTTATCTCTAACAATAAGGTTTTCTTCGCTTGATGATGATAAGTGGTTTGCCTTAAAATCATCAGCGGGTTTGTTCAAGAGGTTTTTGATGGTGTTATCCCATCGGTCACTGGCTTTTTCTTTCTGTTGGACAAACTTTCGTAAGATTACATATTTTGGTTTTACAATTTGTTGAAATCTTAATGGTTTTACTTTGGAAACAACCATTATGGAAACCACCATGAAAAATGTGCCAGATCAGAGACAAATATAACGTGATGACAAAGTAAAAGCCAAATCCTATTAGAAAGTTTTGGATACAGAAACATTGGTATCTAATTGTAGCAACAAAACTTCATACAAGAACATTAGATTTTCTAATGATGTGTATAATTATAAGTTTTAGCACAAGAGATGCTAGCCAAACACGCTATATGCATTACAAGAATATCAAATACAAAGAAAAAAAATAATGGATGTAATATGTCATTAGTGAATAAACCTTTATTTTGGAAAACATCATCAAATTTAATTCTCGTCTTTAATATAAAACACATGTATCTACTTATCTAATAATTTTTTTTTGAAAGTTATTGTCTATTGACCTTGTAATTATGATTTATTATTAATCAGAAAAAACAAAATAGAAGAACGTCATATGCATATTCTATTTCTAAAAACACATCATTTTCCATGTAATATAATATGCTAGTTTTAAAAACACCATGTTTGGTCATCATATTGAAAACACGCTATTCTTGCGTTCAACTCGACGGTTTTTTTTCGCTATCAAATTTGTCATTTTCCGTTTGATGTTCAGTTTTATTTCCTTGTAACCTATCATATCTAATCACATTTATTAGAGCCAATTTTCTTGTTTTTTGTTCCTTTGATTACTTTCTCAAATTTTTGATATTTATATTCCAGTTTTTGTTGTTTTATTGTTATTCCCCCATCAATGTTTTATATTTAGTTTTTTTTAATAAAATTTTATAATATTATCATTAAATTTTTAAAATTTTGATAAATTAACATTATATGAACGTTTGAATATTGTTAACTTGTTTAAACAAAAAAGACCTCTTGGATAACAGTGAATTAATGAGTGATACTCGACATTTATATTCAAATCAGTAAATCACCATATAAATAAGACCGATGACAAAGAGGCAGACGAACATCTAGACACCACTTCATATGACTGATTAGAAAATTTAGGGTTGAAACCACAAGAATAGCAAGCCAAACCACGAAAATTGTGATAATGAACATGCAACGCATATTAAGGTTAAAAAAGTGCAGACATGAGGAAGAAGGCGAGGGTATATTCATCATTTTGTATTTCATTAAAGGGAAATTGTGAGTAAAGGACGAAACAAAACTCGAATTGAATGTGCAAAATATAACGGTCGGGCCATCAGGATATAATATTGGTCTTATGCCACATATGCCACATATACATTATGTTATACCTATATCTAGATAAAAACTCCTAAAGGTAATCCTCAATTAACCTCTTTGTAATCTCCGCTTAATTGGACTTTCCCGCACCGTCGATTACTGCTTGGTAAAATTTTGAACATGATTACATACATAGATGATATTTACGTGTACATTGTTTATCCTTTCCTAGAAGTTTTGAACATGATTACATAAAAATTACCGGCTAGAATTTTATCTTCCTTTTTTTGACATTTTGGGGTTTATACCCAAATACTGATGTCCTCGACAAACTGATGTTCTCGACATATAAATCCTCACAATTCAGAAGATAAGAATTATATATATATAAATATTACCCTCTTGGATGAGAGTGAATAAGTGAGTGAAACGATTTTTATTTTTCGAATCAATAAATCGCCATATAAATAAAAAATATAAATAAAACCGAAGGCAATAAATACTAAACTAGGGGTGGTTATTTGGATTTCGAGTTTGGGTAAAATTCGATCAGGTTTGAGTTTTCGGATTTAGAAATTTATTTTCCAATGAAATAATTTGATGGGTTTAGATTCGGGTAGAACTTTTCGGGTTCGGGTTTCAGAGTTAAAACCCTATAAAAATCCAAAAATTTTAGGTTTTGATCGGGTTCATGTTCGAATTTGGGTTTTCGGTTTTTTTTGGTTGTTTGGATTTTTTTCTAATTTTTCGGGTTTTTCGAGTTTTTCGGTCCAGGTTTGTGTATGTTACACATACAAAAATCACATTTATAAAATATAATCTTCGAATTAAGATATTTTTTCTATGGGTAGTTATGTGTTTTCAGATTTTTAGATACCCTAACGGATATCGAATTCGGTTTTCGGATTTAGAGATTTACACTCTAAATAAATAATTTGTCAAGTTCAGATTCAGATTCGGATAGAACTTATCGGATTGGGTGTCCGGATTCAGTTTTTTCCATTCCTATACTAGACCAATGAAAAAGAGACATACAAACGTCTAGACAACATTTCATATCTCTGATTTGAAAAATTAGGGTTGAACGCATAAAAATAACAAGCCAAACTACGAAAATTATGAAAAAATGAACATGCGACACAAATTAGGGTTAAAAAGATTGCACACATGAGGAAGACACAAGGGTATATTCATTATTTCGTATTTCATCAAAGGGAAATTGTGAGAAAAAATACAAAACGAGACATTCTTTCAATTGATTTTGGGTTTAATGGGCAAAACATAACGATCGGACCACTAGACTAGGATATAATATAGGTCTTATGCCACATATACCATATCTTATAGCTACATCTAGATAAAAACTCCTAAAGGTAATCTTCGATTAACCTCTTTGTAATCTCCGCTTATTTGATAGACTTTCGAGCACCGTCCGATTAGTGTTTAGTGATATTTTGAACAAAGATTACATACGTAGATGATAGATTACATACAATGTTTATCTTTTCCTAGATTATCTTTTATCTTATAATCCAATTTATAACCACACAATAACAATTACCTCTAGCTAGAAATTTATCTTCCTTTTCTTCTGAGGCTCATGCCCAAATACCGATGTCCTCGACCTATAAATAATCGTAATTCAGAAGATAAGAATCATATTGGAAAAACTATAGATCTGAATTCATCGATCCAAAATTTCATGTATTCTCTCTAAGTTGCATCCATAAGAGATCAAAAGGTATGGCTTTCTATGCCCCAAATCCAATTTTTAGGCTAAAACCATTTGCTTTGCTGCCACTCTTATGTCACATACATTATGTGTGTTTCACATTACTATATATATTAGTTATTTCAATATCGTTTGGTTCCTCTTAGGTGACTTAGTCTTTGATTCCGCCATGTCTATTACCATGTATCCTAACAAGTTATTGTATTATATGATTTATTAAGTGTTGTTAGCTCGATCGACGAATTATATTAGGTAAAGTTTTTAGAAATCACATAATCGAGTAACATTTGAGACAAAATAAATATTAAATATTGTGGTTTCGGATCTGAGAAATTAAGAGTTTCAGTAACAAACTCCTAATAATCCAAATAATAAAAATAAAAAAATAAATTTCTATGTGAAAGATTGTGCATTTTAACATTTTTGGGCACCTGGGTTTGACCCAGCAAGTATCTTTTCCAAATTTCATTAGTCTCTTCTGGTCTAATGACAAAATACCAAATTCTTCTAGTTTATTTTACCCCAATTATACATGTTTTATATTAGACTAAATTTGTTGATGAAACGACATATTTATTTTTTCTAATCTTTTCATTGTTGGTGAAACGATATACTGCCATTAAATCCGAGTTAGAGACTTAGAGCATCACCATTGGTCGTTTCTACTACAGTTTCTCACCACAGAAATAAAGAAAAAAATAGAAAAATGAAGAGAGAGTGAAAAAAACGTCTTTGGTTTGAGAGATTTTTAAAAAAGCATAAGAGAAACCCCAAATTGAGAGATTGGATGCCTATGCTCTTAGAGATATTTAAGTTGGGTTTCTTACAACTTTCATTTTATGACTGGTTTAATTAATATATCTTTCAATTAAATATTATTATAATTTGTGTTCACACTTAATAGTGTATTTACACTTAAATTGAGAAATCCAAATTGAGAGATTGGATGCCAATGCTCTTAGAGTGTCTGTGTAACCATTTTTTTTTTTGTATTTTCGACCTTTGAAGCAGTTTTTGTTGTGTTAAGTGTCGAATTTGGTTCAAAAAGAAACCAAGCCAGTGTTCTAAAAACCACCTTTCAATCGTTTACTATCTTTTTTTAAAAAAACATCAAACCAAATTTCTAATCGTTTTTATTGTTGGATTTTCTAAAATCCAAATTACATTTATTCTTGAAAGGGTAACTATAAAATTTTTGGACATTGACAACCATTAACAAAACCACCGCCTTTAACTTAGCTCTTCTTTACATTAATAACCTTCATATATACATACATAGAGATACATATGGTTCTTTTCCTATATTATATTTTTATATAATAATTCAATTGATAAAAACCACACAATAATAATTATCCCTAGCATAGAAAATTTATCTTCCTTTTTCAACATTATGGCCATGGTACATGCCCAAATATCGATGCCATCGACCTATAAATCTTCAAAAAAAAAACCAGAAAAGCATATTAAAAAAACTTTATTTTATAAATCTGAAAATTCTTAGATTCGATTCAACCTTCTCACTTCTCTGTAATTACCATCCCACGACGGATTCACAAGGTGTGACCTTCCAAGTCCAAAAATCCAATCTTTAGTGGTAAAAAAAAACATTTGCTTTAGCTTCGAACTCTTATTATGTCACATACATATGATGTGTTTACACTTTATATATATATATATATATATATATATATATTTTTGGTTCCTTCTTCCGTGACCTAGCCTTTGATTCCGCCATGCCTGTTTCCATGTATGTCCTAACAAGTTATATTGTGTTACCTGACCCTTTTTAAAGCTAATACTCAAATACCCAAAAGTAAAAATACCATCTTTAATCCGAAGATTGTTTCGTTTGTGTTGCATTTCAACATTTTTGGGCACCTGGGTTTGTTGATTGGCTATGTTATTCATCTCCAATTTTGGTATTTGTTTCTTTGATCTATAGATTTTGGACCCACCTTTTAATATAATCCAATATTGGGTTTTATCAAATTTAACTTCTTTGTAATGTAGGGTTTACATCAGTTCTTGATTTTTAGTCAATTGTCATTTCAATTCATAAGATCTGAATTAGTATATTAACAATTCTGATGCGTTTTGTCACTATTAACAATGTTTCATGTGATAATTGTCTTCGTATGTCTGTAAATTTCTTACCTGTTTAGAAATCTCTTATAATATTTTGGTTCATTTTGATCAGGAAAACAATTTTATATGTGTTCTGTGTTAGTTAATGGTTATTTTAGTTCTATACTGATTTTTTTTTTTTGCTTTTTTCCATCTTGAAGGTGTGGTTTTATCAAATCCTGGGTTTAAAGAAGTGGTGATTTATGGAAGTTGAATCTTGTTCAAGTCCAGAACGCTGGAAACAAGTCTTAGTTCCTGATGGTGATACAATGAATGTATTGCCACTTGACAAGGTTGATGTTGAGGAGGCACCAAGTAGTGAAATGTTGGTGAAGTATGAACTGGACTATGTTAACGTAGAGAAGCGTAGCACCGATATGGAAGAAACCAAAACTCTTGTTAATAAAGGCGAACCGGATGATGTAAATGCAGAGAAGCATAGTAGCGATATGGAAGAAACTGGAACTGTTGGTAATAATGGCGAAGGAGAGTCGTCTCCTTCTGAGCCGAAATGGCTGCAAAATGATGAACCTATAGCTTTATGGGTTAAGGTAATAATAGATGCATTATATCTCTGAGAATTTGGAATCTTTAAGTTCGATTTGAAAGTATTTTCGTTTGGTTAATGTTTTGGTGTCTTGTGTTTATAGTGGAGAGGGAAATGGCAGGCTGGAATCAGATGTGCGAAAGCGGATTGGCCATTGACGACTTTGAGAGGGAAACCGACTCATGATAGAAAAAAGTATTGTGTGATATTTTTCCCGCATACAAAGAACTACTCGTGGGCGGATATGCAGCTTGTGCGATCCATCAATGAATTCCCTGATCCTATTGCATATAAGTCACATAAAATTGGACTTAAGTTTGTTAAAGATTTAACGGCTGCTCGATGCTACATTATGCGGAAGCTTACCGTTGGGATGTTCAATATAGTTGACCAATTCCCCTTAGAGGTATAAGCTGGAATTAAGTATTCGATATACCGATAGATTTGGATTGCATTTGGTTCAACGCTTTTTGATGTTGCAGGTTGTAACTGAAGCAGCTAAGGATATAATAATCTGGAAAGAATTGGCAATGGAGGCTACTAGAAGCACAAGTTATCATGATCTTGGAATGGTGCTTTTGAAGCTTCATGATGTAAGCTACTCTATTTGCTGTTAAGTTTAGAGTATTTTTTTGTTTGATTCTTTTGTAATCATGTCTCGGCTTTGTCTCATGCTTGTTCAGCTGATTTTGCAAAGATACATTGCCCCGGTCTGGCTTCAAAACTCATTTCCTTTGTGGATGCAAAAATGTAACGATGCAGTGAATGCCGAGAGTATTGAAGTGCTGACTGAGGTAATTGCTTACTGAGGCTGAATGTGTCATTGAAATATATTGTTTAGAGATTTGTATTCTTAACGAAGTCCGCTTTATCTGGTTGTGTTTAGGAATATGAGAATGCTATACAATGGAATGAAGTCAAGAAATCCATATCTGATTCTCCAATGCAACCAATGGTGTTTTCAGAATGGAAAACGTGGAAGCATGACATTGCAAAATGGTTCTCGATATCTCGTCGTGGTGTTGGCAAAGTAGCACAGCAGACTAGTGAAAGCATGTTTAACTCAGATGTCCAGGCCAGCCATAAAAGACAAAAACTTGAGATTCGACGTGCAGAGACAACAAACGTGTCACAGATGGAATCTGATACTTCGCCTCAAGTACTGACTGCAATTGACTCGGAATTTTTTAGCTCTCAAGACAACACAAATACTCCTGAGGTGGTGAAAGATGTGAATCGGATAACGAATACACCAGAGAATGGTTTGGACCTATGGGATGGCATTGTTGTTGAAGCGGGTGGTTCACAGCTCATGAAGACAAAAGAATCTAATGAATTGTCTTACCCACAAGTCCCGATCTTTAACGAATCTGTTGTGAAGAAACCATTTGGTTCGGGAGTTAAGAGTCAGCGATGCATAGCTTTCATTGAATCGAAAGGAAGACAATGTGTGAGGTGGGCAAATGAAGGTGATGTTTATTGTTGTGTGCATTTAGCTACTCGTTTCACCACCAAATCTACAAAGAACAAGGGCTCTCCTGCGGCTGAAGCACCAATGTGTGGAGGAGTTACTGTTCTTGGTACCAAATGCAAGCACCGATCTCTACCCGGATTATTGTACTGCAAGAAACACCGCCCTCAAACAGGGATGGAGAAATGTGATAATTCTTCATCTGTTCTGGTGAAGAGAAAGGTAGCGGAAATTATGACAACCTTAGAAACAAATCAATGTCAAGATTTAGTGCCTTTTGGAGAACCAGAGAGTTCATTAACTGTGCCCCATGGAACCACGAGCTTCACTGAGATGGTTGAACATTGTAGCCAAGAGGATAACTTGTGTGTAGGTTCTTGCTCAGAAAACAGTTATGTTCCTTGCAATGAGTTCTCAACAAAGCACACGTTGTACTGTGAAGGGCACCTTCCTAACTGGCTCAAGCGTGCGAGGAATGGTAAGAGTCGAATTATATCGAAGGAAGTATTTGTAGATCTCTTAAGGGGTTGTTCATCCCGTGAGGAAAAACTGTCTCTTCATCAAGCTTGTGATATTTTCTACAAGCTCTTCAAAAGTGTCTTATCTTTAAGAAACTCGGTCCCAATGGATGTACAGCTCGAGTGGGCGATAGCAGAAGCTTCAAGAGATGCTGACGCTGGAGTTGGGGTATTCTTGTTCAAGTTAGTATCCCATGAAAAGCAGAGATTAACTAGGATATGGGGTTTCCGTGCTGGTGCTGGTGCTGATGAAGAAGGTGCATCTTTTTCAGAATCTCCTAATCAACTACTTGCCATCACCAATGGCTGTGATGATGATAATAAAGACGAAGGCAAGTGGTCGTTTAGTGGATTTGGTTGTGCTATTTGCTTAGATTCCTTTGTGAGCAGAAAACTTTTGGAAACTCATGTGGAGGAGAGACATCACGTGCAGTTTGCGGAAAAGTGTATGCTTCTTCAGTGTGTTCCTTGTGGAAGTCATTTTGGAGATAAAGAACAGTTGCTGTTACATGTGCAAGCTGTGCATCCTTCTGAGTGCAAATCGCTAACCATTGCTTCTGAGTGCAATTTGACTAATGGTGAGTCTTCTCAGAAACCTGAAGCAGGCAATTCACAAATTGTTGTGAGTCAAAACAAAGAGAGTACAAGCGGTGTACAGAAATTTGTTTGCAAGTTCTGTGGGCTGAAATTCAATTTATTACCTGACCTTGGCCGTCACCATCAAGCAGAACACATGGGACCACCAAATCTGGTTGGTGGTCCGAAGAATGGGTTAAGGTTTAATACCTACAAGATGAAATCTGGTAGGCTTAGTCGTCCGAATAAATTCAAGAAAACTCTTGGAGCTGTCTCACATAGGAGTAGAAACCAGGCTGGTGTAAATATGAAGAGGAGGATGCAAGGCTCTAAATCGATCGGCACAGCAGGAAAAACTGGATTGTCGCCACATCTGAGTGATAGTACAAACTTTTATGAATCAACAGATGCTCATTACTCTGTGGTTTCGAATATATTGTTGTCAAAGGTTCAGAAAGCGAAACATCGCCCTAATAACCTCGATATCCTCTCTGCTGCTCGATCAGCTTGCTGTAGGCTGAACCTTGAGAGCTCGTTGGAGGCTAAGTTTGGGATTTTGCCTGAGCGGATATATCTCAAGGCAGCAAAACTTTGCGGTGAGCATGGTGTACAAGTGCAATGGCATCAGGAAGGATTCATATGCTCTAACAGATGTAAGCCTGGTAAAGACCCAAATCATCTATGTCCCTTGATCCCGCGACAGAAGAATAATCGATTTCCAATAGCTATGGACGTTGGAGAACCTTCTAATGCCAAGTTGGAAGTGGATGAGTGTCATTGTATCATGGAAGCTCATCATTTTAGCAGCAGACCTGAAAATATTGCTGTTTTGTGCAATGACATAAGCTTTGGTAAGGAACCAGTTCCAATATGTGTTGTGGAGGATTATCTTTTGGATTCCAAAAAGCAGCATGAGAAGCCTTGGGAAAGCTTTACTTATGTTACAAAATCAATGCTTCATCCGTCAATGGATCTTGTACCAGAGGTATCTTACTTGTCTAGCTCCTCGTATCCTTGAAACAGAATTGTGACTCTTGTGTTGTAACCTTGTTTTTTGTCCGCTGTTTATGATGCAGAATCTGCAACTCAAGTGTAGCTGTCGCGGTTCAATGTGCTCGCCTTTAACTTGTAATCATGTGTACCTTTTCGGTTGCGATTTTGAGGAAGCTAGAGACATATATGGAAAATCCATGAGGTGCAGATTCCCATATGATGACAAGAAACGTATCATCTTGGAGGTAAATTTTAGTGATACTTCTCTGTTGAAGTGATAGTCTACTAATTCTTAGATCTTTACTACTTGACAACATATTTTTATCCTCTTTTTCTGGTTAGCTCGTGATTGTTGTCGTCAATTCTGAAAATATTGCAGGAGGGTTATCCTGTTTATGAATGCACTGAGTTCTGTGGATGCTCTAGAACATGTCAGAATCGGGTTTTGCAGAATGGAATTTGCGCGAAACTAGAAGTTTTTAGAACTGAAAGAAAGGTGTGATCCTTTTTTTGATTCTTTGTCTTTTATATCTATTTGTCTTGTTTCGGTTCCAAATGGCTGATTGATTCACAGGGATGGGGATTGCGAGCTTGTGAACATATACTGCGTGGTACATTTGTTTGTGAATATATAGGCGAGATTCTTGATCCGGAAGAAGCAAACAAGAGGCGAAACCAGTACACAGCCTTGTTTATCTTTTCGCCTTTTTGTCTTCCACCGTTTAAGATTTAGGGCAGGAGTTATAAATCCTGCTATTGATTTCATAGGTATGGAAAAGAAGGTTGCAGCTACATACATGACATTGATGCTAATATGAACGACATTGGTAGATTGATCGAAGGAGAGCCCGACTTTGCTATTGATGCTACTACTTACGGCAACATCTCTCGATTCATTAATCACAGGTGAGCTAAAAAAAACAAAACTCGGTCTTAAATCTACCAAAAGTTTGCAATATACTAACTACATACACATTTTAGCTGCTCACCAAATCTCATTCCTCACCAAGTTCTTTTGGAAAGCTTTGAGTCCCCGCTCGCACATATCGGTTTCTACGCCAGTATGGATGTAAGTATCTTCTTCTCTAGTGCTTGAAAGAAGTATCAAAGTGTTGGACTGAAACGATATCTTTGTTCTATGTCTAAAACAGATAGCTGCAGGTGAAGAGATCACCCGAGACTATGGGCACAAACCGGTAACATCTGGACAAGAAAACGAGCATCATCCATGCCATTGTAAAGCTACAAATTGCAGAGGAGTCTTTTAGATTTTTTTGTTCTTAGGAACATTCTTTGCAGATTTGTTTCAATAAGTTTCTTTCAAGCTTTTCCCTTTTTTTCCCGCCATTGAATCTTGGACAGCTTTGGATTATTCATTCTGTTAAGTTTTTTACCTTTTTCCCTATAGAATCTTAAGACAGCTTTGTACCATTGCAAATGATCAAATCTTGATTTCTCCTTTCTTAATTGTGAAGAACCAAAAGGGAAGTCCAAAGCCAAAAATTACAATTGCAGCCATCCCTGAAAATCATTAAAGAAACCAATCAAAGTTTTGAAATTTGAAACTGTTTCAATTAAAGATTGAATCGTTTCCTTCTTTTTCTTACCAAAGTCAATGGGTTTTAAAGAAGAAGCTTGTAGTTGCAGAACCATTAAAGCTATCACTAAACCACTTCCGATCTTCTCTCTAACTACTCTGTGAGTTAGATCTAGAGACAAGACTCCAACTTTCTCTGTTATTACATCCTCTGCAACTACTTTAACAAACAAGAACAAACCTTAGCTAAGAGATGCTCTCATCATTAGTTTGATTCTTCTTGATTTAGATATTCTTCTTCTGCTGTTAATTAGATTAACTACACAGGCAAGTGTGTAGAGGAAACCAAAAGTACCAATCTGCAGAAACACCCAAATTGTGAAAAAAATTACAAAAAAATTTACAGAATAGAAGAAAAAGTAAGATGTAATTTTTAGTACCAGGATCATTAAGCTGGACAGATGCAGTTGCAAACAAAAATGTCATTAGAAGAGAGAAAACCCTAAAAATATTTCTTGGCTTTTCCATGTCTTCTTCAAAGTTTCGAACTTGGAAAGATTTGAGATCTTTAAACTCTATTGTAGTTATGGAGATCAAAGTCAAACCACAGCAATGATGATTATATGCTAAATCGTATTAATAACCGACCAGAATCTAAACCCGCTTTTTTGGTATTTTCCGGTTATCGTTGATTATAGTTTATAACGGGCTAGAGCTTGAAAGTAGTCCCAAAAGCCCAATTAGTTTTTTCCTGTGTTTTGATTTTCAAATTAGAGGTTTTGTTTTTGCAATATCCTCTTGTTTTTGTCAGTTAGTTTTTTTAACAACTTGCAGGTTTAATTCCAAACTATACAGTAACGACACTAGCACAAACCAGAAAACAAACCTTTAATTTTTAGTTTATTACTTTATTTATTTAATTTTTAGTTGATTTATTTATTTGAAATACCATGTGTATATATTTTCTTGGGTGATTATATATGCCTTTTTCTTTCTTTTTGACGAAGAGGTGACTAAAATTTGTAAAATAAAAATTTACAGAATGGAAAATTATGCAAGTGGATAAATTTTGCATAATAACGGAATGTAATATTAAATAACCAGTTACTAATATACACATACATTTAATAAATTAATAATTTTTACATAAATTTTAAATATATTTTAGCTATTTTTATATTATAAAATAATATTTTATTGTAAACAGTTCTTTTTCAATTGTTAATTTTTTGCATAGATAAAAAAAATTATTTAACTATTTATTATAAAAATAATATAAAGTAGTGACATATATTACAAATTATTCTTAAGAGGACATACTTTTTACTGTAAATAGTTTTAGTTTTACTTTATTTTCAATAGTTAATTATATGCATAAATAATATATATATAGGCATTTATCATGAAAATAAACTACTTATATCATGCTTATTTGCATAATATATATTTTTAGGTAAAAAACAAATTCTACGTTTTTGTCTAAAAGTATAACATTAGATATTTTTGTGATTGGTAAAATCAAGGCCTAAACATACGTTTTCAAGTCTACTCTTAAACAATTGTATTACGAGTTCACTACGATCTATTGTAGAGGATGATAAATCGGATATGTTGAGTTAAAATAAAACTACTACTTATGTGAATATATGTTGATGTATTTATATATGAGGCTACTTTACATCACATTGAGATAAGACAACAAAAAGATACGGCTTATCCTCTAAAATTAATGATTCCAATGAGAGTGCACTTTCACTGTACTCCAATCATTCTATTATGTAACCCCAATGGCAATACATTTATTGTATAGTTATTATTTATTATCGATGGATACATTTAACGTATTTATTTTGTCGACTCATGTACGTATTTAATTATTATTTATGATTTGAAACTTTCAATCATGGCCAAACAAACCATTTATGATCATATATGAACAGAATACTTTAATGCAGAACGTGTTAGCTGGTTATCAAAATGGACAAGATTTAGTAAAATTCATTTAACTTTCAATAATTAACACTCAAGATAATTCTTTGAATTGACTGTGAAAACTTCTCTAATTCGTTCCAATAATCGTGGACAAAAAAAACCTAAAATATAGGTAGATCAAAATAATTTTTTAATTAATCATAGGCTATGAATGTTTGCCCTTGTCTTATATGATCCATATATTTATCATGTGCTCGTTATAGAGAATAAAATTCCCAAAAATAAACTAAGATCAAGACTTAGCCATTTGTTCATATGTACTAATTATGTATGTGTGGTCGAATGTTTAGACAATTTTAATAATATGGTTTTAGTGAGGGGACCAATTTGGTCATTAAGTATCGTTGCGTGTGATGGGGTAGTCATCGGATTCGGTGATCGCTACATTCCATGATGCCACAGCCCAACCCCAATACTATTTATATGGAGCCCACTCCTCTTCACATTCTATACACCCAGAGAAAATCATAGGACCCGCACAAGTTGGGTTTCTCTTGCTCTACTCGGCTATCCCCATTCAATTTTAACATGATTAAGGGAGGTTATTGGTACATGGTGTATTAAAAATTGTTGGAACTTTTAGATTCCATTGTTATTGATTTATGAATTCTGATATTTTTAGTGAAATATATTGTTTTTAATTTTTGGATTTTGATTTTTTTATAGCTTTCTAACTTAAAACCATTTGACACTTATCGTGAAATATACTTTTTGTTTTGGATGATCAACTAGTACAACAATAATTTTTCTATATATCTTTGGATTCTTATCACAATAAGATTACTTCACAAATATTTGTTAGTTCGAGTTTTACGGGTTTCACATTATAATCGGGTTTAAGTATCCGTAATATACCATTTGTAAAGATACACATCTTATGGTTTGACAAAAAAAGAAGATGCACATCTTACGGTGTTCTCTTCTGATCGGATTTACTTTGGATCGGACTCTACTACTCTACTTGTATCTCTCCAAATGGTATCTCTTTCAGAGAATCAAAAGAAATGAATCGTTATTTTAAAAAGAAGAAGAAGAAAATATACATCTTACTTTCTAAATTATCTTTAATATTTTTCTACACAAAAAACATAGGACGCATAATAAATATTTTGTAAATACAAAACAGAACACATGTCTCCTACACATATGTCGAGTTAACAGTTCCTTCGGATAAACTAAGCGATAAAGAAACAAATAGTTGGGGTCGAGATTAATCACTTGTATCACTTGAATAACATACAAAACAAATATACAAATTTGAGAGATCAAGTGATATAAATATCTAAAAAATAAATTGTTGAAACTTTATATGTATGCATGACAGGAAGTTCCATCATGCGTAATAAAACATGCAATTGCAATATATATACAGATAATAGTTATATATATATATATATATGACAGCAGACGGCATATATATACGCTTGCGTACGGATAATTAAAATCTCCAACAGCATTTCTATTTGAAGCTAAATGGAGTTTCTCAAGAGAATTTTTTAATATTAAAAAATATAAATTATATCGATAAACGTATTTTAAGAATTTTTTTTTAAAATCCGTTTTAAAAACTAGTTTTTAACCAAAGTTTTCTAAAACACGATTATCGATATATTTTATAATAAAAATATTAATAAAAAATTTAGAAGAATTTTTTATGGATGGAGATGACTTACCTGTCAGGCATATGGATTTTCTTGTCGAAGTTCAGATCTCCTTTAGTATTTTTTTTCTCTGAACAAAAGACCAAAATCTCTTTGATATTTTGAGATTTATACCAGCCAAAAATTAATAGTTAATTAAATCAGTATAGAATTTTTCTATTTAAATATTATTTTATAAGAGTGTTGCGAAAGGACAGGGGTCAGACAAGAAGGGTTAAAAATGGACCACTAGGATTGAAATAAATGTATTTAGTAAATTAATATTATTTCCATTTAATGAGTTTATAAGGTCAGGCTGAACTTTTATTCAGTCATAAATTTACAAGACGGAAATTTTTTCAGAAAAGCATTCTATTTTTATAGAGTAATTGTAATTATGTTTGGTTCGGCCTGGCACGGTTTGAACAGCTATGTTCAATAAAAATATCTAGGCTTAGTTATAACTACATATCTAGCTCAGGGCGGGATATACATTGGAGTACTAATATTTCAAAATATTTTTCATATAGATTAGATTGAAAATGAGTACAAATTCACTACTGGTAGTTCTTATAGTCATCGAAAGTTTCGTTGTGATGATTTTGATCCTTGGTCCTAAATTCGAATTTTGCTAGAGGAAAAAAATACTAAGAACCCGCCAGAGTTTGGATCAAAGAAGACTATATAAAGTATGATCCTTAAATTTTTTGCTAGAAGCTTGAAGTGTAAATGCAATTAGTTTAGTCCATACATTTACAAATAATTTCAGCGACGTATTTGGTAGAGAGACTTTTAAAGCTGTAAATATCTTTAAAATCAAGTTATTCTCAAACAAGCATTATAACTCATAGTCCAAAACTGTCACTTTTTATTGTTTTCATGTTTATTTTTAACCAACAAAATAAGACTTGAATTTCTTTTTCAGTTACAATCTATTTTTAGACTCATAACTCCAACCAATTAACACCTTAGTCATGTAAAATTTGACTTGGATTACAACATTACATTTCAAATAATATATAAAATGTAATCTCATAATATATGATTCGAAAAGTTAGAAAATAATAACTTAAACAAAAATGATGTGTACTAATAAGATTTTTTCTGTTTACATGTTATTTGAAGAAGCAAAATGAGAAATTTTTTGTTCTATGAAATATTACTTTTAAAACTAATATTTAATTAGTAAAATATTTATCCTTATAAATAATGCCTAACATTAAAAATAATTAAAATCTTACATTACTTTATATTTTTATTTTAAGATAATTTAATATGATTGTTGTATGTAAATTTTTTTAAAACCATAGTAAAAAGTATTGATACACTAAGGTTTTAACTCAATTAAAAGAGTGCAAATGCACATGCAATCACATTATCATAAATGAGACTGAATCCACAAATACCAATGTTATACTACGATTTTTTTATAATGAAACTAAGATAAGACAATAATACGGTTGTTGGTTGTAACGAAACGAAAACATCAAAACTAAACGATGTACAAATCAATTAAACGAAGTGTTAGGTCAAAGGTGATTCGCAAGAATTCAGAGATCATAAAATCAGACAATTATTCAGGGAACAAATAAGCCCAATTTTGAACTCAGACATAAATATAACTGATCTACTGTCGTGGTATCAATCACTTTATCTAGCAACCTAAGATTCTAAACTGTCATTTGAAGTTAGAATTTTAAACAAGCATTAACGATCATGTTTGATTTATCCACAGATCGCCTTAACATCAACTTTTGTTCGCTAAAGACAATCCGTTCATCTAATGTTCTTTCATATTCTTAAACAAACACTTTTGATGCGTTAAACAACCTAACATCAGAAACTATAAAGCTAATCAAGTTTCAGCAATGAGATCAACAATAGATGAAGATATAATAAGATAATTCCATATTTATGCCTAATTCAGTGATTCATAAATTCTCTTGAAAACCCTAAACGTAACTATGAAACTACTCAGACATAGATGCAAAGGAAAAAACAAAGAAATGAATAAGAACTCATGATAATAAAATAGAAATCCCAAAAGAGTTCATAAATCTTATCAGAGATATATGTTTGAATAAAAAATAAAGCGGTGTTTAAACAATGACATAAAAACTAGAATATATAGGTTAAACACGTATTTGGTAGAAATCTATGTAAAAACCAAGTCAAAATAGGAAAAACCTCAAAATTTCTTTTTTTTTTTCTACAGTTTGATCGGTTTAAGGCAAGATTGATCGATCCATGAGTGGATCGATCGTTCTGAGCTGAAACGATCGATCTGATATTCTCATGGCCGATCTGAAATCTCACGGCAAGTTGGATCGATTGATCTGAAATCTCACGGCTTTTCTCCTAATGTTGGATCAATCGATATGAGTGTAAATCGATCGATTTGAAGTCCAAATTGACCACTTCTTGTTTCTTTGCTTCAATTCCTTTCTCTTACGCATAATACTCCATCCAAATGTGTTTGATCCTGAAAAGACTTTTAAAACAAAAAAATACTCTAAAAAAAATATTAAAACCATGGTTAGAATGTGTGCATTACATGAAGTATATTGTTCATCTAAAGCACAACTCTTTTTCATTATCTTAAATTATATATATAAGATATGGCAAAGTTAGGTAGGGCCAATTTTTGTTTATCTCTTTTTCAAAATGTTATAGTGAAAATCTATATACAAATATATCGACTGGCCGATTTTCACAAACATACATACATTTTTCGATTTTCTAGACAAACACATCAAAGATTCAGTAAAACCAAGGAAAAGTTTACAATATACAAGGGTTTTACTTAAAATTTTATAAACTTATAATTACAACTAATCAAAAGTATAGAAATTTTAGTATAAAATCCATTTTATCTTTTGTTTTAAAAAAAATACTTATATATTGTGGGATGATTACTAGAATGACTCAAAATTGTAGTTTAATTGCTAGAATGACTCACGTATTTTTTTAGTTAAAAGTATGGTTTAAATCCCAAACGTACCCTTGCCATACTGTGTAAAAAAAAATTATGATAGTGCCATTAAATATTAATTCCTGCGTAGCTAAAAATTACAAAAATGTCACTCCGTTAACATTGTCGCAGACTTATTTCGTAGCAGACTTATTTCACGTTACCGCAGAGTTATTGAGTTATGTTAGTTATCGCAGACTTATTTCAGTTACCATATACTTAGTTAATTACCACAGAGTTATTTAGTTATCGCAAACTTATTTTAGTTACCGCAGACTTATTTTAGTTACCGCAGACTTATTTTAGTTACCGCAGACTTATTGAACATTGTCACAGACTTATTTAGTTACCGCAAACTTATTGAAACATTGTCGTATAATTATTTAGTTACCGCATACTTATTTAGTTACCGTAAACTTATTGTAGTTACCGCAGACTTATTGTAGTTACCGCAGACTTATTAGTTACCGTAGACTTATTGAACGTTGTCGCAGACTTATTGTAGTTACCGCAAACTTATTTAGTTACCGCAGACTTATTTAGTTACCGCAGACTTATTGAGTTACGGTAGACTTATTGTAGTTACAGTAGACTTATTGTAGTTACCGCAGACTTATTGTAGTTACCGCAAACTTATTGAACGTTGTCGCAGAATTATTGAACATTGTCGCAGACTTATTGTAGTTACCGCTGACTTATTGAAATATTTTCGCAGACTTATTGTAATTACCGCAGACTTATTGAAATGTTGCCGCAAACTTATTTAGTTACGGCAGACTTATTGAGTAGTTACAGCAGACTTATTGAGTAGTTATAGCAGACTTATTGAGTAGTTACGACATACTTATTGACTAGTTACGACATACTTATTGACTAGTTACGGTAAACTTATTGAATAGTTACGACATACTTATTGAGTAGTTACGACAAACTTATTGAGTAGTTACGACAGACTTATTGAGTAGATACCGCATACTTATTGAGTAGTTACAGCAGACTTATTGAGTAAATACTGCAGATTTATTGAGTAGTTACGGTAGATTTATTGAGTAGTTACAACAGAGTTATTGAGTAGTTACGACAGACTTATTGAGTAGTTACGGCAGACTTATTGAGTAGTTACGGCAGACTTATTGAGTAGTTACCACAGACTTATTGAGTAGTTACGGCAGACTTATTAAGTAATTATGGCAGACTTATTAAGTAATTATGGCAGACTTATTGAGTAGTTACAGCAGACTTATTGAGTAGTTACAGCAGACTTATTGAGTAGTTACGGTAGATTTATTGAGTAGTCACGGTAGATTTATTGAGTAGTCACGGTAGATTTATTGAGTAGTCACGGCAGACTTATTGAGTAGTTACGGCAGACTTATTCAGTAATTACGGCAGACTTATTGAGTAGTTACAGCAGACTTATTGAGTAGTTACAGCAGACTTATTGAGTAGTTACAGCAGACTTATTGAGTAGTTACGGTAGATTTATTGAGTAGTCACGGCAGACTTATTGAGTAGTTACGGCAGACTTATTGAGTAGTTACGGCAGACTTATTGAGTAGTTACGGCAGACTTATTGAGTAGTTACGGCAGACTTATTGAGTAGTTACGGCAGACTTATTGAGTAGTTACGGCAGACTTATTGAGTAGTCACGGAAGACTTATTGAGTAGTTACGACAGACTTATTGAGTAGTTACGGCAGACTTATTGAGTAGTTATGACAGACTTATCGAGTAGTTACGGCAGAATTATCGAGTAGTTACGGCAGAATTATTGAGTAGTTACGGCATAATTATTGAGTAGTACCACAAACTTATTGTGTAGTACCACAGACTTACTGTAGTTACCGCAGACTTATTGAGTTTTTTTTTTGGGACGACGGTGGTGGCGTCGGTGGCGGTGACGGTGGTGGCGATGATGGTGACAGTGGTGGCGACGGTGGTGACAGTGGTGGCGATGATGGCGGTGACGGTGGTGGCGACGGTGGCAACGGTGGCGACGGTGGTGGTGGTGACGACGATGGAGACAGTGGTGGTAGGTTTTTTTTTTTTTTACGAAAGTTTTTTTACATACGTAAAAAGAAAAAAAATTACAAAACATAAAAACATAAATGGCAATGTTCGTAATTATAAAAATAAAGATTTGTTTTTATTGTCTTTTAACCATTTCAAAATTTATCAAAAAAAATAAGTCAAACTAGTAATTACATATAAAATTTGAGTCAATCTATGACATTAACTTTATATATTGTTTTTAAAAATTTGGTCATCTACATTCTATGCTTACTCATGATTGATCATTAGGTAAGTAAACCTACCAATTTCTTTTAGAAATATTGATATGGGAACCTCTACGGATTTGAGACCTACATGTCATGATGCAAAAGGTAGCTAGACACCTGATACCGGTACATTGACATCTAAAAGTACACATCATATATGGAGTGAGGTGAACGGATTATGTGATTAATCTGTAAATAATCTATTATCCATTATATGGCATGATGTTCCCTATATACTATTTCGAGTTATTGGTTGCACCAAAGACATATATGAAAATTTCCAAATGTCAAATAATCGTATATAAATTATATTGCACATATTTGGGTATTCGCCGACTAGAGTTCGTATATACTTAAAATAGAATTTCATAATCTAATCTATGGAAATAGGTGAAACGTAGATGTTATTGTTTACAAAACATATTAAAGTGACTTTTAAGGAAACCCTTTTGTAAGCAAATTAAGTAATGAATCCCTTTTATAAACAAAAAATGAGTAGCACCATGGCAACGAGGTAGTACCCTTTTATGGAATCAAAACGTCACGTCTCAACTGAGATATGCCCAATATGACATGTAACCAACATTTGAAGTTTTAGGGAACTGCTGTGTTACAGAAAAAAAACACTTAAAAAATGTTTTCCTCGAACAAGAATTTGTATTTTTTTTAAACAAGGACTTCACGTTTAGAAATATATTTCTATAAACTGAAAACTAATAAAATTGGTAATAAGTCGATCCAGTGTACCAAATATATATTTTGTTGCCATTACTAAATTAAGTAACACATAGTTCTAGTAAGTAGGATTAGTTGAGGTAATTAATTTTATAACACAAGCAAGATGATGTGACTTAATTGAACATTGGCGATTTCCTACTAAACTGATGTCGTTTATTAGCAAAATCAAATGGAAGAGATATTACAAAAAGGTTCTAACAAATGGAAAGTTCTTAAGTGCTCGACAAAATTTTAAATTCAAGGTATGTACATAATCATAATCTAAAACAAACTAACAAAAAATATATATAACAAAAGCTTGGTAGGGATATCAATCTCAACAAAACTTAGTACATATAATTAAGTTTCAATAAAAATGCACCAAACAACCAAATTATATCATCTACAAATAAGAGGACTGACAAAATGATAAATAAATTAATTTAATTATACTTTTATTTTTCACATACTTTCAATAAATATTAGTTACTTATCCGGCAAAATGCTATTTTATATTATATCACCTTATTAAAAAAAAATCAAATACAATTCATTTGCGATTTTACCATCGTATTCCTTTTTCCAATTGTGCTACAAACTTTGCTATCTAGAAATTAACCCCATAAAAACCTATAATATGTGCATAATTATAATCTAAAACAAGATTATAGAACTTTGGTA
This sequence comes from Cardamine chenopodiifolia, assembly GCA_963922655.1. Classification (NCBI taxonomy): domain Eukaryota; kingdom Viridiplantae; phylum Streptophyta; class Magnoliopsida; order Brassicales; family Brassicaceae; genus Cardamine; species Cardamine chenopodiifolia. The sequence goes on from OZ000486.1 coordinate 1,167,383, forward strand.
GCTAGGGATATCAATTTATATGTGTCTCTCTTCTCCTTAGGACAGAAAAGATAGACAAAAAAAGGGAAAACTTAAAAGTATGTAAAAACATATACTTATATCGATAAACCAAAAAAATAAATCCCACTATAATAAATTGATTAATAAATGAAGAAACGACGAAGAAGACAGGCAGCTAAAAATCTCCAAAGTCTCTAACGGAGAAAGAAGAATTCTTATCAGGCATATTGCCAGCGTGGCGTAGACCCAGCGTAAGTGACACGTCACCAGCCTGTTTGGTCCCAAATCTTATGACGTTCACGCCATCGTCGACGTGGAAGTCCCTGACGTCTTGCTGACACGTGGTGTACGCGTCTGAGACGCCGTGTGGTGCGGCGGCGACGACAGTGGAGGAAGAAGAAGGGAGGAATGAAGAGTCGCTTTCATGAGGTGTGGATGTCATCGTCGTTGGAGTTTGTGCGGTTATGACAGTGAAGTTGTTTTCATTGTTGTTGTTGGGTTTCGTGTCATTGTTGTTTGTTGTTTGTTGATGTCTTTTTTGTTGTTGACAATCTTCTTTTTCATTTTCGTTTTCTTCTTCTTCTTTTTCTTTTGCTTCTTGTTGATACATCTCTTCCACCATTGGTTTCCATAGACGAACCCTAGCATTTATGAACCAATTCGATACCTGAAAATGGACCAAAATAATCAGAATTAATGCTTTCACCAAATTCTTGATACAATATTTTACAGATATTTTAGTTGTCTAAAATTATTATGGATAAATTCAAAATTTACCCTTTATCCAAAGCTAATAAATTTTGAATTCAATTTTATTGAATTGGTTAGGAATATAATGAATTCGAGTACAAAGTCGCCATTTAAATTTGTAGTATATTGAATACTAGTATATTTAAAATTTTAAAATACTTGTAGAAAAAAATGTTATGGATATGTGAAAATTTCCAATGTCTCATAATAAATGTTGTTTTCTCATAGGAACAAAAACCATATTAATAAGTTCATTATATTCATATTAAAAAAAATTAATTTTTGATGTCTTGATCTTTTTAATTTCTATGTAATTTTGCCAAGAGATTAAATTAAATATTTTATGAAAAAATTCTGATTGAAAATCCTAAGCAAACACTTATTTTTGTTAATAATAATAGTTGTTGCTTAGGATTTTCAATCAAAAACAGTACTTATTTTGAAATATAAAAAGCATTTTTCAACGAAAATTAATTCGAAAATATTATGGATATAATAGCCAAGTGTACTAAATTTGTGTTGTACAGCAAGAATTTGAGGTCTGATAGTTATATATTGAAATTAAAGCTTCAAACATTCATGTATTTGAGAAATACTGTCCTTTTAGTTGAGTACTTAATTACGTCTCTCTCTTTCGCCTATGTTTTGTATACTTGTGTGGATACATATCTAATGCATTTAATAAGGAAATGAACCCCACTAAAAAATGATTTCATTTTCAAAATTCATGTAAGAACATAGACACGAAGCCACTCCCGTCAGGTTTAGCATGATGAAATGATTGATATGTATAGTAAATTATAAAATTAAGTACAAATGAGTAATTAAAACTTAAGAGGGTAAAAATTATACATATATATATGCTTGTATGATCAGTTTGAAAACATATAGTATATATATATGCATATGTGTACGTATATTATATAAAGGCTGACCTGATTTCTGGATAAACCAGTCTGTCGAGCCAAGAGGTGTTTATCAGCATCGCTTGGGTACCTGAGAAAGAGACCAGAAAATGACTTCACAATCTTTAGAACCCTAAACCCAATAATTATTATTTAGTTGTACAAAATTTTATATATAGAGAGAGGAAAAACACAATCAAGTAGATGCAAGAAAAGGTCCAAACTTTCTTCTTACAAGGGCGTGAGAATCTAAGGGACAAAAGAAAAAGCTGATTACAGAATAGAAGCATTTGATTTTATTTTTTTTGTATCTTCACTTATTTTTCACCATAAAGCAAATATTTTATCTGTACAACTCTTCTCTTCTTTACTTCACTAACAACAAAATAGTAAAATTCTGCAGACATTAAATAGAGAAAGTACTGATGAATAATGAAAGAAGAAATTGCTTTTCTCAGCTTTTTGTTTTTTTTTCTCTTTTAATTTATGTGTTTATGAGACAATATACCAATGACACTGCACCACTGACAAATCTGAGACCTATTTTTTGTAAGTATGTTAATGGCATTGTCACTTCTTTTGATAATAGTAAGTGAAAAAAAAATAAAAGGAAAAAAAAAACTATAAAGAAACGGTTCGATAGAGACAGAGAAGCCCTTAGGAGGCTATTATGATCCCAAAGCATAAAAGTTTGTGATCTCTGCAAACTTCTTTTGTTATATAAATTATTATTTTAATCCCTTTGACATGCAAAAAACACATTACATCTATATAAGCATAGACACCATATGCACAAACACACAATTTTCTTGAAAATCTCTAGGTCAATGCATTGTTAAACTTGTGATTTTTATTGGTGGCATCAAGGAAAAATAAATGAAAAAATCATTTGGTATTTGAATTTTGATTAGTGAAATAAACAGAAATTTATCAGAAAAAGTCAAAAACTTTTTAAAATTTGTGATTGAAATAATTTTCCCGCCAAATCAATACCATTTTAAAGAAAAACAATTTGTTAATTCCATTACTTAATTTTATTCAAACATTTAATCAGTTAAAGTCTTTGTTTAAATGCATAGTAGTAGTCTATTTTTCATATATGGTCAAAATTCAACAGGAAACAAATATATTTGTATCGAAGAATAAGAGTAGATATGTAATAAATATTGGGCAAGCGATGAGAAAATGGACTTACGGATTAAGAAAATGTTCGAAAAGCCAAGCTCTAAGAATATTAACGGAGCGTTCTGGCAAACCACGTTGCGGTCTCCACGCCTCTTGCTCCATCATACCCATATGATGAAACGCTCGTTGCTGCCGCAAACTTTGCTCTAGCATACGCAATCGCGGTGTTTCGCCTTTGGTTAACCCTGAGGACGCAGCCCCCGCAGCCTCTTTGTCTCCTAAAAGTTCACAACTGTGTTTAAGCTGAACCGCTACCGTGTCTTTCAAACACCGGAAGTGCCTAGACATTGCCTTTTGGGCTAATGTCGTGTACGGAATTGCCGCACCGTAGCCCATTACTTGGTCGAATGAGTTCACTACCATTTGCATTTGTTCGCAGTAGTGGTTGTACCGTCGGTCTACCTACAATTTAAATTTTGGAAAAAGAAATACAAATCGATTAGTTATTGTTTTGTTATAGATAAAATACAAACATATATTACGTTTAGATAAGATAATTATGCATATAATATTCCACTGTATTTGTTTTCCTACTAGCAATTTATGGCATCTTAGATCATAAACTAAAATCTTGAGATAAGATAAAGAATGAAGTAACTTCATGGACTAGTTTTGGTATACGTAATGAAGGTAGCTTATATGGAGAAGGAAGCACTAATTTAAAATTTCAGGTTGAAGACCAACTCACTTAATTAATCATAATTAATTTCTTATGTTAAATGTGATTAAGCGATGCCACCAAACGCGTCACTCAAAATATCTATTAATATATCAGATTAGACCATATCTATTAACATCAGTATAATGATATTAGTTAGAAAAATTATACAAGCTAATGATGGTAGGATTGCGTAATCAAGCTCTACCAACTAGAGCATGTGTCGTGCTCTTGTACCAGTCGGTCTTTCTCTATACATTTAATTTTTAAAATATAACATATAGTTTATGAAATATATATTGCTTGATTTAAATTAACTATATAAGGAAAAACAGAAAAAAATTACGAAGAAATAAAAATTTCTTGCGATTGATATGAAATTGACTATTTGATTAGTTCAATCATTAGAATGGTTCATTTTATTTAATGGAAAAATAATTAGTTCGTTGGTTAGAGAAAATATATGGTGTGAAAACGTTACCTCCTCAAGCATAGTGAGTAGCTTCACCTTTCTTCTTTGATGTTCAATCCGATCAGCCGGAGACAAAGGATGATTATCATTGGCTGCTCCGGCCGAAGATGACGATCCTCCTCCACCGCCGCTAGTATTAGGGTTTGAATTGTTCCTACCACTACCATTAAGTTTATTCTTCTTGAAATGTCCTCTTCCAACACTACAAAACTCTTCCAATAACTCTTGTGCCGGTTTCGTGTATTTCGAGTTCCTTAACGTATAGATCCCTCCAATGGAAGAAGAAGCCACCATAGGAGATGATGATGAAGATCCAAAATGTCTCACAACTTGATGATGATGATGAGAGTTATTATCAAGAAGAAGAGTCTTGAATTGGTTGAATTGATGATGAGCCGCCAATGCGTTAGAAGAAGAAGAAGTTCCACCAACGGCTGCACAATAAATGCTTCTATATTCCTCAGCTTTAGCTGCGGCTAATGAAGATGAAAGAGATAAAGATAAACCCTTTCCTCCTTCCACGTGGACGGTCCCGATCATATCTCCTTGACTATGGTTGTTATGCTGATCGGAGGAAGAAGATGGCCATGTGAAGTGATGTTGTTGCTGCTGCTGAATAGTGTTTTCATCGGTGAAAACAAAACCTCGTTGTTGATGATGATTTGGTAGTAACATATGAAGAGTTGAGTTGTTGTGACGGTTTTGTTGCTCTAACAATTGTTTAGTAGACTGATGATCAAGAATCTGTCCACCAGAGCCACCTCCACCACCACCGGGGAAACTAAACATTTCAGACAACATTCCGGCCGTTCCATAAACCGGAATAGGAGCTCCGGAGACAGCGGATTCCTCAACTTCTTGATGTGTGGTTGAAGATGATCGGTGGAATCCATTAGAGAAGGAAAAGATTCCTTGGTGATGATGATAATCTTGTGACATAGAAGTTGTAGTAGCTAGACCCATAACAATTCTTGATTCTTGTTATTCATTCTCTCTCTTTTTCTCTCCAAAGCTCTTGGATCCTGTAATGATTCAGACACAAACACAGAGAGAGAATCTTATATAACCAAAAACAAAAACAAAAACAAAAAAATTAAGCAAAAGAGAGAGAGAGAGAGAGAGAGAGAGAGAGGAGCCAACTAGGTATTATAGAGTTTTTTTCTTTTCTTCTCCATCTTTTTCTCATAACTCTTTTAAGGTTCTCACTTTCAGCTTCGGTCATCATCTACATATATGGTATATAGAGAAAGAGAGAGAGAGAAGAAGAATACGTACCTTGGAGTTGCAGAGAATTAAAGAAAGAGATGATTGAGCTTCAGCTATCGTTTTCTATCTATTTTTTTCTTTCTTTTGGCTATTTTATTTTACTTTTCTCTGGAAAACCAAAAAACTTATAAAAATCTCTCCCAAAGAGAAAGGAAGAGAGAAGAAGAGGTCATTGTGCTTTCTTCATTGCCTCCGTTTTTAACGCACCAACCTTCTTTATTATTATTTTTGATAAATAAATTATTCTTGATTATCATTTTTAATTAAGTGGTTTTATAACCTTTTTTCCAGAAAAACAAAGCTTATGTATATACATTCGGAAATTACGAAATTGTCCCTGCCAATTTTTTTCTATCATCTTTTTTTGTCAACGAAATTTATTGATAAATGCAAAAAAAAAGTTTTTATCACGGAAATGTCGGCTGATATCAACATTTTAAAGGAGTTAATTTGGAAACTAATTTTTAAAAAAGCAAACTAAAAAGAATACAAGGATAAGGTGAGTCCAACTGTCCAAGGTAATATCTCAATGACCCGAACCACCACCATAAATACTTCCACATATTTTTGTGCTTAAATAATATTATTCTCATTTGAGAAAAAAAATAATTTATATCCCCATAAGGCATAAGCCCACTCAGCTATTCTACTGATTTCACTACCTTTTATTTTTTGACGTGACTACCTTTTCAATCGACCCATACTAGCTAGCTAGCTCATACTTTCTTTTTTTAATGCAAAGCTAAAACACCCAAAATGGCAATATCAGAAAAGCTATAAATTGTCTATCAAATAATAAACTTGGTAATTGGTCATAACATATTTTCGTAAATAACATAGTTGTCTGAAAGTTCTATTTTCGATTGAAAAGTCAAATATAATTAACGGTTAACTTCGCTAAATTACCTCAACAATTACTAAAGGAGACCGATGTGAAGTTGTGAACAATTGCTTTAGATATTAGACTTCACTATGTTTTTCTTTGTTGTTTGACTAACCCGCTTTGGTTAGACTTCATGTCTAAATTAACCTTTTAGAGTTTTGGACAAGTAGTCAAGACGATAGAGGCTGGACCCATCTATTTTGATCAAGCCGGGCACTGGTCGAGCTCAAAATCCATTCTTCATGTGATCAATGTTTGTCCGGAGTTTTAATGTTCTCTATTTTCCGTGCAAATAACCTAAAATGTAATAGAGATCCTGAATGCACTCAAAATATATCATAAAGACATCCAAAGATACTGAATATGCATAAATTTATAATAACCTTAAATTTATATGCGTGTAAAAAGATAAAAATCAGGTAAATCACGTATTTGGTGGTTTAAGTTTCCAATGTGTAGAAAAACACAATGATTTCTGTTAAAATCAACGATCATTACCCTAGGAATGTCATATATTTCCAAAATCGATTTGACGTGCGTATCCATCCCACGATCGGTTTGATACATCTTGGATATCTGCAGTGTAGGTTATAAATCCATAATGGGATAAATAATTAATGGAAGGCTCGAAAGCAAAAGTGTAAAGCCCACTTGTATAATATATCTATTGAGATTTTTGTTGGAATCCATATCGTCAGAATCAGATACCAGATCAATAATTTTGTAGCACTCATAATTTGGTTTAATTTTTTTACTTAAATCTAAGTTAGTTCAAGTGGTTCCTCAAGAATATTAATTTTTGCTAAGGATTAGTTACCTACAAAAAATTGGATTATTTCCTAGATACAAAACTGTTAAGGGGGACATATTGAATCAATGATTTGGAATGATTATAATTTTTGTTCAAATCACCCCATATTCAGTTGACGATTCTCTAAAATTATTTAAAATCTTATCTTATTTTTACTACTTTCCTCTATTTTATAATTGAAATGGTTTTCCTCTGACCCCAATTATATACATGCTCTATAAATTATGACAAAATATTCAATGGTGGGTTATTATTCTACTGTACTTTTACAATCACTATACGAATCTTGATTCATGGGCAGCCAAGAAAATGGTTAAGATTTCACTAGAGTAACTCAAAAGTTATGAAATTTTAGTCTGTTTGTAATCAGAATCAGTGATATTTCTTCAGCCACCTAAAATCTCATTTTCAACGCTCATGTCCTTAAAATGGCAGAAATTTAAAACAGAAAACAAAGAAAGAAGTTACATTAAAATTCTCCAAATATACTTTATGATTTTTAGTTTTAATCTTTATGTTTTGGTTCCAACTGCAAATTGGATTGACAGCTAACAACCCAACCTTCTTCACTCCTACCAGTATCTTTCTCTTTTCGAAATTATTTATATTTTTGGAAAATAAAATTTGTTTCGAAAAAATAGTTTTTGGTCGGGTGAAAATCTCTCACGTGAATCCCACCTCTACTCACACGTGTGCACAACCATCCATCACGTGCGGAACCTCCTTTTTCGCACGTGTTCTCTGTCCTTTATCCTCCTCTACGTATTGAATAAATAAGTAACTCAAATATGTAATGGGTTCTCTTTAGTCTCTTCAATGGTGGTTGCAAAATCTTCCAAAAATGGTAGTTGCAAATTCTTTCAAATATCTCTTTGAACCTTCATCGATAACTTTAATATATGGTAAACAAAAAGTCCATGAATTTTTATGAGTTAAAGAGCTAAGGTTATAAGGGCGATGAGGTATTACATATAGGTCTGACAGATTTTTTACGGTGTCTTTTTTCTTTTTACTTGGATGTTCTTGGCGGATATTCTCTTCATCGACATTCCTTTTGTTACGGATTGCTCGGACCTCATTGACATGACAACGAATCCGGAGGATTGACAGTCATTTGCATCAGAGTTGAATAATTTCTTATTAGTTAGAGATTCATTTATGTTCTTTAAGATTATACATATCTCGCGTTGTGCAAATATTCGTACGGATCAACTTGCGAAATGTGCAAAAACACAAAGTTTTTATTTTTTCATGTAAATACATCAATGCCTCTTTGACTTTTCCTAGATAGAAAGTCTCAAAACTAATAATTTAATATATAAGATTTGTTGACAAAAAAAGAGGTGTTAATTTTGTATATAAATTGCTTAAATTTGATATAATTAGAACTAAGTAAAAATGAATTGAAGTTAGTATAAATAAGAAAACTAGTTAACTTATTTGTATATTCGGTTTAGCTTAATTATAATAAAGTTTAAATGAGATATGTTTTTAGACTATATATATATATATAATTATAGATTTGTATTATTTAGCTAGAGAATTGACTATGGTCTATCCATAGATAAATAAAATGGCTATAGAAATGGCGTAAAATATAAATATCCATGGCTTAATGGCAAATGATCGACCATGGTAAAGTCTTAGCTAGCAAAATTTGTTTTGCAACCAGTTATGTGTAGTACGCTCTTGAGTATAAGCGGACACAACCTATGTTTGGAGCCTTCAAAATAATAAACAAAATTTCGGCTGATTATTTAGATTTGGTCACCTCCCATTAAAGAGAGTCAGAGGTTAGCGGTTCGAACTTCGAACTTCGAACTTCTTTGCTCTTTTGACTTACCAAGTTTTAAAGGACTTTTTGTACTCATTAATAATAGACCCACAAACATTTTTTTTTTTTTGTAGTTGGTCTTGTGTGTGGCTATGGAATAGTGATTGATTTGTCCGTCTAAAAATTCTTCATATCTTATCATTTCTTGTCAAAATATATCGTCGGAAAATCGGTCGTAATCATATTGTTGATCAAACAAGTGATTTCACAATTATATTTCTAAATTATTTATTTATAATATTTCCAAATACATAAAAGAGATTCTATTGTGTTTCCAAAACGAAATTAGATATTTCCCTCTCGCTTCCAAATTGATTTCTTTTAAAAATACGTTTTTGCTGCGTTTTCCCAAGTTTCTAAGAGATTTTCCAAGTAAACATGAATCGGATGTTGGAAAAAGTTTCTACGCAACACAATCCTTAAAACATATTGTATTATTTTAAATTTCTAATTACTATGAATCCATTATATTATGTGTTATGTTGGAGTTGTTTGTTTCATACTAATTACTCTTATTCTATTTGTTCAGAATCATTCGTTTCACATAAACTATTTAAATCCAAGTAAGCGATACTACTAAGTTAAGCTGTATAGTTTATACATGGCCGATCTTACATCCAACCACATGAAACATTGGTTTAGGTCTCCAATTTTTTGAGACCGTAAAAACATTACAAAAGAATCAAATGTGTTGTAACATGTATTTTATTTGTTTGTATAGGTTTTCATCGACATAAACAAATTTATATTATTTACATAAATCATTTTGGAAGTGGTGACTCAAATAACTTATGATTTATTTAATAAAAGAAAAAATTGTTTCGAAATTAGCTCTAGTTTTATTTTTTGTATGGACCGAATAATTTTATAGCTTAATTTGAATTTATATGGAGTAGGATCCTCATGTTAAATATACTGAACGGGGTTATTTTTATAGTATAGTAGGTAGAAAATTAGTTGAAAACAAAAGGATAGAAAATTAGAGTCACTTGTTCACGTATGGTTTGTTAATATAGACATACATATACTTGCACGTTTCATGGATCATTAAAATTTTCTTTAATATGCCATGTGTATACATACATACATAGAAACTCTCAAGTTCATCAGGACAAAGGCAATAAATGATTAAACTACAAATACGTGTAATTATTATATCACTATTAATCTGCTTATCAAAAAAAATATCACTATTAATCTATTCATTAGTTCTTGTGTTTATCATCCAAACACTTGTTTCTTTGTTAAAACCAACCTTTACAACATTAACATATTTGATCACAGGGGCTTTGACTCTAAGAGAGAGAGTCGAACAATATTTGAAAATTCTTAAGATAGTGATGTCCGGTATATAAAGTGTATATACTTTGGAATATTTTGTGAGAATAGATTAGTGTCCCGAATAAAATCCCAGGCTGCACAGAAGATCGGGCGAGGCACGAGGAAAGAAAAAGGAAAACTATGAAGTTGTCAGGCAAAAACATTTTTTTCTTATTTCTTTTTCAGGCAAAAACATTTTGAAAATATAGAAAATGAAAAGGATAAATTGTAATACAGTTTTTTTTACTAACCAAAAAAAAACTGTGATACAGAAGAAAGGAGAATATAAGAAAAAACTGAGAAGATAGTACGCGCAGCAGAAAGCTTGTCCGAGGAATCATGAACCCTCAATGTCACTCTTTTTCTCTTATTTTGTTTTCTATTTTTATTTTATTTTTGCGTTTCATTAGCACGAAGGAATTGGACAAGTACCATGAATAAGCGATTGAAAGTAGAATGATTGGATAAATATTAAATTTATCTTGAGGAAGGCCATGTTAATTAAGTTGTTGTCAGTTTCCTTAGAAAATTTTCATTTATTTTTGATAGTATAATATTTTTTCTTGATACATAGGTAACATCTTCATCTAACAATTGGCTAATAATTTTGAAAGTTCCCAAAGTTTTTATTTTTTCATAGTCTTGTAGATGGCCACACTATTTTTGTTTGGTGTTTTGGCTTTCACACACGCATGCAACTATTTCGAACTAGATCACCATCTTCATATCTCAGTACTAGAGTTTAGATAAAATGAATTCAAAAGAGAAAAAAAGAAGAAGCACCTAAGTGCGGTGACTCAACTAATCAGATGGATGTTGTTTCAGCTAGACATGGACGTTCGGGTTCGGTTTGGGTTTTTCGGATTTTTGAATTTTTGAGTTTAGACATTTAAGATCCATTCGAATATTTATAATTTTTTCGGATTAATTTTGGTTCCATTTGGATTCGGATACCCAAAATATTGGAGAAACTAATAATTGGTTAAATTTGAATAAAGTTTGAATAAATTTTCACAAATATAACTATTTTTTGGAATATTTCAATTTATTTTAGGTATTTTAGTTATTTTGGTCTTAAAATCATTTTGGTTTTATAATTATAATTTTGGATAACTGGGTCTAAATATAATTAATATTTTTGGTATATAATTATATTTTGGGTACCTATTCAGTTTTTAGTTCGGTTCGAATTCGAAATCGGTTATTCGAATATACAAATTTAAAATCCGTTCAGATATTTAATTCGAGTTTGGTTCTTTGAATTGAGATTTTTTGTCCATGCCTAGTTGCAGCGTTATTGTAGTTCGATATCTATGTGCTACATCTAGAGAGGAGATGATTTACGTCATGCCCATGGTATGTCAACAGCTGGTTTTCAATCTAGAAAACCTATGGGCCAAAAATTTTAAAATTTCTGATTATACAAAAATCATCAAAAGAGTAGTAGTCAAATGATTTGTTTATACTAATATAAAACTGAGAGATTTCATAGAATTTCAATGATCAGCTAAGCTCTATACGGCAAATCAGCGGATGGAGTAAACCGTCGTACCAATAATTTTCTAGAAATCGAATGGTTATTAATATACCGTTAACTATTTTATCGATGGTGGAGACTATTCATTGAGGGCAGGGAAAATGCGCATGGCACCGATTATTTATTTTTCTCCAAATGTGATAGGAATTTCTCATCGGTTCTTATATGAATCATTTTTATGAATATAAAATGAAGTATATTCGGTAATAAACAAGAAGCAATTAACTTTGATTTTGAATTAAGGGGTGACGGGTGAGTGATATTATACCACGAACACAAAAGGACTTATGGAAATGGAGGCGATGGTCCCTTCGTATTCCACTTTTTGTCCATTCGATGTCAATGAAATTGTTCCTTTCCCCTTTAGTTATTTATCTGATCTCCTTATTTTAGCTCTTTGATATACTATAAAATATACTTTTATTTTTAAAATAAAATTTTAATAATCTCTTAGCTTGTTCTTTTTTTTTTTCTTTTAAATGGAGGAGATTTTTTCTCTCTCTTAAATATATCGATATACACTATCTTTTGGTTTAAAATTTTCAAGCTTTGGTGTTACATGCTTTTGTTTTGTTTTATTCCCGCCTTTTAAGCACACTCATTTTTGCAATTTTCAAGCTTTTGTATAGTGGTGTGACCACAAGCTCACTATATGTCTTCTATTTTCCCATTTATTTGTGTATCAATATGAATATTATAATACTTATATATGTGCCATTGTGCATGGAAACTTTCAAAATCTAGGCATGACATGCTTTTAAATTTGTTTATTACTATCTTCTTATATGTGTCCTTTCAAGACATGGAATAGCTTTACTTTAGACTATTCTAGGTTAAAGTTTAGAGATGTGATCCTTAATTAAATCTTAACTAAAAATCATATATATCTTGTGTGCATAAAATACCACTTCGACATCTATATAACGAATTGTTGTACCGTTTCTTACACGATATTGTGGTTCAAATTGACTATGTTATAATTATTATTATAAATGTGTTATAATGATGTCTCTGTCAAATTTAAAAGAGATGGTTCAAAGGTCTAGCTAATAAGAAAGGGTCCATATCTATAAAGAAGTGCAACTTTGACTTTGAATATATCAGATCCAAACTGGTTAAATTCAGGTGCATGAGATAGAAAAACATATACAATGAGTGAAAAGGGAAAACCTTAAATTAATTGGGATGTCGCATGATCGATTATTACATAATCATGCAATATGAAGTGTCTATATCCATATAAGTATTTCAAAATTAAATTATACAAGGAAGATTTGGTATTTTTCTGTAGGTGGTACGAAGAAAGTTATGTCAAAGTAGAATGTAATGAATTTAAATGAAAAATCAAAATCATACGTTAACTGATATCATGATTTATGCATGATATCATAACGATAAGAAAATTATATCACCTGAAATGTTAAGCTCTAACCGCGAGCAAACACTAATAATATGTGCCATAAACAAATATATAGACACACACGTATACACACACATCGACAAATACGATTGCACATAAATCCAAGGGAAAAAATATTTCTTCAGGGAAACTCAATGAGTTATAACATTGGTTCATACGGAAGATATCCTATTGATCCTAAGTCGGAAACCAAATAGTCAATGCAAAGATGATAATTTTGTTGGTATTTTATATAGTCTGGCAACTGTGCGATTAAATTTAATCATAAGAATTATGATGCAGATAGACGAGGACAGTCATTTCCTTATACAAAAAAGGAAAGTTAAAACTTCAAATAAAATCATATTTAAGTGGCAAGATTTTTCACACGATAAAACTAAAAAAATAAACAATTTAAGTTTCAAATCCAAATCTTATTAAACGATTTAAGCGAAAAATAAAAAATACAAACAATTTATAGTAGTTCGTCTTTAATGTAATTGAGCTATGTCTATTGTTGCTACAAAGTTTATTATGATAAAAAATTAAAGCTACCAGATTTTTAACTCTTTCTTTTTATAATCTAGAAAATTGACAAAAATAAATATAGAAAAAACTCAAAAATAATATTTAAAATATTTTTAAAAGCATAAATCTAAAATATTAAAAATATTTTTAATAGAAAATGAAAATTTAAACTCAACAACATTTTCGTACAATACGGCATATTTCAGCTCAATTTATTTGAAAATAATATTGAATAATACTTCCACTGTTTATTTGACTTAACAGCAATAATATTTATCATTTTCTAATGGAAATATTAACATAACAATTGCTATCTTTACCACTCCTATTTCATTTTAATATTCTAAAGAAAATTACATAAGAATTCAAAACGCCGTGTGTATTATGTAATGTGTTTACGTGGATGACTCGATGCTTGCGTATATCTATCATAAAACAAAGTGGTCTTGACGACAAAAAATAAATAAAGTGGTCCTAGGAACACAAACACAAACTCACTTTAATGGGTCCACGTGGCAAAACCAGGCAAAGGATGGCCATGGCCAGGTGGGATATGTGGTCCATGCGGGAATCAACGTGTCTTAAAGTGCCACGTGTATTCACTACCAATCGTGACAGCCTGTTCTTCTATCATTAAGCTTCGAGCTTCAAGTCGTTCCATTCTCTACTTTTTTTCTTTATCATATGTTATGCATTTCATTATCCGAAAATCAAATGATAAGAAAGATATGTTTGCCTTCTTAAAATAAGAACAAAATATTTAGAAAATTATTTATATTTACTGAGCTTCTTCCCTAGATAGCTATAAGTTTTGGTCAAAATTACCAAAAAGTTAGAACGATGAAACTGTGAATAAATACCGTATAGTGCAATTTTCTATCGTTGTAAAACAAAATAACCTAATACATATTTGTGATATCTGATAGTACGTTAATAGCGAGTTATAAAATACAAGAACATGATATTTGTTAACAAATATTTGTGAAATCCATGTTATATAGAAACACATTCACGATACCTAAACTAATTAATTTATTTTATAAAAATACAATTTTTTTTGCAAATAAATGAGAATATTTTGATATTTATTACATAACTTTTTTATATTTCTTCAAATATATATTTAGAAAGTTATAACCTAAATATCTAATTTTAAATGTGAGATTCATTTTCTAACTCACATTGTCTCTCTTTTTTTTTTGTCATCAACCAATAATTCGATAGTAATAGTTTGAGTGGTTTTATTTTTACGTTATTTGGTCGATAAAGCCGTACATATACTATTAGAGCATTTCAAATGTATTATTCTATTTTTTATTTTAAAACAAAATAACTCCAAAATGAAGTAATGAGTAAAAGATAGAATGATAAATAAAATTACTCCGTATTTGAAATAATCTCATTTTTACTCTATTACGTTTCCACATCAAAGTGAAACAGAGAACATCATTCTCTTTTTGGAAAAAATTTTACTCCAAAAAAAATTTTGAAGTGAAAAATGAAATGGAGTTAAAGATGGTTTTAAACTAAAAGGCCTAGATGCTAGTACCGGAAATCGAATTCTAATGAGAAAAACCGTAAATATAGACAATTAAACCACTTTAAAAGTACTTTTCAAGTCATAGCTATGATTGTTATCATTTTAAACGTATATTTGAGTGTTATGAAGTATTTCGGTCTTTGAATATTACCTTTTTGTTCAAATTTAAATATTAAGTAAACATACAAAATTCAAAACATAGTTTCTGCTCTTTGCAGTTTTCAGCGACATTTCTCACAACCAATAATCCACACAACCGCAAATAAATATATTTAACAGCTTTGACCAATAACCATTTCTTATGACCAAATCCAAAACAATATTAGAGATGTTACGGATATGGATCCGAGATTTTAGAGAAATTTGGATTCGAATCCGGATCTGTTAAAGATAATTCAATAAATACTGCAATACCTTCTTACAGAATGATTTTAGTGTTCTTGCTATGTTGTCAATCTCAGTATACGAAAATGGTCTGACCAAGAAGCATTGATCTGAAATGGATCTTGCATTGCATTCTCGGGTGGTATAATGGTGTTGGGACTATGGAAACTGTCGATCTCCAACTTGGAGGTGGGCGGGTCACTACTATAATGAAATACATACGGACCTGTTTTGAGTGTCCTTTCTGTTCTTAATTTTATTATACGGATCCGAATATGCGGAAATCTGAATCCATAATCTGGATATCCGGATCCGAAAAAAAATTGACGGATATCCGCAGATATCCATTCCAAAAAAATTTATTATCCATCTCCAGATCCGTTTTGCTTCTGTTTTTCAGATACAGATATCCAACGAATTTAGATAATTATGTCCATCCCTACACAATATCATAAACATCAAACATCTAACATCTAACATCTAAAATCATTATGACTTTATTATAGACAAAACAAAAGGTCTTCTAGTTGGTTTAATGGGCCTTTGGGCCCAAAAACAAATTGGGCCATAAACTTAGTACGATGATTCTTCCCAGCTCTTCTAAGCCGTCAAGATCTTAGACAAAGACAGAACAATTTCATCCATTGATGGACGATTCAAATGATCTCTATGCAAACAATCCACCACCAATCTCACAAGGTAACTCTCTAATCCTTCAGGTAACAATCTTCCCCGAATCCAAATCTCCTCTCGCAATACCTTCATCGATCTGTTTCGTCAACTCACAAGCTTCTTTACCAGTAACAATCTCTGACAACACAACTCCAAAAACATACACATCAAGCTTAATAGAAACCAACCCATGTTCCAAATACTCAGGAGCTAAGTATCCTCTTGTTCCTTCCACGTGTCTCGTCAACACAAAATCTTCACTCGTTGATCTTGCTAAACCTAAATTACCAATCTTTGCTCGAAACTCAATGTCAAGAAACACATTGTTGCTGTTTAAATATCTATGAACGTACGGAGGATCAACGAAGTTGTGTAGATAGTTAATCCCTGTTGCTATATCTAACGAGATTTGTAGCTTCTGACTCAAGCTTAATAACGATTTCGTCGTGTGAATCCAATCGCTTAAGCTTCCGTTTGAAGCGTGTTCGTAGACTAAGTACCAATCTCCTTCATGAAACCAGAATCCAGAGAGACGAATGATGTTGAAATGGTTTAGTTTCGATAATAAGTTTATCTCTTCCGATGCGTTTCCTTCGATTTTCTTGATCATTGCTCCATCTCCGTTGATTTTTCCTATATAACCTGATCCTCGTTTGAGCTAGACGAATTGAAATCGCTTGTTGCTGATTGCAGCTCATGAACTTTGTAAACTTTTAGAGATTCTACCACAATCCTCGATAAACCATCTAGCGGATCGAGTTCTTGATCAGACATCGGCGGTTTCTTGCTTGTGAAGCTATCGAGATTCCGCGTTTCCTCTCGCGATTTCGATTCTTTCTTTAGCATACAGTAAATGACTGCACCAATCACACTCAAAACCAAAGCTCCTCCTAGAACTCTGGCGAGAATATAAACCCACGTTCGCTTCGATTTCACACCATCCCCCGACAATGGAACAGGAGAAACCGATTGAGGCGGAGGCGAAAGAGGAGGAATGAGAGAATAGTTGGGAGGATTTTGTAAAGGATTCAGAATTGTAGTGAAAGGGAAAAATCCAGGATTCTCAAAAGACAATTCATTAGCTTGTAAAGTCTTGCTCGTATCGACGCCGAATCTTTGACTAATGATCTCTGTTGTATCTCCAAAAACCAAAGTATAGCTCATAAGATACTTGACACCATGGGCGGATCTAGAGATTAATTTTATCCGCGGCAGAAACCAAAATATGATTTAAAATAACATATTAAATTGGGGGGGGGGGGGGGGATTAATACAAATCCTTAAAGAACTAGGCTAAGTTTGCAAATTTTAGGGGGCAACTGCCCCTCCCATTTAATATGTACATCCGCCCCTGCTTGACACCATCTTCTCTAACCTGTTTAACCGTGGGACACGCGCAACGAACAGGAACAACGATCTTCATACCAGGAAACAAAGATTGAGAAGAAACATTGTTCTGTTTCTCCAAAGCTTGACACGTTGAGAATCTGTTAGCAATCAAAAGATAAGAATCGTTTTGTTGGATTGTGTAAGTGAGATTGGATTGAGAATAGTCGCCGGAGCAAGAATAAGTTATTGGGATGATAACTTGTTGATTGGTTAAAGAAATAAGAGATGGGTCAACGGAGCAAAGGGAAGAGAAGGAGGAGACGTTGGAGAAAGGAGGAGTACATCGGAAAATGACGTAAGAGAGACAAGTTTTGTTGAGACCGTTACATGAGTAGCCGAGAACAGAGGTTGAGTTGTCGGAAACAGAGCAGTCAGTGGTTAATATGCCGACGTAAGGCTGTTGTGCGGTTGTGAAAGAGAAGAGATGTAGGAGGAGGAAGAGGAGTGGAAGAGAGATAATCGTGTTGTGATGATTCTTCAAGGTTTTGGTGATTAGGTTTTGAATTGGATTTATAGAAATGGTGGAGGGAAAAAGTCAACTGTTTGTGGAAAAGTCAAATGATGAAATGTGGGAAATGGTCTATATATGGAGTTTTATGTTCGTTAAATTATTATATGATTTGTATTCATACCATTGATTTTCTTTTGTTTGAAGACGCCAAAGAGGACATGAGAGGATAATGACACAAGAATTTGTTTTTTTTTTCCATCCCTTTCAAGTTCCCGAAAGTAACTAATCAGAAACATGTTGACCAAATAAAGCCATCTTCCTAAATCGCAGCCACATTCAAATTTCAAAGCTTTCATGCAATAAAAATCAAGAGGCAAAACTTAAATCATGAAAATGTGTTGCATCTAGATACTGTGAGAAAAAGGTTGGTCCTTTCTTGATTTATACTTTGTTGTCTGCACCGTCACCATGAAAGATACAGAAGCTCTGCAGATTAGTTGCTCAATGTCCGCACCATTCCACACCGTGACAGATGAAGAAGTATACAGATAGTTACAGAATGTGCTGGAGTCTTTGAAATCAGGGTATCAGAGCAATGTAATCTAATATAGCTACTTTAGGAAGGAGAGTATGAGACAGAAAGAGGAGGAATATGGAAGTCTTATAAGAGTTGTTTATCTGTACATGACACATCAACATATTAGCTGAGTGATTAGGATTTGGTAATAATAAGATTCAGAAAAGTTTTATAGAGGGGAAGTTCAAGAATCACGGAGTGTGATTCGCTATTATCAACCGGCTTAGTCCCAGAGCAATCCACTACTTGAATCAACTCACTAGAACAAGCTTAGTCTCGCACAAGAATGCTCTCAAGATCAAAGCACATAACACAGATATTTTCTCTGTTAAAAACAGACTTGTAATAACAAAAAAAACTAAACCAACACCAACTAACAAATCATTCCTACTCTATTAAGCTCTTAACCAAGCCTTCTGAGTAATGATTTAGCCTCTGATTCTGGTTTAACTCGCATTTAACAGTTGCTTTTCTTGTTTTAGATTCAGTGTATGTTCTTCGTTTACCAGTGAGTAATAAAGCAGAAATCAGTTTCAACACTTACCAGAGCATATATAAACTTCATAAAGAATCATCGCAACTAGTGATCTGTCACACATTATGTTAATCATAATCATAATTATACTTTTTATGTCATAACAAATGCACCATTTATTCCACAACTAGTTTTCACAAGGGACTGAGACAAAACAAAACAAAACAAAAATAGAGTTGTTTAGCAAAAAGCTTATAAGACCCAAAGCAGACACAAATCCTCAGCTATTACAGTATTTACAAACGCAGCTTGAACCAAGTAAGAGTCTCTGATCATTACCTCGAAATAAAACCAAAGATGTTTTGATTTCACAAGAGAAGAAATAGCACCACACAAATTCCAATAAACAACAAGAGATTCTTCAGATTTGCATCGAATTGGTTTCCTTCACGAGCCATCGGACGCTCTTGTCCATGAGGAGGAACTCCACGGAAACCGTTATGATAACCACCGTAAGGATAACCCGGTGCTGAACCATAATGCGTTGCATCGGGAAATCCATGGAACTGAAAGTTAAACAAAGAAGGCAACAAACCACCAAACCCCATACTGAAATTCCCAATCCTAGTAGTCGCCATTGGCATAAACCCGCCCATCAAACCAATACCGAAATTGAAAAGATTACTCGCTGCTTCAGGCTGAGGAGGAGGACCCGCGGTTTCGGGTCTTTGACCGGTCGGTCTTTCAGGAATCCTCAAACCCGGATAACGTTTCGATCTCGGGTCAGTCTGGTTCTTTCCTCTACCGTAAAGGGGCACAAGCTTATCGTCTTGGACCACGGCTTTACAAACCGGACATTCTTGAGAATGCGAATGATGGTGAAGCCAACGGTATAAGCAAGGCCAACAAAAGAGATGACCACAGAGAGTAACAATTGGATCTTGAGCTAACTCAAAACAAATGTTACATTCAAAGTCTCCTTGATCATTATTAGCACCATTGTTATTATCCCAGTAAGACGTGCTTGTTGATTCTCCATTAACCATCTCAAATCCCTAAAATCAAAACAAAAATTATGAAATCGAATCAAAAACCCTAAATTTGAATCAATCAAAAGCCTTAAATCACGAGATTAGACAAACCCACAATCAAAACCCTAAATTTTCCCCAGATTAGAAACCGATTCGAATTTGAATCATCAGTGTACAACATTGTGAATCATACAAACAAATCTGATCCACGAATTACACAATTGAAGAGCAAAAACTTACCCTTTTCGCTTCTTAATTGATCAAATTTGGAGGGTTTTAATCAGCACAAAACGAAAAGACAAGATCCCTAAAACGTAGAGATTCGGACGAAACTAAAGAAGAAGGCTGACATCGTGGGAAAACAGTCTTACTGTTGGGAAAGAACGTTCCAGGCTATTTCTGACTTTTGGATTTTCTCTTTTACAATTTATATTTTCCTTTTTTTTCCATTAATTGTGGCCCAATTTCACTGAATTGAGACTGAGCCAGATTATTTACGACCTCATATCATATTTTTAACTTATTATTATCATTGATCAACAGTTTACAATTTATAGAGATATATTTATATCTATATACTTTAAATAAAGAAGCTAAAAATAATATAACATAAAAAAAACAAAATTGATAATATTATTTTTTCATATTTATTCGTTATATTTTTTTTCCGTATCCGAACTCCAGTATTGTAATTCTTGATACACATTATAAAAATTCTGTAAATATCAAAACACTACACGAGAATTTCAAATTTTATTAACAATGATTTAAAACTCCGAAGGTAGTTGATCCATATCTTTATACAAAGATACAAAACAAGAATAAAAATCCAAATTGGGAAAAGGATCTGAATATTTATGTTGCTGAAAGTATATAGTCGAAGATCGTGTAACGTATAAGTTCGATTTCTCTATTATGGGATTTTTTTCTGACTGGTGACAACAAGATAACGCTACCCGATCTAATTCAATTTGCATTGTAACATGACAACTTTAATACAAAACCAATATAACAAACGTATTTTAGAAACTAATTTGTTGTTTAAAAATATGGGACAATTATTTGGAAATAATAACTTTTATATTACATTTCAAACAGTTATTTACACGATGTGAAAATTTAGATAGGTCGAAAATAAAAATAAAAAAAAACTTGAAGACAGAAACAAATAACTCTTCCCTTTGTGTTAGCCGCAATAATTCGAACAACTCTGTTTTTAAGAAAACAGAAAATTTGAGAATACTACCTATTCTTCTTTTGTGGGTAGAATTTTGTAGTGAGGAAAAATCAGACACCATTTGTGACAACAACAACATTGAATCTAAACAATATTCCCTAGTCAAATTCTAGCTCTTGATAGCTCCAAGAATCTTGGAAACATGAGCTGAAGGCTTAGAGCAAAACAGCTTCTTCAGTTCATTATACCTCTCAACATCAAATTCATAATGATTCATCAGTTTCTTCTGTTTCGCCTCAAACCTGCTTTGGTAAAACCCTTCAAAAGAAGGCTCTTTCGATGTCCTCAGGAAAAACGCGTAACCAGCCATAAAGTATATGGACGTGACATAGAAACAGATCGGCTCCATCACGTCCCACGAGAGTTCCCAAAACGTTAGCCTCATGAACCCAGCGGTCTGTAGGATTAAGTAACCAAGACCAGCCCAAAGCTCTCTCCGCACCAAACAGTGTGCTTTCATATCGATCACTGCCTTTTCTTCTTCGAACTCTTTAAACTCGATCCTTTGTGGGTCATTTGGCTTATGAATCTTTGGCAAAGGAAGCAGTCCTTCAATGGATTTGGTAACCTGATCAGACACAAGGACAAAAGACAAAAACAGAAAACGTCTGGGTAAAACAAAACCTCCACCACCTTCTTTTGTGACACAATTAGCACTCAAAAACACATAACAAAAACACAGCTTTTACGAATCAATGACTAAGTTAAAAAGTCAATAACTCCATCCCCATATCCCTATTCTAGTTAAAGATCTTTCACCATTGACCTAACTTCTCCACATAAACCCAACCCATGAATCATCTCTATCAATTTCTCCACTTAGATTCTCCTATTATCCTCAAGAACCTTGTTAGTACTAAAACAACTCTCTCTTTTGCAAAATTTTCATTTTGGGTTTTGGTATCAAAATCACCAAAGGGTCTTGACTCAATTTAATCCAATGGTTTTTGTTTTAGGAAAAAAAAAGTTGTGGTCTCTGTAGAAACTGTTCCTCTTTACCACCATCTCTCAAACTTGGGAACCTCCCTATGGAACTCTCTGATAAACAGAGGGTTTTGAATCTCCTGTTGAACTGGAACCAAAAAGAAAGAGATAACACCGATAAAAATGGTATCAGTTTTCGGAAGCTTCCAGAATCAAAATCGAACGAAGAACAAACTCAAAACCTAATTCGTTTTTTCATAGAGTTCAAATCTCTCTCTATCTCTCCCGACCAATTGTTCAATCAGCTGCGTACTCAGAGATCTCAGAGATGAATGATTCAATCCAATGATTTCAAATTCTAAATCAAAGAGAATGAAGAAAATTACCTGATCAGGCCTAAGACAAACAGAATCTCCCAAAACGATGACGTTTGCTGAATCATCAAGCATCTTCGCAATTCTAGATCCAGAATCTGGATCTGAAGAAGCTTCACCACAAACGTGAACAAATTCCGAATACGGAATCCAGCTTTTACCAGCCTCTCTAAGCTTCGATTTCACGATTTCGATCTGCGCTGCTCTAAACAGCTTCTTCGTATCCTCCACCGTAAGACTCGGCGTCGTCTCCGTCTCCATCTCCGTCTTCATCGGCGGAGCAAGTCCGTCTAATCGAATCCGATCTTTACTTCCATCAATTTCACGGAGTTTCTCAATCAAACTCTCTCCGATAGGCATCTGCATAACCTCCGGCCTAATTATAGCACTATTGTTCAAAAACCTCCGTGAATCTCCCGGCTCCGGTGCCATTTTGGTCGTATCTCCGGAATCTATCGGAACTCTGATTCGCACGGCTAAAGAAGAAGATGAGATTCGACAATTCGTAAGACTCTGTGAAGCAACATTAGAGATGTAGAAGATACGCTTCGAAAAAAGCTTCCTCATCGCCATTGAAGCAAGAACAAAATATTTTCTCCCCCAAGAAATTTTGAGAGAGAAGAGAAATTAAAAAATAAAATCGTTTTATTTTACGACTGAATATAAAACAGAGAGGACTAAACGGGTTTATATACTGTTACAATAATAAATTTTAATACCTAAAAATAAAATAGAACAAAGACTCGTACACGTCAGCGTATATCGGAACGTACACGAGAAATTCGTTATACATAAGTACAAATTACAACTCGAATATTCGAATTCGAAACTGTTTAGTTTTCTCGCGAGAAATGTGGAGATTTTGATACGTAATAGCCGTCCACGTGTTCGGTTTGGTAGTGGTGATTAGTTTGCGGTGCTATTATAGCCGTTCGATTATATCAGTTTCCCAAAAGAAATTAGTATTGTTTTGTATAACCTAAATTTGTTCACAACGGGAACAGAGCAGAAGAACTAGGAAACGAAATGTCTTTTATTACGTGTACGCAAGCAGACGTGGATCCACATATTTTTCCATTTTTATTTTAACTAATTTACTAGATTAAATTAATAAATACTCTTTTCTTTTACTTGTGGATCCGAATTCAAATCCAATTAATCCCAATCGGTATGGCAAATCATCTTTTTCCAAAGTGGTAAACTTTTCTCCTATCATTCCTTTTGCAATTTATACTTTTTAGTGTAATCTTGAAAGGGTAAAAAAACCATTTTAATCGCTATTTTTTTGTAATTATATTCTTCAACTTAAAAGAATGTAATTCAATTTTGCAAATCAAAAGTTACTGTTTAAATAAATTATATCATACTGTATATTTAAACTACTTTTTTATAACGGTTTTTTTACGTCTGTAATAAATTTTAAACCAATAAATTACAAAATTAATTTTTTTGAAATTTGACCTCACTTCCCACCCGAGCCACTTAACCACTTGTGCTAGCTATTTCTATGTTTATAATGATAAGGCGAGTCACTTATATTAACTAAAACCAAATTTTTTCGAAACAAACAACCAAGTTTAAAGGTCATCAATGGCGAATTTTGATTTTAAGTACCATATATAACTATATAAAAAATCTTGAGACTTTAAATCTAATGGTACCAGTTTTGCCTCGTAATTTTTACTAATTAGTCGAAATTTTATCATAAATTTTAGTTTTTAAATTTTAAAGTTAAATTCCCGAAGTTATACAATGAAGTTTAAATAATCAAGACCATATTTTAACAAAACCCATTAGTTTTTAATCGATTCTAGGCATGATAAATTTTCAGATATGAAGCTTTGAACAGTTTTTACGTACACATTCATTATAATTTCTAAGTTTGAAGGGTAGATTTGGACTCATTGTTGTGAGGACTTCGATTTGATATATAATTTATCCTAGTTCAACAAAGTTAATAGTAGAGGTGATGGCGAAGAAGGCGGCGTGACACAAAATTTCGGAGTAAAGTTATATATAATTAAATTTTGTTATTAAATATAAAATTATCTAGCACAATTGGTTTAAGTAGTTTGTATTGTTGGAGAGGTCATGGGTTTGAATCGTTTGGTTCAATAATTTTGCAATTTACTGGTCTATTTGTTTTCAAAACGATGTTGCTTTTAGAGCCTGCTAGAAAATACAATGTCTCACATGGCAAAATATAGGAGAATTGTTTAGCGGGTTATTTTTGAATTTGCAGGATTAACCTATATTTTTTATGTTGGATGATACAATTGCAAAAATAAGTGATATAGAAGGTTTTTATGCAAAAAAAACTGTTTAAAAATAAAATTCTAATTTATTAAACATTTTAAAATATTAGAAAAATAAAATTTACTGTGTATTAATAACTAGTATAGTAAAATTTAATTTTTATTTAAAGATTAAATGCATTAGAAAAAGTTAAGTATACTATAGAAGAACTAAGAGTTGATTTATAGTATAAGGGTAAGCTCCACTCATTATAAGTGATTCAAATCGTCACGATACATGAACTTGTAAAATCCTTTTTGGTGATCGATTCCGTATGTCAACATTACCTAAAAAGTATTTTTATCGAAAGGCGTAGAAATGCAACATACGTTTTTGCTGAGAGAGTGCATATCTCATCATCATTTTGATTTAGTTTACTTGCCGCCGAATTGTTTGTGGGATATTATTGCAATGGTAAAACTAATTCGTTTAAAAGTTTATATAAAAGTCCGTGTTAACAAAAGAGAAAAGAATATACTATATTTCTTGTTTCACCAAAAAAAAATACATCTTTGATAGTTTTATCATCTATTACATCATTATTATTTGTAATAATTAATGTAATTATATTATAATGATAATCTACTATGCCAGTTTAAAATTACTATACGATGAACTATAAATCTTTTAGATATATAGATGTTTAGAGGTTTAATTATAATAATGACGTGACAAAGAACTATAATTAAGTGAATATTGATTCCTGTGTTTTTAGTCAAATAAAGTATCATCAAATAGAATAACATGTTCTTTAAAAAAGACATATTCAAAAATATAACGTGTTATTTATATAAAACGCATACAAAAATAACATTTATTTATTGATGATTTTGTAACAACATTCTTTGTTTTTATGCAAATAAACTTCAAATAACACTATCTAGTACACATCATTTTTTTCTTTAGCGCAAAAAAGAAAACATTATTTGTTTATTTCTTTATCTTTTACCCCATTGCGTTTATTTCTTTATTAAAAAAAATTATCGCTAGTCTTATTTTTTTAACTTTGAAATTATTAAAAAAAATTATCGCTAGTCATAGTTTATACTTTATACTTTTGGCACATATTTTAAAGCCTCAGAAGTTCCTCAAGTTGGGGGAGCTTTAATTCCGCACCTAGTGAAAGGAATGAATATTGGTAATATTATTGACGTATTAACAAGTAGCATAGTGAAACGTGGATTGTATTACCGACACCAGTTGCGAATTTATTGGATGTGACAAGCAATGTCCACAAAATTACAAATAGTTTTGCAAAAAGAAAAAATTGTCTAAATTTATTACATAGATGTGGTCAATTATGATTAAAAAGTAATTAATTATATGATTATATTATCAGCATTGACTTCTTGGGCCTAATGGTGATGCCAGCAAGTGGAAGTTGCCAATTAAATTAAGTAGACCCAATCAATGCTGATATATAAATGACATAAATCCATTTTAAGTATTATCTATTATGCAAATGGTAATCAAAGTTATGGGATCATTGAGAACAACATGAAATATAAATTAAAAGAATTTGATAAATATTTTTAAAGTAATTTTTTTGACCATTTCGTTAAATTTAGGTTGAACGATTTAAGTTTCAGGGATATGGTTTATTTTTTATACTTTACGATTTAGTTAGGAGATTAATGTTTAGATTTTAGACTATTTTGTTGGTTTTTGACGAACTAGACCATTTTCTTAATTTTGATATAATTTTAGATTATTTTCATAATTATCTATTTAATTATTTTTGAAAGTTGTAAATTTTCGTGCCGTATAACGTGTTTGATATAAACTTATAATTTTTTTGCAAACGTAATTATTACATGGTTATTTCTTTTTATAGGTTTTGAATGTTTATTCAAATTAATTAGACTGTTGTTGTTTTTAATTGCTAACCATAACAAGTATATTTGATAATTTGATCATTATTTAACGAATGAAAGGTTTGCTATGGATTAAACCGTTTAATTCTTGAAGCGGATAGAGAAATTTTGTATTCTCTTACTTATAATTTCTTTTCGCATCGTTGGGAAAATATATTTTCGGAAAACACAATTCTTTTTGCAACAAACATATTATCATGAAACTGTTTCATTGCAAAAAAAAAAAATGTTAATGATAAACGAAAAACAAACAAATCTACACATTTTAGTGTGTTCAGTCTGCTGCCAGCATATGAAATCAATAAACGGAACAAGTAAACTTGAGAAAATTATCGTCAATCGTCACAAGCTTGGACGTGTATGTAATTGTGTATTGCGACAAATCAAGACTCAGGAGTGTTAGCCCGATTTAGTTGATAATTTTTTTTTTCTTTTTTTTTCTTGTCTTTGATTAAATAAATTTAAATTTTGGGAACTTATATGGGTAAGATTTATCGACTAGAATATATTTGAAATATTTTAAATAATTTACATACTAAAATAATTAATCGAAATGTGGTAGTTACTATATCGTAGTAATAATTGCTCGTTGTGTATATTAAGTCCGTGATATTTGTTTTGTCATATATCGTGGCCAAGCCAAGGTGGTTACCGGAAAATCATCAAGCAATGTGGAGGACAAGCTAAGGTGGTTACCAGAAAAGAAAGGAAGATACACCACCAAATCGGGATGTGGCCAAACAAGCGCAAGCTACACAAGGCGAGGAAAAGGAATTCAAGTGGAACGCTTGCATATGGAAGATCAAGACATTACCAAAACTGAAAATCTTCCTTTGGAAAGCAATTAACCAAGCCTTATCGGTGGGATCAACCTTGGGAAGAAGAGGACTTCAAGACCAAATGCTTTGTAAGCGGTGTAAATGTAATGAGGTAGAGACGATCAAGCATACTCTCTTTGACTGCAACTATGCGAAGCAAATTTTGGGAACTAGCTCCCATGTTATGCAAACCAAGACCGGACCAAATGACAAATCTGAAGACGTTGCTCTTCCACCGGTGGGCTTAGGGTGGGGGACGCTGCACCTGTGGATGTTATGGTATACTTGGAAAGCACATAACATTTTGGTATTTGAAGATAGGCACATGACACCGGAAGATGCACTACACAAGGCGATTGTGGAAGCTAGGAACTGGCAGAACGCACAAGTAGTCCTACCGCTAAGAACCCCCAATGGAGTGGGTACAGTGTTTTACGGATGCTGCATGGAGAGAGGATCCATCTCAATGCGGGTTGGGTTGGCTTTTCAAGATGGCCAATGGCAACATTATTTCTCCAAGGTCGGACTCTAAACAGTTCGTACCGTCTGCATTTGCTGCAGAGGCTCTCGCCATCAAGGCAGCCTGCTTTCAGCCCTCGAAGCTGGTTTCACAAGCATAGCGTGTTACTCGGATCGCCAGGAACTGGTGCTGTTGCTTGGCACGAATGAGATCCACGGTCTTCTGTCGGATTTTGAATCCCTTATCTCTCAATTTGATGCATTTTCAATTCTGTTTATTCCTCTTGTTGTAACTCCCAGGCTGATTCTTTGGCCAAAGAGGCATTAGCGAGATGTTCAACTTACTCCTCTATTGGAGTCTGACTCTGTTTCTTTAAGTGAAATGAATGTGTTTGAGCCAAAAAAAAAAAAAACAAACACACTCGAAACTTTAAAACTAATTTGGTTTTATTGATTTACTTGTTTTTCAACAGATTGATTTATTTTTAATATATTTTGATCGAAGATAGCGTCAGAAAAGCATATTCTTCTGAGTGAAACACGACAAATTATTTTGGTAAACATATATAAAAAGAATTCATTGCATTTGTTTTAATGGTGACACACATCACACTATTTAACGAACTATATCGATAACAAAAACAAACATTATGAACATTGAAAATATACATCAAAGAGATACCATATGAAATAAAGGACAATAATAGAGTATCCAAAGGTTCATGTAATTGCTTGTACCATCACCTTAAGACACGGAAATTCCAAAACGGATGGATGCAATTAATCATATAATCGTAGACCATAAATTAATTTCTATCTTATCTACAACGAATAAAAAAAGGAACATGTTTAGGAGATTTGATCACGTACAAAGACAGCGAATGGATTATCTATCGCTAAAATATACTGTATGAAGATTCCTGTCGAACCTAATTGATATTTTAAGAGGTTTGTTGTTATACTTTTAACCCTAATCGCAAACGGGATGGCTCGGCCAATGGGTTTGAAGCCAAAAGATTAACTTTCATGATTTCGCGTATCCAAAAAGGAGGAATATATTTATCAAAAAAAGAAAAAGGAGGAATATAATGGTGATAACGATTGGAATATTCTACAATTTCTTGTTTTCATTCATGCCAAGACGGTCGAAATCCAATCATACTGTCTCAATCAATGCCAAAATATTGTAGTTCAATGTTTTTTTTTTCTTTTGAGTATGTATAATATATCTGAGCTTAAACTAGTAAGTGGAATATATATTGCTCTCAGTTTATTATATATATATATATATATATATATTTATAACTTAGATATTTCGGATTTTTGGTTTAGACAATCCTGTGATGAGTTAGTTTGTTGGGTATCCTCCATCATGTTAGTTATCTGGGTCTGCCCAAAAGCCAACTGAACTAATAGATGTATGAAAGTTTTTTTTTTTTTTTTTTTTTGAAGAAGGTTTAGAGTAGGGGTGGGCAATCAGGTATCGGGTAAAACTCTATTGGGTTCGGGTATTCGGGTATAGGAAGTTCATACCCAATGGAATAATTTTTCGGGTTCGGGTTCGGTTTGGATAAAAAGTTTCGGGTTCGGATACAAGACTTGATACCCGGAAAAAACCCGAAAAATTTGGGTATTGATTCGGTTCGGGTTCGGATTCGGATTTTTTGGGTTTTTAGGATTTTTTTCGTGTTTTCGGATCGGGTTCGGGTCGGGTTTTTCGGGTTTTTGGGTTTTTTTTGGGTTTTCTAGTTTTTTTCTGGTTTTCGGGTCGAGTACGGATCGGATTTTCATGTTTTTCGAGTTTTTTTGGTTTTTGGGTCGGGTTTTCGGATCTGATTCTGGGGTTTTTCGGATTTTTGGGTTTTGAATTCGGCTCGATTTGTGTATATTATACGTAAAAAATTCCACATTTATAGGATCGAGTCCTCGAGTTAGGGTATTTTCTTATGGATAATTATGTATTTTTTATGGGTAATTATGTATTTCGGGTACGCTTTCGAGTTTCGGGTTTTCGGGTTCGGAACGGATTCGGGTTTTCGGGTTTAGAGATCTCGTACCCAATGGAATAATTTGGTCGGGTACAGAACGGATTCGGGTACATCTTATCAGTTCGGATTCGGTTCGGGTATGCGGGTACAGATTTTTTGCCCAGCCCTAGTTTAGAGTTTGTTAGCGTCTAATTCATCTGTGCGTGACCCAAACTAATGTTAAATTAATTTTTCTTTGAAAAGCAGATTCTTCTCAGTAGAAATCGAATTCGTAACTTCGTTGAATTTGTTGAATTTGACACACAAGCAATTAGCACTAGTTCAACTCTAAGTTGGTGATGTATGAAAGTTTCCAATAGGTAAATCGAATTTGGGAAGCGACCAATTATGAGATTTCGGCTCCTATGCTTTTAACCACTAGACGACAACTACCAGATTCTCCGTATTTTTTAGTTATCACTTATCAGATATTCGACAATCGTAACATGAACAAGGGTTCTAGAGTTGACACGTGTATCAGTTTATTTGCAACTTAAACTATAGTTATTGAGTGGATTATTTGCTTCCAATCGAGACGTATTCAAAGTCACATACCGTGACTTGAAGAACTCGTAAATCGTTTTGTCGTTTATCATGTTTTCTTATGCTTACAAGTTCAACTCCAATCCGTGAGAACATGAGTGAGATCGAGTGTATTCAAGAGATAAATTCTTGCCAAAGAGATAGATTCTTCTGAATGTCTTCTGTATTTCATTCACATAGATGCCTATATGTACATAAACTAGGATACGATTGTATCTATGATTTTATCAGCTTCTCTAATAAATTCCACATCAGAATACAACAATAGTCATGTTTTTGTCTGAGTTTCTTTACATGTTATAAAATTATGTACACATTTTTTAATTTTTTTTAATAATCAAATTTTATTAGAAGGCAAAATGAAGTTGCGTTTCGCTTTTTTTTTTTCTCCCTTTACAAATGTTCTTAAATAAACATATTGAAAGGTGGTTACACTTAAAAATAAACCCACTACATCAGCATGTAAACATAAACCGAACACACAAAATAAAACAAATAATCAATTATTTCTATTGGCAATAAAAGTAGTAAGAGCTACTAAAGGAGCCACTTTTTCCGAACTAAACCCATCAAGATGTTGCCGTGCATCTTTTGTCAATCTCTTAACAAATTCTTTTGATTTCTCCAACCCCATCAACTTCGGATACGTCAGCTTTCCGGCCATCTGATCTTTTCCGGCGGTTTTTCCCAATTCCTCCGACGACTTTGTCTCATCCAATATATCATCCACCACCTGAAACAACAATCCAATGCACCTTGCAAACTTCCTCACTCTCTCAATCTCTTCATCAGATCCACCACCAATAATGGCTCCAAGAACCGCAGATGTTTCCAACAAAACCCCGGTTTTATGAACATGTATAAACTCCAAATGCTCTAATCCGACGTCGTTTAAGTCCAAACCTTCACTGCTTATATCCATTGCTTGTCCTGCGACTAACCCTTTAGTGCCAATAGACCTAGCCAATTCTCTCACCGCCCAAACCATTCTTTCGGGCGATATCTCAGCCGTCGTCATGTGTTCAAAAGCGAGAGACAAGAGAGCACCACCGGAGAGAATGGCAACTCCTTCTCCATAGACTTTGTGCGTCGTGGGCTTCCCACGGCGCAAATCGTCATTGTCCATACAAGGCAAATCGTCTTTGATTAGAGACATAGTGTGGATCATCTCAACCGCACAAGCCGCTGGCATTGCAGCGTTTTCTTGGCCGCCTACTAGCTCGCAAGAAGCGAGGCAAAGTATTGGCCTAACACGTTTTCCGGCCCCAAGAATCGCGTACCGCATTGCTTCATGGATTTTGAGTGGCTCACCGAGTGGAATGGCTTCGTCTAGCGCTTTGTTCACTAATTCGGCTTTGCTCGTCATGTACGGATAAAAATCGAACCTGAAGTTGGCATTTGAAACGATGTCTCCTTCTTCGTCTTCGTCTTCTACACTAGAAGAATCAAGAAAATCGGCTACTTCTTTTCGGGACAAAATGGAGGCGGTGACACGAGATTGGAAAGAAGGCTGTAAGAGGCGGGCTAGCTTCGGTTTAAGATTCGTGAAGAAGAAGTTTAAAGAGAGAATAAAGAGTGCTAGATAGAGAAAGAGAGTTTGAGGTTCCATTTCATCAAATCAAACTTTCTTTCTCGGGTTGTTTTTCGTTTGTCTAATTTATAGGGAATATTATATACGTCAACCTATAATTACGTGGCTATGTCATTATAAGAAGAACTTAACGGCTTTTCGTGGGATCTTGGTAATCTTGGTTTGGTTTACTTTATATGTTCGTAAGATCGGTTTAGAACTCGAACATTTTGGTATTGGATTCAGGTTTGATTAAGATATTAGAGGACCTCCAAACAGAGCGTGACTCAAAATCATGTAATCGAGTTTGATGTTGGGAAAATAACTAAATTTACCTATTTTTATCCCCGGTCCAAAGAAATTATGAGGCAGAAGTTTAGAACTTCTTGGTAATTCAAAAAATATATCACTAAATTTGTTAGCAAAATTCGTTTACCTCATATCAATGTTAATATGAGTAATAATTCTGGTTTAATCTTTTTTGAAAATCTTAATTAACTCATTTTTATTTGTTTATGTTTAGGTAAATGATAGTATAGTAGTATAGTGATATTGACAGTCTATACTTGTTTATGTCACATATATGTGTTGACTAGTTGGCGACCAAATCACTTATCACATTAACTTGGGTTTTCTTTTCATTAGATTCTCAAAACGGGTTACAAGAAACCGGTTTAAACCAAAAATAGGAAATCCGGAAAACAAATCCTCTAACCTAACCGGACTTAACGGTGATGATATCTTGCCGTAACGCCTAGTTGTTGCCGAATGGAGAAGGAAGACGTCTCATCTTCTTGTGCTCAATTACGTAAATGAGAGCAGAACCAAAAAACACGGACCTCGTGAGAGACAACCTCTTTTCTCTTCATCTTCACGTTTCTTTTTAGATAAATTTTAGGAAAATGTCATATTTATGTTTTATAATTTGAAAAATATATTCTTTTGTTTCTCTTTTAAAGACTAATATTAATTTACTAAAATAACTTTAAATAATCTTAAATATAATTTAAAGAGAAAATATATGTTTTTTAAAAAATCTAGATAAAATAAATATTTTTCTTTTATTCAAAAAAGAGTTTCGATAATTATCTTAAATAACTTTTGAATTTTTTTGAAAAAAATAAAAAATTCGTGAATTTCTTTTCCTTCTAAATTCTGAAAAACTCCAATTCACCCCTCCTTCTAAATTCAATTCGAAGATTCAAGTTCTCTCTCTTCACCATATATCTCAGTGTAGTTTATTTTCGTCACCGTCATATTTTTCCTTCACTATCTCTTTTTCACTGTATCTTGACTTTATGTTCAAACAAAAAATCATAAAAATAATTGTTTCAATTTTTTATTTGCTGAAAATTGATTATGTCAAAGATAAATAGATATGTCTTTCGATTTTCTAAGCTGAAAAAATTATAAAATGCGGGTGTATGAAACGGTTCATGTCTAAATGAAAAAACTAACACCTAAACACAAAGTTGTTTATGTAAAAAAACATATTTGAAATGATTCTGAAAACGCATTATTTATATGCTAATATATATAATCAGAACCATATCTATCTCATATTTCTGTAAAAAAAACTATAAGAATAATAATTATTATTTAGAAATTTTCTTTTCTATTTATTGTAAGTATAATTTGTAATTCAAATAACCACAAACATGTCATATTACACGTAAACGAAATTAATTTTCAAAAAAGAGTGTATTTTTCAAATTATAAAACATAAATATGACATTTTTTCAAAAAATCCCTTCTTTTTATTCTTATAAGCACTAATCTTCGTTTGCACGCAATATTTATTCGATCTTAATACAAACCATACGTCCTATTCAACTTCTAACAAAAA
Organism: Cardamine chenopodiifolia; assembly: GCA_963922655.1. Classification (NCBI taxonomy): domain Eukaryota; kingdom Viridiplantae; phylum Streptophyta; class Magnoliopsida; order Brassicales; family Brassicaceae; genus Cardamine; species Cardamine chenopodiifolia. Next base: position 1,201,417 of record OZ000486.1, read on the forward strand.
TAAAAGGAAAAAGAAAAAAAATAGACGTCCTTTTTATTTTGTTTTTATTAATTAGCTTGGTCTAAGGACTGATTCTTTATTGTTCTTAAGAAGCTTCCAGTCTAGACTTTCGTATCAAAACAACTAAAGAAGATTCAAAACCAGATTGAATTTCGTAAGGATTGGGAATACAAAGCATATATATTTATTTGGAAATGACTGATACTACAAGTAATAAACTAGCCTTTAAAAAGTTTGCAGATCCATCAAATTCGGTAATACTGTTGGAGGTGGCCGAGCAAGACCCAAGCTCGGCCTAAATTCGGCAATTTTCATTTTGCATAATAACCAAATCCTGCATTCAAAAAATTCTATCATCTAAAGAAAGATTAGAGCAACTGACCTATTATGTAAAAAAGTTAAAGCAGTAGATTAGGACAATCGATCGTTGACTTCATTTTAGCCCTTAAATAGATGTCACTTCGTTTTCTTTTCTCTTTATTGTAAGTATAATTTGTAATTCAAAGAACCACAAACAAGTCATATTACACATAAACGAAATTAATTTTCAAAGAAAAAAAGAAGGATGTATTTTTTAAAATTATAAAACATAAATAGGGTTAAATGAGAAAAACTCTCTGTTCTCTCTACCATGTTCCTTCTTCTTCTTCCTTCGATTCCTCGGCCACGTGCCTATATTTTGTCTCAATGGCTTCGATGTAGAAGCATTGTCCAGTGTTCCATCGTACGGTAGTCCTACCAGTTCATATGGCCTTATTGGTCAGTAACTCTGCTTTGGAAACCGCTGTGAGAATCATGTTCTCTTCCATTCGTTGCAATGTTTTTGGTGATAACCGCCATCTTACTACCGCTAAAAACTATTTTTCGGTTTTCCAGAGCAGCCTATTTATGCGATATCATTCTGCATTCTCCTTTTCTGATATCACATAGGCTTCATGTCTCATCTCTATCTTGATTATAACATTCAGAATCTCGCAAATATGAATATCAATGAAACATAGTTTTCTGTTCCCGAGGATCTTCTCTCTCAAACAACACGGGATCTCAGTTTAGCCTTCTCATGAGGCATGTTAATCAAAGATGACAAAATCTCATGGCCCTTTCATGCTTCCTCCTGAGACTATGAGACTATGAGGTATGGACATAACGGTTTTTGGTCTGGTTGTTGACCATGACAGTGTTCAATTCTCGTTCTTCTCTAATGAGGCTTTGCAACTTGTACTATGGCGTGGTCCATGGAATTTTAATCAATGGATGGTGGCGATAAAAATCCTGGTCTCCAACTGTTCGAGATGAAGCGTTTAATTCTGTCAACTTCTGGGTCTAAGTTCTAGATATATCTTTTCAATTTCTGTCGCCCCAATGGTGAACTACATAGCAGGAACACTCGGCCTCGTTGTTGAACCAGAGAGCAAGGACGCCCTCGCTGAGAATGCTGTGTTTGGAAGGGTATGTTTGTAATGGCCGTTGGACGACTCTGACCCTTCTTCTGTGACCTCGGCTCTATGTATAGAGTCTCGGAAGCAACGTCAAACCCGAAGCCTACTTATAACTCCTCTCTTGAACCTCATTTTTATTCTCCTCTTTTTAAGCCTCGTTATATTTGTAATTAGCTCCACGTGGTTCATATCATTGTAAGATTCGCTCTTCAATTGATTAATCAAAACTCGGATCATGTTCTTTCGCCGACCCCATTTCATTTAAAAGAAGTCTCTGAACCCCCATTTATACTACTTAAATACCCTTCTTGCGATACACCTCCCACAATTGTTGCGAACTATGTGGACTTACTACTAGAAGATCTTTTCTGAACGCACGAAGAAGTCTCAGAATGACAGGGCTACCAACCACGTTCGGGACTAGGCCCAATGTTACGATGCATGTGGCACTACATAGAGCAGCCGGGTCGACAGACGCCCAACACTGACCGTAAGTACTAAGATGCCGAACATAAAAAGATGTGATGGAAGCCTTGGAGATTCCCAATCCTCCCATTGACTGGCTGCCGAAATTCTTATAATGTTAAGGTTGAGTTATTTTGACATCACTTGTACAGTAATGAGTTTATGTCGGGTTATAAGGTTTGATATTTACATGGAGACACAAATCATGATTATGGTAGTATTAGTGAACCATATGTCGTGGATAGCATAGAATATAGAACGAAAGTAGATGTAGCTGTAAATACGGTTAAGATGGTGAATGATGTGTTTAGGTAGAAAATGCAGTCGGCCGGTTATGATGAAGATAAGGTTGAAGAACCAAATACAGAAGCCCAAAAGTTTTTTGATATGTTAGATGCAGCAAAGCAACCACTATGTAGCTGTTGTATTTTTTTGTTAATTTTTTTTATATGTTAGATGCAACGAAGCAGGCAAAATCAACTAACTTTGGTCCTTGGGTTGACTTGTTCTGTAGATCTGTGGGGTGTAGCTTGGTTTATGTGGTGGTGTTCATCTGTGATCGGACGACTGTACGTGGCTATAACGGGAGGGCAAAGATTTATAGTTACGGAGCGTTTTGAGGACAACGCAACTTTCGCTTCCTAGCTCTTAGACCACCGATTTCACCTTGAAAACTCATCTTCACGGCAACTCACTACCTCAACTAGGATTCTCCTTGCATATTTGGGTGGTCACGCAATTCCGTACCGGCGAGTTTAGATTGCATTTTCTTTGGCAGGATAGCTAAAGGGTTAGGACCGTGGACTGATTTGGGCTAGCACTTCCCTTTCTCATCCTCTCTCTTAAGCGTGGGTCGTCATTTGTTTTGCTATCTCGTCCACTTTTGGTATGAGTTTGATCAGATACTGCCAGATTGGTGTTGCTTCTCCTCGTTTTACTACAAGGTTTGACTCATTTGTTATTGTTCTGAATTAGGATTGATTGTCTCACATTCTCTTTTCGTCATTAGATTTATCTTTGTAACTTCACAGCGTAACCATGAGATTATGGCAGTTGCAACACCGATTTTGGTTGCTTCCGTGCTTTTAATTTTTTTGGCATGGGACCAAAGTCTAGTTATGCAATTTATATAACTCAAAATTTCTTTTAAATAATATTTATATATTGTTTAAAAAAAAAACTCAAGGGTATTATTAGATTATTTAAAATATAATTAACAAAAAGATAGATTATTACAAACCTACTACCAAAAAGACAAGTTGGAATTATAATATTATTTAATAAAATTAATAAAAGAACATCAAACCCTCGTTAGAAAATCAACCTCTACCAGATGCCACTTTTTAGATGTTAAGTTAACTTTTGAGTTTACAGCTTTACAAAGAACATAACTCAAAGTTGTAAATAATCCATACCACATTTTAACGTAAACTCAAATTTTAAAATTTTAGTTTAATTCATGATTGGTAACAATTTTAATGTAACTATTGAATTTATACCCATAATCCAAAGTAAATAAAAAATACGACATGCTACCAATCACACCCAGTGCTACTCAACTCAATGTTCTTGCATATAAACCGGTGATTTGTTAATGGCCACTAAGGCACTAACCGTGTCTAATTAAAAAAAAAGAAGAAGCTATCTTCTCCTCTTATGGTTTTAATCCCCAAATCGTAAAGTTTTCCATGAAGTCACGAACTACGTACTACTTTTCTTTTTCCCTTAAGTTAAGCCTTTTATAGTTGTCGTTTGTCTTAAAAAAAACACTGAAACACAATAGTTCATCTGATTATTTAACATAGATTACAAATGGAATTACACTAACTAAATTACACTAACAAAGAAAGGATCTTCTCAAAAGCAATTATACAATGGTTGAGAAGGATCAAAGATCACTATCGATAATGTATGTGAATCAAGACACTCTGACTCCTTCAGAGTCTCTCAACAAGGACAAAGTCAAAGACCAAAAAGAATATGCAGGAGATGAAGTCAAAATCATTAACTATCAAGTCCACATCAAAAACAAAACATTTCTTGTCAGCGAGTGTGTCATGTTGAGCAAGTCGTATTTTCTTTAAGGCCAGTTTTAAAATCCCACAATTAAAAAGTTTTTGTTGGCCATATCTAAAGAGAGAACCAAAACTAATTAAAAGCATATAATAAAATAATATCAAGGTTTAGCCACGAGGCAGAACTAGGGCTGTTGTTAATTTGTGATTCAATCCGTGGATCTTATCGGTTTTGATCCGCCGCAAGGTGAGTTTGAGTCGATAGAAAGTAAAATATTGCAGGATAGATGCGGATGCGGTTCAAAGCTTTGGTTCGCGGGACAGATGCAATTCGTAAAAATTTTAATTTTGAATTCACGAATAACTCGCAAGTGAGTGTATATATATTTTATATATACTCATTTTGTGGGTTGGGAGAGGCAGATTGGCCGGCAAATCTTTTAACAAAAAATAAAAGTTGCAGGTTAGTGGATTACCCACGGGTCAAACAATTTTAATGCGAGACGAATGCAGATCGACAATTTATAACCCGCGGATCAAACGGGTTCAATTTCTACCCAGACCCGCGGGTTGGCGGATCATGCGAGACGGATTGACCCGTTTGATAGTGCTAGGCAGAACACACCAATAGTAATATCACAAGGGAGCTGTACAAGTAATAGAGCTCAAAACACCAAAATAAAAACCATCAACGTAAGAAAAAAGCAAACTCCAATGTGTAATAAGATCAACGAATCTCTGTCCTAAGAAGTGTTAAGTATGTTCAAAGCTTCTATCCATTAGGTACGGCTATAACTGTCATCTCTCTTGTTGTTTCTGAACGCACAACAACCAACAGAGTAGACAATGATGAGGAAGACGAGGAAGACGATGTTGACGACTGCAACTTTCTTCCATGCGCTCTTGATATTGTCGAGTAGACCCGCTTTGCAAGATTGACAATCGAAGCAGAGCTTATCTTTCGCATTGTCCCAGCTTTGGCAGTCTGGATTAGTGTTTGTCGCTGTGGCGTTCTTGTTCCATGTTGTGGCGCTTACGTATTCGAATCCACATTCATCTGAGGGTTTGCAGCAACCAGACTGTAACATAAAACAATGGCATTCAAAGAGACATTAGTTAGTTATTTTAACCTTAAGACAGAGCAACATTCACAGAGATTCAATTTCAGAAACTATCAGAATCTCTACTCAAACATGTGAACAGAACAGAACTCATATAGAAAATTGCTTGCATCTTAAGTAAGAATATGATCCTGAATCGTATGTCTATGGTTTAGATTCATAGATCATGATCCTCATTTTAAAAAGAATGAAACTTTGAATTAAAAAGAAAAATTTGTGTGTTAAAAAAGTTTGGATTTTTAAAGATATGCGAATAAAATCAAAAGTTTATACACCAAAAAAATAAACTTTAGTGATCAAAATTGTAGCAACTCAAAAAACTTTTAAAGGTAAATTCACTAAAACACAGATTCGAATCAAAATAAAAAATTAGCTAACTATAGCCTAAGGACAAAGAAACACTCACAGAGATTCAGCTTCATAAACTATCAAAATCTCAACTCAACCAAGCCAAATTCATACAAAAGTGCTAATAACAGAGTAAAACCAATGGATACTTATGTCTATGGTTCAGATTCTCAATTTAAAAAAGGATAAAACTTTGAATCACAAAAGTAAAATCTTTTATGTTCAAAAAGTTCATATTTTCAAAGACATGTGAATAAATCAAAAGCTAAGACTTTTAAGGATCAAAAAGGTCAATACTTTTCGACTGAATCACAATATTAGCAAAAAGGAGACTAACATTAAGACACAAAGATTCAAATCAAAACTAAAAACTCAAAAATATAAAAAGAATAGTTTTTACCTGAAGAGCAGTTAGGTGTTCGTTGTAGAAATTTTGGACAGGAACATTAACAAGTTTAGCTTCAAGTTCAGAACAAACTTTGCTCTCAACAAGACAACTCCTAATCTTATTCCAATTATTCCCATCATTAACACGTTTCTGTAACCAATTAGAGTAATCACCAAGTCTATACTCTTTATAACCTCTTCCGGAAACAGTTTCACCAGCTCCTTTATTAGTAACAACAAAGGCAAAAACTGTAATACAGAACAGAAGAAGAATCAAAAGGAACATAACAAAGAGATAAACCCAAAGAAGCCATGTGACTCTACAACATGATCCAATTAAACCAGCTATGGCTACAACCATGAGAAAAACTCCAAGAGCAATCACTGGTTTATCAAGGAATCGTTCACACTCTGTTGATCCTTTTTGGCTAAGCCAGATCCCACCAGCTAAGATCGGGATTGAGAGAAGGAAGACTATGAAATTGAGTATTCCTACGAGGTTGTTGCTACAACGAGCCATGCTTTAAGGAATTCAAAGAAAGATTGAAACTTTGAGGAACCCTCAGATGATGATGATGAAATCAGAGAGAAAGATAGAGAATTTGAGGAACCCTGAAACGGATTTGGTAGATTTTGATGAGTTTGGGGAGAGAAGGTTTATTATATAGAGAGGATTGAAACGCGTAGAAGTAAGGAAATGTGGAGAGGCTTTTGCAGAGAAGTTTACTTATTTTTGCTTAATTTCGTCTTATTGTATTTAGGAAGTAGTTGATGAGACTTTAAAGACTTGGTGCATTTGAAGGACTTTTTAACTTCCACGCGCTTTATAGCGAGTGGTTGAGATTTTGGTTAAAGACTTGTAATTGTTTAGTTATTATTTTATTTTTTTATAATATTTTATTTTCATATAGGATATTATCCTATTATAAATGATGATATAACGATTAAAAAATAAACTATACAGAACGTTCGTTGACCACAATGAACAATTCCTCGGACAATTTCACAACAACAAAAAATTAATTTTTGGTAAGTTTTATATTTTATTAATAAAAATACGATGACTAATATAAACATTTGCCACTGAAAAATTGCAATTTGTTTATATGCTTTTGGAGCGGCGTCGCCACCTAACCTACTTATAGAAATTAGATAATGAGAAGTAATTCAAATTACAAGAATGGTGAAACCTTATGTGATTCTTCCGTCCACCATTCATAGCCGTCGTAATTAAAAATATATTTAGATCGTCTGAACGCAAGTCGACTAGTTGTTTTTTTTTGGGATCGTTTATCAAAAAAGAAATTTGAATAGTCATGTTAGTGACATTTGTAAATTCCACATAAAACACAGGCATTGATTCATTCGTTTCATTCTTTACCTATTAAAACTCATATTTTGTGGTTTTATCTTTCTAACCATATAAATAACTTTTGTCTTCTTTTTTTATAAACCGTATAAGTTGTGAACTTTAATTTCTTCAAATATCCAAGTCAAACTTTAAATATTCCAATTCAGAGAATGATCCACTTTACTAAAAGAGAGTTAAATCTGAGGCATTAGGTAACCAATCTCTTTGTATTCCTACTAAGTCACCAACCCTTTAGTAAGTTTTATTTTATCGACTAATAAATTTAACATGCCAATTTGATCGGAAAATATTTTTGATATTTAAAAACAATCTATAGTAGTCCAGTCAGTATAGATTTACCAATTATACCAGGTGGATTTCGAATATAATTCTTTTCGTATTGTTATTTTAATAATGATTGGTCAATATTGTATTAACGACTAATATAATAGAAAAATCAAACTCCTTCACATATCTCTTAAGTCTTAACTAATAAAAAGTATTCTTTCATCGTTTTTATGTTTTAAACAAGACACATACAATATGATGACATGTTATGTGGTGGGGGGTTGTAATTGAGGCTAGGTTTCTATATTTTAGAGTACATTTATGACTTAGTCAGAATTCAATTTTATATTAAACTGAAGATACAATACTCTTTGATGGTCCCCCCCCCCTCTCATTTAGCAGTATCTAAAATCTACGAAATTGAATGGTAAAATTATAGTTACATTTTGATTAGTATATTTAAAATTATTAATTTATAAGTATAATATCTGTTACGATAAAAAATTTCTACTAAAGTAAAGTAGAAGTATGAGTAAAAGTAGGAGCATGAATCCAATACAATCTCTTGAAAATCCTATAATTACTACGTTGAACTTAATGTGAAAAGAAAATCCAAAAAAAAAAAGAGATCTGAAATATACCACTATAAAGTGTATTTTATAGTTCTATATAATGCGGATAATACGTAAGTGTTATAACGCATAAATAAACGATGATTTCATCCGATCAAACCGATTGTTAAATTCACTACATTTTGACTTCAACATTGGAAGATATCACACTTGTATAGTTGCAAATTGCCGACGCTTTAAAATTTCCACGATCATTTCAATTTGGGTTGCTATATTTAATCCAATATCATTTTGGATACATCTTCACTTGATCGGATGAACATCAAATCCACCAAGGATCCGCCACGGCGGAACACATCCGATCGCCTTTAATGGCCGAAGCAACGGCGGTTCTCCTCGCTCTCCACAAGACACGAGAACTCAGCTTCACCACAATTACTATAGCTTCAAATTCGTTAACTCTAATCAAAGCAATCAAGAAGGAGATCCAGCTGAAGAAATTTCATGGGATTCTCCACGACAGCCTCAATCTATCTTTGTCCTTCATCGAAATCGATTTTATTTTCTTTTCAAGGGTTTCAAATAGTAAGGCTGATGCGTTAGCAAAACTTTCTCTCAAGAATTCTGTAACCGGTCCGGTTTAAGTCTAATTAAGTAATTTCATTGCCAACAAAAGGATTTTTTTTGTACCAAAGGCGTACGTACGTGATAATACTTTAGCTCCCCAATAAGGCAGTTTAGTAATCCGGAAATAATGGTCAATTTTAGCTAATAAACATGCTCTCTTCTCTTTTTTTATTCTTAAATAATGCATTATGTACACAAAATTTTCTTCTCTGATAATATACAAAAGTTATGACGGTAAACATAATAGGATTGTTATTTACGCCAAACAAATAAATAAAGAAAACACAGACTAGGAGCCTGCAAAAGACGAAACAGATGAATGTGCGGAATGAATTAAGCAAACAAAACTGACGAAGGGGAAAACTAAATAATGACTTCAACGTTGTGAGAACTAATAACTATCAAATTTGAATTATTTTTACTATCTTTTAAGTTTTAAGTAACCGAAACAGTTTTAATTAGACAAAGTTTTGGTTGATAAAATTTTTGCAAATTTTTCGTTTATATTTTGGTAAAAACAAAATTTTAAATTATTAATCTAAATGACTTAAAATCATATTAGATATTTTAAGGGTCCTATTAGAATAAACATATGGTATTATACGATAAGTTTTAGAAGATTTATTTTTCATTAGGATTAAATCGAGTTTGAAATCTAATATAAAGGAGCTTACAGATTTTTATTATTGAATTCATATTAATAAAAAATAAATTCTAGAGATAAAGGGTATTTATCTAAAAAAAAAACTCTCATTTTTATTTTTCTTTTGAGGTTTTGATAAATTCTCTGCAATTTGCAAGCAGTAAAATTTTTTAGGTTTGACTGCATATTGCTAAGTCAACCCTCTTTTGACTAAAGAATGTTTATTTTTCATTATAATATATAAAATGTATTGAATGACAATAATGTAAAACGTTTGTAACCATCCCAACCAAAATAAACACATCCGGTATTCACCGTTCATACTCAAAAGATATTATTTATTTATTTATGGCATTTAATTAAAGACTGTGAAATAAAATCACTTTTGACTAATTGTTCAAAGGTTTAAAGGCTTGTATATCAAGTTTGGGGTTTTCTTCTCACATAGCATAGTTTCTTGTAAATTATTAGATGCAAGTTTATCAGAAATTTTAATGTATTGCATGTAAAATAATTTGTCATGATCTTGTGTGTTACGGTAAGATTTTTTCTATCATAAAAATGACGTATATGCAGAATTATCTATTATATTTTTAATCTTTAACAGACAAGACGAATTTTTTTAATGCATCGGAACATAAATCATGGGGTTATTCGTTTCTTCAACGTCATTGTTACTAGATTTATAGAAACATTTCTATAGAAATAAAATAATATAAGTCATGATGGCTACGATGAAAGCTGCCGTTCGAAAGCTGCGTCAAGAAAAATCGAGATTTTGTTTATGTATCGACTCATTTGTTTATATAGATTTTGTTTTTTGTTTTTCATTCTATTTGTATTGCATCTGTATCGTTGTCAAATTTTTAAATTGGTATACAATTTAATATTTTCCAAAAAATACTATATATATATACTATGTTCTCAGCAAAATAACAAAAATAGAATTATCTTTACGGATATTTTTAACTGAAAAATAACGTAACATATGCCAAAAATCTGAGAAAATCGAGAAACATTTAACATATTATTAGATTCACTTATTTCTCTTCGTTAGAACTAAAAAATGTTCATAATTTCTAAATTTGATCATTAAAATTTTTATGGATTTCAATTTCATAATTTTTGGTTTTACAAAACGTTAATTTTGATTTTCCTCCCTTCCAAATTAATTGGTATGTATTTTATTATTTTCAGGAATTTCTAAATCGATGATCCACTAACACTATTGGGTCTTCATATTATAATAAGGCCCAATCTAAATAACAGAGTGGAGCAAACTACTGAAAGGGAAGAAACAACACGTTTCCCAAAAAAGAAAGATAAAAGGAAAAAAAAGATGAGGAATGTGAATCGAGTCTTCTTCTGCAAATCACACTCTCTCGTCTTCCTCGTTCCTTCTTTCACTCGTTCCAATCTCCGATTGTCCTACTCCTCCGCCGCAGCCTCGTCTCCTAATCGAGCAGCGATTCACTGCATGGCCTCAGATTCTCCTCAATCGAATCCGTTAGGAGATGGTTCCGTCTCTCCTCCTGGTGTCGCGGCGGTTCCGACTTCTTTGTCTTCTTCTGCTTCATCCGTCATTGATTTTCTCTCTCTCTGTACTCGCCTCAAGGTTAGCTTTGAATGATCGATCCGCCTTACGTTTACCGCTAAGGTCCGGGGCTTTTTCTCTCAATTCTCGTTCACGGAATCTCCGAGAAAGTATAAATTGATTCGTATTTCGGTTAATGTAATGTATATAAGAGAATGCGTTCTTCATATCGATGTGAATGTTAGTTGCTAATGTTAGATGGATTTGTGTAGAGAATGATCGTGCTGTTGATTGATTGTATTGGAATCTATAAATTCGTTACAGAAATGAAAACGATTTCAATCTATGTGGTTACTTTGATGATCCTCAAATCCCTATGGATGTGGATTGTGTTGAGTATTTGTTTCATGTTTCATCTATCATAATTTGTGAATCTATAATGTGAGTTTTTATTTGGTCTCACTGATCTGTTTTTATGTGAATATACAATGTAAGTTCTTGTTTCCTGCTTAATCGAGATTAGAATTCGATAGGGGAATGAAACTATTTCAAGCTATGTGGTTACTTTGACGATCTGTGAAGTTTCTTTTTGTGTGTATTTATGTGAATCTTGGTGATTTTTGTTTCCTGCTTCATTGATCAGAATTTGTGTGTGGTATCGTTTGGTAATTCATCTTTCTATGTAAAATAGACAACTCCAAGAGCTGGGTGGATTAAGAGAGGTGTAAAAGATCCAGAATCAATATCGGATCACATGTATCGAATGGGTCTTATGGCTCTCATTTCTTCAGATGTCCCTGGTGTTAACAGAGACAAGTAAGATTCTTTGCTTGCTTCTTTAATTTCAAGTTTCAACTCCTGGAACTATAAACTATCTATATTTGCTTTGTTTCTACAGATGTATGAAAATGGCAATTGTTCATGACATAGCAGAAGGTTAGTGCTTTCACTTTTAGGGAGTATAAGCACCAATGACGAGGTATTTAGTTGAATTCGATAATTTTTTGTTGAGCAGCCATTGTAGGAGACATTACACCTTTTTGTGGGATCTCTAAAGAAGAGAAAAACCGAAGAGAAAGTGAAGCACTTGAACACATGTGCAAACTCTTGGGTGGAGGAGAAAGAGGTCTGTTCTCTTCTATTCTTGAAATACATTATATCTTCTTTTTGATCTTCTTCTTGTGCTCATAGACATAAACACTTATCACATTGTAAGGATGTGTCTATATGATTAATTGTAGCCAAAGAAATCGCCGAGCTTTGGAGAGAATACGAAGAGAACTCATCACCTGAAGCCAAAGTTGTTAAAGATTTCGATAAGGTTGAGATGATACTACAAGCTTTGGAATATGAACAAGGTAATAACCTCAAGACAAAACTTCTAGTTTTCAAGCTTTGGAATAATAAAACTCGTAATTGTTTGTTTGCTATTTTACGCAGCGCAAGGGAAAGATCTAGAAGAGTTTTTCCAATCAACCGCAGGTATTTTATGCTGTAAAAATCATAATCCAAACACATAATCTGTATATCTTTGAAGGCTTAAAAGCTTGTTGGTGTTTGTTTCAGGGAAGTTCCAGACTGATATAGGCAAGGCTTGGGCATCGGAGATTGCTTCAAGAAGAAGAAAGCAACAATAGTTCTCCCTTGAATTTTTTTGTTTTTTTTTCCTTAAATGTCTAGTTCTCACTGGAGTTGAATACTCTTATGCTCAAATTTAATCATTTTTAGATATTTTTAATTTTTTTATATAATATTACTAGTTGTCTACCTCTTTACTAACTGTATTCAAAAAATATTTTTTCTAAACATGTCACTGAAAAAATCTATTAAAATTTAATTGTTTTAAGAAAATTCTACCAAAAGGTTTAACTCTACCAAAAAATAATGTTCAGAGTTAATTCTTGAATCACTAGCAAGTGGTTATTACATCCTTACCAACGACATAAAATCAGTCAATACTAATGGGAAGTTAAGGTGGGTCTCTAGCCTAACCAATAATTCAAAAAGTAATCTGGGATTCGTTTTTTGTATTTTTATTTAATTTCTATAAAAATATAAAATACATATGTTAAATATAAAATTTTATATGGAAAAATATGTATAATTAAAATTTGAAGTATGAAAAAAGATTTTATGGTCAAAATAAAAATTATGCGTGAAATATATTGTATGTTAAAAAAACTAATATCACGTTATTGATATATAAATATTTTGTTTGTATAAAATTAAATACTATTAAATTTAAATATATCTACAATTTTCTATGTAGAAACTGTATAATGTCTTCACATCAATATTTTGGGATAGTGAATAAACACTCATAAGAAACCAAAAAAATACAACATCGACATTCAAAGAAACCAGTTACTGAAAATCATCTCTTATAAATAATAATTGTGTTTAAATCAAGAAGGATGCGAGAAATCTATATAGATTTCAGTAATTTGAAGTCCCATTTTATATAAATCCAAGTAAAATTCAATTCCACATCTCTATAAAATTGTTAGTGTCTCTAAAAAAAAATTGAGTTACGAATTCACTTATTCAAAAATTTTCGAAGCGTCGACCATTCCTCACCCAAATTATCTCTATGTTTGTGTTGTTAGTGTGTTCGTCGTGCGGTGGAGGAGAAATGCTTTATGAGATTGTGGCGAGTATGTTATTTCACATGATAACAAAACTATGGCTTAATTTGCTTTTAGATTTTAAATTTTAGAGTGATTGTAGTAGTGGCTTATGTAATGAGATTGTGTATTGGAATGATGTCATTCAACACACCATCTATTGGTAAGTGTTTCTTCTCTCATTAGTTTTTTTTTTCCGGCGATTTTATCGTAATTAATGGTTTGTCCAGAGGTCATAATGTTTTGATAACAATTTGATCTGTGAATGTTTTCAAATAGCATAAATTTGCTTATTCTATATCTTAATTTATTATGTATATATATAAGCATATCCGATTTTGTGTAACTGCGTAAACTCTCTTGTGATGATAATAAATAGACGTTGAAAAAAACATGACTCGTCGAAAGGGGAACAATTAGCCATTAACTTTATTGTAAATCACATTATCAATACGAAGACAATGGAATGAAACTAATATATTAAATAAATGGGAGTATACATGGGATAAGATTGGATGGATCTTCACAAAATTAAGCAATTATACAGTTAAATCTGGATATTGGATAGTCAACAATACATTTATGCAGTGCAATGAATCTAAATCCAAATACATAATTATCCTTTTCAGAGCATATTAATAAACACATATAAATAGAAGTTTTGTTGAATATGATTTTTTATATAGTTTGACTGTTGACCATTAATGTTGTTAAGACATTTAATGTTGTTTTCTCCGATATGTTTTCTTCATTTCTCATCATTTTAGAGTAAACAAATAATTATGATAAATTAATTTATAAATACTTATATATATGTATAATGTTTTAATAAGTTTTAAAGATTAAGATACTAAAAATTATTAGATGAAAATAATTTTTTTATCTTACTTCACAAATATGTAAGTAAACATTATTTGACAAGTGCAAGGTAAGACAATTATTAAATGAGAAGAAAAATATGATATTGGATAATATGCCACATGTAGTCAAAGGAAAAAAAGAAAAAAATAGAATATCTTTTATATTAAAGTAATTTATCATAAAATAAGCTCATAATTTTCTTTACTTTAAATGGTGAAAAGAATATAGAAATATATAGAAAAATATCTATCTCAGATTTCGGGTTTATTTGCCATTAATTGCATGAGATATTACAAATTTGAGTCAACAAAATTGAACTTCTTTTTTTCATCATCATGCTCCACGAATAATCTCACTTTCATTATAAATTAAGCTATAACTTAATTTTAACTCCCATTTTCAATTCAACACATATACAAATTCTTAGATCTAATGGAATCCTATTTCCTAGTCTTATCCCTCGCCTTCTTCTTTTTCATTTCACTTAAACTTTTGTTTAGTAAACGTCGTAGCAAGTTTAACCTACCACCAAGTCCGGCTTGGTCACTGCCGTTCATTGGTCACCTTCACCTTCTCAAGAACCCGCTCCACCGCACATTCCTCTCGTTCTCTAAATCCCTAGGTGACGCCCCGATTTACTGCCTCCGCCTCGGAAACCGTCTCACATTTGTCGTCACCTCATACTCCATTGTTGAAGAATGCTTTACAAAAAACGACATTGTTTTGGCGAATAGGCCAGATCTCATTATCGGAAAACACATGGAGTACAACTTCACCACTATGACCAGTGCGCCTTATGGTGACTACTGGAGAAACCTGCGCCGTATCGGCACCCTTGAGATCTTCTCGTCACAAAAGCTTAACGACTTCTTATTCGTCCGTAAAGACGAGATCCGACATTTGTTATTGCGTCTCTCCAAAAACTCCCAACATGTATGTGAGCTTCTTCATTTTACATATTTATACTTAGAAAATCTTATTTGTGGTACTGTTGTTACTGCATCATTATTTGGGTGGAAATGTGCATGTGCTTGTAGATGACCAACAAGTAAAATATAACCAAAGGAAATCTATTAAAATATCCTATGGAGATAAGAAGTATGAAAATGAAAATTTTGAGAATTTAGTAGTGTATTGGATTGTTAATTTTGGAAAATTTGGTGGATTTTAAAAATTCACCTCCTGTGATTCAATCATTAATTTTAAAATATCTTCTAAAATCAAGTGTTATTAAACTAGTAATTTGAAAAAGTGTTTTTAAATCCACTTGTATTGGAAATGTGTTAGGCATTAGATTATTAGATTTTAATTATTTTAAGGTGGTTTAGATGATTTTCTAGATTAAAAGTACAAAAAAATTAATCTCATAATTTGGGAGGATTTTTAAAAAATACATAACAACTTCTCTAAATTCACCCAAAATCATATAAAAACTCACTGAAACTCAAATCATTCAAAATATATAGTTTTTTTTTTATAAAATTTTCTAGCAAATAGTAATAAAATTGTTATGAGAAAGTCATTTGTTTATATGATTATAAATCAGGGATTTGCAAAAGTGGAGATGAGACAAATGTTTCTGGATATGACTATCAATAACATCTTTAGAATGGTGGTCGGAAAAAGATTTTACGGTGAAGGAACAGAGCAAGACGACGATGCGAGTCAAGTGAGACAGCTGCTAGACGAGTTGGTGTCCATCGCCGGTACTGGGAATGCAGCTGACTATTTACCAATCTTCCGTTGGATCACAGATTTTGAGAAACGGGTCAAGAAGGTAACGATTCGGGTCGATGAGTTTCTTCAGAGTCTAGTGGATGAGAAACGTGCGAATAAAGAAAAGGGTAACACTATGATGGATCACTTGCTTTCTCTCCAAGAAACTCAACCTGATTATTATACAGATGTTATTCTTAAAGGAATCTTAGTTGTAAGTAAACTGAGGAATCTATATTCTAAATATAAGAACACTAATTAAACTTAATCATGGCTGTTTATTAATTATTGGTTTCTGATTTTACAGGTTATGATACTTGCTGGAACTGAAACAATGGCAGTAACATTAGAATGGGCGATGTTGAATTTGTTGAACCATCCAGAAATATTAAAGAAAGCAAAGACCGAAATCGATACGAAAATCGGTTTTGACCGGTTAATAGATGAACCGGATATTAAAAATCTCCCTTATCTCCAATGGATTGTGTCGGAGACCTTACGTCTTTACCCACCAGCTCCAATGCTCATTCCACATATGTCGTCAGACGATTGCATGTTGGCAGGATACAACGTTCCACGTGGATCAATGTTATTGGTGAATGTATGGGCCATGCATAGAGATCCATCTATATGGGAAGATCCGGAAATGTTCAAGCCTGAGAAGTTTGAAAATGGAAAGGAAAATCAAAAGTTGTTGTCGTTTGGGACTGGACGACGATCTTGTCCTGGGTCTGGTCTAAGTCACCGCCTAGTGACCTTGGCTCTTGGATCGATGGTTCAGTGTTTTGAATGGGAGAGAACTGGAGAAGAATATGTTGACACTAGAGAAACAGATTTGGCTCTTTTGTGTCCTGCGACACCTTTGGTAGCCATGTGTAAAGCTCGTCCCGTTGTTCATAAGGTTGTTGATGGTAATTGTGGTTGAAATGTAACTCTCCTTTCTTTGTCTTTTATGTACGAAAATAACATATGATCTTGTTTTGTTCCAATATCTAAGTTTTTTTTTTCTTGTGATTTAGTAGATATTAATAAAGTAGATCATGCATGGGTTAGCATTGGCCTAACTGAGGTATGATCGTAAATTCCGTTCTGCTAAAAATCAATTAAATCTACATAAGCTCAGTACATGATTTCTGTTACTCGAATGTGGAAAATTTTCAAACTTAGTCATTAAGCAACTGGAATTCATGAAGAGTTAATGAAAACCTTTAAGAAAACGAAAAGGAAGAAAAATGAGAGTTCTTTGAGAGATGAATATTTTTTGTCTCTATACTTTTTTATTAATATAATAAATAATGTTACAAAATTTTAATTTTTTTAATATAGACCTCCAATCTATGGGAATGACGAAGGAGGTTGTGACTCCGTGAAGAATTAATCAAAATTTTTAAGAAAATAAAATAAAAGAAAACGAGAGTTGTTTGAGGCGAATATCTTTTGTTTATATACTTTCTTTATTAATCTGACAAATAATATTACAAATTTTTAGAGCATCATCATTAGTGAGAAACTTTATTGAGTTTCTTAAAATTAGAAAAAATAATGTTTTAGTTTTAAAAAAAAGATGAACCAGTTAGAAAGAGACACGTGGAGAAAGAGTTTTTTATTTTGTTAAGAAACGATTCTAAAAGCTCTTAATTAAGAACTGTTTCTTATTTCAAAGCACTTTTACCATTTAATTTTATAATTTTTTATTTTAAAAATCCTACTTAAGATATTCTAATGGAGATGGTCTTATGCTTTTTTATATAAGCCTCAAATCTATTATATTCTACTATTTTATATGTTTATTCTAATTTGGGTCCCTAAAAAATCTAATATGATTTTAAGTCACTTAGATTAAAATGGAGAATTGTTAAATAAAATAGAAACAGCAATTTCACCCAAAAAAAAATCCAAGGCCGGCCACTCTCTGAGGAAGAATCAACCTATGTGACTTTTCACAAGACATCAAAGTAGTTTTTGAGCCCATAACCAGTAATGAACGAGCATATTTTCTTTATGAGAAGTTCATTCACCAGAAACCATATCTTTTCTATGTAAGCACATTGGTGTTCACCTATTTAGACATTAGAAAATTTTCTTTTGCAAATATGTACTAATGAATATATTTTCTAGTGAAAAAAGCACACAATTTTGAGGTTTCATTGAAAACACTATTATCTTTTTTACAATTTTGAGGTTTCATATAAAATTTACCCTACTGGTTTTCCAATTTTGAAGCTCGTGTGTTCTTGTCAATCGGTTCTTTTGGTCTTTTTTTCTCTGATTTTGCTAGGATTTGGCGATAGTTGGTTGGTGTGACTTTTTGTTGTTATGTTTGTGAATCTCATTTGGTTCATAGTTTGGTTTTGGTTTTGGTATAGCTGCTTTCTATTGATCCATGATTATCATAATTATCTTTTTCATTCATGCAAGTCTTTTCTTTTTCACTCTCTTTCATGCAAGCACATACAAGATCATGCAAGCACATGCAAGCACATGCAAAGAAGCACTCGTCTCTATGTTGTTCATGCATCTATTATAAATTTTGATTTGTATTCCTATATATAGATATAGTGTTACAACAAAAATCAATAAGAAGTTTTCTTCTATTCTATTCTCTATTCTCTAGTCTTGTCACATTATTCTCTTATTCTTATAAATTATTCCGCAAATTCTAACATGGTATCAGAGCAAGATCCTAAATGATTTTAGATTCTCTCCATCTTTTCTAAATCACTTTACTAGCAGTTTTCACTCTGAGACTTTGTCCTTGAAATCATTGATTTTGAGTTGTGAAAAAAGCTAGAATCGTGGTTCTATTTCTGCAATCTCCATCTTTTTCTCATATATATTCTCATCATGGAAAACTTAAAGACTATGGTGATTCCGGTTGTCCTCAAAGGAGGAAATTATTTGTTATGGTCTAGGACCATAAGGATCGCGCTTTGTGGCCGCAGACTTTGGAGCTATGTGGAAACTAGTTTTGCCCCAAAAGAAGCCACCAAAAGAGATGAAAAAGACATCATTAATGGAGAAGAGGAGGTGGCTCTACAAGAAGCTAAGTGGTTTCAAGAAGATCAAACTGTTCTCAGACTTCTCCAAAACTCTCTTGAAGCCTCCATCCTTGAAGCTTACTCTTATTGTGAAACTTCAAAGGAATTATGGGATACTCTCAAGAATGTGTATGAAAATATTTCAAATCTCACCCGTGTGTTCGAGGTGAAGAAGGCTATCAATAATCTATGCCAAGAAGATATGGAGTTCACTAAGCATTTTGGAAAGTTTAGGTCCTTATGGGCAGAACTCGAGATGTTACGGCCAAATACTGTGGATCTCGTTATTCTCAATGAAAGACAAGAGCAAGACAAAGTTTTTGGTCTTTTGCTCACTTTGAACCCAGTCTTCAATGATCTCATCAAACTTCTCCTAAGGGCCGACAAGCTCCCGAGTCTTGTAGATATGTGTTCTCAAATCCAAAGGGAGCAAGGCTCCCTTGGTCTTTTTAGTGGAAGAAGTGAACTCCTTATGGCCAAAAAAGGAGTGTATAAGCAGGAGGAAAGGTTTTGTCACTATTGCAAAAGGAAGGGTCATCTCAAAAATAAATTTTTGCTTCTTCATCCTCATCTCAAGCCAAGTAAGTTCAACAAGGATCCAAAGGCCAATCTTAGTTCAACAAGGACGTGGTGGTTCATCAAAACAAAGAGAAGAAGTAGCTAACGACGTTGTGAGGAAGTCGGACCTAGAGACTCTCATCAAATCCATTGCCTCCTTAAAGGAATCTGGTACCACTTTCTTTGCTAGTAAACCTATTAAATCTCTTGTCATAGATTCAGGTGCTACTCACTATATGATTAGGAACCCAAATCTTATAGAAAATATAAAACCGGCAAGTGGTAATGTTACTATTGCTAATGGTGATATGATTCCTATAAAAAGAATAAGAAATTTGAAATTATTTGATAAAAATTCTAAGGCCTTCTTTATGCCTAGTTTTACCTCTAATCTTTTTTCGGTTAAAAAGGCAACTTGTGATCTTTATTGCTATACCATATTTGGCCTAACAGTGTTTATTTTCAGGATATTGATACCGGTAAAGTTCTTGGAGAAGGGAATACCAAAGGGGATCTTTATGTTCTTGAGGAGACCTCACCAATCACTTCTACTTTGTTTTCTTTTAATTCCTATTTTAATAATAATGCTATGTGACATGCTAGACTAGACCATCCTCATTCTCGTGCTCTTGAGTTTATTGCTTAATGTATCTTTTGATCATTCTAGTTGTGAGGCATGTATTCTTGGCAAACATTGCAAGACTGTTTTTCCTAAGTCATCTACTATTTATGAAAATTGTTTTGATTTAGTTCACTCAGATGTTTGGATATCTCCATGTGTTTCTAGAGATAATAACAAGTATTTATGATTTTTATAGATAAAAAATCAAAATATACTTGGATCACATTGCTTACATCTAAAGATCGAGTGTTTGATGCATTCCTTAACTTCCAAAACTATGTGACTAATCATTTTAATGCTAAAGTTAAGGTACTTAGGTCAGAAAATGGGGGAGAATACATAAGTCATCGATTCAAAGAACATTTGGTAAAACACGACATTATTCACCAAACAAGTTGTCCTTATACACCACAACAAAATAGAGTGGCGGAAAGAAAGAATCGACACCTTATGGAGGTTGCAAGATTGATGATGTTCCACGCCAATGTACCAAGAAGATTTTGGGGAGATGCAGTTATGGCTGCATGCTACCTCATTAATCGGATTCCAACCAAAGTGCTAAAAGATGTGTCACCATTTGAAGTACTTAACAAAAACAAACCGTCAATTGATCACTTACGGGTATTTGGATACGTTTGTTTTGTGTTTGTACCAGGTGACCAAAAGAACAAACTAGTGCCAAGATTAAAACGTGTATGTTCCTAGGCTATTCGACAAATCAAAAAGGTTACAAATGCTATGATCTCATTAACAACCGCATCTATGTGTCTCGAGATGTGAAATTTATTGAAGATCAAGGGTATCATGACAAAAAAGATTTGGAAGCAGTAAAAGACATATCTTACTCTACAACCGATCAAGCTACATATTTGAAATTTCTACTAGATCATCTCGGAAACCAAGCACCAAAACAAAAGGATGTGGAAAAAAAAGAGAAAGCACTACCGATACGAATCAACAAGACTTTGACCAAAGTGATGAAGTCAATGGTCAAGACCGAGCTTATTTAGAGGATCAAGAGACTCAAAATGAAGAGTTGACTCAATATGAAGATCCTACACCTCAACTAGAAGAGGTAGAAGAGGATGATGAAGACTCACCTCAGCCACTTTGACGGAGCACAAGGATCCGACATCCTTCCTATTCGGTGAATACGAGGGTGTATTACAACAATCAAGCTGTGGCTCATCCAACTAATCATCAAGCTTTTCTTGGAAAAATTGAATTAGACAGGATACCTCAAAGCTATGAGGAGGCTAAAGAAAGAAAAGAATGGTTGGATGCAGTAGATGATGAAGTTGGAGATATGAAGCGCAATCACACATGGGATGAAGCGGATCTTTCTCCGGACAAGAAAGCAGTGAGTTCCAAATGGGTCTTCACCATCAAATACTTGAGCAATGGAGACATCAAACGGTACAAGACTTGCTTGGTGGCAAGAGGTTTTACACAAACCTATGGAGAAGAATATACGGATACCTTTGCTCCCGTAACTAAACTCCACATGGTAAGAGTTGTCCTTTCTGTGGCAAATGGATGTCAAGAATGCTTTCCTCCAAGGTGAGCTTGAGGAAGAAGTCTATATGACACCTCCACCTGGTCTTGAAAATTCCATTACTCCCGGGAAGGTTTTACGACTAAGGAAGGCTATCTATGGGCTGAAACAATCACCAAGAGCTTGGTACCACAAGTTGAGCTCCACTCTCAAAGACCGAGGTTTCAAGAAATCCGAAACTGATCACACATTGTTCACTCTCCAAAGCTCTCAAGGTATCATTGTGGTTCTCATCTATGTGGATGATCTTATTATTTCTGGAGATAATACAGAAAGTATTCAATCCACTAAAACATATCTTAAATCTGTCTTTGACATTAAAGACCTTGGAGAACTAAAGTACTTCCTAGGCATTGAAGTTTATCGTTCTCCGGAAGGCTTATTACTTTCGCAAAGGAAGTACACACTTGATTTTTTGGATGAGACAGGTAAACTTGGAGCAAAACCGGCCAAGACTCCACTTATTGATGGCTACAAGGTCAAGCAAAAGGGGGAGAATGCCGAAGATGAAGAAGAAGATAAGCCATATGAAGATCCGACACAATACCGTTGACTTGTTGGTAAGTTAATCTATCTAACAATCACTAGACCTGACCTTTGTTTTGCTGTGAATCAGGTCAGTCAATACATGAAATCTCCCACAAAGTTTCATTAGAGCATGGTGGAGCGGATTCTTCGATATCTCAAAGGAAGTCCAGGCCAAAGAATTTGGATGGGAATGAATGGGAGCACCGAGATAGTAGGGTACTGTGATGCGGATTATGCTGGGGATACATTGGATAGGAAATCAACCAACGACTATTGCACCTTCATTGGAGGAAACTTGGTTACTTGGAAATCAAAGAAACAAAAGGTGGTATCTTGTTCAAGTACAGAAGCCGAATACCGAGCTATGAAGAAGCTTACAAATGAACTTAAATGGCTCAAAGCCGTTCTTAAAGATTTTGGCATTGATTCTTCCAGTCCTATCATATTTCATTGTGACAACCAAGCGACTATTCACATCGCAACAAATTCTGTCTTTCACAAAAGGACCAAACATATCGAAGTGGATTGTCACAAGGTTCGAGAAAAGATTGAAGAAGGGTTAATCTTACCCTGTTATACTTGAAGCGAAGATCAATTAGCAGACATCTTCACAAAGACTGCAAATCTTAAAGTTTGCTCTCACATTCACCGTAAGCTTGGACTTATTGATCTTTCCCGTCCATGATCGGTTATCCCCTTCCCGTGGCCATCATACTCTTTTTCTCTTATCAAAGTTTTGTCCCAATGGGTTTTCCTTAATAAGGTTTTCAATGAGGTGATGCTTCATGGGTTTCCAAGCTTAGCCTTGGATGTCTTTACGGCTAAGCTTGAGGGGGAGTATTAATCCATGATTATCATAATTATCTCTCTCCTTCATGCAAGCCCCTTCTCCCTCACTCTTTTTCATGCAAGCACATGCAAGCACATGCAAGTACATACAAGATCATGCAAGCACATACAAGATCATGCAAGCACATGCAAAGAAGCACAAGTCTCTATGTTGTTCATGCATCTATTATAAATTTTGATTTGTACTCCTATATATAGATGTAGTGTTACAAAAAAAATCAATAAGAAGTTTTCTTCTATTCTATTCTCTATTCTCTAGTCTTGTCACATTATTCTCTTATTCTTATAAATTATTCCACAAATTCTAACACTTTCATCGCCAGCTTCACATTTCTATCTCTATTTGGCTAGCTCTCTTGAACAAGTTGAGAGTTTGCAAATTCGTTGCTTTTCCATCAAAAGCGGTTCACTTATACCAGTTTTTGTGGTTGGTTTGGTTCGATTAAGTTTGGCTTGTGGTTATAATCCCTTGTGAGATAGTTTGAGTGAGAGCAATATATTGAGTTTTAAATCAGATTCCATTCCACAATTAGAATAAGATAATTGTGTGTCTTTGATTCTCTAACTCTTTTCTGTTTTTAGTCTCTATCGTCTATAAATGGATTTTAGTTTTGCTTTTTAGTTTGTCTTTTTCGTATTTGATTCCATTTTGTGAATTTGTAATTCTCTTTTTATGCGTCGTTTACGCTTTTTTCTGAAAAAAATCATTTTAGGCATATCTTGATGACATAAAAATAAAATAAAAATTACCCTACTGAAACTAGGCTTGGGCACAGGCTGGGTACCCGGTTTTTTTGCCATACTTGATACTTGGTTTGTTCCGGACGGGTAATTTTTTTTTTGACCCGTACTTGATACTTGAAATTGCAAGTACCCACCTAAATTTCAATACTTGCTACTTGTTACCCGTTCAATACTTGCTACTTGACTTGCTACTTGTTACCCATTTGCAAGTACCCGTTTTCCAAGTACTTGAAATTGCAAGTACACGCTTTCAAGTACCCGTTTTCTTGTTTTAAAACTTTTAAAAAATCATAAACATCACATTTTTACAACTTACAATCTTACAATACAAGTAATCTTATCTTGAGTTTTACAACATTACAAAACCTTCATTGTAGATCCGATTTAGTGAAACTTGACCAAAACTTTCCATCTTTCAAGCTTCTTGAAATCTCATATCTGAAACCTTCAAACAATGAAGAGTAATTCAGTTACCAAATATGCAAACAGATCAAAGAACATCATACAAAAGCCTAACAACTAACATGTATTAAACATAAAAACTATAACCTTTATCTTTCACTCTTCTTCCTCCAAAGTTAAGCTAACTCCTTTCACCAACGTTCCATAATCATTTGAATTTTCAAACTCTATCAAACGAACACAAGTTAGTAATTATAACCTTAAGACAGAGCAATATTCACAGAAATTCAATTTCAAAAACTATCAGAATCTCTACTCAAACATGTGAACATAACAGAACTCATATAGAAAATTGATTGCATCTTAAGTAAGAATATGATCCTGAATCGTATGTCTGTGGTTTAGATTCATAGATCATGATCCTCATTTTAAAAAGAATGAAACTTTGAATTAAAAAGAACAGTTTGTGTGTTAAAAAGTTTGGATTTTTAAAGATATGCGAGTAAATTCAAAAGTTTATACACCAAAAAAATAAATTTTAGTGATCAAAATTGTAGCAACTCAAAAAACTTTTAAAGGTAAATTCACTAAAAGCCTAAAAGGTGACCAACTTTAAAACACATAGATTCGAATCAAAATAAAAAATTAGCTAACTATAGCTTAAGGACAAAGAAACATTCACAGATATTCAGCTTCATAAACTATCAAAATCTCTACTCAACCAAGCCAAATTCATACAAAAGTGCTAATAATAGAGTAAAACCAATGGATACTTATGTCTATGGTTCAGATTCTCAATTTAAAAAACTATAACCTTTATCTTTCACTCTTCTTCCTCCAAAGTTAAGCTAACTCCTTTCACCAATGTTCCATAATCATTCGAATTTGCAAACTCTATCAAACGAACACAAGTTAGAATTTTTAGTGTATAATTTATTAAGAAATCTATAATTACAAGTGAGAAAACATACCATCTTCTAAAATTTCAAGTTGGCGGAACTGATCCTCCAAAGAAACTTGTTCATAGTCACTTGTAGAACCAAGCTTTAGGTGACTAACATCAAGACATAAACCAACTGTAGAACCAAGCTTTAGGTGACTAAGACACTCTTCTAACTTGTTTAACCTAGCCGGAGATGACCTAACATACCTAACAGCACAACGAATTCGGCTAATAGAGGCTTTGTTTTCTTCTAATCCATCTTTTACAACCAAATTTAAGATATGAGCACCACATCTCATATGAAGAAATTCTCCATTGAGTACACTAGTTCCCCATGACTGAAGTCTTCTTCTTAAGAATCTTAGTCCTACATCATTTGAACTAGCATTATCAACTGTGATTGTAAAAATCCTGCTAATTCTCCAAGACACCAAACACCTCTCAATCATTTTTCCAATCACTTCACCTTTGTGACTAAGAATCTGACAAAAATTTAGAATTTTTTTTTGTAGATTCTAATTTTCATAGATGAAATGTGCTGTTATATACATATAATTAATGTTCTGAATAGATGTCCAAGTATCTGTTGTTAGAGAAACACTTTCTTTGTGTTTCTCAAAGAACATTTTCAGTTTTTTCTTTTTTTCAAGAAATAAGCTAAAACAATCCCTAATGACTGTCCTACGAGAAGGGATTTAAATCGAGGTTGAAGCCTATAGATGAATTCTCTAAACCCTTCCTTTTCCACAATCCTAAACGGCAACTCATCCTTAATAATTATCCTTACTAGAGATTTTCGGCAATCATCTTTATCATATTTTAAGTATGATGCAACAGATTCAGTTTTCTTAGGCTGATTCATTAAGGTGTCTTGCTTAAATCTTTTACCAGCAACAATGTCATCTTCAAGATCAGGATAAAGTTTTTTACATCTATTGATATGTTTCAGCATTGTACTAGTGTTGACACCACTTCGTGATCTAATAGTAACTACCGCACCACAATGATTACATTTTCCTTTGCTATTATCCTCAGTTCTCTTAAAATGCTCCCATGCAGATGATCTTTGTCGAGAAATTACCTTAGATTCAACAGATTCTATGGTTGGATCATCAACTTGAGTTTCACCACATGCTCTGGCTGGCTTTCTGCCTTTTCTGGTTCATCTTCCATCTACACAGACAAAACATTTGTTAGCCAAAACAAATTACCAACTACAAAACCAGAGACAAATCATTCTAAGAACTGATTTACAAAGTAAACAAATCATTTTTTTGTAATGATAAACAAAATCTTCAATAAAAGTCAAAGAAACAAATTTTCAGATCATCAAAATCTTCAATTTTGGGAGACTTAAATAATTCAAACAACAGCCAGAATGATTTGATCAGTGTGTCTTGATCCTAAACTGTTTTTCTCTGAGTTCTGATCAAACCGAACAATTCAGAACCACATTGAACATTTTTGAGGATAAAAAGTAGTGGCTACTCTTTCCGCCTGATCTATGTTTAAAGAGTCCACTCTCAAATATGGTTCCTTTGTTAATTCTTCTTATATCAAGATTCACTATCCAATAATTACATAACTTAAAACCATATATTTACAGACAGATAAACTAAGATGAAACTAAGTACATAGGCGGAGGAAAATACATAATCATATACATAAATTAAAGATAGAAAGAGTACCAAATAGTCAAAATATTATAACCATTTCAAATGAACATAAGCACTACGTAAACAATATCCTTTACAATTAGGGTGATTGCAGAACATCTAAGGACATTTTTCTTTTGGTCAAAATTTTAAGGACATTATAGAAATTAATTATTGTCTTAAAAGACCAAAATGCCATTAATAATCCATCATGTAGTTTATTAAAAACTCTACCAAAATTGAATCTTTGGTTCGTAACATCAATAGCTCGAAAGTCTAAAGTAAGCAGCAATCACATCAACACACAACAACAACAGCAACAAAATCGAAATTTGATCATGACTCAATTCAATAATCGAGAAACAAAACAAAAATAGCAAGGAAGTTAAGTAATTGATTGGATGGAATCTGAACATGGCTAAACCATAACATACCTCTCTATATCTCGTCAGATAAACCTTCAAAGGTTCAATGTAGTCTTCAAATCCTAAAATAGTAAAGTGGCCATTGCCCAAAGCAAATCATCACCGTTAATGTTCTTCTTTTTCTCTCTTTGGCATTTATCACTCGCTCTGCTCATCAAATTCATTAAAAATAAACAATTACATCATACAAAAGAAGAGATATTTGTAAGGACTAGATCCAATCAATAACATAAAAACCAAACAGAGAGTTAGTACAAGAAAAAGAAACCAATTTAAATACTAAAAAGACTTTAGTTTTCGATCAACCAACCAAAAGCAGAATTTAAGAAAACCCAAAATCTCAGACTACACAAATGGACTTAAATCACCATAAAGTTTAAGACTTAAAAACTTTTTCGGGCACGCATCAATATTCCCACTTCCCATCAAGCTTCTAAACAATCCAGCTAATCAAATCGTTGATCATCTAACAAAGACTTGAAAAAACAACGAAATGTTAAAAGTTAAAAAGCCATACTCGCTGGTGATGAAGCTGATAAATTCAGAGACACATTCCTGAACAATCTCCTTAGCATCTTTAGCGATTTTACCAATTTCCGATTAGGGTTTCAAGTTCATATTTAGGAATTTAACAAAATCAAACAATCAAAACATTAAACAAACACCAAATCCTTGTTAAATAGTCCATATACAACATTTATACTTAATTAGATTTCAAAACCCCTAATTTCCGATTAGGGTTTCAAGTTTATATTTAAAATTTAACAAAATCAAACAATCGAAACATTAAAACCTTTATACCTAATTAGATTTCAAAACCCCCAAATCCAAAAATTGAAAATCGTAATTAGGGTTTGGTGGTTTGTACTTACTCACAATCGATTTTATGCAGATGCTGTCACGCTGAAGCTGATGCAGATGAACTGATGATGACGGTTTCAAATCGAGATTAAGATCGAAATCGTGAATTGAAGATGAGATGAATCAAATCGCCGATTGAAGTTTTTTCGGTGAGAGAGAAAATGTCGAGAAGCAGGTTTGAAAATGTCAAACTGATATTAAATGATTAATGGGTTAGATTAAAATTTAAAATCGAGTGGTTAGATTAAAATTGGTTAACTGGTTATGGAGAGGTTAATTGGTTAGGGATTAAACCCGACTTGGTCAAGTATTGAAATATTCAAGTATCAGGTATCAAGTATTAACGGGTCAAGTATTAAAACATTCAAGTATCAAGTATCAAGTATCAAGTACCAAGTACCAAATATTCAAGTATAAGTAAAACGGGTCAAGTATTGAAATTCTTTCAAAAGCTTGATACTTGGCCCTTACTTGCAAGTATCTTTAAGAATAGGCTTATTACCCGACTTGGGATTAAGAAGTACCCGGAAAAACGAGGCGGGTACGGGACGAGTAACGGGTACGGGGTACTCATGCCCAGGCCTAACTGAAACATTGATCAGATTACATGGCCCATGATTAAGACTACAAAAACTCCTGGCCCATAAGGCCCGATATTCTTCTCTATCCCGGAATTATCGCCCTCGCCGATGCCGTAACCCTAACCGCTATTATCTATTAATGACGTCATCATCATCATCATCTCCTCAACACCAACTTCAGAAGTCCACTCTAATAAAAAAAAAAGTGAAGATAAGAGACACTCCCCCTTCCATGAAAAGCTGACTTTCTCCACCAATCATAATGACTCCCTCTTGTCGTCTTCTTCTTCCTCTCCGAGCATCACTCGCTGTATAATCTCTCTCTCTGTCTCTTCCCCAAATATGACAATCATTTCTATTTATTATTGATAATGATCGAGCTCGTTGTAATTTCAGAGAGGAAGATTCTCATCTTATCAAATCAGAAATGGTGAGTTTCATTTGAAATGTTTTTAAAATAATAGAAAACAAATTATCTTCATCCAAGAATTAAGATCTGAAAAATCTCAGGTTTCCGAGGATTCAGTACCGTTACTTCATCGGAGCCAGCGTTAGCCAATGTAGAAGCGAAATATGCCGTTGCGTTACCGGAATGTTCTACAGTAGAAGACGAGACCACAAAGATCCGTCACGAATTCGAGTTAGCGAAACAGAGGTTTCTTAATATCCCTGAAACAATCAATTCTATGCCTAAGATGAATCCTCAAGGTAAGTTATTGATTTTGTATACATTTTATTTGTTGTTGTTGATTGATTGATTTTGGGTTTATGATATTTTTTGTAGGGATATATGTTAATAAGAATCTGAGATTGGATAATATACAAGTTTATGGATTTGATTATGATTACACATTGGCACATTATTCATCTCATTTGCAGAGTTTGATCTATGATCTTGCTAAGCAACATATGGTTAATGAGGTACTCTAATCTTGGAAACGACATTTTTATTATTATATAGGTTTGAGTTTTCATATATGATCTTGATTCTTGCAGTTTAGATATCCTGATATGTGTATGAAGTTTATGTATGATCCTACTTTTCCGATCAGAGGGTTGTATTACGATAAACAAAAAGGATGCCTCATGAAATTGGATTTCTTTGGTTCTATTGAGCCTGATGGGTGTTATTTTGGTCGTCATAAGGTATGTATAGTCTCTTTTTTTGTCCTTCTGAAACTGTTCCTTTGGGTTTGAGCTGTCGAGCGTCTTTATTTACTGTGCAGCTTAGTAGGAAGGAAATAGAAAGTATGTATGGAACGCGACACATAGGTCGTGATCAAGCAAGAGGTTTGGTGGGATTGATGGATTTCTTCTGTTTCAGCGAGGTGAGTTTAATTGTACAATGAAACTGTGATATAGTCAGTCATATCTGATTTTTTTGATTGCAACATTTCTTTCTACCGGTTTTTGTTTTCAGGCATGTCTTATTGCAGACATGGTCCAATATTTTGTGGATGCCAAACTTGAGTTTGATGCCTCGAACATCTACAACGATGTCAATCATGCTATTCAACATGTCCATAGAAGTGGCTTGGTCCATAGAGGAATTCTTGCTGATCCTAATAGATATTTGCTAAAAAATGCAAGTGAATGTCCTTAAATTTTCTTTTTAATTACCAATACATTTACTTTTGATTGATATTTTCTGAACAGTGAGTTACTACTTCTCAGGGTCAGCTACTACGTTTCCTGAGAATGCTAAAAGATAAAGGGAAGAAGCTTTTTTTGCTGACCAACTCTCCATACCATTTTGTTGATGGTGGAATGCGCTTTCTGATGAAGGTGAGTCACATTATTGAATAGCCATTAAACATCTTTTGTTTCCCTTTGGAATATCACTTGGGACAATCATACTCACATTTTCTGATTTTAATTAGTAATGATCATAGGGCCAGTTCGGGTTTTCTTTTTCTTGAATTGGTTTATGATCTCTATTTGGTTATGCTTGTTGTTCGTTAGGACTCTTTTGGCCCCAGAGACTCCTGGCGGGACCTTTTCGATGTTGTGATTGCCAAAGCAAATAAACCAGACTTTTACACATCTGAACACCCTTTCCGGTTTGATTTCCTTTTCGATGTTCTTGAGTAGAATCTTTTTGTCTCATTGAATTTAATCGCTCGACTCTTTTGTTGCCATTGATCCTTGTAGTTGCTACGATTCCGAGAGGGATAATTTGGCGTTTACAAAAGTGGATGCATTTGACCCAAATAAAGTTTACTACCATGGCTGTCTTAAAACCTTCCTTCAAATCACAAAGTGGCATGGCCCTGAGGTACTCTTGACAACAAGCTGATATATTCCATTTTGTAACTTCATGCTTCTGAATGCATTTAAAGATACTACAACATGTTCTGTTCTGTTCATAGGTGATTTATTTCGGAGATCACTTATTTAGTGACCTTAGAGGGCCTTCAAAAGCTGGTTGGCGAACTGCTGCTATAATACATGAGCTTGAGGTTAGTTTACCATACTAGATGTATAGCCTTTTAACTGATTGTATTGTACACTGAGTTCTCTTTGTGACGTTTTTTTCGGTTCAGCGAGAGATACAGATACAAAATGAAGATAGCTATCGGTTTGAGCAGGTATATAGCCACAACTTCTTCTTTTACTTCTCAAGAATGGGTTTTTGCTTATATGATTTATACATTGCTGTACCGTGATCGAGGACATAAGCCATAAGTAGTTAAGATACGTATGTGTAACTTCGTCGAATGAGACCCATTTCTTCTTCTTAAATTCACAGGCAAAATTCCATATTATCCAAGAGTTACTCGGTAGATTTCACGCGACTGTATCAAACAATCAGAGAAGTGAAGCATGCCAATCTCTCTTGGATGAGCTGAACAATGCTAGACAGAGAGCACGAGACACAATGAAACAAATGTTCAACAGATCGTTCGGAGCTACATTTGTCACAGACACTGGTCAAGAATCAGCTTTCTCTTATCACATCCACCAATATGCAGACGTTTACACCAGTAAACCTGAGAACTTTTTGTTATACCGACCGGAAGCCTGGCTTCATGTTCCTTACGATATCAAGATCATGCCACATCATGTCAAGGTATGCAAACCCGTGACCTTAAAAAAGCCACATTTTCGAGTATTGTTGATGAATTAAGGAGCTTAACCAAAACTCTTGTCTAATCTTTGATTGAACCATTTCTTTTCAGGTTGCTTCAAGCCTTTTCAGAACCTGAGATAGGTTTCATTCCTCTAAGAACTGATACAGATGATTTCGCAATACATGGAATCTTTCTTGTGTCGATGAAGAATCGGATAAAGTGTGACTGGAAGAAGAAAGCATGAAGCTTTGAGGTTTTCCAATTGGCGAGGACAACAAGTTCTCAGATTCTTGCTGCTGCTGATGGTTCTTATGGGTCAACTCAATGTTAGATCCTTGGTTTGTATAACTTAAAAGTGGCTAGCACCTGGAAATAAAGGATGTTATAATAAGACATTATGGAGTATATTTCTGATAATTTATTAAGAAATTTTTAATCAATTTCTGACGAAAGTAATAAAGCATCAATTCTTTGTGTGAACCAAAAAAACCTTCAACTTTTGTTGACCAACCCATTTTAGTGAGCACGTTCAAACCTTGACCAATGGTACAAGGATGATTCCCCCACAAAAAGGTTAAAGTTATAGTTAATTGTTATATGTATTATATAGATCCTCTATATATTAAAAAATATCTGTGCTGATGTGTCAAACCACAAATTTTCAGAATTTTTTATTTATTAATTTTTTCTTTTGGTAAATCTATTTCATTTCTCAAACAGTTCAATTTAACTTATTCCTTATTATGTTAGAGTCTCTCAATCACTAACAATTAATTAATTTGCATTTCCATAAATAACTGAAATCAAAATTTTATTTCCATAAATAATTTTTGTTTATTCCTTTTAATTGAAATCAAAATCAGTATTGTCAACTTTTTTCTTTAAACAACTTTTGTTTTAATTTTCATATTTTGTTGATGTAGAAATTAATAACAAAACAGAAAAAGTAATTTAACCTTTAGAAAATATTATAAGAAATGATTAATTTATGATGGCAATAGTTATATATGTTTAAAATTTTAAATACGATAATTTTAATAAAGAAATTTAATAAATTAATTAATATCCATAAAAATCTATATAAATATAAAATAATAAAAACATAAGGTAATATAAAATAAATAAGATAATAATAAAATACTAAGTAAACAAAAAATTATATTAACTATATATATATATATATATAATAAAGTCAAACACAACAACTTTATAATCTTAAAACATATTGAAAATTCATAATACATTTATTAAATAATATATTCTAGTAAAATTAACTACCCATAAAGTTCAATAAAAGAATATTTTCCGTGCATGATACGCCTTTTTACCTAGTAATTAATTAATATACATATATATTAGATAATATCAGCATTATACGCAGGATGATATTATGGTTAAAACTTACATAGTTTCATTTATGTAATATGTTTTAAAGATTAATATATATTTTAGTTATGAAATTTAATTTTTTTATTTGAATGAATGATTATTTTATTTATGAATGTAATTGATGCAAAATATGCTGACATATGATAATGGAAAATTTTATATTGTGTTCAAAAATTCAAATCATAACATATGCCGCAAATAATCTATTTTTTTTATTAATATGAATGATATGATGATTTATTTTTTTTACAAAAATAGAACTAAATAAAGACGAAGGATGAAGTATAATGATTAAAAATTAATTATAATATAAGTGGATATCAAATCTTTCTTATTCAATTTTGATTGGCTAGTAAACATTTTTAAAAAATTACTTTTATTTTTGAAAACTAATTAAATTTTAGAGATTTTCATTTGAAAATTGTATAGAGTTTACTTTAATTGTTTTTAAATGATATTTTGACTATGGTATTTCATGTAATGTTTTACAAATTCTTAGTTATTTTTATAAATGTACTTCCTTAATATTAATATATATATATATGTATAATATCGACCAATCAAGATATTTGGATCCAAATCTTTTTCGGAGGGATCTGCGATTCGAGGAATTATATCTTGAATTTCGGAGAATAAATCTAGCATTTAACTATGCTTGCCTTTTTGTAAGACCATAAATATAAAGGCTACGAGATTCGTGGAAAATGGGTTAAAAAATCCTCATTTTTAAAAAACATTAAAAAAACCCTCATCTTTATTTATGGATTTTTAAACCCTGACATTTGGAAAAATGGGTAAAAAACTCTCCACCTTTTAAAAAAATTTTAAAAACACTTATCTTTTTTATGGGTTTTTAAACTCTTACCTTTTAATAAATGGTGAAATAACCATTGTTTATTATCAAAAATCTAAGTAAATCATTATATTAAAATAGAAATAAAAAAAATTATTTTATGATTTATTTTTCTAAATTTGAGTTTTTGATTTTTCTAAAATTTAGATTTTTAACCATAAAAATTTATAAATTAACACATTTCGTGTTCCGTAAAAATGGATAAAAATTCTCAACTCTTTTAAAAATCCTCAATTCTTTTTGGGTTTTTATACCCTCAGTTTTTAGTAGAACATAAAATAACCCCCAATATCAGTAAACCCGGTTTAAAATTAAAAAAA
Source organism: Cardamine chenopodiifolia (assembly GCA_963922655.1). NCBI lineage: Eukaryota > Viridiplantae > Streptophyta > Magnoliopsida > Brassicales > Brassicaceae > Cardamine > Cardamine chenopodiifolia. The sequence continues at coordinate 1,235,802 of OZ000486.1, forward strand.
TGTTATATTAAAATCTAAATAAATAAATAAAATTTATTTTAGGATTTTTTTCCATAAATTCTAATTTATAATTTTTTCCGAATAAAAGTTTTGTTAGGTATAATGTAAAAATCTTTTATAAAACCGTGATTTAACATGTGGTTGAGATATAGTAAATTAATTTATTTATTTTTAAAAAATATTCTACGTAAATTATTTTAATTTATTTGTTTCGACAATCAATTTCATATTTAGATAAAAATGTCAAAACTATATCCAAAAGTTATTTCATTCGAGTTTAGGTTTGATTCGATTTTGGATAAAAGTGATTATTTTGTGTTATATATAATATATATTTGACTATATTTTAAATTGTATATATTTTAATTAAAAATTTTAGTTAATGAAGATTTATTTAGTTGGGATACAAAAATTCATAATCATGAAACTAAACCAATTTTTAATAGTACAAGTGATATATACAACTTTATACTGAACCGAATATGAATTTATGTTGATAAATATTTATTTGGTTCGGTCACGTAAACTTATTAACATGAAAACAAACAAATAAATTTGTATTATTACGAAGGTATATAAATTTTCATACCGAAATATTTTTAGTTTAAATACATTAAATTAAAAATATACATAAAATATAAATTAAAAATATTTCAAAATTATAATACTATTAATTAATTTTAGTTAGTCATTCAAAAAAAAAACTCTAATAAATTCGAAGCAAAACACAAAATGTGTTAATATATAAATTTTCATAGTTAAAAAAACTAAATTCTGAAAAAATCAAAAACTCAAATTTATAAAAATAAATCATAAACTAAATTTTTTTTTCTATTTGAATATAATGATTTACTTAGATTTTTTATAATAAGCATAGGCTTTAATTAGATCAAGTTTGCATATTTTTCTCTCTTTACTATTTCGTTCTTCTACAAATAAAAATCAAACACAAATACAAAAAACAAGTCGGAAGAATCAAATGGAGTTCTCTCTTAAACCTTCAACTCAAAAGGTAATGTTATGTTAAACAATGACATCTTTCTATACTTATATTGCAATGCTTATAATTTGAGAGAGAATCTAAATATGTCTTTTTTTCTTCTTCTTTTCAACAGATGATTCGGACAAGTTTTTGTATACCATTAGTTTTCGCAATTAGTAGTTTCCTGATGATGGAATCTCGAGATTTAAATAGCAAGGGACAAGGAAATATTGGAATATATGTCATTGAATCGTCGAAAACATACCGCGGTTTTAACAGAATTCGGAGCAGTGGGTGATGGAAAAACCTCGAACACGAAAGCGTTTAAAGAAGCCATAACCAAGCTTGCTCCTAAGGCGGCCGACGGCGGATTCCAACTCATTGTTCCACCGGGAAATTGGCTAACAGGAAGTTTCAACCTCACCAGCCATTTTACTTTGTTCATTCAAAAAGGACCAGCAGGACCAACATTTGCTAGTCTAATATCTGGCGCAAACCTAACTGATTTTGTTATCACCGGTAAGGATTACCATAAACATAAAAAATAATACACAATGATATATCAAAACTGTTATATATATATTAGGAACAATTAGACCATGATAAAAAAAATTACAATTGATCGAAGTTGTTTGGTTAGGTAACAACGGAACGATCAATGGGCAAGGAAAATACTGGTGGGTGAAGTATCGAAAGGGTGGATTTATATGTCGATCACGAGACCTTACACAATCGAGATCATGTTCTCTCAAAACGTTCAGACCTGACACAATTGATTCTCCTGCATGGAATATTCATCCCGTTTATTGCAACAACGTTATATCGTTAAAGGCGTTACCATTCTTGCTCCTATCGATTCTCCTAATACCGATGGAATCAACCCGGGTACGTAGCCATATCATACGTCGCATTATATATATATAACAAAAAAGAAGTCTATCATCGTATCAGCATGGTTTTATATATCCACGTGGCAATGTTGTTCTTTTGTTTTCACACACTTTTTTTGTTTCTTTATTAGACTCTAGCACAAACACATTGATTGAAGACTGTTACGTAGTCTCCGGAGACGATTGCATCGCAGTTAAGAGCGGTTGGGATCAGTTCGGTATCAAAGTTGGAAGGCCAACTCAACAACTCTCGATCTGACGTCTCACGTGCATCTCTCCCGACAGTGCAGGAATAGCACTTGTCTACCTGAATCAAAACCGCGGTTGGTCGTGGTGGTTACATTAAGGACATTTTTTTCGCTAGGAGGTTTACAATGAAAACAATGAAAATACGTTTTCTGGATGAGCGGTTGTCCTGGAGCTCCAGTGGACTGTGCTTTCCCGGTTGATAAGATTCCTATTGAATCTGTTGTCCTGAAGAAATGCTCTGCTTAGAGATTGTTGCGGAGTATAATTTCATCATAATATATACTTTGTTTCTTTACAATGTATATTAATTTTCTTAGAAGAAAATGTCGCAGCTGTTATTGTGTAAAGCTGATGTGTACATGCAATGGTTTTAATATACGAATACGATAAAATTAATTTCGTGGAATTAATCAAATTACATAATTGATTAATACGATAATTTTAAGCATATGTATCTAAACAGTGATTTAACTTCCAGAAAAATGTTTTAGGGGTCAAAATATATTTAAATAAATAATTATTAAAATATATACACATATATAATCTACAAATTTTACAAATCCAATTTATAACATCTTTATTACTTATATTTTTTTGGGAAAAAACTAAACACAATTAACATTTTAAAACTTTTAAGTTTCATAAAATATATATAAAAAATCATTAACCTACGTTTTAAGCAAATAACAAAAAATAAATTTATTACATTACCTTAAATTCTAAATAGACATGAAACATGAAAGAATGTATAACGTTCATTGATCAAATTTGTATTTAATGAGACATTACAATATAAATAGTCTATAGATAAAAATAGAAACTATATTCTATGAATACAAACTTTTCCTTTCTTATCAAAATTTTAGAAAATGGAATTAAAAAATGAAAAAATGAAATCAAGAAAGGAAAGGGGTCAAATAACATATATATTTAGGATATATATATATATATTTAAAGAGAAGAGAAGATAACAGAATCGATTAAAAATAAACTCAAGATTCAAGGAATAAAATGAGAGATCTTATGATGCATACAAGTAAATAACCAATGGTGAAGCATACAACAAATAAATCGAGTCATGAGTGTTAAGCATAAGTAAATTTGCGTTTGAAACATACAAGATCTAGCTAGGTCCAAGCCATCTACAACGAATTGGAACTGTATAATGAACGATTGAAAAACATCTCAATAGGTCTTAACAAAGAATGACCAATAGAAAATTGGACAACTAGCCAAAATGCAACAACTGTGTAGACATATGACTGATTCTATAATCTAACACAAAGCTAAAAGATACAGAAAACATTGTTTATCGACAAAACTAACAAGTCGTATATTCAAACAACAACGACCCTTAATTTTAGCAATCAGATCATCAATGGAAGACACTTACAGTTAACTAAAATAGTAACATTTGTTGATACACCCTTACATAAACCTCTGTATTAGAGAGTCAACAAGTATTATAACAAAGAGAATATTGGATATATAATACGTTTAGTCGACCTGAAGTGCAGGCATGTTAATTCTTAGTTTTGAAATCAATGATAGAAACATGTTTATTGAAACAAAAAGCAGAAACATCAAGAAAGATCCATAAGAAAATTCACATCCTAAACAAATACACCAGTGATTCAATAGATATTAAGCTATATAACTGAGATATTTTCAATCACTGTACTGTAAAAACTCTAGTCAACGGGTACAGTTTATATTATTTAACACACACGAATCATCAGTATGAAATATAGTCAAACAACAACCAAACTTAAATGTAAGATTATGAGGATTTAGAATGATCACCCTAGAGACTAGAGTATAACGCAAAACAAATAAATTCAAGATTCACGGAAAAACTAATACCATATATAATCTGCTGGAGCAAAATATATATTTACAGGAGACTCCAAGTTATATCCATTTCATAAAATGAGAGATCTTATGATGCATAAAAGCACCAAAGCAGAGATAATACGTATTTTTCCAACCGAGAGAGATATATTGCTGACATTGCAAACAAACGATATAATGTTCCAATACCAAAATAAAATCTAAGTTTTTATCAAAGGATACACTCTGATCTGTGGATACTAGATCAAGGATAGTATTGTTGTCAAGATAACTATTTAAGCAACATATCTAATTATAGATGGTACTCAGATGATCTTCTTTACTTCTCACGTATATATCACTGACTTAATTAATAATTAATGATAAATCAATTTATCACAAAAAAATCTAAAAAATGTATACCTGCCTGGTCATCAAATTTGGGTAGAGTTAGAAATCTCTTTGGCGTCCTATTGAAAGCACATACCTGAACAAATCATCCATCATTAGTAGTAGAATCAATGAGATATGAATGAGATTTTACCTTAACCATAGGACAAGTGTGGTAAAGGAGCTCTCTTCTCCTATCGAACTTGCCGTGACAATGAGTATAAACTGGAGAAAACAACTAAAGATTCAATATTGAAAGATTTTCAAAACCAAGAAATGCTAAACTTTTCACCTGTAATGTCCTGAGCGTGTGGGTGAGAGCTTCACAACTTCATCCTGAAAATCATACAAAGAGGATTCAATTCTAACAACACCATTAGAAGAATCAAAAGATGATTAAGAGATTATAATAATCTTACGTCAAGTATGAAGAGAAGAGCCATGATTGGTGGGTGTTGCATAGCCAAGTCCAGCGGGAATTGCATCAAGAGAAGGATCAAATCCATCAGATGAGTCAATGTAACAATTTTAGTTGTAAAATCAAATTAGAGATCGAGTGATTTATTTAACAAAGAAAACGAAATAGATTTTTCATTGTCAAATCAATTAGAAACCAAGTGATATATTTAACAATGAAAACGAGATCGAACATGCTCATCACTAACGATCAAAAGATTGGATGTCATGTTCTGTTTATTCTCACTGGTAGACAAATTCACTTTTGGTTTTTGTAATTAATCTGACAACTATATAATTTAAGTTTCTTTCAAAACCAAAAACGTTTTATCCCAAAAACATTTGATTGCTAAAATCGTTTTATATAAATTTAAAATTTAGTTTTTATAATTATATAAACTACAAATATAAATATATAAGATAGTTTCAAGTCTAAATTGAATAGAGAAAGCATCGACCTCATCTTTGGAAGAAGTTGGGTTGAAGACTGCAAAGTAGAGAGAGCCTGTGAGAGTAGCCGGTGACTACAGCGGCAAATGCTTGAGCAAATCGGACTAATGGAGACAAGACTCTGGTCTAGAGGTGACAACAAAAACACATGAGAATATGAGAAATCTGTTATTAATTGTGTTCCTCTCAAGAACATATCAAACAGAGCACCCTGTGAGAATTACTTTTGATTGGTCGGCGAAGTTGAGTGAAACCAAATCTGTTCAGCAACACGGTAAAAGAGTTCTTCTCCTATCGAATTGGCCACAACAATGAGTATAAACTGGAGAAACAACTTAAGATTCAATACTGAAATATTTGCAAAACCAAGAAAAGCTAAAATTTTCACCTGCCATGGCGACATTCCAAAGAAAAAGCTACTGAACTTCCTCATCTTCCACATCTCTGGTGGCCAGACAAAGAGAATTTAGTTAAAATCAATTCTAACAACAACATTAGAGGAATCAATAGATGCCTAAGAGGTTATAATAATCTTACATCAAGTATGAAGAGAAGAGCCATGATTGGTGGTGTTGCATAAGCCAAGTCTGGCGAGAATTGCATCAAGAGAAGGATCAAATCCACCAGATGAGTGAATCCCAGTTACTGAACATATGAATCTTTCTGCTACAGCCAATATAATCCAAACACACATTTTAGTTTCAATACTTATAATCTTCCTGCTACAGCCATAGTTTCATGTGAGAATTAATCAAAAGTGGTCAGTGATTAATTTTCTACTAGGCGAAGTTGAATGAAACCAAATCTGTTCAACAACTTGGTAAAAGAGCTCTTCTCATATTGAACTGGCCGCGACAATTTAGTATAAACTGGAGAAACCAAACAGAGATTTAAAACCTTAAAACCAAGATTCAATATTGAAAGATTTCCAGAACCGAGAAATGCTAAAATTTTCACCTGCCATGGAGACATTCCAAAGAAAACGCTTGTGAGCTTCCTCATCTTTCACATCTCTGATGGCCCGAGCGTGCGGTGAGAGTTTCACAACTACATCCTGAAAATCAGACAGACAGAATTCTATTAAAATCAATTCTAACAACAACATTTAGAGGAATCAAAAGATGATTAAGAGGTTAAATAATTTACATCAAGTATGAAGATAAGAGCAATGGCTGGTGGTCTTGCATAGCCAAGTCCAACGAGAATTGCGACGAGAGAAGGATCAAATCAGTTGTAGAAGGATCTTCTTGCTACAACCATTGCTCCTTATATTTTACTTATGATCCAAACACACACTTTAGTTTCAAGCGTTGTAACCTCTTCTTGGTTTGGTTGCTCCCTGCAATATTTGTCAGAATATAATCATACATATCGACAAGTCCTAGAGCACATACAACTTTCAATAAAAAAAAAAATTGAAGTAACAAAAACTTGAGCACCAGATGAATAAAAAAAACTTTATTTAAGACATTAAAAGGCAATCATGAAATATAAAACAGAAACACAAAACTGTAGGCGTGGCAATGAGAAAAAAGCATAAGAAGGGTAAATGAGGCATAAACAGGGTAATTAGTCATGCTAAAACCAAATAAAAGTGCAACAACTAGTAACACCATATTCAACTAGTTCATTGGATAGTGGTTTAAGGTATGGGGATTACGAGTTTCGGCCCAGAACTTTCTGGTATTAAAAAAAAAAAAACTAGTTCATGAGATAATCATAATAACAATGATTATAAGAAGGGTAAATGAGGCATAAGTAGAATGTAGCACCATAAAAAGCAAAAACCTAATAGTCAGCCATAGGTGATTCCATCCTAAGCTTTCTAATGATTCCGAGAAGAAATTACATTACCTTGCGCTCTTGGGGATCATGCATTCCTGGAAGAAGTGTTTCCTGTTTCATGTCATCATAAACTTCATCGTATGCAAAAGTAGAAGGGTCCTCCTCCAAGACTATCTTATGATGCTCCTCAGTCTATAAAACACAGAATCAACACACACTTATATACTTAAAATCGGTAGTATATGCAAGAGCTCTATCAAGATCCTAAAGATAGATAGTGAGTTAAAGAACTAAATGAATGAAACATGTACCTTACGAAAATAAAAGCAGTAAAACCAGTGGTACCAGAAGAACTAATGCTGCGATCCTTTGCCTAAGCTAGATCAGCTTAATGAAATGCATTTCTAACCAACTCTTAACCTCTTCCACAGAAACACTATTCACTTGCAGTAAGTTGTTGCTTCTGGTCCTCCTTTAAAGTCAAAAACCTAAACAGTTAGATTACATATTAAAAAGGGTATTTAGGTTTCAAGGAAACAATGATACAGTACCGCATAGAAAGCACTTTGGCTTTAGCAATTCGAATACAGACCCAACTTGAGAAGATAGATCGTCTATGCGAATATCTTCATCTTCCTTGTATCTCTCTGGCTCAGATATCAGCCTAACTTCCTGATCTGAGGGCGAGACCGTGAGAACATAAACTGAGACATTAGAATCACAATCATCCTCTAGAAAAATATCAGCCCGAAGTATATACAAATGGAAAACATAAATCAAATTTCAAAGTTACTAAAACAACATATCCTGTCAAAAAAAATTAAATCTTTAAACAATAAAAGTAGTCCCCAATTTCCGCAATCAACACATACTCAATTGAGAATAACAACAGATGTTACACAATAACTACAAACAGGGCTTCTCAAGATCACAGGCTTTAAAGTCATGATTGGTGGTGTTGCATAGCTAAGTCTGGCGAGAATTGTATAAAGAGAAGGATCAGATCCACCAGATGAGTCAATCCCAGTTACTGAATATATGAATCTTCCTGCTACAGTCATTGCTCCATATATTCCTAATGATCCAAACACACATTTTAGTTTCAACCAGTGTAATCCTAGAGCACATACAACTTTCAATAAAAAAGATCTTGAAGTAACAAAGCACAAGTTAAACATGAGCACCAGATGAATCTATAGCTTATGCGAGAGTTCTCTCAAGATCATAAAGATAGATAGTGAACTAAAGAACTAGTTGAATGAAACTATGAACCTTCCAAAAATAATAGCAGGAAGAGTAGTGGTACCAGAAGAAGAACTAATGCTGCGATCATCTTGTCTGTATCACTCTGACTCAATATCAGCGTAGCTTCTAGACCGGAGAGTGAGACATTAAACTGAGAAACTACAATCCCAATCACCCTCTGGAAAAAAATCAGCTTTCTTTATAGAATCCCAAGAAATCAAATCTTTAAATCTTTAAAAAAAAATTAAACAATCAACGAAAAATAGATACTAAAAAGGCTTTAAACTCGTGCTCAATTGAGAATACCAACAACCGAAACACAAGCAAACAACGCAAAACATACATAGATCAAGGCTCGTCTTTTAAGCTTAAGAATTCAAGGATCATGTTCGGATTCAATTGTCTTCTTAAAGAACCCTAATACCAAGCAATTCAGTCAAATTCTTTATCATTGACGATTAATTTCTTCGGTACCCGGAAAAAAAAACTCAAATTAACGCATCGGAAGATTGAGGAATAAGATTTTTACCACAGAGAAGTTGATAAACCGCCGGAAACCTAATTTATGAGAAGAAACAGCAGATTTGACTACGGAAGAGTCTCTCTCTTTCTTCACAATCAATTTCAGTTTCATAACAACAAAATCGATGTCTCATATCCCTCGAAGTCACCCAAATTCTCTCCCAAATTCATCACTTGTATTTTTTTCCTCTAGTGGAAAAAATTGGAAACATGGAGAAGAATGAAGATGGATTTTGAATTTCTGAATGGGAAAGATGAAGAAGAATGAAGAAGTGATCCGATTTGTAGCCGTTATGAAACTTGTCAGAACACTTAAACCCATTTTTAATTAACTAATTAATTTACTTATTTCTCTAAAAATAAACATTAATGGGCCGGTTCTGGGCCTAGTAGTATCTAACCCAGCTGTTAACGATGAAGTTTTGACCGAAACATCTTGAACCTTCAGCACAAAATCTAATATACCCTTCTGTTCAACAAATTAATCTTTATACTGTTCGTCGATCTATTTAATCCTTTTAACTATTTGAAAATAATATACCAGTATTTCAGATTTTGGTCCGAGCAGATTTTGATTTCTGAAGCTAGATCGTCGTCGATCGATCAATCACTGAAACTTTTTGCTAAGATCATTAGTTGAAGATGGTGTTGATCGAATCTGATGAAAGCGATAATGAAATCAACGTTACAGAAGAATCAAAACCATCTCGTTCTTCCTCGTCGCAGCCTGAAATAACGGCAGCGACGAAGTCAAAACTCGTCGGCGGAGAGGATTCCGATGGATTCGAAACTGCTAGCGAACGTGAAGTGAGCGATAACGAAGAAGATGAAAGTGATAAGAAATCACAACAATCAGATAAAGCTGAGAATAAGGATGACGAATCAAAACAAGTAAATCTTCATAATCTCTCTGTAATTGAGCTTCGATTTCGCTTTAATGGTCTGAAAATTTTGGATGCAACCAAGAGATAGTTATTTTGACTATGAAATCCATTTCAATTTTAGTTAATTTAGTTTAAAGCTTTTTGTGTTTTGTGTTTATGGAAGAAGAAAGCATCGGAAGATGCAAACGAAGCTAAATTGGAAGGAAACAAACTGTTTGGAAATGGTTTATACGAAGAGGCATTGTCAAAGTATGAGATTTCTTTACAGTTTTCTCAGGATTTTCCTGAATCTGAGGATCTTCGATCCATTTGCCATTCAAACAGAGCTATATGTTATCTTAAATTGGTATGATCGGGCATTGTATTCCGTTCTTTTGAGTTGTCAAGATTTGTAATTTTGATCTCTGTAATGTAATGTTTCTCAGGGTAAATATGATGAAGCAATCAAGGAATGTACAAAGGCAATAGAGCTGAATCCGAGCTATACCAAAGCTTTTGTTCGTCGTGCAGAAGCTCATGAGAAGCTTGAACATTTCGAAGAGGCTCTCACGGGTGAGTTCTTGTAAGCGTTTCCTAATAGAGTTGAGGAATCATCATAGTATAAAGAATGAGTTTGATTGGAATGATAATGCTTTGTCTATAGACTTGAAGAAGATAATAGAGTTGGATCCTTCAAACGATCAGGCTAGAAAAGGGATCCGACGGTTGGAACCCTTGGCGGCTGAGAAGCGAGAAAAGATGAAAGAAGAAGCCATTGGTAAAGGACCTTATTATGTTTCTGATTAAGAGTTATTTGAATCTATGTCTTGACCCAAATATTGATAATGTGAAATAATATGATTTGGTTTGTTACAGCAAAGCTGAAGGAGATGGGAAACTCGATCTTGGGTCGATTTGGGATGAGTGTAGACAATTTCAAGGCTGTTAAAGATCCCAACACTGGCTCTTACTCCTTTTCTTTCCAAAACTAGTCACCACATTCTCATGACCAACGTATTCATACTGGCTCTTTTAATGTTTTGCATCAACCATTTTATGTTCATCGCTGTAATATCAATTCATTTTGTTCACGAATGAATTAGGTTGGAAAATGGAAACTGCGTTGTGTTGTGACTTGGTATATCTGTAAAATTCAAGTGTTACAGGGGAGAAATTTCTATTTTGGTGTTCTTTTTACTCTGTTCTAAAAATGGGCAGCTTAGCCGTCTAGGCTGCCAAATTTGTTGAATTGGTCAAAAGCATCAATGAATGGAAAAAGTTTAAATCACTTTTGTGTTTTAGAATCAGTGGAAAACTCACGATCAGTATTTTATGATTTTAACTTCTTATCTAAAATGGTCAAAATGGAAAAATATATTAAAACGTAGATGAATCTGTTTGTTTCTCCATCTATCACTATTCATTCAAATACTTAATTTGTATAATAATCCATTGAATGTTGTTTGTTTGTATTTTGGATAGTTCATTTGAATGAACTTTTATTTGTTTATTTATTTTTTGTATATCTGTTTTTAAAACTGACTAAAATGCCCGTACTTTAATTCAATCATATTTTTATCTTAGTTTTAACTATATTAATTTTGATTTTTGATTTAAAATATATTTACAACTAAATAATTTCAAATTCTTATTTTTTGATATTTAATAAATTGGTTTGGTCATATAAAATTAAATCCAAATTTTTGTTTATAAATGGATTTTAATAAAAATTGTTTTATATTATAAGTTATTTTCTTAAAATATATAATCATATATTTTTTAATTCAAATTGAAATAGACCTAAATAACAGAATGTGAGGTCAAAATTTTGTAGTGAAAAAGATACATTCATATAATCATATTACTTATGGAATAAACGAGTGAAAAGTGAAAATTTGGTGATCAAAGTGATAATTATTATTATTCATGAAATTACATAAATAAGATTCAAGTTATTTGACAAAGAAAAAAAGAAGAAGATTGAAGCCACATTAGATTCATTTGATAAGTGTATTCAAAGTTCCCAAAGACGAACCCAAACACCGAGTTGGAAGCAAACATAAGTTTCTAGTGGCGCCTGAAAAATATGATCATGGTGTAGATGGTAAACGCTCCAATCACTCATGCTTATATCTGGATCTTTGAAAATCCATACATTCCTCAACAATCTCCTCAACCCATATATTCAGTAAAAGCTGAATTATCCTTGAAACCAATGGACCAAATAGCAGTTTAGATTATCAGCACAAAGTCCAGCCAAGATTTCAACTTCGTTCAGAAACCATAGCTAAAACACTAATCTAGAAGATAACAACTAAAGCATATATTTCAAAGACACTCAAATCATAGCCACAATGCAACACTAAGATCTCATAACCCACAATCTAAACTAGAAGATCTGAGCTTTTCTCCACCAAACTGCTTTAAAACAAGCATTCTTATGCGTAAGCAAGCACCCACTTCAACACAATAATATACTTAGAAGAAAAAAACACACACATAAGTTATGATTATGAAAACGTATTTGTCTTATCCACATCACCAGTCAAGTGCACAACAAAAGAGATGATAAGAAGAAGGTAAATGATAAGATAAGAAGCAAATGTGTAACAAAATTTGAGAGAACAGAGAGAAATCAAGAGAGGGTAGGCAACTGACAGAAAGAGAGGTGAGCACGCACATCAGTGAAACACTAGCAGACTACTCATGAGGCCTCATAATGAGAACATCAAGAACTATGGAAAACTGTGACGTGAAAGAACAAACAAGCACATGGGCAAAAATAGACAAATGGTTAAATCATTCAAATGTGGAAATTGACAAACATGACATCGGAAATGAAAAGAACAAGAAGGGACCATAGAGAGATGGAAGAGGACTCAAGTCAAAATTCAAATCAAGTCCCAAGAGTAGAGCAAGTTTTCAAAGAAGTAGACTACAACATGAATGATACAACCAAAAATTGTTTGATGTAAGCAAGCAAAACTTATAAGTCAGATAAGTCATAAAAAAAAAGAGGAGAAACCAAAAGTTCCTTGATGTAAGCAACGAATAAAGAACATAAGTTGTTCCATATCAATAGAATACAGTTTAATTTATATCATAAAGACGAGTCTTTTTTAGTGAGAATCGTTTACGGATCATAACACTAAACGAACAAATTTCGAAATTCCTGGCTAGAAGTATAACAGTGAGTTTCCAATGAACATATAAAAATCTATTATTGGCTAAATGTGGCTGAAGATACATATCATGTTCTCTATCTATAAGCCAATACATTATTTCATAAATGAGGAAAATACATGACAAAGGAAAACTAAACTATCAGATAGATCAAACAAACAACATAGACGATTGACTTTATATGGAATGATTGAACACATCAAAACAACAGAAGAAGAGAAAAGAAGACGAATATCCCAAGACAGATGTTGTGAAGAGGATCTTGAGATAACTTGGAGCGGGCGATGAGATGATTGGACACATCAAAACAGCAGAAGAAGAGAAAAGAAGCTCGATGGTAAGAAGAATCAACATCTAGAGTAAGGAATCAAAAACCCAAAAATCTAAGAATCGATAGCTTCTCTCTATATCTCTATACTTTCTACCTCTATTGCTTCACAATCTGAGACTAATCAAAACTATAAAACAAGCATAGAAAATCGAAAAAATTCAAGAAAATAGAGAGAACGCAGAGAGCACATAACTGCTTGCATGTTCTAGGGTTTGCAGAAGAGCACATAACGCAGAGAGCACATGCAGAGAGTTCCGATGGCGTGCTAGGGTTTGTAGAAGGAGAAATTGAGCGAAGAATAAGAGACAGACTAACAAATATTTTTATGTGTAAATGATTGGTTTAGTGATGGGTAATATTGTCATTTGTAGTTTTGGCTGATTCAGTTCCATTCAAATGATCCAAATCGGATCAGTTAGATGAGTCTAAATTTTCAAAACCCATTCAGATGAATCATCTTGATGATACTCAATTTGGACACTAAAAAAACATGAATTCTCATTCTCATCCAAATGAATTATATAAATAGAGAAACAAACAACCCTTATTTCATATTATATTTTTAACTTTTGAAGCTTTTTATTGATGTTGCTATAGAATCAATACCATGATTTGTAGATTTTTCATTGCTCATGATCGTTAAGATGTTCAAGTATATCTCTGAACACGTACAAAATGATTATTTGAGATGTTTAGTAAAAAAGATAAGTTTGGAAGAAAATGATCTCAAGATGTCGACCCATTTCACTAAAAATTAGCAAAATATTTTAGAAGTTTATGGTGACTTATGAGTTTTTAAATTGTTGTCAAAATAAACTTTTAGTACTCCCTATATTATTAAAGAATGTCATTATTTCAAACAAATTATGAAAAATATGGAAATTTCTTTTATACTCTTTATTAATACACTAACTAAGTTTCTCTCTCTAATTAATAAACTAAAATAATAGGGGTAAAACTGATATTTGATTTTAAAATATGCATTGAAAACATAAAATAACACTCTTTGTAAAACAAAATTAAATGTTAAAATGACATTCTTTAAAAACAGAGGGAATATCACATATAATATTTTAATATTTTTCAAAATTTCATGATAAATCTCAAACAACCATCAAAATTTTATTTTTAATTCATAAAATATTTTATAATCATCAAGATGTCTTTCAAAATCTTCCCAAATCCAAAATTCATTAAATTAATTAAAATATTTAATCCCATTACACACTCCTAGTAAAATAGTTGTCGTTAGTGCAAAATTTGTACAATTGCAATTAATATCAACAAACTTTGATGAATTCACTTGTGAAAATGACATTTAAAAAATTAATTAGAATATATGTTTCTTTATCTTTTAATATGGTGTGAGTTTTGTTTAATACATTAGTATTTTATATCTGATTTTATATAACTTGCATTTTTAATAGATTCATAATTTAAATTGGAACGTTTCTACTCATGATGCATAATTGAGTTGATCTCTTGGTAAACATCGATCATGTAATTTGTTTTTCAAATTTTGATCACTTTCATCTTAAATCTACGTATTTTTCTTAAAGAATTCTTGTGATTTGAATGGCATCACATGTAATTTTTAGAAATTTAAACTCATATTCTTAAATGTATTTTTCAAATAATTTTCGTCGATAAATAATGTAAGTTCATTATATCTTTTATATATTTTCTATATATTAAATATAAATAGTTTGGTTGATTCCAAACTATGGTGCAGACTTTTGGACTGATGAACAATATGGTCGAAATTTTTTTAGATATTCATAATCAAAACTCTTATTTAACAAATGAGTAGCTACAACAAATCGTTGAATTTCACCACACCATCGTTTAAATATCTATCTTCTTATTTGTTTATATATTTATCTACGAAATTATTTGGGTCTTTTTCCTAAATCATCCAACTTTAAAGTCTATGTGATTAGTATTGGAGACAAATGTTGCAATGGAATTTAATGAGTTTATGACTTTGAAAAACAAATAGACATAGCAAAAACCCTCATCAGCCATTTCGGTTTGTATGGTTGGGTGACATGTGAGTTTCAAATTTTGGAAGCCACATATAATACGTTTAAAGTATTACATTATTTTTACAATAAATTTTAAGTGACGGTTAAAATTTTATTTTAAAGTATAAAATATCTTCTAAATCATAATTAAGACTTCTAATCCATTACACCCTCTTTAATTTTCACTAAAACAATAGTAAATTGATCTTCGTGCACAATTTGTCTAGTAGATGCAATTAATATCAACAAATTTGATGAATTCACTTGTGAAAACAATATTGACAAATTTAGTCAGAGCCTACTTTTCTTTATATTTTAATATGGTGTGAGTTTTTTCATACATTAATACTTTATATCTGATTATATATATATAAATATATGTATTACTGGGCTTTACAATTGATTGGGCTTTAAGGAGTAGTAAAACACGAAGACGCTAACAACTTCCAAAAATCAAAACTTTTAGGGTTTCAGTGCGAGATCGTTCTTCTTCTAGCCGAGAACGAAAACCCAAAGCTCAATTCCAATTCTGCAACCATGAGTCGTTCAGGTCAGCCTCCGGATCTCAAGAAGTAAATCCCTGTTCTCGTTTCTCTGTTTCTATTTCTATAGTCTTCGTGTTTCTGATTTAATTTTGGTCTAATCTGTTGTTTTCTTTCGTTTCGTTTGATGCAGGTACATGGATAAGAAGCTCCAAAGTAAGTTCACTATCTTCATAATCTTTCATATATTTATAGAATCTTGGTTTTATATAATCTCTCGCTGAGATTTGATTACAACTTTTGCACATATTTCTGAAAATAGTGGGAGGAATGATAAAATCTGCTAATTTTAGGGTTTTTGTATTCTCTGAATCAAACTTGGTCTGATCCTAACGATTTTAGTTATAGTTTCAAGAATCTCCCACGTTTCTCGTCATCTTGATTAGAGTTTTAGCAATATTGGAGTTTGTTTATCACCTTGTTTTTGGTCTTGAGATTGATGAACTGTATTTGTAATGCAGTCAAGCTTAATGCTAACCGAATGGTTACTGGAACTCTTCGTGGATTCGACCAGTTCATGAATCTTGTTGTTGATAACACTGTTGAGGTGAACGGTAATGACAAAACCGAGATTGGAATGGTGGTAAGTCTCTTGATTCTGTGTCCCTTTGTCATTAATCATTTGTTGCTCGTGACCTATTTTAACTTTGATTTTGGTTTGGGTGTGTAGGTGATTAGAGGAAACAGCATTGTCACTGTTGAAGCTCTTGAACCAGTTGGCAGATCTTCTTAGCTCTGTATACGTGTTGGTAATGATCTTTTTTTGTACTAAGCACTAGTTTTGAGAAAACTTGGTGGTAGATTCGCAGTAAGATGAACTGATTCATTAAGATGTCTACATGAATACTCTTTGTTGTACTAAACGATTGCGATGAACCAGTGACGGCTTGTGCTTTTACTCCGGATCCACTGCTTTGATCTCAAATCTCATCTTCTTGGTTTCTGCATTGGTAATCATCTTCTTAGTTTGGTCTATACATTGGTATATTTTGGTTTTACTCTCGGTTTGATAAAAATTGGTGGTAGATTCACAGTTATTATGATCTGCAGTAAGAAGTCGTCATTGTACTAAATGATTGCAATGAACCAATCCAATGCCAAAACAGTAAAACTACTACTTCAAACACTTTATCATCGAGTCAAAGTCCATCTAAGTCACAGCTTGAGAAAATCTACCCTCGTGACGTTGTATATCAAAGTTAAAAATAGGATTGTGTCAGCCTCAGACCCAAGTAAAAAAAACACAAAGCAGGACAGTTTAGCCAGCAAGAGTAATTGATCATAATGCTCTGGGTGTAGAGATCATACAGCTTTGTTTTCACAATGAAACTGAACAATCTACTGTAATCTCCATGGGAGTTAGAAGAGGCCGAGAGTGAACCAATATCTCCCAAGTCTCCTTATAAGAACCAAGCATGTGCCATATGAAGGTACGATTAATGGGCCTGGGCTATATACTACAAGAGTTTGGGCCTAGGTCCGCTAAATGTGTTGACTTCAGTTTTTCTCTTCGATTCATCGGAAGCTAAACTCGTCTTCCTTTTCCCAAACGTCTGTTTTTCGCCGGAAAAAATAAACGGAGATTAATAATGGCGAATCAAGGAGCGAAAAAGCGAAAGGAAGAGAACGCTCGACACATGGAGAAACTCCGTCGTCTCATCATTGCTTCCAATGTACTTCCTCTTCCTTCGATCTATGCGTTTCTCAGATTTCTCCGATTTTCGCGATTCTTCAGCATACTTTTTGAAGTTTCTGTAAAATTAGATCCAAGAATTGAGAACTGGATTTGGTAAGTACGTGTTCACAGGTGGTGTACTTCGTTGTGAGGATGCTTATCTTCTATTCAAGCTTTACTTGGAAACACTGGATCGGCATAGTCGTAACTTCCCTGGCTTACGCACTTCCGTATAAGCAGCTCAACCAAATGGCGAAACCTAGTGTTACAGATGATGGTGAGCTTATTGATGGTGGATTTGACATGACCACTGGTGGAATTTGCGGGTACGTTTCTGTTATTAAATGATCAACAAGAACCAAAATCTAGCTTCTGATGTTAAATTTGCATATTATAATGTTTGATTGTGTAATTTTGTATCATAATTTGTGATGATCTTTTGCAGATACTTGCATGATGTAATCTATATCACCTGCTTTGTTCAGCTAGCATCTATCGTCTCTGGAAAGTTTTGGTACACGTATCTAGTGGTACATACACACATATTTTAGTTTTTGCTTATTTGATAACCTTAAAGTGATGTAAGAGTTTAATTGAAATGATGCAATATTGTTGTTTTGGTGTTTAGATTCCTGCATTTGGAGCGTATAAAGCTTCTGGTCTTATTCGAGGATTCATGTCACAAGGTTCAAAGGTAAGTAAAAGTCACTTACTTTGAGTACTGTTGAACTGTTTTAAACAAGGCTTTAACATGTCTCTGTCCCTTGAATTAGGGAGGCGTCGAAGATGAAAAGTCTCGTAAAAAGCGAGAGAAGATGGAGAGGAAAGCTTCAAGAGGGCAAGCTGTCAAGACAAGAACAAGATGAGTGTGTTTTTGTAGAATACAACATGAAGTTTGGGAATGTTCTTCAAATTATACAAATGTATTCAACAGGTAAAATCTCTAGGCTCTGTGAAATCTCTTTTACATGGATGTTTCTGCATATACAATATTTACTTTAAATGTATCATGGTGGGGAATAGTCATCGAGTAGAACACAGTCAATTCTCTGGAGATAGACGTTTTTTTCTTTGAGGTCGTAAGCAATGTTATAGTATTGTTGAGCCATTAGCCCAATAGCTGTGAAATCTTTGTATTGCACCCCATGTTCTGTGGTTGGCCTTACCGACATACAAAAGACGTTATGATACATATCCGATTCTTTCAACCGGTAAAACATGCTTGTAGCCTCCATAGCTAGCTCAGCTCCGCCTGCAAAACGAAATGTCACCACGGGGAATCCTATTAGCTCTTCGCTTATTCTCCCATGGTAGCACAAGAAGTCCCTAAACCAGAATCTCTCTAGTTGTGGATCCAGAATGGATTTTATTTCGTTGTAGAGTTCTCTGTAGGCTATATCTGCTAGCCAGGTGAAGACTGTGCCTGAGTCGATTATGACCCCTGTTCTTGGCCCTGTTCTTCTGAATACCACCGGTTCGATATTGAGTTGTGTATTCCCAACACTAATCCCTTCAAGATTCATATAGTAGACACCAGTCTCTGTTTCAATGGGTGTTGGATCACCGAGGATATCCGCATCCTCACCCAGAACCAGCTGATTGTAACCGTAGTTTTTGTTAGCTAAATCGCCGATGCAGTAAGAGAATTTAGACCCGAGCTGTACTGCAAGCGATGTGGGTTTAGCTCCTAAACCCAAAATACCAGTGACTACACTCTCCAACTGCTCTCCATTCTCATAGCCACAACCAAAGGCAACAGGTCGGGTCACAACAGTGTTTCCGTTAGGTGTTGTGAAGGTCAATCGTTCTTTAGCAAGAACACCTTTTGAGCCAGCGCCGTTTATATACACCTGTTCGTAAAGGCACTCGCTTGAGGAGCCACAACGTCCGGTTGGTACGTACCTACAAAACGGATCATTGCAGGAATATTCTACAAATGTTGAAGACAATGCTGGATTGAAGACAGGAGGGATCATATGCTTTGATGAGCAGTGTTTGCAGGGAAGACATTGGATCCATAAAAGCGAGCTTCCAGTATCCATGATTGTGAACTGTGGTACCGGAGGCTGTCCTACCGAGAAATTCACAAAAAACATCGATGTCTTGATTGATTGTTGCACATCGACTTGGAAATTGCTGTTGCTTAGCTCTTTATCAATCGAATTCTGTAGATGCATAAACCGAGCTGATGAAATATCTGTCAGGTGTTCGATATGGTCTTCTGGAGCGACCGGAACTCGAGCACCGACCAGTGATTCATGGTGTACCAGCTTCATCGCCATTCGGTTAGGTTTAACGGATTCGGTAACTATGAAGTATGAGACAATGATGAAGAGTAAGAGTGAAAATTTTCCCATTGTTCAGACAGAACCGAGACATGGACATGGGGAATTACAGACATTTTGTAACACAAATGAAGATTAAGATACACTCATAGCATCAAGACTGTGATATGAACAAGATATAAAAGATACAAACAGTTATATCATGACAAACATTAAATGAAATTATATATCAAAGTAGAACAACCAAAGATCATGAGACTAGAAATAGCAAAAGTTTGTTGGTGGTTTATATATAAAAGCTATCATGTACTTCACATCTTTAGTAGTGAAATTTCTCTAAAATTTTCGTGTTTATTATTATATGAAAAGATAAACAATTAAAATACAAGTCAAAATATCATTAAAATTGTTTTTATGGTTAATTAATTAGTGTCATTAAATTGTTGGTCTGCGAAAATTTGATAAGAACACATGAAGGGTCAGAGTTTTGACCTTGACCAAATATTACTTTCACAGGACCACAAGTCTTACAACATATGTATTATCTATTGATAGATAACAAAAATTCTCCAGGTTAATGAGTTTGAGAGAGACATAAACCAAAACAAACACTAGAAAGAAAAAAAACGTAATATCTACATCAAAAATATTAAAAAGTAGACCCAGAATCTCAAATTTCAGAGGATTGATAATCATATACATCCAAAAATTTGAAGTCATGGGGATATTTTATATCTTTCTTTGTCCAAGATTTTGCTACCTTGGACCAGATAGCTCCATGGCAAATGAATCTAACGCCTGATTATCATCTTCATCATCAAATCCTGATGAGCCAAACAGATGTTTGGTTTGGTTATTGCCATTAGCATCAGTCGAGGTAATAGTCCTGTAAGACATGTTGGCATGGTAGAAATGTGAATGGTTATGTGAAGCAGCCCATCTCTCTGCCAAGCCATCTCCTTCAAGCATCTGAACTACTTCAGACATTTTCGGTCTATGAGCTGGAAGAAACTGAGTACAGAGCAAAGCCACTTGCACCATCTCTCCAACTTCTATTCTATCGTAGTTTGTCCCGAGTTCTCGGTCTACAAGCTCCTCTACTTTCATTTCTTTGTGCAGCTTCCTCACCTATGCAACACAAAAAAGTTTTATAAGACATCTTTTAATATATATTTTGGGTTGAATTTATAGTAATTTGCTTACCCATTCAAGCATAGCTCCTTTCTGGCTAACGGTTTTGCCAAACTCGAGTGCTCTCATTCCTGTGATGAGCTCTAGCAAGAGTATACCGAACCCAAAGACATCAGTTTTCTCAGATGACTGACCGGTGGAGAGGTATTCGGGTGCAATGTGACCAACTGTTCCTCTAACCGCGGTTGTAACATGTGAATCCTCGTGGTTGAGTAGCTTTGCGAGTCCAAAATCCCCAACAACAGCTTCAAAATACTCATCTAGGAGAACATTTGCTGCCTTGACATCTCGGTGAATGATCTTGGGATCGCATTGCTCGTGTAGATAAAACAAACCTCTTGCAGCTCCTATTGCTATCTTCTTCCTGGTGTTCCAGTCCAATGCCGGTTTAGCTGTAACAGTAACAAAACATCAGTTAAAAGTGACTTCAATTTTGTGACTAAACCATAGCAGAGAATAAGCCGGTTTCTCTATATACCTTTAAGCCTAGAGGCGACGCTGCCATTGGACATGTAAGGGTAAACAAGAAGTCTTTCGTTAGAACTCACGCAATAACCGATTAACCGAAGCAAATTCCTATGAACAGCTAAGCTGATCATCTCAAGCTCGGTACGAAACTGGGAATTCCCAGAGGTTCCATTCACATCTTTCAATCGCTTCACAGCAACCATTGTCCCGTCCCCAAGCTTTCCTCTGTAGACATTACCAAACCCACCAGCACCAAGAATGCTCTTGGAACTAAAACCATCCGTAGCTACATGGAGTTCTCTGAATGTAAAGCTTCTTAGATTTCCCAATCCTAATAACCCTTCCTCTTGCTTGTCTGCAAAAAAGAACAATTAGACAACATAATCATCTTGAAATCAAATTACATAAAACAAGAAGCTTGCTCGAGTTGACGAACCACTTATGCGAAGAATCATTAGCCTTCTCTGTTTCTTTCGGTACCAAATGAACCCGAGAGAGAGGATTACACTAACAGCAAAGCCAAGGCTTACACCAAGCGCAACAGCCAATATATTGGTCCTTCGTCCTACGAATCAAAAACGGTAAAAACTCATGACAAAATGAATAAACCGAACTCGAACCAAGATTATCGAACCTGATGAGGAGCCTAAAGAAACAGAAAGAGGGCTTGCATTGATTGATCCTGAACAAATTTCAGGTGGACTGTTCCTACAAATCAAAGGGTTCCCAGCAACACTACATTCAACAGTAAACACAATTTAGAAATAGAAAAAAACTCAATCTTGAATCTTGATAAGAACCAAGAAGTGTGTTGACAAATGCTTAAAACGAAAAATAAAGTTTTACTTGAATGTTTTTGCAGGGAATTTAGGAACAGGACCTCTGAGATTGTTATAAGACAAGTCTCTGAAACCAAAAACATAAAAAAAACATGAGCCTTTAAGTTCAAAAATAAGAAAAAATTCAAATTTTAAATCTGTAAAATACTCACAAGAACGAAAGGTGAGGGATTTGAGACAGAGAAGCAGGAAGGGCCCCAGATAATGAGTTATTATTTAACCTCCTAAGCAAATCATTACAGAGAAGGAACGTAAGAGGTTAAAAGAACGAAGCTTTGATTGATTTAAAGAACATCTTCTAAAGAGACTTACAGATATTGGAGACTACTCAGTTGGTTAATTGAACCGGGAATTTCACCGGAGAGCCGGTTATTGGAAAAATCTAAAGTCTGTAATTTGGGAAGAGAACAGAGCTCAGGTGGGATTTTTCCTGAGATGTTATTGTTCTGTAATAACCTTCAAAAATCCAAAAAAAAAAACAAAAATGGTTGAAAGAAACAAACAAAAGGAGAGATTTTTATATGAAAAAAATTAACAAATAAGCTTACACTTGTCGAAGATTAGTGAGATTTCCAATAGAACCAGATAAAGTTCCTGAAAGAGACTGACTTGGAGCTCCTCTGTAATTGAAGAAACAGAGAGAGATTTGTCAACATTAATTTCAATGAAACAAAACTCTTAATAAACAAACCAAAACACTTACAAGCCAGTAACGAGGTTGTCAGAAGAACAAGTAATCATAGTCCAGCTACAAGGATCAACAGAGAACTCATCCCAGTTGTTTAAAACACCATGAGAATCATGTAAATCGTTCTTTATGTTTATCAACGCTTCCACTGTAAAACAAAATCATTAAGTTTGAAACTTTCGTATACCCATAAGAAAAAAGACTTTTTGGTTTTGGTGTTTTTTTACCTTCAGGGTTTCTGGGTTCAGAAGAGAGACAACAGATAGTAAAGAAACAGAGTAACAAGAAAGAGAAGAGAAAAAAAGGATTTTTCTTCATTGTTATTATCTTCTTCATTAGCATCATGAAAAGCTTTAGCTTAGTTTACGAGAAGGAGAAGGAAGAAGAAGCATAAAAATCATTACTTTGTTGATGTTTTGTGCCCACAAAAAGAGAAAGCAAAAGCAACAAAGAAGAAAAATGAATGCTTTTTTCTTGGGTCTATTAAAAACTCTTTATTTCCTTCTTCACTGTCTCTCGCAAGAATTGTTATGAATGTAAGGAGATGATAATAAACACAAGAAAAGTGCGAGAGAAAGCTAAAGACCAAAGAGGAGTTTCTGGGTTTTGAGAGAGAAAAGGTTGTGTTGTGGTTTGTAGGGAAGTGAGAATCAGGTAGCAAAGCAGATACGGACCCGTATGGTGAATACTTTCTCTTTTTTGAGCTTTTTGGTTTTTATTTTTTTATTTTTATGCCAATTTTGTGAAAACTTGTTCTAACATAAATAAGTGTTGGCAAATGCAATGCAGACAACGAGATGGGGATGAGAACATAACGGAAAGAAAGTAAAAGTAAAAAATTTTATTTTTATTTGATTTTTGTATTAAAAGAGTGCTCACTATTGAAATATTTTTTATGTGCTTGAGAAAAGAGATAAAATAGAGCATATAATCAACAAATAAGTCTTGTGTCGTTTTATTTGGTTACTAGAGTCGGATCCGCATTGTCCTTTTATTTGGTTACTAGGATCGGATCCGCACGTACATTCGGAGTTATATTTTTAATACAAATTTATTTGATTTTTAATTTTTAAATATAATTTATTTGTAAATGTTAAGTGATAGTACATATATATTTTTAAGTTAATCAAAACATTCCTAATAGTTTGATTAGAGGTTTTTAATCAAACTTTGTTTCGGTTTTAGTTTGAATTATTTTACTATATAATCTAGATTTATCAATTTTGGAATGGAAAACTGTCTCGTTTATTATCTATCAAAAATTTTCTGCTCCATAACCGTTTCTTTTTAAATAATTACATGTTCGACAATTTTAACAAAAAAAATTTATCCGTTTAATTATGGTTTTGAAAGTGTATTTAGTTAGTAAAATGAATTGCTTAAAACACTGTATAATTTTAAAAAATCAAATTATATATATATATAATGTTATTTTTTTGGGGGCATTTATGTTTTTTGACAAAAGAGGCATTTATGTTTATTTGACACTTTTTATAAAGTTTAAATTTTTATAATATTTAAAACTAAGCATTTAAAATATACTTTTTTCTTTTTTATTCAGTAAAATTATTTTTTAACTAAATAATCAGATTAAACGAATAAATTTTTTAAATTTGGATGTTTAATAAATCAAAGTTCTTGATTTTGAATTATTTTGATCCTTACTATAATAGGTCAACTTAAAAGTTTTTGTAAATATAGAGTGTTTCCTTTTAATAGTACACATTGTATAAGAGAATGAGAAGTATCACTATCGAAATTCTTTTTTTTTTTGGTTGAAAAAGAGATAAAATAGAGTGTATTTTATATAAAATTGCAGAATCCTCAAAATTATTATTTCTGTTATATCTTCGTAAAAAATAAAAGAAATCTTAAAATATTAAATTATTAAATTACTATAAATTATTGTTATGCAATGCAAATATACGATCAATATCATTTTTAAGTTTGCGGAATTTTCATGTATTTGCTTTGGTATTGAAAGTTTGCTAGATGGTAGGAGAAATGGGAAGAGGCATGACACAAATTGTATTGGTGACAAAGTTGATGATCAGTTTCATCTTTGTGCGCAACAACAACGTTGAAAGGTGCATTAGCTTCCGAATCAACCTCATCAACAACAAATGCGTTAACCAAGTCAAACAGAAGAATTGTAGCCAACAATAGATCAAAAGCACCCGAAACGGTTCTAGAGGCTTGACAACATAAATAAATTTTCTTAACAAAAGTACGACGACAAAAGAGATGAAAGTGGTGAAGAGTTTTGATACAAAAACTAGTTTTACAAAAATTGACTTCGCCAAAATTAACAATAAAAATTTGAGTCTCAAGATCATAGACACACCAATTCTTCCGAAAAAATATAACCAACAGAACACATTATCGACTACGAGTTGCAAACTTGTCACCTAAATAATATTGGTTATAAATGTAGAATATACACCGATAAACACAAAACAGTAAAGAGAAGATGTCCGAGAATGTTTCCTTTTATATAGGAGTCTTGCCCTGCAAAACTGTAAATGTGGTGCGATTGATTAAGTAGCGGTTAAGAACGCATTTATCCCAAATTTTGATTACTTTGAAATCGCAAAGTTCAAACAATATTGAGAATCTGACTATGTATTCTTTCCATACAAGCACTTTGTTGTGGCTTTACAAGGTCTCAAGTATGATACTCGTGTCTTGGAAAAGATAATGTACACATACTCTTTGTCTTGTTGTCGTTGTGAACAGTTTGCAAAAGTGTAGATAATTGACGTTCGGCCATAGAGATAAACTACAAACAAAAGAGCAAATTAACTCTTCTCGACCATGCACTACAAAAAAGGTTGAGTTAAATCAATTAAAATATATCACAAAATTAAATGATATTATTTTGAATTAATTATTTAATAAATGATTCAAAATGATTCAAAATGATTTAATATTAGTTATGATAATTGATGTTGTTATTGACTAATTTAACTTCAATTCAATAAAATTGATACAAATATATATTAGTTTGCATCACTTTTATAAAATTGATACAAAAATATGAATTTACATCATTTAAATAATGATGTAATTACTACTTTTCGTTAAAATCATTTAGAAAATGATATAAAATATCAATAAAAACTTATGTAAGTAACTTTTTTTTTATTTTGTCCCACATCGCTGACTGAAAAAATGTGAAAGAGATTCTCTAAAAATAGTGGACGTTAAGAATCTAGTATCAATAAGATTAAGATTGATTGGTTTATTGGATAACTAACAACAATGTATTATTAGAAATATTTATACAAATATAAATTATTTTAAATTATTTTTTTAACATTTGATGTAATCATAATATTAATTTTAAAATAGTGCAAATATTTAGCATCAATTATAATAACCTTAGCAAATATTAACATCATTTTTTGAAATTGACACATATTAACATCAGTTACAACAAATGATGCAACTATTTTTTATAATTGTATCGGTGTTACCAAAATAATGTAAATTATATACATCAACACATTTAAAATCATTTATTTGAATGATGTAAAATTATTTTGCATCAACTATAAGTAATACAAAAATAAAAAATGATCCTTTTGTAGTGATGAAATTATAAATGTGGTAAAGACATCGTAGTGTAATAAGCTGAAAACTCCACTAATCCCAAACATCTCAATAAGTTTCTTACACAAGATTTTACTACTCAATATATTTATGTCATTCAAATAACCAAAATTACAAGATAATTTGATAGTTTGAATAATATATATTTTGTCTCCAGTAAAAAGTTGTTTTTTTAAAGCACAGAATTGACGTGTGTAGTGTACTACTACTATCACCAGTTGTAGCTGCAGTGGGTACGAGACTGATTCGTGCTAACATGCACATCTCCTCTATTCCTTCTGTCTTTCTTTTATTGTTTCTTCCATATTTTTACATTGTAATCTTGTGAATCATCAAGATAATGATTTTTATTTAAATATATTTATATAAGAACATATGAATGAAATGAAGTAAGAAGAGAAAATAGTAAGAAAAAGGCTGATATTGCCTGATGTGGTGTGATTTGTGATGTTACATTTTTCTGACAAGTCCATCTAATTTAGCTTTCTTTCCTTTTTTCGTCTTTTTAGTTTTCTTACCTTTCACTATGGCCCCTTCATTTTCTGTAGTAAGAAGTACACTACATTCTTTTCATAATTACTTAATTACATTTTTTTATTATTCTATGGTTCTAGTCAGATTAGTGTTACTTTATACTTTTCTAAAGTTGAATTTTTATGCATCGCTCATATAAAGATGATTCTCAAATGTCATAGTAAATAAATCCCTTTTTGGCACTCCTTGATTATAACGTAAAATTGAACATGGATTAAAAAAGACTTAAATAATTTTGGTAGTCAAGTGATTAAAATTTTATTTTATTGGTCCAAATAAGAAAAAACATGAAATATGTTACAAATCACTTTGTAATTAGCAGGAACTTTGTTTAAGTGAAAAGTATTAACTTAGATGAATACACATATCAAGTTATATGAAAATCGAATGAAGCTCCTAACTACCAAAGTTCCTGGGGCATGATTAAGGAACTGGGACATGGATGTCCCTTCTGTTGGAGTGATATGTTCTACATATTCGCAGAGCCACTCACACCTCTTCTTTGAGTGTGCGTACTCCTCGGACGTCTGGTTACCATTAGCGTCAAGGATCATGCTAGCTCCTCCCTCCGGGTTAGCTCCTGCATGTGATAGAATTCTCAATGTACTGCCTCAACATCGATCTTACACTTCAGCAATCATCATGCTTCTTCTGCAATCACCTGTCTATTTGCTTTGGAAGGAGAGAAAATTCAGGATCTTCACATTACTCTCCTCTCCGACATTTTCGCTTTGTGCTGCTTTGGACCGAGCTATCAGAGATCTTCTCCTATCTTAGCCAGCTAAAAAGTTCGGTTGTATTTGTTTTCTGTTGTAATTTTGCCTCTGTCTTCGCCATTTCATTAGTTTAGTCAAGCTTATTTGTAATCAGGATAGTAGATTGTAAATAGTGTAAAACCAGAAAAAAATAAAATAAAATAAGATATAAAACTCATAAGTACCAACAAATATACTTCAAAATTCATATCTACATACAACGATGTTTAGGTAATTTTGATGTTATCCACCGCAAGGTCTTGGAAATATCTTAGTTCATGATTTGCCATTGACGTACAGCCACTGTCTACACTAGTCTAGGCTATAATTTTAAATGTTTAATGCCCTTGCAAACTATAATTTTCTTATTTGTTCAATATTCATAAATTTTACGGCAGATACTAAAACGAATAGAACAAATCTAACAAACCAGATTTAAAAATAAATATTATTGTCTAGCCCAAAACCTAGAAACTAACACATTATATTATATAACAAGATAAATATATTTTATAATATAATAAAGAAACATCAAAAATTGATGATATATATGAGTTTAAGTATGAAATTTTCCGATCATAGATACTTTTTCGAAATAGTTTCTACTATGAAATAAAATTATTGCTTTTATTATACAGTTATCCCGACCAAATGTATATATAATTCAGTTTGATATGCTAAGCTACAAAGGGAAAACTAAAGTTTAATTTAGTTGAACCAAATACCGATTTGAGGGGATCAAGATGACGTCAGCAGCAAGATGCTATGCAACCAATCTCCCTATTTTTCCTTCTCATGCATTTTCAGTGATCATTCGTAATGCTGCTTTGTCCGTTTCTCTATTTTTTTCTTTTGTTTTCCAGATATTTCCAAAATAGTTAAATATATAAATAATTTGGTAACAGAAATATAAAAACTGATTTTTTTGTTTGCGTAAAATACTTATTATCTACTGTATATATAATCCGTTTGTTGCTATGCTATAACAACATTATATTTTTTTAAGCTGGCAGAAAAAAATGCTATAACTGAAAATGAAATGGTAAGAGCTACAGTAAAAAAAAGGTTGTATTATTTTCGGTATTGCCAATTATTCTAGATTTTATAATTAATAACCATTAAAATAATATATCATTTTATTGTTATTATCAGAGATTATCCATCAAACTCACAAGTTATCCATCTACATGACTTTTCCTCCTCCTGAGCAAAACAAAATAATTTATTTTTGAGTAAGAAAAAATATACATTTCGGTTTCTATAAACTTAAACGAGTCTAATAGTTGAGAAAATGTTCGGTTAATTTGTACCATGATTTGACTATACTATGATTTAAATTTTGAAGTCGATTTTAGATCATCAAAATCATCTTCGGAAGTTAGTTTGAGTCTACAAGTGAAATGAATTGTGGACTATTAAATAAAGATTGTGTTAGCCAAAAAAAAAAAAAAGATTCCGTTTTATCGTTAATCGCTTAAACACTCTCCTCTCTTTTAAGGTTTGATTTTATCTACTTTGTTTGTATAAATACAATCTTATAATATCTATGTATCCAGCTAAGGTTGTAACTGAGCATCCACTTGGCAATGTCGCATGTAGGACTGCCATATGTTTATATTGTTATCTTGCTCGTTGAGCCATCAACGATATGTGACTTTAATCCGTGTTGGTTGTTACAATAACCCCATTGATCATGTTCATGTTGTAGCTTCATACGTTTATTGGAAGTTAAATTTTATGTCTTTTTGGGAACTTGGTTTTGATATTTTTTTTGTGATTTACCCAATCGTCACTTTAATAATGGTGACTCATAATTATCTCTGTTGTTTGTTCCAGTTGATTGGGAAAAAAGAATAATTTTTTTAGTCTGCTAAGCATATTCACCTCGAACATAAATATACACGAAACCCTTTTTTCTAGACACAATTATTTTGAAAAATATTATGTAACGTTGCAGTATGAATATCATCTTAAAAATAAATGGTAATTAAGTAGTACTAGTTACGCACATAACTTTTCATCTCCATCGCTATTGATAACCGATAAATTTTCAATAAGAAAAAGCTACGAGGGTCTGAAGAGAAGAATTTTTGCATTGCATCCCAAGACTAACTTCTCACATCTTAAAATTTTCAGTCAAATAAACCATTTATTTTTTAAATGATAAAATATCCGATTTTCTTATATTTAAAAGGTAGTTTGAACTTCACTTTATAATTTTCTAGTTATAAAAACATATATTTATATACAACCCGTTCTTGCTGAAATTAATTACTATCAATTTTAATTAAAATTAATAGAAAATAGTTACTATCACAATCAAAACCTGTCATAATATGCTAGTCGATCATATTCTAATCCTGTTAGAACCATTATAAGAAGCATAATCATCTTTCTCAATAATTTGCGCCACATAAAATTTAAAGTGGTCGAATTAAAACGTTGATATTTGCCTTGACCGAAAAAGTTGATGTTTGCCTCTCTTCTCTTTTTTGTATGGCGTGCTGATTGATATATTGTTTTTAACCATTTTAAAAAGAATGAAGTATATAATATATTTCATGTGGCCCAATATTCTCACAAACACAAATTACACCAATGATATATGCTTCAAATTCGTGTGCTACACAATTGTATCATTGTGATCATCCGCCGAACTTGTTCTTTCTGTTTTTAATTGAATAAATACTCTTCTTCTGCAGAAATTCGATGAAAAGAAAAATCGAATCTAGCACATTCGAAGTTAGTGGACAACAACACTTTAATTCGATCCATTATTCGATTATACTCCGTTATACGAAAATATTATGTATTACGTCTCTGTTTCTGGTTTAACTCTACTAGACAAACATATAGAATTCACCACGGATTTAATATCGACTAAAATTAGAAAATTGTCTCTATAAAGAAAATCTTTTAGATGGGTTATTTATTGACAAAAATCCAAGTTTATGTATATATATAATTAATGAATAGCTATAGCTGAAATTATAACACATATATTAAAATACAAACCGTCTGGATGGTGATATAAAATGGTAAACAAAATTAGTGGTACGAATAATAGTAATATCATTTTCGGTATCATTTAATTTTCCATATTTGTAATTGGTAACAAAACAACTACCAATCAAAACTAATTTATGCTAATGAATTATCACTATTCATACACGGGAATTCATACACTACCATTATTCATACACGATAAACTAAAAAAATACAAAAAATGATCAATCAGACAAATGGAATTATTAAAGGTGCATTAGTGGCATATGGCGACGCACATCATATAGAATATCAGATTGAAAACTTAGTGAGACTGAAAGCGCAGGCTTCTTGGACATCATCTAATGGTACCAATAACTTGGATCCGAGCAATGGCTATATGGGATGAACACGAATCGGATATTCAAGAATTTGGATTCGTTAAATTTGAAAAATAATTATTCGAATTCGGAACTGTCTATATCTGAGGGTATTTGGATCCGGAGCTGTTAATATCCGCGGATATCCGGATCTGATCCGGATCTTCCAAAAATAACTTAAAATTTTAAAATAATAATATAAATTATTTAAAAATAAACTAAAAATAAAAATTAATAGAAAATATCATATAAAATATTTCAAATTAATTTTTATAAACATTTTATAACATATTTACTATGTAAAATTTTAAAAATACACAAAAGTTTCAAATAAAATTTATTTTTGTTACATTTTACATAAATTTCTATCTATTATATAATATATATAACTATTATACATATATTTTAAGAAAATTTATTGGTTCGTTCATCCTCAAAAATTTATAGAAGAAGACATTTTTTCATTTGTTTTTGTTTTAGTAATGTATTGTGTTGTGATTGTATGTAGGAGTGTGAAAATATATTTATAACCATGTCGCCGTTGGAAATCCATTGGAAATTTTCTACGGATGTTTGACATATCTGTTTTCTCGGAACACCGTCGGTTTTCAACAGCTTAAGTGTCTATCAAAAATTCTGTCAGTTTTGCGGTAACTTTCTTGTAGTGTGAGCAAAAATAAAAGGCGAAGAGATTAAGCAGGAAATCCAAGATGATCAACCACTAATTCTTTGTGGGATTTCGCACCTTGCAAATAAACTCCTGCGAAATGTGAGTTATTTGGTTTTTACATGTTTACAACCCTTGTTTTAAACCATTTTCTCATCAAATTACATCATATATGTTCATTTTCATACATGTTAGTTTAGATTTTTGCATTTGACTTGCATTATAGAGTCCTAAGTAATAATCGTCGCATATTGCATAGTTTTGAGTCCTTCTTAGGTATTTGAAGACTCGAGATGTTTTGGGGCTTGAGGATGGAAGGTAAGGGAGAGAAACAAGCTAAGAAGAAGCCAAATGAGGTTCCTAGTAGTCATGATCGTCACTACCAACCATTAGGATTGACAGAAGTTAACTGAAGCTTTAGCAACTACGGATGTTATTCTTAGCGGTCAGTTGGCCAAGATGGACCGCCAGCCATGACATAAGCTGATCTTGGCGGGGGGGGGGGGGGAGGGGTCATCAAGATGGACCGCCAGGCGGGACACTTCATGTTACATTTTTTTATCTGATCCGGTTTGTCCCGGGTCGATCCATTACGCATCTACTTACTATTTATACCTTCTAAACCCTAGTTTGATGTTCTAACTTGGGTTTTTAGGATTATCTTTGCATCTTTTGAAGGTTTAGAGAGACTTGTCTGAATCCTTCTATTTTAAGTTATCAATCTTTCTTTTTTTCTTAAATATTTTATCTATTATCTTAAGAATCATGACTAACCAAAGATCAATCTTGTTGCTTTGTGTTACCATGAAGATTAGAGAGTGGTCTTTTTAGAGCTTTTGGGAATAATAGCTTTAGGGTGATTACTTGTAGATTACTGTAGTTTAGGCTTGTAATAACATAAATTCATGCTTGATAGGTGTTATTAATTCTAGATTAGTCTTGATCATATTAGTTTAGGGGTTAGGCATTTGTTAATCTTAGCGGTCAGTTGGCCGTCAAGATGGACCGCCAGCCATGACATGAGATGCTCTTGGCGGTGGGGGTCATCAAGATGAACTGCTAGGCATGACACTTCATGTTACTTTTTTTGGATCCGACGCGATTTGTCCCGAGTCGACCTATTACGCATCTACTTACTATTTATACCTTCTTAACTCTAACACAATCAAAACCATTTATTTGGATTCTTAGGATTATATTTGGCTCTTTTGAAGGTTTAGAGAGAATTATATGAATCCTTGTATTTTAAGTTTTCAATCTTTCTTTTCTTCTTAAATCTTTCATCTATTCTCTTAAGAATTATGATTAATCAAAGATCAATCTTATTAACATGAAGATTAGAGAGTAATCTTTTTAGAGCTTTTCGGAATGATAGTTTTAGAGTGATTATTTGTAAATTATTGGAGTTTAGGCTTGTAACAACATAGATTTATTTTTGATAGGTTTTATTAATTCTAAATTAGATTTGATCATGTTAGTTTAGGACTTAGACATTTTCACAACCACAAGGTATTCGATGAAATGGCCGGACCAAAATATCAAGTGTTTTACATTCCTAACCTATTAGGGTGTTTATGGTTATTTAGACTTGATAGTAATGCCCACTGATCATTTGCTAGCTAACGAAAATTATTGATTATTGGATGATTAGTGAGTACATTAATACCACGGAAGTGGCATAGTTGAGATTAGTGATCTAATACCGATGAATTAGCTTATTGAAGTAGATTAACATCCACTAATTAATATTTGATCGTCCTAGTCATCTATCTCATTTTCAAGAGTTCATTTTTTTTATTTGAATTCCAAAACCAATTTTAAGTATTTTTTTGCTTTTTTAATTTTTAAATTTGGTTTCAAGAACACAAATTCTTTTATTACTTAAATTAAAAGGAAGATTCGTATTTCTATTGTGATTTATTGTTTTCTCATGGATTACCGTAAAGTACTCAAAATACGATAAGTTAAATGATAGACTTAAAAAAAAACTTTTTATCAAAATACATATTTCAATAGATTGTACATTCATGGAGGTTGTAGAATCGTCATGTTTAGATCCTTTTATTTTGTAGTTATTAGTTGGTTGATAAGCTATTATATGATATCTTTGATCCGTATTATTTTTTCGGACTAACCTATTATTTTTTGTCCAAACAATTGCTGCATTTATTATTTGTTCTAAAAGTTCCTAAAGTTTGAACTAAAAAGTATTTTATTGGAACAGAATGTCGAGTTTTATATGGCCAAATCTTCATGAGTACCAAATTTGTTACCAAATAATACCCCAAAATGCTTTTATTTATAACTGTTTTAAAATTTAAAAGGACTTTATGGAAACCTCTCAAATATATGAAATCTTCCTACGCTCTTTTTTTTTTTTGTTAAAAAGCTTCTTCCTACGCATCTTAATAAAACAATTCGTTCAAAAGTGTATAAAGCTTAAATCAAAACTTCGATTGGAACAAATATAACTTTTAAGTCTCGTGATATTAGAAGACTTTTATAATGAAATAAAAAGACTAAACAGTAAACACAACATTCATGGACCATGGTGACAAGATATTAACATTTCTCACACTTGCAAATAGGGAAAAAAAAGCTTAAAAGCTAGTATTATATAAAGAAAGATTTGCCTATTACAAAATCCACAAAACCCATCAACTAATTTTTTTTATAGAAGTGCGTGAAGAAGAACTCACCCCCACAAGCAACAGTCGCGTTTTGGCTTTGGAATTCAGCAAAACCCACAAAAAATATTTCAAAGTAAAAGAAAGTACATATGCAAAAGTAAAAGGTTAAAGTAAAAGTGTAAAAGTAAAAAAGAGAGGCAGAGGCGGCAAATCTTCGTCGGAGTGCGTTTATTCTTATACGATTTTCCCCGTTAATCATGTGGAGTGTGGACAACCTCATTCTTTTAATTTCCTTTATCCCTATTTTTATTTGATATTCTTACTTATAAATCGTATCATTTTATGGTATATAATATATTCCTACTAAGAATGATGTTTAAGAGTTTTTATACAAGTTTAGTAATCTAGTAAATGTAAGTATTTTCAATCATTGCATCTTGAAATTTACAATTTATTAATAAAAACCAAAAAAAATAATAGAAAATTATATTTTTACTACAAAATAGAAAAATTAGAACATCAATCTTTTAGAACATCAATCTTTTAGGAACACATAAAGTATTTATAACAAAAAGTATTCGTATAGAAAATATTTATACAGCATATAAATATTACCATTAATAAAAGCAACTTATATATATAACAAATTTTACGTTTATAATTATTTTCTAAAAAGAGGTTTCTATAAAAACGGTTGCATATACATCTATCCGATATACCTTTTTTAATCTATCTATCCAATGTTTTTTGTCATGGACTTGACATAAATTTTTAAAAATTACTTCTTGTTAACAAAAAAGTATATTAGTTGTTTTTTCCCCTCCAACGTGTATATATATATATATATATATATATATTTGAAAATCTTCCAACGTATATTGGTTGTCCATATTAATGTTAAATTGAAAAGTGACACATCACCGAATTCTATTTTTGTAAAATCGAAAGAGGCTGAAAATAGTAATGTTAATGCCTTAATGGCCCGACCGAGCAGGCGAACGGCGACCATTGTACCTTTACGTTCGCACGTGCCCACGTAGTAAAGGATATGGCATGTTTGGTAATGGACAATTTTGGTTGTAATTTCACACTTGTTTGATAGTTCCATTTTACGTATACGTGAAGATGAAGTTGGAATGTCTCTGGGCTTAGTATACTACCACTATGACTTTTAAAGCCCAAACCCACTAATTCATATGAAAATTAGATTTCCTTTTGTTAACTAAAAGAAACTCCAAAACACAAACAGGTGACTGAAGATTCTATTGTTTTTTGGTCGAGTAGAAAATGTAAAATTAACTCTCAGAAAGTGTATTGGATGGAAAATTTGGAGAGATTTGAGTTTTGAGATAATTTTGATTAATTTTGGTGAATTAGAAATTGTGTTATTAAATTTTTTAAAATTTCATCTCAAATTAGGAGATTTTGATTTTTGTATTTTTAAGTAAGAAATTCTCTGAAATCTCACCTAATATTTTTAAATTCAATTTTTAAAATGTTTTCTATAACAGTAGATTTGATTATATATTTTAAAATTATTAATTCAATAACATTGGATTTAAAAAAATATTTTAAAATCCATGTTTCAATAACATATAATTTGTCCTTTTTACTCAAATCTCTCTAAATGATCAGTTCAATACACCACTCTAAAGAAAAGAAAGTATACGAAAATGTAAAATGAGATTGAAAACAATAATAACCAAGATTGGGGAAAAATTTGTTGAACAAAATGAGTAACGAAAGAAAAAAAAAAGTTAGTAACGAGCATTCCAATTTTAGAAGTGGGCCGCCTATAGACTTATAACGTGTAGCCTACAAGTAGTGGGCCGCCTATAGACTTATAACATGATTTTTCCATGTTGAGAAAAGAAACATAATTTTAGTTCTAATAACGAGAAAATATATGATCTAACTAATTTATTACATGAGCCAAACTGAAAATATATAATATAATCCAACTGTTACATAATTTCATTTGGTTATATATAATAATAACTCCATTCGTTTTCATTTGTTCAGTCATGCTTTCATTAAGAAAAAAAAACATAACAGAGAAGATTAAACAGAAACATACAAGGAGTTCAAGTAATACGTACGGGAACAAATTTTTGAATTTTGAATCTTTCTCGGGTACGATTATCGAGACACCAAACTCGGATCTGTTTTTCAACGCCGGTAGAGCCGTGGCTCGCCGGCGTCGAATTGTTCTTCTTTTTCTGAGACCTCTCAAGCTTTTGTCGACTTTTTGGCTCTGGTTTTCTTCAAATCTCCTGGCGAGTTTGAATCTTTCTTAGCGTTCGTCCTCTTTCTTCTCTGGAGCTGAGAGTGGTGAAAGAAGTAGATGGTGTTCTCCGGCGAATCTCCTTCGGTCCTTCGATCTGCTCATGGCTTTGGCTTCAAAGATGGGAAATAGTGAATCCGATGTTGCTATTCTCTTTTCTTCTTTCAACTTTGAGATTGGACTCGTATGTACCCTCAGATCCATCGGATCTAGAGATTTCTCGGGAGTTTCCCGAAGACCCTGACCACCATTTATCAGTATCGACCACTCCATTTTTCTTCGGTTTCTCTGGCCTCCTCCATCGCGGCTGTCCGGTGAGGATCTCTCCATTATTCCGCCGGCTGATTTTTTCACCGGCGAGACATAATCTCAATGTTGATCCAAATCAATTCAAGGATCCATTCTCATACCACCACGTGAGCTCTCAAATCCGGCGTATTTTCTCTTTCGACAAGGATTTTGACGGCTCTAAGCTCCCCGATGAAGTAGAACATTTCTTGGTTTTTATCTGAAGTACTTATTTAACTCTTCACCAGTATCTATCTCTCGTCGAATCTCATCTCAACGGCTCGTCTGAGAAGGAGCTGGTCGCAAGTCACATCCAAGGAGCTGGTCGCGAGTCACATCTCAACAGCTCGAAGGAGAAGGAGCTGGTTGCAATTCATCTGCCTTCCAACTTCAACGATTCTAGCAGTTTCGAAGTTGCCATCGGATTCGCTTCTCTTTCAGGTCTCCTTGACTGGAGATAACCTTGCTTTCGGCAGCTGCCGCTGTGTACCACATAAGAGTCATTCAAGAGCTGGTCTGCAAGAATCTAACTCGGATTGGGCTTGAGCCTGTCTTAGCCCATTAAGTTTTCTTGATTTAATGTCATGCTGGCCCAATCCGAAGACAGTGAAATGGACTGGATTTAAATCATTTCATTTAAGGATTTCAGCTGGCCCATTAAACTATAAGGGCACCAAGCCCATCTATTTCTATCAAATTCTTCAAAAATTTATTGTGGAAAATAATATATGGTTTATCAATTTCTTTCTGTTTGGAGAGATTATTCTCACTAATATCTTCTGGTATGAATCATTTTGTCGCTATTTCCCCTAGTGTTATTTTTCTTCTTTAGGGTTCCGATTACTTTTCTAGATATATCCCATAAGAATAAATTATTCTTTTCAAAATCCTTCATAAAGAGAAATATGGTATTTTTTTTTATGAAGATTGATGCTAAATATATCGCTATAACAGCATTATGAGTTCAAAGTCTTACTTTCTCTCCGTTGGCAATCAAACCCCTGTTTATATCGGGTTTCGTGGGAATCTTCTCTCGTCTTATTTCTCACCAACCTTTTCAGAGATCGAGTGTCTCGGTTTTTCAGGCGCAAGTTTGGTTTTTTAAAATACAACGAATACCTTCGTACTCCGTGTGGTATTGCATCTTGGAAAAACCGATTATCACACATCGGTTAGCCTTTCACCATTACGAGTGGCATATCCCTGCGGCGTGTTCCGCATCTTCAATAGTTCTTACTATTCATCTTTTATTGTATCCATATATCTTGTTTTAGCTTCTTATTGTATTTTAGTATTGTCCAGATAATGTGCATCGTTAGGATTGCATTAATCCGTGTTTTCATTTTCTAGGTAATCTCATTGGTTTTTTTTTTTTACTTTTTTTGAAAAAAAACATTAAACCGGTAATTTAATATATGAAGTTTGACAAAAAAAAAAAAAAAATAGCGAGAAATTATATGATCTAACTAATTTCTTACATGAGCCAAACTGAAAATATATAATATAATCCTCATGTTACATAATTTCATTTGGTTATATATAATAATAACTCCATTCGTTTTCATTTGTTCAGTCATGCTTTCCTTAAGAAGAAAAGGTAAGAAAATATTGTTCATTTACCATATAAAGAGGACAGAAAAAGAAGTCAATAACTTGTCTCAGTGGTGTTGGAAAATCAGACCTGACTGACGAGACGACAAGAACGTAAAGTTTCTTTAAGCTAATAAAGTAGTGGTATCCTAGTTCAGTGAGGGTTACGCCATCGTGTCCTGTCTTGTAGACATCTTATGAGGAGCACAAAATTCGTATTCCAAAGCGTCGAAGATATGAACTCATTATGCTCGATCCAATCGAAATAGGCGTCTTCCTTCGCGGTACATTCATTTTTGTCAAATTTTGAATTTTTAAATCGTACAAATTTTATAATAGTAATCGGTCTAACAAGACATAAAAACAATTAAATGGTTTAAAACAAGAAGCTCACGATCCCTTATTTTCATCAGCATGAGTTACTGATGATCCGTTCAGGTTTCGAAAGACACAGAATCCTAGACAATGTGTCTCATACAGTTCGTGCAATACGTCGTAATTCAACTTGTTAAAATTAATCTAACATTAGTAGTACACAAATCCAAGATTCTTGTATTCAATCAACATCACTAGTTAAGTATGCGATCGTGAAACAATAGTAACAATATAAAATAATTAGTAATCTGGAAACACTAGATTCTTTACTTTTGCAAACTATATCTAGCTAATTGGTTGCATTTACAAAATAAAAAAAATCTCCATCATTGAAACGAAGAGCCACAAAAGATTTGACTATCCGTGGCAATCTAAATTTCAAATTTCTTCTAGTTAACATTTTAATCTAACATGACTATGGATGGATTCAAGCTAAAATTCATGGGTCTGTCCATATTCTGGTCTAACGGTCAAACAACCACCACATCGATGATGTATGAAAATGACTTCAATCAAAGTCTAAGCCTTTAATGAAGGGTCTCAGTGAAGAAGATTGCCCCAGCTAGCACAGCGGAGGTCAAACACCCAACAGTGATCCTAGGAGAAGGGGTGTCACCCAATTCGGAGGATAATAAGTTGGTTGAGGATACATATTTGGTTGGGGAAGGTCTATTGCGGCTGAACAGTCTCAGCCCAAAAAACAGAAGAAGAAATCAAAGAGTCGAGCTAAAAGCTTCCCCCCCCCCTCCCCCTGCAAAACTAGCCAGTTTATATAATAAAAGTTCCTATGGATGGTAAACTTAGAGTGGAGAAGGAGATTGTTACTGATGTCCCATGAATTCTAGACACAACCTTAGTGGGGAAGGAAGTGGCTATTGTGGTACAAGACAATCCTAAGAAAGAAGTTGTAATTTATGACACTCAAAGATAATAAGAACAACTTTTTTTATTGATTTTGAAAACTTCTCAAAAACTAAATCTCTCTCAAGTCTCTTAAAAAAATTCTTCACAAAGACCTCTTATTTATAGGGACTACGATCATCTAATTCCTAATAAAAATAAAAATACAAAACCTTATCTAGCCTAAGCTAAACCTTATTTGTATTTTCTTTTTTCCTCCTAAATCTTATCTTGTTTAGCAGTTAACTCATTTCTTAATCAAATAGAAATTCTCTAACATTCTTCCTCTTAATTCCTAAACACGAATTAAGAAGGTCTTCCCAAACTTGATGCACTTTCAAAGTCACCTTCATCCTCATTACTCATACGGTGTAGTTCGTGGTTGTGAGCATGGGGCTTTGAATATATGAGATCTTTGGCTCCTTCGGGTGAGTAGCTCCGGTCATAGCTTATTCCATCTTGCATCACATGCAAATAGATGATCGCTTGGGATTTTCTTCTTCGACGGTGGCGACACTCTTATCTCGGTTTCGACAATCAACTCCTTTGATTAGAATTCCGAATGATCTTGAGTCCTCGGCGGCACTCCTATCTAGGGTTCGACAATCAACTCCTTTGATTGGAACTTTGAATGATCTTGAGTCCTCCTTATGGATTACAAGGCTTTGCTACCAATTGTAATCTATGAAACTCAAAGATAATAAGAACAACTTTTCTTATTGATTTAGAAAACTTCTCAAAAACTAAATCTCTCTCAAATCTCATGAAACAATTCTTCACAAAGACTTCTTATTTTTAGGGACTAGCATCATCTAATTCCTAATAAGAATAGAAATACAAAACCTTATCTAGCCTAAACTAAACCTTATTTGTTTTTCATTTTTTCTCCTAAATCCTATATTGTTTAGGGGTTAACTAATTCCTTAATCAAATAGGAATTGTGTAACAGAAGTTGATGTCTCGACTGAACCTGTGAGTAAGGCTAACACATCCCCAAATCCAATTTCTAAGGATGAGGCAAAAAAAAAAAAAAAGATGCAAGGTGAAATGGTTTGGTCCTCAAAGGTGGTACCAAATAAGAGTTCAGAGAAGAAGCTCGAATCAGAGATTGGGAATCCCCCTAACACTCCATTCATCGAAGCGTCAAATCAGCCAGCTAAGGCTTGCAAGAACGCCAGGAAGAAAGCCTTGTTCGAGATACAGCAAGCTCATAACTTGTGTAATAAACACACAAAGACTGTATTTATCATCTGTTCGAGGCAAGGCTTCAAATAGGTATTCCAACCTCTGAAAGCGTTGCTTTCCCCTTCACACTTTTGTGTAATTATGAAGGTATTTTTTTGGAATATAAGAGGCTATAATAGCCGATCCCGACAAACTTTTTTGAGGACTTGGGTTAGTAAAAACAGACCTTTGTTAGGAAGTATTTTAGAAACTCATGTACAGGAGGAAAATGCAACAGGAATATTGGCGAATACCTTTCCTAGATGGAGACTCGAGTGTAATTATTATCACTCAGAAAATGGTAGAATTTGGATTGTTTGGGATCCATCTATCTTAGTTATCACCTTTAAGAGGTCAGATCAGATGATGCTATGTGGAGTATCCGTACCACAACATAGTTATTCATCTTCTGTAGCCTTTGTATACACTCACAACACGGA
This sequence comes from Cardamine chenopodiifolia, assembly GCA_963922655.1. NCBI lineage: Eukaryota > Viridiplantae > Streptophyta > Magnoliopsida > Brassicales > Brassicaceae > Cardamine > Cardamine chenopodiifolia. Next base: position 1,277,354 of record OZ000486.1, read on the forward strand.
GATTCAGAAGAAGAGACTTTGGGAGGAAATTACAAAAATTCATGATAACTCACTGGTTATATCCAGGCCCTGGCTTATAATAGGGGACTTTAACCAAATCACAATAATGAAGGAGCATTACTTAGTAATTCCGAGCATAATTTCTCTTAGCGAAATTGCAGATTTAAGGGGTTGTTAGGATCAGAATGAACTCATAGATCTACCAAGTATAGGGGCCTTCTTTACGTGGACTAATTACCGAGAGGAAGATCCAATTTTGAGGAAGCTTGACAGGGCCTTAGTGAATGAATAATGGTTATATGAATTCCAAATTCAATGGCAGTGTTTGATTCACCGGAAGACTCGAATCATGCGCCATGTTTAGTATCATTAGATAATACTTTAGGTGGAAGGAAAATAAGCTTCAAGTATTTCTCATTTATCTAAACTCATCCACGCTTTGAATTTTCCTTGCTGAAAGCATAAAGCAGGATTGCATTAGTAGGATCAACAATGTTCCTCTTTGGACATAAGTTGAAGTCAACAAGAGACTATTGTAAGAAGCTGAATAAGGAAGGTTTTGGTAACATTCAACAAAAATCAAAGGATGCTCTGGCCAAACTAGAACTTATTCAACAATCTCTCCTTACTAATCCCTCATATACTCTGTTTAGAGAGGAACATGTGGCAAGAAAGAACTGGATTTTCTTCTCTAAGACATTGGAAAACTTATTTTGCCAAAAAACAAGAATTAGGTGGCTCAAGGACGGGGATGCAAACATAGCTTTCTTTCATAAGGTAGTGATTGCACACCTTGCCCGGTATGCCATCAACTATTTGAGAGATACTGATGATAACATAATTGATAATCAACTCAAGGTTAAAGAAATGGTGGTTGAATACTTCAGAGATCTTCTTGGGACAGAAAAATCAGAAGTGAACCCTTACTCACTGGAAATTATAAGTGGATTACACTATTTCATATATTAGTAATTTTAATTAACACAACACAAACCATATATAATAATAATAATAAATAATATGGTAAAACATATAATAAATCTAATATAAAATAATAATAATAATAATTTATAACTATATAAACTAACGAAATATAAAATACATATTTTTGCGCTATACAACGTGGGTTACTATTTAGTATCCACTTATTTATGATTTTGCAATGTTGTCCTGAAAGGATTGTTATTGGTCACACCTAATTAACTTACACACGTTAGTTTTATTTTTTTTGGTCAATTTCACTAATGTTTAACCCCAATCTGCTGCAAGATTTTGCGGACACGTCAAAGGCAACATTGGAGAAAAATGAAGCAGACAAGATGTTTTGGCAGAAAATTTGCAAGAACTTCCTCAAAGATCAACCCTGCTAATTAGTTTGACGCTCAAATCTTAATCCCATTTGTCTTCCACAATATTATATTTGCTCTTCATTTTACTATTCAACTCCATATATCCACTTTATATTATTATTCGTAACGTACAATTGTTTTATCTACTATAATCAAATAAAAGATTTATCCTTACTATTTTTTTTCTCCAAACTTTACTTTTGCTATATTCATTGAGATTCATTGTTAGTTATAACATATTTGATTATGTGGATATTTTTTATCGGGTTAGGGAAACAGTTTGGATCATAAAACAGGTTGTCGCATCACTTGGGTCATAAGAAAAATGTAGAATATAAAGCGTACAAGATGTTTTATGATTTTCTATTTTTTTTAGGAACAAGAAAGACAATTTCCAAAAGGGAAAAGAAAATTCAAATCCTTTTTCAATTTGGAATAGATGGTCTCAAGTCACTATATAAAGAGAGACAATGCTTCATAATTCATCATCTAGAAAACAAAGCAAACACAAAAAGAAACATAGAGAGAAGTTTTCTTGGCATTAGCTTTAGACACCAGGTTTGATCTGATCCTTGAGATTGATGGTTTAATTTGATCCATTGAGATTGATGGTTTAATTTGATCTGTTGGATCGTACTTAAATTAGGGGTTTTCCAAAAAAAAAATTCCTAAATAATCACTCAGATTTATTAACAGATCTTTTTTTTTTGAATTTTTTATATTGCATTATCATAATGACATAAGATAATTTAGTTGATTTGAAGTTGAATGTAATGAAGAAATTTATGTGTGTTGTCTCGATTGTTTGTTTGTGTTTTCATTTGCATTTGATTGCATTTTATCTCCTAATGAATCCATCCATAACATTATAAAATTAGTCAGTAAGCGACGATTCCAACATCCATCGTACTCTTTATAATTATATTATATATAGTTGATGATTTATCTATTAAAAGTTTTTCATATTTGGGGACGGCAAATTGGAAAGACACGAGTCTCGCTATATATTATTCTTCTATGGATGAATTTTACTGATCTCCATTATTGTTGTTATGCATCGTGCAAAATCCGTACGAAATCAGATTTCATACGAATTTCGTGCAAAATCTGGTTTCTGTCAAATATGTGGGAAGTCTGTTGCGACTTCTGTGAAAATTTTGGGTCAGATATGATTCTGAGCTCCAGAAAAAATTTTCAAACATTTTTTTTTCCTTCGATGGAATTGGTGAATAGTTAACGATTCAAAAACCGGTCACTCTTTGCCTTGCAGGTGATGGTTGTTATGAGCTCCGCTGGTGGAATAAGATTTTTACTAGAATCAACTACCCTCGGAAATGGAAGCGGTTGAAAATATGAGATTCTAGATTAAAGAGTATGACGTTTATCATGTATAATATTTTGGTAGATTAAATTAGTTGTATGAGTCAAATTTTTCACTCTGAATTTTTTTTTTTGTTAGTTATTTTATGTCTCTCTGTGTAGAGTTTGCTTCCGACAAAGTTATCATTGTGGTGATTCTGCCAATTTTTTCTGTTGGTTTGTTAAAGTGTAGGTGAAAGATAAACTCATACAGAGACAACCATTGGTTGTGGAGTTTGGAGGCTTCATGCAGTGGTGTTTTGAGATTTGCAAAATTCATATGGTGCTTCATAGTTGGGTGATAGCCAAGAATCACAATGTTTGAGTTTGAATACGGAGGAGAAACATAACATATTTGTTAATTTGTTAGCGAGTAAGATACTTTTGAAGAAGGAACATCATTAATTTCGCTTCTTACGTTATATCGTTCTTTAACCTATTTGTTTAGCATATATGTATATGAAATGCAATTTTTGTAATTTTGCAAACTTTTTATCGAATTTCTAATAATACATAGACTTTAAAAAAATCCAGAATATTATCATTTTTAAATCTTTTAAAAATAAAAACCTAATCAGTTCATTTTTTTTGGTTAATTGTAAACACAAAACTTGCTTTAAGAAAAATTTGCAAATGTTTTATATTTCAGAAACTTGAATTTTTATTGGAATTTTTTTCTTACAAGTAAACGCAAAAAGTTAGCCTTGTGGGTTAGTGCTATTTTGTCGCATTTTCATGCCCAAATAACATTTGAAATCCACATCCAAATAAATTTCCTTTCTTCATGATTGTGACATTGGTTTTGCAATCTCTTGAGGTTGAAAGTGTTCTGAGGAAATTTTAGATTCTTGGCATTGTGAATTGGCTAGTTAATATCTATGACTCTGAAATAGTTTCAACCAATGATACATCAAAACCATTGTGTGCAATAGTTTTATTTGAAAGATTCATAATGAATTATCAATTCTCTTTGTTGTTAAAACCAGACACTAAGTAGGATCAAATGTGGAAAAATCGGAAGAGCGAGTCAAGGTTTGGTCATGGGACTAAGAACCATAACATTCGCCAAAGATGCAATCAAACCAGATGGCTACTTTGGAAACCAGATACCAAGTTCACTAGCCATTATAAAATGTCATCAAGATGAAGTTTGGGAACTACCTGAATCAGCTACATTGCTTGCTTATTCGGACTAATGTGATGTCGAAATGGTCTCCACTGGAAGTCATTTCCTTGGCATTCAAGGCCATCCTGAGTACAACAAAGAGATTCTTTTCGAGATCATCGACAGCTTAGTCAATATGAAGTTGATGGAGGTTTTCCTTATTATATATATCTTCTTGTATATCTATTGTATTCAATGTTGCAAGGTTTTGAATGTTTCTTTTCAAGAGTTAAATATATCAAACACAAACTTAACTTTTGATAAAAATCACTTTCTTATTATATATGTTTAGAAACTCTCTCAAAACTAAATATCCAAAATTCTCTAAAATTCTCTAAAACTCTTAGAACTCTTGTTCTCTCTTAGAACTCTCTTATTCGATTGTCACAACCCAGCAATTGTATTTAGACACCACCTATTTCTAATAGAAATACCACCTATTTCTAATAGAAATAGAAAACTTTATTAGATAACTTCAAATATATATTTAGATAAATCCTAAATATAAATCCTATTCTTATCCTAATCTCGTAAATCCATACTCGGTTAGGATTAGTTTTACTTGTGGATCAAGCTATCTTCAAGCTTACTCCAATATTCACCCCCTTAAGCTTCAAGTTAGTCTTGGTGAGGTCTTGAACTCCTATCAAGCTTCTCATCTCCTTGAACTGAATCCTTGATAAGGCTTTAATCAATATGTCCGCACATTGTTCTTCGCCGAATATATGTTCCACCTTGATTTGATCATCTTCAACCCTCTCTCGGATGAAATGATATCACTTGTGGATATGTTTGCTTCGACCATGGAACACATGATTCTTTGTTCTAGCGATTATAGACTCGTTTTCAATTCTCATGACAACCTTCTTGCTAGTCGTCGGCTTGACAAGCTGCAAGTATTGCTACCATAAACTCGGCTTGATGCAACTTGAAAATATGTTGGAAATTGTTACTGCCATAAACTCGGCTTCTGGAATCTAAAGACATGTCTCTGTTTTTTGTCTCTCAACGAGGTGTGACATCTCAAACTTAGATTAGGTTCGGTTTTCATTTTCTCTTTGTCAATAACTTGGCCCAACTACATTTCAGGAGATTGATGAGACCCATAACTTGACAATCTCCACCTTGGGCCTTAGTGAATCTAGCCTAAAAATTGTTTTGTCTCTTTCCTTTCGACAATGAAGAAGAAACAATGCTCTTCTTCTCCAATGGCTAAACAACACACCAGATGCATGAACCTTACATATGCTGGCAATGTTTCCAGCAAGCTTGACTGCCTCTTCCGCCGCCATTCAAAGCTTTCGCCAAAAACGTGAGTTGTGTCTCTTCCTTGACACGAGCTTCAATGATGCAATCTTTGATGTGAGTCTTTGCATTTTCCTGCAATTTCTCTGTAATATCAGGTACCCTTGATTCTCACTCCATCTCTTTGTTGTGATGAATCAAAACTTACCTTTATCTAAGATTTTGAAACTTCATGTCTGAAAATTTCAACTTTTATTCTCGCAACTTCTCCGATGAACCACAACCTGAGCTCATTGCTACTTTGAAGACTTTAGGTAAACTTCTTAACATGAATCAACTCTTCATGTCTAGACTTTTCACCTTGCTGCATTTCCGGTGAACCCCCATGGCTCTTCTGATGCGTTGATGATTACAGGTAACCATGATAACCTGAATCATCTTTTCGACGCCTTGTTTCTTCTAACCTTAGAAACACTGTAATTCTTACTTGATTTCTTCATTCCTCATGACAACTCCATCTAGAGTCAAAAAACCATTTCTTCGACTTCATCTTATCTCAAGTAATTCCTATTCCTCTGAATTATTCACTCTTGACTTATATACCTTTAGATTCAAGAACACACACCAAAGAAACAACTTTTATTCTCTTGAATCTCTTCCAACATATGCTCCACCTGGAATCAATACTCCTTATTGCAATTCCAAATTCTGGTTTCTCTGTACCTCCTGTGAGAGTGTAATATCGATAATGAAGTTACCTGGAGCTGCACCATTCTTCAAGCAGTGTTGAGAAGATCACAACAATCTTGAAGCTTCTGTTCAGGTATTGCTTCCTTCCCCCCTCTTTTTGATTGAATTTGACAATCTATGTCTTCAGTTTCATCCAATGAACTTTTCCTACATGATTGGTCCAATTCATTCAAAAATTCTTGTAAATCAAAGAATGCTTGATCTTCCTCTGATTGCTTCTCTACATGACCATCGTTATTCCTCTTAAACATCTGGTCATTTTTTTAGCTCTGAAGAAATCAACTCTAAATTCTCCGTCTTCACCACACTTTCATCCTCTTTTGTGCATTTTCCAAGGAATTTTGATCTCTCATAAAAATCTTAGTTCTTTTATTGTCACAAAATCTTGGCTGCCAATCAACTGAGCTCCTTGATGTGTAAGCGTGTTTCTTTCTTTGATATAGATAATCTTTTCTCACATAACCATGTGAAGAGTCATCATGACATTGATAATACCTTTACTTATTCATCAACATCCTCACCCTAGCTTGAAACATGTAGCAAAACCTCTTGATATGTCCAAGTTTTCCACAGTTGTAGCACCCATGTGGATTTCTCCTTTCAGTTTTGATTTTCTGCGACTTTGTTAGAACATCCTCTGTGTTGTTCCTTTTGACGAATGTGGTTTTATATGCAACGGGGCCTCCTTGATATCCACGACCATAAGTTTTCTTCTTCTTATCACTCATGGACGTATCTCCTTGATGTCCAAGACCATAGTTTAACTTTTCAGTTTGGAGTCCTTGTGTTGGAACATTAGCTGAGATGTTCTCTTTCACGAACTTCGTCACACCTAAAGATATTTCTCCTTGAATACCCCATACCATGATTCGTCTTCACAGTCCTTCCCATTGACAAAATCTTGTTCAGATCCCTTGTACCACTGTTGAGCATATAAATCTTCTTCCAAGTGTCAGCAAGTTCTTGTTCCAACAACTTGTTTTTTTCCTTTTCCTTGCCTAGTTCTTCTCTCATAAGCTTCCCCTTCTTTAATAGTTGATGGTTTTCTCTGCTGAGCTCAACCACCTTATTCTCTGTTTCATGAAACTTTTTATTCATTGATTCTAATCCCTAGTAGAATCGGAATTACTCCCACTTGATGAAAGCACTTGTTGCTTCGTTCTTACTCTCTGACCAGCTACAATATCCCGTTGAGTCCTTTCCTTCACTTCCGGATTTGGACATGAGGGTTTGAAGTCTCGATTCCTTCACTCGATCTTCTCCAAGATTTCTTGCATCGATCGCTTCCCATATACCTTTTGGCGAATCAAGATCACCAACTTGTAATATGAGTGTTTCGGGTATGGCTTGAAATAACAAGGCAATCGCCATGTCGTTTTTCTCGTCTATGGTTTATCCTGGCTCGATGTCTCCCATACCTTGTGAACATGCAAGTTCACTTTCATTCTCATCGACCACACCGTGTAGTTCGATGAGTTGAGCATTGGACACTGAATCGATGAAGGTCCAAGCTCCTTCGACCTCGTCGTCGGGACGCTAGCATCTCCCATGGCTCCGGTATGCTTCTAGTGTTTGATTGATTGATAACCAATAGCTCTGATACCAATTCAAGAGTTAAATATATCAAACACAAACTTAGCTTTCAATAAGAATTACTTTCTTATTATAAATGTTAAAAAACTCTCTCAAACTAAACATTCAAAGCTCTCTTAACTTTTAGAACTCTTGTTCTCTCTTAAAAATCTCTTATTCAATTGTCACAACCCAACAATTGTATTTATAATAGTTTAGACACCACCTATTTCTAATAGAACTAGAAAACTTTATTAGATAACTCCTAAATATAAATTATATTCTAATCATAATCTTCTAAATCCATATTTGATTAAGATTAATTTTACTTGTGGATCAAGCTATGTTCAAACTTACACTAATTTTTGCGGATAAGGCAGAGGCAACGATGAAAAATGGGGAACCAGATCGGAAGCGATGGCAGACTATCTGCAAAACTTTCTCAAAGGACAATCCGAGCAAGTTTAAGTTCTGAAAGGATGATCCGAGCAAGTTTAACGTCAATTAAACGATGAAAAATAAAACTGTAGAATTGGTTTTAACATAAAATCAATTTCTTTGGAAAAATAAGATTAAGGATAAACATATTTAATCCTTTATATTACAATATTTGGGTATAAAACCCAAATGTCTTTAAACAACAAAAAAAAATGAATCTTTGAGTTGTAATGTTTTAATAGATTTGTGTACAAGTAATAAAAATATTTTTCTTGCATTTGTGAATTGGATCAATTTACTGTTCAAGGATCTTCGACAGAGAAATCTGGTTCTGGAGGTTTTTGAAATTTCACCAATTCTTTAGTCGGCGGTGCAGATAATGGGGATTTCCCAGAACGGTTTTTGTGAACGCTACGAAGTGCATTTGTCGCAAACTTTGAAGCCAAGAACGTCGCTCTTATGCTGTATGGACTTCCTCCAGCAATAACTGATGCAGTCTCTTCTTCTTCCTCTTCTTTTCTAAGTTGCTCTAACTTCTTCCTCTTTGTGTACCGTCGCCACGCAGCTTGGATGAAGCAAGCGGCCCAAGTCCTCCATCGTTGTGAATAGAATCTGAAAGTGTGTTGCACTTGTCTACTATGGAGTCTTCTAAACTGGCTCGCCACGAATTTTAGCTCATCGGCTATCAAAGCGAAAGCTTCTACTTCGGTTAAGGCCTTCACGGTTCTTGTTGAAGACGGGAGGTTAGAACCGGATTTGGGATCGAGAGCCCATGTCAGAAGCTCGTCACCGCAAAAATCTCCTTCTTTCAGTACACTCTTGTTGAAGAATCCGCTTCTACCGCCATCAGTGGTTACACTATCAAGCCTACCACGGATTATGAAGAGCATCTCGTTCACCGGATCTCCCTCACGAACCAAGAAAGACTTCTCAGTGTATAGACATGGCTTAAGCCTCTCACAGATTGCATCTAGTAGCCTCTCATCCATATTCTCAAACAATGGAACCTTTTCCAACAAAAGAAAACGAATTAAAGACTTTCAAGAAGATGTTAATCGAGTGAATTAAGAAGACAAGAAACTTACTCTTCGCACTAAAGCGAGACAGAGATGACGTTTGATATCTCTTCTAAGATCCTTTGGAAGGTTCTGAACAAGATTCTCTTCATCAACTCCACGAGTCTCCAACCACTTATACTGATCATATCGTCTGACCCGTTCCCGTAGTTCTGGTGGAAGCATTCGATGATGCATCCACTGTTCTGAGTCACGTCTTTTGACTCTCATTTCTTCTAACCGGATAGTAAGCGATTGAAGATAAGTCTGTCACGAACACAAAAAAATCATATCCGTTTTTATACCATCTCACGAGAGTCATTAAACATAAGAAAGCGAACAAGCTCCCTTCTTTACCTGCATGTTTCCAATGAGAAGGGCAAAGAGAAGAAGTCCAGCAATAGCAAGTGTTATAGAGAATATAACCTCTCCAGGGTATGTGCTAGTTTCAAGCCCTTGACCAAGTGTACTACAAATGAGAATCAATCGTTACTAATGCGTAAAGAGACTTATCGTAATGACACTATAGGTAAATCAATTTCTGCATATTACCTCAGATTCTGAAGTCCCCACCATAAACAGAAGAAGTACTTAGAGACAAAGTTCTTAGATGAGACAATGCCAGAGGAGAGAGCTCTTTGGTAGATACCAAAATCAAAGGGAGGCTCTTCATCTTCAGTGACATTAACAGCGCAATTTAGTTGAAGAACCGAATCTTTAATACTGTCCCAAGCAGCATAACCTTCCATATTTTGATTACCACAAAACAAGAAGTTTCTGGTACAGGTTTGGTTATTGTGGCAAGCCTTACTCCAGCAATCGTTATTACGTTCTAAGGCAAGCAAATACCACAAAGCCCCAACAATCTGCATACACATACACTTATGAGAACAAATCGCTTCAATGATATAGAATTGGCACACATAATTGGATAAGAAATGGTACTGACATGACTTGCAAGCATGTAAAGTAGCAAGTAATAAGCTGCACCAGCCCAAGCAGTTTCAGCGAAAACGCCTGCTGTTCTCTTCAATTCTGAACTTAAAGGATACATACGAAGAAAACGTGGGATATATTGAACTAACACAATGTATCGAAGTGCTTGTTTTGTTGCCAGCACATTCGCACCCCTCGAAGTATAGAGAAATCTCCAAACAATAATCTGTGAGAAAACATGATCATAAGCAGATTAAATATGGAACTTGGGAGAAGTTTTGTAGTTAAATTTTGTTGTTATACCTGAGGAACGGGAAGCACGGAAAGTAAATCGATGATGAAGTACTGTTGTAGATACCGCTTAGCTATCTGTGCAGGGTCTATCACGAGCTCACCTCGACCAAAAACCCGTGATGAAGGAGCAACATAAGCTGTTCTAAACCGTAGAGCCATATGAAAGAGATAAAACGAATCTATAACTGTCCTTAACGTAGTAGCTACGATTGCTAGTTTCCGATCTATACCAACGCATTTCGCTTTATCATTAACAAAAGGAAGATACAAGAAGAGCGGATCCACGGATACAGCGATAATGCAAGAAGCAACAAACAACTTGTTGCAGAGTAAAAGAAACTTGTCTTGTGGATCAAATATCTTCTTCTCTGATACTTTAAGATCTTCTGGAAACACAGCACGCGAAACACCGAGTCCTATTGATCGACCTATAGACCAAAGTCCCTCAGATCCTTTTCTAAATCCTTTCTTAAATGATCCAGATGATGCTTTGCTTCCTTGAGCAAAACGTTTTGGTCCTTGTATATTCAATGTGCATTTGTTTAGACCCAATTCAGAACTTTGTGAGAACCTTGAGTCCATACTATCTAACCTATTAAACATCAAGAAAACTTTTGAAAAATCAATACTTTCATACAGTTTCATTAGATATAACCGAGATTTCACAGATTGATGAAATAATCAAACCTCACAAACTTCTCACGTTGACCACTTATGACTTGAGATTTGACTCCTTTTGGGCCACAAGTATCGAACATACTCTTCAACTCATGAATCCCAAAACCTGTAATTATCATCCAGATTATGCAAAACAGAGTCATTAGTGAAACCTTTTAAGCTATCTTTACAGGAGTTACCTAATTGAAAAAAAAAGAAACAGTTTTTATAAATCAAGCGATTGGATTCTGAAATTAGGTTACTTGAGTTAATTAAATTTATTATTATCATTGACCCGGATTCAAAAAGAAGGAAGAAATTTCAACCCAGAAACTAAAATCGAAACTTTAGCTACACAAAATGGACCAAACACATTTCTAAAATAGACAAAATCGAATCCACAATTTGTAAACTGCAATCAAGTTCAGCAACTGAGATCAAGAAGACAAAGAAGAGGAAGAAGAACTTACAGTCGAATCTGACGGAAATGAAGAAGAAGAAGAAGAAGAAGAAGAAGAAGAGCAAGTTGTAAAAAAACCGAGCAGAAGAGGAGAGAAGAAAGTGAAGGTGTCTTCTGTCGAAAAATTGACTTTCTTCTTCGTGCTGTCCGGGTCGGGTCCCACCCGCTTTCTGTGCTGTCTCTTTTTCTCATTTAAATGGTAAATATGTATAATTGACGACAAAAAAAATGGTAAATATGTATAAATAATTTTCTATGCTTGTATATTTTACTTTGATTTCACTTAGTAATTAAATCTTGATGATTATATGTATATTATTAGGTGCATATGCATGAGATTAAATATTTTGTAAATATCAAAAAGTTATAAAATGTCATTTTATAGTTGAGGACTGCTAAAAGTATTCAATCAGGATTTCACTTCAATTTCCGTTCAAATTTTTAGTTTATGAATATTTGGTATAGAACATAATCTAATATAGATGATTTTTATGGGTTTAATTTATGGTTCTGATTCGTATGTGTGAGTTTCTTCAACGTGAGATTCATTCTTCATCAAGAAGCATTGGTAATTAGAATCATAATTATTTTTTATGAGTTGTCGTCAACAGAATATTAAAAACCTGTACATGGTCGTTTTTTCTCTAAACATATATTTTTACTAATCTTTTATCCTCGTATATATATTTTAACTTCTAGATTATGATGTTCCTTGAAAGCAAGTATTATGTATTTGAAAGTTAGGCATTCATGAATATTATACCATCACATTTCTTTCAAGAAAATGATATCTTTATAAGATTGTAGTATGCTTATATAGATTCTTTTATTGCCAAATTACATTCCACCATGTAAAGGTTCAAATATAAATACAACAAAAGTTTCACAAGTCTAAGACCCATGAATCTTAAAATCACAATTGAAGATGCATCAAGACCGCCAGTGAGAACTTTCTTTACAACGTTGTTCACAATTTTTGTCATTACCACAAGGTCCAGAACAAACATAATAACACATCCTCGGGTTATACATTCCATTCGCCCCTGTAAATACAATTATCAGAAGTTATAAACACTGTAGAATTCACATGGTAACTATGGGTTTCAAAATTAGTCTTTAACTTTAAGCCATGAGATCCGACTGTAGGGGATGAGAGAGTTGTTTGCTAAACTTGTGTCGTAATACTGAAAATATGGTGGAGAAGTAAGATTCTTGCAATATCTTAAGACACAACCAGTACAAGTCATACTGTTCGTATCGTTTCGACAAAAGTACTGGCAATGTGTTTCTTGACACTCAGTCAGAGTCTTTGCTCTCACGCCCATTATTACCAAAGCCATCATCATTGTTATCTTGTACATACTCAACATCTTCTTCGTTTTTGTTTTTTTTTGTTGTTGATTTTTTTTTGTTTGGTTTTTTTTTTTTTGTGTGTGTGTGGAAGTTAATCAACTTTTGATTTAATAAACTTCTATTATATATAGTTTTATGTAAAATGCATCTCATGACAGTTTGAGAAGACCTCGACAAATGTCAAAATACATTTAAACCAAAAAAAGGTGTCAAAATACAATATACTACCACAAATCTTTGTATCTGTAAAGATTTAATATACTTTTAACATTTTAAAACTATAATTTAAAAGTTTGAGGAGAAAGTAAAATTTTGTACAAATTAAAATGTGAATAAGAATATTTGAAAATAGTAGCAAATATTTGTAAACTAAATGTTTAAATAAAACATTGTAGAGTTAATATATAAAACTTGCTTAAGTATCGGCTAGGAAACAAATCATCTATATTAGATTATGTTGTATGTGATCAGAAGAAACAAATTTCCCTTTCTTTTTTTTGATAATTTAAGGATTCCGAACCTTTGATTGACCCAGACAGTTTTGGGATGAAATGCCTGGTTAGGTACCTTCTTTGTGTAAAATTTCCCATAGATAGATCAAATTCGAGAGACGACCAATTACAGAGTTTCGACTCGCGTGTTTCCAGCTACTAAACCACAGCTACTGGATTCCAATTTCTCATTTTTGCTTTAGTATCAGCTAGGAAACCTAAAATTGAAGTACACGTTACGATTGTCGATTTAAAATTACACAAAATTTTACTCATATGAAACCATTTGAGATTGGCGGTTCATTTGTTAAGTCTTCCGCATGAGTGACGTGTTGGTTAGGTTTTACGTGATTAGGGCCCTAAAATAGGTTATCAAAGCAAGCGTGCTTGGCATGATGTTTTTTTGTACATGAGTATGGCATGATTATTTTCATCACCAGCTGCTTTTATGCATGATGACGAGTTGCACAAGTGACAAGTTCCTCATTCTTTCGGTGATGCCTATTTACGTTTTGGATTGATCCCGAAAGCAAGTTCTTGGTGGACCCCTAATAGATAGAAGCCCAAACGTCACGGCGTAATTGGTTGATGCTCAATAAACAAAACTTATCCGTAACACTTGGTGTATGACTTTAGTCAGTTTACTAATGAAATCATTCATTAGTTCATATATAAATGTTTCAACTAGTATATATATTTTTTCTTTGAGAATCACTCTAGAGTCTAGCAAATCCACTATTTTCTGCCAAACCTGAGACAACCAGATCAAAATCTAAGTGACTGTATTGTGGTGGCGGCATCATTAACAAGTAACAAAACTATTAAAAGAAATCCATAAACTTAATTATTATCTACGAATGTTTTCTAGTAAAATATTTTTTTGTTTAAATGTGAAATTCATTGATAAAAACGTTAATTACAAAGACACATTTTTTACACTAGCACAATGGATAAAACACCAGCGTTGGAGAAGCCTGTTGAATTTGTTCTCTTGGGTGTAATGCAAAGAAACTATCTTTTATCTTGGGTCGATCATTTGTACCAGATGAGTGGAGGTATGATTACTTTTTCCCATGTCTTCAGCCATTCCTTTTCTTCCAAATGTGATAGATTGTAGATGTGAAGATCATACGAAGCAGAGTTTTATCTGAAATACCAAACTGTGAAGAACTGATATGACGTAGCGTCAAACTCCAGTCTGGGTTGAGCTTTCGCCCCAGCAGCACTCCAGCAAGCTCTTTCCAAACAACAAAGGTAAACGGGCACGCAAAAAATAGATGATCACGTGTCTCGTCGGGTTCCCTGAAAAATAGACAAGGTTGATGCTATCCCCAGCTAGATAATGAAAGAATATCGAGGGATAGACTGAGGAAACCATACAGTTTTGGACCCAAGGTACTTTTATGTTTGGTGTTCGTATCAAATTCCAATTTTTCCGAGCCGAGAAAGATGCCTTAAACACATCGTGAGAGTGACGCCCTAATGAGATACCGGGAGCTGCCTCACGATTAGGAACTGGTTGCGCCAGAACAGACCGCTCCAACTCGTGAAACCTCACATACCTTCCACGCCTTAATCTCTATCCATTGTCAGTTGCTGCATCAGAAACAGAGTTGTGTAATATTACCAATGTTCATTGGACCTGTTCCCCCACAGATTGGTAGAGCTGTCCAATAATATCAAGCCAATTATCCCACCAGAAATAAACATGTATACCATGCCGAATATCCCATCGGATAAAGTCCTTTGCTAGATCACGTACCTTTAGAAGTTTCCTCCAGATCCATGATCCTAGTGTGTAATCTTTAACTGACCAAAAAGAGTCTTGTTTCAGAAGATATATACGTGTCCAAGCAACCCATAGAGAACCTGAGTTCGAAAACAGTCTCCATATAAGGCTTAGCGAGGAAACCCGAACTGAATCACAAAGTTTACGAATCCCCAATCCACCTTCATCAATAGGTCTACAACCTATGATATTTTAGCTTTACTTCGAATATTCGGGGAACCTGACCAAAGAAACCCACTACATAGACCCTCGATTTCATCGAGACACCGTTGAGGTAGCCAAAAAACCGAGCACCAAAAATTTGAGATACTCATTATCACTGATTTAATTAACTGGACTCTACCAGCATATGACAAGCTTTTGTTCGCCCATGATAAGAATTAGGATCAAATCTTGTCAATAAGCGGTTCATAATCAACACGTGTCGTTCAATTTGTGGTTAACGGTAGTCCAAGATAACGGATTGGTAGTTCACCACTAGCAAGTCCCAGCTCCTCTGCAGCTCGAATCATAGTCTGTTTTTCTTCTCCCGCTTAAAAAACTGATGATTTAGTCGCATTGATGTTCAGCCCCGATATGGTAGCAGATGCTTAAAAACCTCAAGAATACCTTCTAAGGAGGATGGCATACCAGAGAATACTAATATATCATCAGCAAAACTAAAATGTATTACCTCCACCTTCTTATATTTTGTGTGATAACCCAAGCAGCCCTATTGTGTCGTCATATTAAGCATTCTAGATAAGGCGTTGCTAGCAATCACGTAGAGATAAGGGGACATCGAGCAGCCCTGGCATAAACCCATTTTACTCTTAAAGAAACTTGTGAGCTCACCATTTATGGATATTAAAAATGAAGCCGTAAACATACACAAATAAACCCAATGCATAAACTGATCCAGAAACCGCATTGCCCGAAGCGTTGACGTGATAAACTCCCACTGCACTGTATCAAAAGTTTTGGATATATCAAACTTAATGGCACACCGTGAGGAGATGGAATCCTTATGATAATCTTTCACTAACTTTGTAGCGAGTAAAATGTTTTCCAACAGGAGACGATCTTTAACAAAGGCCAACCTTGGGAGTGTGCTCTTTAACCGATTTGCAATAACCTTAGAAATGATCTTGTAAACCATATTGCAACAAGATATCGGTCTATAATCTCTCATATACTTTGCATCATCAATTTTTGGCACCAAGAATAATATAGTAGAGTTCACTCCCCGCGGCATAAATCCAAAAAAAGAAGACTGTACCGCTTTAATCAAATCGCTTCCAATAACCAACCATGAAGCTCGATAAAACTCAACAGAAACCTCATCAGAACCTGGACCCTTATCTGAAGACATTGAGAAAACCATCTTTTTAATTTCTTCTATCGTGACAGGTCTAACAACCGAAGCAATATCTTGTTCTGAGCAGCGGAAATCAATTAGGTTGTCCAAATAAGCTTCAGATACTAGTTCCACTTCGTGTGAGTTTTGTTGTAAAAACCTCTGAAAATAATTGACAGCTTCCTGTTTAATGTCCTCCGAGTTCACCAACGTAATCCCATATACCGTAACTACTCTTTTAATAGAATTATTTTGATGTTGTACTCTGTACTATTAGATGAAAATAATTTGTATTCTGGTCTCCTGCACTAAGCCAGCTTACTCTTAATTTTTGCTTAAGCAAATTCTCTTCCACAGCTGATAAATGATTCCAATCATCATTTTGCTACTGAAACTGCATCAAAAGTATGTGGAAACGGGTCCTTGAGCGCAGCTTCTTGAGCCACACACAACCTTTCAAACGCAGATTTTGAGCTTGCTTGAATACCACCATACATCGATTTATTCAGCTCTTGAAGATGGATTTTCAGACCTTTCAACTAAGTGTGGAATCGATGAAGAGGAGAGCTAGAATGATATAGAGGCGGAGAAGAATTCCATACTTGACTCACCACTGAACTGAATTGCGGAATTGATGTTAAAAATTTGAAAAACTTATAGGGCTTCCGGGTAAGAGAGAGGGAGAGTATTATCCAGCTTACAAAACTTCTTGTGTGGTCCAAGATACCACATGTCTAATAAAATATTTTCTTTTAGTTCAAGTGAAAATCACAAAATGATAGAGTTTTAGAAACATGATCAAACCCTCCATATCATCCATTTTTTTTTTCATATCATCCATTTAATTAAATAATGAAACATCTATATGATATATTTAGGTACCAAGAAGATTAGACATTGCTAGGAAACTAACATTTTATATTTGTAGAAATAATTTGTTGACAATAACAAAAGAATTTTAAATTAAATTATTAGTAATGTCAAATATGACATTAATTTAGATAATCATTATTCTCTAAAACCATAGATTTTGGATGCATAACATATAGATTTTAAATTTCAAAAAAAAAGCCTCAAACGAAAACAAGCCCAATGATAGCAGCAAGAACCAAGGCCCAGAAGATGCTATTTCCAGCGACCAACCCAACGGCGGTGTTCGGAGCTGGCGCCGGAGCAGTCGGAGTTGTAGATGGCCTTGGTGAAGGAGTGGGTGGAGTAGAAGCGGGTCTGGGCTTGTGGTGAAGTGACTGAACCACGATAGACACTTTCTCGCCTTTACCACAATTACCGGTGGCTCCGCTGATGAAGAAGAAAGGACCAGAGACATTGAGATGCACTTTTGTGTCTCCGTCTTTGTGTTCTTTCAAAGGCTTCTCTGTGTTGCAGCTGTTGTAGTTTTCTTTGGTTACTTGTAACACCGAATCGATCTTGGAATCGTATTTAAACACTGGCACATGGCAAAATAAAGCTTATTAGTTGACTATCTTATACGTATGTTTTTGTATTAAAAAAAAGATTATCTATGCACATATCAAATTGGACTATTACTAGTTAGTCAAAAGATCGACTTAAACCAAAAAAAACATTACCAAACACATATTTATTTCGGATGTGGATATGAAATGAGCAATCCAAAAACGCTCATATAACTAAAAAGATATCAAAGCCAACGCAAAACTTATACAATTCAACCCAAAATTCCGAATTGACTAAGAGTGAATCCAATCCAGTCTCGACCATCATGATAAACTATGCTATCATCAAAATTTTATAAATATTTGGTGTCATTTGTTAGAAATATCATATAGATAAAATAATATATAATTCAAAGAAAGAAATAGATGTGTACGTACAGAGAGTGTCTCCGACATGGAACCTGACGGTCCCAGCCCAATGGTTGAGAGTGTTGGACGATTCTGGAACCTTCCATGCGTCCGATGATCCACCCACAGCAATGGTTCTAGCCTCACTAAAGTGGTAGAATGTTGAAAATAAGAGAAACATGAGTGGCAAAATAGGAATCAAAGACGCCATTTTATATCTTCTTCTCTTACAAGTTACGACCAATTCTCAAATATTCCTTTTCTCCTTGGACGATAAAATGTTTGGCCGTTATAGTTTGGAGCTATTGAGATTTATAAAAGGTTAGAATGAGGTGCGGAGTATCTGGACCAGATTTGAGGTCAAATATGGTCTTGCAGAAATGTAATGTAATCTCCCGATTAGCCAAGTAATTATCAGTTTAAATCTCTTTTGGATATTTTCTTCTACTACTCAAAAATAAAATTATTCTCTATTTCTTAATTTGAAAGCAAATAAAAAGTAAATTGGTAGATTTGTTTTTATTCTTTGCAATAAATCTTACTTTTTTGGAATTAAATCAGGTTTTCAATACAAGATAATTTGTTTACATATAGACAATTAATCTTGAAATATATTCAGTAAAATAAAAACATAAAATTTTGAATGTCAAAAATATTAGTAATATGATCTTATTAATATTAACTAAATAAATGTATATTAGATAATATTTCACGCTATCCAGCACTACAAAATATATATTTCATATTTTGTTAATTTATATAATTATAAATTATTATTAGTACTTTAGATAGATTTATTTTATGTTTTAACATCTTATTTATTATTATTATATATGGTTTGTGTTGTGTTAATTAAATTACTAATATATAATTACGTACGTGCGGTGTTATATTTGTAGACAAATTTATTTGATAACATAGTTTGGTTGTAAAAGTTAAGTGGTGTTATGTATATATTTTCACATTATTCAAAAATATATAACAATTTGATTTAATCTAATATCAATTATTATCAATGATTAGAAATTTGATCCGAGATCCGTCATGACCCGTTATGACTCGTCTTGATTCATTGTAAAAATGAGAATATTTGAAGAAATCCTGATATAAATCTGGATGATACAATATTGGATCCGTTGAAACTAAATATATATACTCTTTGAACATTTTTTTAAACTATATAAATATTTTTGACATTAAAATTGATAACATCTTAACTTTTTATAAGTTAAAAATAATATAATCCTTGATAAATTTAAAAATATATATTTAAATATTAATAAGATTATAAACTTTTTATAGATTTTAAATATTATAGTTTAAATATACATCATATTTTAAAGTAACTATTTAAAATATATTTTTTATTTGGGTAAATTATTGGTTTAAGTAAAAAATCAGACTAAACGAATATATTTTTTAAAAAATTTAAACACCTAATAAACCAAGTTTCTTTCTCATTCAAATATTAAATTATTTTTGGTTTTTTTTTTATAATATAACTCAAAACCATTGTTCAAATTTTTTAACCGATGTAAGATGTTGAACACACAATTTTTCTTCATCGATTGAGTAATATATAATCGTTTCTAAAAATTAGATTCACAATATATGCAAAAAATCTACATTTTTATTAACTATATTTATTATGTGATAATTCAAAATAATTTAAAAATAAGATTAAACAAAGATGATAGAAGGATCATAATTTTAAATCTTAACAAAAAATTCAAATATAATAACTTATAAATGGTATAATTAAATATCAAATCATAGTTTATCAATTTTGATTGATTAACAATTAAAAAAAATTAATTTTAATTTTCGTCCATTTTAGTTAGAGAGAGAAAATAAATTTATTTTTTGAAAACAAAGTAACTATTTAAAATAGTATTTATAATTTTTAATTTAATTATATTAATTTTGTGATTATTATTGTATTTTTAATAATTTTATTTTTAAATTTTAAAAACTAATAGTATTTTATGTAATATAACACATAAAAGTTGGTTATTTTTTTTTCTACATTCCTCAAATAATAAGATAGGGATATACACACGGTATATATATATAAATGTTAGTGGTAGTAACACGTCCTTCTCCATTCTATTGATCCAACAAGACCCATTGAAGCAAAAGAGGCCGAGTATATATATTGAAAGAGAGAGAGAGCGACATAGGAAGAAAAATGGCAAGAACCCACTTAATATTTGTTCTACTAGTGCTCTCATCAACATCAACATTAACATCAACATCATCAAGAGAGCAAGAGGAGGACAGGATCAAAGCACTTCCAGGTCAACCAAAAGTAGGATTCTCACAGTTTTCGGGTTATGTGACAGTGAACGAGTCACATGGTCGATCACTCTTCTCTGGCTCACTGAGTCATCTTCTCATTCTTCTCACAACAAACCACTTCTTCTTTGGCTCAATGGAGGTTAGATTCTTTTGTCTCCTCATATTCATTCATATATTTATATCCACAGATGTATTTCTCTAGGGTATTATCAAATGTCCGGTGTTATATCTTAATTGTAATAACTGACTCAATGTGAAGTATTCATTTGTTTTGAAAAATGATTATGGCCCATACATAGTAGTTTGTTTCTAAAATTAAGGTACTCGAGATCTTATTAAAAGAATTCTTATTTCTTTTTATATACTATTCACATTACACACAATTGATGATAAACGTCATTTACGATGTTAAAAGAGAGTTAAGATATTAGATTACAAATTCAACTATAAAATAAAAAATACTTTCACAAATAGTTATTTGTGTTATTTTACAATACATTATTTACAAATAATTTATTATTGAAAATAAATCGAAAGAGTCATTATATTAATGTATATAATTTATGTTTTAAATTATAATAAGGGTTGATCATAATTCTTCTCAACACAAATATATATATATATATATATATATATATATTCCTAACTTTCATCAAGAGCTCATGACATATAGTTAATTTAGTCATTAGTGATTTAATTTCTATTCATATATTGAGCTCTGATACCATCTTACTTTATTGAATTGTTTGCTTTATATTGAACATAAACACACATATAAATACAGAGAGTCACAACTAGAAGTAAGTGTAAATATAGATTTGATTATATCCATACAAGAATATAGATAGGAGAATATACGATGGAGATATACTAACAACGTCAACACTCAAAACCGGAAGACGTCAAATCTCATTAACATGAATATTCTTAAATGTGTTAATATTCTTAAATATACTACCGAAAAGTAAAATATAAACACATACATATACAAATACTTTATGTCTTATTGTTATTTTAAATTGTGATGAAAGCAAATCAATGTCCACCAAAACAACATCAATAATCCAATATGACTCCAAAAGTGAAACATGCTATTGTTGTTATAACATGCAAATACTTTTTAGTACTTTATGTAAAAAAACTACTTTTTAGTTTTCTTTTTCTTTTCTTATTTTATATGAATTATTTCAATCCTGCGTGCATTTGAGCAAATGTCCACTTTCTCACTAAAATAGGCCTTAAGGAATAATAATTGGAATATGCTGTTTGGCTACATAACCTCATCATTCCAGCATGTGCATGACAACGATAGTAAAACATGTATTCAGTCTTTTTAATGAACTAAGAGCATACAAAACTAAAGCAAATGTAGCCAAGATTTATATACCTAAAATAATTCTAATAAAGGGAGAATATGAAAAATATATTTTGAAAATAAATAATTTGACTAATAATATTCAGTCACGAATCCCAGTATGGCGGTATAATGCTATTAGATCTTGGACACAAGATGTAAAATATATTGTTACAGCCTCATATGTGATTTTACTGTTTGCAAACTCTTCAACTCTGTATATGACCACTTGATGACTTGGATTTCGACTTATGTGCTCTATTTTTGGTAGGCTTACATGCAATGTTTTACCAAATAGTCTGAACCATTAGGATTATTATTTAGAAGCTCGAAGCTTGGATATCCGGCTTTAAACCTAAGAATATATTATCATTTGTAAAACTAAATATTGGGTAAGAAATAATAAAGATAAAAACATAATGTTTTAATATATATATATATATATATATATTATAAATAACTAACTAAATAAGGGCCGGCAGAAGTTCAAAGTAGGGGTCATTCTTCGAAAGATCGTAATTATATATATCCCATGTCAGGACCACAAAACAAAGAAAGCAAAATATTATTGGCCAAACATCTATCTAACAACGTACGTCTATGCGTCCCATTAATCAGTGTAGGACCTAATTAATATTTTTTTAGAAAATAAAAAGGGAACGTAGTTTAAAAAATATAAATTTAACGTAATTTTCACATCAACGAAGTATATACATTAAAAAAGAATAGTTAGTTAATCTCTGATTAATTGGCTTCGCATTAGACCATTTTCGAACGCTCGACTAACACCTACCGAACTTTTATGTGTAATAACAGAGGCAAATCTTTTGTTTCTGGAATAGCCCGTTGGAGTTGGATTTTCATACACTAACACAAGCTCCGATTTCATGGAATCTGGAGACGAACGTATAGGTCAGATTCATTTTATATATTTATGTTCTATCACATAAACAAATTATCAATGGATATATAGATTTGACTACAAAACATAGAAAAATAGTTTGGACAACAACTAATATAGAAAATTAAATAACACTAGGGACCATTTGTTTTGTCTTTTTTTTTATAAAAAAAACTAGGGACCATTTGTTTGTGGAGAGAAACTATTCATTAACTATGTGTTGCAGCTCAGGAAAATCTGATATTTCTTATTAAATGGATGTCAAGATTCCCTCAGTACCAATATAGAGATTTCTACATTGCTGGTGAAAGCTATGCCGGCATGTCACCATATAACACACAATATTGGAACAATTCAGAATTTATTTGCTTTAATTGTTCTTAGTTTTTAATATGGTTTAAACTAAATACACACCAAGATTCATGAGTTTTAAATTTTTAGTTAATATTTCTTTTAGAGCAATTCAGAATTGAATTGGTTTAATGGTTTGTAGTTAACCTGTTTCAACCAAATTTTCCATAATAGATAATTTGTAATGTCTATTTTCACAGGGCATTATATTCCTCAGCTTGCAAAAACGATTCATGAGTACAACAAAGCCTGTCAAAAACCAATAATCAATCTCAAAGGTTTCATGGTAAAACTAAGTTCTATTTATCATAAGAAACTATTACAGTATTACTCCATAACTCATAATAACAAAATTAGGAATTTATGTTCTTAATCACTCCTTGAAGGTTGGAAACCCATATATGGACAAAAATAACGACAAACTAGGGACCATAACATATTGGTGGTCTCATGCGATGATCTCTGACGCTTCTTATAATTCCATCATCGAAAACTGCAATTTCACAGCAGAGAGATTCTCAAACGAGTGTGATTCCGCAATTTACAATGCTGCCGCAGACTTTGGGGATATCGATCAATACAGCATCTTCACACCAAAGTGTATACCACAACAACAAACGAATGAGACTACCAAGTTTGTTCAGGTGCACACAACTAGTCGGGTTTTAGCAGAGTATGACCCTTGTACCGAGGACTACGCTGAGATATATTATAACCATCCCGAGGTACATCGCGCTATGCATGTGAACCGAACCACCATTGCTTATATGTGGACCGCTTGCAGGTATATATCCTTATTGCTCATCAACATTGAATTAGCGGTTGAAATTTTTTAAATGAATTGAACGAAATTGAACTTAGCCTTACTTTGATGGCTATAGTTCTTTTATAGTTTTCGTAGAACTGAATTAACCAAATAGAACTGAAAAAAAGGAACCGGAATTTCCAGCCTTAGATATGATACTTTCCCATTTCTCAGCCACGCATTAATTAGAAACCAAATCCACTAGAACAAGAGTGCAATTATATTCGAGTATGGTATATAGCACCCAACCGTGCCACTATTTTTTCTATTGGATCTTATAACAGCCATAGATCTGTTAAGCTAATCTCTAACCCAATTATACTTAATCGGTGCTACACAACCCTAAACTCCAGTTAGCTTGTTCCCAACTAAGAGCAGCTTTATTGGCGAGAAACTCTATTGAGTTTCTTAAAATTAAAAAAAATAATGTTTTAATTTAATAAAAAAAATAAACCAGTTAAAAGGAGACATGTGGAGAAAAAATTTCTTATTTGGTTAAGAAACGATTCTCAAAACTCTTAATTAAGAGCTGTTTCTTATTTCAAACTACTGTTACCATTTAATTTTATATTTTTTTATTTTAAGAACCCCATTTAAGATACTTCAATGGAGTTGCTCTAATCCCTAACAGCATCCAGAGATATGTTAAGCTAATCTCCACCAGGATTATGCTTAATTGGTGCTACATAACCCTAAATCATGTTTAGCTTGTTCCCGACTAATTTCTAGCCTAAGATCGACCTTTACTCAACTCTGAGACACATTTCAAATTGACCCCGACCTTATTTTTTATTTCTACAATAATGATTTCACCCGCACGTGAATCTGTAAAACAAACACTCTCTTCACAGCTAACTACTTTCACAACTTTGAAGCTTTTCATCTCACCACAATAGTTTAGAGTGCTAACAACGATTCATGGCCTCTCTATGCTATTTATACACCACCACAAAACCCTACCTCAAAGGATATTCGTGAATCTCCACAAAAGAATAAACTTGGTCCTCAAGTTTATTATTTCCTTAAATGGTTGTAGAGAATATTTAGTGAATCTCTACAACACTTTACGTCTTTAATCTATTTGCCAAGTCAGCTTCCACCTCCTTGACTTGCCACATCATTATCTCCAACTTTGCTACGTCAGCATCTGCATCTATCTCAGCTTACAAACTCTTGATGTGTTCTGATACACCTTCCTGATCGAAACAGCGTTGTGTATCCAGAATCTGCATCTTTAATACATAGAGTATATGACTTTCTCTTTAGGTATGTTCAGTTTAGAAATTCCTCTAAAAACTCTGCTTACGCATCCCGTGAAGGTCTTTGCTTCATGGTACATAGTCGGGTACATCCTCTGATTCATTCAGATGTAAAGATCTTGCATGATATTTATGATGATTTAATGCAGTTATATCGTCATACTTTACACTGGTTGTTGCAGTCAGCTTTTGTCTTTGAGATATACATCTTCAATGCATCTGATGCATTAAGCTTATGTCATTCTTCTGATTAATTTCACCCGACATCAAAATTAATATTTTTCTCAACTCAGCCAACAATATTCTAACACATCGCTCTACTCTTAATACTTTTGTAATCTCAATTATTTTTTCTAGACAATTTTAGAACATTGTGAAACATACTAGTATGAACATTACATTGGAAGATTGAACAATTTAAAGAGAAACTGTGATTCTTGTATGAAAGATCAGGACTTGTAACGTTCTCCTTCAATGGCCTATAACATTTTTCAAGTTTTATTCAATTAAGTAAAATAAACAACACAAACCATTATGCTTTTATATTCCCTTTATCTCAACTTTTCTCATACTATTCCTTTTCGGATCATAATAGAGAACATAAAATGGTGATATCCAAATATCAATCGGTGGATAAATAGACTCACCAGCATATAGTGGTACGTATATATCAATCGGCGCAAAATAAACTCACCAGCACATCAACGAGATGATGGCTTGCTCTGAAATATTTGGACCCACACAAAATTTTATATTATATATATATATAAATTTTTTATACGAATTTTTTTCAAATCAAATTAATTAATGGAAAAGAGTATTTTATTTTTCTTTGATATATAACATATATACTAGTTTATTTTATTATATATATATATATAGTCTCATTTTTAATTATCTATTATAACATATTTAATCTTTTACTACAAAATTTTAAACATATTTAAAAGTGGGGCCCCTAATTTGGATTCACAAAATTGAGGGACCCATACATATGTTTCATAACAATCCCCTCCAATCCGGCTATGATGCCATGTGATAGTGTGAATCTGAACGGAAATAAACTGATCCACGAATCAGAAAAATCATAAACCTTCTTCAACCATTCATGCTTCCCTGCATCCTCTAGAACCCATAAAACTATACAAACAGCAGAAATTTCACTGGACATAATGATATTCTACAAGAAAACATCTACAAACCAACGGTAAAATCCGTCAAAATTCATCGAAAACAGTCTTTTTCAACGGATGTTATCGCTGGTTTAAAAGCATTAGAAACCCTTATCAATGGATTTTCCGATGGATTTCCGGCGCTATATTATCAATGAATTTATGATGGGTTTTTTGCTCGTTAATTCCATCGAAAATCTATAAAAAAAAGTAATCCAAAGAACAGTTAACCGACGAATTTCCGACAAATATATTATTTTAATAAATTATTATATATATATATATATATTATATTATTTATAATTAAAATTAAATTTAAATGATTCAAATTTAAAAACATAAAAATTATTCAAAAGACATAATAAATAATAAAAACTAATTCTAAGAGGGAGGTTGGAACTCGGTCATGAAAATTGTACTATACTTAACAAAAATAACACTTAGAAAATTCTCAAACCCTGGATCTCGGTTTTCTTCTTCGCGAGTTCCACCATAAACTTGGGCTCTCTAGAAAACCGCAAAATAGTAGAAGATCGGGAATAATGGTACTCTTTTGGAAGTCCAAAAATGCAATTTATGTTCTTTGGAGTTAGGTGCAAAACAAATAAAATATAAAAATCATATAAATAAAAATAACAATCAGATGATAAGTAAATTAACGTTTCGTTACTTACTTCTATAACCATTTCGTTCAACCTCTCAAAAAGAACCTGGTTGGAAGAGGTTTCTTAACTGTCTGGCTAAGATAAAAGATACTCATCTCTCATCTTCTTCACGTTCTTGATGATATCCTGAGAAAGCAGATCTTGAATTTCACCGATCTTCATGTAGGTGTGTGTATTCTTTAGCAACTTAAAATAAGTAGGACGTTCACCATCTTTTCGAAACTATAAAATAAATAATTATTAATAATATTATTCAATTAAATTAAAAATAAGTTTAAGACAAGAAAAAACATACGAGTTGGTCTTTCCGGGAATCCTTGCTCGTTACTCTCAAATTATGCGTCGCAATTTCTTTATTCTGTGCCAAGTCATTCGGTTGCTAGAGTCAGTTTGGGAGAATGCAGTGGTTGCCACTTGCTTCCATTAATAAACGAACCCTTTCCATTGGTACGAGTCCCAAAGAAACTCCTTTGGCACCTCGTTCTTCTTCCACTTACTCTTCCACTCGTTCATCTTCGTCGAGTACATCGTCGCAGCCTTATTGTCGAACTCTTGTCAAACCATTAATGTGTGTTCATTGTTCCAAGTAAAATCTTGCTACAAAAGTAAAAAAGTATATATATATATATATATATTTACATTTCTTATTTAAATTTAAAGTAAAATAAACAATATAATTCTTACCGCAAACTGCATAAACCACATATCGCGATTCTCTAGAGATATGATCGAATACGTCTCATAAAGATTAACCTTTCGCAAAGCATCTAGTTGATGAACTTGGATATCCCATTATGGAAGTATTGGATCCTACAAAAAACTATAATTAAATAGATTTTATTAGTATAAAAATTTTATACATATATATAAAGAAAATTTATCATGTAGTTTTTTCTGCACACTGCATATGAAGTCTTGTCATGAACTTTCATCCTGATTGAGAGACGAAGTTCTTGACGCTCATTTGCGTAGACTCCATATCTAGTGTCATCTTCGGAGGATATGAGTCGTAGAGGTATGAGACCTACTCCCCCCCCTCGCCTCGTACATTGCATCCGTGAATCATGATTGTTACCATAATCTCTCAAAAATATATATATTAATAATTGAATAAAAACATAATAACCCAAAAACATAAATAATACACAAATTCACAATATTCAATCAATTTCAAAAAATTCATAAAAATCACAAAAATTCAAACAATTTTAAAAATTCTTTAAAAATTATTCTAAAATTCTTTAAATTTTTCAAAAAATCACAAATCTTAATACAATTTTATAAAATACTCTAAATTCACAAAAATTCAAAAGTTTTCAAAAATTCAAACAATTTTTATAAAATTATCTAAAACATCCAAATTTCATTATCAGTTCCAAATCATTATAAATTCCCCAAATCATATAAACTGTAAAATATCCAAAAATGCAGAAAAATCCCAAAATTTTATGATCAATTCCAAATCAAAATCTCATTCCTCAAATCTAACATTCCAAATTAAAATCCTAAATCTTAAAATTCAAAACATAAATCTAACAATCCAAATCCTTAATCTACAATCCAAATAACATATTATTTTAAAAATTATAAATATTAAATCAATTTTAAGAAGAGTTATGATAAAAAAAAACATAATCATCAAAAAATGTTTTTGAGATTATTACTGTTAGTAAATTTCTAAGAAAAAATAGTTGAAATCTTCATTAGAATTCCCCAATTGAACTTATTTGAAAAACTTTTGAAAGGCGCACCATGTGATTACCGTACAAAGACATTTTTACCTGAGAAGAACTCTAAGGTGAAAGATAAAAAGATTATGATGAACCGACACAAACTAATGAGAAGACAGAGAGAAGATAAATCGTCCGAATTATTTGGAGTCAATTTAAACTAAAGTTTTAACAAGTAATTAAAACTGGTAGTTATTTAAAAAGAGTGAGATATAAATAAAAGTAAAAATACATGAATATTATATAGTGAAAGAGAACAATTTTATATGAAAAGATGAAACACAAAATAATAATAAATATACACATCTTTTTAAAGTATAAAACTATAAACAATCTTAAAATTAGAAATAGTTTTACAAAATGATAAGAAAATGCAACCTTCAAAGATATTTATTAAGATTGTTAGTGTTATTGACTAATTTAATTTAGTCCAAATTTTTTGTTTATATAATTCTTTTCAGTTTCAACTTTCTCTGTCCGTAGTCCGGGTTAATAATATGGGTGGGACATTCAACATCAATATATGAAAAACAACACAGGTCATACACTTCTCCCATATCTTTATCAGTTTTTCACCCAATGATTCAAAAATAGAGGTAAACTTTTCATACAACTACAAGTTATCTCTCTGAAATTCTACAACACCTTGTGACTTTCCTTAAAAAAATTGATTCTCGTTTAAAGTCAAGATTGAATTGTTGAACTGAGATTAAAAAAAGTATCAAATTCAAAACTCGTAGAGAATTAATTGAATAAATATAGTTTTTAGAACCACTGTTCCTCGTCTTTGACTAACGACTCGTATACGCGCAAAACATAGTACTCGGATACGGACGAAGTCATATCAATCCATCAAACGCTTCACCGTATTAGTTTTTATCCCTTATTATTATAACGGTGGAAAAATCAATGTCTCAAACAATACAAGTATACTACAGATTATTTTTTTATTGTTAAAGGTACAACATACTATATAACTATTCGGGATAGATTTTTACGCTTAAATTTGTTCCTCGTGAGAGAATATCAGTTGTGCTGGAATACTGATGAGTGTAGAACAGATGATTCGACAGTTGAAGATGTACCACCACCTTTTTAACATCCAACCGTGATCTACCACGGATGAAATGTTTAGTGTTCTAACGGGTTATATCATAAGTGTACCAAGTGCGTATATAAATATTAACTTACAAATATAGTGAAAAATTCGACTTCAACAAGCAACCCCAAAAGGCAATAACACAGAAGAGATTAGCCTCAAATCTAAAAAAACAAAACTGAATCCAAGAGGTTTTGAAAAAAATACAATCATCCCAAAAGTTCCTAAGCGGTCGGAACTCTGTCCTCGTGCGTTTTCATCCAATCATACTGTATAGACATTATCAGGTTCACCTGCAAGATCTAATAGTGTTTGAACATTTTTTTTTTTGTCAAACAGTAGTGTTTGAACTAAAAACATATATTTATAGGCAGGAAAATATTATTTTTTCAATTAAATTTTATTTTATGATTTAATTTCAGCCGTTATCCAAAAAAAAAAAAGATTGAGGAATTAAATTTTTTATTACTAGTTTTATTTAGTTACCAAATATGGTAAAGAGTGTGAAAATATTTAGTAGGAAGTATCCAGATCTCCGGAAAGTTGATCGGAAAAATTTTAAAGATTGAAATGCCAAATTGTAACGGATAACAAAGTAACCACCAACCTATATGACTTTATGTGCCTCGAGAGAGTTGACATTAATTTAAATATTATATATGCAACTATGCAACAAATTGACACTTTTTCTTGTTCAAAATAAATAGAAAATTGATATAGTCAAAAGCTAACCTCATGCAGCCTCCTATATATTACGTATTTGGGTACTCCTTGCTCTTCACTTCAAACGCATTAATTCAAGACAAAAGTTAGCCAAAACCATAAACAAGAAGAATAATGTCTATCTTACTTTATTTTCTCCTCCTGGTCCCTCTCTTTTTGATCTTTTTCAAAAAGCTTTTACCGTCGAAAGGGAAGCTTCCTCCGGGACCTAAGGGTCTTCCAATCATAGGAAACTTGCACCAGCTCGGAAGATTTCTTCACAGATCTCTTCACAAAATCTCTCAAGAATATGGACCGGTGATGCTTCTTCGTTTCGGGGTAGTTCCCGTGGCCATTGTCTCTTCCAAAGAAGCCGCTGAGGAAGTGCTCAAGACTCATGATCTTGCGACTTGTAGCCGACCTAAGACGGTCGGGGCCGAGTTGTTTACTTACAACTATAAAGACATTGGTTTTGCTCCTTTTGGTGAGAACTGGAGAGAGATGAGGAAACTTGCGGTGCTCGAGCTCTTTAGCCCGAAAAAACTCAAGTCTTTCAGATATATTAGAGAAGAAGAAAGCGAATTGTTGGTGAAGAAGATATCAAATTCTGCTGATAAGACACAACCCTCATCGGTTGATTTGAGGAAATTCATTTTCTCTTTCACCGCTAGCATCATTTGTAGACTTGCTTTCGGACAAAACTTCCACGAATGTGATTTTTTCGATATGGAAAGAGTAGAAGAGTTGGTTCTTGAGTCAGAGACCAACCTTGGCTCTTTGGCATTTGCCGACTTCTTCCCTGCGGGATGGCTCATAGACCGTATCTCTGGTCAGCATTTGAGGGTGAAGAAAGCCTTTTTCAAACTCACCAAATTCTTTGAACATGTGATTGATGATCATTTGAGGACAGGACAACCCCAAGATCACTCGGACATCGTCAGTGTTATGTTAGATATGATCAATAATTCCACAAAAGCCGATTCTTTTAAAGTCACTGATGAACATCTCAAAGGAGTCATGTCGGTAAGTACAAATAATTATTTAGAAAAATCTTTAAAACTTTTACTTACAACATAGGTTGGGAAGCAAGTTAACATAAGACATAGACAATTATTTCGTTTTGATTATATATATCAAGAAAACAAAGAATTCCCGACGAAATTCTGATGAAATTTTGATAGTTTCCTAATCTTTCTGATGGATATGTTGAAAATTCGTCATAAATTTCTGTCAAATTTTAATAGTACTATTATCTGTAGAAAATCCATCAAGTTTCTTTCTATATAGGTCCATTTTTGGGTTTTTTCCTGACATCCAAAAAGCTCCGTGATTTAATTTTGGTATCCTCATATAAAAACCAAAATCATGAAATTTTCTGTCATTGGAGCAGGATGTATTTTTAGCTGGAATAAACGCGGGAGCCATTGTAATGATATGGACAATGACAGAGCTAAGTAGACATCCAAGAGTGATGAAGAAACTCCAAGAAGAGATTCGAGCAACACTTGGATCGAACAAAAAGAGAATCACAGAAGAAGATTTAGAGAAAGTTGATTACCTAAAAATGGTGATCGAGGAATCATTCAGATTACACCCACCAGTTCCTCTCTTGCTCCCAAGACTAACAATGTCCGACATCAAGATTCAAGGCTACAACATTCCCAAGAACACCATGATCCAAGTCAACACTTACGCGATAGGACGTGATCCCAAATATTGGACAAACCCCGAAGAGTTCATGCCAGAAAGGTTTGTCGATAATCCTATCGACTATAAGGGTCAGCATTTTGAGTTATTGCCGTTTGGATCTGGACGTAGGATCTGTCCTGGGATGGCTACGGGGATCACCATTGTTGAGCTCGGCCTTCTTAACTTTCTTTACTTCTTTGACTGGAGTTTGCCTAATGGAATGAAACCTGCAGACATTGACATGGAAGAAGACGGAGCTTTTGCAATCACCAAGAAAGTTCCTCTTGTTCTCGTACCAGCTTCTCATCGCTGGTGAAGAATATGATAACTTTAATAATATCAAGATTTTATATGTTTGTCTATTTTACAATCTGTTTGCTTCTTTTTTTCTTTGTATTTTTTACGTTTATCCTGTTTTGAAATCGGTATGTTTGTAACATTGTTTTCTAATGTCTTTAGTAAAACATATGTTTTTATGTTGATAAAGTTTTTAGAAACGAGATATCTATAACATGTGCGTAAACAATAGTGTTGATGGAACTGACCTTGCAGGTTTTACGGTTGAGATTATTCGTCTTACTCTGTATCGAATTTTTCTATTGCCGTAATCAATGAGGATTAGAACTTTAGAAGAGAAGAGAAGAGAGTGTACATAGAAAAAGATTGCCAGGAAAAGGGGTTGAAAAGAAATAAAAGAGGGAGAGGAGTCAGCGTAGGTTTTTGGGTTAAAAATAGGGCACTGAGTTTATCATCTCTCCCTCCTTAGCCAATGTGGGCAGTCTTTTCCGGATATACCTTTCCTCCAGCAGAAGATTTCTTTCCCGAATCACCCAGGCTTAAGAAGCAGTCAGGACTAGTCAAAAAGCAGACTGTGAGCAAAGCCGACTCTCTTAACATAGAGATTGCCAAGGGAAACATATCTAGCCAGACTAGGTTTGCCAACACTCTATCCAATCTACAATGAACCAATATAAAAAGGTGTTGTAACTATGGGTTTCTAGATTTTTCAGCAATCATTTACTACGACCAATCGTTACAACTAATCACACGATTACAAAACGAACAACAGTAGCAAATAGCGACAATTTTTTTTCCCCCAAACAGACTTGACGAGGAATCCATTCTTGCGAACAAACACAACGGCTTTCTATCATAGTTGCAAGGGTTCAAAACCTTAATTATTAAAAAATAAAATAAAATTATATAAACTAAAATAAAATAAAACACAACAAATGACAATAAATTAAAATAAAATAAAATACAATAAATTAAAATAACATAAATTGTATAAAAATAAAATTATTAAAAATAAAATAAATTTATTTAAGAGAAAATAAATTATGCAAACTAAAATAAAATAAAAACATATATAAAAATTAAATTAAATTAAATTAAATAAAAATTTCTATTAATTAATTTTATGTTAAATGAATATATAAAATGAAACTAAAATAATCAAATTGAATTAAATTAAATCAAATCAAAGTACATTAAAAAAATTCGAAATACAAAAAATATATAGACTTTACATGTTTTATCTTAAAATATAAAATTTGTTTTTCGTAATGTTATAATGGAAAGAGATTGTAAAGTTTTGGTGGATTTTCTTCGATCACGTTTCCAAAATGGATACCTACAACCTCTTTTGAATGACATCCGTAGTTGGACGGATCGATTCATAGACATCTCGTTTACCACGATGCCAAGATAATGCAACTAAGTAGCGGATAAACTAGCCAAGATAACACACAATCAAAATGTTATTTATAATATTTATTTTTATCTTCCGATGTTTTTGCAAGGTTTTTTATTTAACAATAATGTGTAATCTTACAAGTTTTCTAATAAAATCATACTTTAAAAAATTATTTTTGGTTTAAAATTTCATAAATTAAATTCAAAAATTTATAAAAGTCAGTCGCATTAACTATGAAACGAACAACATAGTGACCAGTCATTGCAATTGGTTGACTATAAAACAAACAATACAGTGATCAGTCGTTGCAATTGTTGTTGATTGCTGCTACTGACAAACAATCAATAGAGCGATCAGTCACCGCGACTGGTCATTATAACTACGAAACGAACAACTTAAGAAATCGATAGTTTTGGTCGCTGTCACAATCACCAACTACTGCCACACGAACAGGTTTATCTAACATATGTCATTCCACAAGAGCACAACATACTCGGGAAACTGAAGAATGAGGACTCCAATAAAGTTACAAAACCAATGAGAATGAAGCAGAATTATTATTATGCAAAAGTGATCAAAAGAATATTCTACCAAACAATAAATTATTGTATGCCGCCTCATGTTATATAACTTACTCAAATTGCAAGAATATAAAGAACAAAACCTCCAAAACCAAAACTATAAATTGTAACAAAATACAACAGAACAGAGAATCAATCATTCGTCACCGTCATCATGTTCTGCCAATTAGTTCCCCAAGCCATCCAAGTAGCTTTGTAAATCTTTTAAACCTTCCGCAGAGAAGTTACGATGAACTCTCAACCTCGGTGCAACCAAGCTCAGTGGTGGCTGTGGCTGAAGACAAACAACCACCGCCGTCACATTATCCCCACTCTTCCTCTTTATAGCTTCTTCAACCAACTCTTTACTACACATGACCGGGTCATTGTGCTCCTGCAGTCGCCTTCTAGCAAAATCTACAGCGTTCTGGCTCATGAACACATCCCAAACCCCGTCACACCCGATTATGAGGAACTCGTCCTCTTCAGTTAGTTTAGTTGTCATGAGCTCAGGCTCTGCAATGAGTGGTCCACCTTCAGAACCGTCTTTCTTCTTCTTCATGCGTTCCATATGAAAGTCCCTGAGCGTACGAGCCACATTGAGTTGCCCGTTTAGGTACTCGTCATATACATATCCACCTGATGCCTCAATGTGTCTTCTCTCCTTACTCCTCATGGGTTTGTGGTCTCTTGACATTTCCATCGCTTTTCCCTGACGGGACAATACTGCTCTACAATCTCCAGCATTTGCTACCACCAACAACCTGTCACCACAAAACTAAATGTTATACACCGTAGGGAAATACGGGCAAAGGGTAATATCTACAAGCGAATTACTGTTACAGGATTGTTCTCAAGGTCAAAATTATACACATTACGCAGTTGAAGATAGGATGCATCTATTCTCTTATACTTCCAGAATAACAGGTTTCCCCAAAAGATGACTACACAAGTGGTTGACACATTGCTAGCCTACCTATGCAGTCTTAGGTAGTAGTCATTTAAACATTTAGAGTTTAGGTTAGACGTAACTTGAAAGATAATAAGAGTTGAATCAGCAAACCTCCCAAAAAGAATAGCTGCCAAAGCAGTAGTTCCTGAAGCAAGGCTCCCATCCAATGCACAAGCCTCTGAGAAGGCAGTGTCTGTTTGAAGAAATGCTGAAGATATCACCTTATTGATTTCACTAGGAAACTCTTGATCGTCAACAATGTACCTCGGTATATGGTAACACGCAAAATCAGCAGCATGCTTCCCACCATGTCCATCAAATACCTAACATAAACAAATTCGTTCAGAATCAATAGGGCATCATTGCGGCAACAACAAAATGTACAAGAGAGGATTCGGCGGTTTGCCGCCGTAACTCGAACTCCCATTCTCCGGATCAGAAATTCCTCTAGTTTCTTCCATATTGCACCATCATCGCATCTCACGATGAATTCTACAAGTAATTTAGCGAAAGAGCTGATGAGTCAACTCACGAGTCAGCGGTCAACTAAACGAGCCGAGCAAAATGATTTCTCGGGAGAATGTAGCTTTAGATAAGAGATTCGTAAGCAATGGGGTTCAGAATCAACAACAAAATTGAAGCAATTGTTATAGAGTCACACAAATTTTAGGGCTTAAGATAATTAGGGTTTTGTGGTAGAAATTAGACAACGCTTTTGGGAGAGATATAAAACTGTTCGCCGGCAGAGGCGAGAAATACTAGACCGACGGTTATTTAATGGAAAAAAAAACTCGAAAAAGGAAGTGCAACGTGGAAACACAATACGCCGACGTATTAACGTTGTTGAGATTTCCTTTTCTTTGCTTTTCTTTTTTTTTTGGGTTAAAGATCTTTTGAATTTTTATTTTGTCCTATTACATATTAGGATATCTTTTTTTTCCTTACTTTTAACTTTCACGATTTAAAAAAAAAAAAAACCAAAATTTTCCCTTCTGATACAACATCATCAAAAATATTTTAATTTAATTTTACTACATATACACAACAGTAATCAAATTCATCCAATCTATTTATCTGCATGACCTATATAATTATGATAAATAATTTTATAAACGACTTCATGACATGCAGTTGTCTCAAACATTCGATTTTCGACTGACAATTCTATATAAGCTATATTCATAATAATTAGCTTTATTTTATTTTTTACAACATACGCTTCTATATGTAATATTCTGGAACTTCTAAATAACTTTGTATCCATTAATTAATTTATAAGAAAATATACTTTTGAAAATTAAACTCCAGATCTAATATAAAATCTTTCTAAAGTTTTGACCATTAGATAAAGATAACTTACACTAACATTTTTATTTTAGTAATTAAAATTCATTATGATAGTTTTGAAAATTAAGGTCAAAAATAAAATTAAAAACTATCACTTTTTTTACAGTTTTCCAATGAATTTTCTTTTAAAAAAATTGAGACTCATTCTCGTGGCAATGTTAGGAAATATATTTTTACAAAAAGAAAATTGTGAGGAAATATTCAAACATGTTACAAATATATATGTATAAGTATATATATATATGTATTATATAATATAATATTTTATTGTTTATATGAAAGGTGAGAGATAGAAACGTGAAATGTGTATTAAGTGGAATCTGATCTCTTATTCACATCTTGCTATATTATCTTTTACTAAACACATATAGGAAGTGTAAGTCGGTTGAAACGTAAGTGGTAATAGTAAAATCAAACAAAATATTAAAATTATAGATACTCATCTATTTTAATATTTTCTTTTGACTATCTAGATGTATTATGTACGGAAAAAAATTGTACAAAAAAAATTATGACAAAGAAAAAAAAATACAGTAACATAAATTTTTTCTAAAGTGTTAGATATAATTTTCATAAATCATATAGGTGACGCATTTTTATGTGATGAACGTGTTTTCTAAATGTTATAATGATAAGTGTTTTTATAAACAAATAAGTTGCATTGTCAGTTAAACGGATATATTGGATATCCATTTCTCCATTCTTTTCGAATTTTCGTGTTAGGAGAAAAATCTTAAGAGAATATGTTTCGTTCTATCGCTTTTGATATAATCTTCCTTCAAACAATTTTGTTGGCTCCTTACTAATGAT
This sequence comes from Cardamine chenopodiifolia, assembly GCA_963922655.1. Lineage (NCBI taxonomy): Eukaryota > Viridiplantae > Streptophyta > Magnoliopsida > Brassicales > Brassicaceae > Cardamine > Cardamine chenopodiifolia. Next base: position 1,314,816 of record OZ000486.1, read on the forward strand.
TATTCTATTTGCTTCTTGTATGTGTTGAGTCATAGATATGAGGCACACACAATCTCTACATGCTTCATGAAATACAATGGTTTCTGCATGATTTGAGAAAGTAGCAACTAATGTTTGTTTTTGGGAACGACAAGAGATTGTAGTACCTCAAATTGTGAAAACATATCTGGTTTGCGATCAGATTTTATTCGGATCTGATAAATAGTCCGCATCTATATAACCAGCTAAATCGAAGTTGGAGTTTCTAAGATAAAACAATATCATGTCAATTGTTCCTTGAAGATAACGAAAATATGTTTTTATTCCATTCCAATGTCTGCGTGTAGGAGATGAACAATATCTTGCAAGTAGATTTGTATCGAATGCTATATTTGGTCGGGTAAAATTTTTAAAATATATAAATCACCAATATTGCTCATATAAAGACCTAACAATTTTTCGTTATCTTCACAAGGTCGAAATGGATTTTTGTCAATATCAAGCGATCTATTAACTATTGGAATACTCAAAGGACTTTCTTTATCCATATAGAAGCGTTTTAAAATCATTTTCGTATAATTTGATTGATCTATGAAAATTCCATTTTTAAAGTGTTCGACCTAGAACCCAAGATAAAAAAATTTCTGTCCAATATTTTTTATTTCAAACTCTTTTTTCATATGAGCTCTTGCATCATCAATCTCTTTTTTTATTTCCAATTAAGTTCAGGTCATCAACATATACAACAATATAAAAAATTCAGATAAAGATTTCTTAATAAATACACAAGAACATAACACATCGTTGGTATATCCTTTTCTCAACAAATATTCACTTAAGCAATTATACCACATGTGTTTGGATTGTTTTAATCTGTAAAGTGATCGCTGCAATTTTCCTACGCATATTTCTTTAGATTTGAGCTTAATGCTTTAGGTATTTTCAATCATTCTGGAATTTTTATGTATATATCACTATCAAGTGATCTGTATAGATATGTTGTCACAACATCTGTTAGATACATTTCAAGATTTTTAGAAATTGTTAAGCACATTAAAAATCTAAATGTAATTGCATCCATAAACAGAAAATATGTCTCTTCATAATTAATTTTCGGTCTTTGAGAAAATCTTTGTGCAACAAGACGAGATTTATATCTTGTAACCTCATTTTCTCATTTTTTCATACAAAAACCCATTTGTACCCAACTAAATTTATATCTGGATATATGGTGACAATAGGTCCAAAAATATTTCTTTTATTGAAGGAGTTCAACTCATTTTTCATGGCCATTTCCATTTCTCCCAATCAGATATTTTATGACATTCTAATATGGACCTTGGATCTGGATCATCACTTTAATAATCGATCTCTTTGGATACAAAGAATGAGAAAATTTCACCATTATCTTCTATCTCAGTTCTAACACATAATTTTCCGTTCTGGGCATAATTAATGGAATCTCACATTTTTCTATATCATTTTTGTCTTCAGCACTTTTCTCTGTATGTGGTTCTTCTCGACCCTTCTCATTCAGTTCTCCTAATTTCTTTTTCTCATGGTGATTTTTATCTTTTGATCCCACCAGTCTCCCTCTTTTCAACTGAGTTTTGGGTTCATTTGCTATTTTCCATTAGTTTGTTCTTCCGAAACATTAATTCTTGATTGATCATTCACATTAGGTATATATGATTTTGTCATCTTTTTTTGTATCGGTGAACACATCTAGTAGCTGATTTGCCATATTTTTTAAATGTACATTTTTTGAACTTCTAATTCACGTTGTTTCGTATAAGGATCAATGTACAATAAAGATGGTGTGCACCATGTAATATCTTTTGAAACTTCTTTAATTCCTCCCCCTAACGCTGGAAGTTCATCTTTATTCAAAATGGCAATCGGCAGAACGCGCCGTAAGCATATCACCAGTTTGTGGTTCAAGATACCAAATTATACTTGATTATGTATACCCAATATTTATTCTCAATCTCCTTTGTGGTCCCAGTTTTTGTTCTTCTTGGTGGGGTTATAGGGACATAAATTGCACACCTAAAAACCCGGAGATGGAATATATCTTGTCCATATGCTAATTGTAATAGGGAGTATTTATGGTATGCACTTCACCATAGTTGAATTAATGTCCCATCATGCAAAATTGCATGACCTTATACCAAAATTGGGAGATTTGTTCTTAATATTAACGGTTTAGCGATAAGCTATAACCATTTAATCAAAGAATCAGTCATGCCATTTTGTGTATGAACATGCGGAAGTGGATGTTCAACATTAATTCTTAATGATATACAACAGTCTTTGAAATATTGTGAAGTGAATTCACCAGCGTAATTAAGTCCTACTTTCTTTATTGTATAATCAAGAAATTGTGCTCTAAACCTTATTATTTGGGCGATAAATCTTGTGAAAGTCGTATTTTATGTAGTCAATAAACACACATGTGACCATTTACTAGATGCATCAATCAAGACCATAAAATATTGAAATGGCCTGCATTGTGGGTGGATAGGCATTAATTGTTATCCATGTATTTTTCTAAAAATATTGGAGATTCATTCCCGATTTTGGTTGGTGATGGCCGAGATATTATTTTCTTTGAGAACAAGCATTACATGAAAATTCACTCAATTGAAAAATCTTCTGGTTTTTCAACGAATGACATTCTGAGTTTTTCACAGTTTTTTGTATCATGAATGTACCATATTTCCCTAAACGTTTATGCCAAACTTTGAATGTACTTGTAAGCTTCAAATTTACCATAACATATGATTCATGCATGTTTATTATTCTGAAATATAATCTAGAGGATAAAACTTATTGGTCTTCTAATATGTGTTTTCTCTCCGAAATAACTGGCGTTATGCAAAGATATTCAATGTCATTCTTATTCATAGTTTCTATGTGGTATCTGTTTATGCGGATATCCCTAAAACTTAACAAATTTATGTAAGATTTGGGGAAATATAATGCATTAGTTATTTGAAATTTTGTTTTCCTTGACATAAAAAAGTTGACCCTTCTCGAGCGTATAATAATTTTTGCATTGTCAGAAATAATATTCACGCTTCCAGTGGAATTTTTTATTTTAAGGGAGAATAAATATTTTTTATCCTTAACTATTGTGTGCGTTGTAACACTGTCTGCCAGAAATATATCTCCATCCTCGATCTCAAATTTTGACATTTTTTGAATTTTGGAAATATTCATAAAAGATGCGTTAATATATATATATATATATATATATATATTACAATAAAAATAAAAAGAAAAAAAATCAACAAAAGCACAAATAAGGATTAGGTTCTTCGTTTTTATTTTCTTCTTCGGGAAGATTAACAAACATGACTATTTATACATAATGTCATACTTTCTTCTTTAGGAATATTTTAATCATTTTGTTTTTTGTTGACGGTTTCAAGATCAACTATGAAATCTGCTACATCGAGATGTGTATCATTATTTATGCCATCGAAAGGAAGTTTGGATTCACTATAAATGAAGTTGGTTTCATCTTCTTTTTTTTTTGCCTTTTGTGATTTTTTATACAGATCGGCCAAATGTTTCGGTGTACGACAGGTATGGGACCAGTGTTCTTTCATGCCACATTTGTAACAAGCATTCTCATGTTACTTATTCATCATGCGATCAACTTCTTTTGCTTTGGATGTTTTATTATTTATTCCAGTTGAAATCATTAGAACATAATTTTCTTACTTGTTCACGTTTACAACAACAATCATTACCTTGACCGCGTCCACGTCCATGAAAATTATTATAATTGGATGATGCAACATTCACTTATGGATATGAAGTTGATCTAGTAGGACGAGATTGATTGAACATTACAAGTTCATTATTTTGTTCTGCCACCAAATGAACTTGCATTAAATCTGAATATTTCGTGTATCCATTCGCCCCGTATTGTTCCTGCAGGATTATGTTTCAGGATGAAATGTTTGGAGAGTTTTTTTTATTATATTTTAATCGTTTATCTTTTCTCCACGTAGAATTATCTTAAAAGTATTTCTGAAGAGAGCAGAATTATATATATTAACACTTTTGTAATCTTGGAACCGGAGATTCAATCACTCATGTTTAACTTTTGACAAGATCACGTATTTCTGGTGATCAAACTTATCTCTGAGTGATTGCCATAGACATACTAGATCTTCTTTTGTGGTATATTCATTTTTTAAACCATCAACGATGTGGTGGAATAAAAATATCATAGTATTTACCATTTTCTCATCGGAAGTCGTTGTCGACATATTGATAGTATCATATGAGCTCTTTTCTTTTTAAATGCATCATTGTTGTGACTGCCCACCTCATATATTGATTTCAGATATATCAAAGGCAACGATCTCGAATTTTACCAGATTTGAATGATAGACTGTATTCATAATATCAATTCGTTAATCATAAAATACAGTGATAATTTAATTTAAATTTCTGATTTTAAAGAAATATGATTAAATTTAAAATTTTCAAACATAATAAAAACATAAATTGAAATAGCATATCATTTATAATAATAATCCAAAATTAAAAAACAATAATTTAAGCGTATGACTTGTTTTTTGGACAAAATTTATCATATAGTTTTCTGAATTTTTTTCCTATATATTTTCTAGACATTTTTGTTTCATATAATTTTCCTAAAACTTTTTTCATAAATGTTTTTTAAACATTTAATTATAGAGAAGACAATGATCCGAGTCATACTCTACCATATGATTATAAATGTTTTTTAGACATTTAATTATAGAGAAGACAGTGATCCGAGACATAGTCTACCATATGACCATAAAGTATTTGAGAAGACAAAACCTACCATATGATTGGAGAAGACATAATCTACCATATGATTATAATCGTGAAGATATAATTTATTATAATGATCGGTTCGTGAAACATCGTATATCATACTAAAAATAGTATATAAACATACAATAAATTAAATATAAATTAAATCTCGTTTTTGGTATAACAATAGATCGTGATGATAACGTGTTATAATATTATATTATATTTTATATGAAAAGTGAGAGATAAAAACGTCAAATGTGTACACATATATAGGACTGTCAAACGAGTTAATCCGTGGGTTGACGCTCTAATCCACGGGTCATGGTAAAAAATTTGTCCGTAAATTTTTAATCCGTTTGATCCGCGATCAAAAAAGGTCAATTTATATTTACTCCGCTCAAAATCCGTAAAATATACAGGTAATCCGTTAATCCGCTTTTCTTTTTTTTGTTCAAGGATTTTAAATTAATTTACGATTTTCGAGTTGAAAACCCATCAACCCGCTTTTCAACCCGTCAAATATGTATTAAAAATCACATTATAAATTATTGATCCAACAATTTACACCCACTCCATAATTCAAAATTTTAATCTATATCTATAACTAATCTATAAAAATTATTTTTCATTCGATTCGCACCCATTCTGCAGGGAGTCAAAACCCACAGATCCCATAAATCAAGTCAAATTTTGATAGTGCTACACATATCCATAAAAAGTGTAAGTCGGCAAAACCTACATATCCCACCCACTTCATAATTCAAAATTTTAATCTATATCTATAAATGATCTACAAAAATTATTTTCATTTGATTTGCATCCATTCTGCAGAGAGTCAAAACCCACATATCCCATAAATTAAATCAAATTTTGATAGCGCTATACATATCCTGAAAAATATAAGTGGGCAAAACCTACATATCCCATAAATCAAGTCAAATTTTGATAGCGTTACGTAAATCCATAAAAAAATGTAAATCGGTTAAATTAAAGTAGGTAAAAGCAAAAAAATAATAAACTATTAAATTATTGATAATCATTTATTTTTAACAAAGACGTTATATATATTTCGCCATTATAACTTTTGTGTAGATTTTTTCCTGAAAACGATGGTTACTATCATTAATTAAACGGACCGACAAGAAGCTGGCTGACCTGGTAACATGTGATGACAAGATGCTAATTTGCCATCATTATCAAATATTATTCACGGCTTTCTTCTATTTGTCTTCACATGGACCTAACATTTCTAATGCTATTGGGTCAAGTCCATTCTTTTCTAGGTTTAGTTCCTTCTTCTATGGGCTTTATTAGTTAAATATTCAGATATGTGCATTGTTGGAAGCAAAATTTAGGACGTGTTTTAATTGTTTATGTTCACTAATCAAAGAACGTTGTGAGAAGTGTTCTAAATACTTATTTTTGTTATGACTATACTAGGGAACGTTAAACCAAAAAGACAGTAACTTTGTGGGTAGATCATAGATGTAGCTAGGAATCAAAGAGACAAATAATTCAGAGAAAGAGGAGTGAAATGTTTCTTGTTACAAGCAAATGGATAGATGCTTTTTTTGCTCACAAGCTCTATGTCCTTCATCTAAAATAACATGGGCAAAATATCCAATCAAAAAAAAAAAAACTAAACCGAATCAAAAATGACTAAATACGTAAACGGATTAGATTCCTAAATCTAAAATATCTAACTCGAACCCAAATCAAATAGAAAACTGAATGGATATCCAAAATATCTGAAATACAATTATATATCCAAAAAAATATTAATTATATTTAGACTTCATATACCTTAATAACACAAAATTAAAATAATAAATATGAAAATATCAATTATTTTATATCAACTAACCAGGATACCTAAAATAACTAAATATCATAAAAATTTTAGTTATATTTGTCAAAATTTAACTATTTTCTATTTTTTTCTTAATATTTCGCATACCCAAATCCGATCCGAATGAAACTGAACTAAATCAGAACCAAAATTCTAAATACTTGAATAAATTCTAGACCTATAAAACTGAAATACCCAAAATTCAAATAAAGCGATTCAAACCCAATGTACAAACCTAATCCAAATTTTAGTACAATCAAAGGATTTTACCCATATTGGCACTAGAGTACAACTTAGGTCATCATCTTCTTGTTGTTAAATTCATTTTGTCTCTCCTACATTTATTCTCTCTTGCAAAAACTTAAAAGTCGAGTACCGCCACCACCATTTCTCACGTTGACCAGCGCCGGTCTCCCTTTCCGTTTATGCTCTGTTTCTTCTTCCATGCGGTTTGGTGGAGAGGGTCGTCGGCGTTTTTCCATCGGATATGGGTCGTTGTGGGCATGACGATCGCTGTGGTTGGTGTTACCGCTGCTAGAGGATGGCGTCGTGTCTCCTCGCCTCCGTTTGGATTTTCTTCGATGGTCCAGCCGTTCTGTGTCATCGCTCCTTTCTCCACGGTGGAGTGTCTCCTTCCACGTTGGTGGTGGTGTTGTCTTCGGCGGCCAGTGACTCTCGGATTCTTGGTGGTGGCGAGGTCTACGGATTTTGTGGCGGTTCAGTGGTGAAATTGTCGCCGGCGGATCTGTAAACCGGCTTTGCAACATAGCTCTCCGCCTCCGTTTTCTTGGCGTAGTTGGCGTCGCGAAGCTGCTCCGTTCTGTTCTCTCAGTGGTAGTGCCTGAATCCTTAGCTCTCATGGGGTATCTCTTCTCGGTGGCTGTGGTGGTGGATCTCTGCGAGTTTTTCCGGCGAAGTTGTGGTGGTACTGTCGTGATTTCTACACTGTGGCGGGTCCGATGTGGCTTTGTTGTAAATCTGCTCCCTCACGACTTAGAAAATGGCTTTCCTTCGGTCGAGGTTTCTTCTATCCGTTGTTCGGGTTCCTTCATTTTATTCGTCGGCGTGGGTCTTAGCTCTAAGACATTGGTTGTAGCAGTGGCAGCTACATCCCATAGATATAGGCGTGCAGAGTTTCTTACTTCTGTCTTTGCTGCCCTGTGGTGGTTGCCATTGATTGTTGTAGGGAGTTACCCATTTGATCATTGTTTTGCAGGTTTTAATCGCTAGTGTCTCGGAGAAACTGTAGGCACTACTTGTTCTGAGATTTGAGGGCTGGCTTCGGGTCGCGTTTGCTCATGGAAATGTCGTTGGCATTTGAGTTTAGAAGTTCTTTTTGGTGTTCTAGCTCTCAGTTGTTCTCTTTTTTTTTACTTATTGGTTTTGTAGCTTTCTTTTGTAACTGCGTAGATTTCGGTCTTTATGTTTTTTTTGTAATGTCTTTGTTTTCTGTCAAAAATCTAAAAATGGTATAAAAAACTTTGGTCATCATTCAAATAAGAAATATATTCCCTCACTACTCTATCGGTCACTCCATTTTCATCTGTTTGATAGAACACTAGCTTGGAGTTTTTTTTGTAAACTCGGTGTTTTCTTTTCCTTTTAATCGTTTAAAATCAATTTCGTGTATTCGAGGAAGATATTTCAATAGAAGAAGGATTTTGTTGATGATATTCCAGATTATAAGATTGCATAAAGATAAAGGTTTAAAACTTTTAAATTGGATTCCATAAGAGTAAAGTACAAAGCTCTTTGCTTCTTCTGCCTGACTGATATACAAAAAAAGCCAACCTCTCATACCTGAAAGTCGAATGAGACAACAAAAACAATATTCTTCTTACTTCAGACCTTCGCTAAGACCCGGTGGCATGCCTAGGCTCTGTGCAAGGTCGCTCATTCTTTCTTTCATAGCCTGGAAACCGACAAAGTTCAGTTAGAAGAGATGAAGAGCAAAAAATATTTCAGTTGCATTGTACTACATGTTTTGAGATTTCTTTACCACAACACTTTTCGTGTGTGCGTCCTTGTATGCTTCTGTGACAAGTAGTGATAGTTTCTGCCAAAGGGAAAAAACACACAACATAAGTAACCATTCTGATTAGCACAGGAAAAACAAATGAATTAGCTTTAATTGTTCTATAACGAGATAGGTATGGTTACTCACTTCTGAACCCAATTCCATTGCTGCCTCAGTTATATCAGTACGGATTGGTTGCTGATTACCTGATAATGTAACCTGACACCAATTCAATATAGTTTCAGGTCATCGGAGTTTGTAAAGAAACAACAAATATTAAACAAAATTTCAAGGAACAAAGTATGTTTTAAGGAAACAGAACTCAAATAAGAACCAGAATCGACGATGATAACGAGTTCTTGATAGACTAATAGTCAACTTATTGTTATAAAAGCAGTTCTAGTCTTATCTTGTGTGCACTGATTGATCTATATAAAACAAAAGAAAGATCTACACTGACCTTGACAAGCTCGCCTTCACAATAACCATCAAACTCCGCGCTGCGAAAATGGAACAAAAGCAGCATGAAACTCAATAAATTTTCTAGTTTGTATGGTAAATCCGATGACTTACGCAGCTAACTCTTTTTGCACACGTACAGCTTCTACTTGAACAACCATTTGAGCTTTCTTCACGGTCTCATACATATTCTGCATATTACCAAATATTCCTGCCTAGGAAACATCAGAACAAGAAACATAAACTCATATAAGTTTCAGGTAATTTCGATATTTTTTAACTTTCAATCTTCTTGATTATTCACATATTACAGAATCTGTTTGATATCTCTAAAACATAAATAAATCTAATCAAAATGTACCTTTGATTGTCCATCTTCACTATTATCTTTGTTACCACCTCCGAATAATCCATTCACACGAAGAGACTTGTAACCATTTTTAGACTTTTGCTGATTCAGCCATGTCCTACTACTACCTCTCTGTGAATTCAACTTCACACTTCCTGAAATACAACAAGTAAAAGAATCAAATTTGCGATCTCCAAAAATACTCTAGAGATACTGAAACTACAAAGCAGCAATAAGTTAAGATACAAAATTAGGCTTCAGCTTCTTCAAATACTAAAATCACAGAAAATTATGCAAATTCAGATAAAACCCAATTCACAAGAGACATATATGCACTCAAAATCCAATGTCAGAAACCTAAATCGAAAGAGATAGAAGTATGGATTAAGAGAGAGTAACCATGGGAGAAAGGAGATAGCAAAGATTTGGTGAAATCGGTGGTGGTAGCCATAGACGCCATGGTTCTACGAGGAGATAATAGAGAAGGGCTTCTGAAATTCGACAAGATAAAACCGGAAGCTAATTTTTTCCGGTCTTTCTTTTTCGTAGCTCTAAACCAATGATTTAGCGCCACGTCACTTAACACTTTGAGCTTTTAGATTGTTTAGTTTTTTGTATTGTTGGTTAATGTTTTTTATATATAAATTTCAAATCTAAAGTGACAAAAAATGACAAGACAACACATTCCAAAATGAAATCATTGCTATCTTAATTCTTATTCTTGTCTCTCTAGTAACTAGGGGTGGGCAATCGGGTATGAAATTCGGGTAAAATCGGATCGGATACAGGTATTCGGGTATAGGAATTTCATATCCAATGGAATAATTTTTTAAGTTTAGGTTCGGGTATAAGAATTGAAACCTGGAAAAGTCGGTTATTGCTTCGGTTCGGATTCGGATTTGGGTTTTTTCGTGTTTTCGGATCGGATTCTGGGTTTTTTTTGGGGTTTTTGGAGTTTTTTAGATTTTTCGGTTGGCATTCGGCTCGATTTGTGTATATTACACATAAAAAAATTCACATTTATAGGATAGAGTCCTCGAGATAGAGTATTTTCTTATGGGTACTTATGTATTTTCTTATCGGTAGCTATGTATTTTCGAGTACGCTTTCGGATTTTTGGGTTCGGAACGGGTTTGGGTTTTCGGGTTTAGAGATCTCGTACCAAATGGAATAACTTGGTCAGGTACGGAACGGGTTCAAGTACGTCTTATCGGATCGAGTTCGGTTCGGGTATGCGGGTACGGGTTTTTTGTCCACCCCTACTAGTAACATTGGTTAAATTTTTCAAAATTCAAAAAAAAAAAACTCATGTTCAAATCTCCCACTATGACATTGAATAAAAAACAAAACACATTATCCATGGATCAATGAGCCATACTATGTCGTCATGACCTAGCATCTTCTATGACTTATCCGAACAATGAACCTTACCTTTTGTAAGATCCACTGATCCTTTGTCTCCTGAATCAGTACTTGAAGATCTCACTCGGACTGCAATGAGATTGGTATCTAAAACAGCTCCAGGCTTACTACGTTGCTGTTTCTCAAATAGAACCTTGTGTTTTTTCCCAGCCCTATGACTCTTCATAACCTGCTCAGAATTCGTCCAAATATTACAGATTTTGCACCAAAACTTGACCGTCTTGTTCTTCTCATCACCTTGTATCTTATTTCCCACGTTTTGAGCCTCCACATTAGTCTCAGGTGACTCATTCTGTTGTGCTGTAATAGCAGCCTTATGCTTTTTACCTAACTCATGATTCCTCATGACTGTTTCACAAAAGGCCCCAACTTTACAAATATCACACCAAAACTTAAAGCTTTTTCTTAGCTTGCTTTCTACTCTCTTCCCACTGCCAAGTTTCTTCAAGCAAGGAGGCTTTGAAGAGCCTGTTTCTTCGATTTCCACAGACTTCGACTTTGCTTTCGAGGCTGATTCTTTTGCTTTATGCTTTTTCTCTTGAAGATGTTCATTCAAACCAGTTTGAGTATCATCTGCTTTACGCTTTGTTCCTACAGAATCAGCCCTTTCCTGCAATAGAAGAATCAAAGAGAACATATATGAAACAAAAACTTATTATCCTATTTAACAAACTATACACTGCAACTATTAAACATAATGATCATATTAGATTATTCTCAATAGATCAGGGTTTGTTCTAAACAAGCATTTCAAGAACTTACCAATACAATCAACTTCTCCTTGTTAGACTTCATAATTGATGTTCCAGTAGCTTCAGGGATTTGCTGGAGTTGCATTAATGGAAGTAGACTTCCATTGTAAGGTCCTGTGCAAGTAGACTTCTGTTTGAATAAGTTATTCTGATTCTGATTTGGTGGAAGCTTCTTTTGATTGATCAACATAGTTAGCTTTTCCTCAAGCGACATTTCTGTCTCCGCGACGCCTCGTACCGCCATTTCTCTCTCGAACGCCATCTCTTGTAAGACCTCAGCTATAAGCTCTCTTTTCCTCGTTGCTTCTGCAATTATGATCTCTTGACGGATCTGCTCCTTCTCGATTTCACGTTGAATCGCTTCACGAGAATGAACATAAACCGAAAGATTTTGAGTTGATAACCAAAAACTATTTCAGAATTACTTCAAAATTTCGATTAAAGAAGATTCAAATTAAATTCAAGAGGTCTCATTAGGAAAAAAAAATTGCGTTACATAATTACAAAATTAACATTTAAATTACAATCAGAAACAATTCAGATCTTCGGAAAATATAAGGAAAATAGAATCAAATCATAAACAATTTGCTTTTTCTCTATCGGGGAATTAAAATACAGGCGACAGAGAAAACGAAGATGAACAGTAGAAACCTGGTAATGATAACGCCGGCAAGAAAGATGAGTTAGAGTTCGGAAACTGAGTCGGTGCTGTGTCCATTGCAGGACATGGCCGATCAGTATCAATGGCTCTGTATCTGAACTCCATTCCAGTTTCAAATTTGGCGAGACAGAGAAAGAGAGAAGAGGGTTATCGTTTGCAAATCCTTTTCGCCTTTGGTCGGTCACTTTTCTTAAAAAGAGAATTTTCTTTTTTCCTTTCGGTGATAAATGTTAATTTTCTATTTGTTTATATTTTAAAGGATTCAATCAGATTCTGAAACTGTGTTTAAAACCTTGGCCAAGTTGACTTAAATTTATATAAGCTTACTAATTTATTAAGAGTTTGACCCAGGTTGTGCCGGAGTTAAATAGATTTTTAAAATGAAGTTAAATGTATTTTAGATATAACTAGGCAATTATTTACTTTATATTTCGTTAGTTTATATAATTATAAATTATTATTTATATTTTATATTAGATTTATTTTATGTTTTTATCATCTTATTTATTATTATTATAGATTTTTTGTTTTGTTAATTAAAATTATTAATATATAATTACGTATGTACGGTTTTATGTTTGTAGATAAATTTATTTGATAACATAATTTACCTGTAAATATAAGTGGTGTTATGTATATATTTTCACATTATTTAAAAAATTTATAACAATTTGATTTAATTCATTATCAATTATTATCAATGATTATAAATTCGATCCGAGATCCGTCATGACCCGTTATGATTCATTTTTATATGTTCTAACTCGAGTTGATCCGTCCTGACCCATTGTAAAAATTAGAACATTTGAATATCCGAATTTTTATTCAAATCTAGATGATACAATATTTGATCCGTTGAAACTAAATTCATATATTCTTTGAACAATTTTAAAAAAACTATATAAATAGTTTTTGACATTAAAATTGATAACATATTAACTTTTTATAAGTTCAAAACTATATAATCCTTGATAAAGTTAAAAATATATATTTAAACATTAATAAGATTATAAACATTTTATAGATTTTAAATATTAAATTTTAATGTATATAATATTTTAAACTAAGTATTTAAAATAAACTTTTTATTTCTTTTATTTGGTAAAATTATTGGTTTAACTAAAGAATCAGACTAAACAAATAGTTTTTTAAATTTAAATGCCTAATAAGTCAATTCTTTCTTTTTCAGATTTGAAATCATTTTGGTCATTTTTATAATATAACTCAAAACAATTGTTCAAATTTTTAACGATGTGGGACGTTGAAAACACACTTTTTCTTCATCTAAAAAATATTATATTCTTGTTTCTAAACATTTGATTCATAACATATACAGAAAAAATCTATATTTTTATTAATTATATGTATTATATGATAATTCAAAATAATTTAAAAATAAGATCAAACAAAGATTATAAATGAATCATAATTGTATATCTTAACAAAAAATTTCAAATATAATAACTTAAAATAAATAATATGATATAATTAGATATCAAATCTTAGTTTTCTATTTTGATTGATTAACAATTTTTTTTTAAAAAATTTGTCCATAATTATAAGAGAGAGAAAGTGAGTTAAATGTTTTAAAATTCAAATAGTTTTAATTTTGGATATTGGGTAAATTATAAAAAAAAATTAAATCACGTTGGAAATATAAAATGACATTCTTTTTGAAACAAAAAATGCAAATGTAAAATGACATTATTTAAAAATGGAGGGAGTACTAATCACACGCACACACAAAATAGAGTAAATCAGATATATTGTTGGCTATTATTTTAGTATACATGAAGAGTAAGAGTGGACAATCTGATATAGGGTTAGATTTTTTCCAGTTTCTTCCGATTTTGGTATTTCGTGTTTAAAGATCTTGAAACCATATACAAAATATTTGTAATTTTTTTTGATAAAATCTTTTTGTTTCAGTTTGGTTTTAGTTTTATTAATAACATAAATGTGCTAATATAATATAATAAAGCTTTGATATAATGTTTCTTTCAAAAATAACTTCCTACACGATATTTGAGAACTCTTTTTAAAACATGTTATATCTCGATTCAGAGGCTACAATTCAATATCTTATAATATAATATCGTATACATGTGTCGTGGTTTGGTTTTAGGGGAAATCACAACAAATTGAAATTTGAAACTTTGTTTGATACAAATTTTATTAGTTATGTTTCAGTTTGGTTTTAGTTTTTTTTTTTAATAACATAAGTATACTAATATAATATAAGAAAGTTTTAATATAACTATTTTTAAAAAATAATTTCTTACACGATATTTAAAAACTTTTTTTAAAACTTGTAATATCTTGATTCAGAAGGTTACAATTCAATAGCTTATGACATAATATCATATATATGTGTCGCGGTTTGGTTGCGACGGAAATCACAACAGTTTAAAATTTGAAAATTTGTTTAATACAAATATTTTATTTGTTATGTTTCAGTTTGGTTTTAGTGTTCTTTTTAAAACATAAGTAAACTAATATAGTATAAGAAAGTATTAATATGACGTCTCTTTTTAAAATAATTTCCTACACAATATTTAAGAACTTTTTTGTAACTTGTAATAACTCGATTCAGACGATTACAATTCAATAGCTAATTACATAATATTATATACATGTGTCACGGTTTGGCTGCGGCGGAAATGACAACAATTTGAAATTTAAACTTTGAAACTTTATTTGATACAATTTTTTATTAGTTATGTATTAGTTTGGTTTTAATGTTTTTTTAAAAAATAACTTAAGTATACTAATATAATATAAGAAAGTTTTAATGTAACGTCTATTTTAAAAATAACTTCCTACACAATATTTAAGAACTCTTTTCAAAACTTGTAATAATTCGATTCAAACGGTTACAATTCAATAGCTGATGACATAATATCATATACATGTGTTGCGGTTTGGTTGTGGCGGAAATCACAACAATTTGAAATTTGAAATTTTATTTGATACAACTTTTTATTAGTTGTGTATTAGTTTGGTTTTAGTGTTTTTTAAATAACTTAATTATACTAATATAATATAAGAAAGTTTTAATATAACGTTACTTTTTAAAATAACTTCCTACACAATATTTAAGAACTCTTTTCAAAACTTGTAATAATTCGATTCGGACGGTTACAATTCAATAGTTGATGACATAATATCATATACATGTGTTGCGGTTTGGTTGTGACGGAAATCACAACAATTTGAAATTTGAAACTTTATTTGATACAATTTTTTATTAGTTATGTATTAGTTTGGTTTTAGTGTTTTTTTTTTTAAATAACTTAAGTATACTAATATAATATAAGAAAGTTTTAATATAACGTCTATTTTCAAAATAACTTCCTACACAATATTTAAGAACTCTTTTCAAAACTTGTAATAATTCGATTCGGACGGTTACAATTCAATAGCTGATGACATAATATCATATACATGTGTTGTGGTTTGGTTGTGGCGGAAATCACAACTATTTGAAATTTGAAATTTTATTTGATACAATTTTTTATTAGTTGTGTATTAGTTTGGTTTTAGTGTTTTTTAAATAAATTAATTATACTAATATAATATAAGAAAGTTTTAATATAACATTGCTTTTTAAAATAACTTCCTACACAATATTTAAGAACTCTTTTCAAAACTTGTAATAATTCGATTCGGACGGTTACAATTCAATAGTTGATGCATAATATCATATACATGTGTTGCGGTTTGGTTGTGACGGAAATCACAACAATTTAAAATTTGAAACTTTATTTGATGCAATTTTTTATTAGTTATGTATTAGTTTGGTTTTAATGTTTTTTTAAATAACTTAAGTATACTAATATAATATAAGAAAGTTTTAATATAACGTCTATTTTTAAAATAACTTCCTACACAATATTTAAAAACTCTTTTCAAAACTTGTAATAATTCGATTCGGACGGTTACAATTCAATAGCAGATGACATAATATCATATACATGTGTTGCGGTTTGGTTGTGGCGGAAATCACAACAATTTGAAATTTGAAATTTTATTTGATACAATTTTTTATTAGTTATGTATTAGTTTGGTTTTAGTGTTTTTTAAAAATAACTTAAAGAAAGTTTTAATATAACGTCTCTTTTAAAAATAATTTTCTACACGATATTTAATAACTTTAAAAGAAAATTGTAATATCTCAATTCGAACGGTTACAATTCAATAGCTTATGACATAATATCATGTGTAGCGGTTTAGTTGCGGCGAAAATCACAACAAATTGAAATTTTAAACTTTGTTTGATACAATTTTTTATTAGTTATGTTTCACTTTGGTTTTAGATTTTTTTTTAAATAACATAAGTATACTAATATAATATAAAAATATTTTAATATAACATCTCTTTTAAAAATAACTTCTTATACGATATTTAAGAATTCTTTTTAAAACTTGTAATATCTAGATTTGGACGGTTACAATTCAATAGCTAATAACATAATATCATATATATCCGTGGATGTTTACTATTTAGAGTTTATTTTAAATGAAAAGTAAAATCTCAATTTAGTCAAAACTTTAAAATTCACTATGAAATGTATAGAAATATATATATATATATATATATTTAATAGATATAATAATTATGGTCACTCAAGATAAATGGTAATTCAAAATTATAAAATATTGTTACTATATCAATTAATGTCTATGTTTTTATCACTAAAGATACGTAGTAGTAACTTATTAACCGAACTAATGAAAATTTTCTGAAAAATAAGTTACTTACGTATATATGTATAAATATATATATATATATCTTAAAAGATAAAATTATAGCCAACTTCATTCACGCAAAATAAAACCTTTCAACAAAATAAAACCTTTCAAAGAATCTAATTATCTTAACCACAAAAACTGAATCACACTTTGCACATAAAATCAATAATCCACTATAAAACCATAGTGTCACTACCATCAACAATCCATCCTCCTGCTAAATTTCAAGTTGCACTCTCACAATTTTAAATCTGCCAAAACACTTCTGATTTCCAATTTCCTTAACTCTTATTCCTTAATCTCGCTGAGCTTTACCATTCCCCCGCAACCTCAATCATTCTCTTCCAACCACTCAAATCAAACATTCCCAAATCACTTTCTCTCCGCCAGAGTTTTCACCGTTATCCTAGTTTGTTATCATGTCTTCTGGAGAAGGTGTTTCGCAGAACCGCACATCAGCCGAAAATACACTGATCCAAAAATGCCATGATCTTCTTGAACAGCGTAACTTTACGGGCGTTCGTTTTATGGTTGATAAATGGCATGATCAGTTTGAGCAAGCCCGAGCCATCAGCGACGTTCTCCTTGCTGCAGATAACCCATTTCCAAACGGGTTAATGGATTATTACGGCATGATTCGGGTGACCGGACCTGGACCGGTTTTAAAGGAGGATTTCATGAAGTTGATGAAACTTCTAGACGGGATTGAAAACTCTTTCCCACTTAGGCAGGAAGCTGCTGATAAAGCCTTACAAGCTTGGTCTGTGCTGTCCAAGCCACACATCAAGGCGCAATACGATCAAGCGATCTCCACCAGCTACAACCGTGAAACCCAAGGAAATGGCCGAGGATACAGTAGTGTAGGTGGCAGCCAAAACGATGGTGTATTTGGTGGTCTAGATTGTTCCAAATTTCATGAATCAGAGTACAATCACTTTCAATCAAAAGAGACTTCCTTTGTTCCCAAGAAACATAATGTTGGTTCTGGAACTGATGATGAGGTGGTGATTATTTCTGATGACGATAATGACGATGACTGCCAAGAGACTATAACAATAGCTCGCACAGCAAAACTGTGCAAAATTAATGGGAGAAGAGTTAAACTGATACCATTGAAGAAGACGCAAAAAAAGGATAACGTTTAAGTCGCGTGATAGTTAGATATTGTTTGTAATCCATCTTTGCTTCTTTTACTTTTCAGATTTTTCTTGTCTCAAATCTCAGTCTATTATTATTATTATTACTAGGACTCGGACCCCTATTATCGCGAAGAAAAATATTATATATTACAAATTTTTGTATCTATTTTATATCAGTTTTTTATATATTATATAAAATCTATTATGAAGAGTTAAAATAAAGAGACGTAAGTATGGAGAAGAAATGTAATTCTAAGTGAAAAACTATCATATAAATAATATACTGACGCAATATTTTATATTTTTAAAATAATTATAAATAAAATATCTATTTTTACCAATAATTATAAAAAAGAGATATAACCTTCAGAAATATTTATTGATATCATTATTATTAGTAGTTTTTGGGAAAAAATAATATCTTTGTTAAAATTTTGTATTTAGAAGAGTAAAATTACTATTCATCAAACAGAAAATAACACCATTACTTCTCTTCCCATCAAACTAACTTTTTGTCCCAACATTTTGTCTCCTCTTTAACTTGAGCTAGAGAGTGTTCGGGAGGAAAAATTTTTTTTGTCTTCTAAGAGACCTTCCTTACCATATGAATGCAGAATTTGGGAACCAGCCAAAAGAGTAGTGAACGTCGGTATAATTCTACTTTGACTTGCTACCTAGTGGTCGAATCACCTAGAGAGTTCTCTATTGTGTTCTTACGCTCGTCGGGTGTCAAACATGACCAATATGTTCCCTCATCATAACAAAAAAATTCAACAATCCGCACAATTTCACGGTTGCTCGAGAAGTCATCGAGAACGTGAGAAGCTCGGTAAAGAGTACATCATCTCCCAACCGGTCATTGATAGAGGGACTCCACTGGAAATGTCCACAGAGACGTGGAACGATTTGGTTTTATAAGTAAGTTTATATTTTTGTTCTTTTTGTATTATCGATAACTAACATATATTGTTATGTTTTTACGTTATTTGGTTTCGCAGACAACTCCGCAGATGAAAAGAAGAATTTTTGGGATTCCGCAAGATTACCATCCATTATCCCAATCTTCTAGTTCATACGGCGTTTCAGAGGAAGCCGCCGAACTCAGAGCGGAATTAGCAGCGAAGACCGTCGAGCTTGAGCGTTTGAAGACTGACATCGTCACAATACGCGAAGAGCGAGCACAAGATCAAGTGACGAGAGAACAGGAGAGAGCACTCAATCTAGCGAAATGCGTGATATGGAAGAACTGATGAACGCTTTCTTCGCACGTTACCCTCCACCACCAGCTCCGTAGTTTTTTTTTGAAACATTTTAATGTTTTTGGATTATAAATGTTTTTATGAATTTTTAATGTTTTATGGATTTTAATGTTTTAATGGATTTTTAATGTTTTTTCGCTTTTTAAATTTTTTATTTATTTATAAATATTATTAAAATTTAATATTAATATTATTTTATATTATTTATTTAAAAATAAACCATAATTAAATAAATTTTTAAATATATTAAAAAAATTATTTAAATAAATCCGTCGGAAATCCATCGGTAATAATTCCGTCGGTAATAAATCCGTCGGTAATAAATCCGTCGGAAATCCGTCGGTAATAAATCCGTCGGAACCTCTATTTAAAATAATTGACGGTAATCTGTCGGATATCCGTCAGGATATCTTCTGACGGATTTCCGACGGACATTCCGACGGATTGTTGATTTCCGACACGCTATAATCGACGGCTATATCCGTCGGAATGTTGTCGGAAATACTGTTTTTCGACGGTATTCCGATGGATATGTCCGTCGGTTTTGCAATGTTTTCTTGTAGTGTCAGGTGTTCGATGAAGCATGATACTGACGTGAGGAAAAGAGCGAAGGAGATGAGCCAGAACTGCCATATGGCTTTAATGGATGGTGGATCGTCCCAAACAGCTTTGAAATTATTTATTCAAGACGTTATGAAGAATCTACCTTGAGAATTCGTACGAAACTGGCGCATGCATGCAATGCTCTTGAATTTTGTGTCCCTAATGCGTAATTTGCGTATCTTTATGTAACGCTCTTGAATATATTATACTAGTAATAATTCTGCGTGATTTGCATGTCTCCTACGTGTGTGTTATTATATCTTTTGAGTGATCATAAAAAAAAAAACAAATCTAGAGTTTGTGACTACGAATTTTTTAGATTAAACTGATCACCCTTCTCCTTTTATCGTTTTTTAAAAGTAAACTGTTCATTATTAGGTTAGAGAAATTATGTATTGTTAAGAATGTACCTGAATCGGTTATATTTTTTTTATTATAATATATCTACATTAAGTCAAAGCATATAAACTAATACAAATATAATTTAGATTTCACCAAATAATCTATATACTAATAGCAAACTGAATAAAATGGTAGTCGTGTTTTTTGTGACTTTTCATTCTACCGGTGTTATGTATTGTAACCATTTTTTATAGAAAGTTGCAACTTTTATCATGCTTAATGTCTCTGCGCTGTTATATAATCATTGTTTCAAAACCGTAGAGGCGTGCCTCATAAATAAAAAATAAGGCATTTGCCTAGAGTTCTCAAATTTTAAACATATTTTAAAGCCCCAAAATTTTAATTTTTTGTTTAATTATTAATAAAATATATATTTTAATGCTATTTTTAATTTACAAATTTATTTCAAATGTTAAAAAATAGTATTAGATATTTATAATATTTTAAAAGGTATTTTAAATTTTACTATTTTATAGATTAAAAATAAAGTTAATTAAGAAAATAGATTATAAAAATTAGCATAAAATTATATTTTTATAGTTTAAGAAAATAGTATAAAATTATTTTCATATTATGAAATAGTGTTAATTTTATTAATGCAGTATTTCGCCAACATTTCCGTAATTTTGTGTCCTTGTTTGACGATATTCTAGTATACAGCAGATCTTGGGAAGAGCACTTGGAACATGTACGCATTGTCATGGAGATTTTACAAGCGCACAACTTGTTTGTTAAACGTAAAAAGTCGATCAATCCAAAATTCAGGCGATGGTGTAGTGGCCGGTTCCAACTACAATTACGGAGCTGCTGGGTTTTCTGGGGTTAACCAGATATTACATAAAATTTGTTCGCAGTTATGGTACCGTCGCTCGGACCTTGACAAACCTTTTGAAAAAGGGAAATTCTCGTGGTCAGATGAAGCAGAGAAAGCATTTGGGGATCTCAAAATAGCCATGTCTTCTACCCCAACCTTAGCCTTGCCTGATTTCGAGTCACCATTCATCATCCAGACTGATGCATCCGGAGAAGGAATCGGCACAGTCCTCACACAAAATGGGCGCCCTCTCGCATTCATGAGTCGCTCACTATGTGCTGCCAAATAGAATTGGTTCACCTATGCCAGTGAGATGCTCGTTATTGTGGTTGCAATCCGAACCTGGCGCTCATATCTGTCGGGGAGACATTTCACGGTCCAAACAGACCAACGGAGCCTCTGTTTCCATCTCGAACAGTGCATCCTCACACCTGAACAACAAAAATGGATGGGTAAATTGGTTGGATACAATTATGACATCACATACTAACCGGATTCTACTAACAACGTTGTAGATGCTCTATCTTGGCGCAAAGACAACCCATGTTTGAATGCCGCTCTTGGTGAAGACAGATCCGTATATGTTCCAAATAGGAAAACAAGCTAAATTTCATCCGTATACACCATGTTCAATCGCTTCTAAATTCATGGAATACATTCTGTGGATATTTGTCATCGGGACAGGGCGGTTTGGGTCATGAACCGGATTATCGTATCAGTTGGGTTATAAGAAGAATTTAGAAGATAAAGTTTACAAGATGTTTTATGATTTTCTATTTTATGTAGGAACAAGAAAGAAAATTTCCAAAAAGAAAAGGAAATTCAAATCCTCTTTTTACTTGGAATATGTGGTCTCAAGGCACTATATAAAGAGGAGCAATGATTCATAATTCATTATCCAGAAAACAAAGCAAGCACAAGGAGAAACATAGAGAGAGCCTTAAGGTTCTCGGGTGTTCTAGTTTCGAGGGATGTTTTGCGGGTGGGTTTTTGTTTCTTGTTTTTCTTTTTAGTCTCGGGTTTGGGGTCCGAAATCTCGATTATGTGGCACATCATCAGGGTAGTTTTGTTTCTTCGTGAGGTATTTATCATAAGAACACAAGATTGGTGAGAGAGAGACTTAAGAGAGGTTGTAAAACAATAATCCTACAAGTTATATTCTAGTGGATGTTTGTGAGTTTGGCTCACATGAGACGTACTCTCTAGTTTGAGAGGAACTCGTTAAATTTATGTGTGTTCATTAGTTAGTTAATCGCACTAACAAGACAAACTAATCGAACAAAAACCCTACAAATGATATTAGAGCATCCAGGACAAGCAGAAGGCGTTTCACAACAGATTTTGAAAATCCTAAAGACATTCAGAAAAGGAGTTTGTGTGATTATAGTTTCTATCAGAAACAGGATAATCATGGAGTATAACTGTAGGAGATATAACATGGAGAAGTTTGATGGTAAAGGGATTTCAGTTTATGGAAGTACAAGATGATATGCCAGTTGGAGTTACTCGGCTTACACTCTTGTCTTAATGAAGATGATCCCTCTACTTCACGTAAAGGTGATCCCTTAGGTAAAGAAAAAAAGTTAACAACAACATCATCTGAAGTAAAGGTTGGGATGGATCCAGTGCAGCAAGAAAAGGAGAAGAGAGCTAAGAACATGATCTGTATGTGCCTCGGTGATGTGGTTTTACGGAAGATCATGAAGAAAGAAACAACTCTAGCTATCTGGCAGGCTCTGGAAAGGGATTATCAATCCAAATCTAAAGCCAACCGCATTTATTTGAAAAAGAAGTTCTCATGTTTCAAATTTGAAGAAAACAAAAGTATTGAGTACAATCTCGATATTTTCTTGAAGCTCATCAATGACTTGGCCAGCTTAAATATCAACATCTCGGATGAGGATCAGGGTATACAAATTCTATCTGCACTACCAGATCCTTATGAAGCTTTAAGGGATATACTCAATTATGGAGTTGGGAAAACTCAGACTCCAACCATTAATGATGTGACCAGTGCTGCTTATTCAAAAAAGATTGAGCTGAGGGAGAATGGGCTCTTGAAGTCAAAATCCAACTCCGAAGGCCTTTTTGTAAGCATAGGAAGAACTGACAACAAAAACAATGTACAAGGAGACAACATGTCCAAGAGAAAGGATAAGAGATCTAAGTCAAAACAGAGGAATCAAGCCAAGAAAAGAGAATGTTTAGTATGCGAGAAGGATTGACATTTCAAGGCTGAATATCCTAAAAGGAAAAACAACAATGCTGCAAACGTAGGTAAAGAAGAAGAGCTACCTATAGTATTAACAACTATTCTGCAATGAATGGGTGATTGATTCAGGGTGTACTTTTCATATCACACCTAACAAAGATGTGTTATTTGACCTTAAAAAAGTTGATGGAGGAAAAGTTCTGATGGAAAACAACACTCACAGTGAAGTGAAGGGCATAAGTAAGCTGAAGATACTAAATCTTGATAGATCAAATGTGACACTAATTGATGTGAGATACATCCCAACCATGGGCAGAAATCTCATCTCATATGGTCAGTTAGAAAGAATGGTTGTAAGTATGTTGGTGGAGAGTTTACAATCACTAACTACAAGGAAGACAAGAAAGTGCTCATAGAAAGATATCACGATGGTCTGTACTATTTACAGGGTATTGTGTTGAGATGAGAAACATATGTAGCAAGGGTTAAGGTGAATTTGACCAACATATGACATTCTAGGCTTAGACACATGAATCTAAAGAACATGAACATTCTAGTCAAAGAATGTTATCTAGACTCAAAGGAAGTACACACACTGGACTTTTGTGAGGAATATGTACTAGGAGAATCACATAAGCAGAGCTTTCCAGAAGCTAAGCACACGTCTACAAGTATTCTAGACTATGTGCATAGTGATTTGTGGGGACCAGTCTCTAATAAAGCAAGTTTATCAGGTTGCAAGTATTTCCTAACATTCATTGATGACTACACAAAGAAGATTTGGATTCGGTTCCTAAAAAGCAAGGAAGAGACGTTTGAGAATTTCCCTGAGTGGAAAACTCTGGTTGAGAATCAAACAAAGAAGACTCTTACGTGTTTAAAGACAGACAATGGTCTGGAGTTCTACCACCAGCAAATGGATAAACTGTGCAAGGATACGGGAGTCAGGAGACACATGACATGTACTTACACTCCACAGCAGAATGGAGTATCAGTAAGGATAAACATGACAATAGCTGATAAGATTAGGTGCATGTCGGCTGAAACCGGGTTAGAAAATAAGTTATGGGCTGAGGTTGCAGCCACTACGGTTTATTTAATAAACATAACTCCAAATACTTCATTGAAGTTCAAGATTCCATAAGAAGTTTGGTCAGGAGCTAAGGTGAATTACAACAATCTCAAGAAGTTTGGTTGTGTTGCATACGTGCATATACAACAAGACAAACTAAGTCCTAGAGCTGTTAAGGATTTCTTCATGGGATATCCTCAAGGTACTAAAGGTTACAAGATATAATTACCAGAAGAAGGAAAATGTACTATCAGCAGGAATGTGGTCTTCGACGAAGAGAAGTTGTACAAGGAAAGGAAAACTGAAAAACAACCTAAAGCCAAAAGTAAGAAGGTTACTTTCAGTAATGAACTGATCCAAGGGCTAGACAATACTGTTACGGCTCAAAGCTCCTTAGATCAAGGTGGAGCTGTTTTAGAAGAGGATAAAAATGAAGAAAGTACCGGTCAAGGTGGAGCATCTTCATGTACAAAAACTGAAACAACTAGTGTAACATAAGGGGAATCTGATCCAGATGAGATTCTGGAAGAAGCTAAAGCATAAGAGTATGATTCACTCAATGGTTATCTACTCGCAAGAGATATTGAGAGACAAGGAAACATACAACCTCCACAGAGATATGGAGACACCTCACATTTTGTGGCTTATAAACTAGCTTGCGTAGAAGATCTAGAATTAGATGAGCCATAAAATTTGGGAGAATCTAAAAAGAGTAAGGAAAAAGTGGGAGAAAGCTATGATAGAAGAGATGAAGTCTCTGGATAAAAATTAAACGTGGGAAGTTGTTTCTAAGATGGAGAAACAGAATACAATAGGGTGTAAAGGGATCTTTAAGAAGGAAGACATTTCAGGAGTGGAAGAACCTAGATACAAAGCCAGGCTAGTAGCTAAAAGATTTACACAGGTTGAAGGAGTTGACTACAATGAGATGTTATCACCAGTTGTTAAACATGTTTCTATACGAATCATGTTATCGGTTGTGATGAATTTTGATCTTGAATTAGAGAAACTAGACGTCAAGACTGTTTTTCTACACGGCACACTATATGAAGTCATCTACATGAATCAACCAGAAAATTTCATAGAGAAAGGTAAAGAAGACATGGTTTATCTTCTAAAGAAGTCTCTTTACGGATTAAAGCAGTCTCCTAGACAGTGGAACCAAGAGTTCAATGACTTCATGAAGTCACATGGGTTTCACATAAGCATCAATGATTTGTGTGTTTATCACAAAGGATCAACCATTGATGTCCATGTATTCCTATTACTCTATGTTGATGATATGCTAGTAGCGGCTAAGGACTTAAAGAAGATAGAGATTTTAAAGAAAAAGTCTAAACATCGAGTTTGAGATGAAAGACTTTGGTCCAACTACAAGGATTCTAAGCATGGATATCATCAGGGATAAAAATAATGAAGTTCTTAAGCTATCACAGGGAAGTTTCTTCGTAAAGGTGAAGGTCATCGCCTGATATGGTGAGAGCATACTCTGAGATTGCTCTGTCTGTTGACTATCTTAGAGAGAAAAGGAAAGAGACTCAAGTTAGTAGCAGTATAAGTCTCGGTAAGAGAATCGACAAAAGAAGATTCAAGATTAAAGACTGTAAAGTCTAAAATTGGAAAGAATCGAATGTGCTAAGGGACTTACTTCGCACATGCAGGCAAGGTATCGAACTCCTTGCGTTCTTCTTCGTCCGAAAAATAAAAAGAACAAGTTAAAGATTCAGGAGTTACATAAAGCTACTGGAAGAATCTATTAAAGATGGTGACAAGATTTCAAGGTTTGTTAGAACAGGTGAAGTTGGACCATACGGCAAAGGTGGAGATTTGTGGATATTCGTCATTGGGTAAGGGAACCGGTTCGAGTTATTAACCAGGTTGTCGCATCAGTTGGGTCATAAGAAAAATCTAGAAGATAAACCTTACAAGATGTTTTATGATTTCTTATTTTCTTTAGGAACAAGAAAGACAATTTCCAAAAGGGAAAAGGAAATTCAAATCCTCTTTTTACTTGGAATAGGTGGTCTCAATGCACTATATAAAGAGGGACAAGGCTTCATAATTCATCATCCAGAAAACAAAGCAAACACAAGGAGAAAAATAGAGAGAGCCTTAGGTTTTAAGGTTCTCGGGTGTTCTAGTTTCGAGGGATGTTTTGCGGGTGGGTTTATGTTTCTTGTTTTTTTTCTTAGTCTTGGGTTTGGGGTCTGGAATCTCGATTCCATGGCACATCATCAGGGTAGTTTTGTTTCTTCGTGAGGTATTTATCACAAGAACACAAAATTGGTGATAGAGAGACTTAAAAGAGGTTGTAAAACAATAATCCTACATTTTATCTTCTAGTGGATGTTTGTGGGCTCGACTCACACGAGACGTACTCTCTAGTTTGAGAGAAATTTGTTAAATTTTTGTGTGTTTATTAGTTAGTTAATCGCATTAACAAGACAAACTAATCAAACTAAAACCTTACACATTGTTAAGTTACATGGGATTCTGAAGTCAATCGTTAGTGACAGAGACCCGATCTTTGTGAGATCTTTGTAGTGTGAGTTGTGGAGACTGTCGGGAACTCAATTAAGGATGTCATTGGTATATCATCCGCAAACGGACGACCAAATGGATTTCGTTAATCATTGTAATGAGCAATTTTACGGTGTTTTGTGCATAACAGGCCCAAGCAATGGAGCTCTCTCTTACCATGGGTTGAGTATTGGTACAATACCACTTACCATTCCTTCACCGGGATGACACCCTTCCAAGCCCTTTATGGCCATCTCCCTCCAACACTACCAGGTTTCAATGCAGGTTTAACACCAATACTCAAAATCGATGAGCAACTAACAGCACGTGATGCAGTACTCTCAAAATTATAAAAACATTTACACTCGATGAATCAAAGAATGAAAAAATTGGCTGATGCCAAACGCAAAGATGTCTCTTTTGATATGGGACAATAGGTCTTCCTCAAATTGCAACCGTACCGGCAGCACACAATCTTTCGGCGAACCTCGCAGAAGCTGTCTACGCGTTACTTCAGACCATTTCAGGTTGAGGCTCGCGTGGGACAGGTGGTGTATCGTCTTAAACTTCCCAAAGGCACAAAAGTTCACTCTGTTTTCCATGTGTCACTTTTAAATAAATGTATTGGAAACGACACACCAACCTCAGGTACACTTCCGCCTCTTCGATCCAATGGCTTACTCCATCTCAGTCCAGAATGTGTCCTACGATTTTGTAACATCGATCGCGAAGGGAATGTGTGATGTGAAACATTATTACAATGGCAAGGCTTATCAATGGAGCATTCGACTTGGGGTGATACAACACAGCTGCAACAGAGCTTTCCTTCCATGAACCTTGAGGACAAGGTTCTTCTTGATGGCGGGAGTAATGTGGGAGTCACAACTGTACCAGACTGAAGATCATCAAGTCGGACCAAATTCCCTAACCGAGAGTACATGACATGATCTGAGCTTGGATTGGTTTCTTATTTAATTATTTATGATATTTCCAATTGTTAATAACAAGGAGAATCGGTCATCCTATAGGAACCATCTCTTCCACTTTTCCCACTTTCCTGCAATGTAGGAGCAAGTCTTCATTTCCCTTATGTATCATTTATTTAATCTAATGAAAAGCCAAAAGATACCATCTCAATTGCCCAAAACTACTTGTCTCGTCTAAAGCTTTGCGCTGGCAAGATCAAACCAACCCAAAAGTTTCAAGATATGCAATGGACAACGGTTGGAGGATGTGGAAACCATGGACAAGGAGGTCAAAGTGGACGTGGACCAATCAACTAGTAATATGTGTGTGAGGAAATATCGAGTCTCTGACCAAAGCTTCAACGGATCAAACCGAGTTGGGCCATTGCTGAGTCGTGAGCAAGTCAACATGTTTTGGGCAATTGTATGGTTTAAATATGAAGGCCCAAAATATTAAAGAGGTTGTGTGGGTGTTTCTTGACTTAGAAAGAATCCTAATTCTAGTTGGAAAACAAGGGATAAAATCGTTTTCCATATTGAAACAGAGGGTTCACAGCAAGTATAAATACAGATACAAGGATAGTTGAAGAGATCATCAAGAAAAGAGAAGACAGAGAGAGTTACAACCTTCGGTAAGGAGAGTTCTAGTTCTAAGGGTTCTTTGGGTGGGGTTTGATCTTAAGTTTCTTCTTGTTCTTTATCTTGATCTCGAGGTTAGGAGTAGGTTCTATACTTCCTAGGCATACCATCACGTTAGAGCTCTTCTTGGTGAGATACCTATCACAAGAAAGCAAAAGAGTAAGTGAGATAGAGAGAGACGATATACAAGTGTGTAAACAAAAAAAACTTATAAACTTTTATTGGATCTTAGTGAGCATAGCTTACTCGAGATATGCTCTCAATTGAGAGTAATTCGTTAACTCTTGGTGTTTGATTAGTCTTATTAACATATAAACTTGAAACCATCCTAAGATCTAATCGGAACTTAAACTTAACAATGTGTTCTACCTCCTCTCTAGTTATTATGTTTCTCTAAATGTCGTCTTTAAAGCACTAGATTAAGTTCCTTAATCTCTTTATTCGCTGTTTTTCTTTCCAATTATGTATGATACAAAGTCATAGCACTCAAGGTCCAAGAAAGAATATCAAAATGTTTACATTTAGTTTAAAACAAATGTCTACGTTATTCCATCTTTAAGAATATTAGATCTCATGGCGACGGTGGAGATGGCGGAGCTACTAGCTAGTTGATCAAAATAACCGCCTCTCTACCACGGCAATCATCATATCTTTCAATTCTAAAAGCGCCTCTATGATCCCCTCTCTCACCACCACATCCAATAACGGCCTCAGTTACGAAGTAATCTCCGGAGAAGATCAACAACTCACCGACCGAACTCAAGGCGACTGACCACGGAGAAAATATTCTGTCATTTGCAACTAACAGAAACAATCTTGTTTTATCAAAAAAAAAGAAGAAGAAATCTTGTAATTTGGGTTTGGACTGATAATAGAGACTGGTCCAATAACCTCGGCCTCTTCTCTTTGTTTCTTTGCTAGCCCAACAATTTCATATCTAGAATGTTGTTAAATTCAATATCTCACATTTTCAAAATGATTAATTTTTAGAGATTTTATTGCGGTTTATATAGTTTGGTATACATGTATGCAGTTTATAATTTCATGGCACACAAACATAGATTAACAATTCAAAGCATTGTAAGTTACACAATACAAACCACAAGATTAAAGTAGTGCAAGAAAGAACATATTTTTGCAATATATAGTATTTAGAACGTGAAGAAAATCAACAGCACGAAACTAAGAAAAGCATTTCCAAAACTACATGAGCTCAATAGAGGAGATCGACGGTTGGATGATGATGGGATGAAGATAGAAATAATCCCTTTTCTTCTAACGAAAATATGAAGATTGATGTTTCCATTGCCGTGTTCAACAAGTTTCCGATTATCATTGTGATCTGATAAAATAAGACGGCATTGAATGATTAACAAGAAGATGATCAAGGAACAACAGCAAACCACTGAAGATCTCAATTGCCTTTTAAATTTATAATTGATTCAGAGAGATTTACAAACTTGCATGTAGCAATTTTTTTCGCTATATGCATGCATGTATGCAGTATGTATTTATGTATGCTGACAAGTGTTTGATTTTGGTGAGGTATAGAATCTGTTCGAGATTTGGACAACTAATTTATCATATATTGTCTAGATATATGAATTTATATAACCTGTGATAGATAGGGTAATAAATAGACCTAGATTACAATTGTCATCAGAATCCACACCTGTTTAATGTTTTTCTAGACTTTTGTATTCAATGTATCAAAAATACAAAATCTGATGCCTTTATAAATTGCAATCACCTATGATATAAAAAAAAAAAAGAAGAAGAAAGAAAGAGTTGAGAAAAAAGAAGCGATGGCACATTACAGAGCAAGCTCAGAGGAAGAGAACCTGATGAACAGAAACAGCAGTCGCCAGAATAACGAAGAAGAAGATGAACAGGAAGCCATGAAATATGCGGCTATGGAGCAACTACAGCGTCTTCCGACTTATGACAGGGCGAGGAAGGCCGTGTTGAGAGGGATCACTGGAGGTTTTAAGGAGATTGACGTGAAGCATCTTGGCTTTATGGAAATAAGAGAGTTGTTTGATAAATTGATGACGGTGAATGACGAAGATTGGCATGGAGAGTATCTAAGGAGGTTAAAGAGTCGCTTCGATAGGTAAAAAAGGCGTAAAAACATTTGAATTTCTTATTTGTCAGATATTGTTAATCTTTTAGATGTAAAACATTCATTTTTTTACTTGGTCATTTAAAAACAGAGTCTCTTTGGATCTTCCAACAATAGAAGTCCGATTTGAGGATATGAACGTGACAGCCGAAGCCTATGCGGGCAGCAAAGTTGTTCCTACAGTGATGAACTCATACGTCACCGTTGTAAAAGTAACATCTCGTTCTTCATTAGGTTTCTAGTACAACAAGAACTTCATTTGCAAATCTAGCTAGTTTTTTATTACCTGTTCATGATATCACCTTTTTTTTTTTGTCTAATTTCTATTATTAATAGGGTGTTGGAAATAAAATCGGAGTTCTTCGGATGGAGAAAAAGACAATCTCTATTCTAAAGGATGTGAGTGGAATCATCAAGCCCGGCAGGTTCACTAACTATCCTAGCTTTTTTTTTTCATGTTTTTTTTTAGACTATGAATTATTATGGCAGTGCAAGAATCATGTAGTACCACAACCAGGTGCGTCTTGGGCTAGTGGAGAAGTCACGGGCCCTCCAAATTGTCCGATTAACCTTTGAAAAAATGGAATCATACAGCAAAACAAAAACTATATGCAGATATATTTAACGATATTTTGATATTACTTCGTTGGAGATCTTTGTATCCCTAAAAAATAGTATTTTGACCAGAATTAATCTACATTATTAACATCAATGTAATAAATTTAGGGATAAAAAAAATCACCAGTGCATAAATAATCGTTTCGTTTCTTCTTACTACAGGCTGACTCTACTTTTAGGACCACCCGGCTCTGGAAAGTCGACACTTCTAAAAGCATTGTCTGGAAAGATAGAAACTGGACTAAAAGTATATCTATACATAAAAAATAAAATTATTTGATTTGTTATATAGAATGTCTCTGAAGAAATGATAAGATTGTGCTTCTGAATGGGCTAGTGTACAGGGAAAGTGACGTACAATGGGCATGAACTACATGAGTTCGTGCCTGAAAGAACTGCCGCGTACATCGACCAATACGATGTTCACTTACCAGACCTAACAGTTCGAGAAACATTAAAATTTTCGACAAAATGCCAAGGAGTTGGCACAGGCTATGATATGCTTGCGGAGTTACTGAGACGGGAGAAAGACTTGAAGATCAAGCCAGATCCTTACCTCGATGCGCTAATGAAGGTACCAATAGAAGTTAGACAAGTTAGAAAGGAATTTGATATTTCTACTAATGTGATATTATTTATAGGCGTCGGTTATGAAAGGACACAAGGAGAATGTGGTTACAGATTACATTTTAAAGGTCTTAGGACTTGAGGTATGTGCCGATACAATAGTTGGGGATCATATGAAAAGAGGCATTTCTGGTGGGCAAAAGAAACGTGTAACGACTGGTACTAATTAATGTGGACTTCTTAATAGTATTTTTGGCATATTTTGGTCGAGACTAAATTGTGTTCTTAGTGTGATTTTGTTTCTTGTGTCTAGGTGAGATGTTGGTCGGACCAGTAGGAGCTTTCTTCATGGACAACATATCAGATGGTTTAGATAGCTCAACAACGTTTCAGATTGTCAAGTGCGTTAAGCAAATGATCCATGTTTTCGATAAAACCGCTCTTATCTCTCTTCTCCAACCTCCTCCTGAGACATTCGAGCTTTTTGATGATGTCATAATTCTTGGAGAAGGCCGAATCGTTTACCAAGGCCCTCGGGAAAACATCCTCGATTTTTTTGAATCTATGGGTTTTAAGTGTCCTGCAAGAAAAGGGATTGCTGATTACTTGCAAGAAGTGAGTTCTCCAACAAAATTCTTGTTTTTAATATATATATTCATTGCGTTGTGTTGTACTGATCAAAATTACACTTTTTCAATTAGATTTTATCTAAAAAGGATCAAGAACAATATTGGGCTAATCCAGATATTCCATATTGTTATGTGTCGGCAAAACAATTTGCGGAAGGCTTCAAAATACACGAGTTTGGGAGCGTAATGCAGTCTCAGCTTGCAACACCATTTGAGAGACGGAAAAATCACAGAGCGGCCCTAACAAAAACTAAATATGGAGCTAGCAAGTGGGAGCTACTAAAGGCATGCTTAGAACGAGAATGGATTTTAATGAAGAGAAACCGCCATACTTTCTTCTTGAAGTCAATCCAGCTCTTTCTCAATGCCTTTATAGTTGCCATTGTTTTTTCGCAACAAAAGAAATATCGCAGCTCCGTAGAGGATGGAATCATCTACATGGGAGCTATCTATTTGGAAGTGCAAATGATTGTGTTCTCCGGGTTTTTCGAACTTCCAATGACTATAGATAAGCTTCCAGTGTTCTACAAGCAACGCCGTTTCAGCTTTTACCCATCATGGGCATTCTCGTTACCAGCCTCAATCATAACCTTCCCTTTATCCTTCGTTGAAGTCTTCTTCGTGGTTTTAATAACTTATTTCTTTATTGGATATGATCTGACCACCACGTCGTAAGCTTATCTTAACATTCCATAATTTTTCTTTGATATGTTTACTATTAAGTTTTTATATATGTGTAAATGTTTTCGTTTCTTCAGGTGCCTTAGACATTACTTAGTTCTAGCATTGTGTGGACAAATGTCGTATGGGCTTTTCCGGTGTATTGCTGCAGTGACTCGAAATCATGTGGTTTCAAATACAATGGGATGTCTGGCTGTGATGTGGCTGATGACATTCAGCGGATATGTGTTGTCCAGAAGTAAGTATTTATGTAATTGCTGTTCTCCAAAGTCATTCTAAGCATATGATCCATAAACTAATTAGTGATGAAATGTGTAACTGCGCAGATCAAGTGCACAAATGGTTGACATGGGCGTATTGGACATCACCATTGATGTATATTCAAACAGCTATTTCGGTTAACGAATTCCGCAGCAAGTCATGGAAAGATGTAATTTCCTGGAATCCTTTTCTTTAGTTCCCAACTTCACATTTTTCGGAAGCCAGAAACCAAAATTTACTATGTATTGTACGACTTTCAGGGTCTAGGAGTAGCGGTCTTGAAATCGCGAGGATTTTTTGTTGAAACTTACTGGTATTGGATTGGACTTTTAGCCTTGATCATATCCACAATCTTGTCCAACATTATTACATCTTTGTGTCTAGCTTTTCTTAAACGTGAGTGTCCTCACTTCCTCTTCTTACATATATGAATTAGATAAATACTAATTACACTCATAAATGTATTATTCTTACTCTTGTAGAGTATGGAGTATCCAAAATTGCGGTTTCACCCGATGAATGTAAAGAAGTTGATAGCAGCAATGGCAAAGAGTATTCAACAACAAAGACCGAATCATTTGATAGTAAGGCTTTGAGTAATATCTCTCATTTTCAACTCTTTTTTAGAAAAACTTATGATCCCAAACATGGCTTGAATTATATAGGAACTTGCAACGACTCAAAATTGCGCATACCTTTCAAGCCTCTATACATGACGTTCGAGAACATCACATATTCTGTTAATACTCCAAAAGTAGGTGAATGATATTTTTAATAAGAGTATAATATTTGGATGAGACACTTATAAAGAAGAGAATTTTGTAGGAGATGAAATACAAGGGCGTAAGAGAGGAGAAACTGGTACTATTGAATGGATTAAGTGGTGCTTTTAGGCCAGGGGTTCTTACTGCACTTATGGGTGTGAGTGGAGCTGGAAAAACTACTTTGATGGATGTTTTAGCCGGGCGCAAGAACACTGGATACATTCAAGGGGAAATCAATGTCTCCGGCTTTCCTAAAAATCAGGACAGCTTTGCCCGTGTTTCGGGATATTGTGAACAATCTGACATTCATTCCCCTCTTTTAACAGTCTATGAGTCCCTTCTCTATTCTTCTTGGCTGAGGTTACCCCCTAATATCGACACGGATACTCGAGAGGTTTGTGCCTTCTTAATATATATCATCATCGATACCTGTTATAAGACTTAATAAACCATATTACTAATAGAAATGTCCAGCGTTTTATTGAAGAGGTGATGGAATTGATAGAGTTAAAAGCATTGAAGGAAATGTTGGTCGGATATGTGGGAATTAGTGGGCTTTCCACTGAGCAAAGAAAGCGAATGACAATCGCGGTTGAGCTTGTAGCTAATCCTTCTATTCTTTTCCTGGATGAGCCAACATCTGGCTTGGATGCAAGAGCTGCTGCGATTGTAATGAGGACCATTAGAAACACTGTTGACACTGGAAGAACTGTTGTTTGCACCATTCACCAGCCGAGTATCGATATTTTTGAATCCTTTGATGAGGTAACTCGGAATTATTTTTCTTTGGATTTTTGTTACTTCTACCACTAGCTATGCACCTAACTTTCATTTTGTTAGCTATTCTTGTTGACGAGAGGAGGAGAAGAGATCTATGTTGGTCCAATTGGCCACCATTCCTCACAACTAATTGAATACTTTGAGGTAAGAGAGAAAAAGAAGTGAATTATAAGGTCATTCTTCACTATAATAACTAAAAAATATGTTTCTAGGGTATTAGAGGAGTAGAGAAAATCAAGGAAGGTTACAATCCAGCAACATGGGCCCTTGAAGTGACAACAAGGACACAAGAAGATGTACTTGGTGTCAGATTTTCTCAAGTATACAAAAATTCAAACCTCTATAGGTAAGTTGAGTTATATTATATGTAAGGATTCAAAACATTAATCTGACGAAAGTTAATTAATCTCACAAATATTTCTGGTGTGGAATTAGGAGAAACAAAGATCTGATTAAGGAATTGAACATGGCTCCTCCCCATGCACAAGACATTAATTTCTCAACAAAATATTCACAATCCTATTTCACTCAATTCCATGCTTGCCTGTGGAAGCTACACAAGTCATATTGGAGAAATATTCCTTATAACGCGGTGCGTCTGAGTTTTGCGGCTGCGGTTGGAATTATGTATGGAGTCATCTTTTGGAGCCTCGGAAAAAGAAGGGGAACCAGACAAGATATCTTCAACAGTGTAGGCGCGCTTTCAACCATTATTGGCTTCTTAGGCTCACAAAGTGCGGCTACAGTGCGACCAGTCGTAATCGCTGAACGTACTGTTTTTTACCGAGAAACCGGTGCTGGAATGTACTCTGCTCTACCCTATGCATTTTCACAGGTATTTTTACACATATATACTCCCACATTATTATTATTATTATTATTATTGTTATTATTATTATTATTATTATTATTATTATATATTTTTTTATTTTATTTTTTTTTCCACTTTATATTTCTGTGTACTAATAAAATTTTTTAAACTCGAACTTTAAACCACTTTTAAGGTGATAATCGAGATTCCCTATACACTAGCTCAAGCTTGCATCTATGGAGTTATCGTTTATGGGATGATAGGATACGAATGGACTGCTTCCAAATTTTTGTTGAACATATTCTTTACCTTCATTAGTATCCTCTACTATATTTACTCTGGTTTCATGATCATTTCCGTAAGCCCTAATCAAGAAACCGCTGCGATACTCAATGGCGTCATATCTTCATTGTGGAATGTCTTTTCAGGATTCACCATTCCTCGTCCCGTAAGTTACCAAACCTAATTATAAAACTTTTGTAACAAAAATGCTCACAAATTGATATATAATTTTGCAGAGAATGCCGATGTGGTTGAGATGGTTCACCTACCTGTGTCCAGGGTGGTGGGGCTTGTATGGAGTGACGATAGCTCAATACGGAGATGTAGAGACAAGGCTTGATACGGGTGAGAAGGTTCTTGAGTTCATGAAAAATTATTATGGTTATGAACACAACTTCTTGTGGAATGTTACACTTGTCCTCATTGCTTTCTCTTTTCTTTTTATCTTTATTTATGCTTTCTCGGTTAAGAGACTCAATTTCCAGAAGAGATAACATATTATTTCTCTTCTGCTTTAATTTTGTTGTGAACACTAAGTTTGGATTACGTCGAAAACCAAAAATTATAGGCTTCTAATTAATTATGTGATGAATAAATTTTTGTGTGTTTTGGTTTACCAATCAATTTTTTTTTAACAATCTCCAGAATTAAAGACTCAATTTTCTGAAGAGATGACATATTATTTCTCTTCTGCTTTATTTGTTTTTTTCTTAAAAAAAATCATTTTAACGTCTAATTTATTCATGGTACAATAAAGATATGCAGAACCAAATACACATTAACAATTAGTACATAAATATATAATAAATTTCTGATGCAGTGTAGACGTAAAATTCATATAGTTCCAGGATAAATTTTTCTTGACCGACAAAGTCTGATACAACAAGATATTTGGATAATTTTCAAATAGTTTCATTAATATATTTTGTTTAATTAATTATAATTTAAGGAATTTTAGGTTTTATTATAAATATCATTCGAGGCTCATTGTATTATTTAGTTGTTGATTTGATTGATAAAATACCAAATATTAATACCAAATATCCAGATACATCAGTTATGGGTTTTAGAGTTCTTATAAATTGCAGAGTCAAACCTATTGTATTATTTAGATGTTATTGAAATTGAGATTTTATAATAAAGTTGTGAGTTATCTCTTTTATAAAAGAGGTTTTGTGAAATCATTGAAAAGAATATTTTTACCAACTTATGCAGCGCAAACGTAAAATCGAGGACAAATATTTTTTGGTCGGTGAGATCTCATGAAACGAGATATTTGGATATTTACAAATATTTTCAGAATTATATTTTATTTAATTAATTATCATTAATATAGTATTTTAGCGATTTTGGGTTTTTGATCAGTTTCTTATAAATAGCATAGTCAAACCTATTGTATCATTCAATTGTTATTGAAATTGAGATTTTATAATAATATTGAGAGTTGTCTCCTTTATAATTTTTTATTTTTTACAAAACTATTAAAAAATCAGTTGATATCAAAACTACGTATCTTTGATTTTTTAATCAAAGATCGATCGATTATGGATATTATGATGAGCGAGAACATCTATTCTGTTTGTCGAAAGAAAAAAAATCCATACAATCTACAGAAATTGAAATTGAAATATATAATAAGGCATCCCATAATTAAGATTACTAACGTCAACGATTAATATTTATATTTTTTTTATGTTGTTGTAATTGATTGAAGGATGATGAGGAAACTGAAATTTTAAATTAGAAGTAATTTAGTGATTTTAAACGGCTTGACACAATATAAACCGATATTTATGATTGTTGTCAAATGTTAGCACTCATAA
Source organism: Cardamine chenopodiifolia (assembly GCA_963922655.1). NCBI lineage: Eukaryota > Viridiplantae > Streptophyta > Magnoliopsida > Brassicales > Brassicaceae > Cardamine > Cardamine chenopodiifolia. Next base: position 1,352,843 of record OZ000486.1, read on the forward strand.
TCGCCTAAAAATAGCTTTTACGGAAAAATCAATCAAGCCTATGATAAATAAAAAACATAAATAGAGGTAACAAAACTCAACCAAAATCTTCCAAGTATATGATATTAACTCAAAACTTCTATAGAAAAATTGATTTAAACTACTCGAGAAAACGTTTTGAGACTTAGCCGGCGAGAACCATATACTTTTAGAGCAAACTCCGGCAAGCCTCGACTTCCGCTGCCTGGGAATCCAACACAGACTGCCCTGAGGGACTCTCGCTAACGCTCTTTATCCCCGCATCAAGCATTGTTTTTCTGAACAACTCATCTTCCATCGTCTTCAGAACATCTCTGACCAGCGCGAAATCCAAGACTTTAGCTGAGGCCAACTTCCCTAAGATCTCTCCAAAGCTGTGTGGTGCTTTTGGCAGATCGATTGCGATGTCATCTAACATAGAACCGTATAGTAAACAACCCGACTCTAACTCTTTACACGTCAGAACATTCTTGGAGATCAGATGTTTGAAGAGGTTGGTAACTGGTTCAACGCACGGAGGGTTTTTCTCCAGACCAAGTGAGATGGTTTGGTTGACGAGCTCCGGATGGTAAGAAGGAGATTTCAGTTCCTCAACACATTGCAATGCCTCATCCAATAATTGAACATTGAAATACTCCTCAAGAAGTGACTTTGTTTTTCTTCCAAGCTCCACTTCATTCAGGTTATTAGCCAGAGGACCCGCTTGTGGCTGTGGCCGAGGCTGAGGAGACTGCGGCTTCTCAACAGGAACGGGTTTAGGGGCTTGAGGAGCTGAGCTAGAACTGTTACCTTGCAAAAGAGCGCTAGGCCTACTACCACCATTGAGGATGCCTCCACTGCCCTGAGGAAGAAGCCTTGAGTTGACTGAGAATGACTTGTTGATAGCAGGAGGAGGTTGGACACGTGCACCAGGCTGCTGCACTGTTTGTCTATTGCCTCTGGGCATGGACCGGGCCCGTTGTATTTCCCAGCCACCTTCGTCAATAGGCATCTTCCTAGTTCCAGGCATGCCAGGCATCATTCCTCTAGTCCCAGGATGGCCAAAGATGTTTCCAGAGCCAATACTGTCTGCTGCACCAGAAACCGCACTTCGATTGTTGTTGCTGGTTCTCATACTTGCCATTGCACCCGGACGCAACCCAAGATTCCTTTCTGCCTCGGAATGGATTTCAGTGATTTTCTTGGCTTTCACCTGCCATTTACACAGTAAGACAACACGTAAGCACAATTCGAAAACAGAACAATGGTATCTAAGATTTAAGAAGAAAAGGATAAAATCCTACCTCCTCACGCCTTGGTACCCAATTGTTAGTTCGAAGATCAATAACGCTTTGGACCATAAACCTGAGACGCAGCTCTAGCTGAGGGTGCATTGCTAGTTCTTTCAGCCGAAGGAAGTACATGTCATTTAGACTTCGAGATCTTTGGTTCTCATAAAGTTGCTTCCCAACAGTTATAAAAAGTTGGCAGAGAGCCTCTACATCTTCCTCTGGTGGGCAAGCTTTACTGTCTGCTCCTAAAAACTCCTGTGTTACGAGATTGTAAGTTAAATAAACGTAAACACAGAAACATTATATGCATATAGACTGTAAAAAACAAGAAACAAGGGTCAAACATACTTGGATAATATGATGAACTATCTTCTCGGTCACCATCTTTTGCTTCAGAAGTTCTCCAATCAGACGGATATTTCCCAGTGTCCGGCGCTTCGCCATTTTCTCCTTATCCATTCGATCCATTTCTTGGTCTGGACTGGTCATCTGTCTGATTTCTGTGTTTAATTCGCGAGCACCCTCAAATGCCTCTTGGCAAAAATTCAAAAGGACTCGTTTGAAAGTTATTTCTTTCCCACCGGGTTCCTCGGATGGAAACGAAGGGAGCTTGCCGTTAATATCAAAACACAGAAGAGCATACATCTCGCAGAATGTGGGCTGCAGAACAGCATTCTCGAAAATTAGTTGTATCACTCCCTGCAATGAAAGGTTTAAGAGCAAATCAATACCATGAAGAAACAACTACAACAAGAGAAATCAGGAATTGAAACAAACCTTTAGGATATCAGCAGAAGTGATGCCAGAGTCAATCAATTGACCTTTAAGAAGATCATACTTCTCCGGGGTAAGCTTGTTCAGAATTCTGCAGAGAATCATACTTGTAACGAATTAGTCACAATAACTAACTCCAAGCACAAAAGCTAAAAGGATTATAAAAATAGTTGTCGACAATACCCTTTCACGCTCTTGAGGACTCGGTCTTTATCTGAAAGAGCTCCTCTTTTAGCTGACCATGGGACTTCCGCTTTCAGCAGCACAGGGGTAGGACCAGACTGCTTCATCAGATCATGATCATGTTAGCAACAAGAAAACAAATCGTAAGACACAGATAACAATTGATGAACACTTACCCCTTGGTTAGACCTGATATGCGATGTATTTCTAGCTTCACGGGAATCGTCTCTTAACCATTCTTTCCCAGCGGTTGGAATCTGAGTACGACTATGCCAGTCGCAATTATCAGGCTGGGAATAACGAGTCCGAGGTTGATTTGTTGGCTGAAAAGATCAAACAAAGAACGTGATTTAAATAAAAAAGATGCTTAAGAAGTATGAATTAATGCAAAACAGATGGATTACACACACAGAAACTCACTTTACTCTCAGCTGGACGATTCCCCCAACTCTGCTCTTCACCAAAAAGCTCAGCTGCGATTTCCTTAGAGCGTCTTAGAATGTCCACAGAGACTTGGACTGACTGTGATTAAGAAACACAATGGTGAGTGATCTTGGTTACATAAACAGGACTCAAAAGACAAAAGCAAAAGCCAAGTTAAGATCAAAAATTAGAATTAAGTTTAATACCTCTCCGAGGCGAAGCAACTCTTCTCGGGTGAAACGTACACGTTCACCAGAATCTTCTCTCTACATAAACCATAAAATTGCAAGAGAATATTAGATTCAATTACAGGGGAAAAAACAGGGTGAGAGATCAATAAGACAAAACAAACATATCTCTAGGTTCTGTGCACTGGTAACAATCTTTGTCTAAATTGAAATTAACAAATCTAAACCTAAAAGATCCAAAGTTTCTTCAAAATTCTATTCCAAATCACGAAAACGAATCAAACCCTTAATTATACAGCTTGTTTTAAGACGAAATAACGGAAAAATTGCCAAAAAAACCAAGAAATCAAATTGGAGAGAAACAGAGAAGGAGAAAAAATTGCGAAGAAAACCATGAAATCAAATTGCGGAAAGTGAATTTTCAATGTCTTTACCGTGACGATAAAAGGAGTTTCTCCGGCACCGCCATTGGTAAGATCAAAAGAAGAAGAAGAGCTAAAGCGTGGGGCGAAAAGTCTGCTTCTTCCACCGCCACCGCCACCGCCACCGCCACCGCCGGGTCTCAAACTTATCACCGATGGTTTACCTTGTTGTTGCATTACTCGATTTCTTGTTTTCACGATTAGGTAAAATTTAGCGGATAGATAATTATAAAGCTGTGTGTTGGTATGTGTGATATATAGTTTTAGGAGATTGACGGTCCAACAATAAACCCCTTCGATTCCTCTTTTCTTTTCCTTTTTATTTTTTTCTTAGGATTTGCATTGTGTTTTTGGACTTTTTCCCCAATATCCTCTGTTTATTTCCAAAACCAAAATAAAATACTTTTTACTTTTGGAAAATATTTAATGGCAAATCTCAGTAGTTAATTACTTTGAATTTTGACCAAACAAAATTATCTAGTGATTTTTTTACTAATATTGTGTTATTAAATAATTTTTAATGTGTTATTATTTAAATTTTAATCTTGATAATTTATGTATTTTATGCCATTACAGATTTTTATCATGGGTTGTTGCATGAGTAAAAGTCAATTAATTCAAATATTATCTCTATTTATTAGTTATTTATTATATTTTATTTTGTTTTCTTAAAACTTAAATTTTATTTTGGTGAATTCTTACATAAATTTGTGTAATATTTTTCTATATAATAATAATAGTTTATTTATTAAAATATAGGTTTTTAAAATAATTTATTAAGATGTGTGAATTTTAAACTCGGTAAACGGTGTTCGTTATGACCATCTTCAAGCAGGAAGGTCAGAAAATATGTGCAATCTAGTAAATTTTCGTCTTTTTAAATGTTATAATAAAAATCTATGAATTTGTTTTTGAAATATCTATAACTTTTTCTAAAAATAGATTAAGGATCTTGTGTTTTTTTCCAAAGATTAAGGATTTTCTTGCGATCTTTTGCCTTTTAAACTATAAACATGGGAACAAATTCACAGTCAAGCGCGTGTAAAATCGTCATTTCTCCCAAAGCAAAAGAAGAAGCAAAAGTCAGCTCCATTATCGCATCTTCGACATCGGCAGGTTTCTTGTTGGGGTCGGGGAGGGCTCCCTTTTGTCTTTTCGGCTCTCCTCATCATTTTCCTTGACAGGTGGTGAAGCTCCTGTGGTCTTGGTTCTCGGTGGTTCTAGCGAATGTTAAAGGTTCGGCGTCTGCAGGCGATAAAAAATAGATAGAAAATTATAAAACAATACTAGATAGTAATTTATGTTTTATAGCGCGGAAAAATATTTACTTTGTATTTCGTTAGTTTATATAATTATAAATTATTATTAGTGTTTTAAATTAAATTTATTTTAGTTTTTTACAATTTTATTTATTATTATTATATATAGTTTGTGTTGTGTTAATTAAAATTACTATATGTGCGGTGTTATGTTTGTAAGCAAATTTATTTAATAATTTATATTACTCCTAATAAGTTAAGTTGTTTTCTCATTCAGATTTAAAATCATTTTGGTCTTTTTTATAATATGACTCATAATCATTGCTCAAATTTTTTAACCGATATGGGAAGTTGAACACACATTTTTTTTTTCATCGATCAAGTAATATATTTTCGTTTCTAAAATTTGATTCACAGCATATACATAAAATATATATTTTTATTAACTATATGTATTATATGATGATTCAAAATAATTAAAAAAATAAAATCAAACAAAGATCATAATTTTATATCTTAACAAAATCTTTCAAGTTAAAATTAAAAATATGGTATAATTAGATATCAAATCTTACTTTTTCAATTTTGATTGATTAACGATTCAAAAAATAATTTTAGTTTTCAACCATAATTAATAAGAGAGAGAACGTGAGTTTAATTTTTTGGATACTAATAATTATTCAAAATATTATTTATGATTTTTAATTTAATTATATTAGTTTTATAATTATAATTTAATTTAATTATTATTAGGTTCATAATTATTTAAACTAATAATAACTTTGTTTAAAAAATATTGCTCAATTTTTTTAACCAATGTGGGACATTGAACACATTTTTTTCTTCATCGATTGAGTAATATATCTCCATTCCTAAAAATCGATTCACAAAATATGCAGAAATTTTTTTACATTTTTATGAACTATATGTATTATATGATAACTAGATAGTAATATGCGCTGTGCAGCACGGAGAAATTTATGCTATTTTTTGTTTGCTAGTATATATAATCATATATTAATATTAATATGTTTTAGATTATATTTATTCTTGTTTTTTAGAATTTTTTTTATTAATGTTATAGATGGTTTGTGTTGTGTTAATTATTAGTTACTAATGAATGTAAAAATGAATAATATGATGGAGTTTTATAATATGTTAGGAACCCACGATGTATATTACGGTAAAATGTTTGCATAAATTTTAGTTCGTTTGTTTACATCATAATTGACTAATAATAGTATTTTTGATTTTATTGAAAACTAATCTTATATTATATAATTTACAAATGTTTTGGGTTTATGGTAGTTATGAACTACTAATATATGTAAATTTTTAATAACATATTGTAAATTTATAAATATTCGAATGTTATTTTAGTATGTTTTAATAGTTATAGTAAGTAAAATATCAAATACTTTAGAAAATCATAAACCATATAAATCAATGTACGAACTCCGGTAACCTATAAAACAATTTTATGTTTGTATCGGCCATATCCGTCATGTAATTCAAAAAATATTATCGGTTTAGTAGAAACAATTTTACTATGTAATTAGATATGTTTCGGCGTAAGCCAATGCTTTTTTGGTTTGTAAGAAAAATATAGGTTTTGTTTTTTTCTCTTTTCTGGGTTAATAGTTATCATTCTTCTTTGAAAGCAAAAAAATCCTAAACATACAAAATTAATAAATTTTTTTAGTGAATTTGTACGAATCAGGATAACAAAACAACTGATATATTCTCTGTTTTCAAGTTCCTGACTTTATAGCAAGTGATTTTTTATGTAAACATGGATGTTTGATAGTTGTGATTTAAATAAACAGTGTTTTTCTTCCTATTTCCTTTGAACACACATTTTCTTCTTCATCGATTGAGTAATATATCTTTGTTTTTAAAAATTTGAATTACAACATATACAAAAAAATATTTACTGTTAGTAATTATATGGATTTTACATATAAGAGGAAGAACACTTCCTAATCACATACATATAATTATTAATATTAAACATTTAGGCTATAAATTTGATGGAAATATTAATTAATTGTTTTCTTCTAGAAAAAAGACAGAAATTCAATATATAGGTGTATATGGTTTGAATATAGAAAGAGGATTTGAAAAAATAAATATAAAAAGTCAAGAAAGAATTATATTCAATGCATATTTGACATATTAATTTGATAGGGTCTATGTGTATTTTTTATGTTAGTTTTTGTCAGATGTAAAAACATCATTTAACGGGGCGTCCAAGATCCATATCTAATATATTAGGCCGGGTCAGAAAATGTTTTTTAACCAAATCTATAAGATCCGCGTGCTTTCGATGTGAATCGAGTATTCGTTTGACGATTTTACCCTTTAAACGTTTTTTTGTTTGTTCTTAAATGTATAATTAAAAATGTCATTTGATGTAATATGCCACATGATAATTGATTATTTTGCTTTCAACATTGCTCAAATTATTTGAAAATTTTATTGTCTTAAATGTTTTAAATGCTATTTTTGTAATATGCCACATGACTATTTTATTTTTAAATTATTTTGAATTATAATATTATCTCTATACTCTAATATTATTATATCATAATATTATTTTATTATGTCATTACATTGACTGAATAATATATCTTTGTTTTTAAAATTTAGAATTACAGCATATAGAAAAAATCTTTATTATTAGTAATTATATGTATAATATAATAATTCAAAATAATTTTAAAATAAAATTAAAATATTAATATGGTATACTTATATATGGTATAATAATACATCAAGTCTTATTTTTCAATTTTAGGTTAATAATTTTTAACATTAATTTTTAATTTTCGTTTATATTTATTAAGAGAGAGAAAATAAGATTAATTTTTTGGAAACTAATAATTATTTAAGAAATTATTTTTTGAAACTATGTCATATATTCTGTTTTAGATTTTTTTTATTTTTCTACTTTTGTATTTTGATTGGTTAAAATTTTTAAAAATAATTTAAAATTTTCATTATAATTTTGATTGGTTAACATAATATTATATAATATAATATCAAATCTTTTTGTATAATTTTGATTGGTTAACAATTTTTAAAATTTAATTAAAAAATTTTGTTTATATTTATTAGGGGAGAGAAAATTATTTTTATTTTTGGAAACTAATAGTTATTTAAAAGATTATGTGTGGATTTTTATAATTTTACTACATTGATTAAATAATATATCTTCGTTTTTTAAATTTAGAATTACAACATTGGAAAAAATCTATACTATTAGTAACTATATGTATAATATAATCTAATATATATTATTTAAACAATTCTAAAAGCAGCTTAACCAGCTATTATGTGTTATATTACACTTATTGCCATTGTATTTTTATATATTCATGACCAAACAAATCAACTTCTAGAAAAATAAAAAAAGTCAAAAAATTATGCAACCAAAATCCAATAAAACTCCAAGAATTTTTTTAATAATTATTAGTTTCTAAAAATAAAAATTATTTTCTCTCTCCTAATAAATATAAACAAAATTTTAAATTAATTTAAAAAATTCAATAAAAAATCCAATACAGAATCTTTTAAATAATTATTAGTTTCGAAAAATAAAATTTATTTTCTCTCTCTCCTAATAAAATAAACGAAAATATAAAATTAAATTTTAAAAATTGTTATCCAATCATAAAAGTAAGATTTGAAATTATATTATACGATATTATGTTAACTAATCAAAATTATAATAATAACAAAAATTAAAAGTCTGATTCATTTTGAAACTGATATTAATATAAGAATAAAAAATAAAATTAACTTTCATATTAAAATTAACATTAAAATCAATTTGGAAGTAAAATTAATAATATTCATATAAACAAGTGAAATGTAAAACTGAATTTAAACAATTTATCATTTGAATTCATTTTCACTATATACCTTAGACTCGGCTAAACCATATCCTTTAGATTCATCGGTTGTTTCTTCAGAAACAGTTGTACCATCGTCGGTTTCCAAATCTTCCTATGTTTTTGTTTCCATAGTACGACCTCTTACTTGAAGAATTCCACTAACCACCACATTTTGATTAGCTACCGACATTCATTGCATATGATAATTAAACATTAGAATATTATAAAACATTATGCCACTGCTATTTAGGTGGTCAACATATGGTTAACAGCCACCGATTAGTCACTAATTATTTTGTGGCTATTGGCCACCGATTAACTACTAATTTATTTATATTTTTTGGGGGCTAATCGTGGCTAATTATGGCTATTTTATGGCCACCAATGCAAAATCTGTAATTAAACAGTGGCTAAATAATACTTTTCATGAGTAACGACGTAATCGGCACATATGATTATAGAAGAAATATGAATTCAAACCATTATTCTGGTATATGACTTATTTATAATATGATATTTTCTATCGATGTATTTGAATATTTCATTATTTTATGTAAGAATGACTTAATTATACAATCCTAAATCTAAATTTTGGTTGTCTTTTAAATGTGAAAGTAATGTGTACAATTTTTTTCTAGAGGAGAAGCAAGATTTGATCAAATCAATACACAAGATCAAAACAATACACAATATAGCGAGTAAGATCATGAGAACCAGTTCTGTTTTTGATGAGAAAGAGAAGTATAGTTTGAGGAGATTTTAATTAACACAACACAAACCATATATAATAATAATGAATAAGATAAGTAAGATGTTAAAAAATAAAATAAATCTAATATAAAACACTAATAATAATCTATGATTATATAAATTAGGTATGAAGCAGACATTTTCCCGCGCTGCAAAGCGTGGGTTACTATCTAGTAATTTATTATAAAAAAAACATTGAAAAAGATGAATATGGTATACTTATATATGGTATAATTATATATCAAATCTTACTTTCAATTTTAATTGGTTAACAATTTTTAACATTAATTTTTAATTTTTTGGAAATTAATAATTATTTGAGATTTTTTGGAAACTATGTCATACAATCTATTTTTTATTTTTTATTTTTCTAACTTTTTTATTTGCAATTGGTTAATTTTTTAAAAAATTAGAATTAAATTTATGTTATAATTTTTATTGGTTAACATAATATCGTATAATATAATCTCAAATCTTACTTTTTAATTTTGGTTGGTTAATATTTTTAAAAATTAATTTTAAATTTTCGTTTATATTTATTAGGAGAGAGAAAATAAGTTTTATTTTTTTGAAACTAATAATTATTTAAGCGATTTTGTTTGGATTTTTTTGAAATTATTAGTTTTGAGAATATTTTGTTTCCATTTTTATTACATTAGAACTTGTATATATATCTTCATTTATTTTGTAATAAAATATTTCATAATATAAAAACTTCAGGTTAAAATTATTTTAACATTGCTTAAATAAGTATAAGGAGATTCAAAAAATTTGAAAATAAGATTAAAAAAATCATAGAAGAATCATAATTTTAAATATTAACAAAATATTTCAAGTATAATAACTTAAAATAAATATTATGTTATAAGTAGATATCAAATTTTACTTTTTCAATTTTGATTGGTTAACAATTTTTAAAAAATTGATTTTAATTTCGTTCATATTTAGTTAGGGAGAGAAGTAAATTTAATTTTTTGGAACTAATAATTATTTAAATATTATTTACAATTTTTAATTTAATTAATTTAATTTAATTATTATTATTGTATCATTAATAAATTTATTTAAAAACGTTAAAGACCAGTGACGTTTTATGTAATATAACACATTGAAATTATTTTTTTCCAACATTGTTCAAATAATAGTATAGATATGCGTGTGTTGGTATGTAATATAGTTTTACCCTTTAGGAGATTGAGAAGGCGGAGAAAATCAATAACTTTGTCCTACTTTTTTTTTTTTACTTATGTGTAAATTACATTTGTGAATTACTAGAATATCCTCTAGTTATCTCCAAAACTAAAACAAAATACTTCTTACTTTTGGAAAAACGTCCCTCAGTAAGAGTTTTTTTAGGACTAAAACATTTACCGGTTTCCACCCTCGTTTGTTAATCCTAGTGGGTTTTGAAAATCATTCAGGACGTATTTCCGTCATATCAACTTTGACCTTTGTCGAATCGACGGGTATGGAGATCCCGCTAATCTCGATGTTTGGGCACAACCGTCCCTAATAAGTAACAATATCATTCTCTACAATCTGATTCTCGTTTCTCCATGTAACTAGTTTGTTAACCCTTTTTCTAATTTATTTGACTATCAATAATGAAATATTTTTTCTTGTTATGAAATATTCTTCCTCAGGAAAAGAGAGGAAAGATAAATCCGAAATAAAGATTAGGATGGCAATGACACTATGGATGACATATAACGATCCTCCCACACCCATTTTTTTTATAACATGTAATAAAGAGTTTACAAAAATCATTTGGTATATGAAAAATAAACGGTAATACGTCTTATTAGTCTATAATGGTGCTAGTCTATAATGGTGCGGCAGGAGTATTAAAAGAGGGTGCCACTAAGTCCCGGTCTTTTATATAACAACAATTTCGTAAAACAGTATAAATTGACGTTTAGTTGAAATTTTATGAAGTTTAGTTGAAGTTTAATGTTTAACGTTTAGTCTCGGTCATTTGTGACGTCTTATTAGCCTATAATGATGCTTTACCCTTTGAGATATCCACAAGTTCTGATATTTATTGTTTTCGATTATGATGAATACTTTTTTGTGAATAATGATTAATTTTCTTATCTTTTTGTTATGTAAATTGTTAAAGCAAACGTGAAATACATATCCAAAGTTCTATGTCAATTTTCATGTTTGCTTTTTGTACTAAAGTTGAAGTGAGAAAATACAAAATATGTACAAACTAAATACTGGAACCCAAAGACTATCCCATTCCCAAAGACTTTGGTGCTTCTTGATCATCATGCTTAAAATGCTGATGACTTTATGTTTGACATATTCAGCAAAGATTTGCTGATATTCTTTCGGCGGCATTCAACTAAATTATTCAGCAAATTAAATATTTATTAAATATGTTTTACATATTCAGCAAAGACTTGCTGAAATTAAGGTTAGAGAGCTGATATATGTATCTTTTGTCATTAAAGATTTTGTAATAGGCTGTTGCATGAGTAAAAGTAAATTATTAAAAAATTATCTCTATTTATTAGTTTTTTATTATATATATATATATTACTTTGGTAAATTCTTACGTAAATTTGTGTCATATTTTTCTGTGTAATAATAATACTTTACTTATAAAAATATGGCTTTTAAAATAAAATAAAACTATTTTATTAAGATTTATGATTCTTTTTAAAACATAAATATTTTTTTGTAAAATGGATTAAGAAATCTTATTGGGATTTTCTCATTCTAAAACTAGGAACATATCTTGCTTAAACCCTTTAACAAGAAAAAAAATGATTTTGCATCATTAACAACGCCCAAAAAAAATATTATCTTACTAAAATTAATGAGAGGACAGAATTGGAAACTCATTGATGAAATATACATTAACGTCCCATAATATGTCGTTACAAAAGTAACAAATATTTTTATATTTCCCCCGTTATACCCCCTTTTGTGTCCGATTGCCTCAACAAATTGGGCCATTTGTTATCAAATCAGCCCAGTAAGCCCATTACCAAACGGGGTCGTTTTTATTTTCCAGCAACAAGTTTTCAAACGACGTAGCTTTAATCTCCTTGCGTTCAATCCTGGATAAGAGCTTCGCTTAGATGCCAAGGTTTCGAAAGCTCTGAGTGAAAAAGAAGAAGAAGCGATATGGCTGGGATAACCAGCACTGTTGGATTCAACGCCGTTTTCGCCGGAATCGCCAAAACTGCGTCGTCACATTCACTATTCTCTGTTGATTCCATGCTCTGTGGTCTTCGTCTCTCCAAAACCGAACTTTCCTTTGCTAATCTCTCACCTTCTCCTCGCCGCGGCCTAACTGTCACTTGCCGTTACGGAGGTGGTAGTGGTGGTGGAGGTGGCGTAGGAGGTTATCGTTTCTCTGGAGATTCAAGACGAGGTAGGCAGAAAGATTCTGAAGTTGATGATGCACTTGATATCTCCGCAATTAGGTGAGCTTACATAGCCGAAGTGGAAGATTTTGAATAATTTGAAATTTCTTGCTGATTCGAATTGTTGATGATATTGTAGGTCAGCTACTGTTAGGCTTATTGATGGACAACAGAACATGGTAAAGTTAGACTCAATTTCTTGATTTCAGTAAAGAAATTACAGCTTTGATTCTGCAAAATAGACCAATAAATTTCCAGTTTTTATGCTCTCTGTAGCTTGGTTTAGTGTCTAAAGACGAAGCCGTTCGAATGGCTGAAGATGCTGAGCTTGATTTGGTATGTGTTTCCACTAGAACTTTCAACTGATACAAAATGCTTTATCTTGTGAATACCTTATGCAATGTTCATGTGATTGTGTTGGTTTACAGGTGATACTATCGCCTGATGCAGATCCTCCGGTTGTTAAAATGATGGATTACAGGTGAGTATCTAAATCTGTATTGAAATGTCTCTATATATATCAATCGGAGCAGAATTTTCATGGATGATGTTTCTTTTATTGTTATCAGTAAATACAGGTATGAACAGCAAAAGAGGAAAAAAGATCAGCAAAAGAAAAGTATTTTAACTACTCTTCTTTTAGTTTTAGAGTTGGAGATCATATGTTAATGTATTCTACTTGTGTTTCTTCATATCAGCCACTCGCATGGACTTAAAGGAGCTTAAAATGGGGTAACGCTTTCGTTTTTGTTTGTGATGTTGCAAATGACTTCTTTGGAGCTGAATTTTCTCAAAAGGTTGTTACTTTTTCGTTTTTTCAACAGTTATAACATTGATCAGCATGATTATTCAGTACGTCTAAAGGCTGCCCAAAAGTTCTTGCAAGATGGTGACAAGGTTGTTCCCATATTCTTCATAAGCTGTGAAATTGTTCCATCCGATTATGTTTTGTTTATGTACTACTTGTAATGCACTCAGGTAAAGGTGATTGTGAGCATGAAAGGACGGGAAAACGAGTTCAGAAATATAGCTATTGAACTCCTCAGACGTTTTCAAACTGAAATAGGAGAGGTAACATGTTCTTTCTCTTCTCTTTCCAATATATAAAAGTATGGTATAGGATTTAAATGTGAACTGCGTGTGAAATGAATGGATCACTGAAATTTGTCCTCGATCTGTAGCTTGCGACTGAAGAGAGTAAAAACTTCAGGGACAGAAACTTGTTCATTATCATGGTGCCAAACAAGGAAATGATTCGGAAACCACAAGAACCAACCTCGAGAAAGAAGAAAAAACAAGCTGAAAACGAAGTTTCAGCTGCAGAAATAACGGCTGCGCCTCTGCAAATCGAGTCTGGAGTTTAGATCATGTGGTAAAAGACTTTGAGAGGTAAAAGTAAAGTTTTGTATATTTACTTATTTTACCATGTCTCAAGAGCTGTATAACAAATAGAGTTAGTCCTATTTGAATAATATTCTTCATTTGTAGATCTTTCCTTAAAACTTTTTTTTTTGTAACTTCTCAGCTTAGTTGATGAATAATGTTTAATTTACTGTTTTGTGTGCAAAAATTAATTAGTTGATGCTATAAAGTTTTGACCATTTTACAATTTGATAGCCAATTAGTTCCTTTTTACATTGATCACTAAACTAATTGAGATTACATGTGAACAATTAAGTTGCATTTTCCTCATTGATTTTGCGTAAACCCTCTAATTTCACATTTTTTCCTATAAGCATAACACAATGGAAAAAGATCATGGCAGAAGAAAATGCAAGCCAAAAGAGAGCAATTTAAGTGTGTTGTTGTTATGGCCATGGAAACTTGCTTAATGGCAACAATGGAGACTCTGCATTATCTCTTACTTCTTCTTCTTGCTTCTTTTGTATCAGATGAGTCATGAGGCTACTCTCTTCTATCTGTTTCACACAATGAAAAACTCGGTTTAACGTGTTGAACCATATAGAATGTTGGATTTATGTTTTGATTTGCTTACCTCCATGATTGCGGTTGATGCCAATAGATCTTCACATTTGTCAAGCAAAAAGTTCTCTTTTGTAGCTATAACAGCGAGATCCGAAACAAGTTTGTTCATCTCCTCCATCTGCGAGTTTACAGACGAAATGGATGATCCCATACTCTGCATTACATCAAGAGCTGAGGACATAGCTAACTCCAAAGATCCGAGGTCCGCCTGTGATCACAAAAGCTTTTACTAAATCATAACTCGATTCTTGGTCTTTGATTTGCGCTCTATGAAAAGGTGAAACCATACCTTTGTTCCTCCGGTGAGTGGAAGCCGGAGAGTATTTGCTTCCAAGTCTCCAATGGCACCAGCTAAAGAACTTACGTGTTCTCTCTCGAGTATGGCCCAATCTTCTAGGCAACTCATCTGCGGAAATTACGTACACATTAGCATGTAGATCACGTCGATGAACACAAATGCGAGTAAAGACATACCTGATCATTTAAGATGGATTCAAGCTTCATTTCTAGCTTCAACTGTTGGAGACAAATTCTTTGGTAGGTTACAATATCTCGTAGCTCTGATGTTGCATGCCAGACATTGTATAGAGTTTCCTGTAACCTCAAGATTGTTAAAACAGAGGAAGATACACTTACTACAGTGTCAAATTTTAACTAGAAAGATTTAAGTTTGAGCTCAAAATTTGATCCAAATGTTTCTTCCGTTTGAGTATTTTACCTCAGCAATTAAGCTTTGAATATAGCTTACTCCCTCAGCTAGAGCATTTGCAAACCGCCACTGTGAATATCTATTATAGAGCAAGCGAAGTTGATGAACATCTTCTATATAAGTTGCCTTTTTTCCTTTCTTGACATCCGCAATGAAGCTGAGAACCGAAGTTGTGCTGCTACTAGATTGTGCGGTTTGTCTTATCCGTGAAGGACTTACACCTCTTGGTGGCGGTGTAGACGATCTCACACAAGAAGGACTCAATCCTCTCAAGGGACTAACTCCTCTTGAAGGACTCATACCTCGAGAATTAGACGATGATGATGAAAATGAAGATCTGCTAGGTGAAGCAGTGCGTGATCCAGGAGCAGACAACGGATGCAATCTAGCTAAAGTTGTCCTATCTAATGAACTTGCAGACAAAAGCTTGAGAGACTCAGAAGAACTACTACCATCTTCTGATGTTGTTGGAGAAACTCTTAGTCCACCATTTTCATAACAAGATAACAACCTTGCCGAATCACTTGAAGACTTCTCCAATGGTTTAGACAAAGGCAATGACATTCTCCTGACCACTTTATCGCCAAGATCCAAGCTTCTATTCATAGAATTCGAACTGATATTTCTGCTTATTCGACTAGGCCACCGATGTCGTTCTATTAACCTACAATGAGAACTATCCACAAGTTTTGAATTCTCTGATTGACCTGAAGACACATTCTTCCCTTTCAATGGACTTCTTTTCCTCTCTGGCGTTTGTTTCCTCAACACAGAGGTTGTCTCAACCTGCTGCTTATTCAAAGATGGTCTCAATGTTTGATCAATCGAAGAAGTAACAACCTGTTTCTCCTTCTTACTAACAGGAACTGAAACTGAATCAGATTGAAATGAAACACTAAGGCTTCTCATAGTTGAAGGCCATAAGCTTTCAGGTAAACGACCAGTAGATAATCTCCTAGAAGAAACCGGTAAATCTGTCGCGACATCACTAACCGGTGTAGAAGGAGTACTTGGCGTGGAAGGACTGCGTTTCCTTTCCGCTGAAACCGCTCTTTTCGATTGAGAGGTTAAAGAAGACACAGTCCTCATAACATTAGGTGAAGGACATCTCCTAGTTTTAGTAGGAGTCGGTGATCTATATCTTGAACTAACTTCCATTGTTCTAGCATGACGCGTGACAGCAACTACATTGTTCTTCTCAGCTGGAACAAGAGGTGGTCTTGTAGTATCTTCTATTCTCGGTTGCTGTTGCTTCGCCATTGTTGCTTTCTTGAAACCATATAAAACTTCCATTCAAGCTAGTCAAAAACCAAACCTGCTCAGCTAATGTTTCTCATTGTAGACACTTTTATTTCTGCCAAAAAGTAAGATACCTTCCAGATGAGCAAGATGGAGCAAAAACAGAGAATATTAATACAACCCAGATGATAAAAAGAAAGATGAAGATTACATCTTTACAACAGAGACACAGATCAAGAATCACTTTAAAGCTAATCCAGGTCTATAAAGGTGTTACTTTTGATCAAGAAACCAAACAGATCAAGACATAGAGATTGATAAAAACAAGCCTTGGTCCAAGGGACAAGCTGACTAATTTCAAATCACAATAAAGTTGAGTTAGGTCCCAAAAGAAAAAGTGACAACAAGAAGAGCTTGAGACCTATGCAATGAAAGAGATAAGAAAAAAAGGTGTGCCTAGTACTAGTAGTTTAATTACTGCAACTTTCACAATTTCAGAGATATTCTTAATTTCAATCAAAGACTTTAGTTAAAACTTCTGAGCAAACAAAAATCTTTTAAATAGTGTGTCATTGTCACGGGTCTGCCATGGTCGGATGGGCTGGAGATATTAATGGAGATTTGACAGACTCACCTTTCTTCTTCAAAACCAAAACCATCAAAGAGAGAACCTCAAAGTTAACAAAAAAGAATTTTCATTTATTAGCTCAAATCTAAATCATTTAGTTAAGAGATTCTTTGATTATAATAATGCTATGAGTTATTTAACAAATAGCAAAATTGGAGATTTTTGCAGATTCATGTGTATAGAAGAATCAGTGTCAATAGATAAAATTTTTTTTGCAGTAATAGTGACAATAATGCAGATGATTCAGCAGCTAAAATTGATTTAAATACATTTTATGTTTCGACCATTTGAGTAAACAAAAAAAACTCCAATTTTTCTTGGGAAAATAAAAGGTTAAAATCGATTAAGCTCGTGAAACAATGAAATTTGGGATTCAAAAACAATTTTATTTTTGTTTATTAGTGAAAATGTGAAGAATCAAAAAATCCAAAAATTGTCTGCTACTAGGCACGACTTGTGTCTATCATGAAGCAGACAAGTTTTATCGATCAAAACTATTTTTGGAATTTTATTATTTAATTAATTCTGTAAATCTTAAACTGTGTTCCTCGACTCCTTCATTAAAATCTCTTTAAACGCCCGAAATGGAAACAAGAATTGACAAATTTTCTTTTCTAATTTTGAATCAAATAAAATCTCAGATCGTTGATACAAGATTGAAAAATTAGGGTTTATAATTTTGATCAAAATCAAAACGGGGTTAATAGAAATAACCAAAAAAAGAAAGAAGCTAAACCTCGAGAATCTCACCTGGAAATTGAGAGACTGATGAAGAATCCTTGATCCACAAGTATCTAAACCGAGTAATTTATAACCTCGCCTGCACAGGAAGAGAAATTAATCGGGAGATTTTTTTTTTGACAATATTTTTGAATTTGAGACCACCACTTTAGAACAGATGAAGAAAATTTGAATTTTCTTGTTACTGCTGCATTTTATTTTGATCGTTGACAAGACTTTTCTCTTTTTCAAAAATTCAACTATGTTTATTATTTTTGGTTACCATGAAGAGAAAAATGTTATATTTTCATATTAATTCATTGACCCTACAAAACATCGTATAATGATAGCGATGGTCACTTTGTTAATATTGAAGTTATTACTTTTTCTGATGTTTTTTTATCAATTTTTTTTATTAATTAACAACCACATAATTATTATTTACAAACGAATTTAAAAATTTGGACAAAAATTAAATAAAACCATTGCAGATATAAAGAAATACATGTTTTCGCAAAAAAATCAGCACATGTATTATGTGATCTAGGATCATAAGTAAATATTATCCTATCAAAAAATATTTTCTATAGCTCGATTTCCTGGAAATAAACTTCATACATATGATAACGCTCATATAAGCATCGTACCTTCTGATTTTTCAATAATATAACGTCTTTGAAATTGTCCAATTCCACAATGCCATTACTTTTTTCTGTTTTGCAAGTGTTTATACAAGTAAATTAAAAAATAAAAAAAATTCGGTGTATCTTATGAGAAAATGACAAGCAATATTTTCGTAAGCGAGCATAATGTTGCACATTTTTTCTAATTAATATATATTGATAGATTTAATGTAAATTGGAATCTTTTGGGATTGCTCTTTTGGCTGCCAAAATCCTACTATGACACGAAAATAATGGTTCGTCCGAATAGTGTATGAGAAGATCGACAAAATATTTGATATATCATGGGAGGAAGATTCCAAGACGAAAGGTATTGGATGGATCTTCAATAGGCAAGGCACGACATGGATTTCTGAATTCTCCCGAGCAATACCTATCGTCGGATCTCCTCTAATGGTAGATGGTCTCGCAATTAGGGCAGCATTGACCAAGGCAATCGATATTAGCTTCAAACAATTTATCCTCGAATCGAAATCTCAACAAATGGTCAACGCAATCAATTCTCAATCAAGTTTGTCAAAACTCTATGGAATTTCATCAAGCACTGTTTTGATAATGTCGAAATTTGATTCTATCCAATTTGTGGCTATTCGTCGTGCGGCTAATGTTAAAGCCGACACTTTAGCTAGCCAAATAGGTCCTTAGTACCTATGTAGCAAACAATTAAGTTTCAATGATGTATTTATGTGTTTGACAAAACAAAAATGCGGTCCTTGAACATTCGTCTATAAATATTATTTCATCGTTTCTAGTGAAGGAGGATGGAGGATGGACATCAAAAAATTTATAAAAATAAGTTACGTACGAGATCATACACCTCATACTAAATACATATTTTGATATATTGCCATATGCAACATTTTTCTTTAGCGTCTCTTATCGAATATTTTGATTGCGAACCAGTATGTTCAGTCGTATTCATTCTCCGAAGATTTTTCACCTCCACTCCCGATTTTTTTTTTCTCGAATAGAAGTATAGAACTAATAAACAGATTTTCTTATTAATAATATGTAACTTTATAATTGATTATCTATTGTTATTTAATAAATTAAAAAATATAGGCATAAATAATAAATTTTATTACTATTATTACTATTATATGTAACTTTATAATTGATTATCTATTGTTATATACTTTTTTACTAGGATGTTAAAAAGCTAAAATACAGGTTAACTTAAATTTATTCAATATTTTTTCGAAACTAATTAGCCTAATGGTTTTTGAACAACGTAGGATTCCATCATTAAAACCCTTCTTTGTTTTTCTTCTTGCAAAAGGTTTTCTTCCCTTTCTTGCTACTCCTCTTAAATGGAGAGATATTAATTAAGTCCTCTCCTTTACGGTTTGAATAATTTATTTTCTCTTTCTTTTTATTTCACTAAACTTTTTGTTTCCTTTATATCAGTCACCAATCAGACTGGTTAAAAGAAAACATGTTGAAATATATGATCATTAACAGATAAAATGTAAAATAGGGAAAGAAAAAAGAATTGAAAGTAATAGAAGTGTAAAAAAATGGGGATTTAAGTAAACAAAACCAAGACACTAATTACATTAGTATTACGGCCCGTAACAAACAGATGTATAATTAAACCACAAGCTTACCTAACCGCATTCACGAATTTGGATAAGAGTGTTAACGACGATATATAATGTAACGAAGTAATGTATGTATTTTGCCAAAAAAGACAAAGTACTGTATATAATATTTTGTTGTGCAAAATGTATATAAGATAATAATTACAAATATTATTGTAACAATTAAAGCTTTAAAATGCCGAAAGTGCAAGATTATTTAGATTACTCTTCTTTGTTTTTTTGGCGTTAGGTGTTGTTAAGTATATAAGCAAAGACCAAATGATGAGTATTCATGTGCTTAGCATGATTATATTGTGACCACTATTTAGTTATTGCATATGACATGCTTCTCTTATGTCTCCATCCCTTTTCTCTTAAGTTATTGGATCTAGTTTGTGCCATTCATAATATCATTCGAAATTTGATACAATGATCTTTTAAATTATATATCATTCACTGTCTTCATTAATTATATTAAATTTCATTAATTATATTAAATTCAGAACAAACACACACAAATATATATATATATATATATATTAAATGCCTTTTATT
This sequence comes from Cardamine chenopodiifolia, assembly GCA_963922655.1. NCBI lineage: Eukaryota > Viridiplantae > Streptophyta > Magnoliopsida > Brassicales > Brassicaceae > Cardamine > Cardamine chenopodiifolia. The sequence continues at coordinate 1,373,504 of OZ000486.1, forward strand.
CATTTTTGTACTTAATATACCAAATTTTACTTTTGGTACGACTCGAACATGATTTTTTTATTGATTTATTAACAGGTTCTGTTAGAAAACCAAATATTCTAGCAAAACTAGCTAAAAAATGTAATGGCAAAACTATACATAAATGGTGCGTTTTCGCGTGTGATTAAAGCATGTAGCATGATATTGTGTAAAATAGTGTGTGTGATCGAGGTAGTATAATATGATATTCAAAAAACCGCATGTGATAGAACCAACTTATTTACATTTTTCTATCTTTTATACATGCAAATAAGAGGGTAAAATTTAGCTATATAGTGCATATTCTCACTATTCAGTGATCAAGTTTAATAATATGTTTAATTAAAATGGATCTAATGGGATTCTATCACCAATCAAAAGTTAGGGTTTTGCCTATAAAATGATGAAATTGAGTTCCTCTCATTTTTCATTTGAATCAAAATTCAAATATATGTTACAAATTATTTTTTCATGAATACAAGAAATTGAGACTGATACCATCTTTAATGTGAAATTTAAGATCCAAAATTCGTCTTGTCAAATTCTTTTGCATTGTTAGGAATAATTAAAAACTTAGTTGCAATATAGTTTTAAGAATCTAAGTGAACTGTGCAGAGATTGTATGTCAATGCACAAAAAATAGTAAAAATTTATGAGTTTAGTAATGTCGACAAAAATAGTACAAGAGATCCATGTTTCAGGATGAGGAGAAAACAAACTGTCCTTTTATTACTTAAAAATAAAAATGAATTTGACATAGGATGCCATCTAAGAAAATCCTCAGTCACAAGTCACAAGTCACAAGGAATTAGAGATTACGAACGAGATCTGATGTAATGCTGGGTGATCTTGTCTCAACAAGGGAGTTCATTAAATGAAAATGGGAAACCAAAGCCGGAGTCCAAAAACCATCCATAGATTATTATTTTTGATAAAAAAACATCCAAATTATTATTTTTGATAACAAAAAAAACCATCCATAGTTGCAATTCAGGAATCATTTTAATGTATCAAAAGACAACGAATTTGTTGAATTTTCCATGGTGATTTGGTAGTGTTTTTATAGCTAAGATACACTCTATTTTGGCAGATAATTTAGAAATATCTTAAATGAAACAACTTATGTTTTGAGCATTGTTGTCTACCTTCATAAACCTAAAGTATGAAGAATTTTTCCAGCAAGCTTCATTGATGTCCTTATTAGCTCAAGAAGTGCAACAAATAGAAAGATGAAGGAGTAACGCCGATTAAGCTACCAACATCAGATATTTGACTAGAACCTCCCTCACTATTTGACAAATCAAGAATTCTGAGCTTTTAGCAAGATATAATCATATGCCTAATGATTGTATATGGCTTCTGTGGCTCATTACTCGCCTCTATTCAAGAGTAACATATGCTGTGCACATTTATTTCCTATTCTATCCACAATCTTTTTCAATATATTCCACATTTAAAATGTTTTTTACTTTACTATGGTGTGGTTACATTCGAAACAAGTAAACTTAACATTGGAAAAATGTAAATAACTTGTATTGTTTAGTATTAAGTTTTATATTCCAACCAAAAAAATTCATATGCGCAACCAATGGTTTGTAAAATAAACTTAATATTTATATGTGATGAAAACATATATGCACTTTACGAGAGATATGTTATGAAGTTCATGAAAACCGATATTAATTTTACAATCAACTCTGTATTCCAGGAAAAATAAAGAAATTAACAAAGAGATTTAACATCAACCGGATGGATTCCAATGCCATGCGAAAATAAATAAAATTAATTATTTTTTTAACTTTAATATCATTATTTTGTTATATGTTTTGAATTTGATATATACATGCATATTTTTAGAATAATTATAAACTTTAAAAGCTATAATAATATTGATTGTGTCTAGATATAATTTGAAATATAATAAGCATGTGTCTTTATCACTGTAAAAGGAAGGAAAATCCATGGACCGACTCCATCGTCTCCACCCCGTAGGAACTACGAGATCACCCCAAGGACGCCTTCGATATCCAGGGGTCGCGTGATGGTTAATGATAAAGTACTATATGAACATTTTGAACTTGATCTACTAAGTGATTAATTCTCTAAATTCAAACGAAAATTTAGAATCTTAAATTGTATTCACATTAGTTAATGCTACGAGAATAAGTTAACTATATATATATATTTGATTTAAATTCTCTAATAGGTTCATAATTTGATTCCATTAATGCATACTGATTTGCATCTCATGTTTGATATTATCTTTACTTACTGACAAAAGCTTTTATCTTGTAAGTTTACGCCGTTAGTTTACCATTGGTGATCTACTAGTGTTTATGTGTGCTTGAACTGAAGTATTATCAAGTGATTTCTAGTATCAGTGAGGACAAAACATAAAAAAATATTTCATGGTGAATTATAGGGTTAGTCAACAAGTATTTATAGTCTTTCGAAGTAGCACATCGGCTATCAAATGAAAATATAGTCCATGGACTGAGAGAGAATATGCGAGGCCGGCACAAAGCCATATTTGTAACCACTTAAATTATATCAAAACTTTCGGCCCTCAAATTTTGATAATCAACAAAGCCTATTGGTAACGTGGTCTTCACCTACCTCCCCAACTTGAGTTCAGTTCTTTGACTTGTCATTCCTTTTTTTTTTTTTGCTTCTTTCTCAAATAGTAATTAAATTAAACAAAAAAAAACAATTAAATACAATTAAAACGTGACCAACATTTTTTTTAAGTAAACAACAAAAAAATAAATAAAAAGAAATCTCATTAAATCTAATTACTAAAATCATAATTAATATTTTCATCTTTTTCCTCTTCTAAAATCACTGTGGCCCTAATTTGTCAAAAAAATTATTTTATATATGAGTGTCTCAATTTTTCTTTATTATGAAAATGTTAAAAACGGCCCTTTTTTAATTCTCACTTGTGGTGTTTCCAATCTCAGGGCCGGTTCTAAGAGTATGGAAACCCAAAATATATGTCGGTTAGAGCATTACAAGTGATATATATATATATATATATAACAATATATTTTTAATGAATTTTCATATTATTTAGTTAATTTTGGAAAAAAATATGTATAATGAAGGAGAAAAAACGTGCGTATCTAAAGTTTTTATTTAAAAATATTAGAAGGTTTTGGGTCGAAATATATAATCTTCTCATGTATGAAACCACAATATGTAATATTAGTTGCGTCTCAATCGTCATTCGATTATATAACATTGAAGCTTTGCTTAGAATTTTTTCCAGTTGATATAACGACATTTAGTGTAGGACCCAAAAAACCGGATTTAAAAAATGCGAAGATAAATCGTATAAACAATATAAAAATAACAATTTAAAGCATAAAACTATTTTGGAAAAACGTATAAAATCGATTAGAATCGGAGGCGAGATATGATATTTTTCCTTAACTCAATAAAACCCCCGTTAGTGAGACGGATCCACAGAGTTTCTCGAGTCGCATGATACAACCGATGCGAGACCACAACGCTACACTCAGTGTGGAATCTATGAACGTAGATAATTACGATATACTCTAAACGTACCGTTTTCCGAAGGAATAGAGAAATATTAGCGAGAGAGTGATGGATCAATGAGAGAGATGTTTGTGTTTTCAATGAGTGAATTCTCCAAATGAGCCGAATCTCTTATATAGGCGAGTTCGTAGTGAGTTTAAACGCGTAGTGAGTTACGATTTTGCGACATTAATATGGTGCAATCAGTTTTGATTTTTGTTTTGAATAATCAATCAATCGACCATGAGACATTCCCAAAACCCAAAGCCCAAACCCACGCCCATGCCCGCGCCCGTGCCTGAGCCTGGCGGCGGTGATGCGCACGTGTGGTTCGATTCCATCCTCTCTCATATGCACCATAAGTCTTAACCAATTTGAACTATTGAATCACCTTCTACTATTTATACTAGTGCGAAAAGTTTTGGCCAAACAATGTGAAACATTTTACAAAATTCCCACTTACTCACTTACACTTAAATGAATCTATTTTGACATTTAACCCAAAATTTAATCCATTACACAATTTATTTCTTATTTACATTCTTAAATATTATAAACCCAAAAACATTATAATTTTAGACCCTAACACTTAGTATGTCTAAAGCTTTTTACATATCACATAAGCAAAATCTTGGAACTTGGATAAAACTAGATCCTTTTGATTGGGAATTTAAAGTCATACATGTGCTTAAATTAGATGTTTGAATGGAAGATACATCTAATTTATTATAAGTATAACTATACTTTGTCTTTCGTTTCAATTTTCGAAACACTATAAATTTGTTTCTGTATTTCTACGATGAGGAAACACTTCCGACTTTGCCTACCATTTTAATTATCTTCACTATTTTGTGTTAGGTTTGTATTTAAATTTAAATATTTTTTAAATACATTACATATAATCATTGCAGCAGAATCTAGTTTATCAAAATTCGTTTGACAATTATTTAATGATATTATTCTTTAAATATTTGTACATTCTATATAAACATGTGTCCATTCTTGTTCAATATAAAATGCCATAATATCAACTTAGATATTTTTATATCAAATAAATACATGAACTATATGCCTAGCAAATCGACCCCCAAAGATATTTTTGAGATTTCTTGATTTATAAAGTTATATGGTATTACATATTATGAAGAATTATTTTGAGGTGAAATGATTAAAAAACTTCAACTTATTTTTATTTTTCAACAGTAATTATTTTGTTTTCGTATTGCATAAATAATTTTTAAACCTACAATTTCGTTTTATTTTATTTTTCAACATTAAGCTACAATTCCATTTCATAAATATTGATGCTATGATGTCATGAAGTTTTTTTTGAAGAATTCGGCTGTTATATTCTATGTAAATATATATGATACTTTCAACATGATCTTAATATAGTTATTATTGTAATTTTTAAAATTAATGAATTAGAAAAATATGTGGTTGATGTTTTTTATTGATATACGAAATACTCTTCCAAACATCCATCTTCTAAAAAACGGAATAAGCAGTATTTTTCATTTTAAGTAGATAAACTAAGTTATTATATTTTGAACATATAACAGTAGTGGTGGGAAATGTGAAGCAAAGAAAACGCACTTGTTGGGACACTCTAAAAGTAGATGTTTGTCCTCGCAATGAATGTTTTGTCCACTTGTTTGAAGAAGTATCCGAAGGGAAGGGCTCTTTGTGTGCCTTCAACCCAAGGCTGTCAGAAGTGTTCATGTGGTCATCCTTGCCCTTAATTGTTTTTATATATAATAAAGTAATTTAGTACCTTTAACAAAAAGAAGAAGTAATTTAATATGTGGTATGAGTTTCTAGCCTATAAAAGCCTTATAGTATGTGACATGAGTTTCTAGCATATGCGTTTGTATAACTATCGCTATCGAGTTATAATATAAATTCATATATGATCATTTGCATGTGAAAATGGTAGATAAGAAAGTCCAAACTCCAAACAAACCTTTATTCATTTATTTATTTTATACATAATTTTTTGGACCCATATTTTAAAAAGTTTAATTTTTAATATGAAATTTTACTTTATCATTTATTGTGTTTTTGTCTTCTATAAGAAACTTTAAGATAACGATTTTATTTTTCGTGGAAATTTAACTTAATGATCTTCAATAAAAAAATATTCTCAAATTAGTGATGGCCAATTCGCAATGCAGTTAAAAAAAAAATGCACCCAAAAAATAAAAATTCATCGATTGTTTTAGATAATTCTTGAAATATTTGCATCGGTCTTTTGTGGAGTGGGGTTGATCAATAAAATATCACATGAAGAAGTGATCATGCAAGGATCATCTTCTAGGCAATTTGAACTTTCTGCACTTCACGCTTGTTGCAGAATCTCTTGCCTTCAAAGCAACCTTGTTTTCATTTAGAACAGCAAATATAGCCAATTTTTGTTTTTCGGATTGCCAAGATCTTGTTCTGCTGCTAAAGTTGGAAGGTCAATCGAATGAAGTCCATGGAGTTCTCTTTGATATTAAATCTCTTTAATGTAATTTTTCTTGAGTCGTTGTTCCATCCCAGCAAATGTAGCGGCTGACTCTCTAACAATATCAGCATTGAACACTGTTGTATTACCTCCTCCATTATCGCAGTTTGAGGCCCCTCCTCCATCTATCTATTAATCTAAGTAATGTTCTTCCCAACATAATTTGCATCGGTCCTATACATATTAGTAATGTCATGTTTAAAGTGAAAACCTATATAACGAAAAGTGATGATATAAAGACATGAACATATTAACTATTTTCTATAATTGTTAGGGTTAGCATTTTTATTGTGAATAGATTTTATTCATTAAGAATATTAGATTTTTTCCCCTACGAGATTGATTGCGAAAAGTTTTTTCTAGTCAATTAATATAGATATTTACCTTATCAGATAAAAAGATTAGTGAGATTTTGAAGAACTCTAAGACGGATTATTTAGCATGAGGTGAACAATACGGTATAATATTATTTTAAATTTTTTTGTATTTTCGGTATGGATTTTGAACTTTTTAAATTTAATTAATTGTTGAAAAAATGGTGAGATTTAGAAGTTAGTGATTGTCTATAGAGTATATGTTAAGATGTTTTGTCATCTTTAGTTTTCATTGATTTATCCTTTGTTTATTATGCACACATTTGGCCAATTATTTCAATTTGATCAAAACCAACTATCCCGGTTTTCACACCAATTGAATTCTCTAAACCGAATAAACCGGAAAAAACCAAGCTTGAGGTCGACGATAATCCGCAAATTCCTATTTCCTCATCCAAAAAGCTTATCTTCTTCATTCATCTCTTCCTCAATCGGAGTGAGAGCAAAAATTCAAAACTTGCCGAGAGCACAAAACCCTAATGGCGTCTCTCTCCATAGCTTCCGTTAACGTTAGCTTCTGTAATCATTCACGCTCTTCTTCGCCAAGAGTTTCCCTTCGTGATTCCGTTAAATTCGCGACGAGTCTTGCATCAACTCACTCCATTTCTGGGCTTCGCGCGGTTTTTCCTCAGAAGATTTCCACAGTTGTTTCTCCCAATTCTCAAAGGCTTCAATCTCTTACTGTTTTCGCTCATAAGGGCTACAAGATGAAGACCCACAAGGTCTTTTCCTCTCTGTTGTCTAGTTGAGCTGATGTTGAAGTTAAATGCTTCAAAAATTCATATTTTGGAGAGTTAATGACGGAAATTGGAATCAATTATTGTTTAGTAGCTTCGAAAGTTCAGATTTTGCTTCGTTTCATTGAACATTTTCTAAATTTTGCTATGCAACTATCAATGACTGTGATTATAATCGTTTACACTTGAGAGTATATATCTGATGAAATTTGGGATTCCTGAAACTGTGAACTTCATGTTAGCTTCAGAAGTTTCAATTGTTAAAGCAAAGCTGTTTGCTTTTCTTGATTGGTGTTAGTTTTGTTGTAACGGGTAATGTATGTGTTGATAGGCCTCAGCGAAGCGGTTCAGGGTGACAGGTAGGGGAAAGATAGTGAGGAGAAGATCAGGAAAGCAGCATTTGTTAGCTAAGAAGAATAACAAGAGGAAATTGCGTCTATCGAAAATGGTTTGTTTTCTTTAACAAGGATTTATTGTTGATTTTGCATATTGTGATGGGATTATAGTATTGTGTGTGTAAAATGCATTCATCTCTTTCAAGCTTTGGTGATTAGTTGTGATTCACTTTTGTTGATGAGGTGTTATACGGTTGGAAAAGAACGAGCTCTTAGCATAGAATGATGATAGGGTAGACGCAAAAACTCATATTTTTCAAGCTAGTTAGAAGTCTGAGACTTGGCTGCTAGTGGCTTGGTAGTAAATGCACGGTTTCGTTTGTCAAAAGCACCTTTTTTTGAACTTCAAACTGTGTCTCTCATTGTGCATTCGACTCCTTAAACCTCTCGCTGAATCTCTTTACATGGATATTGAAGCTAATAGAGAAATAATAGTGCTATATGAAAACCATGACATTGAGATTCAGTGCATTTGGCTTCCATCAGAAAATGTGATTTAGGAAGGAATCTTTTATATGGCATCAATTTCATGATCTTAAGTCTTCCTAGTGTATGATGACAAGATCAAGTTATTACTTGTTTTGGCTTTCTTTCATTAGCTGCTATGTTCTTCTCCCTCTTCGTTCTTACATGTTTGCTTTCTACTCTGTCTTCTGTAATGCAGACAGAAGTGAACCGGAGCGACTATGACAACGTGATCGGCGCTCTGCCCTACTTGAAAGTCAATCGAAAGGCAACTTAAGCAGAGCCAGCTTGATCATTTTCTTACCTGCGTTTCTCATTCTGTAATCTAAAGTTGTATCAATATCCTTTTGTATTGTGATAATTTGATCATTGAGTTGATTTTTGTTTAATATTTGTGTCTTCTTTTTCTTGTCTCGCATGACAAAAACTATTCTAGGTGTAACAGATACCTCAGCTAAGAGTTTGGTCATGGATCAATGATTGGGTTTAATATTAAGGGACAGACTAAGAGAACTTTTTTTAGTGGTGCACTAAATTTGTAACCAATTGCACTAAACTTTTGTGAAATATATTTTAGCGACGGTTCCGAATATATAAAAGTATATATGAAATATTTATAAAACATAAACTATTGAGCTAAGATAATAAATAAAAATTTTAAAGGATTATTTGTCAGATAAATCATTGTAATGACTAAAATGTAAAAACAAAAACATGAAATCTCAAATTTTGTGGTTTTACTATTCAAAATCTCAAAATTTAATGTTTTGAGATTCCTTCTAGAATGCATAAAACCTCAAAATGAGATTTTGAAGTGTTTAGGGTAATGTTTGATGTTGTTGAATTGAAAAAGAAAGCAATTTAACAAAAAATTGTACGTAATTTATAAATTTAAATCCAGTAACAACACATAGCTTAAAACTTTTGGTATAACATTTAAAACCATCTATTAAAGTGTAAAGAACTATGATTGGATTCAAAGGTTATTAAGTCAAAAGTATATTTTTGTTTAAAATAAAATCAAATATTAGTAAAAGATATGATTATTAACACCTTCTAAACCTTTTTTTATTAGAAACAAAAAAAATTGAAAACTAATGATGAGTAAACACATTATTAAACTAAATTAATAAATTAGTATTCTTATAATAAATCTTTGATATCTTATTATATTAAGGTTAAACTCTCTCATCATAATTTAGTACATGTCAAAATTAGAATTAACATGATCACAATACGTATCGGTTGTATAGGTTAATCGATTAGATTTTGACTCGTGTAAAAATGTATTATTAAAACAAAAAAAATGTTAAAAATAACAATTTCTTCTTAGTTATGTGTTAGTGGGCTGAGTTTCTATGCAAGTTAGATTAAGTCCCAATTTAATTTTGAGTTTAGAAGGGGTTCTGGTTTTTTTCTATAATTTTGCTAACTTATCATGCGTTCTTTGTAACTTAACCCATTTCTGATTTAGAAGAATTGATAAAATTAATTAAAAAATAGAAGGGGAGATGTCAGCCGAATTTTTGAATGCTAGGGGCATCTGAGAAATTTGTCTCCTCTTCTCTCTGCCTTCCCTTGTTCTCTCTTTTCGATTTAGGGTTTCCTAGTCTGCAAATTAGATCCTCTTTTTTTGCTTTCTCTCTCTCGACCCATCTCACAATCTCTTCTCGAATTCGTTGATTGTATCATGGTTTCTGAATAGATCGAGGGGAATATTAGACATCACATGTTTCTTTAGTGCTCTAGCTGTTAAAGTAAGAACTCATTACATTTCATGTTTCTCATTTGGAGTTGTCTCCCTGTTATAGTATGGATCTTGGTTTTAACACTTTGCGTTTTGAACTCAGGTTTCTACTGCTGTTGTAGAATACACTGATGTAGCTGTCTTCTTGGAAAATGAAGCCATCTATCACTGAGTTCCAGACCTATCTTGTCCCATATCCCCTTATCCATTTCATGCTCGCGTCCTATGCATCTGTCATCTCTGCCGCAAAGGCTTAACTTAAGTCAACACTAACTTTACTGTTTAATTGGGTTTGTCTCTATTGTTACCTATAATGTAGATTCTAGTTTGTGGTAATTGTTTTGACCGACTTCAGTTTTATTTTTTTGTTAAGCTCTTCTTGTTTCTTCTGTGTTTTCTTGTTCAGGTTTGATTCTCTTCCAGATTCTTATTATTGTCTTGGAATTCAATAGGTTGAGACACATAAGTTCGCTTTTCCCTTGAGTTTCACAGAACTGTGTTCTGTCTTTCATCTAGTCATTTTTGTAAATTTGACTTTAAGGGTAATTATTTTGCTCAGTGATTTGTTTTGTCTGTGTTTATGAATGAGGGTAATTATCTGACTTTAAGGGTAATTATCTTTCATCTAGAACATTTAAAATCATCTATAAAAGTGTAATGAATTGTGATTGGATTCAAGTGTTAACAAAATCTATGATTGATTAACACCTTCTAAACCTTTTCTATTAGAGGACAAAAAAAATTGAAAACTAAAAATGATGTGTAAATACATTATTAAAATAAATTATAAAATTATTATTATAAGGTATTTGTTATATTTATAGAAATCTGATTTGTAAAGATGGTAATGGTTGGTAAAAATATTGGAACCATATGTCACGACAAAAACAGAGCAAAAAGCTCAAGAGAGACCATTAGATAAGAAGCTACCGTCCAAATAACTTGACACGTGGCAAGTTTTCATCTATAGCCGTCATAAAAATAGCATATGACGGACCCAAAAACAGCCAATCAACCAAACTAAAGTATATTGAAATAAAAGAAATGACAAAAATAGCCTTCTGCGTAAAGAACTCAATAATGGCCAATTTGGGAATTTTTATAGAAACTCAACTTTCTTATTTTTAATAATTCTAGAGAGCGCGTGTCTCTACAATCGCGTATTTTTAGAGCTTTAAGTCAAAATTCGTTACTCTTCTTCTTATTTTCAGGAGGTTTTCTTGATTTCACATATAAATCTTAACTTTTGTAATCAATTTTGTGATTATGTGTTTTGCATGGTGGAAATAATGAATTCAAGGAATCTAAGAGCAGCTTCAAAGTTTCCGATGAAGTTAGAGATCGTTGAAGATTCTCTTGAAGAAGAACATGGTCCTCTCAACAAACGAACCAAGGTTTGTGAAAAAACTTTTGATTTAAGTATCTTAGATTACATTTTAAGTAATTGATTTGAAAGTTTTGATTTTTCTTTCTGGGTTTGAAATGAATCAGCTATGGAGCAATGGAACAAGTGTGTCTAAGTTTAATTTACTTGAAGAGCCAAGTCCTTTGGGACTGAGCTTAAGAAAGAGCCAATCTTTTCAAGAACTGATTGAGATGAAAATTTCTCAAAGTGCTGATACATACTCAGAAACTGGTTTTGTTAAGAAAGAAAATATGGGTTTTGCTTCTTCTGTTATAGGAACTGTTGAGAAGCTTAAAGCTTCTAATTTTCCTGCTACGGTTCTTAGGATTGGCCGGTGGGAGGTAAAGTCCTAAAATTTTCGATTTTTCTTCGATTATGTTTCATGGTGTTTTTAGAATCTAAGTTGATGACTTTGCTTTGTAGTATAAATCGAGGTATGAAGGTGATTTGGTGGCGAAATGTTACTTTGCAAAACATAAACTTGTATGGGAAGTGTTGGAACAAGGTCTTAAGAGCAAAATTGAGATTCAGTGGTCTGATATTATGGGTTTGAAGGCTAATTTATCAGAAGATGAACCTGGAACGATGACTATCATGGTATTAAAAGCATTTTCGTGATCGTTTTAGTCGTCTGCTACACCTTAATTGTACCAATGTTTTTGATTCATTATCTTGTTTTGTTTCAGCTGGCTAGGCGACCATTGTTTTTCAGGGAAACTAATCCGCAGCCTAGAAAGCATACTTTGTGGCAGGCCTCATCAGATTTTACTAAAGGCCAAGCCAGCACGAATAGGTAAGAACATGTCTTGTGTCGTAGTCCTAACTATAGACTTCGATATGCAGCGTAATTGAAACTGTACCAAGTTCAACTTACAATGGTTTCTGCTTTTTCTTTGTGATATGGTAGGCAACATTTTCTGCAATGTCCCCCAGGGATATTGAACAAGCATTTCGAGAAGCTTGTCCAATGCGATCATCGCTTGTTCTGTTTAAGCCGACAGCCAGAGATGAATTTGGACTTACCGTTCTTTGATGTACGGCAATCTATATTTGAGGATCCCTCAGTGTCTGGATCTCAGAATATGGCATCATCTCCAGTTGGGGCTCAGTCATCATCAGAACATATGTCTCTATCTCATGAAACACTATCGCCTAGCTCAGGTACTGTGTTTTGTTCACCAGTCTATCTTTGACATTCATTGCACTTTTATTGTGGCTCATAGGTCTTTATTTATGTTTAGTGATGGATGCTTGTGCAATCGAAGGTTCTGGTGCTTCTGTTGATACGAGAAATAAAATTGGTTGGAGTCAGATAAAAGTGCCTGGACTACACCAATCTATCTCGATGAGCGATTTCCTTGCACTTTTGTCAGATCAAGCTTGTGGAGATAACCAACAAGAGTTAGAGGAAATGAAACAGCTGCTTCTAAGTGACACCCAACCTGATACATCGGATGAGAAGTCTGTCATGTCAAAGGTGAATTCTTTCTGTAACCTCTTGCAATCCGCTGCAAGCTCGCAGCTCAATGTCAAAAATTCTGAGGCTGGTAAAGAGATTGGACTCAACAACAATAGAGATATAACAGACGGAGGCAATAGAGTTGTTGATTCTGCTTCAAGCAGCAAGCCAGTACAGGGCATGTCAAGGAAAGATTCATTCAGTGATTTGCTGGCACACCTTCCTCGGATCGCATCCCTCCCAAAGTTCTTGTTCAACATTTCAGAAGAATAGCGAAAATGAGATGAGATTGGCCAGGGATAATTATTATTCAGAAGGTGGCCAGTTCTAGGAATCTTGAACAAGTAGCTGTAAATTCAAAGTTATGGTCTTGTTTGTAAGTTGGAAACCTTAAGACCCATCAAAAGGATTTGGAAGAACTTTTTGTTTGATGATGAATCCTTGTAAACAAAAGCGTTTGTAATGGCGTTTTCTTAAAAACCATTTCGTTCGAAACATTAACAACACTTTAATATTGCCTTAGTGGCCCATGTCTAGATTTTAAACTAGATGTAAACATGCTTTGTTAACTTTTGTCTATTAAATGAACGAAACCCAAAAGACATGAGAGCTCTTCACTTCTCCCAAAAACCCTTTCCTCTTCAAACACTTCACCTCCTTTAAAAACTGAAATGGAGAAGGCGATTTCAGAAACTTACCACAAGGTATCAACAAGGCTTTATTTTTTTTTTATCATTGCATGAAGATTCGTTTAGTCAGAATCATAAAGCCATGGTGATTGATACCTTGTGGTAATGAAGAGACACTGCATCAATGTAAAAAGTGCTAAAAGTGGAGATTCGTAGAGCCTCAAGAAGAGTTTAGAACTGAAGAACCAAACAAGTGTTTTGAATGCAAGAATGTGATTCGAATCGGGTTTGGTTTGTGGATCTGCATAGTTTACCCATAATAACACTTGTTTGGTGCTTCACTTCTGATCTCCTCATACTCTTCTTGGGATTCTATGATTCTCTACTTGTAACACTTTCCAGAACATCATGGTTTACCAAAAACCTCTCAAGGATTCAAGAGGATTTTGGTTCTCGGAGGAAGCTCCGAGAAGGCTGATGTTTATTACCTAACTCATCAAGGGAAAAGGCTGAGGAGTTGCAAAGAAGTTGCTGGTTTAATCCAACACAACGGAACATTCGAAGGCGCAAAACATTGAAGACATGTCTTTTTTTGCTCCAAAAGTGATGAAGAAAACCAAGTCCAAGGATGTTGCAGTTGTTGATAATGCCACTAGCTTGGGTTGGGTGGGTTAATCATGTAATAAAAATGAATAGTTTTATAATATAGCCACTGATTTTTTCTGACATTTTTTCCTCCATTGTTTAACGTTCTATAATCTATGGATGACCTTTTGGGAGACAAATCGTGAACTGTTCACCTCGAAGTGTCTTGAATACACTAAAACGGATGGGATCTTAGTTTGATTCTCTGTTTTGACACCACACTTTTCCTTCAAACAAGTTTCAGTTTTTATGTGTTCTGATCCCAAAAACTGGTTGGTTCACAAGATAAACATATTCACCTTAAATTCACTTGAGTTGGAATTCAAAGCAAGATCTGTATTCTGAATCTAATTCGTCGAAAAGAAAAATGAGAAACATATTGAAAATGGTGAGATTTGATTAGAGAATCATTCTTATATAATGGCATTTGTAACAGATGACGCCGTGAAACATAATGTTGCAGCTAACACATGAAAAAGAGAGGACATAACATATGAAAGCCAAAATACTCTTTAAGTCAGATTCATCCGAACAACTTAAGAAGTCTCTCTACATTCCAGTGAATGCTTTTTTTCCTATAGCAGAACTCCCAGCTGGAATAACCTTCAGAACATTGAACCTCACCGTCTTTGACAGTGGTCTGAAACAACATTTAACCCAATTGTATCTCTATTAGCACATAGATGAATTTATCACAGAGATTCTAATGAAATCATTACTGTCATCCTCACCTGCATTGCCCAATGATCACATGATCTCCTTCTTTAACACGGAAACACGGTGAGACATGAGCTGGAATGTTCGAATGTCTTTTCTCATACCTAACAATATATATCAATGTTAAAGACTCAAACATTGTGGAATGAATTTCAAAAACACACAAAGTAAAGATCTTTTTCTTCACCTTTGATATTTCTTAACAAAATGAAGATAGTTTCTCCAACAATGATCGTCCTCTGCATTTTCGCACTATGACAAGTTCCTGCTAAGATACGACCTCTAATCGAAACAGTACCAGTAAATGGACATTTCTTATCAATGTAAGCACCTGCAAAAATTCACAAACATGAAACATTATCTCACTCATCTTTATCAACTTAGATCACAGAATATGAATACAGAAACAGAATTACATAACTATTCTAATTTCACAAACCATATAGAGAAATTGTCAAAAAAATATGGCCTTTAATCTAAATTGGGGATATTCAATAATACAATCTAAAAATGAGAACAATGTAATAGCAAAATGAGTACCTTCAATAGCATCTCTGGGAGTTTTGAAACCAAGACCAATGTTCTTCCAGAAGCGATTACCTCCTTTACCCGGTCTCTTGCCTTTACCAGATTTCTTAGAACTGAACAAAACAATTATGATGAATTTTATAAGAGAAGATACTCTAAGAACTGTAGAAAACAAAAGATTTTTGTTTAATTTTTACCTTACGAAGACCTTTGGTTGCTTAAGAAACGCCTTCTCCGTCTGCAACACATGAATCAAGCATTATAACCGAGAATGTAGAGATATGGAGAACATTTTGAAACTTTCTATGCAATTATGATAGAAAATAGAAGAGGAAGAAACCTGCTCCGCTATGGTTGAGGTTGCTTGCTAGAGACTGTAGAGAGAGAGAGATCCTAAAGTGTTTGGGGCAGGAGAAGAAGAAAACCCTAATCGTGGAGTTTGCGGTAGGCATGACCAAAATCTAACCGTAACCGTATTTCGGACCGTAACCATTCAGTTTTTAATCCTAGTCGAACCGTAACCGTATTAAATTGTTAATAACCGTAACCATTAACCGTAAAAATATATTAGTTATGGTTAACCGTAAAATATTAACCGTAACCGTTAATTAACCATAACCGTATAAAAACCGTTAGTTAACCGTATAGTGTAACCTTAATATTATAAGTATAACCGTTTTAAAAATAAAACAAAATATACATATAATTAATAATAACCGTACTTTTTTATTTTACGTTTCATTTTTTCTTTTTCACTTTTTCTCGTTTTATTTTGTTTTCAGGTAAAAAGATTACTAACAAATAAAAATATTTGGTGTCTTAGATTTATACTATGATCTGGTTAGGAGATTCCTAATTTGACATGAGAGTAAAACTTACAATTTCAATTTATTTCTTTAAATTCTTGTAATTGAGTAATTTTCAAGAAAAAATGCATTAGTTAATTAATTCTGTCTACTTACTACTATTTTTACTCAAGTATTTTAATTTAAAACAAGGAATTAATGACTAATAAGAACTGAGAAGAATACTCGTCACCTAAGAATTAAGTATTTTATCTGGTTATGGTGACTTTTAAAAATAGACGTTAGTAGCTCCGGCAAAGTTCAACAAGTCACACTACTCAAATGTTTTAAGTTTTAACAACCACGTAACCACGTTATAGATTTTATATATTTTAATTAAACTAGCTGTTTATTGTTGTATATTTTATACATAACCTTTTAACTAAATATAAAATAATAGAATTGTTTGGTAAATAACTGACCTAAATAAGAGGAAGTTTTGGAAAACTAACAAATAACAATTGGTAATAGTATTTAACAAGAAAAAAACAATTCGTAACAGTAACAAAAGAGCCGTTTGTTTAAATTTTGTTGACAATTTCAAAGAATTTTTTCCATTTTTTAGTAACCAGATTTTCTATAAATAGTTTTCTATATGTAAAATTATTTTTAAAACAAAAAAATATCTTCTCTTTTCTCTCGTATTCGATTATCCAAAACTAAATCTTATTTTCTTTTGTTACACTTTTGTTTTGCTGGGAAAATGTCTTCGGATGATGTTCATAACTCATTACCAACCATCATCAATATTCAAGAAAGTGCAACTCAAGAACAAGCTACCACAAACTTGGGAAAGCAACGTGTGAATTCTTCTCATATTTTTAAGGTACATTTTCGAAAAGAAAAAATTAATGGAGAAATGAAAGCATGTTGTAATTATTGCAATAAAATTTTTTTTTGGAGATCGGGTGCAGGATATGGATCATATAAATATCATTTGGAAAGAATTCATCCTGAAAAAGTTGGTGTAGAAACTCATAATGCTACTTCTTCTAATCTTTCATCTTTTCATTATTCCGAGAAAAGAAATCGAGAAGAATTAGTCAAATATGTTGCAGTTGACCATCTTTCATTTAGCTTTGGGGAAAAATTGGGTTTTAATGAATTAGCCAAATGTGTTGCAGTTGACCATCTTTCATTTAGCTTTGGGGAAAAATTGGGTTTTAATAATTATTGCAAAATAGCTTTAAATCCACAAGCTAAAAGAGTTCCTCGAACTACTCTTACCCGGACTCTAAAATAGCTTTATCGAAAAACCAAAAATGATTTACAAAATTTGTTTTCAAATTTTCATAGTAAAGTTTCAGTATGTTGTGATATTTGGAGTGATCATTGGCAAATACATCATTATATGGGTATTACATGTCATTGGGTTGATAGTGATTGGATCATTCAAAAGAGAATTATTGCTTTTTGAGTTTTTCATGAAAGACATACGGCTGATAATATTTTTAAATTAATGAAAATAATTTTAGAAGAATATAATTTAACAAATAAAATATTTTCTATTTCATTTGATAATGCATCCGCCAATACTGCTTCTGTTTTTGAATTAATAAATAATTGTAGTCCTATTTTAGGTGAAAAATATTTTCATGTTCGATGTGTTTGTCATATTTTAAATTTATGCGTCCAAGATGGTTTGTTAGCTTCTCATAATAATCTTGTTTCACCAATTAAAAATGCTTTGAATTATTTATGGAGCCATCCAAAGTTAATGAAAAAATGGTTTCAGTTTTGTAAAATGCATAAGGTAATTCCCAAAAGGTTTTCTCGTGATGTTCCTACTCGTTGGAATTCAACTTATGATATGCTTGTTGGTTCAATTGATTATAAAGATTTATTATGTAGTTTTATTCAAGAACATTGTAGCTTTTTAACTTTGTGGCCAACTCATTGGGATGATTGTAGTGCACTTTTAAAATTATTAAAATGTTTTAATGATGTTATATATTTATTATCTGGTGTTTATTATCATACTAGCCATTTACTTTTATATGAATGTGTCAATATTGCTGATGTGATTCATGAACATGAAAATAATATTATTTTGTCAACATGTGTTAAAAGTATGAAAGAAAAATGGATAAAATATTATGAGAAAATTCCACTTCTTAATTTGCTTGCATCTTTTTTGGATCCTCGAACTAAATTAGATGGTTTATCTGATTATCTCACCACATATTATGATTTGTTGCATTTATCCGATAGTGTTAATGTTCCAAGCATTGTTTCTAATTCAAAAAAAGACATAGAAAATTTATATGATGAATATTTTAGATTATATATGCATAACCCACATGTAGTTGAATCACCTTTACAAAGTGATATGTCATCCACTTCTAAGTTGAGTCTTGCAGAAAGGATGCGACGGCAAAAAAGACAACGACCATCTCAAGGTAATAATTCTGAACTTGAAAAATATATTTTTTTAATTTTGAGTTTAGTGATGAAGATGCAGGTAATAGCTTTCAAGTTATTGAATGGTGGAAGAGTCATCAATCTCACTACCCGATTCTAGCCATGATTGCAAAAGACGTTCTTTCTTCACCTGTTTCTATAGTTTCCGTTGAACGTACTTTTAGTTCCGAAGGTCAAATTCTAGATGAAACTCGGTCAAGGATGAGTCCAGATTCTCTTGAAGCTCAAGCGTGTCTTGACGATTGGACTAGAGCAGAATATAGACAACAAGAATACATTCGAGACAATGAAGAAGAGTTAGAAGATATAGATAGTGATGTATCTACAACAAGATCTGAGGATAGTGATTAATATTTTTGTTTTGTTTTTAATATTGTAGTTAATTTAATAAATATCATAATAATTAATAAATATTTGTTTTTTACATATTCTATTTTTTTATTTTTTACATATTTTTATGTATAATGTTCGGCTGAAGAAAAATGAACCAATGATCGAGACTGAGATTCAATAAGCTTTGATGCGTTGCAACTCCATCTTTGTTTCAAAGATCGTTAGTTTGGAGGATGCAAGATGGGTTGTATTAACATCATGAAGATTATTCATCCTCGCACTTTCATCTTTAAGGAATTTAATTTTAATGTTATTAATGTTATTAATGTTATTAATGTTATTTGTTTGGTCCTTTGTTTTTGTAGTCTGGAGTAATTGCGACCGATTACTCTTTTTCAATTTGCCTCGAAGACTTAAGGCTAATGGATGTGCAAGTTAGATAAATATTAGAAAAAGGAGGAAAATATCAGACGTCCCATAAAATTTGAATATCTTAAAGCTACTATTCATAGGTTAGCATAATTAAATAAAATATATGGTATCTAGAATTTCATATTATAAAATTTAAGCATTATAGTAATAATTAATTAAGTATTCGTTGATATAAAATTAGTTCTTTTAACAGAGGTTAAACAAAATTTGTGAAAACACTATTGATATTATTTTTATCAAAATCATCAAATAATCGAATCATATTTAACCGTAACCATTTTAACCGTATATAACCGTAACCGTTTTAATCGTAACCGTTTTAACCGTTTATTAAATGGTTAAGGTTAAGGTTAAAAAAAAATTCTAAACATAACTGGTGGTTAATTAACTATAACCGTGATAACTATAACCGTGGTCATGCCTAGCTTGCGGATCGTGATTATAATAAATGGGCTGGACTCATTCTTTTGTTTGGGCCAAATAGATCTTTGTAAAGGGTTTACTGTTTAGGCCTAATGGTTTACTGTTCGGCTTTTCTGGTTTCCTGTCTTTTTTGATTTTATGAAAACTAATTTTCAATATTTGGGTCAATACCCAATTTGGGTCCAATAATCAATTTGGGAATTTCAAAAGCTGTAATTTCCAATCTAACTTTAAGAGTTATTAATAAACAAAATCATCATTAACAACTTAAAATAAATAGTTTAAGAATTTAAAATGGGACCAAGCTGGATCTGTTTAGTCACCCCATTAACATAATGAACATAAAATATACAATTTTTTCAACTAAAAGAATCTTTAATGGTAGTTTTTCACCTAGATGGTTATAATTTAACATTGAGCAGTGAGAGCTTTGACTAAATTAATTTGTAAATATAGGAGAAAAACATAACGAATGGCAAAATAAAATTGTAAATTTTACGATGAAGTGGTCATGAAAAAATTTGTGAAACATGTAAATCCATTTTTAAAATAATTATGAATCCTAATGACCATTAGGAGGGAGAGTTGAAAAGAAAACAAATGGTTTTTATGATTAAAGTAAAAAAAAAAAGAGAAGATAGATAGGAAAATTAGAAAAAAAACTTTCATATTTTAGAAAGGATGATTTGCCACGATAACATATTTTATTTTTTAAATAACCAAAGTAACTTATTAAAAAATTTAAAATTTGAGAGATGCTTGTTTTCAAAAATACATTTGGCAAACTTTGCGAACATTTGACAAACTCTGCAAAAATTTGGTAGACTATGTGAGCATCTGACCGATTTTGTAAATATTTGTCATACTTTGCAGACATTTGACAGACTTTACAAATATTTGAGAAATTTTGCAGATATATGACAAACTTTGCGGATATTTTGTACACTCTACGAGAATCTTGCAGACTTTGCGAAAATCTTACAGATTTTACGAGAATTTGACATGCTTTGCGGATATTTGGTAACTTGCATAATGGCATAATTGCTTTTTCTAATGCAATTATTGCAAGTATTTTACCAATCATAAAAAATTGCCTAATGTTATACATTTAGGCAAAAACGTAAGATTTGCTTTTCACCTAAAAATTACAAGTAAATATCCATTATGCAAATAAGCATACATTTAGTAGCTTATTTCAATATAAATGCCTAATAATGCTTATATATCTATATATTACATATAATGATACTTAACTATTGAAAATAAAATAAACTGCAATGATTTACAATAAAAATTATGTCACTTCTTTCAAATAATTTTAATATATGTCATAACTTTATCTTATTTTTATAATAAAATAGTTAAATAACTGTTTTACCCATACAAAAATTAACAATTGAAACAAATTGTTTACAATAAAATATTAGTTTATAATATGAAGATAGCTAAAATATATTAAAATTTTATGTAATGATTTATTACTTTCTTAAGTATATGTGTATATTGGTAAATTAATATTACATTCCGCCATTCTGTAAAATTTATCCAATCGTACAAAATTTTTATTTTACAAAATTTCAGTTTATTACCAATCGGAGCCATAACCGACTCTGCAGAATAACTGATAAACTTTGGAGATATTTGACAGACTTTATAGGAATAGCTTACATAATGGCATATTCTGCAGGATAGTTGACAGATTCTGCAAGATAGTTGGCAAATTCTGTCAAAGGTATTTTGGAAAAAATGTCTCTTAAATTTTTAAAGTTTCAATAAGTTATTTTAACTATTTTAAAAATAAAGTATGTTATTGTGGAAAATCACCCTTTAGAAATAGTAAAAAATAATTTTAATATGAAAATGATCCATACTCTTTATAGTTACCATTTTTGTTATTATTAATGGACCTTAAAACAAGAATATCCAGTGGTAGTAAATTTCCACAACTAAGAATATCCAGTGGTAATTGTTTAATTACCGTTTAAAGACAAAAGAAAAGTCTTCGTTCAAAATATTGTTTTCATAAAACAAACATATATAAAACACCTCGTAAAATATGATTAGTTTACAAAAACCATTTTGAGGTTTTGTATATGGAAAAGATTTGAAATGGGGCAATGAGAGTTCTGAATATAGAAGAGATCGATAACTAGCAAATTAAACATGTTAACTTTTTACAATTCTTGCCACATGTTTACAACTCTATGGTTATAAGGTTTTGTAATCTTATCATTAATTTTCAGATTTCTTTACTTTTAACTCTCCATGCAAAAACAAAACACTAAAAAGATAAGTTGGGAGAAACCGAAGTTGTTCTCTAAGGTATGTGTTATGTTTGTTCTAATTTATTTTAATTTTTTCTTGTTTTTTGTGCTTTTATTTTTAGTGTTAATTTGTCTCTTTCATTTTCAAAATTAACTCCTCAATTTGCATGAGTATTTTTCTTGTTCTCATTTCGTTTTCAAATCGAAGTTATTCTCTGAGGTATATCTTTTCCTTCGTTTGATAAATGCTTGGAGTGATTTAGTTGGGATATTGGGATGTTAGATTTAGGGGAATGATTTCTTGTTTTGTGACAACTGGCTTGTGCATACTTGGGAAAGAATAAAAGAGATCGTATACACTTTGATTGATAGTAAGTTTGTTTGATCCATGGTGTTTTGGGTTTGGGTTTTCGATGGACTTTTTTGTTTGTTTTGAAATACTTTATTTGATTATATTGTACCCTTGAGTTTGTAGATCTTTGTTAGATTTCATTTTTGAGGCATCAAGATCCAAAGATCTTAGCACAATAATAAACCTATTTTGAAACCTGAATCTATTTTCAAAACCTTTTTTTGTAAAAATCCATCTTTTCTAACAAATTTTCGTGCAAAAATAATCTATTCGATCTTAGTCTATTAATGCACTTTGGCACGTAAACTATCTATTCAGTTTATCATGCTTTTCGTCAACTTTTCTCAATTTGGCATGTTGTTCTTGTTGAGAGGTTTATACTGTTTTAGATCTGCAATGAACTTTTGATTATAATGTATCAATATTTCACTTGTTTAGGCATCATTATCTTTCAATTTAGCGAAAGATAATTTTGAAACTCAAATTTGTTTTTCTTAACGGATTTTCAAACTTTAGCGCGCAAACTCCATTCAGATTTAGTTTTGCAAAGAACTTTCCCGCGCAAATTATCTATTTATTTTTGCATTTTTTCTAGATTAGGCATAAGTGGTTTCTTCGGGAGTAGTTATTTCTTTTAACAAGTTTGATGTATCCATTCCTTATCTAAGACTTCAAGATCAAATCATATGTTAACTGAAACATACACTTTAGACGATGCTTTTTTTTTGGCAAAAGACGATGGTTTAAATTTAGATACGTTTGAATGAACATAGATCTTAAGGGAACCATATTTTTAGAGATATAATATTTTAATGACTTGAAGATTTACATATATTAGAATGATGAAATTTGTTCTTTTTCTAACTGGAATCAAAGAATTAGTAGATCGGTTCCGCCCAAAATGGGAATGGACTATTTTAATGACTTGAAGATTTGCATATATTAGAATGATGAAATTTGTTCTTGGGAAAAAAGATTTCCCACTTTCTGCTTTCAACATTGTTCAGGAACTTTAATTATTGCAGTTTTTGGATAGTTTCATTTTTAACCCATCTATGTGTTTCTTGCAAGATCTAAACTAGGATCATAAAAGGATCTCGTGGTACTATTTTGACGAAGAAACATTGCAAATGGATGGATCAAATGGTAGCAGCTTCTGGACAATATGCCATTGTTGTAGCTTGCAGTATGAATATCCAAACTTCTGCAAAGATAAGATGGTTCTTTGTGCACATTGTCGCAAGCCCTTTAGAGCTATTATGTATCCGACTCCATCAATGGCTCATGTTTTTCTAAAACTGGATCAGCGGATCAAGAGAGAGAGTGATAGTAAGGTGTCAAGCAGGGTGTTTTCGCCAGTAGCATCAAAAGTTGAAGTTAAGATTAAACCGAAAGCTGAAGTTAAGGTTGAACAATCTTCATCGAGAGAATCTGGTCATGTGAACCAATTGAGGAGAGTTAGCGGAGGTGAAAGCAAACAAAAAGATCAGAAAAGAAAAACTAGAAAAGACAAAGGGGTTAAACGTGATAAATTTGTGCTTCCTCCAAATATGATTCCACCAAATAAGCTTCGAAGCGCATTGATTGAGAAATCTAAGAGTATGATCAAGGAATTCACTGGAAGGAGATGAGAGGAGGTTGAAGATGTTCTGGGAACTATGAACTTTAGAAAGATGAAGCTTGAAAATGGAAAGTGACAAAGAGGTGTAAGCAAATAGAAGAAGAATTAGATGCTGGAGATCAAATATCTCAAGAAACACTGTTTTTTTTTCGTTTTTTTCTGTTTTAATGTGATTTGTAGTGAGTTTTCGAGAGTTTTAAGAGATACCTCCATGTTTAATATAAAGTTTTGGTTCATTCAATTTATGTAATCATCTTATTTACTTTGACCTATGTTCTCTTAACACTCATATTTATTTCTTCCACTATTTCTTAAACATTAACTACATCATCACTTAATATATATATATATATATATATATATATATAATATTGTTAAGAATTAGCTTCAACTTCAACTTTAACTACAGTGTTTAATACATTTAAACAGTTTCACTTCCTATCTGAATCTTGTAGCAACAACCATTCTCTTACATTATTTTGTCTAATACAACAATGTGCTATGTTCATTGATATAAAGGTCTGACATTCATGATGAACCAAGAGCACATTGCACTGTTTATCATCACTGTGTACTCACTCTATAGTGCATGGAGTTATGTCGGATGAATACGGCTTTATTGCCTTCCTAAATTATGTTGTCTTTGTTTGAAAGTTCTTGGGATGTCATTGTACCTCCATTGGATGATGATGATACGTTTTGATCAGAAGTGGCCGTCATTTCCAAAGATATTTCAGATGCTTCACTCAGCACTTAAATATGCTTCGGTAAGAGATAATAAACTAAAAAGCTTCAAGATACAAACAATATATTAACGAAGTTGGTGAATAAATATAGTTTCCAAAAAAAAATTGTTTGGGGGGGGCATGTCTCATCGTTTTCATCATCTGAATAGATGCTTGAAAAACCAATAATCTCGTACCAACTCAAATCTTGACCATTTTTAAAAATTGATTTTTCTCGTCTTAATTTGGTTACTTGACCATGAAATGCCGGAATAAATATTATAAATGTAGAAATAAATTGGCTACAAGTAGTGCTGGGAACGTGGATAAATACTCGCCGCAGGACGGATTCGGACATGACATAGAAAAACTATTTTTTGTGGATTTAGCGGGACAAGTTTCGAAGTGTTGTTGGTTAGCGGATGTTTACCCGCAGGGTTCGCATTTGGCCGTGGTCCAATCACAATAGTCAGGCCATGGCCCAATAGAATTGTATTTGGTGCTTGCAGATTGCGGGTTTACAGAGATATAGATATGCGTTTTTGTTTTGCGCGATTGCAAGTCTACAAGTTTGTAAATATTCGTTTTTAGTATACAGTCTACTAGTGATTGCATAACAGTCGCGGACTTAATAGCTTATACCCACCGTTTTACAGGACGGGTTTAACTACTCAAATTTTTCTACAAAACCCACAGATTGCAGGTTGCGGGTCACGAATCACAGGCATACCCGCTTCCCAGCTACAAGATCACACATAGAGGTAACTTACTACGAAACCAATGCCCTTCTGTTTTTATGTTATCGTTTGTATATGAAGTCTCTCTGAGTCTCTGTACAACATTACGAATGACAAATTCAACACAACTCTAATCTTAATCTCATCTCCGACCACAAAAAAGCTTGATGCAATGACGCGTGCCTTACATCCGTTATTCAAGATTGTCTAGAACCTACCTGCTGAGCTAGAAACTTCTTCAATAATTCCAAAATTTCTCTATGTAGATTTGTCTGAATGCCTCTTCTGCTGCACGACGATTTCTGTCAAAATCTTAGTTTGTTGCAGTCGTGCACATTTCTGGTTCTTTCCATGTCATTTGAGGTGGTGAACGTTTATTTACAGGCCACCAAGAAAGATCCCCGAGTCAAAACTTGCACCTTATCCATATGGTTTCACTCGCAGGACTCAGTTGAAGAAGTACTGTGATTTGAGAACTTCCTTTAAATCGAAATCACCTCTCTTTGGTACTGGAGGAAACACGAGATTCGAGTATGATTCTTGGAAACTTTGCAGTAACTGTATCAAGTATATAACAATATCAACAAAACAGACGAGGCTGCAGTTAACACAATAGCTTCAATCAAATCCCAAATCTAATTGCAGAAAGAAGCACTAACTAGAGCATCATCACTAATGTTGATATTCTATTAATGCAAGCTCTGTTTGATGTTTACTGTGATCTTCAATTCAGTCAAGCTGGAAAACACTTCACATACGATTTGAAACTTGTCTGACGATTTTAAGATCTACCACATTATCTTGCTACGGCAGATGTGCAGAAAAAGAAAGTCAGACGTTTAGGCCTAAGCTTCTAACCAGAGAGTTACCGAAAACTTACATCTTCAAGGATCGGTGTGCTGTAAAGCTCAACAAATTTCTCTCTAAGTATTCTGTTCATTGTGTCAACGTCACATGCATGGGTCCAGTAGGAGTCATGTACACCTGCAAAACCCAAGCATTGAATAAGAAGAGTTTCCAGATTTTTTTTGTTGGCAAGCCATCAGTTGAATTAACAGGACTAACCTGCAAAGTTTAGGCCGGCCTCTCGACATGCAACAGCAGTCATCATCATGTGAGTGCCGTCCAGCGAGTGCACAAAGTTGGGAGGAAACGCAGTTCTTTGTTTCCTAACATCCACCTGAAAATTAAAATTCTTTAAGCCTATGGAGATCGTACAAGTGAAATCTTACCCAGAACAAAGAAAAGAACAAATAGGCTTTACCGTGTTACCCTCTCGCTGAAGAGCCAAAACCTGAAGAGATGTTCTTATCTACAACCATAGTGACCATATTTGATATCAATAGTCAAAATTATTGGCTCTCCGAGTGGGATGATTCATATTACATGAAGGATTCTTAATGGATAACACTTACCAGATGTCTTTCACTTCTGCAATAGGGTTGCACAACAGGAAGTCCAAGAGGTGTGATCCATCGTACTGGATGATTATCAGAAGCGATTATCTGTTAAGTTGATAACAAAACACATCTCTATTACGTCTCTCACTTATCTACCAAACGTAAAAGAGTAGAGTTAATAACATGTTACAAGACCGCACCTTTGCACAATCACCAAGCCAACTCATAATGGCACGTGCCGCTTCAAATATCTCTCCAAGGGCTGCTAGTGTCACCTGCGGAGAAAAATTTATGTATAAAATTAACTAAAATGGGAAACCAGAGAACATTTATACACGTGCATGCTATTACTCTTCTTACTTTTGCAGAATAGCAAGCCGCAGCAAATAACATTCTCTCGTCAGTGATAACACCCTTCTCTTCTAATCTCCTTTTTATTTGTTCACGAGCTCCAACATAGGTGACACCATATACTGACGTCATTACTGTCTGCTTTACAGCTTCCTATCGACCTGAAATTAGAAGAAAACTTAGCATCAACAGGAAGAACTTTTGCTCTGGCATTGTATTCAATCAAAAACCAATGAGACTCACTTGATTGATAAGGATCTTTGCCAATGCAGCAGTCGGGTTTGACTCAGGATCCTTACTGCTGTCTCTCTTCATTATTTCATGGACTCTATCTCACACAAACGAAAAAGAGAAGAGAAAGAGGGACACAGAGGAAAACCATTAAAACACAACCCTTGACTTCTAACTTGAATAAAGAAATGATAGCCACTCCATTCAAAACTGATATGATACCTCCGTGAAATTTCAGAATAGACATCAGCAGTTTTTTCTCCTGCGACTAGATTAGCTGCCGTAGCTTCAAACTGAGAGAGGCCAGTTTACAAGAAGATAACTATATGAGATTGCATATGACTTCAAATAAGGGAAAAACATCAGATTATAAATGTTCACAAGAGAGCCTACACTATCTCTTCCTAAAGCTGCATAATGCTGTAGACCATTGCATGACCCATCCTGCACATACAAATGATTTAAGAACAAAAGAGTGATTAAGAACTAACTAATGAATAGGAAAAAGTATACCAGAGTTGATTCACAGCGCACTGGAAAGACCACATACGGTTAAACTAATTAAAAAATTTTACAATGAGGACAATGTAAAGAGCCTACTGAATACTCCAACTACAGAAGGCAAGTGTCAAGTAACAAAGAGGAGAATAACTTTGGATACGAGTTCACGGTGCTGACCTGATGAATAGGTAAGTGCGACATTACAGAATAAGGTGAAGGGCTTTTCAAGGCTTGTGTCAGAATAACGCATGCAACTAAACACTGAAAAGGATCCTCAGCCTTTAACCACCATCGTTTTCCATGAATAGGATTTTCAGCTGAATCCATTATATCATCCAAATGGTTTTCCACAAAAGCCAGACGCACATCATGTGAAAGCTTTTCAACACCACCTGCATAGAGGTTTGCTAAATCTATTTTCAGCCAATACAAGCCTGACTTTCCAAGTGGTCGTCCTTCAGCAAACTCCAGGGTTCCACGGCAAAGGTCAGAACTCAGATGATTCAGATGAGGATGCATTGGGTATGCATGGCCCCTAAAGTCAAGATTGTGAGGGTAGTAGAATCCTTCCTCGTCTTTCATTTTTCTAGCTACCTGAATTGATAATCTTTAGTCCATATCTTTTGCTCATTACGTGATGATGGAACAAAATGTTGTAGAATGGATATCTTACGGAAACCTTGAGCTCAACATCACATCTTAGAGAATGCCTCTCTCTGTTAATTTTGTTGGCTTTTCGAACACTCCATTTCCAGGATTGGATTTCTTCTGGATCCTCAGAGGACGGTTTCTCTGGTATGGGAACCTAATCAAAAAAAAAAAGAGAGAATATAGACTACATCAGACACATACTATTAAAAACCCTATAACTTTGTAGATAGGTTGACTTGAAATGAAACCTTGAAAGATAGAAGTCCAGAAATCCAGTAGAATATCTAGTTACTTACGTCTTCACGATTAACTAAGCCTGCAATGTGGCCTCCATCAACCCAGAGCTTTTCCACCACATCAAGAATTTTCCTATTCACCGTCCATTTGGTATTCCCGAGTGTATCCAATGCCTGTTCAAGTTAAATTTCTGAACATTATTGTATAACCTTACCAGACAGCAAGAACAAAACATTAACTACAAGAGCGAAGATATCGATGTACCTCAAATACTCTATGAGCAGTCTTGGAACTAATATCTCTAAGTGCATCTTGCTGCTTTTTGGATCCATGAGTACGCATGATATAGGAAGGCAAAAACAAGTAACCACCGTTGTCATATCTGAAGATATGTCACCACATTTGCATACATAAGTACAAGAATCACATGGCTAAAAATAATGCGGCATGAGGTTCACAAAATTAGGGCATGATTCGTAAGTAAGGGATTAAAATCTAGAGCCAAACAAGAAAGAGTTGATCAAAGAATACCCTTTCCATCTCTTTGGTGGTACTAACATTGGAACATAAGGTATTAGCATATGCTTAGCCTGCATGAGACAAGAACAACAAAAGATCACCTAAAAGTTCATGAATGGAATAACTTTTAAATCACAAAAGAGATGCATTAACTCACAGATTTATCCAGTCCTGCAAGGAGGAGCTAGTCACATTCAATAACTCCATATCTCCTCACCAGCTTTGACCTACAAAGTCCAAATTTCCAGAGATAAGTAAACTTACCACCATAAGTATATATTCCAGTTAAGAAAAACAACTGAGTAGAAAGACAAAGAAAGCAAAGCAATAGGTACTCATCACATTGGTACCATGATGAGTATTCATTTCATGGATTCTTTCTCACCCTGGATACTTGGTCACGGTTTTAAAGTTGTGTCTGAATGCAGGTCGAAACTCGGGTACAGAGTCTCCTGACTGGGTCAGGGGAGGTTGTACATAAGCTGCTTCGATCAATAATTCTAGCAGACGGCTTCCAAGCTGAAATTTGAAACAAGTCCAACAATGAAGATGAAAATTTCCAATACCTAAGGCAAATATTATCAATTTCACTCAAAAAGGGTTAAAAATTTGCCACAGACCTTCGCTTGTGTAGCTCGCCCCCATGGTTTAGTACCTTCACTTTTCACCACTTTTAATGCATCAATCATTCTTTTCCTTCGAATCAAACTATTAACACGTTTCCTAAGCAATTGCTTATCCTTCAATTCCTCTTGTGTATCCCCTGCATTGTTCTTCTTAGTTCTCTTCAAAAAGTTATGAATCCTCACCTAAGAGATCAACCAAAGCCACGACTCAATCATCATTTCTTCGTTGAAATAAACTAACGACTCACTCATACCTCTTGTTCAATAGCTATGCCAATACTAACAGCAGCTTGAACAACTTGAATACACCCATCTTCATGTCCAGACATAACCAAACCCATCATCTTATGCATTACAATAACCATCAGCAGGCAAAAGCTCAATATGAGGAGCATAAGCTGCTCTAACTTTCTTACTCTTATTCTTCTGCAACTTCTGTTCTCTCTCAATCACATCTTTCAACGGCTGATACCATCCTAAGAACATATGTTTCACATAAGGCAAATTCGGAGCTAGATTCTTCGCACACATCTCCTTCTCTAAATCTCTATACTCATCTACCATCCTCTCCCACGCTTCAGTCTCTTCCTTCACTTGACGTCTCCTCAAGGAATCAAATTTCCTCTTATCTATATCTTGACGCTCAATTTTCAAAGTCTGATCAACCATTTTACTCAAACCCTTTAGAAATAAAGCAGAGATCCA
The DNA here is from genome assembly GCA_963922655.1 of Cardamine chenopodiifolia. Lineage (NCBI taxonomy): Eukaryota > Viridiplantae > Streptophyta > Magnoliopsida > Brassicales > Brassicaceae > Cardamine > Cardamine chenopodiifolia. The sequence continues at coordinate 1,404,040 of OZ000486.1, forward strand.
TGGTGGGTCTTGCATAAACAACCTCCTCCGACCAAAAAGTCCATTCCTTTCGACTGGATTTTCAAGTTCTTCAATCAAGCTTGCTCCTTTAATGGCTCCAGCGTATGTAGAGTCATGATTCTCAAAGCTTTCAATGAGATTGCCGTGGAAATGAACGGAATTCGAAATGGGTTTCTCGCTAACGGAGAGAGAAGTAGAAGAGGAAAACGAAGAAGCTGAAATAGGAAGGGAGTGGCGTTCAAAGAAAGGAAGGGTTTTGCGGCGGAAGAGAGCGGATGAAGGAAGTTTAAGCCAGGTGATGAGGGAAGTTTGGTCTTAAAAATGAGAGGTTTGGTTTAAGGAGAGAGAAGGAGAAGCCGCCGCAGCGGAAGCCATGGAAGGAAGAAGGAGATAGTAGAAGATAAGGTATTGGTCTTCTTACGAACATTTGAAGATGAGAAAGAATTTGTTTTTTTTTGTGAGCAACAATTACGCGCTGATCTCAAATGCCACAAATAAAAAAGTCGTGATCTCAAATGCCATTAAAGTAACATTTTATTATTAATGAAATTTGATTATTTTTCATGGTATATAGAAGTAATTATAAAAAATATCAATAAAAATGCAGATGATTTTTACATGCGGTGTGCGTTCATGGTAAGTTCGAATCAGATATTTTTGTGGTATAACTAGTACAATTGACACTAAGATTTATAGTACTACTTGTATCCAGTTGTACCACATATTTGGTATAATTATGTACACGACCATTGCGCGAAAGGTCCAGAATTTAAATCCTAAGTTCATACTAATATAACTAGTATTATTTGGTAAATTGTATTCATTATTTTATTTAAAAATTTCATTAAAGATAAAATTGTGAGCACACTAAATTTGGATGACATTCATATCATGACATGGTAAATCACAATTTCGAAAAAATAGCATTTGAGACTTTGATCCGCAAGAATCCAACAAACCTCTCTAAAACCTCTGCTTCTTTTTTCCCTTTAAATATTTTCTTCAACTATATCAAAAAAAATAGTGAATATAATCTTTCATTGTATTTTCTAGAATTATTAAAAACAATGCGCAAAAACAAACAAATTATTTAGAGGGAAACAAAATCGCAGTAGAAATGAAGTTAAAGTAATGAACAATAATAGTTTTGTAAAAAATAATTAAAATAATATAACAGTTCTCCGCAACTTTTCTTCCTAGCTAGTACATTTTTCATAAATATAGTAGAAAATTACTTAATTATTATGATCTCTGATAAGTGTCTAAATTATATTTTAACTATTATAAGGTGAGCGAATTATTTGGGCCTTAAGGGGGTGGGACCGTGGGGGAGAATGTGGCTTATTATATAATTCTTGTGTGTTTAATTGAGAAGAAAATTAGATTTTATTTTTAAGTAGCTTTGGAAATTTACGTTTTTTCCTTTTAAATGTACTTTTTACCCAAAAAAAATGTACTAGCTGGGAAGAAAATTTGCGGAAAATTGTTAAATTTATAATTTCATAGCCTATAAGAATGCATCTTCTGCCTATCTAAATCAAACACTGAGTAGTAGTATCCTTGCCACTAAATTTCTTAATACTTGTCTGTGGCCATCTCGCCACCAGTAATACTAAAGCCCAGGCCCAATATCGTACTAAACCGCCTCTTCAAGTCTTATAAAATACTAGCATTAGTACCCTAATTCTCCCTACTTCTCGATCGATCAATTTGATTTCGTCTCTACCGATTCCTTCAGAAATTTCTTTTTTTTTTTCTATCGATTAGGTTAAGCTAAGATGCTTCCTAGACGGAGAAATAGGATTAAGGTGGCTGTGGATACCGATGAATGTCGTCGGAGACGTGAGTTGGATAACATGGTTGAGATTCGGAGAAAGAAGAGAGAGGCGTCGTGGGATGTTAAGTACTCTGAATCTACTACGTACGCAGACGATTCGAATGATTCAATATCATTTTCAATTAGGATCCAAGAAATAGAGAAAGAACCGTTCGAAATATTTTCCGAAATTCCAGATGTTTACCTTGCGGAGAAAGAAATATGTAGTAGATATGTAGCGTGTTGTCCAAGGCAAATATCCACAGCTCGATCCGGATTCATATAGTTCCTAAACTATCCAAGAATTGATTTCTTTAAATAATCTCCATAGAGATCATGGTTTCCTTGTTAAACTTGAAGTGGGAGCAGCTTTTAAAGAGACAGACTTAGGTGAAGAAGTTAAGATGAAGATTGCATAATATGTGGAGAAGAGATTTCATTATACGGTACGTTGACCGAAACCGAAACTAGATTAGTTACGGTTAGTGCTTACGCAACTCCGTCTCCATCCGTTGGGCCTTTCAGCACAGTGATAATCAAGAGAAATCTTGACGAGGAATGTGTTGGAACCAAGTTTTAGACAAATGGAACCAACCATTTTTTAACTTTTTCGGCAACATACGGTTGCCGAAATGAACAAAAAATATATGTGCTGGATTCCTTATAACTTACTTTAGTCATTGTCAAAACTAAGGTTAATTTTGAATTTAGTCATTATCAAAACTGAGGTTAATTTTAAATGAGAAATGAAAATGTGAAGTGGGTATTTTATAAAGTTAGAAATTTAATTAAAAATCAAATGTCGCACTTTGGAAGTTAAAAAAAATTCCAACCGGACTTAGTGTCGCATCGTACTGAGTCGGACTGGGTTTGGGAATTGAGTTTTAGGATTTGAGTAATGGGCTATAATCTAAATAATTATTCTTATTTTCCTAAATTTGTTTAAGTTATATTGTTGATTAATTCAACAAGTATCTTTTTCAATTGTTTGATTTGTGTATCAACAAAATCAATGCTCATCCATTGACGACATTAACAAGAGAATCAAATCTCATTAAATTCATATATTCTCCTCCATATAGACGTCGGAAAACTTGGCTATATGTAGTCATGGTCTTTGGTCTTCTCCTTTACGTGATCATTAGATCAGTTTTCTCTCAAAAAAATCCAGCAACTCCCTCTTCTTCTTACTCTTTTATAACCGTAAATCTCGAAAGTATAGTATAGAATTTAGTTCGCATATGTCGTCTTACGAATATAGTGAATACGGTCTCTCTGTAATTATATCCTAAGATTCTAAATCATGAAAGTTTGTCACATTATGAACGATTTAAAGAACTAAAGAAAGTGATATTTTCTCGACGTTATGTTCTTCAATTTTCTCAAATCGTTTCCATCTCGAATTTTCTTTTTGTAATTTATTTATTTATTCACAGTTTTTTTTCTGAATTTTCGCGTCCTGCATAATGTATTGTAGACAAGTTGGATGGAAGTGTCTGAGTATTAGATCTTATCCGGCTCTTCCTGAAATCATTCTAGAATTTATTAATTTCACAACTGATTATGTCCATCGAGTCATTCAATATCAATTTCACGATCCTGTTTTGTCATGGCAAATTTCGGAACAGGTGGTTCTTGAAGCCTAGACCTGTCAAATGGGCCTAACCCGTCCCGCCAATCTGCGGGTTCTAAAATTTTTTTATCCGTTTGATCCGAGGATTCAAAACTTTTATCCGCATCCGTTCCGTTCAAAAACCGCAAAATCTGTGGTAACTCGCTAACCCGTTTTTTATATAAAGGTTTTCTAATTAAATTGTGGGTTGACGGATCTCCAATCCACCAACCCGCTTTTCCAATCCACAAAAACCGCAAAAATGTGTATTAAAAAAAAATTATATTTGCGGGTTACCCGCCAACCCACGGATTTTGATCCCACGATCCGCAAAAATTTTCCTTCCATCTACCAGCACCCGTCCCGCGGCGGATCCCTATTAAAGCCCAACGACACCAAAATGTTGACTTTTCACATCAAACCTTGTTCTTGATGGTTTTTGTAAAACAGACCGAGATGGTTCCGAAACGAGAGACCTGGATAAGTATGTCGGGAGCAAAAGCTATCATACAAGTGCATCACTGTCAGCACGTGTTTCATAAATCATGTATGGTTGAGTGGTTGAAAGAACATAACTCATGTCCTCATTGCTGCCGCAAGATAACATTCTGAGTGAAGCTGTGGACGACAATTTTTACTTATTAATGTAGTCTTTGTTATGAGACAAAAGACATGGAGAACTAGAGAGATAAGCTCCAATTTTTTCGACGTTTACATTCAGTTTTTCTATGTAAATGCACCAAATGTTATTTGTTGGTCCTATTTGGTATTTGCATGAGATTACTACAGTTTGATGGAAATACAATTACATCACAAAGTTCTAGATATTTTGGATGCATAAAAATGTAGAGTTTGGATTCAGATTTTGCATTCAAACTTGATAAAGGACCAAACTATTCTTACAATTAACTAAAATTATTAGATAAGTTTATTTCAAAATTCATATGTCAGATTTACGTCAATTCATAATTTTAAGTCAAACTAATGAAATAATGAGTGTATGATCAAATTACGGATTTTGTAAGTTGGTGCCAAAACCTCGTTTTTGGCATTAAAGTCGTAAAATCTCATTTAACGCCAAAACCTCCGAATCTTGTATTGGCAACAACACCACGAAAATCGTGTTTTGGTGTCGAAACCACGAAATTTTGTTCAGACGCCAAATCGATAAATCTCCTTTTTGACGTCAAAACTTTAAAAAAATTATTTAGGTGCAGACATTCTGGAATCACGTATTGTGTAATTATTAAGACTTTTAACATATTGTTTTCATAAAAAAAATATTTTTAAAACAAATTTCTTGAAATAAATTAATCTGATCATTAAAACCGCTGAATCGTAGTTTGTTCCGTTGTCCTTATATCCCTCGGTAAACATATTTCTCCTGTCTGTACCGTCTGCGTCCGATACCCTAAGTAAGATTTTAGTCAAACTTTAGTCACTAAATAATAAACACATTTTTTGCGTAAAAAGAATGTCAAACAAGAACAGTCTTAATGGAAAATGAGAGAAATATGACGGTGTCTGCGTGCGATACGGGCCAGATTGTGATGATTAATAAAATCACGAAAAACAAAAGCACGATTTTGGAGCAACAAGTTGCAAAGACTTATTTAATGTATAAGATAACACTTAGATATAGACAAGAAGGTGGTTGCATTGTGTGGTGGGCTAGGTTGATTAGTTTATCTTATATGATCCATAAACCACAGTGCTTAAGTACCCGATTCTAAAACCAACTGAGCCATCTTCGTATTTCTTAATTTTTGTATGGTCTAATAATCATTATGTTTATACCCATTTGATATATATTATGCACTTTGTTTTATCATTGTGATAGATATAATTATTAATTTGTTTGGCCTTATAGGAACCGATCGGAAGAAGGCACTTTTGGCTGAGTTTCAAGGCGAAGACAAATTTGGTTGAATGACTAAGTAGTTGTTGAAACATGATTTAGGTAGACATCCTAGGATTTTATGCTTTTAGTTATATAAGAAGATCGGCTCTTAACTTTTCCAAATACATATACGAGATTTAATGTGTATGCGCAGGCATGTGTATGCGACGTTGTCACTATATAAATTCAATTCCCCGTAATGCATAGTGTTGACGAAAAAAAACGTATACAGTGGATGATTTTGTTATTAAATTATGAGATTTGACCGTTTTGATATATACTATGATTTAAACTGCAAAGAGTTTATCATGCTTCAAGTTAATCTTCCATTATTTTTCGTTTTCTTTAATTCCTCGTCTTTCGAATGTTATATCAAACTGTTTAGTCCGGAGGACTATAGTTTTAGATATCTCATTTGTAAACATCATCGCCTTGTTTTGTTTTTGATACTTAATAGACTCTCATTGGATTGAATTTAAGCGAAATTTGATACTAATAATAATCATCAGCATAGTTTAATTCCGCCTAATATATGTTATTAAAAAAATGGTATATACAGTAGTGGATGATTTGGTCGACATGGATGCCACATCGGACGTTGATGAGGATACACCACCCCTGTAGATACAAATTCATTGCTATGATGTTTCCTTTAATATTTTAACCTATAATCCACTACTCTCATTCTCAAACACAATTCCATAAACGTGACTATTTAGTCTTAATCTAATCTAGTAACATAAACAACTAATTAAAAACCAAAAACACATGATGGAGTTAGGCCTTATGCTAATTCTTTTGCTGACATAAACACCACTATACACAAATTAACACACTTCAACGCAAACAAAAAGTTAACCACACGGCATAAATAAACGAAATGACGTGGCGGAGTCAAGTTGCACACGCGTTCACACCACATTGGTTGACTTTGTAAGTCAAACATCATAGGCGCCAAAAAGTTAACCTAAACGTTTCATTTTCTTCAAACGTTAGTTAGGCACAAACTATAAAAGAGATACTGTCTCTCTTCGATTGTATAACATATATACATATATATATGTCTGTATAGTCAAACACCACTTTTGATTCTTTCTTGCCTCAAATAAACCCAAATAGAAAAAAAATGGATTCTTGTTCTTTGTTGTTATTCTCGTTCTTGATTACTTTTATGACCGTTCTTGCTTCTAAAGAGAACGATCATGAGCTAATAAAAAGTGATCAAATCTCTTTGCTTTCTTTGAAATCATCCATTGCTTTAGATCCTCACAACTCTCTAGCCACTTGGGTTTCGGTTTCTTCTTCTTCTTCTTCTTCTTTTTCGTCGCTTGTTGATGTTTGTAAATGGTCTGGTGTGAAGTGTAACAAAGAGAGCACTCGAGTAATCGAGCTTGACATCAGCGGTGGAGATCTCCACGGTGTAATCTCACCGTGGATCGCTAATCTAACCGCTTTAACCGTTCTTGACCTCTCAAGAAACTTCTTCACTGGAGAAATCCCACCTGAGATAGGTTCATTGTATAAAACCTTGAAGCAGCTAAGCCTTTCTGAGAATCTCTTACAAGGAAACATTCCAAAAGAGCTCGGTTTGCTTAACCATCTAGTGTATCTCGATCTTGGAAGCAACCGGTTAACAGGTCAAATCCCGGTTCAGCTCTTTTGCAACGGCTCTTCTTCATCTCTCCAATACATAGACCTCTCTAACAATTCTCTAACCGGAGAAATCCCTCTAAAGAACCATTGTCACCTCAAAGAACTTCGGTTTCTTCTTCTCTGGTCCAACGAGCTCAACGGGACTGTTCCGTCTTCGCTCTCGAACTCGACAAATCTCAAATGGCTTGATTTGGAATCAAATCTCTTAACCGGAGAGTTACCTTCTCAAGTCATAAACAACATGCCACAGCTTCAGTTTCTTTACCTTTCTTATAACCATTTTGTAAGCCACAACAATAACACCAACCTCGAACCTTTTTTCGCCTCTCTTGCCAAGTCCTCTGACCTACAAGAGCTCGAGTTAGCCGGAAACAACCTTGGAGGAGAAATAACTTCATCCATAAGGCACCTCTCTGTAAATCTTGTACAAATTCATCTAGATCAAAACCGTATCCATGGCTCTATACCTCCAGAAATATCAAACCTTTTGAACCTAACTCTTCTAAACTTGTCGAGTAACCTCTTGACCGGTCCAATCCCGCGAGATCTTTGTAAGCTAAGCAAGCTCGAAAGGGTTTATATCTCTAATAATCTCTTAAGCGGTGAAATCCCCGTGGAACTCGGGGATATTCCTCGTCTAGGTCTTCTTGATTTGTCTAAAAACAAGCTCTCTGGTTCAATCCCGAATAGTTTCGCTAACCTTTCTCAGTTGAGAAGACTTCTTCTGTACGGAAACCATCTCTCTGGTACAGTCCCTCAAAGCCTCGGCAAATGCATCAATCTTGAGATTCTTGATCTCTCTCACAACAATCTCTCAGGGAATATTCCTGTTGAAGTTGTCGCCAATCTTAGAAACCTGAAGCTGTATCTTAACCTCTCTAGCAACCACTTAAGTGGAGCAATACCTTTGGAGCTAAGCAAAATGGATATGGTTCTGTCCATTGATCTGTCTTCCAACGAACTCTCTGGGAAGATTCCGCCTCAGCTCGAAAGTTGCATTGCATTGGAGCATCTGAATCTTTCAAGAAACTGTTTCTTCGGTCTGATTCCAGCTTCATTAGGTCAATTGCCATATCTGAAAGAGCTAGATGTTTCTTTAAACAGATTAACCGGAGCTATACCACTTTCTTTTCAACAGTCTTCGACACTCAAGCACTTGAATTTCTCCTTCAACTTGTTCTCCGGAAATGTATCTAACAAAGGATCATACTCTAATCTGACTATCGAGTCTTTTCTTGGAGATTCTCTCTTGTGTGGCTCTGTAAAAGGGATGCAAGCTTGCAAGAAGAAACGCAAGTACCCTTCTGTTCTTTTACCGGTTTTGTTATCGTTGATTATAACTCCTGTTCTGTGTGTCTGTGGGTGCCCTTTGGTGCAAAGATCAAGATTTGGAAAGAGTCTAACAGTGTACGACAGAGAAGAGGTGGAAGACGAGGAAAAACAGAACCGAAATGACCCAAAATACCCGAGAATATCGTATCAGCAGCTCATAGCAGCAACAGGAGGTTTCAATGCTTCTAGCTTGATTGGTTCAGGGAGATTTGGTCATGTTTACAAGGGAGTTCTCAGGAACAATACTAAGATAGCGGTTAAAATACTTGATCCAAAGACCGCAATGGAGTTTTCGGGGAGTTTCAAAAGAGAATGTCAGATCTTGAAGAGGACAAGGCACAGGAACTTGATCAGGATCATCACAACTTGCAGCAGACCTGGTTTCAAGGCTATTGTTCTTCCATTAATGCCAAATGGGAGCTTGGAGAGGCATTTATACCCGGGAGAGTCTTCGAGCATGAACTTGGATTTGATTCAGTTGGTGAATATCTGCAGCGATGTCGCTGAAGGAATAGCTTACTTGCATCACTATTCACCTGTCAAAGTCGTTCACTGTGATCTCAAACCGGGCAATATCCTTCTTGACGATGAAATGACCGCTCTGGTTACAGATTTCGGGATTTCAAGATTGGTTCAAGGCATTGAAGGAATGGTTTCTACAGATGATTCAGTATCATTTGACTCAACAGATGGATTGTTATGCGGATCAGTTGGTTACATTGCACCAGGTAAACAATTTTCACAACATCTTTAATTTAAAGTTTCACTAAGTATCTCACTAGTCTCTATACTAAATGGTTATTCATTTTTTCATCAGAATACGGGATGGGGAAACGCGCATCGACCCATGGAGATGTATATAGTTTTGGGGTTCTCTTGCTAGAGATTGTGAGCGGAAGGCGACCAACGGATGTTCTTGTCAATGAAGGATCAAGCTTACATGATTTTGTGAAGTCACATTACCCAAATTCTCTAGAGGGAATCATCGAACAAGCGTTGATAAGATGGAAACCGCAAGGGAAACCAGAGAGATGTGAGAAGCTATGGAGAGAAGTCGTATTGGAAATGATTGAGTTGGGATTGGTATGTACTCAGCACAGTCCTTCAACTAGGCCTAACATGCTCGACGTCGCTCACGAGATGGGTCGGCTTAAAGAATATCTCTTTGCTTGTCATTTTTTACATCAAGAAACACAAGGAGAAGCTAGTTCATAAATCAATGTTTTAAGAGAGTTTTGATGATTGTATTCATTCTTTTGTGATTTTTCTTAGATTCTTTAGTTGCATTGAATTGTTAATAAATTAAAAGTCATATTGTGTGGATTGAAGTCTCTTCCTTTGTTGACCAAAAGAAAAGTCTCTTCCATTCTGTAAAACCCATTTCTTCATATCAAAAACCAACCAACCAAATCTTCAATTTCACATTCATTTGTTAATTGTTTTAAATGAAAAGATTCAGTGGGTTTTCTGTAATCATGATCATATCTTATTTATGTACTATGAATCTATCAATGAAGCTTCTCCTAATCTTCTATTGCATTACAATCTTATCAATATCCTTTTTTGCCTAACTCTGGATTAAATAACAAAATTTTCAGCAGAGATTTATCTTACAAGTGGAAGCTGATGTATGCTTAAATCTTAGTAATCTCTCCACTGTCTTCATCATTAGTCCTTTATTAATTACTTTAATATTTATAAATTGAGTATGAATTAATGGGTGACATCAACATCAACATCAAAGAAAGGTCAGCAAACCATCAGAACATTAATTGAAGCTTCATAATTGTCTTTTAGCTTGTATAATGTTGATGTTCTTTTTCTAATCCTCACTAAAGTAGTTTCAATAGAAGCATATCTTTGTCTTAACGATATTACTAAGCAAAAGAAGATGTTGTAGGAGAAGCTAGAAGTGATGATGAGGTAAATGTAAAAGAGAAAAGATGATTTTCAAGTGTTTTAGCAAATCCGGATGCGCACACAAAGAGGAAGGTATAAACCCGTAAAAGAGAAGAGATTTGCTTCTTGAGAGTGACATCCAACAACCTAAACATAGAGAAAAGATTTTGAAAATGTTGCCTCCACTGATAGTGACACAAAAGAGTTTTATAGAAGTAGTTGTGTTGTGGCCAATGAAGAAAAGGTTTTGAGATGGTGAAAGGAATAGTTTTTTGATTAGGCTTCAGAATTTGGAGAGCTATGATAATGAATACGCATGAGAAAAGATTATATTAAGACAGAACTAGAAGGGTTTGGTCTAGTTAATATTGGTTCTTCTAATTTTAGCCAACCAAACCAAAGACAATCTAAGATTTGTGATTTTGACATTTCAGACTTTCTTTAGTGCAGAAATGACAAAGCATCCACAAAAATCTTAAGGTTGGTAAGTTTCACTTTCATCCTTCTACCAAAGCCATGAAAGATCTAGAAAACAGGAGAAGTTTTGTTTCTTAAAGGCTCAAACTTTACAGAAGATGTGGATCATACTTCATTCAAACAAAACGAATGCAAATACAATCTTAATCACAAACTTAAACCTATCTCATTGAACTATTCAATTCCTTTTACACCTTAATGACAAAATATAAGTTTCTCAAAGTTTGTATACCTTTCAATCAAATCAAGATGTTCTTCCTATCTGTAGAAAATATTAATCAGTGTATTCTTACTCGCTCTAATGCTCGTAAAGTCCAGCCGAAATACGTGTTTCATAGCCAGAAGTAAAGCATTGCCTGTTTCAATAGACATGCTAAAATTTGTTAGTACTTGAAAGTATTGGTTGAATCTATTGAAAGAAGTTGATTTTACCATACCTCTTGAACAGAAACAATAGCTGAGTCATAACTCAGCATTGCAGATGGCACAGAACTTGACTCTTCTTCTGATTTCCTTTGTAGGTTCATCTGTTCTTGCTTTACTCCACTAGTTCGAGCTGTCTCTGTGTTGCTCTTCAGCTCAAGCCGCTCTATTCTCTCTTTCAACCGCTGCAACTCGGTCTGATACTCTGCATCATTTGTGGAACAACTTCCTCGCGCATGATCTTTCTTCATGCTTCTTTCTCTTTTCTGTTTAGATGATTTCTTAGACATCTTTTTCATCAACAAATCAGGTTTACACAAACCCTTCTCTTCATTCTTAGTTTCAGACTCCTGCTTCAAACTCTTGTATTGATCACGAAAATCCGTAAGCTCTTTCAATTGCTCATCTAGCTTCTTGATCTGGTCTAAATTCTTCTCCTGATCTCTTCTTGAATCTAAGCTCTGCTCTATAACTCCCTTCTCCACAGGAAATGTATCAATCGGGTCAGGAGACGGAGTTTGAGATCTATCACAAAATCCCATACAATCCTCACCATCAAATCCCAAGCTCATAAGCTTGCATCTATAGGCATGTAACTTATACTCGAGGTTCTTGATTTCAACATCTTTCTGGTAATTCAAATCCTCCAAAAGCTCAATTGACAACTCAACATGATCCATTCTCTCCTCAACCATTCTCTTGTACTGGCTAGCTTCCATAGCAAGCATCGCCTTCTCGCCTTGAAGCCTAAGTATCACAGACATAGCTTCGCTCGCTGATGAGGCAGTAGCTTCTCTCTCAGCATCCAACTCTTCTTCTAGTCTCTGCACATCTTCCTTCATTTCATAAAGAGCTATTCTAAGATCTGTGGACTCACCTCCGCACGTATCTAAGCTAAAGCTTCTTGCTACCATGTCTCTGCAACTGCAAAAAAAAATACTATATATATAAAATCTTTCAATTACTATATTTCAATTCAATAAATTATTTCATGATACATTAAACACTATAGTTCCTAAAATCTGAATTTTTTCTAAACTTGTAAAGAAAATATCAGTGTGACAGAAGTCTATAAGAATCTCATTGTACGTAAATTTACAGTAAACACTTACGTTCTCTGAGTAATAATATCCTAGAATCTCAAGTTATTCTAAACTTTTAGAGAACAAGAATCTCATAATACCTGGTAAATTTTGCAGGCGAATACGAGTTTTGTCGACGAGCGAGTCCCCAAGAATGGCTCAGAAACATGTAAAAACAAAATTTCTGGGGACAGTTTTGTGTATAAAGGTACATAGGAAACTAAAATGGTAGATTAGACAAAATTATACCTAATAAAGGAAACATAAAAACAAAAAAAAAGGGAAATTTTTCATTCAACACAAGCCACGCTTGACCAAGAATCATTATGATGCTTTGTATTATATCATTAAAAGTAGAAAGTTTCTTAAATTTTGAATGCGCCATTCATGGAAAATCGTTTTATTTTTTCATTCCACGGATTATATCAACTCGTGTGTGAACTTATTCCAATTCCCAACAACCTAAAAAAAATAAAAATAAAAATTTGGTTAAATAAATAAAAAATAATAAATTTAGTACCTTAACTTCTAATTTTGTATGAAATTATACAATTAACGTAACAGTGTCAAGCTGTCGCTAAATCTCAGTAACATGGATTTCACGGCAGCTTGTAATCTATGTCAGCGAAATTTAACGGCAGCTTGACATTGAGATTCAATTGGCGTTTCATAAACTCATTTAACTGTGAGAGAAAAAAGAGTTTAATATCATAATCACTAAAATATTCCTCTAAACTAATGATGAGATAACAAGAAAAGAGCTGGAACATTCATTAATGAAACTTTGAATGCTTAATGTGACTTTTTTTCTTAGCTTTTCTTCCCGCAAAGTGATTTTTGAATCTTCTTTTTCAGTTGAAATATAGTCTTTCCATTTAATATAATATAAAAGGTACTTCATGAAGAAAAAGATTAAAGAGAATTAAGTTTTCAATATTACAAGACTATGTGTTAGCTCTTGTGGGGCATATCAAATTATTGTGCATTCGGGTAAATTTAGATGAACGTAAACAAGAAGAAAAACGAAATTTTTTGAGACGAATATCTTTTAGAATTTAGGTTTTTTTTTTTTGTATTAATGCGTGAATAATAAGTTAATATAATTCTAGGGGAAATTTTACAATAGGGATCTTCCTAAAAATTTATTGACAAACAGGGACCTTTTAGTTCAAATTTTACATTCCTAAAAAAATTTCACAAATTTTTTTGAAAGGATTCATTTCAAGAACCAATCTTAATATTATTTTTATTTTTTTAAAATGCATCTTAATATAGGCCCCAAAAACCCGTTATATTTTTATATAGACCTCGACGTGACATTCCTCTAATCATTCGAGTAGGGTTCAAAACGATACACTTTGATTTTAAGTCATTTCAAATAACACTAATCACTATTTTTTTTTCCTCATCGGTCAGACAGAGGTCATAAGTTAGTCCGGAGACATCATTGCAACTTGTTTCTTATGGCTTAACGTAGGAAACCAGAACATATAATAGCCTTGCGAAGACTTCTGCTTATAACCAAGATCGGCCTGAAAATTAATATGTAACCCAACAATATTAATATTTAGAAGGAAGGAATAGAACCCAACACCTCAATCCCCACAATATTAATATGGAACCAACTCTAACCCACAATATTAATATGTAACCAGCTCTACTAGCGTAGATTTTTTGAACTAAACGGCCGTAAAAGTACTTAATATATTTAGAGCCGCAAGCTTAGGTTTGGCCTGGTTATATCCAGCGCCGGGCCTGTTGAATACCCATTCTATGTTTTACATATGACGTCCTGCACACTCCAAAGTACCACTCGAATACACAGTTGATTGAGGTTCTACGATAGTTTATTTACCTATGGACTTTGTTGGTTGATATGTTATAGATATAGAACAAAGGAGACATCAAACTACTGTTCACAATATGTGCTTCAATGATTATGTATTGTGTTCAATGATGATTCCAAAGGAAACCATATCTTCAGAGAAGATCATTACTCCCAACGTTTCAAATTGAGAGTTGTTTTAATATTTTTTTTTGTTTCAAATTAAGTATCGTTTTACTTTTCAATATGAAATTATAGATAAAATTTCAGTTTTAATCCTATTGTTTTAGTGCATTAATTAGATAGATAAAATTATGTAGTGTATTAATTATTAATAAATGGTATGGTAAAAATTTTAATGAACTTGGTGAAGAGGCAAATTAGAAGAGATTATATACCTTACACTCATTTAGGACCATAATGAAAATTTTGAAATTCAACTAAGAATGGTGAATAAGTTGTTAAAAATACAGACAAAGCCTAAATATGCTTGGGAGATAGATGAAAGCCAATAGAGTGGACAATTCCAAATAGAGTGAATAAGTCGAATGAAACAAATGTTATGAATCAAAGGCTTTACTAGACAGTTCACCAAATGATGTTCTAGACAGATGAACAAAACCTCAGATTCTATCAGCAATCTTCAAAACCAGAATGTCCTTAAACTATAATATGGCCATTGAACTTAAACCTTACATTATTGATTGACATATTCGTTAAGGTTGCTACTTTTCTCTGTATTCCTCTACTCTTATCCTTCTCATCTTCCAATGAATCGATATATACTCTGCTTAGTAATCAGATTCATTTCGATCTTGAAAATGTAAGATAACAGAAGGTTTTCTAACAATGTTTGACGGCTAAACCCCACAAGAAGGGGAAGCGCGTCGAAAATCAATGATAAGAAGAGTGGCAACACAATGAGCAAGGGCACCAAAAACTACAAAAACATGGAATATCTGATGGCTATGCCCTGCAATATCAAACGCTCCAGGCTTCCATCTCTCAGGGACACGGCTAACATAAAACACAGCTCCCAAAGCATAAGATATGCCCGTGGCAACCTCGTAACCGAGAGCTATGAATACGTTAGGGTGACCCCAGTAAAGGCAAAGTACATGTACCGCAGGTATCACAGCAGAGGATCCCATTGCAAGGAAAAGATTTGCTCTGAAATGTCTGAAACGCGGCGCAGACAGAGCTGGAGATAGGAGAGTGATGATGGCGAGGAGACCGAGGAATGAGATCGAGGACAAGTAGAGGAAACGGAAGAAGGGGTTGCAGGAGAAAGCGTAGTAGATAGGTGCGAAGAAAGAGGCGACGATCATAAGAGAAATCCCTGCGTAATCCAAACGCCAGAAGAAGAGGTTGAAACGTTTTGAATGGCAAGCGAGGAGGTGTGAAACAGAGCTGCAGATTAAGCAACCCATTGCTCCAGCTAAGAACACTAGCCATGGCCATTTTGGAACAGCTTCTCCTTCAGTGTTAAGAAGTGAGATGTGTTGTGTCACGTTCGAATCCTGTGAGAGACAATCTTTAAGTTTAGTAATGTGAAGGAAACAAAGGATAGTTTTTTTTTTTTTTTACTTCGAAGTGAAAAATTATCAAAGGCTAAAAGAACAAGAGAAGAAAAGGTCCAAGAAATATATCGAAAAGAACACATGGGTGGGGGCAATTTACCACTACTTTATAGCATCAGCATCGTATATTATATGATAAGAAAATGACAAATATGTTGTTCATTTATTATGTGTATAATGACATTACTTTACTATATCAGCATCGTAATAATTTTGTTATAAAAACAAAATATTGTTCATTTCCAATATGGCTATCTAGGATATAAGCCCCATTACTTATTTACTAATTTGGAATATTTAATTTTCTGTAAATTAGTGTTAGGACACATTTCATATAATTTTTTTTTTAACATACCAATGAACTTCTATTTAGTATATCAATAATTAAATGATAATAATTAAATGTAAAACTATTAGTTTTATTTTTTAAATCAAAAAATGAGGTAACGACACATAGGAAAAAAACAAAATCTTCAATCTTGTGTTAGGGGATTATGTGTAACATTTTTGTATTCAGCATGTGACATAAGATAAGATAAGCCAGCAATTTAAAAAGAATACAAAAATCTTACATGTTGAAACAGAGTCTGATTGCTCGAGAGGCAAATCCTTGCTCTATTGCCGGGTCCAACACACAAACACGACAAAAGCCGGTTTTAGTTTATTTTAAATTTTTTCAAAAGAAAAACAAAAATTACCCAAATGACTATTTTGTCCTCCGCGTATCTTACCCGGACATGCCGTTGAAAAGGCCGGCGAGACCAAGCTCCGTCGTCTCCATTAAACTCACCACCGTCATCCACACAAATATCAGAAATCCAATTAGGTGCCTAACGATAATCAAAATCCCAAACCAACGAATCAATTCAAAATCACAAAACCTACACGCAATTTACGGAGATTCCAAAGTATTTTCAAAATGTAATATCAAAGAATTTGAAATTGGATTAGATTGATTTTATACGTACGTCCAAATATTGAGAGTTTCGTTATGCCAAGAGAAAGCACTGAGGAAAGTATCTTTGAGAGACCATTGGCATCGATAATGGTTGTGTATAAACTCGTTATCCTTCAAATACTCAGGCAAGTCTTCAAACTTCATCAATCTCCTTACGATTCTCGTTTCTTCGCCGGAATCTAAACCCTTACAATCGATAATCGTCACCATCGCCGAAGATTTTCTCGCCGCTCTTCGTCTCCTCATGCTCCAGGTAAGGATTTCCGGCGAGATTATCTCGGGACCGGTAAGGTTTTCCGATTAAGTCCGTTTCTATCGGAGCTCGCCGGAGAATCTGCGTCTTTCACTTTCTCTCATAAAGAGGGATTTTATATTCGGTGGTAATTGTCGCTTCCTCTGCTATTTATATGGAGACGAAACCTCTGTGAATATAATAATCTCGTGGTGGACCCGATGTGAGATTAGTTCTTACGTGTTGGGATATAATTGAGTAGAGATATTTTCTTGGTGTGAGGTCGAGTACACCTGATTAATTGTTCCCCCGGTTGTGCCAGTTTTTTTTAAGCATAAGACAAGTGGGATGAAGAGAAATGCATATGGTGTGGTGCGTAAAACTGGAATTGTCTACTAGATTTGGGATTAGAAGACAATGGAATGCTTTTATGAAAATTGAGAGGAAATGAGATTCCCGAGTATTATTCTAAGACTATGAATTTAATGATCAATGTTCGGTGGGACAAAATAAATCGATAGATTAATCCAAAGGTTATTATTGACTATAGAATTTTGAACTCGTTAGTCGATGATGACATTACTATTGATCTATAGATGTTGCTAAGTCGTTATTTACAACGATAGGTCATTATAATCAGCGATATGTTATTATTCATTATGAAAAATGGAAAAATCACCAATATCTGTTTAATATTGATGATATACGTTATTATCAATATATCATCTACATATTTTCTAGAGAATCCTGATCTTTAAAAAGATATAATTCAATAATGTTGGCGAATCCTAAAATAAAGGAAAAATAGAAGATATGTAACTATCCTGAATCTAGAATTTCGGGAGAGGCAGTGACATGTCATCTCTACTTCTAAGGGGATTAGGACATCACGTCGAATATAAATAGGGACGTCCTCAAGAGAAGAGATGGATCACGAAAAAAATAACCTAAGAGTTTGAAGAGCTATATTCACGTGACTTTTTTAGAAAAACATCACAAAAAGTCACCATCTCTACGAATAGACACTGTCATCAACAATGAGATTATCGTGACCTACGAGATCATCGTCACCGTGGCATAAGGGACTTCTTGAGGTATTTCCTTGGCATTAACCTACAAATTCGCCAATGATTGAGATATATTGCTTGTGAATGCATTACTTGACAAGTTGAGAAGATGCAATCCCTTCAACAATCCAATGAACTCAAGGATCTTTCCACAACATTTGTTTCTTGACAAGTCAATGACTATGAAGTTTTTTTGGATTTTCTCAAATTTTGTATCTACTCTTTTTTGCACCATGCCCATTGAATCACAATAAGGGGAGAACGTAAAGAATTTAGTGAAATCATGCATGCGGACGTAATATCCCATGTATGTATCATCAGATTTTGGGTGTAATCTAGTCATTTGCCTCATTTCAGGCCAACTGGAAAAATAGAAAGTGGGGAAGGTTCCACTAAAATCATTATGTGAGACATCAATGATTTTTAACATTTGAAACCCAATGGATGTGTGACGGTGATATAACTGCCCATAGAATTGGCTTGATCTGAGGATGATGACGTTTTATGGTAGAGAACCCAACCAAAATGGAAACTTGTCTTTGAATTTGTTTCCTTCTACATTCAAAAGATTCATCTCTTCGAAATTGATCAATGATTTTGGAAGTTTTCCCTCCAATCGGTTGTGGCTAATTAAAATGCTTGTAAATAAGTAGCATTGGCAACCCCATTTGGAATAATCTCATTGAAATTGTTGTTTCGTAGATTAAGCACTCTAAGAGATGTAGTAAAATTCCTTAAACATGGAGGAATTAAGCCGTTGAAACTATTGTTGGAAAAATCTAAGACCTCTAACGATGTAAACTTGTAGATCCGACGGGGAAATGGTCCACATAATGAATTTGAATCAAGACACAACTCATGCATCTGTGTTTGATCGAAAACTTGTGATGATTTTCCAAAAATGCTAAAAGAGTTATGAGAAAGTCTCAGCCATTCCAATCTCCATAAGCAACCATGTACTTTTCCTTCCAACTTATTTTTGGAAAGATCTAACTCTATGAGATTGAGAAATTTAGATATGGATTCAGGGATTTGACCATCAAATTTATTATGAGAAAGGTCAAGAATACTAAGACTAGATGATGAAGATGGTTTCAGGGACTGCAGTTTGAAGTTTTTGGCTCACAAGTAGATTTTTAGATCTAAATCGATTATCTATTATCGTTAATATATAACAGATCCATAAGATAGTGTAGGTGGATTTTTAGATCCAAATCGATTACCTGAATCAAAGTAGAAAGACAGCTAAAATCCAAAAACACCATATAAGTTGATGATACACAAATTTAACATAAAGTAACTGAATCAGGGTTCTTCTTTTGATTCTGGTAAAGTTCATATGTTCTTTATCAAATTTCCCCGATAAATGTGCACAATTAATGATAATTCTAAATAAATCCACACATTATTCAGAATATAATTTCTGCAATGTCCCTACAGAAATAGTTACAATAGAAGTAAAACGAAGCATGAGTAACATGTGCAAGAAAAGAGTGGTTGGAGAATGTGACATGGAACACTTTCAACATCTATGGTTAATAAGAAGCAAAATTCCCATTGGAATTTTTGAATTACAAAGTTTTCATAAGGAAGATTTAATGTCGCTCCATGAACGAGACAAATAATAAAAATCAAAATCACAAAAGCATATCAAATTCTTCATTACCACACACATAGTAGGATAAGGATATCCCATACATAAAAATCACATGTTGAAATTTGGATAGAAATAAGTTGTTAAATGCATTTTTGAGCCAACATTATATCAAATACCACCAAAGACGTTTATTACAAAACCATAAAATATAAAATTACAACATACAAAAGAGTTTTTGGAGAACACACCATGACAAATTATTACATATGTGCTTGAAAAATGCTTAGACAGAGGACAAGAGAAAATGTTCAATGAGTGGCTCTGATGACAACTTTGGGCTTGTTTCTAGTAAACTTTTCCATGAACCACTCGTGCTTGAGTGAAACAAAGATATGTCCAATCACCAATCCGCAGAAAACACCAGTTCCATACACTGTTGCTGCTAATATCTAGTTAATCACTTGTTCTTCTAGCTCTAACACTTCCTCCGATACTTGCGGTTTAAGATTTGGTTTATGAGTGTTTTCACAAATTTCATCGAGACCATATAGTCTGGCGTTGTACATGAATGAAGAACAATTTTATCGAGATCAAAATTATTGTGGGAGAAGTTCATGGTTGATAGAAAAGAGAGGATATCAAGATCTCGAGGAATTTGACCAGACATTTGATCATGGGATAAGTCCAATGCCACAACCGCTGTCAAATTCGCCAATGATAGAGGTATATTGCTTGTGAATACATTACTAGACAAGTTGAGAAGAAGCAATCCCTTCAACAATCCAATGGACTCAGGGATCTTTCCACAAAATATGTTCCCCGAAAATTCAATGGCTATAAAGTCTTCCCAGAGCTTATAAAATTATGTATCTACTCCTTTGTGCACCATGATCACCGAGTAAGAGTAGAAACCAGTAAAGTTCAAGGAATCTGCCATGTACATATCATTATAATATGCATTTACTGTAGGCATTGCACTCCAATAAGAAAAATAGAAAGTTGGGAAAGTCCCACTAAAGTCATTATGTGAGATGTCAATGAATTTTAAATTTTGAAACCCAGTGGATACATGTTGATGATATAACGGTCCATAGAATTAGTTTGATGGAAGGATGAGAACGTTTAACGATGGGAGAGAACCTAACCAAGATGGAAACTTATCCTTGAATTTGTTGCTTTCCACATTCAAAAGTTCCATAGCTTTGCAATTGATCAAGGATTTTGGAAGTTTTCCATCCAACTGGTTGTGCCTAACATCAAATGTCCTAACATTGGTAGCTTTGACAAACATATCTGGAAGAATTGGACTAAAATTGTTGTTGCGCACAATAAGTGCTTCAAGATTAGTGGAATTAAATAAACATGGAGGAATTGAGCCATTGAAGCTATTGTTGGACATATCTAAGAACTCTAACGATCTAAACTTGCAGATCCATTAGGGAAATGGTCCGCGGAATAAATTTGAATCAAGACCCAACTCAAGCATTTGTGCTCTATTGACAACTGTTTTATGGAGAATTTCTGATGGATCTCCAAAAGTACTAAAATAGTTGTGAGAAAGCTTCATCTCCGTCAATCTCCATAAGCAACGTGATACTTTGCCTTCCAACTTATTGTTGGATAGATTAAGATGAAAGAGTTTGACTAATTGTGAGAAAGATCTAGGGATAGGTCCAACGAAAATGTTGTAACTAAGATCTACCTCTATGAGATTGAGAAACTTAGATATAGATTCAGGGATTGGGCCATTGAATTTGTTATAAGAAGGGAATAGACAACTAAGCCTTAATGATGACGATGTATTCCCAAACTCTATAGATCCCTTGAACTGGTCCCCCCCCCCCCCAAATCAACATATTGTAATGAAGGAATCGTGAGCAAGGAAGTAGAGAAAGGTCCAAAAAATGAGTTGTTATACACAGGAAAAAATCCTCCAAGTTATGGAGTCCACTCATGTCAAAAGGGAGCTCGAATTCGAAGTAATTATAATTGAGGTTGAGTTGGACCAATTTTGTTAAATTGGCTAATGAAAAAGGAAATTTGCCACTTAATTGATTTAAGAAGATAAGTCTCAGGTACCTTAGTTGGGTTAAGTTTCCAATTGAAGCTGGAACTTGACCAGTTAATTCATTATAAGTAAGGTCAAGCTGAGTGAGATAAGAAAAGTTTCCTAATTAAGAAGGAATCTCCCCATAGAGACTGCAATTCCAAAGGACTAGGTCTTGAAGATATCGAAGTTTGAAAAGACCATTGTTTGGTTTTAAAGAATTGTTGAAAGGGACTTTAGAAATGTAAAGTGAAATCACCTTGCCAGATTTAGCATCGCACGTGATACCCTCCCAAGAACAGCAATCACTGCTCTTGTTCGTGTTAGAATATGCAAAACAACGAGAGAATAAAAGAGAATCAAGTGTAGAATAAATAATAGTATGGAGAATAAGAGAATGGAATATAAGAAAACTTCTTATTCAAATGATTTAATTGTATAACACATTTATATAGAAGAATGAGAGAATATTGTAGAGAAATGAAAAATATAAGAGAAAATCTTCTTATTGATTTTTGTTGTAATAATACATCTATATATAAGAGTACAATTCAAAATTTAGAATAGATATATGAACATCATAGGGACTTGTACATGCTTGCATGCACTTGCATGAAAGAGAGAGAGAAAGAGAGAGGGAGAGAGAGAGAGAGAGAGAGAGGGAGAGAGAGAGAGAGAAGAGACTTGCATGTGCTTGCATGAAGGAGAGAGATAATAATAGAGAATTGAATTATGGAGGATTCAAGATATTCATGGATTAATACTCCCCCTCAAGCTTAGCCGCAAAGACACCCAATGCTAAGTTTGGAACCCCGTAAAGCATCACTTCATTAAAAAACTTATCAAAGAAAACCTATTGGGACAAAACCTTGACAAAGGAAAAATAGTATGACCTCCATAGAGATAGAATATTTGATCACAGACGTGTAAGCTCGAGATTGATGTGCGAGCAGACTTTTGCATTTTTGATTGATGATTATAGGACTTTGTTGAATCAGTTTCATTGACAACTACTTCGGTCTGTCATCTTGAGTTCACCACGGTTGAGTCTAGTACCTCGGTTTAGCTCTCGGGTTCTTCCTCTTGATTTCACCACGCTTGGTTCCACCACCTCTATTTAGCCCTCGGGTTCTTCCTCTTTATTTCACCACGCTTGGTTCCACCACCTCGTTTTAGCCCTTGGGTTCTTTTTTTTGAGACAGCCACATCATTTAGCCAAGAAGACATAACTCCAACATCCTCCCTCAAGATCGTCCAAGAATAAGGACAATCAATCTTGGTATGAAGAATATTTGCACATCATCCCTTGCAAGATAGAAAGAAAACGAACAATGTATTAACTTATTCCAATAAAAATAAACCGATCAAACTAAATAAATTTTAAACAAAACATTAAAAGATGATAAAATGATAGAAATGACCTGATGGTTTTGATTTATGTCAACCAAGAAAGGGGCGTACATCAAAAAGACCAAATGTGGCTCCACAAAGTGTAATTCTTATAGTCGTAGACCACAACAAATAGTTTCCTCCTTTGAGGATAACTCGAATTACCACGAATTTTAAATTTTCTCTGATTTTCAACAAATAGAATGAGAGATTGAATAAGAGGGTTGTGGATTCACCAAGGCCTTAATGCTTATAAAAGCGGACCAATGTTCTCTTCTCCCTACTTAACAAATAGAATGAGAGATTTAAGAAGTAGTATAAAGAGAATGAGAGATTTAGGAAGAGGAATTTTGATCCATCAAGGCCGTAAGTGCTTCTACTCCTATGAGCAAAGCGGACCAAGGTTCTCTTCTCCTTTAAAAAGGATCAATGCTCTGCTCCCATGTTAGAATTTGCGGAACAACGAGAGAATAAAAGATAATAAAGTGTAGAATAGAGAATAGTACGGAGAATAAGAGAATGGAATAGAAAAAAACTTTTTATTCAAATGATTCAATTATACAATACATTTATATAGAAGACTGAGAGAATATTGTAGAGAAATGAAGAATAAAAGAGAAAAATCTTCTTATTAATTTTTGTTGTAACAATACATCTATATATAAGAGTATAATTCAAAATTTAGAATAGATGTATAAACAACATATGAACTTGTACATACTTACATGTGCTTGCATGAAAGAGAGAGATGAAGGAGAAAGATGATAATGGAAAATTGAATTACGGAGAATTCAAAATATTAGTACCACTTAAGTTGGATTCATGTATTGGAAACTCGTGTTTGAACTTCAGAAAAGCATCCCTCAGAAGAGCATTTTTCTGGTCATGGCGGCAATAGTGGAGTTTAGAAGAGGCAAAAGTGTGTAGAATGAAAGAAAACAACAAGGTATATATAATACTAGAAAAGGAATAATATTGACTTGGAATCATAATTACCCTTTTGTTTTTTATTTAGTTTGTGTGTTTTGTGATGGGATATGATATTATGGCTTCGGCAACTCTCTTTAAAAGGAACAAAAAAAAAACAATGGTGGAGCTGTTGAGTCAACTCGTCAGTCTTCCTGTCGTCAACTGAGCTTGAGCTTTATGTATATTTATTTACAAAGAAATAATGTTTCTGTGTACATATCTCAAAATCATCACAGAATTTAAAAGAAAAAAGAACAACAACGAGACTGTGTAGAACAAAAATGGAAGGAGATTGGCGATAAATATTTCAGAATGTTGATTAAAGATCAATCGATCTTATAGGAAGAGTAGATAAGCAAAGGATTGTTGCAAATAAAGCCGACCATGATGAAGCTAGCTTCTCTGTTTCACCCATTCATCCTCTGTTGCATATAGATTCTAACGCTGATTGGCCTGTTTCAATGATTTGTGTCACTTGCCTAAAACTTCTCCACATTGACCATTGACTCATTTCTTCCACCACCTTGTAAAGTTGTAATTATCCATCACACTCTCTATTGACTTGAGTGCTTGACTTTGACAATTCTCAAAACATGTTCCGGAATATAACGTGAGCTAACAAATTTTAATATTTTCTGAATTCCAGACAAAATTTATCAATTAGAAACAATCATTGAAAATATTAGGCCTGTTTCTTCTTTTAATGTTGTAGTTGGGCCTAATGACTGAGACTGTCGAGCCCGTTTCCCTTCCTTTTAAGTTCTTCACCTCAGCCTCTTGTTTTCTGATGAAGAAGATATGACTGAATTCAGCTCCAATTAATGCAACTTCAGGAGAGACCATAAATGATCCGAACAAGTACATAAGACTTCGTTTGTGACCAGACCCGAGTTGTCTTGCTCTGTCCATATATTATCGTCTGATTTTGGCTCCGAATCTTGTTTATTCTGGATGTTGCATTTGCGGGTAACACATTATTTGAAGAACAATCTCGGACAAGGCATTGGGTGGCTTGCCCTCTCACACGCAGTTCTCTTATCGGCTGGTTTATATCCATGTCAATCTCATGTTTCTTGGAAAACAAGTAAGCAAAAGACAGATTTCATGTTTCAAGTTCTTTTCAACATGCTATATTTCCTTGTCTAGAACTTGGATATTTCTTCGATGGAGTCAATGCACTAACTAATTGACATAAACTCTGTTAGTGAGCCAACAAACATAGTCACGTTCCAATAGAACTTCTCCTAGGTTATTTCCTCAAATGATTAGTGGAAATTTTTGTCTTGAATCCTTGGAAAACAAAAACTTTACCATACGTTCAAATTATAAACGAAACAAAGACTGATAAATAACAGTGCACATCAATGCTATGAAACTTACATTGCAATTGAAGTTACAGGTTCGTAAGTAGAAGTTTAGATCCGTTCAAATAAATCAGATCCATAAGAAATCTAAATTTGGAACATATCTGGAAGAGTTCCATTGAAATTGTTGTTTCGCAGATTAAGCAATTAATTAGTGATATTCCTTAAACATGGAAGAATTGAGCCACTGAAACTATTGTTGGAAAATCTAAGAGCTCTAAGAATCCAAGCTTGAAGATCCAATGGGGAAATGGTCCATGGAATGAATTCGAATCAAGACGCAACACACGCATTGGTACTTGATCGAGAACTTCTGATGGTTTTCTAAAACTACTAAAAGAGTTATGAGAAAGTTTCAACTCAGTTAATCTCCATAAGCAACCTGGTATTTTACTGTCCAACTTATTGTTGGAAAGACCAAGATGATAGAGGTTGAGTCAACTGTGACATAGATCTGGGGATTGGTCCAATGAAATTGTTGTAACTAAGATGTAACTTTCCAAGATGGAGAAATTTAGAAATAGATTCGGGGATTAAGTCATCGAATTTGTTATGATCAATGTAAAGAGAAGTAAGCTTAGATAATGAAGATGTATTCCCAAACTCTATAGGCCCCTTGACCTGGTTTTGCTCCAAATAAACCCATTGTAAAAAAGGAATCGCGAACAAAGATATAGGAAAAGGCCCGAAAAAAGAGTTTCCATTCACATAAAATTCCTCCGAGTTGTGGAATCGACTCATATCAAGTGGGAGCTTGGACTCAAAGTAATTATTACTAAGATCAAGTCGGACCAATTCCGTTAAATTGGCAAATGAAACAGGAATGTTGCTACTTAAACGGTTTGCGTTAAGGTTTAGGTGCCTTAGTTTGGTTAAGTTTCTAATTGAAGCGGGAACCTGACCAACTAATTTATTAACGGAAAGGTCGAGCTCCGTGAGATAAGAAAAGTTTCCTAACGAAGAATGAATTTCCCCGTAGAGATAGCAATTCCAAAGGCTTAGGCTTTGGAGATACTGGAGTTTGAAAATAGCACTATTGGTTTAGACCATTGACTCATAATTATATCCATCAAAACATGTTCCTGGAAAACGCGAGCTACACTTAACTTCATGAATTCCAAAACAAAATTTTATCAATATGAAACAATCACGAAGAGATATAAACTATAAGCCGAAATGAAATTGAAATTGCTGAGAAATGGAGTGAGAGTGACAAGTCGCAGTTATTATAAGAATATTGTTGTACTACAAATGAGCTTTATGTATGTTTACAATAAAATCAATTTTTTGTGTACATATCTCAAAATCATCACAAAATTTAAAAGCAAAATCAAAAGAACTACAACGAGATTCAAGAAAATTTTCTTAGACAGTTGATTAGAGATCAATCGATCTTGACGGAAGAGTAGATAAGCCTGGTGAACCAGAAGCATGCGTAGAAACCAATTGCACCAGTGAAAACAAAGAAAACGTATGAGACGATGAGCATATACCCGAAATAGAGGATTCCAGAGACTAGCTTCGTGATCTCAAGCTTAGTGTAGAAGTAAAAGGCGGCGTAAAGAAAGAGGTAGACCGCGGAAGAGCCTGACGTTAAGTAAGATCTCCACCACCATTGATAGTCTTCACTGCAGAGCTGAAAATAGCAGAGAACAACCGTGATCTCTGCGCAAGTGATGATTAAAATGATGAAGACGATGAAGAGGAACCCAAATATGTAGTAGAACTGGTGAAGCCATATCGAGGTGAGTATGAAGAAGAGCTCGATGAAGACTGCGCCAAATGGGAGAATGCCTCCGATCATAATGGAGAAGATTGGGTTCATGTACCAGGCCTGTGTCGGGATCTGCCTCGGGATCTTGTTGGTTTTCACCGGATCTTCCGGTGCAGGTTTTCTGAAACCGATGTAGCCACCGATCAAGACAAGCGGAACAGAGATGCCGAACCAGAGGACGACCAGAGCAAACATTGTACCAAATGGGACTGCACCTGATGATTTCTGTCCCCATATTATGGCATTAAGGACAAAGAAGGCTACAAAGACGGTAGCCGGGAAAATGAATGCGGTTTTCAGAGAGATTTTCTTCCATTCAGTTCCTCTTAACGTTTTGTAAAGACGTGAAGACACGTATCCTGCCAAGAGTCCCATGAAAACCCAAAGCAAAAGCATAGCCGTCATGAGACCGCCTCTATTCGAAGGCGATAAAAAGCCAAGACACGCGAAGATCATGGTGACAAGAATCATTCCAAAGCATTGAACTCCAGTGCCTGCATAGACACAGAGCAAGTCCGGGTTTGTTGGCGGTCTGAAAACATCTCCATGTACTAATTTCCAACCCGTCTCTTCAAGGGCCTCTTCATGAGTCTCTAACTGATTATAGTTGGATATGTCTCGGTAGAGCGTTCGTAGCATGATCATAGCAACCATACCCGAGAGGAAAAGAACAATCATCATAGAATTAACAATTGAGAACCAATGAATCTGATCATCAGCCATCAGAAGATACGTATCCCACCTAGACGCCCATTTCACATCACTTTCCTGGAAATCAACATCATATGTGAAAATAATCTCGTTCCCTTCTTCGACCTCTTGAGGAGACTCAGAGTTAGTGACTGTACGCTTTGTGTGCGGATCACATGTTTTTAACCGAGTCTTTTCAGTCCATTGACCATCATATTCATGCTTCACACTGCATTGAGATATAACCATATAAATGATAGTCTACACAGTGCAGATTCAAGTTCCTAAAATCTTAGAAAGCTACCTGAATGGCTTGACTTCAAAGCCAACGATTCTTGAAGAATCAGTCTGTATATCTCTATGATATCTAACAGTAAAGGTCAAGTGGTTGTGGATAAAATACTTTTCCTCCTTCTTCTACAATAAAGTCAAGTAGAGAAAGTACAAATAAGAACTCTTTCCTTTAAAAACATATACAGAAATATGTGACAATGAGCTCTTACGCCGACAAAGATTCCTTTGAGACCAATATGAAAACCGTGCTGATAAACTACAACATTGTCCTGATCTGGCCTTTTCACTGGAACAACTAATGGAAGGTTATCCAAAATCCTGCATAAGAGATCAATCTTCCTCATTAAACATACAAAAAAGGTAACACATTTAAATGAAATGCCTCACATGTTCACGCGATATTCATCAGAAATCTTCTCTTTAAACGCCTTGGCGGTTTCCTTACCAAACTTAACGCGACAAACCGCTGCGCACATTTGCGATTCCCTCATTTTAAACTGCAAAAATGTGTAATAAAAACAGAAATATCTCATCAACTGCCATTTAAACAAGAAACATAGAGAAAGCAACCAAGGAACATACCACAAAGGGAGAGTTCTCAATTCGATCACCACGAAGAACTTCACCCAGATTCTCAGCACTATCAACAATATGTTCAGGACGACAATAAGGAAGAGAATAGTATGAATATGGAAGTTGAGTCTTTGTAGATGTCAATTTATTAACTTTCACCATCAATGCATCTCCCTGCAAAAAAGACGTAACTTTAAAATTTATACCTTCTTCAACTCCAATTTTTAATCTCTTAACAAAGCAACAAGTTGAAACAATGGCTAATACACATATGCTAACAAAGAATTCTCGTTAAACGCTATACTTAGTGGATACTGATGACCAAAATCGTCCAAATCTAAGAAACGTTTTAGCATTATTGTTTTTTTATCAAACGAGGCATTGCTTTGGATCTGAATCAGGAACCAAAGCTTAGTGTGAATCAAATCCCTTATTAAGCTTAATTTTGAAGCTGCATTTGATATAAAGACAAATACAAAAACAATGGTGATTTTGTAACTGACCATTTGGAAAGCTAGTGGAGCGACGCCGGGAAGGTAAAATCCATGAATACGGGAATTGAGGAAGAAGAAGAAGACAACACAAGTGAAGATAAAAATCCGAAATTTCGCCATGGATGTGCTTGATTCCGTCTTCTTCTTCTTCTTCTTCTTCTTCGTCTTCCTAGAGTGAAGTTTCTTAAATGCAGGAGAAGAGAGAGGGAAGAAAACAGAAGGCTACATGACAATTGGAAAATATCTGATCGTTGGATCAAATCAACGGTTGAGATTTCCTCACTTGGAGCTGTCGGTGATTCTTCTTCCATCAGTGTTATTAATCAAATATCAGAGTCAACACTTTTGAAGGTATAAACCGAATTTTAATGGAAACTAATAAAGTGTTACGTAACTTCTCGACTCAACTATCAAAGTTAAAGCATTATGAATCTAAGGAAACGATTCTATTTTTAATTTTTTATTTAGTAGATTAGGTGAAACTTGTTAACGTAGTAAAGTAGAAATGAGTTAGTGTGGGGAATACGAATAATTATGGAAAAGTATTGAAGATATTAAAGAAAAGAAAAAGATTTAAATCAATCAGAAGACCAAATTCATTTGGTAAATGAGGGTGACCTGCTAACTATTCTGGCAGATTATGAAACCCATAGACACACTAGCAACCACCTTCATGCATAAATAAATGCAAGCTCAGTCCAGCATATTTGGAGGCATTTAGCCATTAGGGGAAAATATATAGATAAAAAAAAAAGTTAGATATTTGGACCTGTTTTTGGCAAATTTTTGTAAAATGAATATACATTCCACACAAAACAAAACCTGTATTAGGTAAAAGTACATCTACAATAAGTAAAAGCGATCAGAATTCGAACACACCGCATTTTACTGGGAAGGATCGAATCTACAGGGCTATCATTTTCTTTGGCCAGATCTTCTAACCTTTTCACAATTACAGTCACAGCCCCCTTTAGGAATCTTCAGTCAAGGTAAAATAAGGAAAAACATGCAATTTTAGAAGATAATATCCCTAACATTAGTATTGGGTTGGCAGACCGATCTATCCCGCCTCGCAAAAAGCTTGCGAGTATTAGCCAAAATTTACGAAATCCGAACCTACTCCGCGAAAAAAACGAATTTTTAAAACAAACTCCGCAATTTATCCGGAAAAAAATCCCATATAACCCGCCTGCCCCGCATAAAACCCAAAAATCCGCATAAACCAGCATAAAATCCGCATAAAACCCGCATAAACCTGCGTAAACCCACAGAAAATCCGTATAAAACCCAAATCCGCATAAAACCCACATAATAACCCAAACGGCCAACATTTTGTTTTTACGCGGGTACCTGCAGGGCCCGCGAAGTTTATCCGCTAATTCCGCTAGAAATTTCAATCCGTCCTTCGAAACCCGCTAAAATGTGGACTAAAAAAAGTCCATATTCGCCCCATGCGGGTCAAACCCGCAAAACCCTGCAGGTTGCAGTCTCAATTCGTATCCCTACCTAACATGGCTCATTTTAAAATTTGTGGAAACGAGGCCCAATTCTCTTTCTCCAGTTAGATAGAGGAGAGAGGAGAGAGGAGAGAGGAGAGAAGAGAGAAGAGAGAAGAGAGAAGAGAGAAGAGAGAAGAGAGAAGAAAGGAGGAGGGGGAGCCGCCAGCCACCACCACATCCTCCACTGCTGTCGAGCTGCTACGCCACCGCCGTCGAGCTCTTCTTCCTTTGCTCCACCGGTTTCTGCATGAGTCTGAGAGTAAGCCCATGCATGCATGATGGAAGAATATGATAGAATCTTCTGTATAAGTCCATGCATATAAGAAGGAAGGAAGTACTATGTGTTGTTTATGAGTGAATAGTGTTAGTTGCATTTATTGTTGTGTGAAGTGTTTAGAGTGTTAGTTGCATGTTGGTTGGTTGCTTAATCCATGCTTGACAATATAGGTTGCAAGGCATTTATTATATTTAGAGAATCTAGTTGTGGAAATGATTGTTCTGATTCGGTAAACTGTAAAATCGTTTACTCATGTCTCTTAATCTCTGGATGCAGATAGTCTGAAGCCAAGAAATAACATCGTCTGGTTTGGTTTTAAGAAATCCCAGGTAACCGAGAATTAGGATGTTACATATTGTATTTTTTATATGTAGACGAAAACAGTAATATATGAAATAGATAAAACTTTGACTTAATTTTAATATATCGATTATTGATTAACAATCGATAGAATATATAGACATGTCCGGCCCAAGTTAAAAACAAGCGAAAATAGCAAAATTAATATTCGAACTTACGACATGCGAGTTTAAAATGATGATTCAACCCACCAAACCAAATTCTACTAACAAACACATTATACCAATTTAATATATATAAAATTATAAAACACAAATTCCAGATTAATCTCTATTTAATCTCCGATTAATTGAGTATGTGATAAGTAGTCTTCGACCGTTCAACTAACTCCTAACAAATTTTAAACATGGTTTAAGAATGTAACTTTTGTTTTTTTTTTCGTTTAAAGATAAAAAATGTTAATATTATGTCAAAAAAACAAAATTTAATTTTGCATATAGACTTCGATATTGTTGGACTGACCTGTATATAGATACAAGTTAAAACACTGAGGCATATTGAATGAATTTTTTTCGTTAAATATAATTTTTAATGACATTTTATGTAATATCAATTAACTTTGAAATCATTTACTTGAAATATTGCTCAATTAATAAAATTAGATGTATTACAGGAAGTCGGCAAATTCATACTCAAATAATCTTATTAAGTCAAAAATGTACGTAAAGTGATGTATGAATACATACTCAAACTAACAAATTTAGCGAATTTTATCCATCAACCACAGACTATGCTTGTTAAACCCTTGACGTACAAGATAAGTCATATTTAATTGGATGGCGGATTTTTTAACAACTTTCAATGCAAAGGAAATTAAAAAAAAAAATGAAAGACATAAAATCAATCATCTTTAGAAAATTTAGTTTCGACATAAAACTATTTATTTTGATAAAATTTTTGCATGTATTAAAATTTTAATGGGTTTTTGGTTTTTGATACAATATATAAACCGGATAGGACACACCATAAAATTCGGTTAGGGTTGGTTAGGTACTCAAAACCGAATTGAAATAAGAAGCTAAACCAAAACCGGGCTAAAGAAGAAAACTAGGATAAACCGGAGACAGCAAACCCTAAAGCTGAAGCTAAACACAACCACTTTAGTCGCCGGAACAGAAACCTTCGGAAGAAGCCGCCTTCGCTCAAACCCAAGCTGGAACAGTACACATCCGGCGAAGACTGAGGCGGAACAGAATACCTCTGCCTCGAGCGAAAACCTCCGACCCAGTTCCTAGCGGAACAGAAAACCTCCGCCTCTTCGTGGAACATGACCTCCGCGAAGCGCAGCCAAAACAGGGCCTTCGACTACGAATCCTAGATAGGCGGCCGAAAGAAAAACCTGCAAAACAGCCACCAAGGAGCTTCACCAAAAGCCGAGGGAAAGCGCATCGACGAAGGGGAAAGGAAACTTTGGAGATGAGGCATCAGAGAACTTACCCCGACTAGTATCCACCATCCCCCAGCAGAGCACAACCAACAGCGACAACATCCGGTGACTCGACTCCCTCGAGATCACTCACCAACACGTAATCCCAAGAAATCAGATCCATCACTTTGTAGATCCGCACCGACAGAACATCAACGACGTCGCCGCAACAGAACTGAGAGGAGACCCCCACCGAGACTCGTCCTCAGAGAATCGGAAGAAGGAGTTGCTCGCGCCGCCACCACTCAAACGCCAGGCTTCTCCGCCACGGAACCAGGACTGGCCCGCAAAACTTCGCCGGAAATGAGCCCCAGGCCCAGATGAGGTGTCGTGGTGTACAAAAGACTGAATCAAACTAAAAAACGGAACCTTGGTTCATCGCAACTCCGTCTTCCGATAACAACAAATGTCGCTTTTTGTCTGTTGACAAATAAAAAAAACCCGATGATCGATTTGGTTTCTCCAATATTCTTGATAATTTTAGTTTGATTCAACCTTTTTCAAATATTCTGTGAATTTTAATTTTTAGTCAATCTATTTAATAATAATGAACTCCATCTTCTATAACATTTAGCATAAATCGAAAATGCCAATTTTACCTGTTCAAATCTTTTAGGTCAACTACGTCTCACACCATATCAAGCCCAATATCAAAACCGCAAGTCCGTATCACTAAAGTTTTACTAAAATAATATTCATATATATTTGTGTTTTAGAATATTGATGTAAAGCAACTAAGAAGGTTGCCATTTGGAGCAACTCTCCTTCTTTCCCTTATGAGATTAATCAAAGAATTTTTATTTTTGATGTTCTTCATTTAAATTTTCATCTTTTAGTTTCTTTCATCTAATAAAACTCCATTGAGTTATCTAATAAAGTTTAAAGTTTCTTAGATTAGAAATCTCTACATAGTATCAGAGCTTAGGCGATTGATTTGGGTTTTACTTTCACAAGAGCCAAATCGATAACGAGCAACGAAGGGCTAAACATTCTTGAGCATAGAAAAACCAGCCATGGAGTATCTGACATGACCAATGGCGATGTCTCCTAGTAATTGGTCGAGTTAGGACTCGTTGAAAACCTCGGAGACCAAACCAACACCAGTTATTGTCTGAAGAACTTTATCTTTACTAACGGTTACAATACTTGCATCTTCTCGACCTCGATGTTCAAGCACGTGGAGAGCTAAGTAACAGAGCCGTGAAGCTTCCGAGTCGTCGTAGATTCCAACGAAACCGCACTCCTCTCGAGGCTTCTCGTCATCATCGTCCTTGTCTGCCAAAAAGGGCAAGAGGGTTTCTTGATGAAGAAACTCTATTCGGAAGCGAAGAAGAAGAGGAGAGAGAGAAGCGGGAAAAAGATTAAAAGAAAAAAAAGAGAAGAGAGATGTGATTGACACAAAGAACCAAGTTGATTCCATCGTTTACCAAACTGAGAAGCAAGTTCCAGGTCTACTGAAAGAAAAGGTCGAGGCTAAGCTCCATCAACTATGGTAATGTGTCTATGAATTTTCATTTGAGGTAGAACAAGAAGAACTAGGAGAAATTGGTGTGGTGATTTTAAAAGAGGGTGAATTGTTTAGACTAGGGCTGGAATTTATGAAGCTAGAATACAATATGTTTGGAATCACGCGATGATATTGAAAGATTGGGCTTGATAAAAGATGTAAAGTTTGTTGATTTCTTATGGCAAATACAAGAATTCAAAGAAGTGCACACTAGGTGTTTGGTGAAATGCCAAAGAGAAAATAGAATGTTTAGATGCATATTGGTGTTTGCTAATGGAGGGAGATTAGAGAGTTATAGGATTTAAGAAGTTGTGGGAACATTCTCCTTTGTCTTGAGACAATATTAGTTGTGTTAAACCGATGAAGAAGACCTATACTCTTTATGAGAAAAGAAGGTCATAAACACCTCTGAGAGAGTTAAACTAAGTTTTCCAAATATCAAATAATACCTCTGAGGAAGCCATGTTAACATCTCCAAGTATAGACCAAATGATCTTATGTTAATTTTTTTTTCTACGGTGAATCGTGAAGTTCTACATCTCTATGTGATCATTTGGCTACTTGCGATCCTACCAAGTCAACCATTTGCATTCAAACTTAGCTCCGGTATTTTCACACCCGTTATCAAGTTTGCGGAATTATATTAGAAATACACCATATCAAGCCCAATAACAAAACCGCAAGCCAATATCATTAGAGTTTTACCAAAAAAAGATTCATATATATTTGTGTTTTAAAACATTGGTATAAAGCAATTAAAAGGTTTGCCATTTGGAACAACTCTACTTCTTTCCCTTATATGAGATTAATCAAATTTTTTTTATTTTTAGTGTTTTTCATTTAAATTTTTATTTTTTAGTTTTTTTTACCTAATAAAACTCCATTGAATTATCCTAATAAAGCTTGAATTTTCTTAGATTAGAAATCACTACACACCTGGTCCGATCCACTTCGGTAAAGGTCAACATATTCAGCATATTGTCGGAAAGTTCTACACGAAACTTATTATTATTAATTTTTTTGTCGGCACACGAAACTTAATTAAATAGTTAATAATTAATAAACATAAACTTATCTATAAGATATGATATAAACTTATTTTCAGCTTTATTATAAGTTTATAACCACACACGACGCAAAACAAGAAAAGACGATAACAACAAATGTCGCTTTTCTCATTCCCAATCTCCATTGAGTTACTTCCATGGCTTCTTCTTCCTCTTCTTCTTATCCTCTTCAAAACGTTTCTTCTTCGCTCCCCTAAAAACCTTCCGCCATGTCCACCAAGATTACCTCTCTTAGGAAACTTCCACCAGCTCGGATCCCTCCCTCACCGGAGCCTCAGAGATCTCTCTCTCAAATACGGCCCTGTCATCACCGTCTATCTCGGAAGCGTCCGTACAGTAGTTGTTCACTCACCGGAGACGGCGGAGGAAGTTCTAAAACTTCACGACTCCGATTGTTGTACTCGTCCCAAGCTATCCATCACCAAGAGCTTTTTCTACGATGGACTTGGTCTAGGGTTTACTCAGTGGGGTGATTACTACAAAGATGTACGTAAACTCTGTGTTCTTGAACTTTTCTCAGTTAAACGAGCTAATTCGTTTCGGAACTTGAGAGAAGAGGAGCTGAGTCGAGTCGTTGATTCGTTATCTGAATCGGCTGCATCTGGATCTCAAGTAGATCTGACGGCGAAGCTGGTGAAGTTTGTGGCAGGCTTTACTTGTCGAATGGCGTTTGGATTGAGTTTTCTTGGAAGTGGAATCGATAACGAGAGGTTTCTTGAGATTTTCACAGAGGCAAATAGAGTGATCGGAAAATTTGCGGCGGAGGATGTTTTTCCTGTGTTTGGGTGGATTATTGATCGGATCTCGGGGCTTGAATCTAGCCGGAGAAAGAGTTTTAGAGATCTTGATACGTTTTACCAGAAAGCCATTGATGATCATCGGGAAAAGAAGAAAAGTGAAGAAGAACGTGAAGATCTCATTGACGTGTTACTCAAATTACAGAGTCAAGAAACCAAACTTGGTTCTACAAGAATCACTGATAAACACATCAGAGCCATTCTTATGGTAAGTTCTCGTTTGGTTCGGAAGATTCGGTATAGAAAACTCCGGTTCAAGTTCAGATCGATGAATTTAGGATTGGTTAGGATTTTTTGCCCATCCTGAATTTGGATGTTGAATTTGAATGCTGAATTGAACGACCAAAGTGTATTTTCATTTCAGGATGTGTTCGTAGCAGGCGTAGACACATCTGCAATTACTATGGATTGGACAATGGCAGAGCTTGTAAGACATCCGAGAGTGATGAAGAAGCTACAAACCGAGATTCGTGAATGTGTAGGTGACAAAGGGAAAGTGGCGTACGAGGATCTTGAGAGGCTAGTATACATGAAAATGGTGATCAAGGAGACTTGGAGGTTACACGCACCAAGTCCGATTCTGATTCCAAGAGAGGCAATATCCAAATTCAAGATTAGAGGCTATGACATTTGCCCCGGAACTCGGATTCATGTCAATACATGGGCGATTGGGCGTAACTCTGATGTGTGGAAGGATCCTGATGAGTTTATCCCTGAGAGATTTGTGGATAGCAATGTGGAAACTAAAGGGACGAGTTTCGAGCTATTACCATTTGGGAGTGGACGCAGAGGTTGTCCCGCGATGTACGTGGGACTAAGTACGGTTGAGTACACATTGGCGAATCTTTTGTATCATTTTGATTGGAAATTGACGGAGGAAGTGAGTATTGAAGAAGCTCCTGGTCTCACCAGCCATAGGAAGCACCCTCTTCACCTTGTTCCTCTTAATGTCATCCCGCGCAAGTTTTAAGGGTTTGAAAAAGATGCAAAACACAGTTTGCAAATAATAAAATTGAATAATGTTTCTATTTTTAGTATTTTATGCTTATGTCTAAAATTCTCATTACATTACTAAATTTTTTTTGCTTATTATACTATTCCAACACAAAGGTTTCAGAACTCTGCAACTTGCTTGCGATCAAAGAAACAACCAGAAGGAGATTCTTGATATGGAAGCAAAGCCAACCTCACAGGACTTGATACTCCTTCTTCAACAGACAAAACTCCAGTCTTGAAATTCATATCCGTCTTAACAAATCCAGGACAAACCGAGTTTACGAAAAACTCTGGGATATTTCTTCGCAAGGATCCTCGTGTAACCATTCAAACCGGCTTTTGAATCTGCAAAGCGGACATGATTTTAGTCCATTCCTTTGTTTAACCGTACATTCTTTGACATCATTGAGAAGTTGGTTGATCACTTCGTCGATTCTTTCCTCCTTTAGATTCTGTGTCACTCAGGATCCTTTCACCCATTCGTTTAGTAGATACTGTAAACATTAAATCAATTGTAATGCAAACAGAATTTCTCTGCCAACATCTCTCAAATATTTGCGATATATCGATTTTCTTACCTTTAGTTGACCCATGGATGATGATACATTAACGATTCTTGGAGAATCAGATAACTGCAAAAGAGGAATAAACACCTCACAAATTCTCTTAGGTCCATAATAGTTAATCTTTATGCATTCTTCAGCTAACTCATACGTCTCTGTGATAGTTTCCTCCCACTTGAAACCTTCCTGCCATGTGGAAGAAATAACTAAGACTTGACACAGATTCTCGAAACTATATCACGAGGTCAACTGCAAACTAATCACAAAGATACTTATTTTCCCTGACCCAGCTCTTAGAGCATCAACATCAGCAATTACACCACAATTCCTGCATTATTGATCTGTAAAAGCAATCAAAGTATCACTCAACGTTACACAAAAAGGATACAATTCAGTACTATTGATAATCACTAAGTCTAATAAGAAGAGATTAGTCACTAAAGACACTTGCTTCTAAGACCTATTACAGAGTACACTGATCTATCAGCATAACTAATCCTAACAAGATATCGAGTTTTTTAAATTGGGTTTTCACAAACTCAGCAAGAGATGTGACACTCGCAGGAGAAGAGACATCAAGCTGATGAAAGAATATGATTTGGTCAGAAATGTTGATCTCTTTCTTCAATGTCTCAACAGCTTAAGTCCTTTTTTCTCATCTCTAGGTGTCAAAATAACCATAACCCCTTTACTTGCTAAATGTCTGCATATCTCAAATCCAATTCCTCTATTTGCTCCAGTAACTACAGCATATCTACACAATCCAACAAATAATTAGAACTAAACTTTTGGTGATAGTGAATTGAAAGAGTCTGAATTTGGTTTTAAATTGCAGATTTCAGAAGATATAGAGAGTGGCATTTTTACTGTGTCAGACTTATTAGTTATTAGAAACAAAAGATTCGGGTTTTCACATAATATTTTGTCCATTTATATTCAAATGGGACTTTGGATGTTTTATCCTTTCGTACTTCAAACCTGTTTCTTTAACATTTTTGGGTCTTATTTTTTTAATAACAAAAGCATTTTCTGTTTAAATTAAGCTCACGTTAACTTTACCTGGACTTTGTTCTTCACACGATATATAAAATAATTTTAAGTTGGACTAATTCAGGGAAGACTTGTTACATTTTCAAGAGTCAAAATACGCATTTTCATTGCATTCTAAAAATAAAACACTTTGAGAGAACGCGGCACGCACCAAACCATTTGACCTACTTTCATTTCTAAAGAAGAATATTGCAAAACGTGAGCTTCATTTATCTCTCTATATATATGCACGAATTTACATTTTGAATTCATACTTTTAAATCAACCCAGAATGTATAAATTTGTCGTTTGCATAATAAATTTGACCTTTCTCTTGCTCTCTGGACTATCAAACACAGTATTGGCCAGAGTACAATATCAATCACCATATCCAAGTTAATTTTTTTTTTTATATTAGTTTGATCCGATTTTAGTTACACTTTGGTCTTTTGATTTTGATTCTTGTTTGCAAAATATATCTTCAAATTAAAGAGTATCCAAAGAAAACGATATATAAAGTCGTCAGGATTAAGCTTGATAACTTGATGTAGAAGTTATCCTAATCCTACCGAGCTATGGTTTTTAAAGAGATTAGGATTAGGAAGAATAATATTAAGAGTTATCTAAATATTATTAGGTGTTTTCCAAATAGGTTTAAGAGTCATCTAAACTAATATATAAGCACAAGTCGAGTTGTAATTATGGCTTATGAGCTTAGAGAGATTTGAGAGCTGAGAACTACGAATAGGCTTGATTCCTTTCAAGGGTACGTAGGCAGTCTTTAAGATGCAGCCATCAATCAATAAAGATAATTCATTATTTATATGTTATGTGTTTCTCTTGATCGATCTATCATGATCATATATGAGACTTTAATTGGTATCAGAGCTTGATAAAGTCGATCAAGTAGGAGATTAAAAAGTCTTGACCAGGCGTGTCAAGACGAGTCACACAACAACAAAAAAAGGAGGTCCCGACAAAAGCATGTTGAGGTTAACTAACCAAGGACTGTGAATCATGGCGGAGAACAACGAGGATGTTGAGGTGTAGAGCGGCGAAGAGACATGATATGATCCGCAGTATGTATTGGATTCGGTGTAATCGTTTGTGGTTCATATACATATACTTTAGGGAAAAGATTGATTATGTTGTTTGTGATTACGATGATGACATGGACATTGATTTTTTAGAAAAGTAAGGTTTACTAGGTACGCAAGAAACCAATTCAACTACGTGCACAATTCTTATATCAACCGAGACATGGGTGATGTAATTGATTCAAAACGCTATAATTTGAGGTGGAATACAATTGAGGTGGCGAATACTAGGGGCTTGAAAGATGCATGGTGGAGTTGATGTTGTTGTCGTAAGCGAGAATCTTGACTATGGAGAATCTACTTGGAGGAAAAATAGTAAAACGTATACAACGGCTGTGATTCGATCAGTGTGTGTGAAAGATATGAGGACTGAGATGACTCTTATTGGGAGCCAAGAGTCCTCTAGAACAACTATGCATGTTTGAACTGCGTCACTAGTGAGGAAGGATAGAAGCATAGTGAGTAATAACGAGAACACTATCTTGGTTGAGAAATAGACATGCATATCCAAGACATGGGAGATGCTAAGATTGTTAGGGGAGAGAGAGAAAGAGAGAGCAACAATGGCGATCAGATTGTTTACGATTTTTTTGTTGTCGTTGTTCGCTTTGTCTATAAGATGCGAAGAGACGGAGACGAAGGAGTTCGTGTTGACCTTGGATCACACTAAATTAACCAAAACAATCAACAAGGACGATTTCATCGTCGTCGAGTTCTACGCCCCATGGTGTGAACACTGCAAGCAGCTTGCTCCTAAGTATGAGAAGGCTGCATCAGAGTTTAGCAGTAACGTTCTTCCGGAAGTTCTCGCCAAGATTGATGCAAGTAAGGAAACAAAAAGAGAATTTGCAACCCAATATGAGGTTTAGGGTTTCCCAACAATCAGGATTTTCAGAAATGGAGGAAAAGCCATTCAAGACTGCAATGGACCACGTGAAGCTGAAGGCATTGATACTTACTTAAAGAAACAAAGTGGACCTGCTTCATTTGAGATTAAGTCAGCTGATGATGCAACTGAGGTTGTTGGTGACAAAAAAGTTGTTGTGGTTGGGATTTTTCCCTAAATTATCTGGTGCTGAGTTTGATTCTTTCTTGACCACTGCTAAGAAATTACAACGAGAGAGTAAAAGAGGAAAATCAAATTTTTCATCTCAAGATGAGAATGAAAACAAAAGAAATAGAAAACAAAGAAGGCGAGGAGAGATAGATTGGACCCAGAAAAGTCTCTTGCATTAGGAGCTGAGGAAACGCCTCCACCATAAAATTGATGAGCTCAAAGGTGGTGGTAGAGGTTCAAATAGACCAAGAAGCCATTGAAGAAAGAAAAAAAAAATAGAAAGAAAAGGAGAAGGAACTCGACGCCATTAAAGAGCAGTATCTTGGAGATTTGATCTGGGTTCATAACGAGTAAAGAAGAAGTCATGGGTTTTGCTATAGCGCAAGAGACTCGCATGGGGAGGAATCATGGGGGCTTGGTGACCAAACAGTCACCGGATAAAGTTGCTATGCTGGCTGGAAAATCGATTTACAGTTGATCGACGGTAAGGGAGGAAGTCAAGTCATGACAAACTCCTTTCAGTGTTGGGCCAAGATGGGCCTTCTCTCTTATTAGTAAATATTGGGCCAACATTATTTATTAATGCCCATGAGAAAAAGAGGAATAAGGCACATGTTATTTTCTTTCCTTTTTATACTTCTCTTTCGTTCAAGCTTCGTGAAAAAAGCTCAAAGGAATAGTCAACGACTACAGAAGCTTCGCCGCAGCTATAGAGACTCCAGTCGATGGTGCTTCAGTTATTATGGGTGTTATCGGTCTTCCTAAAGAAGAGAACTCATGGTATTTTTGAAAGGAAGAAGATGGATCCAATCTTGAGCTGATACCCAAGAGGTGTATTTTTGGATGATAACGAGACATGTGAGGTCAAACCTGATGATGAGTAGCAGACAAGAGGAGTATCATTGCAACTCACGAATTGTCACGAGCTGTAAGAAACCATGAGGAGAAGAGAGAGGGAGAGAAGAACGTAACGGTGAAGAAATAAACCACTACTGGGTCGGATTAGTCAAGTCGTGGCTGTGAGAGGCCTCCATGGTTGTGTGAGAGCAAGGAGTGATCAGACATGGATAATAAAAGGAAAAGAAGAAGAAAAGAGAAAAGGTTGTAGCTAGTGGGGATATTAGAGAACGATTTTCCATAGAACAAGAGGTAACTAGATATTGATTAAGGTGTATATGGAAGGATCATGTTGCCAAGAGTTCATCAACCACTGACGGAGATATGATCATTCATAAAATATCCAAGTTATGGGTGTTGCTTCTTGGCCAAGAAACTGCAGAAATTTTGTGGAGTTTTCGTGTTTGCTTGGTTCCACCGACGGCGAAGGTGACAGTCGTTTTTGCCGGAGAAGTTGGTGAAGGCGTCGTCATTGGAGTAGAAGACAACTGTGTCGAAGAGGAAGAGACACATAAGAGAAAAAAATGAAGACTTAGTGGGCTGAAGTTGACTGGGCCCAAGGTGGAAAATGTGAGATATGGCTCATGAAGTAGCACGAAGTCTGTTCTTATAATTTTGAGGGTAGCTGGGAGTATGCTCGAGTATGAGCTGTTGTGACACACTAGGAAGAGTGCTTAAGGTTGACTGAAAGAGATGATAATTTCTTATGAGAAACCAAGTTAAAAGAAGATGGTTTCAAAGAACATGAATCTAAGAGAGAGATGGATAAGATGTTTTGGAAATTGCAGAAGTTGAAAAGGATAAGTGCAAGGATACAAAGATACTAGAGTAGTGTTACCAAGGATGTTATGTATTTTTTATGTGGCAAGAGACATCCTTGATTATCTAAGAAGAGACATGATTTCACGAGGTGGAATATTCTCAACTGAAGATGACAATAATTTTAAATATGAGGGTGCAAAGATAAAGAAAGAAGGAGCTTTCTATATATGGACCACCGATGAAATTGATAAACACCAACGGGAGGACTTTCAGCGTCGGTGAAATCATGGAAGAGAAAAGAGCCAAAGATAGTCTCAAGAAGCAAAGATATGAAGCTGAGTATGGTGATCAAGTCCCCACCTGAGAAACGGATGGTAGCAGTTTGAGTTTACAAGCTTCGGAGACCTGACATGAACTTATGGGAATACCATAATGGGAAGTGCTTTGCGTCTACGTCAAAAGAGTGTAGTGGTGAGAGACACTTCTGGGTACAAAAGAGTGTCTCAAGATAATGAAGACATTGAACGTGAAAGTTTGAGAGTGAAGGTGGCACATTGCAAAACATAGAACACTAAAAAAAAAGGAGAATCTATATTGAGTTATGACATAGATTAAGAGAATCTCGGAGAACCATTGTCGGGGTATGACATAGGTTAAGAGAGATTGTGTGAGCTTTAGTTTTTGAGTAAGTTTTCTAAAACAAAAAAAGGAGTGAGTCTTTTATTATCTCGTGTTCTTAAATGATGGTCACAGTGGTGGTGTAGAACATACTTGGAATGATCAAGTTCAAGAGGATTAGAGATCTCATGGGAGTTCTTGATGTGTTTAAGTGTAGCTTCAAGTTTAAGAGGGACAATGTTGGATTAAGCTTGATAGCTTGATCTAGAAGTTATCCTAATCCTACCGAGTTATGGTTTCTAAAGGGATTAGGATTAAGAAGAATAATATTAGGAGTTATCTAAATATTATTAGGTGTTTTCCAAATAGGTTTAGGAGTCATCTAAATTAATATATAAACACAAGTCGAGTTGTGACTATAACTTATGAGCTTAGAGAGATTTGAGAGTTGAGAACTACGAATAGGCTTGATCCCTTTCAAGGATACGTAGACAGCCTTTAAGGTGCAACCATCCATCAATAAAGATAATTTATTATTTATATGTTATGTGTTTCTCTTGATCGATCTATCATGATCATATATGAGACTTTAAAATTTACTTTTCGCAGTTTGAATTTAAGATTTGCTCGTATATGAAAACTATAACTGAATCATTGTAAATCCTATTCTTTTTGGTTTTTGTAATAATTATTCCGATACAGTTCTTGTTCGATTTGGATTGGTTCCTCTAGATACGTACAACATATATTGGCTTAAATATTCAAGAATAATCAGCTTATTGATGTTTTCTTTTTGTTGGAAAAGAAACAAGAAAAGGGATTTGAGATCAAAAGGTCTTCAACGATACGAAGTCTAATTCTTTAACAAAAATACTTCAGAGCGTGCTGGTCAAGGGAACGGTTAGGGATGGAAAAATATACACATAGATAAAATTTATATGTATTAAATAAATAGAAGAATTGGTTAAAATATTACTAAAAATAAATTAATAGATTGATATACTAACGAATATATATATATATATATATAATGTAATCTGCCCTAGTATATTTCAATATAAAGTCTTTCTGCCAAATGCCATATCTCTCAAAGTATTCTTGATATCGATTTTGCTTCTTATCTTTTGTTGACCCATGAACAGAGGCGTGCTGAAAGGGATAGTAAAATGGCTTTTGCCTAATGTCCTTTAATTATATAAGACTTTTAAGGTTTCAAATTTGAAAAATATCAGATATTATAGTAGTTTTTTAGGATCTCAATTTATCTGTTATATCCATGTTTGAGTCACATATTACCTTTCAATCGGATAATTTTTCCCTTTAGTTACAAAGAAATAAGATTTATTTTTCAAAAGAAGTAAGAATTAACAAAAACAAAAAAAAGAGGAAATCGAAATCGAAAAGTAAAACATAATCCCAAATCGAAAAAGAAATTAGAGTTTCAAATTAAAAACTATGTTTTGTGAATTTATAAGCACCTTCTTTGGTTTAGGTTTTAAAATTATAAAGTAAAAGAAATAAAAAAATCCCAATTGATTTAGATCTATTATTCATAACCAAAAATTTTTGGATTTATTCTTTTAAATTTTCACCGGCATCCGTCAACCTCCGGTCGTTGATCTTCTTTTTTTCCAGTTTCAGTTTCTGCTACTGAAAGAAGTTTTTCAAAATTAAAGCTAATAAAATCTTATCTGAGATCAATATGTCACAAAAAATATTAAATGGTTTACCTATCATATCCATAGAGAGAACTATTTAGGATTTTTGATTATGATAATTTGGTCAAAAAGTTTATTGAAACATAAATGAGAAAGATTATGTCTTAATTTCTTTATATTATTTAAAAAATAATTTATGTTGTTTTAAAATTATATTAAATTTATTTTATAAAA
Source organism: Cardamine chenopodiifolia (assembly GCA_963922655.1). Taxonomy (NCBI): domain Eukaryota; kingdom Viridiplantae; phylum Streptophyta; class Magnoliopsida; order Brassicales; family Brassicaceae; genus Cardamine; species Cardamine chenopodiifolia. The sequence continues at coordinate 1,448,931 of OZ000486.1, forward strand.
AATTATATTAAAAAGATTCTATTTTTTAAATTCGCCTTAACGCCTTCTGAAATTGGGCACGGTTCTGCTCATAAAGTATGATATTTTAACAATTCTTGGAGAATCAGATCATTGCAAAAGAGGAATAAACACCTCACACATTATCTTTGATACATAATAGTTAGTCTTGATGCATTCTTCGGCTAGCTGCTAGCTCATACGTCTCTGTGATAGTTTCCTCCCCCTTGAAACCTTCCTGCCGAATGGAAATAACAAGAAAGCACTAAACTTGACGAAGATATTTATCGAAGTTATATCAAAAGGTCAATTATAAACGAAACACTAAAGATACTTACTTTGCCTCTGCCAGCTCTTAGAGCATTGACATCAGTGATTACACCACCAACTTCTACATTATTGATCTGTTAAAGCAACAAAAAAATACTCAAGATTACACAGAAACCAGTACAATTCACATGGACTTCCTTTCACCTTACAAAGCCTTTTTGGTTTCTTCTAAAAGTCTATGTGACTCTTTTCCTTTATCTTCTTGCATTTTCACCCAATGCAATATTAACCCTGCTCAAAGCACTATAGCACGCAGATAATGCATGTGCATGTGTCTGTGTTATGCACGACTTTATTTACTACTTTAAGTATATATTACCAGGTTTTGTCCTTGACTCAACTTTTGTAATTCTAAGGTTTAACAATTTCTTTATCTGTTGTGGTACCACGCACATAATTTTTTCTTCATATACATTCCCTAGTAATCATGTGATTCCTCTAGGCCTAACAGCTATGTCATCTTTGACTAACATCCATAGTCTGCTTTGCTTCATGACTTCTCTGATCATGTAGCACGATCCGACATTGACCTTTGTTTCTTCATTTTTGTTTCACAGTTTTCATATCATTTCTTGTAACCGCACAAATGATACTATTAATCTTAGCACCATTGTCTTCTCTGGTTCAGTGACATGCAGAGCTAGCACCACTTGTTTGTTTTTATGCATGACATAGAAGTTGTAACATCTTTAGTTCCTTAACAGTTTTGTCTTTTGTCATACCGCATAACTTCTTATGTTTCATATTTCGGTTTCATCATAGACATTGTCATGAACCACATTTTTGTTTTAAGGTACTGAGTTCTTATAAACCAACAAAGATATTTTCAATCTTCTTAATCTAAAAGTTCCTTTTAGCAAGCTCTCATCCCGCAGTTTGATTATTTATGCTCAATTATCACACCTATAAACAGTTAACACAATAAACCAAAAAAATTCCTTTATTTATTGAAATAATGGAGTTCACATGCATTTATCAAGACTTGTTAGTTTTTACAGCCAAAATACTTTAGGTTCACATGGTATCTTAGATATGTTGTCCGTTTGTACTTCAAACCGAATTTCTTCAACTTTTTTCTTTTCTTTTCTTTTGTTTATTCAATAACTAAAAGCATTTTCTGTTTATATTAAGCTCACTTTAACTTTACCTGAACAAATTCAGAAAATATATAAAATAATTTCAAGTTGGACTAATTCGGAGAGACTTGTTACATTTTCAAGAGTCAAATAGGCAATTATCATTGCATGTCGAAAATAAAACACATTGAGATAAAATAATAATAGGTTCCCTCACGCGGGACGCAGCAAACCATTTTTGACCTCGTTTCATTTCTAAAGAAGAATATTGGGAAACGGGAGCTTCCTTTATATCTATATATGTACCAATTTACTTTTTGAATCCATACCTTTAAATCAACCCAAAATGTATAAATTCGTCGTTTGCTTACTAACGTTGAGCTTTCTCTTGATCTCTGGACTATCAAACACAGCACTGGCCCTAGTACAATATGAATTTCCACATCCAAGTAATTTTTTTAATTTTTTATTCCGAGCAATTTTATAGAAATTTGATCCGATTTTGGTTTGATTGTAGTTTAAATTTTCTGGTATAGAAAATAGAGAAAATGAAAACAGAATATTATTTAGTTTGGTTCATTTAGATACGTACAAAATATATTGGCTTAAATATTCATAACTGATTAGTTAATTGTTGTTTTTGTTTTGTAGGGAAAGAAATAAGAAAAAGGGTTTGGGATCAAAAGATCTTCGCCGATATGAAGGCTCGTATACGTCCCAGTGTTTCAAACTGTGCTCCTTCTGCAAATGCCGGTTTGGGGCCCTTATAAACTATTTATATACATACTATATAATAAATAGAACAATTGGTCAAAATGTCACCAAAAATAATTTTTTTTTTTTAAACATTAGAATAACTTTTTACAAAGCACATAAGAAATATGTTCTAGAATGTTTGTAAAAATTAATTAAATATTTTTATATAATATATATCTTCTACTAAATTTTATTTTATGATTTTTTTTTTATAGTTTTAATAGTTTTAATAATTTTATTTATTTTGGACGGATACTATCAAATTTGGATATAAAATATTAATAGATCCAATAATTATTTTTTGGATTCGGATACTCTAAACTTTTTTGGATTCATCCTTGCCTATCTCTAGTCACAATACTCCATATGGTGGACGAGGAAAATCTCATAACTAACGAACCCATTTCTTCAAGCCTAGCCGACAATCGGTATATATATATTAAATGTAATCTGCCCTTGTATTCTTTCAATAAAGTCGAGCATTCTTGATATCGATTTTGTTTATCTTTAGTTGACCATGAAAGATGATATATTAATTACTATTCTTGGAGAACCATATAACTTAAAACAGAGGAATAAACGCCTTACACATTCTCTTTGGTCCATAATAGTTTAGTCTTTATTCATTGTTCAACTAGCTCAGACGTCTTTGTGATAATTTCCTCCCACTTGAAAACCTTCCTGCTAAATGGAAATAACAAGAAAAGCATTACACTTGACAAAGATTTTTCGAAGTTAAATTATATCAAAAGGTCAATTACAAACTAAACACAAAAGATACTTTACTTTTCCAGCCCCAGCTCTTAGAGCATCTTCATCGGAGTATCTTACTGGATTTCTTAAAATAAAAGCCCAACTCTTTTATTTGCGATGGAGACAGCTTGATTTCTTAATTGATTCTTGATCTACATGACCAATCCCATTGTTGTTTACAGGGCCGTGGAAGAAACTCAAAAACATTGTTCCCAACTGTTTGCCATGGGTCAGTCCTCGTCTTCTCCTTTTGTCATTTTGTTGAGTAATGCAGTTCACCATGATAATGCCATTCAACTTCTTCAACGAAACTTCTCTCTGTCTTATGATACCATTATCCCTAGGCAGGTACACTCTTTGCTTCTGCCTTTCTCTCTGTTTTTTGTTTGTTTTAATTCTTATGAACCCCTATGGGGTTCTAACCAATGGAGGTAAAAAAAATTAAATATATTATTAAGAACCCCATTAGAGTTTCTCCTAATGGAGATGGTCTTAGAGCATCTACATCTGTAATTACACCACCAACTTCTGCATTATTGATCTGTAAAAGTAATCAAAATATTGCTCAACATTACACAAAACAGTACAATTTAATATCTGATTCTTTTTTTTCTCAGAGCTATTTGATTAAGCATTGCTACAACTATTAATAAATCCGTCTAATAAGAAGAGAGAAATTAGTAAAGACACTTGCTTCTAAGAGCATACCTAATTGTACCAAGATATCTAGTTTTCGAATTGTATTTTCACAAACTCAGCAAGAGATGCGATACTAGCAGGATCAGAGACGTCAAGCTGATGAAAGAATATACTTTGATAAGAAATTCCGAGCTATTTTTTCAGTGTCTCAATAGATAGAGTCTGGTGATTTGGGAGATGTTTTAGTGTTCAGAATCTAGGATCTGAAATCTGATATTGGTTTTGATTACTTGTTTCTTTGATCTCCGGTCTTCTTAAGTTGTTATGTTCTTGGTTTAGTACTTTAACTTGAATCATAGTTTGAATACTTTTATGATCTATTTGTGATCTAGATAATATATATAGGATGAATAGCCAATGAACTATGTATAACCATCTTAAGTTCTTTTATCAGAAACAAAACTTGATTACAAAAGCGTTAACGTTAACTATTTGTGTCCCATACCATAATGAAGCTTGTAATGAAATTTATAAGAGAATCTGAAGTTCATTTGAATATAACTGTGTTACAACGGTATTTAAGATCGATACATAAAGAGTGAGAAAACCCTAATGAGCATCTTACAGACTACGACAAAGATTAACTAAAACATAACAACAACAAGAAAATATACTCTGAAACCCTAATTAAACATAACTTGAATCATAGTTTGAATACTTTTATGATCTATTTGTGATCTAGATAATATATATAGGATGAATATAAAAGAGGGAATAACTAATTTAATATCACCAAGATGAAATTGATTTTCGATTGATTCATGAAAGGGAAAAGAGGAGAGTTGCACAATGTGGCAACCCCCAAAATTACTTCATTCTTTGGTAGTTTAGACTCTTTAGGTCTAGGTCTATCAATTGATCTAACTACGTTGTGTACTTTAGGAACGAATCCACAAGAGAAAATAGAATCAACATATTAAGACTAAGAGGAAATCAATTTAATCTAAGCCAACAAAGTGCTTTTGGAAAACAAATAAAGTCTAAAAAAAAGTGGAAAAATAGTCAAAACGATTTGAAATTGAATAAAAGAAATACGAACTCTCAGAAAATGATACATGAATAGAGCGGTCAAATGCTAACTTGTGGAGCTTAATTATATCTCTTAGAGCTAATCCATCAATCTAAACTCACTAATCTCAACTAATCCACTTCCGTGGTACTAATCTCTTCACTAATCACCCAATAATCAATAATTTCCGTTAGCTATTGAATGATCAACAAGTATTACTATCAAGTCTAACTAACCAAGGGAACAAGATATAATGTACTTCCCCGGATCTCCAATCTTGGGGAGTGACTTGGGTTCAAGTGGTGTTGCACTTTGTTCTTCATGTAATCTCATTACTTCCTCTACCTTCTCTCGGTTATCAAGGATAAAATTTAATAAAATTCTTGTAGATAGGTACTTGGTACAAGTTATCCATAGAGGGAAATGGTACTCCAGTCTCATTCATATCCGCTTTAAACTTTGAAAGCATCTTCTTTTGCGCTTTAATATAAAATCTCTCGGGAAATGGAAGTGGTGGCACATAAGAAGAAAGCTCAACTCTCGGTGCATCTTTCTTTTCAATCCTTTTGGAATCCTTGTCTCCTTCTTTAGTGTTCACTTCCACTTTGGCTTCACTCTCACTAACCAAAATTTTATCATCCAAACCGTAGAGAAGTTTGTAGATTTCATCTACATCTTTTATGCTCATTAATCATAACATCTTCTCTTGATAGCTGATAGCTTTTATTCTTAACCGCATCTTAATCACTTGTAAAGATAGCATTGCAAAATTTCTTGGGATTAGCTTCGGATTTACCCGGTAATGCTCCACTTATATTTTTTTGAACTTGAAGAGGCTTGGACGACCTTAAGATCAATGATTTTCATATGAGAGGCCAAACTATTAATCTTACCATAAAGATCATTATACATCCCATCCATATTGTTGTGAATCTCAACGAATCTCTTACCAAAATCCTCATAACCCTTAGTTTGTCCCTTTAAAAGTTTCTTCATCATTAGTGTTCCGGTAAGAGATTCAAGTGGTTCCTATAATTTTAGTTGAAAGAATTCCCTTGGAACCCTCCTTGGTTATCCAAGTAATGAACCTCTTCTTTAACCACTTCAATACCATCAACACCAACACCCATCTCTTGATGACTTTGTTAATATCCTTGTTGACACCCTTTAAATTCTCTAACATAGTTGACCGCCTTTTGACTTATGAGAAACGCTTTACTCATCTTGTCTAGCTTCTTATTAAGCTCCTTAAACCTTTGGTCTTGAGTACTAGTGTCTCTCAAGTCCCTATCATAGTCACCACCATAGCAAGCATCACTTTGAGGTAGGTTCTCAATCAATTGATCCCTTTGGTTTACATTCAAATTAGCAAAGCTTCCATAAGTTGTCGTTTCTAGAGCTCTCCGTTACTTCTCAAGAACTCCCCTATGGAAAATACCCAAATTATTCTCTTTGGAGACTCCATGATGAGGACAACTCCTTGTGTAACCCTTAAGCCTTTCACATGCATCATAAATACTTTCTTGGCTTCCTTGCTTGAAGTTAGTATATCATTTCTAAGCTTGGCGGTATTTTTCTTAGGAAAGAACTTAATGATAAAATCCTTTTTACTTTGATCCCAAGTAGATACAATTTCTGAAGCAATGCTTTTCTCCTATTGAGAAGCCTTGTTCCCTAGAGAGAAAGGAAACAAGATAATCTTGATAGTTTCTTCGGGCACACCATTCATCTTCACGGTTCTATAAAGCCGCTCGAATTGATCAAGATGATCTAGAGAGTTTTCCATTGTCATCCCATTTTACCTTTGACTTTGGAACAAATTGATCAAACTCGACTTAATCTCGAAGTTGTTAGCGACAATGGAAGGCGTCAGGATTCCCATTGCTATCTATCTAGTATTAGGCTCATTGAAGGCTCTTATTAGCCTAACCTCTGGTTGTCCATCAACTGGTGCTTGTGGAAAACCCAACGGATGTAGTCTTTGATCTTCCAGCCCCAAACGTTGCAAGTGATCCACACGTTCCCTAAATCTTCGTTCCTTTTCAATTTGATCCAAATTCTCAACACACTCTAGAACTTTTCCATGTTGACTTATTCGTAGCATACACCTAGATTATATAAGAGAAATACTAAGAGAAATGGTTAGTGTTAATAATAAAGAGAAATAAAGCCTTAGGCTCAAATTAAATCCAAATCTTAGTGGCTAATTGTTGTTTTCTCCGACAACGACGCCAAATTGGTAGTTAAGACTCTTTAGGTCTTGGTCTATCAATTGACCTAAGTATGTTGTGTACTTTAGGATCTAATCCACAAGAGAAAATAGAATCAACACATTAGGATTAAGAGGAAATCAATTCAATCTAAGACAACAAAGTTTTTTTGGAAAACAAATAAAATCATAAAGAAAGCGCGAAAAGAGTAAAAACGATTTGAAATCAAATAAAAGAAATGCAAACTCTCGGGAAATGATAGATGAATAGAAAAATAAAATGCTAACTAGTGGAGCTTAATTCTATCTCTTAGAGCTAATCCATCGGTCTAATATCACTAATCTCAACTAATCCACTTTTGTGGTACTAATCTCTTTAGTAATCACCTAATAATCAATAATTTCTGTTAGCTATCGAATGATGAACAAGCATTACTATCAAGTCTAACTAAACACCTAACACCATAATCAACAACTTTCTTTCGCTATGTATGCTAAACACTTTGATATTTCGGTTAAAACATTTTATCAAACACCTTGTGAGCAAAATATTGCCTAAGATCTAAAATACCAATTCTTTGGCTAATCTATCATTAATAACACCTATCAAGCATGGATCTAAGTAGTACAAGCCTAAAATCCACTAATCAAGTATCAATCACCCTAAATTTACCATTCCCAAAAACTCTAAAAGGCTACTCATTATAAACCATGAAAACACAAAGCAACAAATTTGATCTTAGGTTAATCATTATTAAAAAGATAAGTAGTGAAAGGTTTAATAAGATAAGAAGATTTGATGACATAGATTCAAGAAATTCATACAAAACTCTTAACAAAATCTTTAAAAGGCAAAGAAGAATCCCTAAGACAAATCATAGCCTCGTGAGAAATAAAGGAAACATGATTTAATACTTAACCAATCGGATAAATCCGGTTAAGCATCAAAATCTGAAATCTTGGACCGGTCTAGCGGTGTGACAAAACCGCTAGAACCGGCCCCTGTGCTCCCTCGGTGTATCAAGACCACTGATTTTGGCCGCTGAAATCCAACGATCACATGAAGCTGCTACGTGATGCTCGCTAGTTCTTTGGGTAAATTTCGTCAAGCTTCCATCAGCGTCTTGATGCTGCTATGTCTGGCCATGGAGCTCCATCCATGATACTTGCCTGCTAGAGGTGGCCGCTGCACTCTATCAACAACACGAGGCCACTAGACTTGCCCACCAAATCTTCAGTTCTTCATCGAAAACTCTCTTTTGATCCTTTTCATTTGATGCATACTAAACTTGAAACACCTACAAAACAAGAATGCATATGCAAATGTATACCTAATGTCCTAAATATGGGATGTAAATGAAAGAAACTAATGCTAAATCAATGCTTAAAACACAAAAACACAATATATCAACTCCCCTAAACTTATATTTTACTTGTACGCAAGCAAACAATAAGAGACAAGTCGAGAAAGAGGTGTAAATGGGGATCCAAAGACACAAAATATCAACGAAAGATTAAACATATTGTCTTCAAAGATTGTTAGATGGTACAAAAACAAAGATCTTACTCTTTTGTATTTCTCCATATTCATCTTAATACAAATTTCTAATGGTTACCCTATAATTACAAATTTCTAATGGTTACCCTATAATTAAGCAAAAACTCACAAATAAATTGCAAAACATCATTTTACCATTTATTAAAATGTTTAGTACGGTCTTGCTAAAATTGGTTTTAGTTGGGTCTTTATGTGTGCTTGAGTAACTTTTCCTATTGTTTCTCGTTTTGTTATGGTTTTATGTTTTATGGTTTTCTTTTTCCAGCAATAACAACATAGATAATTTGAACAAGCAAGTGTCAGAAAAAAATTGAAGAAGCAAACTTACTCTTTCTTTTTAAAGTAAAAGCAAATTTACTTACATGGTGGATTTGATTGTTTCAGAATAAAATTTCAGTTAAAATCCTCAAAAATCTTTCATGGCTCTGTTTTTCTAATTATACTTTGAACTTACTTTTCATTAGAAATACCTGATTTTAGATGAGATCAAAAGATTACATGGAAGACAAAAGATTAAGCGCAAAAGATGAAACATTGGTGATGTTACTGCCTCTGTTTTGAAACAGAGCCAACCTTGATGATGACCACCGAGAAGATGATGAGTGAATCTTCAGATTCCGTTCTTTCCAAAGTGAATAAATTGAGGCTTCATGATGATTTTGTTCCTTGAGGGAGACTTCAGCCATCAAGGAATGTTGGAGGAGGCGGTATAAGTTAGCTTTTGAGGTTAAAAAGACGTTCATACACCTCTGAGCTAAATTCACAATTAAAAAAAAAAAGTAAAGCTGGTCAGATAGTTGTTATTTGTTCACTGCAGTACTGCAACACAACAAAGAGTTTTGAAAGTTTGCAATAAATTTCAACTTCAAGTCTTATCTGAAAAACGAGAGTTTTATTAAATACCATAAACAAACTTGTAACGAAACTAATTATGTGAATATCAAGTTGAGAAAAACTGAATTTTATTAAATCTAACTGTTCCAACGGTATCGAGATTGATACATACACAATGAGAAAATCCTAATTAGTATCTTAAAACTATATGAGAAAGATTAACTAAACCATATGTAAAAACCCTAATTAGATTTACGATACACGGATTCACTAAATCATTACAATCACACACAAAGAAAAAGGAAAACATAATTTGAAACCCTAATTATGCTCTGTCTTCACTCTGGTTGTTCGTAAACAGGTTGGCGACAGAGAGGGCATGAGTTATTACGATTCAACCACTTGAGAAGACAATTTTCATGAAACCAATGCGAAGAAATTAGGGATTTGCAGCTTATCCTCCGATCCTCCCGATATTTCCTCCACTCCAAACAGATGGCACATGTTGTCGATTCTTCTTCGCTCTCTTGGTCCAAATCTGTTGTAGATTTGCAAGAATAAGGCACAACCATGTATATCTTCTGTGTTAATTTGACGTAGACTCCCATGAACAAAGGTTCTTCTGGCAAGTCGATACTTTGATTTCTTAGCCGTTGAGCCTTGACAACGATATGATCAGATATGTGTTCGGACAAGACATGATCGTGGATTAGGCTACGGACAACTTGATAGACGTGGTCTGGTTTGAAGTTTGCCAGTTTCAAATAGATTAGTGGGTCAGGAGGAGAAGAAGAATCCGGGTAAGATCCAAGACTCGTGATACTATCATCGTTCTCGTCTATGATAAATTCCTCTAATTCTCGGTTTCGACTGATTATTACCGTACTCAAGAACCCTGGTGACGGAGCTTCAGACCAAGCCGTTACATGAACTTCGAGTTTGACTGATTCAGTATCCATTATCGGAATGAAAAAATTACACAAAAAAAAATCAGAAACAGAAACAAAGATGAGTCGTGGGAGAGATTTGTTGTGAAAAATAAATTGTGGAGAAGTAAAGTGTAATGTTATGTTAATATAAGGAAAAGTCTGATTCCTATTTGTTCTAACGGTCATTAATTTTCTAATTACGCGTAAATTCAATTTCCATTTTTCTGGTTTTCCATTTTTCTATTCTTATTTCCTTTCTAAAAAAGTATTTAATTAATGTTCATTTACAGTTGTTGTATTTCCTTTTTTTCTCTTGTTGGTAAACATATCTTACCATACCGGAGCTTAAACCAAGTAATTTTCCCAATTGTGTCCCGGTTTATTATGGTTTGATGGTTTTATTTTTCCAACAACAACAACAAAGATAATTTAAAGAAGCAAATTTACTTGTTTGGTAGATAAACTAAAATTTGATTTTTTTTGGGATTTATGTCTTCTCAACCTTATCAGGCCTATAAAACCTCATCCTCCACTGCTACGGTAATCACATCTTCTTGTTTCTCTCTAACAGTTTATTTTGTCTTAAAACTATCGACTTGGGATGCCAAAACCGGTTTGGTATGTTTTGGAAATGCAAAAATAATGATTTTCACGGCTTTCTTCTGTTGGGACAGCAAATTAGTTATGTCCTTGAATCTCATTTGGTTAATACATCAGTTAACATAAACCCAATTGAACCCTCTTATGATATAGATTGAACTCTTGAGGAAAAAAGCATTTCTTGTCCCACAAGTAAAATACACATGCATATGGTAAAAAGCCTTTGGTAGATATGATCTCTAATCAAAACCTAAATCCACAATATCGAAAGAAGAACTCTATTCACGTTACTATAATTTATTGATATTTTAACATTCTTCAAAGCACTAGCAGTACCAATTAACTCTATCTACCAAATAACCACACTCTAGATGATCTAAGCAAAAGATTTGTTACTAGCAAAAAGATCTGGCAAATCTGGAATCTGTTTTTTTTTTTGTATCTCCTTGTCCTTTATGATCACAAACTAGTATCATTCTGAAACTTCAGCAAAGCCCCTTATTAAATCTGATTATTGAGACTTTGGAAAGCTCGTAATGAGCTATGCTTTTCAGGTATTCATTTCTTGGCTACAGATTCAAGAAATGATTTTCATGATTAAGGTATGCTCATTTCTTGGCTACAGATTCATTTTGGTTACTGCCGAGAAGGCACAGAAGGTCAACGGAGAGACCTTAGTCAATCTTTCTGTCTCTTGTTGAAGTTCACCACTTAATAATTGTTATTTGTTTACTGCACTGGACTGCAAGATAAGAGGTGTTTATTCAGTGATTGGAAGGTGGTGGTGATCTAATATACTCAGCAATCGATGAGTGTATACTACAAGGTGGTGGTTATTTGGTAAGATATGAGTGAAATGTTACCCTCTTGTGAATTGAAGGATGTTTCAATATCAATAATCTAGGATTTGAAATATGATGTTTCGATCTAATGCAATTCTGAAACTTTGGCAATGTCCCTGCTTCAACCTGATACTAGATTGTTTCCTGCTTCTTTCTACTTCAACTAAACTTGTTTCAAAGCTAAAGTCGAAATTTGTACAGCTTGCCATAACGAGATTTGTGTACCAGAAACAAATTTGTAATGAAACTAATTATGCAAATTTCAGGTCAAGAGAATCTGAATTTCATCAAAATCAAACTGCGTTACAGAGGTAACGAGATCAGTACAGAAACAAAGAGAAAACCCTAATTAGTATCTTAACATCTACGACAAAGATTAAACTAAAACATAAGTGAAACTTTAATAAACACACGGGTTAACTAAAAAATCATTACAACCACAGAAAATAAACATAATTTGAAAACCCTAATAGGACTGCGCCTCACTCTGGTTCTTCGTAAACAGGTTGGCGACAGAGAGGGCATGCTTTATTACGATTCAACCACTCGAGAAAACAATTTTCATGAATTCAATGAGAGCAATTAGGGGTTTGCAGCTTATCCTCCAACAGATCCTTCAAACAGATGGCACATGTCTTCTCCGTTTCTTCTTCACTCACTTGGTCCGAATCTGTTGTCGACAGAGCAGAAAAATCAGGCACGACTGAATACATTCTGGGTAAGTTTAACGAAGACTTCGATAGACAAGAGTTGTTTAAAACCTTGAGTCATTTGACGTTGGGCTTCAACAACAATCACATCAGACACTTTTGGGACAAGTCATCATCATGAAGTCGGCCATGGAGAATATGATAAACGTAGTCTGGTTTGAATGTTTCGAGTTGCAGAAAGATTTGTGGCGGTTTGAAGAAGAAGCTGGGAAAAATCCGAGACTCGTGACACTACCACCATTACGATAAATTCTTCAAATTCTAGGGTTTGACTGATAACCACAGTGCTTAATAACCCAAACAATGGAGATTGAGACCGAGCTGTTACATTAACATCGATGTTGAATGCTTCAGCTTCCTTTATCATAGTGAAATTAGACAAAAGTTAGAGACAGAAATAAAGAGATTTGTTGTGAAAGAGAGAGAGATGGAATGAGAGATTTGTTGGAAAAATAAATGAGAAGAAAAGTGTAACGTTACGTTTATATAAGAAAAGTCTGATTATAAATGAAGATGTTTAAAAAAAAAAAATTGTTCTCACGCCCAAACGAAATTTCCTCTTTTCTTTCCACTTTTCCTTTCTTATTTCCTTTTTTTTTTTTCCATTAAACAGTATTTTAACGTTCCTTTATTGTTATTGTATTTCCTTTTTTCTAGTTGGTAAGTGGTAACAAGTAACAACATTATAATATAGTCATTTTCCCTTTTGTTTTCGGTTTATTATGGTTTTATTTTTCCAACAACAAAGATAACTTGTTTTTTTTTTTATTTTGAATAGTATATAAAAATATATTCAAAGAAAAACCGATTTTACATTAAGTGAATCTGTTTTTCGAGACAAGTAATTAGAAAATAAAGCTAAATGAATCAATAAGTGGCGGTCTCATTAAAACCCGCAAGTGAAAAACCCAAATGGGACAAAACCACTTTCCGAAAAAAAGAGTATGATCACGAGTCTTAATAGCCTGTGGGCAAAATGCACAGTTTGTCGGTGCCGTAGTAAACCAAGCACTCATTATGTCCCTCGTCGCCAATCGATTAAGAGCTGCTAGCCACAATATAAACGAAAACTTTGGTGTAGCGTGAGAAAACCAAACATCCTTATACCATAACTTTCGATTTCCCGGATCTCTTAGTTGATTCCATGTTTCTTTTGACGAAAAATGGGATTTAAATCTGTTTTCTTTATATCTCCAAACTGCAACGCCCTCATGCTCATCCGCACACATCCGGAGTTTGTCGATTTCAGCTTCAATTTGAGCCAGGACCTGTGGCCTCCTCCGCCTAGGTCTATGATGAATGAAAACCTCTGCCAATGTGTCATTCGCTTTTATTCCCATGTCAATAAAGCCTCTGTCCCCCAATACTTCTATCAATCTACCAAGTGAGCACCAATCATCATGCCAAAAAGGTGTTAGACCCGCTACGTACCTCAACCTTGTGAAAACTTTTCACGGAGTCTTGATACTTAAAATTTTTTGCCACATCCAAGAACCTCCCGTCTTGGTGTCTTTTTTGGACCAGCAAGAGCCCTTACGGATCAGGTTCTTTCTTATCCAATTCACCCATAACGAGTCTTTTGCGGATACTATACGCCAGATCAATTTATAGCAACTCACCCTATTCGCTTCCACCAAGGATTTCAAGCCAAGTCCTCCCTCTGATTTCGGTTTGCATACATCACTCCAAGCCACCTTGGCTTTTCTTGTGTTCAAATCCGGACCAGACCATAAGAAAGCGGCACTGATTTTCTCAATCTCCCTTATACATGCTCTTGGTAATCTGAATGATGCAACCCAAAAATTCGTTAAACTCGCAGTTACAGAGGAGAAAAGCTGTAGTCTACTTGCGAAAGATAGGAATCGATTTTTCCAAGAGTTGATCCAGTTCCGCATCAATAAGTGGCTGATAGTCCGCTTTTATCATCCTTTTTGTTAATAAGGGTAGCCCTAAATACTTCACCGGCAGACTACCAATCTCAAAAGGAAATTCACTCAAGCACGTGATAAACAAGGTTGTTTTCTCTAAGCTTATATTTAGTCTTGAGATAGATGCAAACCTTTCAAATACAGCAAGGATACCCCTTATTGACCAAGCTTTCCCATCCGCGAATACCATGATATCATCCGTAAAACACAAGTGGGTGACCCCCAAACTTCTACAGCTCGGATGGTACCCAAACTCCTCATTTCTCGCAGCCTTGTCCAACATTAGAGATAAGAAGTTCATACAAATAACAAAGAGGTATGGGGAGAGGGAACATCCTTTCCGCAGACCCCTCTCACTCCGGTAATACCCCGACAGCTTCCCGTTAACCTGAACTAAAAAATAAAGGGTAGTTACGCATAGTTCAATCCACTTAATAAAAGTTTCCGGCAGCTTCATTACTCTCAGCAAGCTTACGAGGAAACACCAATTTACTGAATCAAAATCTTTAGTAAGATCAATCTTCATGGCACATCTTGAAGCTATCTCTGGTTTGTGATAGTCTTTGACCAACTCGGACGCAAGAAGAAGGTTTTCCATCAAGTATCTGTCTTTTATAAAACCTGTCTGGTTATTTGTGATAAAACCTGGAAGAATTTTCTTTAAGAGATTCGCTAGTACCTTTGATATTACCTTATAGATCATGTTGCAGCAAGATATCGGCCTATAATCTTTCATCCCTATAGTTTCCGTCTTCTTGGGAATTAGAGCCAGAATAGTAGAATTTATCCCCTTCGGCAAAAACTCGTAAGTAAAGAACGACTTGACTACCACAATGAAATCATTCCCTATGATAGTCCACATCTCCTTATAGAATTCCACTGTATAGCCATCTGGTCCCAGTGACTTATTCGAAGGCATCGAGAAAAGAACATTCTTTATTTCTAGTGTCGACACTTCCCCTGTTAAACCCCTCCTTTGTTCCTCCGAGCACTGATGAACCAATACTTGGGACACCATCAGCTCCGAAACTGAGTTATTAACACCATCAGGTCCTTGCGGGTCCTGAAATAGATTTGTAAAGTACCTCACCGCTTCAGCCTTTATATCCTCCTGTGATGAGAAAATCCCCCCCTCTGGAGCTCTAATCTCATGTATCGAGTTTTGCACTTTCCTTTCTTTTATTGCATTGCAGAAGTAGCGATTATTTTGGTCCCTTACCTTTATCCAATGAGCTTTTCCTTTTGACATAGATACTTCTCCTCCAAACCAGCTACATTCTCCCATGAATCATAGGCCTGAGCTTCTTCGACCATGTTTTGGCGCCTGGGTCCATAAAATTCACAGCTTGTTTCTCACACAACACCTTATAAGCCGCGTCTCTTATTTGTGTCAAATGGTGCAACTTCTGCTTACCAAATGCTCGAATGCTTGGTTTTAATTGCTTTAGTTTCTTTGAGAATCTAAACAAAGAAAAAGTTAATGAGAATAAGGCTTCCGTTTGGCTCCACTGATCCTTCACTAGATGCTTAAATTCTAGTAACGAAACAACTATATTGACAACCTTGAAAGGGACTCTCGGTTTGTGAGTTGATCTAAATAGTGAGATAGTTCCACAAACATGATCCGAACAACCCCTAGCTTCAAACACACAATATGAGTTGGGCATTCGCTGCAGCCAAAGAGAGTTCATGAGAACACGGTCCAGCTTTTTACATATTAACTTATCTTCTCGTTTGTTGCACCAAGTAAACATTGGTCCATGGAAAGCCATATCCACAAGAGCACATTGTCTTACCATATCCTTGAAATCTAACATCTCTGATATAGATATTTACGTGGGAGCCTCAAGAGAGTGCTCGAGCTATCAAGAATTTCATTAAAATCTCCCGCACACATCCATGGTAACCCGTTGATTTGAGCGTCTCTCCGATGGGCCTTTAGATTTCTCCAAAGCTCATGTCTCTCCTCTAGAGAATTTGATGTGTATATGAATGTGCATAAGAGATCCTCCAAATACCCCTGAACCTTAACCTTGGATGTTATCAACTGGTTTGTCTTACTCACCACTTTCACTGAAACTGATTTGTTCCACACCACCCATATTCTCCCTAGAGGGCTGAATTCATAATTTGATATCATTGACCAATCTGGAAAAGACATTCTTACTATCTGCTCTGCCTTGTTCTCTGTTACTCTCGTTTCTAACAAAGCTCTAAAAACCAGAGATTTCCTCATTATTAAATCCTTAACTACAGACTGCTTTCTTTGCTTGTTGAATCCACGAATATTTCAGAAAGCACGACATTTATTGTTTTTTTGTTGGTTCCGACGTCCTAAACCATTCGGGTTTGAATCCTCCTGTTGCGACAATTTAAGTAAGCTCTTTTGTGCCGACTTTGCTGATCTTAGAAGAGGAACTCTAGTTACTTGTTCCTCTTTTCTCTGAACATTTCGAGCTTCATCGATATTGCGCGGCTTGAAATTTTCTTATGTTACGGAAACCTGCTTCCCGCCTGCATCCCTTGTTTGAGTCATGTTTTTAACCCCTCCTTTCTCTGTTACCACAACTAACTGCTCGTGGGTCTGTATCTTCGCCAAATCCATTTCTAGGACAGAGCTCCTCAACTGCAGATCATGATTATTACTCAGCTTTAATCCTCCTGACACCGAGCCTTCCAAACTAACTGATCCCAAATTTTCCAAAACTAACGAGACCCCTCTGTCCAGAACAATGTGTTTTTCTCTATTTGATACTATGTCCCCCAACTCGCCTACTTCCTTTTCCATATGAGTGCTTATTTTCTGCAGCTTCATCTTCTCTATCTCCGGCTCTGAAACAAAGTATCCCTGGATTTTTTCCTTGCCTTCGTCTTCTTCACCTCTGTTTCCGGTCCAGAGCCAACTTCCTGAACCAGCAGATCCAACGATCCCTCCGATAGATTTTCAACTCCACCAGACTGTTCCTTTGCTACAGATTGCTTCCTTAGCTTCAGAGTCCCCCCTTCTGCCAAATTTTCCTGCTGCTTCAACTCTACCAGATTCTCAGCCTGCGTTGGCACAGGGATTTCAGCCTGTGAATGTGATACCATCAATGTTTCTACCCTCGCACCATCTAACTGTGACCTTATAAATTCAAACTTTGATGGAGTAGCTATCTTAACTTCTCCATATACTAGACTTCTTTTACCCGGTCGCATGTTCTGTGAATGTGGAACCATCCGCCATTCATCGGGTTTTCCCGGAGAGCTCTCCAGCCCCCCCTCTCTCGAGATCCCCAACAACTCTTTCTAACTCTCCCATGGAAGCCTTACCCAACTGCGCTGGCTCATGTTCCACAGTCCTTCCTTAACATCCCGTCCTCGTGATTCTTGCTGTTGAAACGTTGTCAGACATCCAACTTCTAAGTGTCCCAACTTCCGACAGATCTCATAGCGCATAGGAAGCCAAGGATATTCAAACTGCACCTCCACTTCCTCACCTCTAACATTAAAACGGAAGCTCGATGAAATTTCTGCTTTGAGATTAACATCTATGAATCGCTTTGATTCATCAAAGCTGCGACAAGTTTCGTATCCTGATGCATTCTTAGCGGAATGCCCACCGGGCTCGCAACAAAATTAAGTCCTTTCCAAGAGAACAGGTCTGGGGGGACATTTTTTAGCTTGACCCACATTGGCACTGAAGATAATGCAGGCTGCGCCTCCTCCTTAAATGGTGTCCATTTTGAAAATATCATAGAAATTTCATAGATGTTCCACATGCCTCGACGTAGTACGCGGATTCGGGCATTTGGATTACGGATTCCGAATTTTATTGATGTTTCGTTAACCACATAAGTATCGATTTTTATATTTTTGTTCCCCAACGTCCAGATTTTATTGACTATCACATGGACCTTGGCTACATGAAGGGCTGTGGAAGCAAAGTTTCCAATCACAAAATCTTCCCAGAGTGGAGGCGCATTTTTAAAGACTTCCTCCGGAACTGTAACTACCGGTCTCTCCTCCTTCTCCAAAACCGAAAAATCAAACTGTATTAAAGTTAGCCTGCTAACAACTTTAGCCCAAGATTTTTTTGATGGTATTTTCCTAGAAACATCTTCCACTCCACCAGAGACCGACGGCAGCGCCGCCATACTTCAGAAAAATCAGAATCGCCTTTGCTATCGCTTTAGAAATCGTCTCCTGGATTTTCGGAGCAAATATATTTCTTCAAACCCTCCAACAAAGATAACTTGAAGAAGCACATATCAGAAGAAACAAAATAAAAAAATTTGAAGAAGCAAATTTACTCACTTTTCTTTTTGAGAATAAAAGCAAATTTACTTACATGGTGGATAAAATATAAAATTTGACTGTTTCGGAATAAAATTCTAGTTAACATCCTCAAAATTCTTTTTTTTTTTATATATACTTTGAACTTACTTTTCATTAGAAATACCTGACTTTTAGATGTGATCAAAAGATAACGTGGAACAGAAAAGGACACAAAAGATTAAACGCAAAAGATGAAACATTGGTGATGTTACTGCCTCTGTTTGGAAACAGAGCCATGAAGTGATGAAATTAGGGTTTCATTTAAATCAAACTGCGTTACAACGGCATTGTAATCGATACCTAAAACAATTAGAAAACCCAAGTAGTAGGTTAAAGTCTATGATAAAGATTAAACTAAAAAAAACGTGAAACCCTAATCAGACTTGCGACACACGGAAATCATTACTCTTTCATCACTCTTAATCTTCTACTTATTGAAGCACACGAACATCAAGCCCAATAACAAAACCACAAACCCATCTATATATCTCATGTAACTAGGTTTCTAGCAAGTAGTTCAGATATATAATGTAATGAACATCAATGTTTCTAACTTAAAAGAGTTGCCATTTGGAGTAACTTTCCTTCTCAATCCTTTTATGATATTGATTCAAGAACCAAATTTGATATTGGTGTTTCTAAATTAAGCTTTCTTTTTTAGTTTCTTCCTTTTAATAAAGCTCAATGAACTATTGTAATTTCAGTTTCAGTTTCTATCTTATTAAGCTCATTTGAGCATAATCAAAATCTCTTCACTACTTTGTGGTTCTGGATTTGTGAGCTTCGAAATTGTTCTTCAACAGCTTAATTCGAAACAAAACTTATTCAAAGCTAAAGTCGAAATTTGCAAAGCTAAAGTCGAGATTTGTGTACTTGCATACCGGAAACGAACTTGTAATGAAACTAATTATGCAAATTTCAAGTCAAGAGAATCTCAATTTCACTAAAATCAAACTGCGTTACAAAGGTATCGGAACAGAAACAAAGAGAAAATGTTGGAGTCTCACCAAAAAAAAAGGGTTTGATTTAACCAAAGAAAACGAAAGTATGAAGAAGGAGATGTCTGGATATGAAGCCACGTCTGCAACAAAGAAGATGAGTTAGAGAAGCATGTGAAGATACGTGGGAGATAGAAAATTATATTAATTTGGATATTAATTAAGCTTTTATTTATTAGAATTGGTAATTTATTTTAGCAATTATGTTAAGAATAAATCTATAAATCTGTAGCTCATGAGAGCAAATTTAGTCATCCGATCATTAAGAAGTTTTTAGAATATTTTACTCTCAATATTCATTTTTATTCTATCTTTTTATCTTTTTCAAATTAAAATTAAAAAGTAGTTATCATCAAATTTGTATCCAGCCCGACGAGTAAAAGACAACATTTAAAATGGGTGAGAGTCGTTTTGAATGGATGGCTATACCGTTTGGACTTTTGAGTGCTCCTAGTATTTTTATGAGGGTTATGAATCAAGCATTGCGACATTTCATAGGTAAATTTTTGGTGATTTATTTTGATGATATCCTCATATTTAGTGTAGATTTGGCTAACCATATGGATCATCTTGCCGCAGTTCTTAGTGTTCTACGACGAGAAAAACTCTTTGCGGCTCGGGAAAAGTGCATTTTTGGCGAACCTCTGGTTCTTTTTCTTGAGTATGTGGTTTCGGCTAAAGGTTTTGAGGTGGATCCTAGTAAAGTCGAAACGATAAAATCATGGCCGACTCCAACGCCGATTATCGAAGTGTGCAGTTTTCATGGTCTAGGTCATTTTATCGTCGATTTGTTCATCACTTCAGTAATATCACAACACCTTTGACAGATTGTATAAAAAGTTCTTCTTTTACGTGGACGCAAGCGACAAATACTGCATTCAAAACAATTAAGCAGAAGCTCGTTTCCACACAGATTTTGGCACTTCTTGACTTTGCTGTCGTTTTTGAGCTTCACTGTGACGCTTGTAAACTCGGGATCGGCGCGGTGTTAAGTCAGTCTGGGCATCCTATTACCTTCTTCAGTGAGAAAATTGCGGGATATCTTGCTCGTTACAATACTTATAACGTTGAGTTCTACGCGATAGTTCAGTCAATCAAACATTGGTGTCATTATTTGTTTCATCAAGAATTCATCCTTAACAAGGACCATGATGCTTGAAACATTTACGGAGTCAAGATAAGATTTCAGCTAGGTATGCTTCGTGGATTGCGTTTCTACAACAATTTACTTTTGTCATCAAACATCAATCTCGTCGAACAAACCAGGTGGCTGATGCCTTAAGTCGACACCATACTCTCCTTTTAACGTTATAGGTTTTTGTTCCAGTATTGGTTGTCTTCACGGAGTTGTATCCTAGTGATCCTTTATTTGGTCAGATTTAGACGGATATGTAACAAGGCATGCGATCTGAGTATGTGTTACAGGATGGATTTCTTTTCCGCGATAACAGGTTGTGCCCGAGGGTTGTTGGCGGTCGTAGATTTTACATTAGCTTCATGGCGAGGGTCATGTGGGCATAGATCGAACTCTTCACTTGGTTTCCGAAGCTTACTTTTGGCCATCATTACGTCGTGATGTTGCTCGATTTATGGAACGATATGTCGTAAGTCAGCTCTCTAAAGGACATGCAACAAATAGTGAACTCTATATGCCACTCCCAATTTCTACGCAACCATGGACGAATATTAGTATGGACTTTGTACTGGGTCTATATGCCACTCCCAATTCTTACGCAACCATGGACACAACATAGACCCTAAACGGGGTCATGATTCCATATTTGTGGTCTTCAATCGATTTTCTAAGATGGCACATTTTGTCCCATATCGAAAGACAATATGTGCGGTCTAAGTGACATAATTGTTTTCCATGAAATTTATCGCATTCATGTTTTACCTTTTTCTATTGTTTCAGATCATGATTCTCGGTTCCGTAGTCTCTCTTGGCGTTTATTTTGGAAGTTATTTTGTACAAGTCTTGATATGAGCTCCGCTTATCCTCCACAATCCGATGGGCAAACCAAAGTCACCAATTGTTCTTTCGGTAATATGTTGTGCTGTTTGGTGGGAGACAATATCAAATCGTGGGATACTATATTGTGTAAAACATAGTTCTCCCACAATCATGTTGTACATCGAAGCACGTCATTCAGCCTGTTTCGCATTGTCTATGGCATTGTTTCGCGTGGTCCTATTGATCTTGGGGCCACTCCGGACAAGACGCGTGATCATGGCCAGGCCATCGATTTTGTCGCTAATCTTTCATTTATACATGCTCAGGTCCATGAGAATTTGAAAGCTTCTTTGGAAAACTATAAGGCTTACATCAATCGTCATCCCCGTGAGGTTCATTTTCGTGTAGGTGAATTTGTGTGGGCAGTTTTGACAATGGATCGTCCCCCTCCCCCCCCCCCCACCCAGCCAGTACAATAAGCTCAAGGCTAGAAAGATTGGTCCATTGGAGGTTTTGGAGAAAATCTATCTGAATTTTTACCGTGTCAAACTTCTTTCCGATGTCCTTGTTTCGACGTGTTTAATGTCCGACATCTCTTTCCTTATGTTGCTCAGGATGATTGCAAAGATTCGGGGACGAATCCCTACCTCGGGTGACCTGATGCAGGGCGATTCTCTTTAATGTTTTGGTTTTCTTTCTTTATTTCTTTCTTTCGATAATTATTGACTTGTATGTTTTCCTTATTGTTTTAAGCTTAGATTAAAATTTTGCCATTATAAATAGGATTCTATTTCACCTTGGATTTTGGCATTGGTTTTCTTTATATATATTGTGCCTTAGGTGGTCAGAAGGTCACGACTTTATTGAATTAATATACATAGCTTTTTAAGCCTTCTCCTATATTTTTTTCGGCATAACATCGGTTCTCACGTACTCAAGTTCGTGATTCTTTTGGGCATTCATAGACTAAACAATTGAATTCACAACCTCTATCTTTTCACCTCCATCGTACTATCGTCATCTTTATCACAATGTAGTTTTGACATTTCAAAAATTAAATAAAGGAGTACCAATGAAGATGGTTGAAGAGAATTCCAGCAAAAGAGAGCTAGAGGACCAAAATTTTACGAGAAGTTACTGCATAGAAAAGAACCAAACAGTCAATTGGAAAGGTTATGTTTGAAAGAAGTTGTCAATGGCCAAGACTGAAAACAGGTTATGGATGAAGAAATCAATAATGATAAACAATAATAAAATTTGGTATCTCACAAAAGAACCACACGGATATATCCAGAGAGAGAGATCAACAGAGAAATCAATCCAACAAAGACAACCAGAATAATTGATGAAAAAAATTTAAAGCTTATGCATAAACCTATTATGAGGGAGAAATCGATCTTACCCATGAATTGTGTCAAGATGATGAAGAAGAATTCGCCTAATCAAGAAGAACACGCGGAGAAGCAAAATACAATTGAAAATGTGATTGCAGAGAGTCAGAATCTGATGAAAATTGAGAAACAAAACAGAGCTGAAAAATCAGAGGATAATATCGATAAAAAGATGCTTTCGTCAAGAGGGAGATTGTGCAACGTGCCTATAAGAATTGTGTGAATTATGATCTTTATTCATAGAGAGGTTATAAATTTATACAGAGAGTATTTGTACATAGATGGAAAGCGTATAAATCAGACATTAGGGAGAAATATCGGATTGCAATAATCTTGATCAATCAAATCTACATTGACAGATTTTATTTATTCTAATACGCCCCATCAAGATGGAAGGGCTGTAGACACTCCAATCTTGTCCCTGAGTAGCGTGAAACAAGCTCGATTCAGTTGTTTTGTGAGTCCATCGTGAGTTGATTATGCGTTGAGACATGAGCTATCTTCAGTTTCCCACTTTGAACTTGTTCCCGAATGAAGTGATAGTCAATAGCAAGATGCTTCATTCTTGAATGAAAATTAGGATTTGCACTGAGATAAGTAGCACCAATGTTGTCGCAGTAAATTACCGGTGTGTTAGGAGTATGTAGTCCTAGTTCCATGAGTAATGAATCGACCTAATTTAGCTCAGATGCTGTGTTTGCAATAGACCGATATTCGGCTTCTGTGGATGACCTTGCTACACCTTTTTTCTTCTTTGATGACCATGAAATTGGTTGATTTTTGAGGTAGACAACATAGCCATTTGTGGAGTTGTAATTGTCACGATCTCCAGCCTAATCATCATCCGAGTAAGCATGGAGAGTAAGTGAACCCAAAGAGCTTAAGAACAGACCATGCGTAACAGTTCCTGCGAAGTAATGTAAGACACGTATTGCAATTTGCCAATGGTCTGATGTTGGTGAGTGCATAAACTGTGTTAACCGGTTTACAACAAAGGCTATATCAGGATGAGTAAATGACAACTATTGTATACTCCCAACAAGTTGTCGATAGTCAGTTGGGTTTGAGTGAGGTTCATCGGTGAGTGTGAGTTTTGGTTCCGCACACATGGGAGTTGTAACTGGTTTTGCGTTTTTCATATGCATTATGGCGAGAAGGTCAAGTGTATATTTTCGTTGGTTGAGGTGCAGTCATTTCGCGGATCCAGTTGCTTCTAGGCCAAGAAAGTATGGAAGTTCGTCCATGTCTTTCACTGAAAATATGTTGGCTAGATTGATTAGTACCTGCTCGGAAACCGCATTGTTGTTTCCTGTGACGAAAATGTCATCTACATACACTAAGACATAGAAAAAAGTGTTGTTGCGATTAAGGACAAACATCGATGTGTCAGAGACCGAGTTGGTGAATCCAAGGTCAACAAGATATTGTTTAAGCTCCAAATACCAAGCTCTCAGAGCTTATTTTAATCCATACATCGCTTTCTTCAAGTGACAAACATAGTGTGGTTTTTCCGGTCAACAAAGCCTTGTGGTTGAGCCATGAAGGCATTTTCTTTCAAATTGCCCTGAAGAAACACATTGTTTACATAAATTTGGCGAAGGGACCAACTTTACTTACCGCGATTTTGAGTATGAGACCAATTGTGTTGGATTTGATGACCGGACTGAAAGTTTCAACATAATCAATCTCGGGTTGTTGGTTACAAGTCTGTTTGATTACAAGTCTTGTAGATGGCTCCCTAGGAAAATACAAAGCAAGACCCAAGATTGATCTGTCCCCTTTGGCTACAAGTCTTGCTTTGTATTTTCCGAGGGAGCCATCTAATAAGTATCTTAATGCGAAAGATCCATTTGTTGCCAACAAAGTTTTGATGAGGGGAGAGTGGGACGTGATCCCATGTTCTGTTTTTGAGCTAAGCATCGAACTCGGTGGACATGGCTTCACGCCATTGTTTATCTTTGAGTACTTGATTTAGCTTCTAAGGTTCTCGTTCTCTGTAAGGGTATTTGATAACATGATGGAGATATTTTTTGTTAGGTTTCATATTTGGTTTTGTGATCTGGTTTTCATGGAGTGTCAATTTTTGGATTGGTTATTTTTGGGTTGATTGGCTTGATGTTCATGTTGATTAATGGTGGGTTGATTTGTTTTTTTGGTGTTTGGGTTTTAGGCCTGTTTGGTTATGATTTTGGCTTGTTATTGGGCTTTGTTGAGCTTCTTCATTAGATAGATTTTAATTCTCAGCTGATGTTGATGACGATGTTGGCGTGTTTTGGGTTCACCGTTTGTAGAAGACGACGAAGCTTCAGGGGCAACTCGTTGTATATCAGAAAGAGATGAGGAATCATTGGAGCTCTGTAATGGTGGAGAAGTCTCGATAGCAGATGTTGGACCTGAACACATGGGCGTTGAGGACTGAGCCGGTGAGGATGCCTCTATGAGTGGTAGTGATCGAATTGGGATGTAGGTAGCATGTGGAATCCATGGAGTTAGAGTATCGGGTAAGGATATAGGTTGAGAGGCTGAGAGGGATTGAAAAGGAAAATTGGTTTCATCAAAGCGTACATGTCGTGAGACATATATACGATGAGTGGTTGGATCCAAACATAGATAGGCACTTTGAGTAAGTGAATATCCAAGTAGAACATATGGTTTGGAACGGAATTCAAGTTTGTTTGAGATGTACGGCCTAAGCCATGAGAAACAAAGGCAGCCAAAGATGCGTAGTTTATTGTAATTGGGATTGATTTGGAATTTTTTTTGGTATTGGGATTGAAGGGATTGTGTTTGTATGTGCATTCGATTAATAAGGTATACAAGAGTGGCTAGAGCATAGGACCAATATGTGTTTGGCATTAAGGCTTGGGTAAGAAGGGTTAGGCTAGTTTCAACAATATGGTGATGTTATCGCTCGGTCAAACCATTCTGTTCGGGAGTGTGAGGTGGAGTGGTAAGGTGTGTGATTCCTTTGGTGGATAGGAAATCACAAAAGGCTAAAAAATTCACCAAAAAAATAAGAGGATCGAACCATTTCTTCTTACTCTTTTTCAAATTTGGTTTACCTATCTCAATAAAGATTATTATTGGTTACCGTTTTCGGAAAATAAGGTTCCAATTTTTGTTTGAAATTTGTTTTCGACAAGTATTGTGAATCAAATGAATATTTTTCGAACTTGAGATTTTAGTTTTAGAGGGTAGAACCAAGTATATCGAAAAAAGTGGTCTACGATGATAAGATAATATTTGTATTATCGATGGAGGGGATTAGTGAGACCCAAACATTGATAAAAAGATACTCTAAAGGTCTCGTAGAATTAATGGTGGTTTGAGAAAATGAGAGTTTTGAATTCTATTGGCTAGGTAATTGTTGCAAGAAAGAGATGATGAAAAGGAGTTTAAAAGCGGTAAAGAAAATTTAGAAATTGTAGTCTTTAAGATAGAAGGATGGGGATAATCGAGCCTGGAATGCCAATTAGAAACTATTGTTTTATGATTGGTTGAAGCGGTGAGATAGGCGGAGGCAGGGTTGTGGAGGCTGGCCACTCATAGTGACATCCTTCGATTGGCCTTACAACAATGGGTCCCCCGTATACAGGTCCTTCACCTAAAATAGAGAAGGAAAAAATTCAACCAAAACGTTATTAGCGTTACAATATTTGTGAATTGATATGAAGTTTTTCTTAATAGCAGGCACAATAAGCACAATATTGAGATTTAGAGGTCGCTTGGAAGAGAGTAAGTGAGTAGAGCCCTTGTGGGTGATAAGCAAACCTGAACTATTGCCAACCACTACTTCTTCACCTCCTGTATACAGCTGATGAAGTGAAAAGGTGGACAGATCCGATGCAATATGATGGGTATCACCATAGTCAATTAACCATGGACTTTCAACATTGTGTGAGAAACCAACAAAGTTTGCTCTTGGCTGCCATGGCATGAAAGGGGACTGTGTTGAGGTTGTTGCGAGTTGTATGCAGCGACCAGCACTATGGCATTGAATGCCACAGAGTTGGCAATGACTAAGATATGGTCGTGGTGCACATTAGTCAGAGTTGGGACGTGGAGTAGACTAAGACAGCCAATGTTGATTGCGGTTGGACCTCTTATGTTGTGGTTTGAAGCGATTGGTAGCAACATTAGCCATGATCGGATAAGTCGACGGGTTGACAGTGGTGACAACTTTGACGTCATGATTCAGGAGCTTCTCATGGAGCCCATTGAGAGTTGGTGGTGAGTATCTTCCCTCGATTTGATCAACAAAGACTTGTACTCTTTAGGTAATCCTTCTTGTACACACTCAATTTGATCTTCAAGATCCATTACTTTGCCTAGCAAAGTAACTTGGTTGAAACGGGTTGTGAGTCCTTGAAAGTAGTCATCGACGGTTTTGGTTCCTTTTTTCCATTGCTTGAGTTTCTGTTTCAGCAGCTTGATGTGGCCATGGTTCGGTTTAGCGTATGTGGAGGCGAACGTGATCTAGACTTATGTTGATGTGATAGCACGAGAGACAAGAGGCTGAACAGTAAGTGTTATAGCACCAATGAGGACACTATATATGAGTTTGTCTTTAAGTGATTGTTGATGCTGGAACTTGCTTTGATTCAACAAGGAAGTGAGCCAAGTCATAGCCATCAAGAAGGGTATGGACTTGACGACTCCACATGATGTAGTTGTCCATAAACAAGGGTTGTCTAAAACTGTTAGAGAAGCACACAATATGAAGTTTTCTCTGTATTTCTTATGCTTAATGAACTCTTATTTATACAAGGGGATTAAGGTAGATTAGGCACCTGAGATATACAATAAAAGACCGAAAAGGAAAACATTGATATTAACATAATTATATACTCTAATACGCCCTCAAGTTGAAGCATGCAGATTCAAAATGCCCAACTTGCCGAAAAAAGAAGAAAATTCTTTGGCACCCAATGCCTTTGTAATAATGTCTACAATCTGGAAAGTGGTGGAAACATGTTGCATAGCAAGAACACCCCGTTGAATCTCATCACGAAAAAATGACAATCTTTCTCAATATGTTTCATGCGCTTGTGAAACACGGGATTAGCTGCAATATGAAGAGCAACTTGGCTATCACAAAACAAAGATATTGGATATGAGTGATCGATCCCAAAATAAAGAAAACATGCCTTAATCCAAATAAGCTCCTTAATAATGTCTACATAGTTCGATATTCAGCCTGAGCTGATGACATTGACACAGTTCTTTGCTTCTTTGTTCTCCACGAAATAGGTGAGGAACCAAACTGAATAAACCACCCGATAATGATTGTTGAGTCAAAGGAGATCCATCATAATCAAAATCACACCAACCACGGATATGGAAATCACAGTCCGAGTTAAGAAGGATACCTTGACCCGCATTTCCTTTTATATATCGCACTACTCGTAAGGCGGCTTCCCAATAGTCTTCTCGAGGAATCTGCATAAACTAAGATAATATGTGAATACAATATGCCAAATTTGGGCGAGTTACCGCAAGATATATTAAACCGCCAACCAAACGCTGATAGCTCTCTGGATCAAGAAGTGGTTCACTCGATGATGTTGCTAAACTATGATTCTGGTTCAATGGAAAAGCCATCGGTTTGGCTTCAAGAAAACCCATCACTGAAACAATGTCCACAACATATTTTCTTTGAGATAAATCTATATCCGACGAGTTTCTAACGACTTCAAGTCCCAAGAAATATTTCAACGCACCAAGATCCTTCATATGAAATCAAGAGCTAAAATAGGCTTTAAATCATTGAATGGCATCGCTATCATTACTTGTAATGGCCAGATCATCAACATATACCAAGATATACAACTGAATCCCATCACGGATATATGATAAAAGAGAGTAATTTAAACAAGATTGGCGAAACCCATAACTTATCAAAGCATCTGTGATTTTTGCAAACCAACAACGCGGTGCTTGCTTCAACCCATAAAGCAATTTTCTAAGTCTACAAACACTAGAAGACGTACAAAAGCCATGAGGAACCTTCATATACAGTTCTTCATCAATATCTCCATGAAGAAACACATTATGGACATCCATTTGATGGAGCTCCAATTTCGGACAGTAGCTACGTGAAGAAATATACGAACTGGAACCATCTTTGCAACATAAGCAAACGTCTCTTTGTAATCCAAACCTTCTATTTGACGATTACCAAAAACCATATGACGAGCCTTAAACCATTCAATGGATCCATTAGAGCAATATTTAATTATGAAAACTGACTTACATCCAAGAACTTTTTTCCTAGGAGGTAACTCTTCTAAGTCCCATGTATCACTCTCTTGTAGAGCAACCACCTCATTCTCTACTGCCATGTGCCACCTCTCATCCTTTATTGCTTCTACAAACGATATTGGTTCAATATTCTCAAGAACCGCATCAAGAAATGTTTGAGTGAAACCGAAAATCTGTGGCAATCATCATAATTAGTGATAGGATAAACAAGATAAGCAGGTTGAGAACCTGAAGGAACTAGTAACTTAACAACATATTCTTTAAAAAGAACAGATGGAATTTTCTGTTGACATCCACGACCAAGCTTTTCAACCTCTTGAGAAGATGCAACATCAGTCTCATTCACGATAGTAGGAACAATTGGTAGAGAAAATGAGGAATCATCAACTCGAGTATAAAGAACTGGAGTAACTGTTTATAACACAACACTATCACTCGAAAGGGCAGCAACCTCAGCCATATCTTCATCTTAAGAAATCGGATATATAGTTGGGATCACAGCCGGAATATATATATTAGGCTGAATCGTGGTATCCTCAAATGGAAAAACGTCTCACAAAAACTACATCATAAGAAATAAGAAATTTTCTCTGCTCAAGTTCATAAACGAGCCAACCTTTTTTCGCATAAGGTTAACCCAATAAAACACATTGACGTAATCGACTCGCAAATTTATCACCCGCATGATGTTGATTATGTGTGAAACAAAGGCAAACAAAAAATCTAAGATGGTCAAAACTTGGTGATTTTCCATGAAGAATCTCGTATGGTGTCTTTCCATTAAGCACCATCGATGGCGTTCGATTAATAAGATATCCAGCTGCGAGGATACACTCTCCCCAATAATCAATAAGAATATGGGCCAGAAAACAAAGTGCTCTAGCAACTTTCAAAATATGGTGATTTTGGAATGAGGATTTTCAGGGGGTGGTTAGATTCTGCTTGCATGGGAATATGATAACACATGGACCCCGTTATATATGGTGTAATAAAAGGGAAGATGGTTTAATATGTAAAAAGCTGGATAAAGTGTTGGTAAATGATTCTTAGCTGGATACTTACTCACATGCACATTGTATTTTTGAGGCAGGAGGATGCTCCGACCATCTGTGGTGTAGAATTCAGGTCATAGCTCCAATGGTGAAGCCGCATAAAGCATTCAAATTTATGAATTCATTGACGACAGATCCGGGGGTTTTGCAGATGATTCATAGTTTCTGGGATGAAACTGAAGATCTTTTCCATTCAACATCAGCACTTTTTCGGCTTTCAAAGACACTAAAAGCCCTGAAGTAAAAAATTAGGGAGATGATTAAAAACCATCGGGGATTTGAAAAATCTAACAAGAAAAGCTTAAGGGAATCTTTGTGAGTGTCAGGAAAGAACTCAATTGAATCCCAACTCGGTTTTCGTGGAGAAAGAGGCGAGAGCTTTTAATAAGTGGAAGACCTTGACTGACTTGGAAGAGAGATTTTTTTACCAAAAATCTAAAATGCATTGGTTGTAGGTGGGTGACTGGAGTAATCATTTTTTCCACCAAGCTGCTAAGAAACGAGAAATTCAAAATTCCATTAAGTCTATCAAGAGAGTTGATGGTTTGTTGGTGCTTACACAACCAAAAATTAAACTTGAAGCTGGAAAATTATTTTCATTATTTTTTAACATAGTCTGGATCCGACGAAATGCAAGTGCAAGTTGATGAGATGCAGAAACTTCTGGGGTTTTTTTGTGTAGAAGAGGATTGTCCAATGTTAGCGAGGGATGTTACGGAGGAAGTGATGAAGAGGGTTCTGTTCGCTATGCCACTTAATAAATCTCCATGTTCGGATGGTTATACATATGAAGTTTTCAAGGCAGCTTGGGGGATTGTGGGAAAAGATGTCGTAGTTGCTGTGCAATCGTTTTTTGAGAAGGATTTTCTTCCTAAGGGTCTGAATTCAACAATTTTAGCTCTAGTTCCGAAGATAGAACATGTTAAAGAGATGAAAGATTATCGTCTCATCTCATGTTGCAATGTCATTTATAAATTTATTTCGAAGATTTTGGCTAATCGCTTCAAGCAGGTACTGCCCAGTTTTATCTCTCAAAACCAATCAGCATTTATTAAGGGTCGTCTTCTCATGGAGAATGTCTTACTAGCCTCTGATTTGGTTAAAAATTATCACAAGGATACAGTCTCGGCTAGATGTGTGGTAAAATATGATATTTCAAAGGTTTTTGATTCGGTCCTATGATCGTTTCTTCTCACAACGTTAAAGGCGTTAGGGATTCCGGAAAAAATAATTAACTGGTTGAAATTATTTCACAACATCGTTTTTCAGTCTAGGTGAATAGTAGAGCTTGCGGGGTATTGTAGGAGCACAAGAGGTCTCCGTCATGGGTGCTCATTATCTCCTTACCTTTTTGTAATAAGTATGAATGTTTTGTCACTCATACTGTCAGCATCTTCCTCTCACGCATTTATGTTTTGCAGACGACTTGTTGGTTTTCTCGGATGAGAGACAACATTCCATTAAAGGTATTCTCCGAGTCTTTTCAGTTTGAGGCTATATCAGGGTTGAAGATAAGTCTTGAAAAATTGACTTTGTATATGACGAGGGTATCTACTCGAACAAGAGATGACATAATTCAGCAATTTCCATTTAAAACTAGTTCACTACCTGTTAGATACCTGGAATTGCCTTTGTTGACAAGATGAATGACGTTGAGTGACTACATTCCTTTGATAGAAAAGGTACATTCTCGAATAAGTTGTTGGACATCGAGGTTTTTATCGTTTGCAAGAAGGTTACAACTTATTGGATCAGTAATCCATAATCTCACAAATTTTTGGATCTTCGCTTTTCGGTTGCCTAAGGCTTGTATTGCTGAGATTGATTCTCTTTGTGCTGCATTTTTATGGTCTGAACTGGATCTAAACAAGAAGAAGGCTAAAGTAGCTTGGGTAGATGTTTGCAGACCGGAAGAAGAGGGAGGTTTGGGGCTGAGATCAATATCAGAAGCAAACAGAGTACGTTGTTTGAAGTTGTTATGGTGAATCCAATCAGCGCATTCATCTCTTTGGGTGGATTAGGTCCGACATTATCTTATTCGAAAGGGATCTCTATGGTCTGTAAGTGAAGCCTCATCCCTTGGCTTATGGACATGGCGGAAAATACTAAAGTTTAGACAACTCTCATCTTCTTTAAGCAAGGTCAGAGTCTTCAACGGTGAGGCAACATCTTTTTGGTTTGATAATTGGTCTTTGTTAGGCCGCCTTTTGATATTATAGGTTTACGAGGCTGTATAGATTTGGGAATTCCAATTCATGCTACAGTTAGGACTGTTCTAAGAACACATAGAACTCGCCTCCACAGAGCTGATACTTTAAATTGGATTGACGAGATAATTACTGGCCACCGTCAGCAAGATCTATCAGAGGAGAGATATGTAGTTTTGTGGAAGTATAATGCTAACAAGTTTAAGCCAGATTTTAATTCCCAAGCAACATGAGATCTAATTAGAGAGCATCACCAAAGAATGGAATAGGGGAAGGGTATTTGGTTTACTCATAGTACTCCCAAATACTCCTTTGCTTGTTTTCCAATTAATAATAGATTATCAACAGGCGATATAATGCTTACTTGGAATGCTAATGCCTTAACAGTGTGTTATTTTTGTCTGGAGCCAATGGAGACAAGGAACTATATCTTCTTCATGTGTCCCCACTCTCGGTGATATGGATTGCTCTTACGCACAAATTACTATGGTACTAGGTTCACAGTCCATTGGGAGGGCTTGCTTGTTCTTTTAGTAGACACATGTCTGGACCGGATTAAGTGTTTTTATTGAGATATGTTTTTCATGCAGCTATTCACGCTATTTGGAGGGAGAAAAATCATTGGAAACATGAGCCAGCCATCCAAAAAACTCAGCATACAAAATTCATAGATAAGCAAGTCATAAACAGATTATCGATTATTCGCGCAGAAGGGGATTTGAGATACCAACAGGGTGTGCAAAAATAGTTTGGCACAAGATAGTACATCATCAAAGGATCTTCATTGAGGGAGCATCTTCAGTGTTTTCTTTCAAATCTTTAATAAAATCGTTTCAGCTTTATCGATAGGAGTTTGTACTCTTTTCAATAAAGCTGGTTTTGTGCCAAATGAGATTTCAAGTTTTGAGTTTTAACGAGGCAAATATCTATCGATTTTCTATTTTAGAGTTCAGGTTTTTTACATAAATTTTTCAAAGATCAGTAAAAAATAATTTTAAAACGAGGCAAATGATTCATCTCGAAATCTTCAATATGCGATGTGCAACATCCGTACTCTATTTCCGGACAATTGTACTGTGATTCTGGCTCAGAGAAGTTTTCAGGAGAGTTCATATTAACGTTAATATTAAACTCTCTTCCGATTTCGTCGAGATCCATAACAGGATTGTCGTCTGGTGATTTAGCGCCTTGGAAATATTCTGCTGGACAACTTGGTGAAGATGGTTCTGGCTTTGCTGCTTTGAAATGACGTTTTTCTTCGTTAGACATAAAATACTGCAGATCTTCGTCGAGACTCATTTGATAGTCGATGGAATAGTAGGACCAGTTTTGGTTGAATGGGATGTGAAATGCATGAGTCTGAAACTCTTCAAATAAAGCGTTATCACAAACGTTGAAGTCTGGTCTGATTCTACGCTTGAAATCCTTGTGATGAATGAGGTTGGTTAGTGCATGAACTTTCGTGGTTTTGTTGTTGACTTGGATTGGTCGATGAAAGAAGTAGATAGTGTGTGGACTAAATAAGAGATTTAGACCACCTGGTTCTTTAAGATTCTTGTAGGATATTTGCATAGTCTTTGCTGAATTTCGTAAATTTCCACTCCAGTTGACTAGCAGGTTGAACCATGCTAGGAATGTTGAAATTCCTTCTTGTTGACCTTGTTGTTCGTTGACGTACAGTATAACCATTTGATATCGAATGAAATACCAATAGTGTATACTGCACAGAGATACCAGAGGAAACAAAGAACTTCTTCCGGCATGTATTTGTTCTCGATCCTGTATAGATGAGCGAACGGGTAGTCGAGGTGAATACCTAACGGTGAAATGTATCTTCCGTAGAGACCGTGGTTTGTCAAGATGATTGACTGGTACTGGAACACCTTATCTTGCAAAGTTTCTCGGAAATTTCCTTTCGTGATGAGAAGCTTCACGTCTTTTGGCATGTTGATGTCGAAGTCGTAGTATGTCTTTGATGATGAAGAACTCGCCATAATGTGAATGCCTTGTAGTGGCTTTCTGCTGAGTATATCGGCTAGAATGTTCTTCGTGCACTTTAAATAAACTGTGTCGAAATCATACTTTGAAAAATAATAACAAACTTCTCTCTAAATTTTCTCTCTCTAAACATGTTCTAAATTCTCTCTAAGTTTTCCGAACTTCAATAGATCTTCATAAGCATGGTTTCTTTCTTTTCATTCATAAGTTGACGATTTGCTTCTATGGCTTGATTTTCGGAAGAGACTTTGGTGGTCTTTGTAAGAATTTTTCGGTAGATCAACACGACGGTTTGATCTTACGGTAACCAACACGACAATCGTGGGGTGGTGTGGGTATGGATCCTAAAGAAATGGCTTGAGCCATAGCTGAGAGTAGCGCCTACGATGCTCGCTGTACCTGGAACCCATAACCCCCGCGATTTGTCAGTACGGTTAACGTGAGATCCTCTGTGGCTCAACCAAGACTTCTTTGTATCACTTCCCTTCAAAGAAAAAATGGCGACAATTTCAACAAAAGCAAGTCACGCAGGAATGTCTCCAGCCCTACTACAACAAGCCAATGAAGAATGCGACCAGCTAATCCGACAAGGAATAGTCTCATCAACCAACTCACCATGGGCGTGCAAATCATTCTACGTCAACAACCGAGATGAACAAGCACAAGGAAAGCTAAGATTGGTAATTGATTACAAACCATTGAATCATTACCTTCAAGACATCAAGTTCCCATTGCCAAACAAAAGATCGCTACTCCAACATTTCTCAGTAGCAACAGTATTCTCCAAATTCGACCTCAAGTCAGGATTTTGGCAACTCGGTGTTCAACCTGAAGATCAATACAAAACGGCGTTTTGTCTACCAAACCGTCAGTTACAATGGAAAGTTCTGCCCTTTGGTCTGAAGACAGCACCATCGCTATTCCAACAAGCAATGTTACGGATATTCAAAACCACTAATCCATACGGTGTTAATTTACATCGACGACATCCTACTGTTTTCGACTTCAGAAGAAGATCACATCCGAAACCTTCAGAAATTCCACAAAATTGTGAAATCATATAGAATCATGCTTTCGGCCAGAAAGATGATTATAGCCCAATCCAGTATCGAATTTCTTGGAATGGAAATTACTCGAGGACAGTTTGCAGCCCAACATGGTTCAACCCGCTAGTCAACTGGAGTGGAAAGTTACGAAATTCAGCAAAGACTATGCAAATCTCCTACAAGAATCTTAAAGAACTAGGTGGTCTAAATCCCTTCTTTAGTCCACACACTATCTACTTCTTTCATCGACCAATCCAAGTCAACAACAAAACCACAAAAGTTCATGCACTACCCAACCTCATTCATCACAAGGATTTCAAGCGTGGAATCAGTCCAGACTTCAACGTTCGCGATAATGCTTTATTTGAAGAGTTTTAGACTCATGCATTCCGTCTCAACAATGCTCGACAAACATTTCACATCCCATTCAACCAAAACCAGTCCTACTATTCCATCGACTATCAAATGAGTCTCGACAAAGATCTGCAGTATTTTATGTCTAATGAAAAAAAACGTCATTTCAAAGCAGCAAAGCCAGAACCATCTTCACAAAGTTGTCCAGCAGAATATTTCCAAGACGCTCAATCACCAGACGACAATCTTGTTATTGGAAGAGAGTTCAATGTTAATGTTAATATGAACTCCCCTGAAGACTTCTCTGAACCAGAACCACAGTACAACTGTCCGGGAACAGAGTACGGATGTTGCACAGCGCATATTAAAGATTTCGAGATGAATCATTAAGTACGCTTGATGATTTATTATGTATAATTATTATGCTAAATAAATTATGTCAACACGATGTCATTATGATATCAGCATGATGTCAGCGTGATGTAAGTGTGAAGTCATCGCTGATGTAAGCGATGATGTAATATATAAGTAGTGTGATATAAATGATGATGTAATCATGATGTAAGCATGATGTCATCGTTGAGGTAAGCGCTTATGTTAGCGTCTTCACCTCCCCCTATAAATATGTGTGATCCCCCTTTGTAAAAGGACATTGAAAAATAATAACAAACTTCTCTCTAAATTTTTTCTCTCTAAACATGTTCTAAATTCTTTCTAAAATTTCCGAACTTCAATAGATCTTCATAAGCTTTGTTTCTTTCTTTTCATTCATAAGTTGATGATCTGCTTCTATAGCTTGATTTTCGGAAGAGACTTCGGTGGTCTTTGTAAGAATTTTCCGGTAGAGCAACACGACGGTTTAATCTTACGGTAACCAACACGACAATCGTGGGCTAGTGTGGGTATGGATCCTAAAAAAACAGCTTGAACCATGGCTGAGAGTAGCGCCTACGATGCTCGCTGTATCTAGAGCCCATAACCCCCGCGAGTTGTCAATACGGTTAATGTGAGATCCGACTTAATCAATACGATCTATCGTCGGATTTTTCATTAATTTATTGTAGTTTTCCTACGTTGTACAGTCTAATTTAACATAATATTCAAAAAAAACCCAGAAAACATAATAAACCTATGGAAAATTGTTAAAGCTAGTTTAAGACTATAAATCTCTAAGAGTTAAACGACGAGGGGTTCCTTTCAAATGTCTCTCCAATGCTGTTTTAGGATGCTCAAGGTCAAATTGTCCCTCATACATCCCATCCCTCAGAAAAAAGTATATTCTCTAGCAGAAACATTGCATCCACGAACTTAGGTTTGAAGTAATTTCCACTAGTAGCCGATTCCACTGTCTCTCTTTCCGACGGCAAGACAGCAGACATAAACACTGTTTTTCTCTGCACAGGAGATACAGTTCTTCTAAGGGCTCATAGGAAATTGCCGATAATAGAGGAATCAACCCTTTCGGGATACTAGAACAGTAAAGAGACTTAACGCTCCAGCTTTAATACCCGAACTTGGTCCGGCTAAAGTACCGACGGTCTGAGTTAGCAAGTATCAATCGGAGAAAGCAGAAGTTTTTTTCGCCGGCGAGATAGAGATGATGTCGAAGAGTGCTTCGAGTCGCGTTGTCTTTGCCGGAGCGATTAGATATCAGAAATTATCTTCTAAAGCTTCCAGGTAGTCTATATCTTCTCCTATGTTGCGAATCCAGACAATATTACACAAGTAACACAAGGGGTTAGAATCAAATGTCATGTAAAAAATCATGTCGGCAGGATCAATGTTGAGGACTTCGAAAAGTAAGAAATTTCAGACAGTATTTGCACGACACCAAACCAAACCAAAGGACCCCTTTATTCAACTTTTGATGATTTTAGTTTTCAGAACAAGTAAAAACATAACACCAAAACACTTTTGAGACCTTACTAAAAACCAGCAACCACTTTTCTCTCCATGTTAGATTCACGAAGAAGAATTCTTCTGCACCCATTCAACAAGCGTAGCAACACCAAACCCAGTCCCAGACTTCTTCTTCTCATTCCACACCGGTCCAGCCATGTCTATATGCATCCATTGCACCTTCTCGCTCACAAACTGACATACCATGAAATAGAGGACAGTTTTGTTGTTAATTACCAATGAATGTTTTGTCAGAAACATGCATGTATAGTCTTTGAAAAGACTTTGTTTTCACCTGTTTCAAGAAGAGAGCTGCGGTGATGGAGCCTCCTCCACGCCCGCCTGTGTTGACCATATCTGCAACTCCAGACTTCATCATCTCCCAATAGCTCTCTTCTAATGGCATCCTCCATAGTTTCTCTCCACTCTTCTCTGATGCAGCAATCACTTCCTTTGCAAGCTCGTCGCTAGGTGTATAGATCCCTGCCAAGTGAGCCAATTTGATAGATAAAAGAATCCCAACTTGAAGTGAGTCAAAGACGAATGGTTTCTTCAGGATTATCGAACTATGTACCTGCCATTGATGGTCCAAGAGCAATAACGCATGCCCCGGTCAATGTAGCGAGGTCAACAATCTGCAAATCATTTCACAATGTTTAAAACTGAAAGAAAAATTTAACAGAAACAAGCTCCTTTAGCTTCTCTTATTAATAAAGCAAAGAAAAACCAACACAATACCTTGTCAACACCCTGGTTACAAGCATAAACAAGAGCATCTGCAAGTGTTAGACGACCTTCAGCATCTGTGTTGTTGACCTGCACACATCATAAGAAAAAATTAGCAGAACACAGTTAGCCCTCAAACGTCGAACCTGTAGAAAAAATCATCTGTACCTCAATGGTCTTTCCATTTGAGGCTGTGATGACATCTCCAGGTCTCATTCCAGTTCCACTAATCATATTTTCACAGGCTGCAACGATGAAATGAACCTGTTTGTGGAAAAAAAAAAATTGTTTAGTTGTGTTAACATACTCTAGTTTCATAATAATCTGATTGGAGAAACTAACCTCAACTCCAGGAGGCTTAATCTCACCAATTGCTTTCGCAGCGCCAAGAACAGCAGCTGAACCGCCCATGTCGAATTTCATGAGCTCAATTATGCAGCCAGGTCCAGTCTTAATGTTGTAGCCACCACTGTGAACACAAGCCATTCATATCAAAAACCAATAAAGTAACAGAGCAATACAGAAGAGGAATGGTCTAGTGATTGCTTACCTGTCAAAGGTCAATCCTTTTCCAACAAGAGCAAGTTTGGTCTTAACAGAGCCATTGGAAGGTTTATAGACAAGATGGATAAAATGAGGCGGATTAGCCGACGCAGCAGCAACAGCTAGATAAGAACCCATCTTCAACTCTTTGCATTGCTCCTCGTTCAAGATGTTTGCAGTGAAGACATCACTGTATGTAGAAGCCAGTTTTGCTGCTTCCTCAGCTAGTACAGCTGAAAAGATACAAAACCGTAGCAAGATTAGTAAAAACATAGCCAATCACTCAACACAAACACGACAATCTTAAGTTCGATTCATACCAGGAGTAAGCACATTGGCAGGAGAATTAGTAAGTTCTCTCCCAAAAATCACACCGTAAGAAACATCTTCAGCATACTTGAGCTTCTTCTCTAGCTCAATTCCAGTTCCAAATCCAATGATATCAACAGATTTCAAAGATGGTTTCTTTGATTCAGACTTATACCTACTATCTTCAAACAAACCCAGTACTATGCCTATCCACAAGTAACAAAATCAGTACTAAAAACTGTAATAAAGAAGACTCGAAATTTTGTTCTACTAATTGAAGTTACCTGAAGCTATAGCTGAAGCAGAACTAAGCTTAGATTCAGCAGAAACAGATTCAGGAGAGGCAAGCACAATAGCAGCGCTACTAGATTGAGAAGCTTTTGAAACTGTAGCTACAGCTTCACCAAGGCTATGAAAAGCCGATGGAGATGAAACAGATTGTCCAAGACCGATCAAACCGATCCGTTTTGATCCTAAACCGGGTAGCCTAAGAACAACTGATTGACCAGGTTTACCAACAAAATCCTCCTCTGAAGAGACTTGAACTAAAAGTCCACT
Organism: Cardamine chenopodiifolia; assembly: GCA_963922655.1. Lineage (NCBI taxonomy): Eukaryota > Viridiplantae > Streptophyta > Magnoliopsida > Brassicales > Brassicaceae > Cardamine > Cardamine chenopodiifolia. The sequence goes on from OZ000486.1 coordinate 1,488,774, forward strand.
CAAGTGAGCATCGAGCTTGTTCAAGATCGGATTTTGAAACTTTGAGCTCTCGTCTTTAGTCAAATCTTTCTCAGTCACACCAACTACGAGCATGTCTCCTTTCCACTCCTTTACATCGATCTCCTTCGCGGTGAACGAGATCTGCAGAATCGTAATCAAAAATCAAAACTTTGAATTCGATTGCTTGAAAAAAAACAGAGCAAATCTACAGATCATTGAATCGGAACTGAATCACATATCAGAGAGAAGTCAAGTGAAACTAAAAAACCTTGTGAGGCTCAGTGGAGTTTGGTTGAGTGAGACCAAGAGTGTGAGCCATGGCTATGGCTATTGGAGAACAATGGAGAAGTGTGCTTACACTCAAAGGAAGCAGATGAAGGAGAAAACAATGAAAGTGACGGCCATTCAAAGGCGTATATATAGGAGATGATGATACCTAGCATTGGGAAGGGGGTATATCCGTGATCTATAACCCCGTAAATTTTGAAGTTTAATTTAAGTGTTTGAAATCCGCTTCACAAAATAACAGATATATACTAATAAGTCTGATCGTCTCACTAATTTTGGTGGATTCTGCGGTTAAACCGCACACCAAAAACGAATATTTATAAATCTGTAAATCTTTAAATCTGTATATTCCCAAAACCGTAAAACAAAAACGTGTATGTACAACCCCACAAATCCCCGCAAACATCAATTACAATTATATTCGCTGTTATTGAGCCACGGCTGAACTATTACAGGACCAAACCCAGACTGTTTTGCTTAAATCACGGTAAAATATGTGAGCTCCAAAAATTTTGCGGAAAAAAATCTGTCAACCCGTAATACTTTAAAACTCGTCAAAAGAATCTTTAAATATTATGTCCAAACTCTGCGGCGAATATTTGATCAGCACTTGATACCGTGTGTTAACTGTTGAGTGTTGTTATCTTTGATGATGGGTTTAGAATCTGACCCGGTTAATCCTGGCTCTTCTATATCCGACCCGGTTTTCTACAAATACAAATACTTTCTTTCTTTTTCATTTTTTCTTCTATATCCGACCCGTTTTTCTACAAATACAAATACTTTCTTTATTTTCCATTTTTCTATGTTACGCCTCAAATACTTTTATGAGTGTGACTCGTGTGACTGATATCATCTCTGTCAGGGTGGTTATAACTTTATAAATATTTATGAAATACTTTTTTCTTTTCTTTTGAATTTTAGCAAATAATTGAATCAAACAAAACTAAAACCCAACCAAATCCAAAAACTAAAAATACAATTTATATTGTATAATATGTCAAGTTGTTCTAACCGAACCGACTGAACCAGACAAATCGAATTAAAAACTTAAATGTCTTAAATCGAATAAATAGATAAGCTAAAACCAAAAGAAAACAAAAATAAATAGATAAGATGATAACAAATACCTTGACTTATTCTTCTATTTGGCTTAAAGAATTTAGGTAACAGCCCATTTATAAAAAAAAACTCATCCCCGCAATATCGAAAATATCTTATTTCTTCAGGTCATACGTTTTGCTCTTATCCGTCATAAAATTTTTCTTTTGTTTGTTGTTCTTTCTAGTACACATTTTAGAAGTTAAGCCACAAAATCAATTCAACTATTCACATATATTAAAATATAACATCCGAACCTGGACAAGTACACGGCGTACTAGTCAAACATGGAGCCTAGTTGATAACTGATAGTCTACATTTTTATCTTTTTAAAAAGATTTTGTCAACAACGGTCTAACTGAAGCATCGGTATTTTATTTACGGTCGACTATATTTTTTTTCAAATAACACAATATTAAAATCAAACAGATCGTCAGATGACTTCTATATGATTCTCAGCTTTATTAATTCCTGGAGACTAGGGTTAAACTAATCAAAGAAAACTTCATATGTGAGAAACACATCAGCTTTATTAATAGATCTTCTTCACTTTACATCTTCTTCACTTTGTACTTGACACAAACTTCATATGATGTATCAAAAGAAGAGACTAATGGAGCTTGTAACACATGTGGACAAAAGGTTTCATGAAGGTGAACTTCGAAGGGGATAACATGAGACTAATGGAGCTTGTAAATAGAATGCAAAAGAACTTTGTGGTACATAATTGGATCCGTGATATTGAAAACTGGGCACTGCGTTTCAAAGAAGTCTCGTTCAATTGGGTTTCTCATTTATCAAAAGATTCCGGCATATGCTTTAATTTTATCACGCGCGGTTCCTCTTTCGAATTTTTCTTTTATGTTCCCCGTGTTATTGATGCCCTCCTTCATATATTATGTATCATAATGACTATGTATGCTCAGGTTTTAAGGTAATGAAAGTTAGTAGCAACCAACGTGGAGTTGGGGTAGTACTAACTCCTTATGGATCAAAACCAAAGAGGTCACGAGTTCGATTTCCGTTGGGGAAGAGTATGTTTTCCAAAAAATAGTTAAGTTAACATTGGTTTAGGTTATGTCCCAGAAAGATTAGGGGTCTACGGACTCTGAACCTCCTGCTTATTAAAAAAATAAAATGAAAGTTGTAGTTGTTAAAGAAAAAAAACTTAATTTTTCTTCAAACCACTCCTAGAAGCTAGAATGACACAAGGAATTTTTTTTAATCAAATATCCAAGTGAGTTTCTGCGCAAAATTAATTAGTTTTTAATTATTTTATTATTATTCAAACTTTCTTATTCCAAAAACAACTTAATAACCGAAAATGAACTCAAATATCCATCTTTGAGCATTAATAAATTTTCAAGATTTTTCAACCGTACAGAAAAATCCTTAAACGTTTCGAAATTGCCTTGGACGTCATTCTAACCGTCTCATCTACAGCACGTACCTTAAGCCTTTGATTCTCCTCCACTCCATGTGGCAAATAAAGGTCAACCCTTTCCAACACACAGACCACACCTAATCAAAAACTCCAACACATTTAACTCATTCAAGCCACCAGTAAAATTCCTCAACTCCACAACCTTCAACGTCTTCTTCAAACACTTATGGTTGATTTCAAACCTCCAATAAGTTTTTGGATCGATCTCAAAAGCCGTCATTGGAACAGGCCTAGGAACAACCATTTGGAACGTTAGAGTTTCCAAATCCGGACAGCTATTGATCATGAGACTAATCCCAGTGAACTCATTCCGAAGCAGATTTGTCTTTATTACCAGATGTTGTGTTTCCATTGGTGCTTTTGTAATTGAACCGGATCTTCTCCGTCTTGGATTAATTGAACAAAATAAGGACATACCATTAATGATCTAGCTAATAATAGATCGTAAAGGAGACCACAAAGTTGTGTTCCCGTCTCTTATTCGATCTCTGTTTCAAAATCCAAGTATGCTTCCTTCATTATCCTATTTACTATCCCAGAGTACTTGAAGACCTGAATATTGTTGATTATAATTAGAGTTTTGTGGGTTTCATGTAATATGCGTATTAAGAAGAATACGTAACCGTTAGTTGGTTACGTTGGCGTAACCGTTAGTTGGTTATACCTTTTCATTGTGTCTTTTTATCTTGTATAAAAACCCTTATCACAAATGAATAAATCATCCAATGTGTTTTTCATAAACAAAAGAAGTGTAAGATTCGGTCAAAGAAGAAGTTACGTAAGTAACAAGAGAGAAACAGAGGTCGAACAGAACAGACAACTCTGTTCGTGTTCCCACATACTTTTGAGTAAAAGTCTTATATGGTATCAGAGCTATGGAGACTTTATCACAACAAGTGATTCCGATCTTCAATGGAGAGGCCTACGGGTTTTGGCGCATCAAAATGAAGACAATCCTAAAGACGAGGAAACTTTGGGATGTAGTTGAGAATGGAGTGCCATCGATCGTTTCTTCAAGTGAAAGTACACCGGAGATAAAGAAGGATCAGAAGGATCAAGTCATGCGGGATTTAGGGGCACTGCAAATACTCCAAACGGCGGTTTCAGATGCCATCTTTCCACGCATAACACCAGCAACGAGTGCGAAAGGTGCATGTGATGCATTGGAAATGGAATTCCAAGGAAGTCCTCAAGTGAGGATGATAAAACTTCAATCTCTACGAAGAGAGTATGAGAATTTGAAGATGGAAGAGAATGACAACGTTCACACTTTCACAACGAAGTTGATTGAGATAGGCAATCAACTTAGGATTCATGGAGAAGAAAAATCGGACTATCAAACGGTCCAGAAGATTTTGATTTCTCTTCCCGAGCGGTTTGACAACATTGTAACGGTGCTGGAACAAACGAAGGACCTATCGGTGCTGTCAATAACAGAATTGATAGGTACACTAAAGGCGCATGAGAAGCGTGTGGAACTCCGAGAAGAACAAACAACAGAAGGAGCATTCTATGTTTGATCGAATGGAGAAAGGTTTGTTTCAAGGAACCGAAACAATCATGATGACAAACGTCAAGAGAAGGCCAAGAGATGGTGTGGCGTTTGTAAAAGAGATACTCACAATGAGAGTGAGTGTTGGAACAACAAAGATGTTGTTTCGTAGAGGAAATGTTTCGTGTGTGACAAACCGGGACATTTGGCGAAAGACTGCAAGCTTAGGAAGGCCGAGAGAGCGAATCTAAGTCTAGAAGAAACAGATGATGATAAGGAGAGTCACATGTTGTTTAGTGCGGTCGAAAAATCATCATCAAACGTGAATGATGATACGTGGTTAGTTGACAGCGGTTGTACTAATCACATGACCAAGGAAGTGAAATACTTCATCACTCTTGATTAGAGTGTAATGGTTCCGATCAAAGTGGGGAATGGTCAGAGTATGATGACGACAGGAAAAGGAAACATTCGAGTGATGACAAGCCAAGGAGAGCAAATCATCAAAGAAGTGTTCCTAGTGCCCGAATTAGCGAGAAACTTGTTGAGTGTTTCTCAAATGGTATCAAGTGGATATCGAGTTTCATTTGAAGACAAGAGATGTCTCATCAATAGTCCTCAAGGGAAGAGGATTATGAACATCAAGATGAAGAACAAGAGTTTTCCAATCAGATGGAGTAACTCAGAAGAAAGTGCCTTACTTGCACGAGAAGAAAAGGCCGAGAAAACCAAGCTATGGCATAGAATATTAGGTCATGCTGGTTGGGACAAGTTGGAGAAGATGCAAAGACTAAAGATTGTGGATAAACTTCCGAGGTTTGAAGTCACAAAGGAGATATGTGACTCGTGTGAGATGGGAAAACAAGCAAGGAAGAGTTTTCCGAAGAAGTCTCAAACTAAAACTAATGGAGTGTTGGAGTTGGTACACTCAGACGTTTGTGGTCCTATGCAAACGGAATCGATGAATGGAAGCAAGTACTTTGTGTTATTTGTTGATGACTATACATGGATGAGTTGGGTGTATTTCATCAAAAACAAAAGTGAAGTCCTCTCCAAATTCAAAGTGTTCAAGTCACTAGTGGAGAATCAATCCGGAAAATGGATCAAGCAACTTAGAACGGATGGTGGGGGTGAATTCATATCCAAGGAATTCATCAAGGTTTGTCAAGAGGCTGGGATCCAAAGACAAGTCACAACACCATACTCACCACAACAAAATGGTGTTTTGGAGAGGAAGAATCGAACATTAGTGGAGATGGCTCAATCAATCCTTGCAGATCAAAGCCTTCCAAACAAGTTATGGGCTGAAGCGGTGGAAACATCAACCTATATTCAGAACTTGTTGCCTACAAAGTCTTTAGAAGAAGACGTGACTCCATGGGAGAAGTGGAGTGGAAAGAGGCCAAGTGTAGAGCACTTAAGAGTGTTCGAGTGTTTATGCTATGTGCATATACCGGTTGAGAAAAGGAAGAAGCTTGACGTGAAGGCCAAGCATGGAATACTAATTGGGTATAGTAGTGAGTCTAAAGGGTATAGAATACTCTTATTAGACGAAAAAAAGTGGAGACATCAAGGGACATGATATTCGATGAGGAGAAGAGTTGGGATTGGGAGAAGAAAGAAGTAAAGTCAGTTTTTCACCCAAAAATCGAAACCAATTCTCAAGAGGAAAAACAAGATCAAGGAACAAATCTCAACACGTTCCCACAAGACAAAAATGAAGAAGAATCTCCAATAGGACCGAGAGGATTCAGATCTCTCAATGAGATTATGCAACGGTCTGATGAAATAGAGGAGATGGCTCAAACACACGAGATATGTTTGATGATGGCTGAAGAACCTCAATTGTTTGAAAAAGCCATAAAAGATAAAGCATGGAGAGAAGCCATGGAAGAAGAGATTCGGGTGATAGAGAAGAATGGTACTTGGCAAATGGTTAAGAAACCGAAAGACAAGAATGTCATAAGCGTGAAGTGGATCTATCGCTTAAAGAAAAATGCAAATGGAGAGCCTATCAAGCATAAGGCGAGACTAGTGGCCAGAGGGTTCACTCAAGAGTATGGAGTGGATTATCTTGAAACATTTGCTCCCGTTTCAAGGCATGACACAATCCGAACTCTATTGGCAATTGAGGCTTCAGAGAAGTGGAGACTTTACCAAATGGATGTTAAGTCAGCGTTCTTGAATGGAGAATTGCAAGAAGAGATATACATTGAACAACCACCTGGTTTCATACGAGAAGGAGAAGAAGATAAGGTGCTAAGGTTGCACAAGGCACTCTACGGCTTGAAACAAGCGCCTAGAGCATGGTATGGATGTATTGATGCATATTTCTTGAAGAATGGGTTTCAAAGAAGCATCAATGACGCCGCATTGTACGTGATGAAGACAATAGAAGATGTCTTGGTGGTGAGCCTATACGTAGACGATATAATCATCACCGGAAATAACTTGCAGTTGATCAACAAGTTTAAGGTTGATATGAAGCAAGAATTTGAGATGACGGATTTAGGAGAGCTTAACTATTTTCTTGGAATGGAGATTATCCAAGATGAAGATGGAGTGTTTCTCTCTCAAGAGAAATACGTAAACAAACTTCTAGAGAAGTTCAGAATGAAGAAATGCAAGAGTGTGAAAACTCCTCTTATATCTCATGGTAAAGGGATAGAAGAAGAGTACATCGGGGTATGTATTCACACTAAGATCAGCGGTATTTTTTTGGCAATCAAGCAAGCAGAAAACCGTGGCACAATCAACAACCGAAGCAGAATACATCGCGGTATGTTCAGCAGTAAATCAAGCCATTTGGTTACAAAGGTTGGTGAAGGAAATTGGATTCAAAAGTGAAGAAAGAGTAAAGATATTTTGTGACAACAAATCGACCATAGCTATTGGCAAGAATCCGGTTCAACATAGAAGGACAAAGCACATTGATATTAAGTATCACTTTGTGCGAGAAGCTGAAGAAAAGGGACTTATCAAGCTAGAGTATTGTCCCGGAGAAGCTCAAGTCGTGGACATTCAAACAAAGCCCTTGAACACTTCAAGGTTCGAAGACTTGAGGGAGAAGTTAGGTCTGAAGACGAAACTCAATTAAGGGGGAGTGTTGATTATAATTAGAGTTTCGTGGGTCTTATGTAATATACGTATTAAGAAGAATACGTAACCGTTAGTTGGTTACGTTGGCATAACCGTTAGTTGGTTATACCTCTTCATTGTGTCTTTTCATCTTGTATAAAAACCTTTATCACGAATGAATAAATCATCCAATGTGTTTTTCATAAACAAAAGAAGTGTAAGATTCAGTCAAAGAAGAAGTTACGTAAGTAACAAGAGAGGAACAGAGAAAAACAGAGATCGAACAGAACAGACAACTCTGTTCGTGTTCCCACATACTTTTGAGTAAAAGTCTTATAAATATTAGGCAAGTCGAGTGTAGAATACTCTGACAGCAAAACCAATTCTCTAATACCAATTCGCTTAACCGGTTGTTATATCCTGTTATCGATTCGAGATCAACATTCCAACAATTTTGAATGCTTAAAATCTCGAGAAAAGTGTATTTGATATCAAAAACATGATCTTTTTGAGTTGGATCCAACCAAAAGGGAGAATTTTTAGCGAACCTGGATTTGTAAGCATTGATGGATCAAACTTGCTAAAGAATAACTTCAACGTCTCGAGGTTGGTTAGATTGCAAGCATCAGAAGAATTCATTACGGGTAATCCACAAAAAGGATCTGAGAATCAAGAACTAGATTCTTGACTTGTTTGGAGACTGTGAATTCGATTACTGACTTGATATCCTTTTCGAAACCCACCAGTTTTGATAGATAAAGTTCACAACTTTCGATGACTTCATCGGAAAGTCTCGAAAGGAAAGTCTCGAAACTCATCCATGCATGAAGCAAACGAACGAAACCTTATCAACCCTTTTGGTTTCTTCATCGTCTGTAACATAACATTTCACAAATTCAAACTCTTTGAAAACAATGTTAGTCGTAGATGTATTACGATAGAGATTCTTCCATCTATTCGAGAGAACACTCGTCTTCACAGCTTCGTTGAAAGGCAAGCTAGAGATGATCAGAAGCAAAAGGAAATTAGGCAATAAATTGCTTATATATATATGTCTACAGTCACTTATTTGAAGTTGAACTAAAAACAAATTCCACCGGTAATGAATATGTGAAATAATATGGTCAATCATTTCATATCGATGGTGTGAAGAAACATGGTTTTTTAACTCAAAACTAACTAGTTATGATTGAAATGGTGCATATCACATATATAACTGTTAGTCTTTTATATTTTTTATCCTAAAAATGGTTACTATTTGAAAATAAACATGTATTGCTTTAAAGCTTGATGTCTAATTATATGACAACTTTGATTAAATTATTTTAATATTTGGTTTAATTTTGGTGTGTTCAGCTAATTCTTTTGTATATTAGATACACAACAAAGTTATTTATTTATATATTTTCGTGCTAGATTTGAATATAAAATATGTGATAGGGCTGGACATTCAGATTTCAGGTTGGATTCGGATAAAATCTGATCGGCTTCGGATTTTCGGATTTAACTATTTACGCTCCAACTAACATACCTGAACTCCCCAAGAACATGGACCTGTGATTGGCTTGGAGAGCAAGATCGCAAGGAGAATAAGATGATTCTGAACCTAATGAACAAAACAAAAGATCTCAGAAAGTTTCAAACATTTCCATAGCTGTCGGTAAAGACAGGTAGGTCGTGTTGTTTTGAGCTTTTGTTGCAGAGTTCCTTAACATTGACCACAATGATCTCAAATGAGGTTGTAGTGACATCACTAAGGATGATAGTTAATGGCGTTAAAGACCTATAAGTTCGGTAATGATACGAAAAAAAAATAAGTAACCACCACAAAGAGAGTACCTATGAAACTCATCTATGTTCTCTCCAGTGTCATTGCGGGAACTGTTAATCAGCATTAGTATGGCAGTTCTACATGGATATGTAAGGTTGTAGTTCAAAATCAAAACTTTTGAATAAGGATCAAGAGATCAAACAATAATGATCATCAATCTGGAAAAGCTACTGGTGTAGCGAAAGCTTCTAAGATAATTAGAGATCCGTTGATTCTGAGATTTTTGGATAACTAGGGTTCGAGAATACTTTCTTCAGTGGTTTCGCAAAACCTCTTTTATAAAAAAGACAAATCTCAACTTTATTCATTAATATCAAATTCAATAACAAAGGAATAATACAACAAGCCTTAGTAGACTATTTATAATAAAAGTATAAAACCCTTTACCGTTATAAATCTAAATTGTGGCTTAAGAGATAATTGCGAATGACGTTGATAAAGACCCATGATTCTTACAGATACCAAATATTAGAAAAATCAGCATAACATTTGAATGGTCAAAACAGCAACACACAAGATTGACACATGACCATTCATATGATACTCCTCCTGTTTAAGTTTATCCACAAGATTAACATTTGATACTCATAATGAATAAAGAAACAACACACAGAAAACTAAACTAAACGTAATCAAATCAGAAGATGACTATTCACCCATAGCAGAGTAACGTTTGTTTCACTCTACTACACAAGATTGGAACATAACTAATTAGGCAAAATATCATTCTCATTTACCGCAATAGCCAAGGTCGAAAACATCACGGTTTAATGAAATCGGATGAATTTTAGAAGTCGGTGAGGTATAAAATTGATTGTGTTAGTTTGTGAAGTAAAAACAAGAATTTCTTTTTTTGTAGAAAGAGTTGTTGGTCGTAAAAGTTTGGGGAGTAAACTATTGTGGTCGTTCTTAGATTGAATTGATTGTGTTAGTTCGTGTATAAAACTGATTGTGTTAGTTCGTGTATAAAACTGATTGTGTTAGTTTGTGTAGTAAGTTTGGGTAGATCATTAAGTTATTGAGCAAAACTTCACAGGAAGAGTCCATAAAACGAATTTAATCCAGTTTTGATCGGTTTAAAGTTTAATCGCACTGAAACCATACCCCAAAACCAATCTGAAAACCGAGCTGCATAATTGGTCTTCAGAGAATAGCAATGATTTGAGCCTGTGACCAAGACTAAAGATATCAGAAAGTTTCAAACATTTCCATGGCTGAAGGAGAAGAAGATAACAAAGATTGATGAAGTTGAAGTAACATTGAATCTTGCGGACAGAAACCGAGTCAACAAGGTCTCTTTAACTCTGCCATGGAATAGACAAGTGGATCAAGCTCCACATTGATGCAGAGTGTTTAAGTTAGGAAACGGGTACAATAGAACACATCGCCTTTAAAGTATACCAATAAATGCAAACCCTGAAACAAGGAAAACGATACAAGAAGGTGAAATGATGATTATCATTGATTTAATATTCCTCTCTTTAGCTATACATGAAAACAAAGAGTTCACAGTGTTCATCATCAGCATCAAACTAATAGCCAATCTTTACTACCAAACCCACTTCAAGAATACAATACCTTTCTTTTGTAGTCTTCACAAAACTTAGCATCTAAACCAATTTCTCTCTTTAGCCACCAAGAAATCCATAACTCTTAACATAAACATTACAACCTTCTTCATTCTCAGTTTTATCTTCCATTTTCATCTGCGACTGCAAAAAAAAAAAAAAAAAAAAAAAAAAAACATATTTCAGATTGTGTTCATTTTGTTTTTCCTGCAACTCTGGATTTATTGGGAACAAATGGTGCTCTGCATATTGCGCCATCAATTGATCCACAAGAACTAAAGCCACCATTGCTTCCACCACTGGCACAGCTGCAACAAACAAACAAAAATAAAAATAAAAATGTTGAGTCATAATAGCAAATCAATTAAATGATTTGGGTGTAATATAATAACCTCGTGGAACAACACAAGGATCATGACATTTCGGTTCCTTTCTTATCTCTGATTACAGTATTATGCTTCCTCTGCACATTAGAAAAGAGTATTAATATGTTGACTATGTTTTCAAACAAATATTTGTTATGCTCATATGAAAACTGCACGAGTTTTTATCACAAACAAGCCATTATTTACTTCTGTATACAAATTCACAACCAAAATAACGGTTTTAAGCTGCTGGTTTTAGATTATCAATTTAGGCAAATCCCATTGGACAGTTTTAGTTATAGAGCTCTCAATGTTATAGTGTATTTATCCACTTTACTTTCGAACCGAGAAATCGGTTCAGCCATGGGTTCTTTCCAGTTTCAGGCCAATTCTTTTAGATCACCGAAGATGCGAAAATCTTCTCAAGAACACAGCAATAATGCATCTATCTAATCTTTTGGGTTTGAAACACACAATCCAAAGAATTGTGAAATGGCAGCCATAGTTTGGAGATTTTACTTGTAAAAGGTTATGTTTTTAGGGAATTTCTATATCCACAATTTAGAGATTTTATAAAAGGTTATGTTTTTAGAGATTTTTACTTGTAAAAGGTTATGGTTTTAGAGAATTTCCCTATCCACAATTTAGAGATTTTACCTGAAAACGGTTATTGTTTCAGAGATTTTACATGTAAAAGGTTATGCTTTTAGAGATTTTCCATATCCACAATTTAGAGATTTTACCAGTAAAAGGTTATGATTTTAGAGATTTTAAATATCGTCTTTGTAACCAAAGAATGAGCGTTAAGTCTTTAGCTTGTGTTATCAATTAAGGAACATCCCATGATGACTGCTTTTATTAGAGTCTTTGTGACCTCAATCAATGTATATAAGTTAGCTTGATCCTTTTGCAATATATAAGTTAGCTTGAGCCTTTTTGCAATTCTCATTTCCCATTTTTCAAAAGTAAGGCCTAACGGAGAAATTAGTTTAAGTTGCAGGTTTTGTTAGTGTGTATCAACTAGGGACGAGCTTCTTGTGTTAAAGTGTAAACAAAGCCCACTAACCGAACAATTGTTTGTTGGTGTTTATTTAGACAACTACCTTGTGACTATCTTAATAGAAAAGCTCATTTATTCGGAGATGTTAGTGTGTATAAGCTTCCAAAACTTCGCTGGTTTATGTTATCGTAAGGCAACTCCCATGGGACTCTTCTAATTAAAGAGCTCAAAAAATCAGACGAGTTAGTGTGTATGAACTCTGAAACTTTAACTTTTTGAGGCTTTTTTGCTATTTCTCATTTCTCCTTTCTAGACCACGCAGCCACTGCTTTTGTGTTATCAGTAGGCAACTCTTAAGGGACTATTTTAATTTTATACCTCACATTCAGACCAAGCAGCCACTGGTTTGTGTTAACACATGTTGACAAAATAATATTATTTTCATGTTCATGAATCACATCAGCAATATTGACACATTCATATAAAAGTAAATGGCTAGTAGGATAATAAACACCAGATAATAAATATGTAACATCATTAAAACATTTTAATAATTTAAAAAATGCACTACAATCATCCCAATGAGTTGGCCACAAAGTTAAAAAGCTACAATGTTCTTAAATAAAACTACATAATAAATCTTTATAATCAATTGAACCAACAAGCATATCATAAGTTGAATTCCAACGAGTAGGAACATCACGAGAAAACCTTTTGGGAAATACCTTATGCATTTTACAAAACTGAAACCATTTTTTCATTAACTTTGGATGGCCCCATAAATAATTCAAAACATTTTTAATTGGTGAAACAAGATTATTATGAGAAGCTAACAAACCATCTTGGACGCATAAATTTAAAATATGACAAACACATCGAACATGAAAATATTTTCCACTTAAAATAGGACTACAATTATTTATTAATTCAAAAACAGAAGCAGTATTGGCATCAAATGAAATAGAAAATATTTTACTTGTTAAATTATATTCTTCTAAAATCATTTTCATTAATTTAAAAAATATTATCAGCCGTATGTCTTTCATCAAAAACTCGAAAAGCAATAATTCTCTTTTGAATGATCCAATCACTATCAACCCAATGACATGTAATACCCATATAATGATGTATTTGCCAATGATCACTCCAAATATCACAACACACTGAAACTTTACTATGAAAATTTGAAAACAAATTTTGTAAATCATTTTTGGTTTTTCGATAAAGCGATTTTAGAGTCCGGGTAAGAGTAGTTCGAGGAACTCTTTTAGCTTGTGGATTTAAAGCTCTTTTGCAATAATTATTAAAACCCAATTTTTCCCCAAAGCTAAATGAAAGATGGTCAACTGCAACACATTTGGCTAATTCTTCTTGATTTTTTTCTCAGAATAATGAAAAGATGAAAGATTAGAAGAAGTAGCATTATGAGTTTCTACACCAACTTTTTCAGGATGAATTCTTTCCAAATGATATTTATATGATCCATATCCTGCACCCGATTTCCAAAAAAAACTTTTATTGCAATAATTACAACATGCTTTCATTTCTCCATTAATTTTTTCTTTTCGAAAATGTACCTTAAAAATATGAGAAGAATTCACACGTTGCTTTCCCAAGTTTGTGGTAGCTTGTTCTTGAGTTGCACTTTCTTGAGTATTGATGATGGTTGGTAATGAGTTATGAACATCATCCGAAGACATTTTTCCAGCAAAACAAAAGTGTAACAAAAGAAAATAAAATTTAGTTTTGGATAATCGAATACGAGAGAGAAGAGAAGATGTTTTTGTTTTAAAAATAATTTTACATATAAAAAACTATTTATAGAAAATCTAGTTACTAAAAAATGGAAAAAATTCTTTGAAATTGTCAACAAAATTTAAACAAACGGCTCTTTTGTTACTATTACGAATTGTTTTTTTCTTGTTAAATACTATTACTAATTGTTATTTGTTAGTTTTCCAAAACTTCCTCTTATTTAGGTCAGTTATTTACCAAACAATTCTATTATTTTATATTTAGTTAAAAGGTTATGTATAAAATATACAACAATAAACGGCTAGTTTAATTAAAATATATAAAATCTATAACGTGGTTACGTGGTTGTTAAAACTTAAAACATTTGAGTAGTGTGACTTGTTGAACTTTGCCGGAGCTACTAACGTCTATTTTTAAAAGTCACCATAACTAGATAAAATACTTAATTCTTAGGTGACGAGTATTCTTCTCAGTTCTTATTAGTCATTAATTCCTTGTTTTAAATTAAAATACTTGAGTAAAAATAGTAGTAAGTAGACAGAATTAATTAACTAATGCATTTTTTCTTGAAAATTACTCAATTACAAGAATTTAAAGAAATAAATTGAAATTGTAAGTTTTACTCTTATGTCAAATTAGGAATCTCCTAACCAGATCATAGTATAAATCTAAGACACCAAATATTTTTATTTGTTAGTAATCTTTTTACCTGAAAACAAAATAAAACGAGAAAAAAGTGAGAAAGAAAAAATGAAACGTAAAATAAAAAAAGTACGGTTATTATTAATTATATGTATATTTTGTTCTATTTTTAAAACGGTTATGGTTATAATATTAAGGTTACACTATACAGTTAACTAACGGTTTTTATACGATTACGGTTAATATTTTACGGTTACGGTTAATATTTTACGGTTAACCATAACTAATATATTTTTACGGTTAAATGGTTACGGTTATTAACAATTTAATACGATTACGGTTCGACTACGATTAAAAACTGAACGGTTACGGTCCGAAATACGGTTACGGTTAGATTTTGGTCATGCCTAAGCTTGAAGCTCTTCAATCCGTTGGTTTGTAAGCCAGTTGTTTTTGTTTATTAAGGCAACTGCCCAAACAGCCTCTGGCTTTAGAGGCTTTTCAATTCGTTGTAAGCCATTGTTTTGTGTTTATTTAGACTCTAAAACTTGAACCTTTAAGGGCTTTTGCTATTATCATCTCCCCGTGTTATTGTTAGGCAACTTATTCAGGCCTGCATTTACTTTAAAAACTCACACATTCAGGCATATGTTTAAAGCTTTAGAGATCTTTTGCAATTCTCATATCATCTTTGTGTTGAACCGAAAAAATCCCACCGGACAGTTATAATCATAGAGCTCTCAGCGTGATAATGTGTTTATCTACTTTATTTTCGAACCCATTCCAGTTTCAGGGCATTTCTACCTAACGAACTGTGAAATGGCAACCACAATTTAGAGATTTTACATATCAACATTTTAGAGATTTTACCTGTAAAAGGTTATGTTTTTAGAGACTTTCCATATCCACATTTTAGATATTTTACCTGTAAAAGGTTATGTTTTTAGAGATTTTACATATCTATCTTTATAACCAAAGAATGAGCTTTAAATCTTTAGTTTGTGCTTATAAATTAAGAACATCCCATGATGACTGCTTTTAGTAGAGTCTTTGTGATCTCAATGTGTATAAGCTAGCTTGAGCTTTTTGCAATTCTCATCTTCCCTTTTTCAAAAGTAAAGACTAACAGAGAAAATCAGTTTAAGCTGCAGGTTTTTGTTAGTGTGTATCAACTAAGGACGACCTTCTTGTGTAAAGTGTAGAAAAATTCCACTAACCGAACAATCATTGTAAGCTGTTTGTTCCTGTTTATTTAGGCAACGGCCATGGGACTATCTTATTGGTTGTAAGCAGATGGTTTTATCAATGTAGCCAACATGAGGTGTGTTTAGGCTGTGGCTTTCCCAATATTAGGACACTTGTTCCTGGTCTAACAAAACTTTTAGATCACCAAAGAAGGGCAAATCTTCCCAGGTTAGATTCAGACAGAGCGCAACAATAATTCAAAGTATTGTGAAATCATAACGCAACTCCAATGGGACTTTTATAACTCTAGAGCTTTAGAGGCTTTTACAATTCTCATACCCTCTTTGTTTTTGAACCCAAAAAATGGTTTTAAGCCGACAATTTGTGGTTATTATTAGGTAACTCCAATGAGGCTGTTCTAATTTTAGAGCTGTAGAAGCTTTTAGAGATTTAAGGGTTTCTGCAATTTCATACCCTCTTTGTTTTCAAACCAACAAAACAGTTTTATGTCGATGGTTTATGATATATCATTAGACAACACCAATGGGACTGTTAAAATTTTAGAGCTTTAGGGGCTTTCGCGATTCTCATACCCTCTTTGTTTTGGAATACCATAAGGCAACTCCAATGGGACTGTTATTATTTTAGAACTTTAGGGGCTTTTGAAGTTCGCATGTCCCCTCTGTTTTCAAACTGAGAAAGAGATTTAAACCCAATGGTTTGTGTAATCCATTTAGGCAATCTTCCAACGACAGTTCTAATTAAAGTGCTCGTGTTTGTGAGCTCTTAGACTGTAAGCTCTTAGGGCATTTGTAATTCCATTTATCCCACTGTTTTTATATCGAATAATCGGTTTTAAGCTGTTGATTTGTGTGTATGAGCTCAAGGATTTTAGAGACTTTTATATCCTCCCTGTTTTGAAACCAAAGAATCAACTTTAAGTCGTTGTTCTGTGTTATCAGTTTAGGAAACTCCCATATTCATGTGTGTATGCTTCCCCTTTGAACATTATTTTTGATGCTCTCATTTTCTCTTTTTGTTATCATTATGAACTCCCTTCAGACTCTTTTACCACCTTCATGTGTATTTGTTAAGCTTTAGAGAGCTTTTGTAATTCTCATATCCTTTTTATGATTGAACCAAAAGAATCCTCATGCGTAGATGTATGTGACTGTTATAATTTTAGAGTTTTAGGGATTTTTACAATTTTCATATCCTCTTTGTTTTCGAACCGAACAACGGTTTTAAGCCCATAGTTTGTGATATCATTTCGCTAGTCCAATGGGACTGTTATAGTTTTAGAGCTTTCAGAGTTTTCAAATTTTCATACACTTTTTGTTTTCAAACCCAAAAAACGGTTTTCATTAGGCAACACCAATGTGACTGTTATAATTTTAGAGTTTTGTAGGCTATTGCAATTTTCATACCCTTTTTGTTTTCGAACCCAAAAAGGGTTTTAGCCGATGGTTTGTTATAGCATTAGGCAACACCAATGAGACTCTTATAATTTTAGAGATTTAAGGGCTTCTGTAATTCCCATAGCTTCTTTGTTTGTGAACCAAAAAGGGTCTTAAGCGGTTTATGTTATCATAATGCAACTCCCATCTAATTAAAGAGATCAAAAAAATCAGACGAGTTAGTGTGTATGAACCTTTTGAGGCTTTTTGCTATTTCTCATTTTCCCCTGTCTAGACCACTCAGCCGCTGGTTTGTGTTATTGTGTTATCAGTAGGCAACTCTTACGAGTTTATTTTAATTGTATAGCTCACACATTCAGACCAAGAGACCACTGGTTTGTGTTCAGCTTTAGAAACCTTTCAGTGGTTTGTAGGTCGGTGGTTTGTGTTTATTTAAGCTCTAAAACTTGAACCTTTAAGGGCTTTTGCTATTCTCATATCTCCCTATGTATTATCGTTAGGCAACTCATTTGGGGACTGTGTTTACTTTACATTCAGGCATATGTGTTAAGCTTTTGAAAACTTTTGCAATTCCCTCTTCAATTCGAACATTAAATGTCAGGTTTATGATATCATTATGCAACTAACATGGGACTGTTTTAGAGGCTTTTGCAATTTTCATACCCCATTTGTTTATTTAGGCAACAGCCATGGGACTATCATATGTTTGTGTTTGTGTTTATTTTAACTGTAGAGACACAACATGAAGTGTGTTTAAGCTGTGGGTTTTCCAATATCAGGACACTTGTTTCTGATCTAACGATCTTTTAGATCACCAAAGAAGGGCAATTCTTCCCAAGTTAGATTCGGACAGAGCGCCACAATAACTCAAAGTATTGTGCAATCATTAGGCAACTGCAATGTGACTGTTATGACTTTAGAGCTTTAGGGAGTTTACAATTCTCACACCCCCCCTTTTGTTTTTGAACCCAAAAAATGGTTTTACGCGATAGTTTGTGATATTATTAGACAACTCCAATCAGGCTGTTATAATTTTAGGTCTTTAGAAGCTTTTAGAGATTCAGGAGTTTCTGCAATTCCATACCCTCTTTATTTTCAAGCCAACAACACGATTTATAGCCACCAATGGGTTTATGATAGCATTAGGCAACACCAATGAGAGTCTTATAACTTTCGAGCTTTAAGGGATTTTGTAATTCCCATATCCTCTTTGTTTGTGATGTTTTTGATATCATTAGGCAACACCATTGGGACTATTATAATTTTTTAGAGCTTTGGGGGCTTTTGCAATTTTCATACCCTCTTTGTTTTGGGACTGTTATAGTTTGTGTCTTTGTGATATCATTTTGCAAGTCCAATGGGACTGTTATAGTTTTAGAGCTTTGACAATTTTCATACCCTCTTCAACGGTTTTCATAGGCAACACCAACGGGACTGTTATAGTTTATTAGAGTTTTAGCATTAGGCAACACCAATGAGACTCTTATAATTTTATAGATTTTCTAATTCCCATACCCTGTGCTTTTGAACCAAAATGGTTTTAAACCGATGGTTTGTGATGTCATTAGGCAACTCCAATAGATATAAACTCTATAGAGATTTAGGGATTTAGAGATTTAGGGGATTCTGCAATGCTATACCCTCTTTGTTTTGAAACCGACAAAACGGTTTTAAGCCACCAATGGGTTAATGATATATCATTAGGCAACACCAACCAATGGGACTGTTATAACTTTAGAGCTTTTAGGGGCTTTGATTTTAGCCGATGGTTTGTATTATCAATTAAGGCAACTCCCTATGTGATACTCTTTTTGAAGCTGTGGCTATCTCTTTCCCATTTTCCCAAGTTAGATTCAAACACAATGCAACAGTAATGAGTCTGTCTCATCTTAGGGGTTTATTTAAAATTTAGGGATTGTTACCTCAAGAGAGTTTGTAGAAGTCGTGCTAGGATCCTCTGGCACAATTTGTGATCACTGAGAAGAATGCTTTCTCTATCTTCTAATCCAAACACGACCTTCAATTAGAGAAAAAAAGGATTGTTAGAAAATCATAAAACTTTTGATTAATTGTACTCAATATTAAGCAATTCAAACCAGAAACCAGAGAAATAACTTTTAAGAAACCCAAATGAATTCGAAGATAGGAACACAAATCTTCGATTAAGTTTACAGAAATCAGAGTAATTCAAAACAAAAACGAGAGAAATAACTTATAAGCATAAGCGATTCCAGAATTTTGCAACCCTAATAAGTTCCGAAACCCTAATATGTTTAATTCGATAAAGACTACCAAAGAGAAGAAGAACTTAAACGCGATTTTGAAACTTTGAAATCCTAAAGAGCGAGTTTGACAATTACAAACTGAAGAGAAAGATTAAACATCGATTTTCACAAAGCAAAAACAAAACGAAATCAAGATTAACCAAATTGAAGTAAATAATCGATTTGGAAAAACTTACAGAACAATTTCAATTTCGAAATCGCCGACGAAGGAAAGGAGTCGCAGAGAATAATGGAAACCTCTCGAGCTCTTGAAGTTGATAACTTGATACGCTTTTATAAATGGGCCCCCATTGTAAGTATTTATCACAAACGCCTATAATAACGGCTAATTTTAATTTGTTCGGTTAAGTTTAACCGAACTGAAATCAACCTCCAAAACCGAACTATACAGCCCTTTGTTTCTTGATTTTCAACACAAAGCCTGAAACGCGGGAAAAAAGATTTAAAATTTGGAAAGGGCTAGAGAGTTAAAAACATACATCAATACCAATAACCAATCATTATTCATTAATACCAAACTACCAAATTCAGTACCGGTTCGTCCTCGTCATTTGGTTAACATCAGTAGAAAATAAAATACCAAGAAAAAAGCTAAATCCAAACCTTAGTCTCGCAAATTGTTCAACTGCTCTCAATTCATCAAGGCGATTGTGCACATTGAGAGCCGTGAATAATGGAAAAGACTAATCGGAGTGTACCACCACGACTAACCTCCCCAGACCAAGGAACTGCTGAAGCCACATCGGCTGTCCAAGAAAGTTGAAATCAACTTCGAAAGGGGTAAAGCAAGACCGACACACATCTCCAGACCCCTAGGGCTATACCATCTCCACCCGCACGCTCTTCATCTCGCCTGCTTGTTGTTATGACGAGTCGCTCGGTGTCGGATGGCTCTTCAACTTCTCACCGTCGAGGCAAGGCCAATCAATGTAAGCATTCCAAATCTGCTCGATGAACGGGATGATGGTATAGAGGAACAAAGACCACCCAGTGATGTGGAAGACATTGAGGAACTTGCTGAGACAGACGTCCATTTAACTCCCGATTTGCATCACAAGCGGCTTTGACTCATTACAAAGGGCTAAAAACTGGTGCACAACAGTTGATTCAGGATGCTGGGTTGTTGACTACTGTGGTGGAGGTTGACTCGTCTGTGGAGGATGTTATACGGGAGTTCTATGCTAATCTCGATGACATAGATGAGTATCATGGAGGTCTTAGTAAGGTCTTAGTTTGTGATTACATGTATGAGTTCACTCACAACTTATCAACCAGATGTTTCTTATTGATGATGTCGTATGTGACTTGGACACACCAGTAGTTCAAGCACCAGACGACATGACCCCTACTGTCACCTTAGCCTCTGGTGGGAATTACCAAAATGGTTGGCCTGGGAGTTTGTCATCTCACCTCCACAATGGCTGATCTACACAAAGTATGTTGTTACAAATGGATGCCAACAACAAATCACTCGACCCTGAAACCTGATCGAATTCACATGCTAGTGGTGGATCAGATTCTACAGACTGCACACACCTATGACAAAACACCTTATCGGCTGATCTTTCCAAATCTCATATTTCAGCTTATGTGCTTCAAGAAGATTCCTCCAGTCTACCAAGGTGACAAAATTTCCCCTGCTCATCTTTCCTTTGCTCTGGAATCCAAGACTACCCAGGATGCTGTTGCTACATCAAGGAGGAGCCTGCACCCGTTAAAATTGAGAATGTTAAAGCTACGACTACTACAGCTGGTACTGTGAAGGACAAGGATAAGGTTATACTGGTTGAGGAGAGTGTACAACCAACCATCTCGGATTCCTTACTTGCTGATGACCTTAAACGTCTGTTGCATGCACCTGTTTAGTATGCATGTAGAATCTGGATGACGAAAGAGATTATTCTCCTTGAGGAAACTATCAAATTGTTTAGTCACGCCTCTTAATTTTTGAATGTAGATAACTCGAGCCGAAGAATAACATACATTCATGAGAATGCCATAATAAAATTAATCTCTTTCATAAATTTTGATTCTATATTATTTATTAGTGTATTGAATTTTAGTACATACATTCATGAGAATGCCATTTAAATATATATATTTAAAAGTACATGAAATAAAATATGGGCACTTGGCGTAAAAAAAGCAGAGACATATGCGAAACTACTCTATTTAATAACCAAAATATGGAGAAATATCTCTTTTAATAGTTTATGGTGATTCGTTGAAATAGAGTAGATTTGTTGGAAAATTATTTAAATAGAGCAAATGTTTAAAAATTATACGAATAGTTTTTAAATTTTGTAATATACCGTTTTGCTCTTTTTTTAATGAGTAAACAAAAACGTAATTGTGAAACTGCCATTAATGAAACTTGCCATGTTAGCAATTGCTTACGACCTATACCAAATAATCGAAATTAACTCTACTAAACTAATTGAATGCAATATGGTAGAGTTGATAGTTCAATAATGTAATGTATGGTAGAGTTAATTTTCCTCGTGGAGAACTGAACTCTACCATAAACAACTAAACTCTACCATAAACAATTGAACTCTACCATAAACAATTGAACTCTACCATAGACAGCTAAACTCTACCATGGACATATGAACTTTACCATGGAGAACCGAACTCTACCATAAACAACTTAACTCTACCATGGAGAACTGAACTCTACCATGGACAACTTAACTCTACCAAGGACAAGTCAACTATACCATGGACAACTGAACTCTACCATGGACAACTGAACTCTACCAATGACAAATAAACTATACCATGGACAACTGAACTCTACCATGGACATATCAACTATACCATGGAGAACGTTGTGTTACCTTTGGTAGAGTTAGCCTCCTTCGTAGAAGAGTTGTGTTTGATGTTTGGTAGAATTAACATAAACGCATGGTAGAGTTGGTTGTGGAAACCTAGTAGTTGTAAATTACAAATTTAACCCTAACTAACTTTATTACCTAATATGCCGCTCATTAAATGTCATTACTCCATTAGAGCTCCATTCATCTTATCTTCATTTGTAGCTCCATTTTTCCTTTAAATCATTTCGTATCCTTCATTTTAATTGTTAAAGCTGTTAGGATCTATGGATCAAATCGTTTTGGTTTGTGGGAGTTGGAGTTTTAACCAAAACCTGTGGCGAAGATGTTAGTTATGATGAATTTCTTGGGAAGGTGTATGAAGATTTCGGTCTGAATCAACAAACGGTTGAGGTAAAATTAAGCTACATGTCAAATCTAATCATGCAATCACTACCACAAGATACTCCTTCTGTCTTTGTGAGTAATGAAAAGCAATTACATATGTTTATGCAACAATTTCGTAAACAAACAATGCGTCTCTGTGTAGAGATTTCTATTAGATCACGTGTTTCTGCGAGTTTCAACGATGGTGATGGCAGAGTTCATTGTAAGTGGGAGAACAATGATTCGACGTTTAATAGAGTTGACCCACGGTCATCTATAGTTGATGTTGAATGTAGTAGAGTTGATCCCCTGTTTAGTAGAGCTGAGGATGTGAAACACGAATTTGAACATGTTGAGGACGAAGATGCGGAATTCAGATTCGACTATTGCGATGATATGGATTATGCAAG
Organism: Cardamine chenopodiifolia; assembly: GCA_963922655.1. Lineage (NCBI taxonomy): Eukaryota > Viridiplantae > Streptophyta > Magnoliopsida > Brassicales > Brassicaceae > Cardamine > Cardamine chenopodiifolia. The sequence goes on from OZ000486.1 coordinate 1,511,839, forward strand.
CTCAGATGATGAAGATTACATCAGTGTTCGTAGGAAATCAAAGTAAGAAGAAAAGAAATCAAAGGATGAAGGAAATAAATCAAAGGATGAAGATTACATCAGTATAAATGCTGAGCATTTGGACATAGAAATGTCATCACTAGAATTGGCGGTCGGGCAACGATTTTCATCCAAAAAAAAATTAAAGACGAGGTTGAAGATTCTGTCAGTCTTGCAAAGGTTTGACTTTGATGTTGTGGCTTCATCTCGGTCACTGTTGGATGTGAAATGTTCGGTATGAAACTTTCAGTGGAGAGTGCGAGCTTCACGTATTGACGATAGTGCATGTTTCTATGTCCGAAAGTATAGTAAAGAACACAATTTTTCTGTAACTGAGAGATCAGGTCGGGCACGCCAAGCAACTGCTGAAGTTCTAGGACAGTTGTACATGGAATTCGTAGGTGGTATTGGGCCATCTGTTCTACCTAATCATGTCGCTAATTCACTAAACAAGCGATTCGGTCTGAAGGTATAGTCGTTTGGTAGAGTTAACATAGATACCTTGGTAGAGTTCATATATACTTTGGTAGAGTTAATATACATACCTTGGTAGAGTTCATACATACTTTGGTAGAGTTCATACATACTTGGTAGAGTTAACTTACTAACATTCATACATACTTTGGTATAGTTAACATGTATCGTTTGGTAAAGTTCATACATACTTTGGTAGAGTTAACATACATACCTTGGTAGAGTTAACATGTATCGTTTGCTAAAGTTCATACATATTTTGGTAGAGTTCATACATAACTTGGCAAAGTTTATATGTTGGTTACCGTTAGGTTTGGTAGAGTTCATACATACCTTGGTAGAGTTCATACATACCTTGGTAGAGTTCATATTGATATTGAGTTCCAATTCCGCAGATGGAGTACTGGAAGACACACTGTACTCTAAAGCAAGCACGTGCACTATCTTCAGGAACTTGTAAAAGTAGTTTCGAAGAACTTCCTTCGTACTTGTATACGATAAGAAGAGCAAATCCTGGAACCCTTATCAAGCTCGAAGTCGACGGGCAAGACCGGTTCAAGTTTATATTCATAGCATTTGATGCAAGTATTAGAGGATTTCCTTATATGAGAAAGGTTGTTGTTGCTGATGGGACCTTTTTGCAAGGAAAGTATAAAGGTACTCTTCTAACTGCGACCATGCAAGCAAGACGGTAATTTCAACATATTTCCTATGGTTTTCGGTGTGGTTAATACCGAGAATGATGAGTCTTGGGAATAGTTTTTTAGACAGCTTAACTGTGTTATCCCCGATGACATAGAACTTGCCATCATATCAGATAGACATAAATCTATTGGTAGAGCCATAAAGAATGTGTACCCACTTGCTTCTCGGGGTATTTGCACCTACCACCTACGTAAAAACATTTTGGCGAAATTTAGAGGGGGATAGTCCTTTAAGTTGTTCAAGAAAGTTGTCACTGCGTTTAGGGTTGACGAGTTCAACGCTATCTTTGCTCAAATTAAGACGTTAGATCCAAGGCTTCATGGATACTTGCAAAGAGCTGACGTTCGGTTGTAGAGTCGAGTTTATTTTCCAGGAAACAGATACAATTTTACTACATCAAACATAGCAGAATCAATCAACCATGCCTTATCCCAAATAAGAACTTTCCCCATTGTGCAATTAGAGCGATGTTAACACGTTGGTTCGCGAAGAGGAGGACAAAGGCTTCTCTCACCACCACTATTCTAACTACATCAATTGAAAAGCTCCTAAAGGTATTACGTTTGGTAGAGTTCAGATATAATTTGGTAGAGTTCATACATAATATGGTAGAGTTCATACATAATATGGTAGAGTTAACATAGATCGTTTGGTAGAGTTCATACATACTTTGGTAGAGTTCATATATACTTTGGTAGAGTTACATGTCGTTAACAAAGTATAGTTCATACATACTTTGGTAGAGTTAACTTGTATCATTTGGTAGAGTTTATACATACTTTGGTAGAGTTAACTTTTATCGTATGGTAGAGTTCATACATCATTTGGTAGAGTTAACTTGTATCGTTTGGTAGAGTTCATACATAATTTGGTAGAGTTAACTTGTATCGTTTGGTAGAGTTCATACATACTTTGGAAGAGTTAACTTGTATTGTTAACTTACACACGAGGGTTGAGGAAGCTAGGCAGTACAATGTGCAAGAAATTGACGAACACCAGGCTGTGGTTTCAAGATCAGCATCTTCTCATTTGGTTAATTTGACCGAGAAGACGTGTTCTTGCAAGCGGTTTAACGTGGAAAAAATTCCTTATGTGCATGTCATTGCCGTTGCCGAGGCATGGCATCGATCAACTATCAAACTTACTCATCCCTACTATCACACAAGCTACTTATACAACGCCTACTCCAATCGTATAATGCCAAGGGATGCAGCAATTCATGTTCCGTTGGATGTGAGCCGTATAGTGTGTAATCCGCCCCACGTACGTCAACAACCAGGAAGGCCAAAGAAATCTAGGATAAAAAGCTGGTTCGAGTGTTCACAAGAGGTAAAACGACCAAGGAAAGTTTTAGCTTGTTCTAAATGTAAACAACTAGGTCACAATGCCCGTACAAGTAGTGGAAACGTACAATCATGACTACCATATTCGATAATATCAACTCTGCTAAACAGAGAATCATGACTACCATATTCGATAATATCAACTCTACTAAGCTGACTGTGAACTCTACTAAGCTGACGTATTAACTCTATCATGCCAACATATTAACTCTACCAATCTGATGTATTAACTCTACCAAGCTGATAGTGAACTCTACCAAGTTGACGTATTAACTCTATCAAGCTGACATATTAACTTTACCAAGCGGAGATATTAACTCTACCAAGCGGAGATATTAACTCTACCAAGCGGAGATATTAACTCTACCAAGCGGAGATATTAACTCTACTATATATTCCAACTGAACTAGGTTACCTGGTTCGCAGAGAGTGCTTGTTGGCGAGCCTGTCTCGGTAACACGTCCTCCATATGAACCATGGTCATATCTTTGTCCTTCTCATTACCATCCTTACCCTTTGATGGAGACTCGACTATATTAACGATGTCGAGCTGTGACATTCCGGACTTACTTGATACCTCAAGATATGGTGTTTTCTCAACAGTATTTTCTTTGCTCTGACCTGTCGCCTCAAGGTTCCTAACAACACGTGATATTGGGCTCATAGGGTCGGAAGTCTCATGCGTCACAATTATCCATTTATTCTGTAAAAGAAACGTTAAATGTTAACTTTTCCAAACTTCTTATTAACTCTACCAAGCATCATGTTAACTCTACCAAGCATCATGTTAACTCTACCAAACTGAATGTTCACTCTACCAAGCATCATGTTAACTCTACCAAACTAGATGCTAACTCTACCAAACTAGATGCTAACTCTACCAAACGATAAGCTAACTCTACCAAACTGAATGTTCACTCTACCAAGCATCATGTTAACTCTACCAGACAACATGCTAACTCTACCAAACAATAAGCTAACTCTACCAAACATTATTTTAGCTCTACCAAGGTAACTCTACGAAGTATTATGTTAACTCTACCAAACTTAATGTTAACTCTACGAAGCATTATGTTAACTCTACCAAACTTCATGTTAACTCTACCAAGCATTATGTTAACTCTACCAAGCATTATGTTAACTCTACCAAGGTAATTTACATGGTCCAGGGGAATGATGTGTGTGCCCTGGGACAACATGGTGTCATCAAGGAGAGAATCTCCAGTTTGACTTTTCAAGGCCACTAATCCGACACTGGGCGTTCTCTCTGAGTCAGACTGTACCATATTTGGGTTATTTTCACCCTTATTCAATCCAGGTGTCTGCGAACTCAACCATGTTAGTAACTCAAATAAATATCATTTATTTTGTAGAGTCTACCAAACAATAATGTGTAACTCGACCAAACCATATAACCTCTACCACACATGTACATGGAAAGTTGACACACACTAGTTTTACATAATAAACAATTCCAGTTGCAAACAACATGGATACGAATGTACATGGAAAACATAAATCAGAGTAAGTCTCATTAAAATAGAGCCTTACGTACCGAGTTATGAGCCAAATCTGGAGGAGCAATGTCCTCCTCTCCATTGCCTGTTTCAGTATTAATAGGATCACGAGTCTGACTTCCGCCTTCAAAGTTAGACTTCCCTCTGAACTCCAATGAGTGTATAAGAGGCTCCACCCTTTGCTCCTCCAGTCTAACAAGCCTCTCCAGTAACATTGAATGATCAGAACTTTTATCCTCCAACCTTGCAACACACTAAGTGAGCATGGACCACTCTGCCCTAGTTTCCTCTAGCCGAAACAGATGGTCCGATATCGCTATCAAAGTGTTTGACAACACAGTTTGGTCTGATCTTAACCCATTCATAGTGTTGTTCAACCCTTGCAGAGTTTGAATCAAGACACTGGACTCATTTTCTTTGTTTTCATGGCTGTTTTTTTGCCTCTCCCCCTTCAACACTTTCTTCTTTTATATTTGAGTCTTATCAGTTCATTTAAGGGAGTCGACTCATCCATCTCCGGCTCACTGTTTTCCACAGAGGGTGGACTCCTCTCCTTCCATTTATTCTTATTAGGTAGTTCCTGCTTCTTCTCTATCTCTTTGTTCTTCTTTACCTCTTTCTTCTTCTTTACCTTTTTCTTCTTCTTATGTAGGTCCTGATTCTTCTGGGCCTCTTTATTATCCGGTATTTGCCAGAACGCCTCATCTAGAGTGCCATCAAGTATGTCTTGGACCATGTTGTCCACTCTCGGATCTTCAACATCATCTAAACAGAGAATCAACTTTACCAAATACTCTGCAAATTTTACTAAGTTGCGATGACATATTAACTCTACTAAGCTCACTGTGAACTTTACCAAGCTGACATATAAACTCTACAAAGTGCTGATATATTAACTCTACCAAGCTGATTGTGAACTCTACCAAGCGCTGACATATTAACTCTACCAAGCTGATGTGAACTCTACCAAGCTGAGAGTGAACTTTACCAAGCGCTGACATATTAACTCTAACTAGCTGACTGTGAACTCTACCAAGCTGATTGTGAACTCTACCAAGCACTGACATATTAACTCTACCAAGCTGACTATGAACTTTAACAAGCTGAGAGTGAACTCTACCAAGCGCTGACATATTAACTCTAACTTGCTGACTGTGAACTCTACCAAGCTAACTGTGAACTCTACCAAGCTGACATATTAAATCTACCGTATTGACTATGAACTCTACCATATTGACTATGAACTCTACCATTTGTAAGCAATAAATACCTTTTCCCCCGCCATTTTAGCCGACTTCACCATTTGTTCTATGTCCATGCATTGTTTCTTGATTGGTCTCCACCGTAGAAGGGGAACATCCACACCTTTTCTTCTCATACCAAAAATCTCTGCTAATATGGGGATAGACTCAAATGCCCATATGAGAAGCGAGTGCACAAAACAGCCAAGAGTGAAGGTTGCGGTTTTATAGGATGCACATCTAATCGATCTGATCAGCGCGTTAAACGCCTCTTTTCCCCAAGGATGCCTCTCAAAGCGCTCTTGATCTGTAACCAAAGAAGCAGAAGTAGATGGAATCCTACTATTACGCTGGAGACCGTAAACACCAACATGCAATACCATTAGCAAGCCAACCATCCTCCTCTTTTCGAAAGACCATGATCTACACTACTGTAGAACCTTATTCAACTCTACCAAAGTAGGGCCTTGACCGACTGGTAAACCCATGTCCTCCCACAGAGAATGTATGGCAGCCTCATCAACAGCAGAAGAAGATTCATCCACCTAATTGCAATTGAGCTGCGTGATTTCCTGAAACTCTAAGATTGAAAATCTCATAGGCCGAAAAGCTACCAAGTTATGGTTTCGCTCATAACTTTCATATTACCACTCTTGGGATGGTTGTGAGTAATGATTTTCAAGGTATGGCTTATGAAGCTAAGAGTTTCAAAGGCGGAAAGTCTGTGTACATTCAAGTTCTTATCTGGAGTGCAGTCATGTTTCAATTGGGCGATCATGGGGAGACTGCGATCTTGTTTCTAGCTTCAACAGTCAATTGGGCGTTATGTGACCATTCTTTGAATATGATCAAATACAGATTATTGTAATATATGATTTATATTTTGGCTCAAGTTGTAGTTGTTGGCTCATATTATCATTTTGTGCAACAATTTTTGTATGTGCAAAGAACATTCGAGATAGATGTAAAAGCAAACAAGCTCATATATACAATCGATACACATGAAGACCTTGGAAAAACAATGGAAGAGAGCAAAACAGTAAAACAAAAGGCAAAGAAACTTTCAAGGCAAAAAAGAACATTTTTTTTGCAGAAATTCATAATCTGATGTTACATTGATTAGGTTTGGGTTCGATATCTTTAAAAAGACCAACTACTTGTTGCATAGTAGGCAGCTTTGAAGGAAGATCAGTTGTGCAAAGGTATCCGATCTTGAGAGCTTCTTCCATCTGATCTTCTAAACCTATCTCTTGGATTTTTGGATCAATAGCTTTTGATCTTTGGTTATTTCAGACCAAACTTCTAACCCAACTCACCAAGTCGGTATCTTTCTCACCAAGATAGTAGTCTTCAATAGGCTTTTTCCCTGTGATCTGCTCAAACAGAATAAACCCAAAGCAGTAGACATCGGATTTTGGAGTTGGCAGCTCATGTTCAGATTACAAGAATTCAGGAGGGAGATAACCGGGTGAGCCACGGGTGATTTCATCGTCCAGTCCGTTTCCAAAGACTTTGGCTAAACAAAAATCAGATAATCTTGGTTCCTAGTTCTGGTCAAGATACACACTACTAGCTTTCACATCCCTATGGACCATTGGTGGTGAACAACCATGGTGAAGGAATGCCAATGCTCGGGCGGTTCCAAGTGTTATCATGTGCCTAAACCGCCATGTTGCCACCAGGCGTTCAGACCCTATATTTTGGATTCCATTGTCTGTTTCTTCATCCCAGGTATCCGTGCTCCAATCATCCGTTGTCTGAACTCCAAATGGTAGATCTTGAAGCATGTTTTGCAAGTTACCATTCTCCATGTACTCGTAAATCGTTATCCTTTGATCACCAGCTATGCAGTATCAGGTTAATGGGACAAGATTTGGATGCTTAATCCTTCCAAGAAACTCGAGCTCTCTTGCTGCTTCTTGGTCACTAAGAGTTGAGCCGTGGAACAAAACGTTTACAGCTACATGAATTCCATCGGGGAGTAAACCTCTTTAAACAGGACCAAACTTACCATCTGCTAAGAGAGTCTCTCTGTCGAAGCTGGAAGTTGCAGACAAGAGATCTGAAAACATGATGTTCAACAATGGCTTCTCAAAGATAACCACATGAACCGCATTTGCCTGCTTGACATTAGCAACCCATGTAGTGGAATTTGTTTGGAAAGAGAATGGACCCAAAATACTTTGTTCCTCTTTAAATGCGACATCTTTTGGCTCCCCGGGTCTAGGTTTCCTTCTGCAGCCAAATACTACAAAAAGCAATGCTCCAATGAGAAAACACATCCTAGAAAGTGTAACTACAAATGCCAACTTAAGTCCTCTTGTGTCTGATCCTCTTTGCTTGAGGAGCATCGGGTTTGCAGCGATAGGGCAGCTATTTGTAGAACCAAAGAAGAAATCGATCAGAGTTTCTGGTGAGAATTTTCCGGTACAAAATGTTAAGTTGTTGAAAGAGAAGTTGAATCTCTCCATCTAAAGGAGCTTCTCAAGGGTAGACATTGGTATATCTCCCATTAAATTGTTCCTCGAAACATCGATAGCCACGAGGTTCTTGATACTCAAAATCGGGATGTATCTTGATAGATAGTTTCCAGAAACATCAAGTGTGCTCAAATCACTCAGCTCTGAGATCTCTCTAGGTATGTGACCAGCAAGATTCACATTAGATAAGTTAAGATACTCTAAACTAGAAAACATCTCAATCCTAGGAAACATCCCTCTGTTGACTCTATTCAAAGCTAGATTCAAGTGCTTAAGCTTCTTTAGTAGTGTCATATTCTTGAAGATATCTCCACTGAGCTCATTCTTAGAAAAGTCAAGATAAATCAAAGTAAACCAGTTGGAGTCTACCTGAGAGGAGATATGACCTTGAAACATGTTTTTGCTGAGATCAGCAACCTCCAGAGTCTCCTTAAACACACATGTCACTGAACCTTCAAATTGATTCCGTGAAATGTTGAGAGAAGTGATGGATTCCATATCAGCAAAATCTGTGTCCCTGCCATGAATCTTGGGTCCTGCGAGGTTCAAAGATTTGAGCTTTGGAAATGCAGAGCCAAACCCATTAGGAAGAGACCCTTCAAGCTGGTTAGAAGAGAGATCAATGGAAACCAAAGATTGGCAACCAAGAAGTCCTCGTGGGATTGACATCTGAAACCCATTGTGAGCAATCTTCAAGACTCTCAAACTAACAAGAGAATCTACAGCTTCAGGGATTGCACCAGAGAAATTGTTATGAGAGATGTCAAGAGACTCAAACTGCCCAAAATTCCCAACATTACTAGGGAATGACCCAGAGATCTTGTTGAAATAGAGGTTAAGATTCTTCAAAGTGTTCAAACTCTAGATATCAGATGGTAGAGCAGAGATTTTATTGTTGCTAAGATCCAAAGATCGAAGCTTGGTGAGTTTACTAATGGTGTTATCAAGGATTTGACCAGATAAACTCATTCCATAAGCAATTAAAACAACCACATGCTCATTCTTGGAATCACAGAATAAGCCTTGCCATGAACAGAAAGGAGCAGAGAAGTTGTAAGCTTGAGCAGAGCTTAATCCCATTTGCTTGTATAATTCAGAGACAAAGAAACCATCTGTGTTTGGTTCTAGGCAATAGATTGGCTTCAAGAACAGAGCAAGAAACAATGCATAACACCAGAAACCAAGACCCATTGAAGAAAGCTCTTAAATGTATGCTCGAAACACCTAAGAAAAAGGAAGAATTTTTTTATTGAAAGCAAAATCTCACTAAAGCTACTTTGGGGTCCTCATGCAAGAAACCCAGAAACCTCAAGAAGTTGAAGACAAGAAAAAACTGATGTTAAGGAGAGATCTGAAGATAGAAAAAGTGTTTATTTAAATTTGTGGTGTTTCTCAAGAACACGAGAGACCAGAGGACATAAAAACAAGGAAAATGAGGATTTTTTTGTAGATAATTCATATTTGATTAAGGAATTAGTTAACTCCTAAAAAAGATAGGATTTAAAAAGAAATAGGAAATAAAAATAAGGTTTATCTTAGGTTAGATAAGGTTTTGTATTTCTATTCTTATTAGGAATTAGGTGATGTTAGTCCTTATAAATAAGAGATCTTTGTGAAGAGTTGTTTCATGAGACTTGAGAGAGATTTAGTTTTTGAGAAGTTTTCTAAATCAATAAGAAAAGTTGTTTCTTATTATCCTTGAGTTTCATAGATTACAATTGGTATCAGAGCCTTGTAATCCGTAAGGAGGACTCAAGATCATTTAGAGTTCCAATCAAAGGAGTTGATTGTCGAACCCGAGATAGGAGTGCCGCCAAGGACTCAAGATCATTCGGAATTCCAATAAGAGGAGTTGATTATCGAATCCAAAATAGGATTGCCGCCACCATCGAAGAAGAAGATCTCAAGCGAACATCTAGTTACGTGTGATGCAAGATGGAACAAGTTATGACCATAGCTACTCACTCGAAGGAGCCAAGGATCTCGTCTATTCAAAGCCTCATGCTCACCACCACGAACTACACCGTATGGGCGATGAGATGAAGGTGACTTTGAAAGTGCATCAATTTTGGGAAGCAATCGAACAAGGTACGCAAGATAACATCAAGAATGATGTCGCGACAACTTTGTTATTCCAATCCATACCGAAAAACTTGATCATGCAAATTGGAGATCAAGACTCGGCAAAAGCTATGTGAGATGCGATCAAATGCTGTTACATGAGAGCATACCGAGTTAGGGAAGCAAGGCTTTAAACACTTGCCTCAGAATTCGAACGTCTAGCCATGAAAGAAACATAGAACATGATGATTATGCAGGAAGAATATCCACTCTAGCTTCAAGATCAGTAGCGCTAGGACAAATCATCAAAGAAAGCAAATTAGTGAAGAAGTTTCTAAACGGAGTTCAAAGAAACAAGTTTATCCAACTTGTTGCGCTTTAGAACAAACTTTAGATCTAAATAATACCAGTTTTGAAGACATCGTAGGAAGACTAAAAGCCTATGAAAAACATATAGGAGAAAGTGATCATAAAGATGATCAAAGTAAGCTCTTATTCTCTTCATCCTTTGTATCAAAGGGTAACTTCTGAGGAAGAGGAAGAAGTAACTGTAAAAGAAGTAGAGGAAGAGGGCGTTTTAACAACCAACAAAAAAAAACAATTAAGACCAATTCAAGGAAAAACCAAAGAAGGATAGGTCCAATGTTGTTTGTTGGCGATGTAATAAACTCGAACATTATTTCACAACATGTCTCGAGAAATCAAAGACAGGGCATGGAGCGAATCTTGTGGAGACCGAAGAAGCGGATTCAGCTCTCTACAAGCATGGGATCATTTTCTTGAATGAAAAGACCGTACTCCGACTAAGTAAGAGAAGAAAACGAAGACCAAAGCATGTGGTACTTGGACAGTGACGCAAGTAATCACATGACAGGGCAAGCGTCCTATTTTCCGAGCTTAACGAAAGCATTAGGGGAAAAGTGAGGTTTGGAGATGAGTCATGCATCAAAATTAAAGGAAAGGGCTCAATAATCTTTCAAACAAAAACCGGCAAACAAGACTTATAAGTGATATCTACTGGATACCAGATCTCAAGAGTAATATCATAAGTCTTGGACAAACAACGGAAGAAGGATGTGTCGTGAGATTACAACAAAATTTCCTCACCATTCACGATCAAGAAGGTAGGTTGTTGATGAAAGTATTTCGCACAATAAATCGAATGTACAAAATCCAGTTGAAAATAGGATCACACGTTAACTTACTCGCCAAGTTAGATGATGAGACATGGAGACAGCATGCAAGATTAGGACATGTCAACTTTGATTCGATGAGGATAATGTCAAATAAGAAGCTAGTGCATAGATTACCCAGTTTTGGAGAAGAGAAAAGAATTTGTGAGTGTTGCCTTGTAGGAAAACAAAAACACCTACCATTCCCACAAGCAACAAAGTTCAGATCAAGTAATAAACTAGAATTAATCCATGGAGACTTATGTGGACCAATCTCACCATCAACCTTAGCAAGAAACAAGTATATTTTCGTTTTGATTGAAAACTTCTCAAGATATATGTGGTTTATCTTGTTGAAGGAGAAAGGAGAAGCTCTCGAAAAATTCAAAACGTTTAAGAATGTGATCGAAGCTGAGTCCGGAGCAAAGATCACAATCTTTCAAACCGATAGGGGGGGAGAGTTTACCTCTATCGAATTCCAAACATTTTGTGAAGAAAATAGAATCTCAAGACAACTCACAGCCCCATATACGCCTCAAAAAAATGGTGTTGTTGAGAGACGTAACCGAACCTTAATGGAGATAACTCGGAGTATGTTGAAGACAATGGAGATGCCAAAATATCTTGGAATAGAAGTTTCTCAAAGTGATAAAAGGATAAAGTTAAAACAAGAAAGTTATGTGAAGCCGCTAAGCAACCTATATGGCTCCAAGATCTTCTACATGAAGTAACGGGATTAAGAAGAGAGAGTGTGACTTTATATGTTGACAATAAATCGGCAATAGCACTAACAAAAAATCTGGTTTTTCATGGACGAAGTAAATATATCCACAAGAAGTATCATTTCATTCGTGAATGTGTTGAAAATGAATAAATCACGGTGGAATATGTTGCGGGAGAAGAACAAAAGGCGGATATCCTAACAAAGCCTTTAGCTCGGATCAAGTTTTCGGAAATGAGGAACTTGATATGAGTATAAGACATTCTTAATTCGTGTTTAGAAATTAAGGCGGAGAATGTTAGATAATTCATATTTGATTAAGAAATTAGTTAACTCTTAAACAAGATATGATTTAGGAGGAAATAAGAAATACAGATAAGGTTTATCTTAGGTTAGATAAGGTTTTGTATTTCTATTTTTTATTAAGAATTAGGTGATGCTAGTCCCTGAAAATAAAAGTTTTTTGTGAAGAATTGTTTCACAAGACTTGAGAGAGATTTAGTTTTTGAAAAAATTTTTAAATCAATAAAAAAAATTATTTCTTATTATCTTTAACTTTCATAAATTACAATATTTTTATCATTAATTAATATATATATATATAATCATATTAACCTTGCCCTACTTCTGACTATGACAAGACTATATATTTTAATTGGGAATTCAAGAATACCAGTGAGAGAGAGAGAGCTACAAAAAACGGTTAGGAGTAAAGCTTTTCATAAATGAGAATTCATTCTCTCAGATTTTTTCAGTAACAGTGTCATTGGTTCTTTTTTCTAATTGAATAAATCATTGATTCTTCTCACTGGAAACCCGTTTTTCTCTTTTTTTCTGGAAAATTTAAAATTCGTTTTCACTTTTTTTTGTTATCTTTCTTTCTCTAGGAAAAAATGTTTTTTAACATTTTTTCAAGAACTTGGAATTTCCAAAATTATTTTACCCATAGTCTGATAATATTTATAGTGGTTCCACAATCGTGAACTATCCTCCTAACTGTAGCAACTAATGTAAATTCGAGTTTAATAATACTAATTTTACCCATAGTATTATAAGATTTCCAAATTCACTCTTAGTTCGAGTCTTTAGATGAAGATATTTCATATACTCGTACCCACTTCATATTAAGACGACGAACAATCCATCTTATGGATGGAGAAATATACTAGCGTCTAGATCTGTTCTAATCTGTTCTAACCTGAAGGTCTAGTAGGAAAACAAATTCGGTAACCATTTTCGCAAGCTACAAAATTCCGAACAAAACAAAAGTTAGAACTAATTTATGGTGAATTGTACGGTCCCATCATACCATCAACCACAGCAAGAAATTGATACATATTTGTATTGATTGATGATTTTTTAAGATACATGTGGACTATTTTGTTAAAGGAGAAGAGTGAAGCTTTCGAAAAATTCAAGAAATTCAAAAGCTTGGTGGAAAATGAAACGGGGGAGAGAATCAAAATGTTTCGAACCGATAGAGGGGGAGAGTTTACTTCTATCGATTTTCAAACATTTTGTGAAGACAATGGCATCTCAAGACAGCTGACAGCACCCTACACACCTCAACCAAACGGTGTAGTTGAACGACGAAATCGCACTTTGTTTGAGATGACGAGGAGTATGTTAAAAACAATAGGAATGTCGAATCACCTATGGGGAGAAGCAGTGAGACACACCACTAACTTGATCAACAGAGTGATCACGAAAGCCTTGAACAATCAAACTCCACACGAGTCATTCAAAGGAAACAAACCAAACTTGGACCATCTTAGAATTTTCGGTTGCAAGGCATTTGCAAGGGTAGAAGCGATCAACTTGAAGAAGCTGGATGATCGACCTAGACCTCTTGTATATCTCGGAACGGAACCAGGGACGAAGGCTTATCGACTTTACAACCCTTCCACAAGTAAAATCTATGTGAGTCGAGATGTAGTCTTCAACGAGGCAAGCGGCTGGGAATGGAGTAAGTCATACGATAATGATCAAAATATAGTGCTTGGAATGTTCACAATGGTTTGGAGAGAAACCCTAGATGATGGGACAAACATTCGTTCAATCGTTGAAGATAGAACCAGCTCTGTTTCGAGCTCTGTTCCAAACAGAGAAGAAGATTCTGTTTCGGCGAATAGAGAGAGAAACTCGAAAACTTTCTCTCCTCCAAGCAGTTCCCCACCTTGGAATTCTCAAAGAAGTATTACAGGTCCAGAAGAGACTCCACGAGACCGTGATCATGAAACAATCCGACTCTAAGAAGATCAAATCGAGAAACAAGCAGGCCTAAATACCTTGAAGATTACGTGTTATTAGCAGACTTACTTGGTGAAGAACTGCTGCTTAGTATCGATGGAGAACCGAGCACATTTCACGAAGTTGAAGATTCGAAAGAATGGATGGATGACCTTGAAGGCTGCCTACATACCCTTAAAAGGGATCAAGCCTACTCGTAGTTCTCAACTCTCAAATCTCTCTAATCTCATAAGCCATAGTCACAACTCGACTTGTGCTTATATATTAGTTTAGATGACTCCTAAACCTATTTGGAAAACACCTAATAATATTTGGATAACTCCTAATATTATTCTTCTTAATCCTAATCCCTTTAGAAACCTTAACTCGATAGGATTAGGATAACTTCTAGATCAAGCTATCAAGCTTAATCCAACATTGTCCCCCCTAAACTTGAAGCTGCACTTAGACACATCATGAACTCCCCTGAGATCTCTAATCTTCTTGCACTTGATCATTCCAAGTGTGTTCTGCACCATCACTGTGACCATCACTTAAGAACACGAGATAATAAAAGACTCACTATTTTATTGCTTTAGAAAACTTACTCAAAAACTAAAACTCACACAATCTCTCTTAACCTATGTCATGCCCCGACAAAGGTTCTCCGAGATTCTCTTAATCTTATGTTATAACTCAACATAGATTCTCCTTTTTTAGTGTTCTATGCCTTGCGATGTGCCACCTTCACTCTCCAATATCCTACTTTTTGCAGCCCCTTATTTCTTGATTCCTCAATGTTAGTAAGAAAATGTATCTACCATGACTCGGTTTTTAACGCCGTTATTGACATCTCCTCGTCTTCTTTCCCCTTTGGTGACAAAGTTTGGTGATAAACATCTTTGATCACAGTTTTGTCGGTTTTGTTGTTTTCTTTGAGGTTAGATCCCGTCATGGATCTTCTCGTCGTCGGCTCAAGAATTAACCACTCTGCTACCAATTCAAGTCTCATACATGATCATTATAGATCGATCAATGATAAACACATAATATATAAATAACGAAATATCTTTATTGATGGATGGCTGCACCTCGAAGGCTGCCTACGTACCCTTAAAAGGGATCAAGCCTATACGTAGTTCTCAACTCTCAAATCTCTCTAATCTCATAAGCCATAGTCACAACTCGACTTATGCTTATATATTAGTTTAGATGACTCATAAACCTATTTGGAAAACACCTAATAATATTTGGATAACTCCTAATATTATTCTTCCTAATCCTAATCCCTTTAGAAACCTTAACTCGATAGGATTAAGATAACTTCTAGATCAAGCTATCAAGCTTAATCCAACAGTTATTGGGTCTGGAATAGGCACACAAGTGTGATCAGATCCATGGGTTTCGGATCTTCCATCGAGGACTCCAAAGGGTCTCTCAGCTGAACTAGATCCACATATATATATGTGAGTGATTTGATTGATTCTTTTACAAAATTATGGAAGGTGGATGTTCTAAAAGAGTTGTTTGTCCCAGAAGACATCTCATTGATTTTGGGGATCCGTCCGAGCAAGTAATTTTCAAACGACAACTATAGCTGGAGTCACACTAAATCAGGGGCGTACACTGTAAAATCCGAGTATTGGACTGCTAAAGCACGCTCGAGAGGACATTGTGACCTCTCTTTTCAGGAACTAAGTGTTATAGCACTTCAACCACAATTATGGAAGCTTCCGACCTCTCTTTGGAAAATTGTTTCAAGTTGTATATCGTCTTGTCAGAGGCTAACAGAAAGACATATTAATGCTGATAGTGATTGTCTGTGATGTGGAGCGGAGAGCGAAACGATCAACCATGTTTTCTTTGAATGTTCCCCGACGAGGCAAACTTGGGCGCTTTCTGCCATTCCTTTTTCGTTATCTATATTCCCATCAGGCTCGATGTTCTCGAGTATCGACTTTCTAATGTGGCGAGCGAAAGAGATTGGAGGTGAGGATACTGCAACTACAACTTTCCCGTGGATATTCTGGTTTATATGGAAGGCTCGTAACTCTAAGGTCTTCGAGAATAAGGATATAACACCAGACGTTACCCTCGGCATAGCCCTTCAAGAGGTTGAAGCTTACAGATTGGCTAATGTACGCAACACTGCTACTAATCTAGTTATCACGCCTCAGGTGGATGAGGAAAGGTTGGAGACCCGTCAGCATTTTATCTAATCGATGGTCGGTTCATGGATGGAGAAGAATACGCTCAGTGGACACGGTTGGACACTCCTCTCACGTAGTAAACTCTCCCACTTGGGTTTGAAAAGCTTTCGACGGTCTTTATCACCGCTTCGTGCAGAATTGGATACACTTTTGTGGGCAATCCGATGCTTACGCGATTTGTTTGATGTGGCTTTTCAAACTAACTGCAAGGACTTCACTGAGTTGTTGGATTCGCCAACTGAGTGGTCTACTTTTGCTGCAGAATTAGATGATTTTTTTTTCTTAAGATTTTTTTCTGCTTTTTTTACTTTTTATGTTGTTCGTAGTTTTAATTTATGTGCTGATCTTCTTGGTAAAAAGATTTATACACAAGGTATTCTCTTTTCCCATATAAGATCTCAAACTCCGGATTGGTTTTTCCCTTAAGAAAGTTGTCTCCTGAGAGCTTAATGGATGATTTGCTTTTTATGTCAAAAGAAAAATAACACTAATTAAACCAAGACTTTTCTAACCGGTTGAATCAACCACACTTTAGTGAAAAAGGTTTCATTTCCATGGAAATAATTTACAAAACTCTGAGCAAATATTTTCAATTTCATAATACGACTAGAGTTGGATAACATGCAATTATTAAAGTTCGGGTGATCTATGAATTTTTTATACTAAAGTAACAAAAAGATTATTTCATCAGTTGATAAGAATTCTTTATTCTTCTTTTTCTCAAAAGATCTCCTCTTGCAGTTATTGAGAACTTTTTCTTTCTTTTTTTTCCAACAAAAGCTCTATATATTAAATAAACGGTGAATGAGTTTTGTTTAAAGAAAATCACGTTGAAACTATCGAACTTCCATGAAAAAAATAGAACTTCGTGCTCTCACACTTTTAATAAGTGAGTCCGTTCGGATATTGCTACATCTAGAAATATGACAAACGTTAAAATTAGGAAAAGACGATCTAAGGTTCTTAAAATTCTTGAAGTTCCGTAATAAATGATGGTCAACCTTCTAAATCAAAACTAATGAAATCGAGTCCAAACAATCCGTCCAAGACAACTCATGTTTAAGTGATTAGACCCGACCCTCACCTAAAACCTAGTAAACAATAACTTTAAACACTAAAATAATGGACCAAAATAAAAAAGCATCAAATCATATATCAAAATTATAAATGGACCCAAAAAAAATCTTTTTTGCTTTGGGCATTATTTCTTGTTCGAGCAAATCATATATAAAAAATCTGTCCTGTAAATAACGATGTTATTAAACACGTTATAACCCACAACAGGGAATCCAATTCTGCAAGCAGTGAGGATAACTCTTCCAAATCACTTTTAAACCCAAAAAATGTATCTCTCCTTCCTTTATAACGATCCACCATGCCCGCTCAAGCTATCTATTGAGAACTCTATCTCCATTGATGGTTTTACATGTCATGCCATTAAAGGTGTGTAAAGTATGTTCTGTTCTTTCTTCGATATTTTGGATTGTCGGTTATAATTTTACATTTTTCTTAGCAACTAGTGTTTTTTCTTAGGTACAAGAGATTGATGATATATATATTGTACGTATGGAATTCAATGCGACGTAATTCGTGTCTGTGAAATATTTAAAATGGCTGTGGTAAAATTTAATCAAGATTTAAAACAGCAGCAATAGACATGGTAAACTAGTCCACTACTGGAAAAACTATCTTTTAGTTTTTACTTACAAGAAAAAAATAAAAGGTAGTATGTTTCTACTTTCTAGAATACATATTCGATGAAGAAAAAATATCAATGGATTCTTCTGTCTCAAGCAATACTTTATATATATTTGTATACATACTTTTGGATTTATCCGTTTGATGTTTGTATTAGACTTTTTATTATAAGAAAATTTATAAAAGATGTCTTTTAGCCATAAAATAGAGAAAATATTATATTTGAAAATAAGATTTGTGATACTAAATGTTGCGATATATAAATATATAACTATTTGGTATTCTTTCTGTTTCACTAATAGTATCGTTTTGACATATTTTACACATATTAAAAATGATATAAATATACAAACATATCTCTATTCAAAATACGTTTAATTCAATTATAATTAACTGAATACAAATGTTACTGGTTTTAAGTAAATGACAATTTTGAAAATTTGTTTTAAAATTGCATAAAAATATAAATTTTATATTTTTGTGAAACAGAAAATTATTGCAGAACGACATTATTTGCCAAACAGAATAATTAATAATTTCATTATTTTTAACAGAGCTGTCTCGATATACAAAAAAAATTTTAGCACTCTATTTTTTTCTTCAACTTACCAATCTATTTTGACTTCTACGAATCATTACATTTTTCCTACATATAGTCAAGCCTATCTTTGGTAACAGTTTATTTTTTCCACTCTAAAGTATATTTAATGCACACAAAAAAACGTATATTTGATGCTAGGTGGACTTTCTTGTGAGAACAGAAAAAGCTAATCCACCGTCTATAAAGTTAGGACGAAATATAACTAACATTAAATATATAAAGACTAAAGTGTGAGTGTGTTCGAGCATAATTTTTGGATGCTATTTCCGTATATTTGAACTCTTAATTTTAAAGTTATGCTATCTTTAGATTTTATAAATAAATATATATGTTATCACAATCAACAATTGTGAAATTGTTTAACAAGGCCATTTTCACGTTCGAATCAGATTTCAGGAGTAAAGAGATCCAGAAATCGTCGATTGCAATGAACCAGAAAGATTTATGTAACAGTTTTAAGATACAAATGGCAAGTACTAAAGCTAAGAACTCAAATGCTTACGAAAGCTAGTTGAATGAGCTTACATGAAGGTAATATACTTATGTTTTCAGCATTTTTAGAAGTAAATAATCCATAAGTTAAAATACAAGTACTGATCTGAGATTTTGTTCGACTTCTCTGGATTTTGTGTTAAAACTATAAACTATTCATAAATTGCATTAAGTAATTAAATAATGCGATTTGATGAATTAAAAAGAGAAAGCAATTAATAGGACGTGATCTTGTCGTGTGAATCTGATGTAATCATGGATTTGATCTTAGTAACCGCTGGTATGATAGCAACACAAGTTGTTTGAAAATACAAATTTTAAATATTAAATGTTTTGTTTCCCTATTATGAAAAATGTCATGCTTGTTGGATTAATGTTGAAGATAGGTTGATTCACGAGTAAAATTAATCTTAACCAAGTATGTATTTAGGAAATTCAGATATGAATATAATTTATTTTAGGAGTTATTTAAATATATTTTAGGAGTTATCTAAATATATTTAGAAATTATTTAATAACGTTTTATAGTTTTATTAGGAATATGTATTGTCTAAACCACTATAAATACAATTGTTGGGTTGTGATAATTGTATGATAGATTAAGAGTTTGATAACTTTAGTTTTGAATTAGTTTCTAAAGTTAATAAAGTGAGTAATTCTTTAAGTCTTAAAATTCTTAAATCAACAATTGGTATTAGAGCAATCAAGGTTTGATTGGAAAGCTAATTTCCTATACGATGTTAGAAAAATCAGAAAGCTTAGAAGAGGTTGAATCTGAAGATTCAAGTTTAGTGGCTTGTGTTTTGGCTGCTATAGGGATTGAAACAGATGAACCTAAAACCTACGAAGAGGTGATGATAAGCACATAAGGGAAGTCATTGGAAACCGAACATATGGACACAAGGTTTCAGTTCATCACATATATAGTATCTAAAGGAAAGATGGTCTTAAATAAGATATTTACTACGATTAATCCAGTAGATTCCTAGCAAGAGCAGTAGCTAGAGAGAAATTTCAAGTTTGCTACGATCTCCTAAACTTCGTCTGAAAGACGGTTCAGCTCCAGGTAATTTCTGTATCGACATTGACGTTACACTCTCGCAGAAAAAAAAAGACAAGGAAACAAGTTAGTTTCAAGATGGTTCTTATGTCGATAAGAAAAAAATCAAATTGATTAATGGGTTTAGGGAGTTACCTGTTGGCATCTGAAATTACAATAAGGAGATATTGATTCCAGGTGGAGCTGTTGGAAGAGATTCAAGAGAAAAAAGGTCAGTTCTTTGGTGTGTGTTCTTGAGTCTAAAGATATAAGTTGATAGTGAATACTTTAGAGGAAAAGAGATTACCTAAAGTTACCAATAGGCTTAAGAGTTTTCCTAATAGGAATAAAATATATCTATTACTAATAGGAATAGGTTAGCTTGCAATATAAGGAATCATATATGTGTTGGGATAAGATAATTGTTAGTTAAGATATGTCAAGTAGAATTAGGAGTTATCATATTCTACTATGAATAGGTTTAGCAAAGGTGTGCTACCCTTATAAATATCAATATTGAGTTGTGATATTGTTTAAGCATCAAGACATGAGAAACAAGAGCAATTCAATGGGTAACACAAGATTGTGTGTAGTAATGGGTAACGTTAAAAAAAGATGAGTTGTTGATGACATAAGAAGACTTAATTCCAAGTCTGAATCATGTCCAACATATTGTCAAATGCATTGAGGATGCTAAGCATGGATTCATACTATGAAGGCGACGAGAGGTTCAATCCAGATTTGAGTTTCAAGGGATAAATCTCGAGATGTTGTTTTGAGAAGTTTCGTGGATAGTCTGCTGAAAGAATATAAGTTGACAGTAAGTCTGACACAAGGACTTAAGAGAAACAACATGCAGGTCTGTTTGAATAACGAGAAAGATGACAGTTAATGTGTGAGAACAAAAGTCAGTGGAAGATGGAGACACAAGAGATGTTTAGTCTTTCATCTACAAAAGAAGCTGAAAAAGGAGGTTGGGAAGGCTGTTTGCATAAGATTGCTTATTGCAAATATGGGAGCCCAACAAGATTCAGATGAAAATGTTGTGAGTCTCAAAATTAGAAAATGTTTTGTCTAGGAACTCAGTTCACCAAGAAGAGATAAATCATAAAGACATAAGAACATATCAAAGATCAAGGACAAGAATAATATCTACTGGATGTGCAAGTAAGAAGGTCACAGTAGCAAGCAATGCTCTCTTGAAGAAAGCAAGAACAAGTTCAATACGAAAACTTGCTGGATCTGTGGAGATGAAGATCAGATTGCAGAGAAAAAATGAACAAGACAAAGGTTCAATAAAAAGAGAGCAGAGAAGGTCATCAAGTCAAGAAGGAATCAGCTAGGATAGTTTTACAAAACCAAGATGGCACATGTCGTGACAAGGGGATGATGTGTGAAGGTTTTGAAAGTAGCTAGGAGTATGCTCGAGTTTGAGCTGTTGTGACACACAAGAAAACGTGTCTAAGCTTGACTGAAAGTGATAACAAGTTCTTAAGAGAAATGATATTGAAAGCATTGATGCAGAAGCCAAGTTAAAGAAGAAGGTTTCTCCAGAGGTTTAAGATTCAAGCGAGGAGGACCAAAGAATATTATTGGTTATAGTGATAGTAGCCATAATGTTGATCCAGATGATAGAGAAGTACTACGGATCATATTTTCTATCTTGGAGAAAGTCCAATTACTTGGTGTTCACAGAAGCAAAAAATCGTAGCTTTCTCTTCGTGTGAGGCCGAGTTTATGGCAGCTACGGAGGCGGCAAGACAAGTGATTTGGCTTCAAGATTTACTTAGTGAGATTGCCGGATTGTCTTGTGAAAGGGTCGTCATTCGTATTGATAACAAGTTAGCAATAGCACTTTCCAAGAATCCGGTGTTTCACGGAAGGAGTAAACATATCCATACGAGGTATCATTTTATACGAGAATGTGTCGAAAACAATGAAGTGGAGGTCGAGCATGTCCTCGGGAATGAGCAAGAGGCCAACATTTTGACATAACTTTTGGGAAGGATCAAGTTTAAATAGATAAGGGAACTAATGGGAATTCAGGATTTATCAATGGTAGACTTCAAGCTTCAGAGGGAGAGTTTGATTAAATTTGAAAATAGTTTGATCCACAAGTAAAACTAATAATAACTGAATATGGATTTAAGAAATTATGATAAGAATATGATTTATTTTAAGAGTTATCTAAATATATTTTGGGAGTTATCTAAATATATTTAGGAGTTATGTAATAAGGTTTTCTACTTTTATTAGGAACATGTGTTGCCTAAACCACTATAAATATAATTGTTTTATTGTAACAATTGTATAAAAAATTAAAAATTTAAAAACTTTAATTTATAGTTAATTTCTAAAGTTAATAAAAAGAGTAATTCTTTAAATATTAAACTTCTCAAATTGAACAATACTTGTGTCCTCGTTTCTATGAAAGCATGTCCTTGAAATTTCGTTAAAAAAATACAACAAATAAGGCTATATACTAATATTTCATTTGTTCCTAAAAGTTTGACTTTTATCTTTTTTTCGTTATAAATTGATTTTTTTTAGCTTTTTTACACTTTTTATTAATAAATACATTTCAAAAAATAATATTGATTGAAAATAATTAAATTTATTAAATTACTATTAGTTCGTTTCTATTGAAAATTGTTTAGTGTTACAGAATAATATAGATACAATTATATATTTATTATTTTTTAGAAACAAAGGGAATACCATTTATATATTCAGTTTAAAACCACAAACTCTTAGCATACGATCTAAAAGCTTGCACACAAACTCTTTTTTTTGTTAAAAATAACATAAATAAAAACTTTAGTTGGTTTGATGGAATCTTTAGTATCACTAATTTTTTAATTTGTATTTTCAGACGTTTCAATCGTTGTTTTGGCGCTATTGAAAACATGTGTAGAACATAACTTAACTCAACAACAAGGCAAATATAGGTATGTTTACCTAAGCAAGAAGGTGGTTTGAGAATTTGTCGTCTATGAGATTCATCTAAAGTTTTTGCTTTGAGTTTAATCTGGAGACTGTTCACGTTATCGAGTTTATTATGAATGGTTTGGACTCGCTAATACCTCCTCCAATATAATTTTTTAAGGAGGTGGACGACACCAAATTCTGATTTATGGATTTGGCGCAAATTGTTGAGACTTCAGACTTAGCAGCTTATTATTTCAAATCAAAAGTGTGAAATGGTCCCTCAACTAATCGATGTTGTAGGAGAATCTGGAACACGAGTCTTGGAAGTGCACCTTACTGCTATGGCCTTAGAGGTAGCTATAGCTACCACATGGTGCATCAGTCAGTGTTGAGAGCAAACCTTCCAAATAGTTGAAGATCCTCTCCACACTACTCATGTTCCTCACCCTTCTGTTGGACCTGATGTGATATTTTGGAGACAAAATCAGAACAGGGTTGCTCTGCATTTATCGATTAGAATCACTTGGGATCAACTGAGAGAAGGGAACTTGAATGTTTCTTGGAATAGGATGGTCTAATTCTTACCAAGCAAGGGGAACGTCGTCTTCAGACTCTTCACTATGATTTTGTAGATTAAAGCTCAATTTTTATTTATTTATTTCAGCTTCAGTTTTCTTTTAAATTATTTATTTTAAAATATGTAATTAATAAACTATAAGACTAACAGAAAATATAATTTATTTTGAAACTTGGTGCCAGCATAAGGTATCTTCCTTTAAACTATTACTTGTCCTAATCCGTGAAACAATGATCTACATGATCATCAAATTCACGAATTATATTTAAATTCCTTTTCTTACTTATAGGATCTGATCAATCATGAGATTAAGTTAGGTTTGTAGACATGTTCGTTCAGTCTTGCAAATCTCAATTCCTTATCTAGTCTTCCAGGATCTTTAAAAGTTCGTAAAATAAAAATTTGAGACAATAAGTTCGTTAAGGGTCATATAGAGGTGAACATGTCTTAATTAACCATTTAACATCTTTAATTGATGATCAGGAAAATCTCACTTTAAAATTTGAAGATATGACATGCTACCATTTTAAATTTAGAAGTTTTATACTAGCATCTTAAATCTTCAAAATATTTTTACTAAAATTTTAAATCTTGAAACTACCTCTTGCGGTTTCTCTAACATAAAATTTATTACAAAAAAATTAACGGAAAACTAACAGAATTTTTGATTGGATCTTAATCCGTCGAAAATTTTCAACGGTAATATGATGTATTTTTGTGTAAACGTCCGTAGGAAATATACACGTTGATATATCTGTTTAAATTTTGACAATTTTGGCGGAACTATTTTGTTGGAAAACTGTTGGATTACCGTCAGATTTTTTTGTCGGACTACCATCGGAAATTCCATCAGTTTTCTGATACCTATTTTGTAGTGAATTTTATGACGGAGAAAATGCGGAAAATAGTTTCAAGATTTAAAATGTTAGTAAAAATATTTTGAAGTTTTAAAATGACACTGTAATATCTTTGAGGTTTAAAATGTTAAAATCTGACATTTTAAAAGTTAAAAATGTGATTTCTTCATAAAAATCTACATAGATATTGTTGTGTATGTGGTGAATCAAGTATTTGAGTTGAACTAATTAATTATTTGAGTTCAAGTATTGTTGAATCAAGTATTTGAGTTCTGTATTAATTAATTGCATGCAAACTGTAGCAAAAGATCATGTTAGAAAAAGTTACAAAATTAGTAAAACAAATTAAAATCTAACAAAAATAAAACGTTGAAAATGTCATACAAAGGGTTTGGGAAAATAAACACAGAAATTCGGTCACTACGATTTTGATTATGAATTTAAGACTTTAAGATGAAGTATTAATTATTGTGATTAGATTTATGTGATCTTATAATAGTTAGTGCTGAAAAGTGAGAAAAGAGTTGGCGTACAAGTGATGTGTACACCCCTCACCTCGTGAGAGTCAAAAGAATCATTGCATGAGAACTGAAAATTAAGTTTGCATTAAAAGGAAGAGAAGAAGCTACCGACAAAATATTTATTTCCTTCAAAAGTTATTTATTGTCCATTAATTCCCTGTAAATATCAAATATTCTCTCTATTTTAAATTAGAAAGGATCTATACGACCATGTACTCACCTTGGTAATACGCATACTCGGGTTGACCTTTGGCATGTCTAATTCGGATCACTTGTCTTTGTTTCCATCTTGGACTACTCTTTATCCCGTGTATTGCACATACAATTCGTTGTTCGCAATAAAGCATGTATACTTCTAGTTCTCAGCTTAGTGTAAGAACGTTAGTTGTTGGAGTAAGTTTGAAGATATTTTGATCTATAAGTAAAACTAATTCTAATTAATTATAAATTTAGGGAATTAAGATAAGAATATGATTTATATTTATGAGTTATCTAAATATATATTAGAAGTTATTTAATAATTTTTTCTAATTCTATTAGAAATAGGTGGTGGTTAAACCACTACAAATATAACTGTTAGGTTATGACAATTGTATGAGAGTTATATGAGAGAACAAGAGTTATAAGAGTTTTAAAGAGTTTTGGATGTTTAGTTTTGAGAGAGTATCTAAACATATATAATAAGAGAATGATTCTTATTAAAAGCTAAGTTTGTGTTTGATATATTTAATTCTTGAATTGGTATCAGAGCTATTGGTTATCAATCAATCAAACACTAGAAGTATACACAAGCCATGGGAGATGCTAGCGCCCCGACAACGAGGTCGAATGATCTTGGAATTTCATCGATTCAATGTCCAATGATCAACTTATCGAACTACACGGTGTGGTCGATGAGAATGAAAGTGAACTTGCGTGTTCACAAGGTATGGGAGACGATGAGCCAGGATCGACCATAGACGAGAAGAACGACATGGCGATTGCCTTGTTGTTTCAAGCCATACCCGAGACACTCATATTACAAGTTGGTGATCTTGATTCACCAAAAGGTATATGAGAAGCAATCGAAGCAAGAAATTTTGGAGCAGATTGAGTGAAGGAAGCGAAAATTCAAACCCTCATGTGTGAATTCAGAAGTCTTCAAAGTAGCATAAACTCAGGTTGTGGTTCATCGGAGAAGCTGCGAGAATAAAAGTTGAAATTTTCATACATGAAGTTTCAAAATCTCAGATGAATGAAAGTTTTGATTCATCACAACAAAGAGATGAAGTGAGAATCAAGGTACTTGAGATTATAGAGAAATTGCAGGAAGATGCAAATATTTCATCGTTGAAGCTCGTGTCGAGGAAGAGACGCAACTCATGTTTTTGGCAAAAGCTTTGAACGGCGGCAGAAGAGGTGGTCGAGCTCGCCGGAGAAATTGTCGGTGGATGCAAGGTTTATGCATATGGTTTAGTCATCAGAGAAGAAGATCATCATTTCTTCTTAATTGTCGAACGGAAAGAGACAAAGAGAAAAAGTTGGAAAGTTTATGCTAGATTAACTAAGGCCTAAGGTGGATATTGTCAAGTTATGGGCCTCAGTCAATTTCCTTTGACGCAAATCCAAGTCTTGAGAAGGTTTTCGAAGACGAGAAATGTGAGAACCATAAGAAGACTTAAATCTAAGTCAGAACTATGTCCAACATATCGTCAAGTTGACTAAGCTTGTATGAGGTCGAGTTTATGGCAGCAACACTTGCAGCTTGTTAAACCGACGACTAGCGAGAAGGTTTTCATGAGAAACAACGACGAGTCTATAGTCACTGGAAGAAAGTATCTTGTGTTCTATAGCCGAAGCAAACATATCCACAAATGATATCATTTCATCCGAGAGAGGGTTGAAGATGATCAAATCAAGGTGGAACATGTATCTGGAGAAGAACAATGCGCGGACATATTGACTAAAGTCCTAGCAAGGATCAAATTCAAGGAGATGAGAAGTTTGATAGAAGTTCAAGACCTCACCAATACTAACTTGAAACTTAAGGGGGTTAATGTTGGAGTAAACTTAAAGATACCTTGATCCACAAGTAAAACTAATCCTAACCGAGTATGGATTTAGGAGATTAGGATAAGAATAGGATTTATATTTAGGAGTTATCTAAATATATATTAGGAGTTATCTAATAAGGTTTTTTAGTTCTATTAGAAATAGCTGGTGTCTAAACCACTATAAATACAATTTTTGGTTTATGACAATTGTATGAGAGTTCTATGAGAGAACAAGAGTTCTAAAAGAGAAAAAGACTTCTAAGAGTTTTAGAGAGCATTGGATGTTTAGTTTTGAGAGAGTTTCTAAACATATATAATAAGAGAGTGATTCTTATTAAAAGCTAAGTTTGATGTCTAGCATTGAATGTTTAGTTTTGAGAGAGTTTCTAAACGTCAAATCTCTTTTCTTAAATATTGACACTTCCCCGTAGTGTGACGAATAATAAGATTCTTAAATTGGAATCAGAGCTTTTGATATCGTTAGGAGGACTCAAGATCAAACCGAATTTCAATCAAAGGAGTTGATTGTCAAACCCTAGAAAGGAGTTTCCCCCCTCCCCCGACGAGGAAGAAGATCATGAGAAAACGTCTCTTTGCTTGTGATACAAGATGGAGAAAGCCATAACCATAAGTGCACAGC
Organism: Cardamine chenopodiifolia; assembly: GCA_963922655.1. Taxonomy (NCBI): domain Eukaryota; kingdom Viridiplantae; phylum Streptophyta; class Magnoliopsida; order Brassicales; family Brassicaceae; genus Cardamine; species Cardamine chenopodiifolia. Next base: position 1,539,417 of record OZ000486.1, read on the forward strand.
CAAAGGAGCCAAAGATCTCATCGATTCAAAGCCACATACTCACCGCTACGAACGACACAGTGTGGACAATGAGGATGAATATAACCTTAAAGGTGCATAAGTGTGGGAAGCAATAGAACCAGGTACGTAAGACATCATCAAGAATGATGTTGCGACATCTTTGTTTTTCCAATCTATACCGGAAAACTTGATCATGTAAGTTGGAGATCAAGACACGACAAAAGATATGTGGGAAGCAACCAAAAGCCGTTACATGGGAGCAGACCGAGTTAGGGAAGCAAGGTTTCAAACACTTGCTTTAGAACTTGAACGTCTAACCATGAAGGAAACAGAGAACATCGATGATTTTGCTGGAAGAATATCCACTCTAACCTCAAGATCGGCAGCGCTAGGCCATATCATCAAAGAAAGTAAATTGGTGAAGAAGTTCCTAAACGGAGTACATAGAAACAAATATATTCAACTTGTTGCTGCATTAGACGAAACGTTGGATCTAAACAACACCGGGTTAGAAAACCTTTTCAATTCAAGTTAGGAATTAAGAGGAAGAATATTAGATAATTCCCAATGGTTTGAGGAAAAGATATTTTCTAAACAAGATAGGATTTATGAGATAAAGATAAATACAAATAAAATTTAGTTATGACTAGATAAGACTTTGTGTTTACAAAGTCTATTAGGATTAAAAGTTGCTAATTTTTATAAATAGAAATTTATGTAGAGAATTGTTTTACAAAACAAAAAAAAGATTTAGTTTTTCATAAGTTTTTAAAATCAATAAAAAATTATTTTTATAATAAGTCTCTTAAATTTTCACTTTCGTAGCGATAAGATTTACATAATACAAATGCGTAACTCTTCCTTTTTCCAACACCAAAAAAATAGAAGGTCACAGACCAAATTGATGTGTCTACTCTCATGCACTAATAAGAAAAGAAGAGAGAAGAGAGGGATTTGTGTGTATCAAATCATGAATCAAATCAAAGCACTTATTACTCATGCACTAATAAGAAAAGAAGAGAGAAGAGAGGGATTTGTGTGTATCAAATCATGAATCAAATCAAAGCACTAATAATAAGTCATGAGAAAGAGAAGACAATGACTACTGAATAGCAAAGCTCAACGTCACAAAATCAAAGAGGAGTTACGACCATAATCACGAAATTAAGAGAATTGATTCTCAATGACCAAAGCAAAGGAAAATTCTAACGTTGATTAACTTATATGTCGTTAATTGATTTTATTGTTACAAGAAACAATTCAAATGAAGATATGTGTTTATTTAATCAATAATTTCCAGCCAAATGAATTTAGGAAAATTAAAATAAATATGGATTGTAAACCCATTCCGGACTGTGTCAAATGTTTCATTTTGGAAATTAAAGGAGATTTGGGTATCTTTCTAATTGTCAATCTTTCTAAGTTTTCATTTTGGATATCAATTTTTCATTCAAAAAAATTCCCGTTTTTGACAATCCGAAACACTACAGTGTAGTGTTCGCGGCTACAATTCCATTGTACCTAAAAACTGGTCATTCCGATAAACATCTTCACCAGAAAATATACCATAAAAATAGGTCATATCCACTTTGTCAAAAACAAGTTCCAACTCTTATCACTTTTCCCATGTAATTTAAACCAGCCATTCCTAATTTATGTTCCAAATCAATCCCTTTATCCAGTTATCCATCAACCTCGAACTCAAACTATGTTAATTGTCGAAGTTGGTAGTTTGCATCCATCCTCTTCGACTGTCCAAGTTTACCATTTGCATCGATCTTGACTCTTGATCCCAAACGACCCAAAGTTAATGATTACACGAATTGATCAACGTGATCGTAGAGATGAGCTGTCGAGAAACACCATGTGTCAAGATACAAGAACAAACTAAGAACAATCAATGATTATCAGACTTGAAGTCGTGTAATAATCTCAACTTGAAGTTGTCTTCAGAAATTCTTTTGATTTTCAGCGTGCCGCATAGACGGTCCAAATGGTCTAACATAGAACAAACTAAGAAGTTCAAGTCGTCTTCAAAATTCTTTTGATTTTCATCTTTGCGACATAGACTGTCCAAATGGTCTACATAGTTTTATAATGGTAACCCATAAAACTTATTGATTTGGACCATATTTTATAACATACTTGATCTTACCGTGGTTGTTAACTATCGCCGGGGGTGGGGGGTTGACCATTTGTTTAAAAATTTTATGGTCGCCTATTATGCAAGGTCGCGGTTATGTGTTTTTGGCCGAATTGTCGATCAACCTTTGGTCAGATGATAGTCTATTGCTGCGTGATTTTTTTCTCCAAATCTTATTTCTTCACTAAGTCTTGGTCCATGCATCCTCTTGATCCAATATAGACTTTCCGAAACCTTCTAAAAGATTCAACATTACTACTAAGATCCTTGATGAACCTAAAATGCAAAACAACACAATTGGATACATGAATGCATGAAAAAAACAATAAATCATAATTGAAAGAGTAAAAAACCAACTCAGACTAGATGATAGAAAGCAGAATATATAAATGGTCATTCTGCCGCACAACTAAGTAAACATGGAATATAGATCCAGTTAATTATCCCATCATACACTTATCAAAGAAAACTTCAAATCTTCTCTAAAATATATACTCTCAAATCTCAGTATACGTCTTAGAACACTAAAAAGTAACTTAAACATTTAACACCTAAGAGCAAAACAAATGAGCTCATGGGGTCGTTCCTTAACCTAAGCCTATTGTGAAATTTTTTTACCTTGAATGCCGGAGGATCCTTGGGAGGCACCAACTCTGCACCTCTAGCGATTATAACCGTTTTCTCTATAATAAAGAATTATTTATTCTCAAACGATCACCTCTAAGGCTCCAACACATAGCTTAAACCATCTTCAATATTGAGATTCATAAGAGTCTCATCTAATAAAAAATAGAAAAAATAAAAGTTATGAAACTTTCAGCTAAAACAGTTTTAATGGAAAGAGATTTTAGAGACGGTCTCCAGAGATTTTAGAAACTGTCTATGCCATATGTCGTAATATTACTGGTTCATTATTTATTTAATAATATAATATTAAATAAATTAATACAATTAAATAAAAAACTATTAAAATATTTTTTTTAGAAACTCTTATGAGTATCACTATTGTGGATGCTCTTATTTTCTCCTTAATTATAGCTAGGACCGGCGGCGCTGAGACAACTACATGAAACATTGGCCTAGGATCTTGATTTTTGTAGGGCCCACTTTTAAGTAATTTAAAAAAAAATAGAGATATTGTTAGAAATTTAGTGTATATCCTACCAAATAAAAATATATTTATACATAGCTAAAATATTTTTGTGTATTTCAACAATAGAAAATAGGTAAAATATTTTTAAAAATTCTATAAATTAAGATATATATAGATAAATTAAATAAAAATATAATTAAATATATTATATTATAGGCCTCCATTTTTGTTTCGTCTAGAGCCTCCCAACCTCTGAACCGGTCCTGATTATAGCCTCCATAATTATATATGTATCATAGTTTATTAGTTATACATGGCCATAATTGATTGTAATTGGTCACAAATTCACATACAAAAGACCTGGGATGTCAATGCTAATTTAAGGTCGTACACCTTGCAAAAGTAACTACACACATTGATCATGAAACAGAAATAAAATAAGTAATACTTAGGGATAATTGGAAATGGTGTTATAAAAGTAGTGTGAGGAGGAAGAAACCAAAAGCCTTGAGTTGAGACATGAGAGTGAAGAGGGAAATGATGATGGTTCGCTTGACAACGAGATTGACCCACAAAATTGTGTTTTGCCCCTTTTACATGAATCATGACACTTCTACATGTTTCCGGCAAAATTATTTCTACACTCACACGCATTATCACTTCCTCGTATTTCTCTATCTATTCATACGTATATACACGTCTGTGTTGTTTGTCCATATATTGAGATTCTAATTTTTTTGGTTTTGATAAATTGAGATTCTAAAATTAATAGTATGGATTTTTGTTACTTAGGTTATGAAAGACTTTGCACAATCAACTAAAACTGGGGTTTTAATAAATATTTAATATAATTTATGAAAACATACTACAAATTTAATTTGCAAATAAAAGAACAAAAAAACTCAAAAGTTAGGTTTAAAAAATATATACTAGTTAGTTTATTTGTTTTAAACATTTAGTACGATGAGTATTTTTTACTTTCCGTAACAAAATAATCAAACAATTTTGTAACATAACGTAATGCTCTGGAAATATCTGATCATAATTCTGATGGGGCATTCTGTTTCCTAAGATGGTAATGATGTGATATATTGTTTTCAAATAATGTCAATATAAATTCCGATTCTGATTTTGCCATTCATCTAACTATTATTCTGAAGACTTTTTTTGTAACACGCTATTTTATGTGGACAACTAATTTATCACATGGAACCCTAATAAAAGTAATAAACCTGAAATTTTAAATCCTAACATAAATTTAATAAATAGGAGTCTACATAAAAAATAACATGTTACAAATAAAAAGTAAGTTACAAAAGAATCACGATTCTCTGAAGAGTTAAATGAATGAAGAAAAATCATTCAAAAAAATATTTAAGTTACATAATTACCATTCACTTAGTTTCTTTCCAAAATTTTGTCATTATTTATAGAAATAGACCGGAAAGTAGTAAAGAAGGAAGAAAAAAAATACGGATCAACATCTTCTGTTAAAGCACCATGGGTCTCTTTTAGGCCCAATAAATAAACTCAAGCGCAATGAATAAATTCAAATGATGGGTTCTAAGAAAAAAATTGCATCGGAAATTGTTGACCATGGCCCATTTTTGTGAACCCGGATCTTAGTTTTCATTGAACTGGTCCGTTGCAATAAAAATTCAGCAGGCAGTTAAAAAATGATTAACACTAAAGAACATTATTAAAGCATAATAAAGATAGAACAAGATCATAGAAGTGGAGAAACGAAAGTTGCAAGGCTAAAGATGAAACTTGAACATATTTAGTTAATAGTTATAGGCTAAATCATGAAGATATAGGATTATAAACCCAGATCTAAGACATATAAATTGATTTCAAAGATGTATAATCAGGTTTGACAGTTTTAGGAAAACAAAACTAATTAGGTTTTGAGTTTTCGGTTAGAGTCTTAGAGAGAAGGAATGTGTCTTTTGAATATTGTTTTGTTATATGATCTAAGGTATTTCTGTTTGGCAGGAATTGGTTTGATAACAAGTTAAGGGTGTATTAACTGATTTCGTGTTAATCCGATCAAACAAGGTTTTGTATTAGAACTGATTAATAGATTTCTCATATATTAATTAGATATGTTTACGAAACTTCGGTAAATTCTACCACCGATTGCTTTGAGTTAGTGGAGTGGTTAAGCACATGGGTTGATCATGTTGCGCTCCTAATTTGATTTTTGTTGGAAGAGATGTTTTACACCATATTTTAAGGTATTAGCAAAGGCTGGTCCCGAGCTATGGAGGTGATTATGGCCCAAGGCCCGAATCTCTCCTAGTCAACAAAAAAAAACTTCGGTAAAATGTAAATCAACTGCCCGACTAGCATCAAACTTTTTCTTAATATTTCTTATTACTTAGAAACCCGTCCAACAATATTTAGAGAATATTAATTATTAAAAAAACAATAATTAGAGAAAAGAATAAGAGAAGAAGACGAAGACGACAAGTTAACCAACTCAATTAACCAAAACTTATTCTTCATTCTGATCGTATGAATACATAACCAACTCTGATCCTACGTTTAGTCTCTTCGATATCAAACATTTGAACAAATACGAACATATTCAGTGAAACTATTATTACATTACAAGATGTGTGGTTTTACTGCAGGAACCTGATGAAACAGAGTTTAAGGGTTCATGTTGTGATCCCTTCATCATCGGCAATGCCTCTATATATATACAAGCCAGTGCAACAATAATATCTATACAGATCAGATATACTAAAGTATAAACAGAGAATATCCGAAGATAAATATATGCATCGAGATATCCGTATATATCATATCCCAATTGCAACACCCCCACGTTGGAGCGTGGAGATCAAGAACGCCCAACTTGGCTAAAAATGACTTGAACTCTTTACTAAATCAGTCTTCAGAACAACCGCTTACATCAGATATTACAAAATCCATACCTAAAAGCATAGGTAAACATTGTTTTTGATCTAATAAAAATGGAATAACAAATATCCAAAGCAAGATTTTACGGCTTAGCGCTCAACCCGGAGGTTATGACCGGAAAAGATGTGTTGAGTTTCACCACACGATTCTCCTTTGAGGATCTCCAACAATAGAGATCGTCTTCTGCGTTTCCTATATGTACTGCATATTTATAAGAGAAAATTTCATAGCCTGGCCTATGTGTAATCAAAATTGCGTTCCCAGTCAAACCACAAGCATGAGGAAGCTTCTTAGCCGAGCAAGAAACGTTCCCTAGTTTTCCAATAAACAATACACGGTTTCCGAAATCGTTGACCTCAACCCATTTACCTGCCTCCTCATGTAGCCTACTCACTCTTAATGTTAATCAATCAATATCTGATACACCAAATTGAATCTAGTACCTACTGCATTGAAATTGCATACAAGTGATATTCTGCGTTGTGCACGAATAAAAAAATAGTAAACAAAATTTTAATTTCTTTCGGTCACTAAACAAAGTTTTAATTATATAATATATTTAAGTAAAATTTGCCCAGACTAATATTACAATTAGATTTAATTAGTAAACTAATTTTTTTTAAAAATTTACTAGACTAACTTTACTTTTTTATCAAAATACACAAAAATCAGAAATAATAAAACTATTAACTAAAATGCTATTATAAATTAAAATTAGTAAAAATTTAAAATATAAAATTAAATAAATAGAAATATCCAGAATAAACACGATTCTTACTTGAAAAATCTTATTATCTTTTCATAGAAACCGCTGCTCGAAACCCTAAAATCACCTTCATTATCATTCTCATTGTCGTCGTCGCCATTTTTTTGTCATGTCATCGTTATCGCCGTCGTCGTTCTTTTATCGTGTTGTCGTTATCGTCGCTAGTGTGACTTGTCTCCGTAAACCTCATCGTTTCCAAACCCTAATTTTGATATTTTTGCCTCTTCTTTTGTTTTTTTGGGAATCGTGTTTAAACTATTTTTGAAGTTGTTTGTTATGTATTTTGCTGCTTTGGGGTTTATGGAGATTCTAGGTTTTCTCATAAGTCTTGCTTTTTGATCTATGTTGGGTTTTTTAAATTGGGATACTTTGTTGGATCTCTCAATTGTTATGCTTTTGGTCTGGGAATTGTGTGTATTGACATCTTCGTTTTTCTCTTTTTTTTTGGGTATTGTGGTTACAGGGAAAGAAGAGGAAGGATATTGTGTGTATTGCTTTAGCTGATGATACATGCGATGAACCAAAAATTAGGATGAACAAGGTTGTTAGATCGAATCTGAGGGTTAGGCTTGGAGATGTTATCTCTGTTCACCAATGCCCTGATGTTAAGTATGGGAAGCGTGTTCACATCTTGCCCTTTGATGATACCATTGAAGGAGTTAGTGGAAATATTTGATCCATACCTTAAATGTAAGTGTTTTCTCTTCCTTTATTTTATCTTTCTTCTTATATGTTCTTGATGTGTTCCATGTTAATACAGAAGAATCATTTTAGTATCCGACTGATGGTTTTTGTATCTTTGATAGCTTATTTCTTGGAGGCATACTGCCCGGTGAGGAAGGGTGATCTTTTCTTAGTAAGAGGAGGAAAGAGAAGTATTGAGTTTAAGGTTATTGAGACCAATCCAAGTACTGTGTGGTCGCTCCTGACACAAAAATTTTCTATTAGGGTGAACCAATAAAGAGAGAAGATGAGGAGAGGTTAGATGAAGTTGGATATGATGACGTTGGAGGTGTCAGGAAACAAATGGCTCAGATTCGGGAACTTGTTGAGCTCCCATTGAGGCATCCACAACTCTTCAAGTCCATTGGTGTGAAACCTCCTAAAGGAATCTTGCTCTATGGTCCTCATGGTTCTAGGAAGATGCTTATTGCCCGTGTTGTTGCTAATGAGACTGGTGCATTTTTCTTCTGTAGCAATGGTCCTGAGATCATGTCAAAGCTAGGTATGAGAGCAAAAGCAACCTTAGGAAAGCGTTCGAGGAAGCTGAGAAGAATGCCCCCTCAATCATTTTCATTGATGAGATCGATCTATTGCTCCAAAAAGAGAATGTCACCATCTAAAGGAGTCATTTTCTACGGTCCTCCTGGTTGTGGAAAGACCCTCTTGGCTAAGGGTATTGCAAAGGAGTATCAAGCCAACTTCATTAGTATCAATGGTTCTGAGCTCCTCATAATGTCTTTTGGAGAGAGCGAAGCCAATGTGAGAGAGATATTTGACAAGGCACGCCAGTCTGCTACGTGTGTTCTTTTCTTTGATGAGCTCGACTCCATCACCACTCAGGTATTATGCTCGGTTCCTTAACCTCTCAACTTATGCAACTAATGCGCCTTATTTTTTATCTAAAAAATATTCAATGTAATAACAGAGAGGGAGCAGTGTTGGAGATGTTGGTTGTGCAGCAGACAGAGTATTGAATCAGCTTCTTACAGAGATGGACGGTATGTCTGCTAAGAAGACTGTCTTCATCATTGGAGCTACAAACATACCAGACATTATCGACCCTTCACTTCTGCGTCTTGGCCGTCTCAATCAGCTCATCTACATTCCTCTTCCTGTAGAGGAATCTTGTTACTAGATCTTTGAGTCTTGTTTGAGGAAATCGCCAGTGGCTAAAGATGTTAACCTGAGAGCTCTTGCCAAGTACACACAAGGCTTCAGCGGTGCAGACATCACAGAGATTTGCCAGCGTTCTTGCAAGTACGCAATCAAAGAAAACATCGAGAAGGTATATGAATCTGAAAGCTGGAATCTCATTTCCTTTGTTTTCTTTCTTTTGTCGAGTCTCTTACAATCTTTGATTTGGTGTTTTGTTAGGATATTGAGAAGGAGTGGAAGAGAAAATGGAAGAGGAGATTTCAGAGATTAAAGCTGTCACTTTGAGGAATCCATGAAGTACGCCAGGAGATCAATATGTTTCGAGAAGAAGGAAGATTTTTTATGTCTGGTTCTATCTGTCTGTGCTTGATCTGGACCCTTAGTTCTTGCAGCCACAGGGAGTAGAAGTGTATTTGGTGGTAATTTATAAAGGAGCTTCTTCGTCAACATGTAATTCAACTCAACATTGCATACTCTCTTATCCAACCTATAATCCTCATATACCATTCTAATGAAATCTTCATAAGTGGTTTCCGTATTTCCTTGTAGAATTTGACAACCACTCTTACTATCAACAACGAACAACCATTTATGATTTACAAAGGTCCAAGGATTACCTGCTCCATAGTATTATTGCTTACTCGATTTACTTCAAGGAGAGAATTATTAAATAACTTGGAGATGATGGTGTATAATGAAATGAATGATTGAGGAAGAAAAAAGAGATTCATAAAACCCTAATAATTAAGTCGAAGGAGCCATGGGTTTTTATAAAAAAATTCCAATTTTTCGTAATTAATTTGGTAAATTATTTCCTTTTTCGTCATTTTTTCTTTATTTTCGCCACTAACTAGAAAGTCTGTGATATCATTGAATCCAAAATGCGGTATAAACTCTGCTGTAATAGAGCGGCAACAAATCTGTGACAAAAAGTCTGCCGATAGTAAAGAAATTTATAATGTCTGTTGTAAAGGAAATTGCACATTATGTGATAAATTTACGATAACTAATGTTTGCAAAGATACTATGCGATAACGTAAAATAAATATGCGGTAACGACGAGGTTAATCTACTAATTAATTTTTTCGTAATCAAATCTACGACCACTAGTAGAGGAAATAAACTCTGATACAATTATGAAAAAATATTTGGTGAAAAAATAGGTGCGACAAAAATATGTAATTAAAAAATTAATCTGCCGTAAAAATTCTATAATATTGGAGAAATGAAAAAATCTACTTTCTGTATCACGATCTTCAGAAAATTAATCTACGAAAAAAAAATCTGCAATGAATTAAAAAATCTACAACCGCTAAGATATGTAAATCAGCGGAATAATATTAAATCTGCGAAAAATAATTTGCGGTAAAACTTTAAATCTGTTATACAAAAAAATATGTCATAATATCAAATCGCATATTTACGTCGCAAATTTGTCAGCAGTGAAAAGATCGTAAATATTTGCTTTTATTCTTTAAAAACAGAAAAATGCTGATGTGTAATTAATTGGTAAAGACAGTCTTGTAATTATTTTTAACACATGATTTTAATAGAATTTTATTATTAAAAAACTCATTTAACTTTATTTTTTTCAATATAATTTTAGTATTTAAATTAAATTATAAGATTATTCTATTTATTCTCTTTATAATAATTTTTTATTCAAGATATTCAATGAGACATCTAAAGTCTTGATTTGATTATTTTTGAGACGACATTAACACCATCTCATACTACAATATAGATGTAGGGAACTGTTACCTAACCTAACCTAAGTGAAAACCCATGTATTAGAAACCAACTTTATTAATAAAATAAAACATTGCAACATATTTAGACAAAGAAAAAGAAATGTCCCTTTGAATGGTTTTGTAGGAGTAGGTAAAAAGACCAAAACAATACGAAAAATACGGCACGTTTAGAGAACACATCAAACAACTAATTAAACCTCATTCTTTGTAGATTTTGACTTTATCTCCCACTTTCTCTGTTTTCTTTTTGGTATCTCTCTGCCTAACCCCAAAAGTAAACGGCCGTTTTCACGGCTTCAAAACGGTTACAGCCTCTTTAACGGCGACAGATGACAACCCCTCGGTCACGCCGTTACCGTTACCATTTAACTCCCCGTTACCGTTACCATTTAACTCCCCGTTACCGTTACCCATTATTGTTGTATTCGTCGACTGTATGGTCATGCCGGAAAGATTGGGAGAGGAAGGACCTCCGACGTCGGCAGCTCCAGAGATCAAAGGGTTACGAGAGTGACACGTGGCGGTTGAGATAGCAGTAGCTAAAGAGATTGGCATGAGACAGAGACCTTTCCCTTGAAGGTATTGCATGGCCGAGCCCATGTCTTCCTCCATTAGCTTCGCCACTTGATGCTCCGTCATTGTCAAGGTATCGTTGGAGTTTACGGCCGTCTGGTTACTGCCGGCGACGGCGGAGGATGCATTCCCATGGGACCCACCTGCCTGAGCAAAAAGAAAAAGGAAAAAAACAATTTTTAAAAAGAAAAGACAAGAAAGCGAAACCCTAAGTGATAATAGTCGGCACGCGTGCTCTCTCTTTTTTTCTCTATGTTAGAATTTTAGAATTTGTCTTATTATTTTCTGTTTGTAAAAACATTTTTTTTGTAGTCCTACATCTACTTTGTTTTTAAGGTCTTGCACAATCTATCTAGTTTTGACACAGAAAAAGAAGATGAGAGTTTTTAAAAAATATATATATTTAGGAAGAAGAGAGTTTGTAACGAGGATATAACATAAAATGCCTTTTTAGGCGAAATCTAGATTATTTAACAATTTTATCCATTAACTTTGATATTAATTATTGGAGTTTATAAAAAAAAGAGTAGAGATACATAGTGAAATTAGTTACCTCAGAGATTTGAGAAGAAACGGAAGCAGCACCTCCCAATCTGCTCATGCTCAATACCTAAAACGCATTATTAAATTCAAAACAGAATTATTAAGTACACCGGTCCACTACTATTTAATTTAAATATTCATTATGTAATGTGACTATATGTCATAACAATCCAGAAATATTATCAATGATATAAAAATTGGGGAGGGAGAATAAGGAATTTTTAGTTGCAGAGGCCCATATTTGATTAATTGGTATGTAAATATTGTACTAATATGTCAGCTTTTCTTTTTGTCTGATGATATGTCAATAAGGCAAGGAAAGAATCTTCCATCAATATTGAAGTGAATAAATTAAACATAGTGTAGTTTGTAAAAAAGTTACCTCTTGAAATAACTATGAAGCCAAAAGAACAAATAATTGTAAGAAAAATAGAAGAGAGAGATAGAGTCACCTTGACTTGGAGTTGTAAAAACTTGACATAATCTATAATCTCATCGAGCATCGATGCCTTGTCTGTCTGTCAATTATTATTTAAATAAATATACAAAAAAAAAATCTGTCAGAGCTGAGATCCTAACCCATTTATTACTGCATTAGTTATAACTTTAATAGTGTAGCCTAATTAATTAGCTAATCAGTGTTTAATCATTTGATTGATATATAGTACTCCTATAAATATATAGAGACTAAATAAACACCAATTACATGAGTAAAATAAAAAAAATGAATTTACTTAATTAACTCTGAGTTTTGGTATTTGATAAAGGTCAGTAAATATTAACTCCTGAAAATAATAAACAGTTCTTAACTGACAAACTAAAACTATCTCTTGAACAACTCCAGTTTCTCTGATCATTTCCACACTTATTTCATTATTTATTTTTTACTATAATTTAATTTTAGGCCTAAAACTATAAAGGGACAATAAATAGAGTTATTATATCACAAATTATAAATCATCATCAACACAAATGACGGGGAATTATGGATGATAAAAATTCAGAGTCATGATAACGTTTTTTAAATGATCCATTCCTTTAATATTTGTATAGATATTAAACACTGAAAATGAATTAAATAAAAAAATACCTTATTGCCGTTAGGAACGAGTTCTTGAAGAGCTTTCATTCTTTCCGCAATTCTCTCTCTTCGTAACTGCCCAAGAATACATAGTTTTACAACTTTTCAGAAAATACTCAAAAAAAGTTTTACTTTTCGTCCCAAAAAAAACTTAAAATTTTCAAGTTCAACACCTTTCTAGGTAACTGGTACTAATTAATGCATCGAACAAAATCAAATAAAACTGAGAATTAAATAAAATATCAAACCCGTTCGGCTATACTGTGAGGATCAGTTGCTTGACCTCTCCTAGCTCGGACTTTAGTCCTACTCTGCGGCGGAGCCGTCGTCGCCGTACCTCCAGTAGCTGTAGACGCGCTTGCCTGCGTTTGGGATTGTGTTTGTGTTTGCGTTTGTCCTTGTTGGTTCATCATCACACCTCCCAATCCCTAAATTTCATCATAAGTTTCATTTTCAAATATATATATATATATGTATATTATATAGAGATTAGAGAGAGAGATATGCCTTAGGGATATGGAAATTAGGAAGAGATCCGGCGGCGGAGAAGCCATTATAAAGAGCGTGGACGGAGGTGGAGCCATCGTTCAAAGGCATCATCATGATCTGTTGATTTCTTGAGTCAACGTCGTGGCCGTGGAAACCATCGGAGGGAGGAGGATGAGCATCGTCGACGACGGAGGGCCATGGAGCGGAGGAAAAGATTTGATCGAGGAAGTCTTCGTGGTCGAAGGTCGTTGCCGGAGTTTGAATATGGGAAGAAGATGAAGAGGAAGGAGTTAGAAGAGAAGAGTTCATCATGCTGATTATGGCTTCTCTGCTTCCTCACTTTTTTTTTTGTTTGAGAGGAGGTTGAAAATGTTGAGGTTTGGTTTAATAAAGAGGAATTGTTGTAGATAATATTATTTTTAAATTAGGGTGTAATAAATAATATTGTGTTTAGACGTCAAAAATTTATCATTTTTTGTTATGGTTTCAATTAAAAGATTAAAACTTTTTGTTGTGTGGTTAGCAACCCTTATGATTATCTGATGATGATGAATCCATGATTATCTTCGCCTCTCTCATTTCGTTTACGTCTAAACTTTGGTTTCTCTTTACTCCAAAACTTAATCATTGCTTTACACAGCTTAATACATATTAGAATGAATTTTTGTTGTTAAATACATTTAAACTTGGGTTTTCTATTGTCATCCAAATTTTGTTTTGATTTTTTATCAACGAAAAAAGTTAAACAGAAACGGTTCGAAAATTCAAATTCTAAGTACAACATCTAACTAGAAAAGTGGTATCACTCGAAAACTGTTTAACAGAAAACACGATGTATTATAAATATAAAATTTAACACTAAAATTATTCGTAAAATTTAAATGGCGTAGAATATAAGGAGACAAAAAAAGAAACAACAAAATTTTGATCATGTCCATGTGTAAGAAAATAAAACATATTAATAAACTGAGTAAGACGGGTTTTTTTTTGAAGATGTAAAAACAAAAAACAAAAAAAGTTTCAAAGTGTCTTTTTTTTTTCAACTAGCCCATTGAGCAGTTTTAAAAATTTTAGAATGTTCAACTAAAATTAGAGGTTAACTCGAACTCTCGTATATAACATCATGTTAGTCAACTCAATTTCAACACTATCGCTAACAGCGGAAGATGGTGCGACATCAACATAACAATAAATTCGTCAATCCTAACCCCAACGTTCTCACACAATTAACTAACCATTCCCATTTCCCATTATAACTAATTAACTAGCGGTGGGTCTCACAATTTATTTCGACATTATCGGTTTTGTTTGTAGAAATGCATGAAATCTAAGTTAGATTTCTACAAGTTTCTCATGCATTTCTCAACACATAACCACTTAGCCTTACACGCTTAATTAATATTACACCCTTTAAAGCAAAGGCCTATCCAAATATTAGAAAACCGTCAAGTTGTCAACATACAATATTTCTTTGCGCGAGACTCTAAACCATCAAAATTATTTTGAAACCTTACAAAAAATTCAATTTAAGTGCAGACTTTCAATCAGCATGGTCAATCTGTTAATAGAAAATTGAAAAACTAATACTTAAAATTTTCACTGTATAAACTGAATAATGATTTGATTTTAGAATTCCAATTATGGGAAATAAAATACAACATTTTAATGTTTTTATAATCTTTTCACGATGATAAATATCTAAGATTATAACAACTCGATTTGGTGTATTCATCAATGATGCTAAACCCATCATAGTGCTCTCTCGAAATTATACTGTTTTTGCCTTGTCCCCAAATCACAAACATCCTATCCCAAAGACGATACTCGTAGAGATTAATAATAACAAAATATGGTAATAAGTTTTTTTTTAATTAAAACCTGAATTAATATGATAACTTATCTTTTTGAGATATTTATTATTTAATCACGACTTGGAACTTTGTTTTTTTTTTAAATTAGACATTCTTTATATTGTGTCACAATCACCATTCATTGTTTTGGATAAATAATTAAATCAGAATATCAACAAACTTTAATTTTGTATTTGGATGTTTGACACTTCTGGATCCATATAATCATTTAGGGTCTCTAGCTTTGATATTTTATAGTCAGAAAAATTGTTTTCCTTTCCATTGCTGCAACATGAACAAGTTTTAATATCAATAAAAACAATTATAGATAACAAAAAATTTCATTCTTGAAAGCGTATGTATTTATATATTGATGTTTTATTTTTTATGTTGTTCTATAAAAATTGATTTTTAGCTTTTTCTTTATTTTTATTGATAAATTGTAAACTTCAAAGTGCAATGATTGAAAATAAATATATTTACTAGATTACTATTGATACTATTGATTCATAATTATTAAAATATTTTTTGGTGAAAAAAATAATGTATTTAAAAATAGTAATTTTTTTATAATTTGTGTAAAAACTCTTAAACATCAATCTTTTAGGATAAGTACATGTGTGACTATGTGCATGTATCTTCGCATGTTATGCACACGTATATATCAGCCACTATTATAGATATTGATATATATATATATATATATATATATTGGAATCATTGAATAATATTCCCAAGTCACTGTTCTCTCAAGTTGTATAACAACTAAACAAACATATAGATGTACATCTACGTTCATTTACGCTACGTATGTGCGTGTGTGTATTGCACATATATATATACATATAAAATACGTATACTTATCGTACTTTATAAGATAAAACCCAACAAACTAAGGGACACGTTTTGTGTTTAGCGCGTGTCCACTTTCTACGAGTTATAGATCTCGAAATGATAAAATTTTATTTTAGGTTAATCGATAGTAGTATAGGCTTATATTACTCAAAATTAAGTAACATATCTCTATATTTATTTGTGGATCGTATATGCCAACATTAGAAGCCTCAAAACTTTACGACAGTTTTAAATTTAGTAACACAATCTCTACGGCGATTAGGAGAGTAGTTAAAAGAACAACCCATGATTAAGTTTTTATTGTTATATTTTCTAATCAAAACAAGCCCATCGTTTATTTTTAGGATATGCTAGGAAAATAGACACTTTCGATTTTTAAAAGAGAAATTTACTTCAGTTCAATTGTAAATTTGAGATATGAAACAAGTCGAGTAGATTTAGTCCAATTAAACTCGATTTCGTTTTTTTGAGGAAACCAATGCATGAGGTAGAATATGGAAGTATTTATGTAAGTATATTTAAATGGGATTAGTTTTAATAAAAAGTTCTGCGTGATTAAGCACATGGGACATTCTGCGTTTGCACAAACTCACAAGAGGAGAAAGAAGGGCGTTAATTACAGTCATTTATTAATTGCAAATGTTGGTCAAATAATTAATGTACTACGCAACAAAGCCAGAGAAAAGAAAATCGATGAACTAATATATTAGTATTATTATTAAGACAGAGAAGTACTTATAATTATCTTTGTTAGTTCTTAATAAAGTAAATCGAAGTCTTAAAATATGTTTTAAAATTCTTCTGAAGAAAATAACACTTAACTAGAGATAAGTATATACTGGTATACGTCTTTTTCATTTCTTCCTTTACACCTCAATCCGCATGTTCCACATAATTTAAATAATAAAAATGGTATTTTAATTTTTTCGATAAAGCAAAATAAAACGGAAGATAATAATGAGTTTTGATCCTAAAAAATGTTCATATTTTTAATTTGATAAGGTGAATTCTGTAAATATGAGAAATCTAAATAAAGGCAATTACTATACCTTTTAATGAGTATTGAAAATTGGAAGAAGCACGATTATTATATAATTTAAAAAAATGATTATCAGATTGGAAATACCAAAGATTGCGATTGAAAAGAAAACATCACTACGTGAGAGAACTATAGCCAAGGATTAATGAAAAAAAAAAGATTATGACAATTAAAAAGTCAATGTCTTTAAAAGAAGTTCCCCTTCCGTGTGGATGTCTTTAGTGTGAGAAAAAAAAGTATCGAATAATCTCTTTTTTTTTTTCTTGGTTTGATTTTGAGGTTTGATCAAATTTATTCGGAAAAATAACGATAACTAGTTACATGGGTTAATGATGTTCTTAACATGACCTCCAACAATTTATGTGTTTAGTTACCTTCGTTTTATACAAACTGATGTTTTAAAACTTCATTTTTATTTCATATCGACTAATGTTTTTTTATGATAAAGGTTTCGGTAATGTTTTTAAGAATAAAAATCATATCAACTAATTTTTTGATATATAGTTTTTTTATGTTAGGATTTTAATCATCTGTCCACATATATGATTATCAACTTTAATTTTTTTTGTCGTAATATTTTTGAAAGATCAATTAATAGATAAAAAATTTTGAATAGTTTTTTTTGGTTAAATTTTGAATATTTTATTAATAATCAACTTCTTAATTTTACATATGAACGATAGTATTGAAAATTATTCATAGAAATTGTGTAATTGAAGGAAATAATTTTGTTTCTTATGAATTCATTATCTATTACTAGCTAAATAAACATGAGAAAACAAAATGTACAAGTTTCATAAATTGAGTATACAAAAATCGTTGCATTAACATAAATTATTTTTCAGTAAAGTCAACTAAACTTTCAGTAATTAAATTTATGTAGAACTTGTAAATATTAAAGCTTGTACTGAACTGATAATATGCCGAAAGTTTATGTAGAAAAAGTTACATATGTAAATTGTCTTTATATTTGGTCTACAACAGTTGTGTTAATTATTGACAAATTTGATTAGAGTAAAAACACAAAGTGTTTTAAAAAAATATTATTAGATTTTCATAAAAATTCTGTTCCAAAATACATTCTCTGATGCAATAATCTAACTTTTAACTTAAAATAAACATAAATGTAAATAACATGTTTAAAGATAAAGCTAAATTTTACTTATCTAAGATATTAACAAATATACAATATTTCCATTATCAAATCTCTGTCTTTGTTCGTAGTTTGACGATCTCGATTCGGTTTCACTCTATCTAGCCGATTTCTCAATATATATCAATATCAAGATTGTCAATTTGATGAGCTACTAATGTTTCTATACAATGACTATAATTTTCTATGTAACTAAATTATTTAAATTGAAAAGAGACCATTACACTTCCACAACTTATTAGGATATTCTTCCACCTAATAATTTGGTGATCATATTTTAAAAATAAAAGGTTGATGTCTCAATATATAATGCAAGCAAGCAAGGATGAGAACTGAGACTTGAGAGTAGACTTTCTTTCTTCCATCAATCAAATGGAAACTGAAAAAAATAAAATAAAAATCTCAGTTCGTGTATCTCTTCTTCTTGAACTTGGACGGTCATTGTCAAAGAACAAACTATTTTGTTTAATTTTGAATGCAATCTAACCCAAAAAAAAAGCAACAACTCACATCTTACCATTCAACCAGTATTTGTAATTAGTTTGGACAAATTAAGATTTCGTTTTCAAGTTGTTTAGTATAAAAGTCAATTATTTGTTGAATTTCATGAATATCTAACTGAAACCAATAACATATATATAACTAAGAATTTCGAAATATTTTGATTATTATATATATATTTTGGTTATTTTATTTTTAAAATAATATATATTTTTGAGTTTATAACAACACTAAGGTCTGTCATCTTCAAGAGTTAGGTTCGATTCTTAAAGAGTACTGTTTCCAACAATCCATATCTAATTACTCTTTGTTCTACCTTCTCAAGGCATGATACTCGACTTTATCTGTGATCTATGTTAATAATCTCATTATTCATGGAAGCTCGACCATTCTGATACATGGGTTTAGACATTACTTGAGCTCATGTTTTCGTATATAGAATCTTGGTGTTTTGAAGTACCTCATGGGCATTAAGGTTGCTCAAAGTCTTTTTAATATTTATCTATGTCAAAGAAAATATGTTCCT
Organism: Cardamine chenopodiifolia; assembly: GCA_963922655.1. Classification (NCBI taxonomy): domain Eukaryota; kingdom Viridiplantae; phylum Streptophyta; class Magnoliopsida; order Brassicales; family Brassicaceae; genus Cardamine; species Cardamine chenopodiifolia. Next base: position 1,558,586 of record OZ000486.1, read on the forward strand.
CACCTTATTTCTGAAACCACTTTTTTTTTGTAAAGTCGACATAATTTCCGATCAATCATCACCTTCTGTGAATCCATATATGAACCTTCTTGATATTTACGTAGTGGGCAGACTTATTTATTTTTGGCGTCATTCATCCCAAATTATCTTATATAATTTATGTTTCTTCTCAGTTTATGAATACTCCAAAGCTTGATAATTAGAAGGTAATCTTTCAGGTGGTTTAACATTTGAAAATAAAATTGAGTGTCTTTAGTTTCTCTGACATTCTAATTTAAATATATGTAAAACTATTTGTAGTAATCTCTTGAAAGTTAAAAAAAATGGTTTAATCTCATCAATGTGTTGGAGATGGGTTTGAGGTTTTTCATTTATTTTAAAACTTTAAACCGAAGTTAATCTAAAATAAAAAAATGAATCTAAAGTAAACTTAAACAAAAATCTATATCTAGTTCATAATAGTTGAAAGGCCTTTTATAAATTTAGAAATAAAGTCCAATAATTGTTATTTCTAGTGAATGGTGAGATTAGACTAAACAGCCATTAATGTTCGTTTTTGGTTAAAAAAATGGCTCAGACCAGACAGATAAAACCTATTTTTACCACAATACTCCATACAAAAAAAATTCATCTGAACAGTTTGTACTATTGATACCATCTGACAGAATAAATTATTTTGTCACTTCTAACTTTTGGAAAATTCCACCGGAGAAATCGATGAGAATGGTCCCCATATGATTATCTAAGATGGAATATTTTGAAATTATAAACTCCAACGATTTTATCAAAAGGATATTTATGTGCTCGAATCAAAGTCGTGAGATTATAACGCAACATTATCAAAGCTCTCACTCATTTTTCATAATATCCTCCTACTGATTACATAGAAAATTACAAACCATAAGTTACGCTAATCACTCCCTTTTATTCGTAGTTTTTGATTCAATCCGATACAAACATGACCGATTGATTTCATTCTAAGATGATGAACATAAAAAAAAGGGAAACTAACCCATAGAGTAAGAAGGTGTAGGCAAGTTAATGACAGTGGTCTTCACTTTGGTCATCAAGTTGATGCTATTTGTCACACCTTGTGATCCTATTCCACTGTCCTTTAGTCCCTGTTTTCACCAATCCAAAACCGCGTTAGCAAACCGGTCATAACCAAGACAAAAATGGGTCTAGAAATTGATGATTCACCTGGAAAGGGAAGTGGTCCGGTCCACGAGCTGGCGCAGAGTTGATCTGAACCGTTCCTGTCTCCATTGCATCACTGATCAGTATTGCCTTGTTGATGTCTTTAGTGAATACACATCCCTTCAAATGAAATTGTTGGGTTAGTTCCGGTTAAGTGAAAACCAAATAAACCGGACTAAACCAAACCCAAATAGCCAAACCTGGAGGCCAAAGTTACTAGCATTGCAATGATTGATCCCTTCTTCAACGGAATTGATCCTCAAGACAGGCAAGACAGGACCAAACGGTTCCTCCCACGCGATCCTCATGTCCGGTCTAACATTGTCCAGAAGTAATGGCCAAATCAAGTTACCTTCTCTTTTATACTCTTGACAAAACGTTGCTCCTTTCTCCTTAGCATCCATCACCAATCCTTCAATGAAATTAGCTGAAGATTCCGACACCACGGCTGTAATATCGCTGTTATCTTCGGGCGGTCCAACCGTGAGTTTGGCCACTTTAGCTTTCACTTTCTCAACAAGCTCATCCGCCACTGATTCCATCACTAAGACTACCTTAACCGCAGTGCATCTCTGCCCACTGATTAAGGTAGATAAAACCGGTTAGCTGCAAAATCCCGGTGTACATATATCGGTTAATTACACTCATTGTAGCTAGCTAGGTTACCTGTAAGAGAATCCTCCTTTGATGATGTTGGAAGCAACTAAATCCAGATCAGCATCCTCCAGGACAATGCATGCATCTTTTCCTCCAAGTTCCATTTGAAGCGGGATCATACCGGCTTTCTTAGAGATTGAGATTCCGGTATCACCACCGGTAAAACTGAAACCGGCCATCCAAATTTTTAGTAGTTAATAAGGACATAACACGGTTTTTTAATGTATATATACCTAATGCAGTTAACAGCAGGGTGCATAGTGAGGAAATCACCGATCTCAGAGCCTTTTCCGGTAATGCAGCTGATAAGACCTTTCGGGAAACCGGCTAAGTGAAAGCAATGTACCATATGAAGGCAAGAAACGGCTCCCTAAAGAAACAAACCGTTAAAGCATTTTCAAAACATCAATTTCAAAAGAATGGAAAGCTTTTTTGTTACTTGAGTTGGAGGTTTGAGGACAAGAGAGTTTCCAGCAATCAAAGCAGGAGCGATCTTCGAAACAGCGAGATTGACTGGATAATTGAATGGAGGAATAGCTAAAACCACACCGAGAGGAATCTACAGCTCAGAAAACAAACACATAATTTGATCAAAACATTTGTTAACTTCAAACATTGATGCAGACATATGAATCAAAGAGATTATACCTTGGAAGTAAGGCAGTACTTAGTACGTTCATTACCGGGGAAGCTATCAGAAAGCAAAAACTTCCCTTCACCTAAGATCCTAACACCTTCTTCAGCACAATAAGAGATCAAATCTCCAGACCTCACAACCTTTCAACAAAATCAAACATCAGAGATCTGAGAAGAAAACAGACAAAAATGGTTTCGCATGAAGACAATCCAAAGAGAAAGAATGAGACCTCAGTAACAGAGTCTTTGGCGGGTTTAGCGATTTCTTTGACAAGAGACTCAGCAATGGGAACTTTGTTGTCCTTGAGAATTGCAGCAGCCTTGTGAAGAAGCTCAGCTCTTTTCCAAAGAGGAGTCTTTGCCCATGATTTCTGAGCTGATTTTGCCAAGTCCATCACACCGTTCACTTCTTCTTGTGTGCATGCTGTTGTTTCACAGAAAAACAGAACATTTTCTTATCTCCGTATCCTCTGTTCTTAGGGTTGTTATCTTTATTAATCTCAATTTCCCATTTTTTCAACATTATATCAAGAAATCAACCAATATTAATCAATTTTTCAGAATATACGAATTTAGCATTAAATCTGTATCAAAGAACAGTCAGAGGCGTGAAAATCGGTGAGTTTTCTAACAAAACAACAAAACCTTACCTGAAATTTAGAAAGAGTGAAACTTAAGAAGACATTGATGAGACATACCTTGAACCTTGTACTGTGTCTTCCTCGTGGACGGGTTAATGATGGCGACTCTCTTACCGGAGGAAGAAGTTTTCCACTCTCCATCAGCGTAGTATTTGTAGACTTCTCCGTCAAGAATCTCTGAAAACAATCCAGTCCCTGCCATTGATATCTGAAACAAAACTTAAACAAGAAAGTGGACCAAAAGAACAAGAACACAAAATTGTGTGTTTGTGTTGATTTGTTTATGTTCACACAATATCTGAATATATAGCCAAAGAGACAAAACAGAGAAGACTCCTCTCTCCTCTGAAAGAAAGGTGAAGTGATTAATGATAGATTTTATGGAAGAAGTGGTGAAAGAGCATGAAAGGTAGATAGATAGATAGATAAGTGATTTAAAGGTAAAAGAAAATCTAGAGAAGGATAAAGAAAGGAAGATGAAAATTTGTATGGTGAGAAATGAGAATTAGAGAGTGAAGAGTGTTTCTTGGTGTGTGATCGTTTTGTTGGCTATTGAATAACTTTGGTCCTACATCATTGTTTATTAACGAAGGGACTCATTAGAGCCACTACCACAAGCATGTCTTTGAATTTGTACACAAACAAACATGCATATATTTAACTCACAATGTCCCTTTCTTATGGGATATTCCGATTATTATTTTATTTAATATGGAAAAAAATTAAAAGATTTTTTTCATTATATATGCCCGAAATGTTTTATTTACCAATTGCTACAACTTCGAGTGTAGGTGATGTTGGTCGTGAGCGAGAACTGTGGCAGTTCCAACCACTGGTGAAGGAGACTTACCTCCTTGTTGAGGGGGCTTTCTCGGCCATTCGTAACATCGATGATGGCTTTGTATTATTTCCAAGGCCATCGAAGATATAGTCGACTAAATATTCATGGTCATTTGTCTTTCCTAATAGCTCTAAATGATATGTTTTAATTTTTATGTGGCGCATGCAATCATCAACTGTCTTTTTTCCACTTTTAAAGATGTTTCAATTGTTTTTGGATTTTCACAAAGAAGAGATATACATATTTATACAATAGAATAGACTAGTAGTAATAAATTTCATATGTGAAATGCACTATTTCTTGTGTTATATAGGAATATGATATTAATTGTGAATTTTCAAAAAGGTTAAAAGTATAAGCCATCTTCATTCAAACTACATTAGTTGAACTATCTTTTTTATATACTATAAGCATGATTTTTTTTACAACCCTTGAACTTGTTTCCCATTTCATTTAGTTGTTTGATGTGAAAAGCCTTATTTTATAAATTCCTATGTTTATGAAGATTTGTTTGGTGACATAAAAACGGTAAACGTTTTATTGCGAGAAAAAAAAACGATAAGCGATAACGAAATAATTAGAAGATATTAAAAATATCGGTGTAACATAGTTTGATACCATCAATTTTTCCTCTTGTGATTACACAATAAAAGAATTAATACCTTTTTCGGTTTTACAACATCGATAAAAAATTACCAATCAAACAATAATAATGCCACAGAACTAGCTATGATAAGCGATAAAATTGAATGAAGCCAAAAGCGGTTTGGAACTAGAAGTTTTTTTTTATATAATTAAGGTTCAAAAATGCTACAGAACTTCTTCCTCTTCCTCTCTGCTTCTTGTTGTCTCTAGGTGTGCGTGGTTGTTGTCTCGCCAAGCTCCAGTTTCTTCACGTTGTGGGCTTTCTCTTCCCCTGCCTCCTCGTTTTGGTTTCAGTTCTTTGTCGAGCTCAACGTCGGGTCTAAAATTTCGTGCCATTTTCAGTTAAATTCTAATGAGGTGCCTCCTTTCATCCTGTGGGAAATCAGTGTGTGGAGTTTGTTTTGGTGCTCCGGCCTCGGAAAGAGCTTCCTGTTTCCTCTCTTCTTTCCAAGGTATGGCGTCTCTGCAGCCTCCACTCCGTCCTGTGTCCCTAGTAGCAGGTTTGTCTTGGTTCTCTCCTCTTGGGATACTCGGTTTTGCTAGTCTTATTCCTTGTTGACTACTTGAGGATGATAGTTGCTAGAGGTTTGGTCGAATTGGCTGCATTGGGTCATTGAGTTGTCAAGTTTTGCTGTTAGTTGGGTTGTCGTGTTGGCTCTATTTGTAACCTTGGGTTTGCTATGGTTTGGGTGAGTGGTAATGCGTGGTTTCTCGAAATTAACCCCGGCTCGGTCTCTTTGAGTTTGCTCGGCTAGCCCCTCATCGAGCCTTTTCAGATTGTCTTCCGCCATTGTGTTGCCGTAGCCGCCTCCTCAAGCTTAGAGTTCTTGGTGCTTCATTCTAGTTTTGGCTCATGGTCTACTTGCGAAGAACAAGACTTCTTAATATCCTCAGTATCCTTCTTCCTTTCCTTAATTATGCATCTCTTGTTACTTTGTGGTTCTAAGTTCTTTCTTATGTTCTATTTTCACCACTTTGTAAACATTTCACAACATTTTAGTAAAAAACCTTTTATCAAAAAAAAAAAAACATTTTCATCTTTGTAACTTTAACATTACGAGATGCATGAACTGTGAAACCCACAGTGCTACAGTAGGAATCATATTTTTGTGATAGGTATTCATTTTATAATTTATGATGGACATAGAGAACATGTAGCGTTCATTTTAAATCCAAACTAAAATATTGAAGTATTGATATAGTTATTTGTCAAATACATTTCAGTTCACTTGAAAAAAACAAGATGGTTAAAAGGAAAAGAGATGAGAGCCATCACACACGTGTATTGTAAAATTAAAATACCGTTCTTCAAACTTTTAGTACCTTCTAAAAAATTTCTATCGACAACACAAAATTTATAATGGATAGTTTCACCGAAAATCCAAGTCATGGATAATAGAGTAGGTGAAGAGATGGGAAGAAAAGTAGATGCGAAATCTCATCACATAATTCTTGGTGGTTAAGATGATCGGGGAACCACAAGAGTTGGGAGGATACAGACTGAAAAAAAAACTTGCAAAGTGATTAAATTCATAGGACCACAGAAACCATACCGTAAGATCAAGATCCCCCTCTTTAACAAAAAAAAAACATCAAGATCACCACCAATGAGGGTACCAATCACTCACTTGTCCATTAATCTTGCGAACAAACCATTGCCTTGGAACTTTTAGTTTATTTTGTGTGTGACTATTGTTAAAAGAAAAAGTTAGGTAGATTGGCTTTGAATTTGATACATTAACTTAAAAATATCATTTTTATTCGTTGAAGAAAAGAAAATGTTGGTGTATCGGTAAATAACATATTTAATAATCTGTTAATAAGTTCGGTTTTTGTATCAAAAATATCGTGTAAATTTAATTTTTCCTTTTTTTGTTATAATTAGTTATGTACTTGTTGATTTGTATTTGAATCTGTTTTCTTATGCTTGGGATGTATCAACTTTTGTATCTAATATGGATTTAATGAATAAATCACACGTTGGAAAAAAAAGTAAACCAAATTATGTTGGTGAAGTTAGACCATGAGTTGATTTTTCATCCTCGTAATTGGCCGGTGCAGTTTTTATTCATCGGTTATAAATTATGAAATTAGTCCCTACAATACATTTACAAGGCTACAATGCATTGTTAATCTCTTTTCTTTTGTTTGGCCTGAATGAGTCATTGACATGTCATGTTCATTATCATGTATGTACAAAAGCGAAGTAATAATCATGGGCTTGCACTATCTTTATCCACTCGTCTCTATCGGCAGGCCTCGTCGTATATTTTCTTCTCCGACTATATTATTCTTCTATGTTTCAACTAGCAAGAAGTTCTAGACCAACACTAGCACATCTATTCGGATGTTCTTAAATTAAAATATTACTACTTACTGATCGCATAAATTATAGGGAGATTTTCTTAAATTTAGGAAAAGAAAAAGACCAAATATTTTGAAAAATTTAGAAAAACATAGAGTTGATTTTATTTTTTCACTGAAAAAGCTTTTAATGTGTACAATTCGAAAATGTGTTTGTGAGTTATATTTTTGTATGGTAGATTTATTTTAAACCATTTTATATTTTGGTTGATTTATTTTTGAATGGTACATTTACATTGTTAGGATGATTTTCAAGCCACCAACCCAGCCGGCCATTAATAAATGTGTGTCAATATCTGTTATACGAACTCTTGTTTGTTAAGATAACATTCCCCGTTGGGATTTCTTGGACACTTCGGTCCGAGAGGCATTTAACCGATAACTCAGGTGTGCATGATCATTAAATGTGAACGCAAAAGAGCAGCTGGGACAATTTTAATAGCGAATATGCCCGATTGGGAACAACTTTGCCGTCAACTTTTCTATAGACATTGTATCTTAGAACATTTTTGACCCATTACTCTATTTTTCATAGAGTACCTAAAAATTATACTCCAATTCATTATTCTATTTTCACTCTAAAAATATAATATATATATATTATTTCTCCATTAATTTTTAAAACACCAATTATTTTTCAATATTTTAGATTTAGCCAACTTATTTTATTTTAAGTCAAAATTCAATTAAAATTATATTATTATTGAAATAAAACATTATTACATAATATAAACACAAAACGAAAAATAACAAAATATAAGATTTAAAGCAAGTATTCCTCCCATAAATGATCAATTAACACATTTTTGAAGTATGTAACGAGTTTTTTTTCCTTGATGTTTATATATCGAGCATGAGAGTTTCTGTATCCTGATTATTAAGTTACTAATTTTTTTTAGTTAAATTTAATTTATGCCGTTTATCTTTAATCATATGTATTTTTGATTATGTCATTGTGTATTCTATTAAATAAACATTGTTATTGTTGATGTATTTTAAAATTTTAATTAATTTAATAACTAGTTTAATTGATAAAATAAATTATCTACAATATTTTTATTTAAACGAATGTAAATTATATTCATAAAAAGACTGTTTTACGATGAATGCTTCATGAAAACCAAAATTTTGAAAGACTAGATAAATATGACATCATGAAAGAATTTTATTTGCTATGGGTTTGAAACCAATATTATAGCCCTCCTTTATATTTCGATGACTCCATCATTGTATTAAGTCGGTTCTAAACACTCTTATCAATCATTTCTGTGAGTTTTGAGGACGGAATTGGTGTTTTCCCATGACGTCTCTCATTCCATTTTCTCTATATAGTATGAATAGTCCGCTGAAATACATATCTCAACACAAACAAGTGTAGTCGTGGAGTGGATGAGTCTGTGAGTTGACGTAAATCTGTGGCCAAGAAAGTTTTGGGATAGCGCTGACCAGACTTGAGAATAGGAACAGAAAAAAAAAAAAAAGATGATCTCTTGTCTCTATTCCTTCCCCACAAAATACACAATTTCCATTCGCATATACATTTTATCTTACCAATCTATTTCATGTAGCTAGGCGATTATGAATAGCAATTCAAGTTATGAAAGAGAACTTAGGTGTGAAGTTAGGGAACATACACTAATCACAAATTGGATTTTCTTGTCGAATCAAATGCCAAGTGTCTTGAGAAGAAATATATATTTGAAAGTCATTTTTCCTTCACCAAATAGATTTATCCTTTCTTGTTCGAGGAGGTTGAAGTCGGAGAGAGTCAACCTCCTCCTCAATCTGAGTCAAGATTTCTATTCGATGCCTTCGACGTCGATGTGACGCAAGATCTTCCGATAAACTAGACAGCAATTGAATTATCTACAGTTTAATCAACTAGACACAGTTGTGGTAGAATTGTGGATTAAACCTGATATGATTTTGTAAATCGATGCCTCTATTCTGTCCCAAACTCATAACCAATTTACGATTCAATTATTAAACTTAAAAGAGACAAACATCCACTATGATCAAGAGACTTGTATACGCTTTTAAAATATCAATCAAATACTCACACCCTCTCTTATTTGATAATCATCAAATCGGAATCTCCAAGAAAAACTCACCGGAAGAAGGCGTATAAGAAATATCGAGACCCTAGCTAGACACTTACCAAAAAAGTTTTTCTCTCTAGCTATCTATGTTTCTCTTCTCTCGGATCCCAAATAAGAGGAAGGTTCTCTCGGGATCGAGAAGAAAGAAACAAATGTTTCTTTATATTCATCCTTAAATCCCAAGTATTTAGCTTTCTTAAGCCATATTACAAACCATATAATAAGCCTAAAATAAGAAACCTAGAACTAAGCCCAAACCCAACATATACAAAACGTGAACATGATTTACCACAAAGGAAATGAAGCGAATTCAAGAATGTAGACAGAAAATGCACAATTCCAACATATATGATGATTATGTGGGTACTATGATTGTGTAATCTTATTATCATCACTATGAAGACATGTAAAATGCTTTCGATGACTACAGTTTACTTTAAATTCACTCTAAAAACCTATTTGTTAACTTAGACATACTATTCAATCTTCATCAATTTACATCATAGAGTAAACACAAATAACAAAACTGTATAAAATATAACTAGATTGATAACTTGTGTTGACGCCCAGGTGCAATATTTTTTAAAGTGTTATTTGTTATTGTATGAATTAATTAAAAAAATATATGGTAAAATTTAATATTGTGTTATTTAATTAAGTAATTATATGGTAAAATTTGATTGGTGTTATTGTGCAGTGTATGTTAATCCAATATAGAGATGGTGATTGTATTTTAGTTACAAAATATAGGTGTAAAATTTTAAATTTTTTTAATGTTTTTTAATTTTTAATGGATAAATTGAGTGCTATTGGTGTTAGTATGTAGTATATGTTAGTTTAGTACTGAGATCATTCAGGTGTTGTTCGTCGTACTCATTCTTTTTCGTGGTAAAAACGGTGAGTTAGAAGTTAGGTAGGTTCGAACATTAATTTTAAGCCGTTGTCCACAAAATAAATAATTTTTTCATTTTTTTTGAAAATTTAATTGTATTGGTGCAATGTTAATATTATGTGTATGTGATTTCCAATAATAATAATTATTTTTATGTGATATAGGAAATGTGTAAGTGTTAAGTTTTTATGTATTGATATTATATATTTAATTATTAAGGAAAGATTTCAAATTCAAATTAAAATGGTCATCAGTTTTTATGTATTGAAATAAATGTAATGTCATTGATTTTTGAATTTTAAAATATTACATTTGTGTAAATCCAACCGAATCGGATTAGGATCCAATTGATTTTTTTGTGCAAAAGCTCCGCGTGCTTTTAATTTGGGGTTTTCTTTGTAAAAGATAACATGTTTCATATACTGCTATCTTAATCATATACATATATATATTAAGAAAAGTTACATGCGTTGCACATGTTTTGATATATATTTATTTATATCTTATATTTTTAGATATGCATATATATATATATATTATTTTTCTATATTGTTGTTTTTATTATTACATGTGTTTGTTTGTTCTATTTTTATTTTATTTTATTGCTTTCTACGCTTTTTTTATATGCACTACTAGACATTGGCATTGTTCTATTTTTTATGGTTTGAAAAATCTTTTTATTGTTATTGTTATTTTTTTTTCGGACCTTATTTTTCCTCTACTTCATATTATCTTTTTTTTTTACATTGGTTTTTTTCCCAGATAGGGTTATCTATTATTTAAAACTAATTTGTTGTTTTTAAAATATCGTATTTTGTTGAAGTTTTGTCTTATTATTTTAATTTTATTGTTTTAAGCAGTATTTTCTCAGTTTATCTTTTAATCATAATCAATATATATATATATATATATATTGTAGTTACTTTTTTCATTATTGTACATTGGTCTTTCCCTATTTATATGTTTTGTTTTCCCTTACTGATCGCATAAATTATAGGGAGATTTTCTTAAATTTAGGAAAAGAAAAAGACCAAATATTTTGAAAAAAATAGAAAAACATAGAGTTGACATTTTCTAGCCTAAGGATGAATTTCACCCTAAGTGATATCAAACACGTCTTAAGGAGAATCACAAAGATAGGTTACAAAGTTATAAAGGGAGGGAGTCTTAATAAATTACTGTTGTGAGATCCTCAACTCGCCTTCCTCTACATTCAGTCTATAGGTGAATACACCATACCAGCTCCAGCATAAGACACACAAGCAATGATCACTCACATATATGCAAGTGGAACTGATCCAACTAATGATTTCACTCTGCAAGGTCTGTTGAGCTCTTTATACGGATCTGTTTGTTAAGCCCAATGAGTTACCACCATTCAGACAAGGCTTTGATCACCAGATTCCTTTGGAAATGGGGTCGAATTCGGTGAACCAGAGACCTTATAGGTGTAACTCTTTCTAGAAGGATGTCATTAACAAAATGATAAGGGAGATGCTTGAGCAAGGGATCATACAATATAGTTGCATTTCTTATGCACCACCTATAGTTATGGTTAAGAAGAAAGATGGCACTTGGCGGTTGTGTGTTAATTACAGGGCCTCAACAAGCAAACCATAAAAGACAAATACGATATCCCATTACTTGAAGATGTGCTTTGCGAGCTGGGAGGGTCAGTCTACTTCTCAAAACTAGATTTGTGAGTCGTGTTCTATCTATTGAGGATACACCCGCAAGATATGTATAAAATAACTTTCAAGACCCATTCAAGCCATTATGAGTATCTTGTTATGCCATTTAGGCTGACAAATACTCCATGTACCTTCCAAGGATTGATGAATCATGTCTTGAGCCACATTGCGCGGAAATTCCTGCTTGTTTTCTTTGAAGACATACTCATGTACAGTCCTACTTGAGAGCAACATTTACAACACCTCAATGAAGTATTTTTAGTGCTGAGACAACATCAACTCTACCTTAAGCCTTCTAGATGTACTTTTGGGGCTGTAGTCATTGAATACTTAGGCCATTTCATCTCAGCTACTAGAGTTAGTACTGATCCTACCAAGATCAAAGCCATCGAGCAATAGCCAACCCCAACATTGCAAAAGTAGCTCATAAGTTTCTTGGGACTGGCCAATTACTATAGGCGATTCATTTAAAGGTATAATATTATAGCCATGCCCCTAACAACTCTTTTGAAGAAAGATGGGTTTTGTTGGACACATGAGGCTACCTATGCGTTTGAAGAGCTGAAAGCTGCCCTAACCACTTCGTTGCCAGATTTTACCAAGGAGTTTGTGGTCGAAGCTGATACCTCAAACATAGGGATCAACAATATTAATGCAGAATCACCACCAATTATGCTACAATAAGTTAAGCTCTGGGTGTTAAGCACCAATCCCTATCAGTCTACGAAAAGGAGCTAATGACATTAGTATATGCAGTTCAGTCCTGGAGCGCATATCTCACACACAGGGCTTTCCTGATCAAAACCGACCAAAATAACCTTTGTTGGATCAAAAGGTAACAATCCCTTTTCAACATTTGTGGCTGTAAAAACTAATGGGATACTCTTATGAAATACAATACAAGCAAGACGTAGAAAATCACACAACATATGAGCTTTCAAAAGTGACTGGCTCTCAGCTACTCCATATCACCCTCTCTCATGGTCATGAATGGTTGTATAACTCTATAAAGCTCATGTGGCAATAAGATCCAACTCTTAAAAAGGTAATTTCTGATATTTAGACTAATGTTGTTTCTCACCCTGTTTATTCTTATGCTAATGAAGAGTTGAGGCGCAAAGCAAATTTGGTTGTGGGAAATGATCTGGATGTCAAGCTGCGCATTCTGAAATGGCTTCATAACTTAGTCATGGGAGGTCATTCTGGCCGCAACGCGACAGTCCAAAGGGTAAAATCTCATTCTTTTGGTCCAAGGTGAGTCTTGAAGTTCATAACTATGTCAGGAACTGTCCTACCTATCAGCAAAACAAGTATGACTTAGCTGCCAAACCTGGGTTACTACAGCCATTGCTAGTCCCTAAATGCGTGTGGGAATCCATCAATATGGCCTTCATCGAAAGGTTGGCTCCTTCATCAGGTAAACACTATATCCTGATAGTTATTGACAGGCTCAGCAAGAATGCGCACTTCCTTGCCTTTTCACACCTATATACAACCCTAGATGTAGCTCAGTTGTTTGGATAATGTTTTCAAATTACATGGTATGCCACATGATATTGTGAGTGACAGGGACCAAAAATTCCTAAGTGAAGTGTGGAAAGAACTATTCAGGGTGCAATGTGTTAATTTGCAGTTCTCAACCTCTTACCATCCCCAGACATACGGGCAGACTGAGGTAACTAATAAAATAAAACGCTGGAAACATATCTTAGGTGTATGACTTCAGATGCTCCCCATACCTGGAGTAAATGGCTCCCATTAGCTAAGTGGTGGTACAATACTACCTTTTATACAACCATCAAATGTACCCATTCGAGGATATCTATGGACAACCACCACCACTGCACTTGCCTTACCTTCCGGGTTAAAGTTCCTCAGTTGTTGTCGACATGAGTTAGCAAAAGAGGAAGGATATTATTGCTATAACGAAGTTTCACATCCTGCAGGCTCAAAACCAAATGAAACAGCAGGCTGATCTGCACAAGTCTCAGAAGGAATTCAAAATTGGGGATTTAGTCTACCTAAAGCTCCAGCCCTACAGACATAACTCTCTGAAAGCAAAAAGGGTACCTCACAAGCTCTCGCCTCGCTTTTATAAACCTTTTGTCATCACTGACAGTATTGGAGCTGTCACTTACAAGTTGAATTTCCCATCTGAAGCAGCAATACATAATGTCTTCCATGTAAGCCAACTGAAGTTGTGTTCGATCCCACTCCCACCACACCTACATTGCCACAATACCTGGTCGACATGGACCTTGATAAATAGCCTGAATCTATTCTTAAGAAGAAAATGGTTAAAGACAGAACAAGATTGTGACAAAGGTTCTAGTTCAGTGGAAGGGCGAACCTCTAGAGAAGGCTACTTGGGAATTCTACAAAGACTTCATTGCCAAATACCCCAATTTCCATCCTTGAGGCCAAGGATGCTTTCAACAGGGGAGTATTGCAATAGGAGATCTTCTAGCTATCCGGTTTAAGTTTAATTATCTTTTATTTTAGGTTAAGTTTGGTTCTGATGTAAAGACCAGCTTGTTGGCTTCAAGTAATCGGCTTAGCTATCGGTAATAATGTAAGGTTGTTGTCATTTAGAAATCCTAATCAAAACATCAATTTTATCTTCTCTTATTCTCTCTATCATTTCATCTACCTCCGCCGAATCCAGATCTTCGGAGTGACCCTTCTTCCTCAGTGGTTGCTTTCTAGACTGGTTTAACCGATCCTTCGAGCTTTAGGTAAGTTGTAGGTCGGGTTTGATTCTATTTCACTGGTTCTAAATCACTGTCTCACGTAGTTCTGTCTCAGATGCAAATTGGTGTCTCTATTTCCAGAAAACTTTCGACATGTTTAATGGCTGCATTCACATATAAACATAAAAGACATCAAATATACTTGTTTATACAGTTTAGATCTACACTTTGAAAAATATTTTTTTTTTAACTCACAAAGTCTGACATGTACTGTAATGGAGAGAACAATCCAGGAAGAGATTGAAGAGCATAGGTGAGACGATCGATGAGTTCTTATTGGTAAAGAGACTTATCGGCATGCCAGATGCAGTAGAATATTCCCTGCTATTGCTTCTTCATGTCTTCATCAGAGATTTTATATTGTTAAAGGAGCCAAGTATGAAGAATAGTTCGCAAGGATCTGTCGCGGGATGGTTTGCTACTTTGCTTTGCAAGAAGCAAGTTTGTTTTATCAGCGAGTTACAGTCTTCTTCAATGGATAATGCTTGTTCTGCCGATGGAACTCGATTCCGCTTCACCATTGATATCGAATTCTGAGGAAAAGCAAGACGACAGATTCTGAGTAAGGTGGTGGAAGAAGATGACCCTAATAAAGATTAGGTTCTGGATTTGAGAAATATGTCTTCTGATCATAATTAATGAATCTTGATCAAATTTTAGATCCGCGTGTATTTTCTAGGTCGGTTTTTTATCGACTTGGTTCAACACGATTTGATAGTTTGTTTTTCAATATTGCCTTTTTAAATTTAAAAAAAAAAATTTCAACACATAAAAGTAATAACATAAACCGTAAATACTAAAATATGATTTAAATACCTTGACAAAAAGTTGCCATCCATTCTCTTTTAATACTATAGATATATCAAATAGCTAAATACATATTAAATGAAAACATTAGGGAAATTTGACCCAAAAAAAGCATTACAAAAACAAATTAAATTGTAAAATTTACAAATATTTTTGTGTTTGCGCATAACTCACAAGTAACTCACCTAGTAGTACTCGAAGACAATAATAAATTTACATGCTTTGATTATCTTTGTAGAGATTTAAATTATCAAGTAATCTTTACAAGTACTTTATTTTCATGTAAAATTGATGTTGTGTTTTTGTTATTAGGGAATATTGATTTAGTTTAGGTATTGAGGGTACTATCAATTTAATCATTACCAGCTTGGTCAGCCCGGTTAATGCCGGTTTATCCCGGTCTTGTCACGGGAAGACATCTTCTGCCCTAATTTCAGTGCTCTGTGTTTGCAGGCTTTCACAATCGGTTCTGTTCTCTCATTAGTCATTAGTTTAAGTACGAGGCTTTGCTCCCGGAAGTGTCTATGGTCTCGCCGTCGTTACTTTTCCGGTGGAAGCAGAGCCAATGATCTTAACTACTTGATCGATCAAGCCATACAACGCGCGATGATGATCTTCTTGAGCGCTTCTTTTTTTTATAATGATTTTCCCTTTTTGTTGTTCTTGTTCTTTGAGGCTATGATGATACTTTTGAAGTCAGTGGACCAGACGTTGAGGTCATTCTGTTTCTTGGCGTGGCTACAAATTGGTACTAACTGAAGATATATTTTCTTCTCTTTGTTACCTTTTATTTGTTAGCAGTCATGGCTGAGTGAATCTTCTTCTATCTGTCTGAGAAAAGGCGAACCTGAGCTTATGCAATTCCACATCATACAATTGAACTATGTAGAACTCAAAGTAGCACCAGAAGCAAATTCAGAATCTTTGAATACGTTGAAACTTGTAAACATAGTCTATGTTTCTCAATCGTTTTTACAGCAATATTGGATACATAAATCATTGTTTTTTTTGTTTTGTTTTAAAAGTAAATTGTGGACCTAAACCATTAAAAGAATGGAAGAAACAGTTATGAAAGCGGTCAACTTTGTTCCCAAAGTTCGTGCCTTTGTGGTGCTCAATTTAAGCTTTCTTGTGATAACAAACTGATTGAGTTGTATCCTGTATTTTATCAAGATTGTCACTTTTGTGGTGGGACTGTTTTCCAAATTAAGCAGTTTAGTCTTCCTAGGTTCTGTTGTATGGAATTATTGGTGCTGAGACCTCATTTTATTCAATAACTCTTATCAGAAACTGTTCTAAGATAAGAAAGTGTTTTTTTTCCCTATGTCATAGCCTCATTGGTATTCTCAGTCGGACCTTTTTATGTTTTGGCAGTATTGTTCATGACAACATAGTTTCTAGAAATCAACTGGATTTTAACTAAATACTGTTAAACCAAGTTATTGTTTTCTTGGAGATGGAGTTAGCTTTGTTGGAATCATATGGCCACTTGTGTGTTTGTTCGATTGATTGTTACTCTTTTTGTGTCAGCATCATGCTTGAGACTTGAAGAGTTGGAAGAGGCTATATCATCACAAGTTCTGAAAAAGGACAACTTTTCCTGATGCAATTCACGCACAAGCTCCAAAAGAGTTTACTTGGGAATCTAAAATTTGTGAATGCAAAACCAATTTTGTTAGCATTAGACCAAAGCCATTTCTTCATCTTCTGTCCCACTCCTTGTGTGTATTTTGAGTTGCTCTTGTTTTGAGAGAGAGAAAGAGAGAGAAAATGTCTTCTAGTTTGTTGTGTCTTGTGTTCCTGTTCTTCACTATTGTTGCAGAAGCAACTTATTCCCCAGGAGGTTTCCACCATCTTTCTTCTCTAAAACAAAACAAGAAGGCCTCCAAGTCAAAGCCAAAGTTACCTTTTGAGACTTGTTACTTCCCTCAGAATCTTGACCACTTCAGTTTCACACCAGAGAGCTACAAAGTCTTTAACCAGAAGTATCTCATCAACCGTCGTTTCTGGCGCAAAGGTGGCCCCATCTTTGTATACACTGGAAATGAAGGAGACATTGACTGGTTTGCTTCCAATACCGGTTTTATGTCCGATATTGCTCCCAAGTTTCGGGCTTTTCTTGTTTTCATTGAAGTATGAGCTATTGCAAGACCACATAATCTCTTATCTTTAGTTTAAAGAATGAGACTCAAAACGTTTATAATGGTGTTTTATCTGTTAATTACATACATTTGCAGCACCGGTTCTATGGAGAATCAATTCCATTTGGGAACAAATCGCATAAGTCGCCTGAAGCATTGGGTTACCTGAACTCTCAGCAAGCATTGGCTGATTATGCCATTCTGATAAGAAGCTTGAAGCAGAATCTATCATCCGAGGCCTCGCCTGTGGTCGTCTTTGGTGGCTCTTATGGTGGAAGTAAGCTTACACACACCACTTTTAATGGAATAATCAATTGATACTTTCTCATTATTACTCATCATTTCTCATAAGCTATGTTCTGTTGTGTGTCATATCTTGAGACAGTGCTTGCAGCGTGGTTCAGGCTCAAGTATCCCCACATAACAATCGGTGCATTGGCATCCTCAGCTCCAATTCTTCACTTCGATAACATTGTGCCATTGACCAGCTTCTATGATGCCATTTCTCAGGATTTCAAGGTATTGTATGCTTTTTTTCCAGCAATTTTCATACAACGTGACATTATATAATGAACTGTTGCTATGAGCAGGACGCAAGTGTTAACTGTTTCAATGTAATCAAGAGAAGCTGGGAAGAACTAGATGCAGTTTCAACTAAAAAGAATGGCTTGCTAGAACTCAGCAAAAAGTTCAGAACTTGCAAGTAAATTATGCTCTAAGCCTATCTTCAACTTGCAGGGAAATCAATTCTCTGTTCTCTAAATTCTAAAAATGCTTAACTGGATCTGTTTTGTTCAAATTGCAGAGGCCTTCATTCTCAATATTCAACCAGAGATTGGTTGATGGGAGCATTTGTTTATACAGCCATGGTTAATTATGCAACTGCAGCCAATTTCATGGCGCCACTGCCTGGTTATCCCGTGGAGGAGGTGAGATAACCATTACGCCGGAGTGTTTCATAGAGTATTTTTTTTATTTTCGAACCTGATTTTGGACTGGTTTTCTTTTTGCATCAGATGTGCAAGATCGTCGATAAGTTCCCTCGACGATCCAGTAATCTTGACCGTGCCGTTGCTGCTGCAAGCTTATACTACAACTATTCAGGATCAGAAAAATGCTTCGAGATTGAACAACAAACTGATGATCATGGTCTCGATGGTTGGCAATGGCAGGTAAACTCATAAATACAATTTTCTCAAAGAATGTATGAGTATGAGTTTGAATATAGTTTAGACCGTCATATAGGTATAGATCGTTAGGGAGATAGAACATATTCCAAGGAATTTGCAGTCTCTAGAGCTAGAATTGATTTATGTTATGAAAGAATAAATGACCCAAATATGGTTACTGAATGGAAACAGGCATGCACAGAGATGGTGATGCCAATGAGCTGCTCAAACCAGAGCATGTTTCCTCCGTATGATAATGACTATGAGGCTTTCAAAGAAAATTGCATGAGTAGATATGGAGTCAAGCCTCGACCCCATTGGATCATCACAGAATTTGGTGGAATGGTCAGTTTTTTCTTCCTCTCCACTAGATCAGTTTCTTCAGCTGTGAGATTCAATATCAGCTCCTTGGTCATGTTTTTCAGAATATAGAGACAGTGTTGAAGAGATTTGGAAGCAACATCATATTCTCCAATGGAATGCAAGACCCTTGGAGCCGTGGAGGGTAAGTACTAAGTAGTACTATTCTCAATGTATGTAGAACATGAATTTTTTGGGTTTTGGATCTTAAGCAGCTCGATTTTTTCATCTAATTTCAGTGTTCTGAAGAACATTTCAAGCAGCATTGTCGCGCTTGTGACAAAGAAAGGTAAACACTTTTGTGACGTTTATGAATGTTGGAGAAGTTAGACATACATAGATTGAGTGAAAATTCGTTGTGTGAAACAGGAGCTCACCATGCGGATCTCAGGGCTGCTACAAAAGATGACCCGGAGTGGTTGAAAGAGCAGAGGAGGCAAGAGATTGCCATTATAGAGAAATGGATCAGTGAGTATTACAGAGATTTGAAAGAAGAAGAGTAAATGAAGAGCAATAGGAGCCAAAAAAGTTTATTGCACTAAATCAGCAATAATACATTGCATGTACTACGTTTTATCATGTTTATAAGATTCAGTTTTTGTAATTTGTTTTCCAAAATCTATATGATCACTGTATGGGTGGTTTCTGATACATATAAAAATATAGTGTCAATCTTGAAAATGTTGTGGAACTAAAAGGGTACAATCGCAAATAGTCAAAACGAAACGCGATAGTGATCGTACGTTGGAGGCAAAACGGCGTCGTTTCCGGGGTTTCACTACTGTTTTCCCACTATCGCCATTATTGCTTGAGACTGCTCTGATCGATAAAATTCAAATTGAGCTGAGCATGTCACATCAATGGCGCGGAGGTCGGGAAATTGCATGAAATTTCTGGTGATATTCTCAGTGGTATCAGCTCTAGTTGTGTGTGGACCTGCTCTTTGTTGGGAATTGAACAAAGGTTTCGTTGGATCTGCTCGTAGCAACTCTATTTGTCCTCCTTGTGTCTGTGATTGTCCTCCTCCTTTGTCTCTCCTCGAGGGTACTGTAACCCTTTCCTCTCTCGTTTTATTGGATCTAGGAATCTGGGTGCTCAATTTGATTCAAAAATTAGGAGATTTTAGTTCAATACGGATCTTTCTATTTTCTGAAATTCAAAGATCGTGCTCAGAAACATCTATCTGGTGGTTTTTTATGATGAGTCTTTCAATCAAGCTACTGCTTTACATTTGATCTTCCATTGTCTAAGCCATAAGAATCTAGATTTCTAATAAAGTTTCATTCTTTTGCAGGGCTAGCAAATCTCACTATTACAGGTTAGGTTTCGTTCCCAAGCTTGAAACCCTGTCTATATTGTTTCTTCACTTTTCCTATTATCTCTACTGATTTAGTATGAATGAGAATGCCTCTCTGATGATTTCTCTATCAAGACCCTTATTGAATCATTTGAAAACCTGGGAAATTGGTGAATCAGTAACCAATTCTCAATAATTGAAGAGCGAAAGTTTTCTACGTTACTTTATTTGGGGTTCTTGATCAGACATGGGAGCTTGAGGTTTTCTTATTATCTGTTGCATTAGGAACACTTTTAACAAATAGTTGTTATAGGTATCTCTTTTTAAGTTGTTCATCTATTGATCCAGTCCAAGGAAAGTAGAATATGAATATTGACTTATTTGGTGTATCAGATTGTGGAAGCGATGATCCAGAGCTCAAACAAGAGATGGAGAAGCAGTTTGTGGATCTTCTCACAGAAGAGCTGAAGCTGCAAGAAGCAGTTGCAGAAGAGAATAGTCGTCACATGAATGTTACACTTGCTGAAGCTAAAAGGGTTGCTTCACAGTACCAAATGGAAGCTGAGAAGTGTAACGCCGCCACAGAAATTTGTGAATCAGCTAGAGAGAGAGCTCAAGAATTGTTGCTCAAAGAGCGGAAGATCACTACTTTGTGGGAGCGGAGAGCTCGACAATTAGGTTGGGATGGTGAGTAAGTAAGTGATTCACTGTTTAGTGACTTCTTCTGTCTACCCTGAAGAGTTTCTCGATGGAAGTAATTAGATTTTCTCTTCCGCATACAGCTCATGAAAACATGGGAATCGCTTAATTCTCAAGGCAATGTCTTTATCTCCCATGTTCTCTATATATGTAGCTCTTTTTTGTTTTGCTCGTAAAACTAAATATAGCTAAAGAAAGGGTTTGCAATTGTATTGACTTTTCTTCAGATATAACATGTCCAGTCACATTGAACGAGAAGTCACCGACTTCTGTATTTTATTGTTCATATTCATCACCAAACCCAACCATCAAATTCTCATCAACAAAAGCAAACTAACTATGATCTTTCTAAACTTGGATTTTGTGTTTGTTGAGATTTGCATCTGATTGAGACAGTGAGACTGATTTGATTTTTTTAAGAGGATTGTATTGCAGCTAATGTTGTGATATAAGCATGGCCTAAGCAGCATAAGCGCTTCTTGGACTCTTTTTTCTTCTTTGTAAATACTAAAAAGATTCTTAGTGAGAGTTTGTGAAGAGGGACAAGAGCAGAGGAAGAGACAAAACAGGAGAAGTCAAAAAAGGGTTGACATAATGCAGCATATGATAGCTCCAGGTATTACGCGGCATCAACTTTCATTATTCATTCATGCACAAAACCAGCTGCCTTCTTCTATTTATTTGATTTGTTTATTTTAGTGTCAGCCATTAAAATACCTTCTCTCTCTCTTTGCATTATTCTAATGCTCACATGGACAGATTCCTTAAAGTTTTTTATTAACGCTTTAGATCTACCATTAAAGAACAGATCTCGGTTCAATGACTTCTGTAAACCGTCTAGACCCATGTGGGTTGTCCAAACTCTATACTTTGAGGCTATTTGTTCTATATTCAACTTATTATGTGGTTATGTTTCTTTTGTGTTCTTCTCTGAAGCTTCCTTTCGTGGACTTCTGTTGTTTTTTTCTAACTTTGGAATAGTTTTTGTATATCTCTGGACACAGAGATTGTAATTTCTTTTTTCTTAAATGGAAGGTTCCATGAATAAGCGAGGATACGAATGCAGTCAAGAGGATACAGACAAGTTGCCAGAATCAAAGAGACCAAAACTACCTGCTTTGGCAAGGTAACTTCCTTAAGGATTTTCTCTCATTTTCCACTTCAAAGTATCTCAATGGTTAAGCACACAACTATTGAAGAAGAACATATTTTGTTGTAAGATCATGGAGGAGAATGTAAAACTCTGTTATTTCAAACTAAGATTCTTAACTCTTTTTGCGTGGAGATTTATTCTTTGTTGAGAGCCGTTCTTTTGTTAAGCTCTCAAGATTTTGTTGTTAAGTTTCCAAAGCTCTTGACTCACTTGAAGGTTTGTTGTTTTCCTCATCCGTCATTTGTACAAACTGTTTTCAGTGTTATTGTGGAAGCTGTCAAGGTAGATAGTCTGCAGAGGCTTTGCTCATCTTTGGAGCCATTGTTTCGCAGAATTGTGAGTTTTTATCCTATTCTTAAGTTAGACATGCAATGCTTTTATTTTAAATTTTGAGATACCTGTGGAGTTGTAAACTTGGTATGGTGTGAAAAAACAAACAGGTTAGCGAAGAGGTGGAACGAGCCTTGTCAAGGTTGGGAAATGCAAAGTTAACATCGAGGTATTTTCTTGAGTTATAACTTTTCTTTTTGATTGGTTCTGTGATCTTTGTAGTGTTTGAGTTTCTGGTTGAAACCGACATAAAATCTCCAGTTCACCGGAGCCAAAGAGGATCCAAGACCGCGATGGAAGAAACCTGCAACTTCACTTTAGAACACGAATGCCTCCTCACTTATTTACAGGGGGGAAAGTCGAGGGAGAGCGAGGCTCGGCAATTCATGTGGTTCTTATAGATGCAAACACAGGAAATGTAGTCCAAACAGGAGAAGAGTCGGCTTCAAAGCTGAATGTTGTAGTGTTAGAGGGAGACTTCAATGATGAAGACGATGAAGATTGGACGAGGGAGCACTTTGAGAGATTTGAAGTGAAGGAGAGAGAAGGGAAACGCCCAATCTTAACCGGTGACACACAGGTGATGCTTAAAGAAGGTGTGGGAACTTTAGGGGAGCTTACTTTTACCGACAACTCGAGTTGGATTAGGAGCAGAAAGTTCAGGCTTGGTGTTAAGCCGGCTCCAGGGCATGGTGATAGCTTTTGCATTCGTGAAGCCAAAACAGAACCTTTTGCTGTCAAAGATCATAGAGGAGAATGTAAGGTTTTAAAACTTTTGATTATATTGACAAGTCGAGAACGTTAGTTACTACTAACTTGGCTCCGTCATCTGAATTTTTATTTTCTTTTGGCAATGTTTTGCAGTATACAAGAAACATTATCCACCGGCTGTACACGATGAAGTATGGAGACTCGATAGAATAGCGAAGGATGGAGTGCTACACAAGAAGCTATTGAAAGCTAATATCGTAACAGTCGAAGACTTCCTTCGACTCCTTGTTAAGGATCCACAGAAGCTGAGAAATGTGAGCTTATATTTCGGCTAATGTGAAGAAACCACCAACATTGCCAAAAATATATACTTGCTGAATGTTCTTGTTTTTCTTCCCCTGATATTGTAGTTGCTTGGAAGTGGAATGTCGAATAGAATGTGGGAGAACACGGTAGAGCACGCAAAGACATGCGTGTTGGGTGGGAAGCTCTATGTGTTTTACACAGACCAGACTCACGCTACAGGCGTTGTCTTCAATCATATCTATGAATTCCGAGGCCTAATTGCAAATGGACAGTTCCTATCTCTGGAGTCTCTTAACCATGACCAAAAGGTAAAGACGAGACATATTTTGTCAAGATTTGAAAACAGTTTCATGGTTATTCAGCTGATCATTGGTAAGTTCACAGATTTCTGCAGACATTTTGGTGAAGATTGCGTACGAGAACTGGCATAAAGCTGTTGAATACGATGGTAAGCTGTTGAATTGCTTACCAGTCGCCGAGAAGGAAATAAAAAGCTTACCAGAACTAAAAATGGCCACAGCACAAACAGCTCAGAACCATCAACAGCTGCATAATCAGAATAATAGGCAAAGTGTGCAATGTCATCAGAATGTTATTACCTATTCACCGGTTCCTCAACCGATAGATTATCCTCAATTTGTGCAGCAACATTGCAGCCAATTATTGCCCCCATTCCCTTGCAACGTACAGGACTACAACAACAGGTCGATGGAAAGTTCCTATGATTCAAGTTCATACAATGGAGAAGATTGGTCTCGACCAAGAGCTGCAGGACAAGGTCTTGAAGACGTTTTCAGCGAAGAAATCAGACTAAGGAGCTCTGAGATGCTTGAGACTGACGATATGCAGAGACTGTTGAAGACTTTTGGCATCGGTGTGAACAATTTGGGACCACAAGGTGGGTTTGGTCAGACCGATGAGTCTTGTTACGGTTATAGCATCCCATACCAAGCTCAGATCGATAACACGTACAGGAGAGAAAGTAATAGAGGCTCGGGAAAAGCTGTGGTGGGATGGCTTAAGCTTAAAGCTGCTTTGAGATGGGGTATCTTCATACGCAAGAAAGCTGCAGAGAGGAGGCCTCAGATTGTGGAGATCGAGTGAAATAAAACAGAGAGCCTCTTGGGCTTTTTCTTCTTTTCTTTTGGCGAATTTTCGTTTTCATCAAAGCTTAAAGACGGTTTCTGTGAACGCAAGGGTTCATCTTTTGGATGAACAATCTAAGGGTAGAGAGAAGTGGGCATTGCTTTGTATACTAATGTTTTATTTGTTTGCTCTCTTATATTTCATCGTTTTCATTTTGATTTAATCCCGTGTGATCCGTGGAACTTTTCTTAGCAAATACATATGTTTTGTTTCTCCTCAATAAAATGTGCAAACTTGGTCACAAAATGGGTCGTAATCAAGTTCCACTTTAACTAAGGAATGGATAAACTCTTTAGCAAACCACTTTAATCAACTGCCATGTAGGAGATCCAACTATCCACTTAGCAACGTCTAGGTTTTTTTTTTTTTTTCTAATATTAGGAGGTTTTAGAGCGAAACCTGTAATCTCTAAAACATAAACCATATCATATATAATAGTAGTTGTCTTAAGTGTCACTCGATTCTGTGATCGATAAGTTTTGCATAAGATCTTTTCCAATCAAGCTAACGAATATTTGGTAGCAACATCTCATTTCATCCTGATCTCATTGATGAAATAATTTATCAGATTCGGATAGAATTTAGGGATTTTCATTCTAATAGAGTAATTTATCGAATTTAGATATAATTTTTTAGGTGGATCGGATGTTCGGATTCGGTTCTTTTGCCCAATCCTAGCAAAAATTATAAGTTAACGTAATGGCGGACGTTCCCAGCCATTGCTTAGCAGATCACCATGGCGAAATCAAACGAGCTGGAGATTCTCTTTACCCAATGTGATCCTCCAACATATCCTCTCCTTAATTCCAACCAACTTCTCAATCAGAACTACCATCTTGTCCAAACGGGCATGTATGGTCCCATACACCTTGTCTCTACTCCCCCGATTGCTTTAGGTTTAGACTGAAGGCTTATTCGGTAAACCAAACCCTAGCTTGCTACACGGCTCCCAAGATGATGAATTTTCATCTCTATTCCGGCAACCTTGACCATCTTCCTCACATTGATGGGTGGATCAAGTTGGTCATGTCTCGAAACGTTGAGAATCTGTCGCTAGATTTTGGTTTTCATGGTGAAAAAGATATAGGATTCCTGAATTCGTCTACTTAATTCCTCTGTCAAGCAACTCCGGCTGGAGCTATTTTTTGCTGATGATAATGATATGATTCCGAAATGCTCTGTTTCTTGAACCTCCCTGAAGAAGTTGTACTTGCGTTCTTGCAGTCTCTCTGATGATACTCTTGCTAAGATTCTATCGGGTTGTCCGGTTCTCGAAAGCTTAACATTGTATTTCTGTGATGGAGTGAGAGTTCTTGATCTCAGCAAATCACTTCATCATAGAGTATTAGTCATTGATCGTAACATTTGGGTTCCGGGGCCAACGCAGATTGTGCCACCACATATCCATTGTCTCACATTGATCAACTCTCAGTTACCATGTACTTTAGTTGATGTCTCGTCTTTGACCGAAGCTAAACTAAACATTTGCTTTTGTTCACTTGAAGAAATCGAGGCTGATTTTCTTCAAGCCATGTTCCTAGAGATGTTAGAGAAGTTGCAGAATGTAGAGAAGCTACTTTCTTAAGGTATGTTTTGGTTTTATTCCAGTGTGATATGTTCATTCTTGAATTCTCTAGTACTGCCAATAACTTAATTTTTTAGCCGATTGATTTGTTGTTTTGCACTCTTTAAGAAATCTCTATGTATCTTGTTTCGGTATTAAATTTCTATATGTATGTGCTTTTTGTTTAGGTTTTGATCTCTTGCCGAGCTCCGTGGTGTTCACTTCCCGAGCTTAAAAGTCAAAGCTTTGACACTTGAGACAATGATCTCTCAATATGTGATTCCTGGTATATAGTAAGGCTGCTACAAAATTCACCTGAGTTAAAGAAGCTAACCATGTCCTTTCACTTAAGTTTGTATAATCTGAGATAGTGACACTTTTTGAATAATTAAAATTTGTCTATAGTACAGAATACTTGGATTTTGATGGCTTAAATTAGGCTCAGTTATGGAGCTCGAAAGCGAGGGTCTTTAAAGACATTTTCCCAAAGCTTACTCACAACAACAATGTTCAACTCAACCAGGACGATTTTCTCATATGCCCCGTGCGTTAAAAAATTCTGCTGATATTTCCCCTCCTATTTTTTTAATTTGTTTTATTATTTGTTTTAAATTAAAAATAGGTTAAATTACAAAGAAAGCATGTAAAATTAGCAAAATTACAGGGAAAACCAGCATTTTTTAAACTCAAAATTAAATTGGACCTAAATTTAACCCACTAACACCTAACTAAAGAAGAAACAGTTACTTTTTGGATCTAACTTTATCTTTCTTTTTTTCGTTTTTTCTATTTTCGTGTTCTTCATCTCTTCACCCAAGAAACGGTCACTTTCCATCTTTTTCAACAGCGAAATCTACTTCTATTTCATCTCTTTCTCCACCATCGGGCTGTCTCTCGGCAGTGTCATCTTCGTCGAATTAGGTGGAAAGATGCACTAAAGCTCTTCATCTTCCTTTGAAGACGTTTTGTCGTTCATCTACAATCGTTCGTCAACACTTCTGTAAGGTTTGTCTCTAGAAACCTTAGTCTTTCAAATTTAGAAACCCAAGATTCTATAAAGATGTGGTTTAGAGTTTAATGGGTAATTAGGGTAAAGTTTTGTGAATTAAGATCGGATTATGATGTACGTGAAAAAACAGAAATAAGTTTTACAGACATGTGTTTGAGTTTGAAATTGGGTTTGAAAACAAATATGTTAAAAGTGAAAAATTGGAGTTTTGTCTATAGTGTTTGAGTTAATTATGTTTTGTCTTGAATTTACAGTTATATGTACAACAACAAAAAAACCTGAATTTCAAAGCACTCCTCTGTCATGTCTAGTAGAATTAGATGATGTTGAGTCCTCGTCGACTGGAGAAAAAAAAAACATCTCAGACAGCTCAGAGAGGTTATCCTAGTACATTCCAGAAGCATAACAAGAAAGAAGAGAACAAAGAGGACTAAAGAGAACAAGGAAGAGCAAAAGAAGAAGAAGAATGAGAAAAAGAAGGTTTACGTCTTTTTTCCTTTGTTGATGTTGATGTTGTTGTTGGTTTTTGGTTATGTTTAATGTG
The DNA here is from genome assembly GCA_963922655.1 of Cardamine chenopodiifolia. Lineage (NCBI taxonomy): Eukaryota > Viridiplantae > Streptophyta > Magnoliopsida > Brassicales > Brassicaceae > Cardamine > Cardamine chenopodiifolia. Next base: position 1,586,235 of record OZ000486.1, read on the forward strand.
GACATGTCTTAGACCATTCAGATTATTGATTGTAGGCCTGAGACCACCTAGGTACAAATGTGCATATTTTATAACTTGTATAACTAGGTTGTTAATTTTAAATGTTAATTTTATTGTTAATTTTAAATGCACAATATAAATGTTCATTTTAATATTAATAATTAATTTTAAATATTTATTTTAATAATTAAATTAATTTCTAATATAAAATTTAAAATAATTAAACCAATAATTGAAACTAAAAAACATGAAAAATACATAAAGATCCGATAAAAAATATATAAAGTATTGAAAATGATTTAACATAGGTGTATCCTACTGGTAGGCTTGTCAAATGAGTTAACACGTGGGATCCGTGGGTCCAACCCACAGGTCAGGGTGAAAATTTTACCCGCAAATCTTCAACCCATTTGATCCGCGGATCAAAATTGATCAACCGCACTCGCCTCTCTAAAAACTCGCTCTCCTTTTTTGTTAAATAATTTCAAATTAATTTATAATTTTTCAGGTTGAAAACCCGTCAAATCCGCTAAATATCTATTAAAAACCCACATATGCGGGTTACCCGCCAACTCGCGGATTTTGATCCTAAAATCTGCATCCGCCCTGCAATCCAAGTCTTTAATCCGCACCCGCGACTGACCCGCAAAAATTCTCCTTCCATCGACATGCACCCGCCATTGACAGGCCTACCTACTGGTGCCCAATTTCCTGTAGTATTTTACAATGTACACAATTGTACTTTGATGGATTAAGGTTTAATTTGTTATACCATAGTGAAAATTATTTTCTTATAATTGTACTTATCACATTAGATTTATAAAGTACATTTATTGTAGTTTCATAAAAACAAATGTGTAAAAAGATTTGGTATTTTCAAATGTTTTATCTAAACAAACTGTAAGAGTATAAAACATTTTGTTATGTGACCAATAAGCAAAAAAATGATTTTGTCTTTCTTTTTAAGATGTTATTGATCTTAAATGAACACAAGTTAATATAATCGTAGTCTTTCTAATACAAATAGTCAAACTTAAAATAAAAATTCAAGATAATTCCACCACAGTTTTATGTATTTGTACCTTGACAGAAATAAACAAAAATTATTATTTCTAATACAAATAATCAAACAATACAACCAAAACAACATAAGCATAGAAATTAAGGACCATTATCACGTCCCAACCAGCTAAAAATGTCTCTCCCACATTAAGTCCATCCTCAGCCATTTGGACTCAATCATCGGCATCTTTGACTAGAGTCTGAGGCATTTGACAATGAGACACTTTGACTTGAACATAGGGCATTTCCACTCGAACCTTGCCCACTAGTACTCGATCCTCGCCCCTATAGTGTAAATTCGATCTTCGCTTTGCATCCATTATATATAACCTCCTCCGTTATTTGAATAATATCTTCTATAATCAAAATGTATGATATGTATCGCTTCTTATTCATTTTTCCCTGAAAAAAATAAAACTAAAAATTGAATATTAGTATTCCGGTACTCTTAATATTACTACTTGTAACAGTTTTATTAAATATACACAATTGTACTCATTTCTGGGTAATTTCGTGTTTAACAACACTTTTGATTTCTATATATCTATGATTCACTATGATTTCACCACTAGAATCCATAAAATATCAACTTTTTAAAATATCATACACTAATCGATCAAGAAAACGAGTTAATAACTCAATGGACACAAAAAAAATAAAATCAAAATAAAAATTTGAAATCTACAACAAATTACCGATGATCATTGCATTTTAATCTCCAAATTTGATTAAAATCCATCCAAAATAACAATAAATTATTAATATAACATTAATAGAATTGAAAAAAAAAAAAAATCTCAAATAAAGCTTCAAAGTTTGAGCAATTGAAGATTTGTTGGATGGTCACGACAAAAAAAAAAAAGTTGAATTCAATCCTAAATTTTGATTGGTATAACTTTAATTCTCACAAATTACAAAGATACTACATTTCTCTCTCTTCCACATAAATCTCAATTTTCTTTTGTTTTTTAATTAAAATTTGTTTTAATCAATTAAAAGAAGGAATTTAAGAGATATAAAAATTGATCAAAGCCATAATTTTTTTTGCCATTCATTGATCCACTCAACCAAGCCAAACCAGAGGGACTCATTGGACTTTTTGATGAATTCTAATTTTGAGTAATACTAGATGAAAACTTTCCTTTGTTTTGCAAATTTTAATATTGGATCGTAATTTTTTTTCTTTAAATACCTAAACAATAAAAAAATGTGTTAACCACAACTCTTGTACACACTTCACTATTTTCTTCTTAATTTACAACTAAATTTTCAAATAGAAAAAATATTCTTTGTATTATTGACGGATTGAAGAACATGCGAGTGGCTCGAGGTGCTGACGTAGCGACTGAATCTTAAGCCAATTAGATTATCACTAGTTAATTTCACAAACCAAGAAAGACCGAAATAACCCGGACCGGGATTAGAATATGACTAAACCGAACTCGGCATTTCATTGAGCTCTCCTGTTAATGCAAGTGAGAGTGTGCGACAGAGACCACGGAAGAGTCATACTCATAAAAAATGGCGGAAAATGTTGGAAGTGACGAGAGCGAATTGGAAAGCGTCACTTCATCCCAGAAATATTTCCTAAAGAACTGTCCTTTCGCCGACCCCGGAGCTCCTCCGACGAAATCGACGGATTCGGACAGCACTGAGGTTATCGGAAACCAGATTTCGCCGGCGGTTGTTCGGACTTCGATTCCATCATTCTCTTCTCCGACTAGTCTCGATTCAATCAACGATGACGTCTTCCGTACTCCTCCTGAAAACGCATCTCTCTCCTCTGCCGCCGATTCAGAACCCAGAGTTAGAGTTTCGGAGCTCAAACCTCGAGAAGGTTCAAATTTGAAATCTCCATCTTCTAAGTCCAAGACGACGCCTGTTTCGGAAAATGTTAGGGTTTTGGAGACGAAACGTCATTCTGATTCCAGAGTTGTAGTGCCTCTGTCTTTTCCGCCGTCTGTCGTGTCCGACGATGCTAGGGTTCCGGCAAAGCATCCTGATTTCGATTCTCCTTCTCCGAATGCAATCGAAAGAACAATAGTTTTGGAAAATCAACCAATTTCTGATTCTGTTTCTAATTCTGGATTATCAAAGACCTCTGAAACAGAAGATTCCGGAGTTTTGGTGCCTCTGTCTTCTCCACCGTCTGTCGCGGCTGACGATGTTATGGTTCAGGCAAAGCATTCTCCTTCTCCGACTGCAATCGGAAGAACAATGGTTTTGGAAAATCAACCAATTCCCGATGCTGTGGCTATTTCTGGAGTTTCGAAATCTCCTGATTCTGTAATCAAGACCTCTAAAACGGAAGATTCTGGTGGAGATTTGCCTTTTAAAGAAATTTTCGAAGCCCTTCTTCGTAACAGTGGAGAGAATCTCAATGAAAGAGATGAAAAAGTTAGCTACGTTGATATCCTCAAACAGTGTGGATTTAAATTCCCGTAAATCATCATCAAAAACCAATCTATTCGTAATGATTTAGTAAGTATTATTGTTTGTATGAAGCTTTTATGTTATGTTGCTTCAACTACAAGTAATGATAAGTATTTTAGAAAAACGTTCCAGACATTTGTCTTTTAACAAGGCTAAATCCTACAAAGATGATATCTTGTTTGCGATTGTCTTGTCTACCATTGCATTAGTTAGCATTGTCTGAGGAAATGACTCCTTTGTGTGTTGTTGCATCTTGCAAAGGAAGGAATCATCTAGTTTGTATGTTTTAATCTTCAAAATTCAACTCTCTAACTTTTCCTGAATCGAAAGCACCCATTTCGCTTGGTTTCGTTGATACTTGGCTTGTCATTTTGTTGTTTGCTTGGCGGATTGTTAAGAGCGAGTTTCTCCATTGTGTTTATGAACTTTCTTATGTGCTTTACGTACTCAGGATATGTCTCTAAGTTGCAATGTCCTCCTCCTTTAACAAACAATGGATCATACTTGTTCTTTGAGAGTTCCCATAATCGTTTCCCATGTGATATGTTCACAATCTCATCTTTTGTTCCCTGGAGTTTCATAGAACCAAGTTTAATGATCTCTATCTCATTCACGCTCTTTGCTTTATGATAAAAATGTAAAGATGTAATCTTACATGTATGACAAGAACAGGGCATGTCACATGGCGTATCTTATCGATATTCTGCAAAAATCCAGAGTTTTGAGAGACAGGGAACCAATGTAACAAGAGACAAGAGAGATCGAGCTTACTTTGTACATATCGAACCAGAATGTCATTTTGACAGGATACAAGACTCGAAGGCCAGAGAGAATCGCACTGTGAAGAACAATCGCTCTTAGTCTCTTCAATCTAGATGCTAAATGTATAGTTGGTCCGCTTCCAACGGATTGGCCATACAAAATCAATTCCTCTTGCGTAATCCCGTACTCGCTCCTCAAGCAGTTGTACACAGCCTCGACATCGTGGTACGTATTGAGCTCAGTCGGCTAAAGAACAATCAAAGGTTAAACAATGTATGAAATTTTGAATGAATCTCTATCTTCTTACCTTGCCTGTTGAAACTCCATAGCCTGAATAATCATAGCTGTTTCAATGACATACGAAGAGGTTAAGGTTCGTTCGTCAACAAAAGGTGTTTGGGTTTTTGATTAAAAACCTCATAATATTGACGCGGAGATGAGCTCGAAGCTCGATGAAGAGATCGACCAATTGGCCGAGATCTGCAGCATTGCCATGGGAATAGAGAATAGTGAATCTTGCAAAAGGGTGTTTCCAAAACGTTGCAATGACTTTGTTGCCGGATTTTGTGGTGAGCTGATGAACATGCATGCTTTTCTCCGGCGTAACTCCGGTGAACATAAGCTCTCCGGTCTCCAAGTCTTTACTCACGTCGTATGTGGGTTGTGGTGGGAAGAAAGCGAATTTCGCCGCCAAGTTTGCCGTCACATTACCCATTTAATGAGATCAATTAATAAAAGGAAAGAAAACACATTTTAATGAGAAGAAGGAGAAAACAAAAACCCAACCCCAAAAATCTCTCCCTCCCTCTCTCTTTCGATCTAAGAAAAGGGTAAAATTTTGTTTTGATGGGTTTATGTTTAGTGGAAATAAAATGGAAGGTGATGGAGGAGAATATTTGGCGGGAGATATAAACTGAGCTGTCTCATTAACAAACTTTATATGTTTTTTTTTGGTACTCGGCATTATTATTTAGATTAGGACATGCTATTTTTTTAACCGAAATGGAAAATCTAGAATGATTTTCACGCCATGAAAAGTATTAATTTTAATATTTGTAACATAAATATTTACAAAACTATAGTATTTAAAAGTGAATATAAAGTTTTTGATTGGCAACAAAAAAAAAGTGAATATAAACGGGAAATCCTCTTTCCGAGCAAGTCCTGCATGTATAATTAAGTTACTAACGACATTGCATCTCATGAGTGGACAATGTGGGAGTGTGAAAGATGAAGACAATGGCTCACTCACCGTTATGCATACGGCAGTTTCCACAGATGAGTGCATATGATTGAGTTGGATCTTCACCCACTAGGAGAGCTGCAATGCGTGAGATCCAGCTACCATCATGAGCAGCATATGCTTGAGGATCATAATGTTCAAAAACCATTTGTTGGTTTTGCTCTGTGCCGATCATTCTCTCGGATGTTCCGGAATGGTTAGATTCATTATCAGAATGATGGGATGTAGTGGTCCCAGCACTGCTGCGTCTTGTATTAGATTGTTTTCGGTTCCTGAGCCCTTGTGAGTGTTTGACTTCCATGTCAATGCTCTTGCCTGTAGAGGGGTTAAGCTGGGATTCATCTCCAACAAATACTTTCAACCCTGACTCAGCACCCAACTTGGATGCCAGAACAGTTGCAGCAGCCGCATTTGCAGCTGGGTCAGGGTCATTCATACCTCTGAAACAAAATAGTTCATGTTAAGACAAGTTCTAGTGGCAGTAGTAAAAAAAAACTACACTAAGAAACATCTATTGAGATATGTATTGCAAGTTCACAAACATACTGCAAATCTACACATATGAATTTCAACTGTAACACTAAAGTCTAGATTTCTAACCTCCCTTTATTCAATCAAACAATCTTTGCCTAACACACAGTGCCCCCTAGTTTGACAGACACAAAGTTAAAACGAATGAAGAAGAGCCTAAGAAGGGAGAGAGGAAGCTGAAATAGAAAAGAGAGACTCTCAACCCTTGTCCTAAAGGTATTCCAATCTAAATTTCCGATATCATGCTCTGTGCTAAGTTTAAACTTTAAGGATGATTAACTTATTAGAATTGTTCCCTAAGAATCTCCCACTTGTCAAATTAGTCATGAATAAAATTAAATATGTTTTACACTACCACATTAAATATGTTTTATTGATATTATGTATTAAAATTCACTCATGAATAACTCACTTATATTTTAATAAAAACGAGTTTTCTAATAACTACAATTATTATTATATTTTTAAAATTTTTTTAAGATAAAGATGTTTTAGGGATGTTTCAGAGATATTTCAAGGGTTTTTAAGAGATTTTCTCCAAATAAAATTTGTGTCGACTATTTTTTCTGCATATTTTATCTCCAAAAAATAATTGATTTTATTTTTTTTTAATTTTGAGTTTTTTCTAGAAACTATTATTCACTATTTTAAAGTTATTTTAGTAAAGAAATATACCACGTGTCGTTTTGTGATTGGTTACAGTCTCCAACAAAAAAAATGACTGTGTGGAAGTTGGAAATTGAACAGTGAACATAATCAGATAATATATTTCTAACTCTTTTTCATTAATCAACTATTATCAATAATACGTGTTTAGCTGTATCCATCCACTTTCGACCTTCCTAAATTAATAAATGTTACTTTTGTATCATTCATTATTTCACGCGCATTCTCTTGCCACAATTAACCCCGAGAGAAGAACATGTTTTCAACAATCAAATATTATATACCCATGAACTGAAAGCTATACATTGTACGAACAACAACTTCTCTACAACATGTTTTTTTTTTCTTCTCTTTTTGTGTTCTAAAGGCCCATCGAGTATGAACTTCCGTTCGGGTTATGAATCGGTGACAGTGTAGGCAAAGACACGGACCATTCGTACCAAACCTGCCCGCCAAAATGTATACAACACAATAAGTGTAAAATGTTGTTTAGTTTGTATGCACCACATAAGTATATGTGTGAATGTTGTTAAAGTGACTCCATTTACCTTTGTGGAATCGCTACATCTCCAGAAATGCGCTTCTATTGGAGAGTTAGGGTGAACTTCAACAGGCTTCATCAATGGGAAAAACATTGGAAACCTGCAAAATATATCAACATGGATAATCAGACTCAAGTGTCTTAAAAGTTTGAATGCCACAGAGCAAAAGAGGTTCAACAACGCTATTAATAATACCAGCCAAACATGTTTGGTGTTGCTGTTGTAGGCTCGATGCTAATACGCACATCTTTATAGAGGACAGCTTCGAAATAACCAGCAAATCCTAGTCACACAAGTCAATTGACCGCATTAGATATTTAGATTAGGTTTCGTGTTAGAGATACAGAGAAAGAGAAATGTTACCATGAACCAAAGCAGAACCAGTGTCACTTGGTAGATTGAAACGCAGGTTCTTGTACCGTTTGTTGTTTGGCTTTCTTGAGAACTTTGGATGCTTAAATGTGAAGACCTATGAACATCAATAACAAAATTCCAGAGCATCTAAAACACAAGTAATATGACAACAGTTTAGCTTACACAAGAAGAAAAAAGAGACTCACAGGTTGAGAAGGAGCAAGTCTGGCTACACTGTGCAGTTTAACAGTGTAAGCAGTTGCAAAGTGGGAAAGATTGTTAAGAGCCTTAACCTGCAAGATAGGTGACAAGTCTGGCTACACTGTGCAGTTTAACGGTATAATTACAAGTAGAAATCAGAAAAAAAAACCTTATTGTAAAGTTTTGAATTTGTAATTGGCTGTATGAAACTTGTATACCTGAAAGGAAACAAAATAATAGATAATGTAACCCCTCTTTGACATATTTCAGAAGGACAAGAGATTCTTCTCAGAATATACATACGAGGATGGTATAGAAATCCCGTTTCGCTTCAGAAACCTTTGAGCTCCATCAAGGCACTCAGGAGACAGTTCATTATCACCAAAAGAACCCAGCAATTCACTAACCTGCAGAGAGAGGTGTCAAACGAGAATGATTCAAATGTGTAGATTATACACACCAAAACCTGTAATTACTGACCAATATATCAGCTTTCTCAGGAGCACTCCAGAAACGCATGTCACAAGATATTATGGTAACAATGCCTTCCCATCCTCTCGTCTTAACCATATCCTGTCAAAAAGGATAGTACAGCCATAAGAAGGATTTAAAACTCTCGTAGTTCCAGAGATGAACCACAGTAGATTGACTCAGTTTCTGGGAACTCACATGGAGTGTAACTACAGCATAGGGGTTCTTTTCCACAGCATAAACTTTCAACTTTCGACCAGTTTCTTTAGCTGCCTGGAAAAGGAGAGCAACATGTATAAATGAATTTCAAGGTCTCCTTAAGTTCAGCCCAGTGTTGCATCAGAACTCACTTGCAATGATGCTCTCACAAGGGCTCCTCTTCCTGCTCCCACAACCATCAGGACCTACAAATACAATTTAGGACTATCAGAGTAATTCATCCGTGAATTGCCCCTTTGTGAGTGATAAACCTAAAAAAGTTACAGTTGACTTACTGTAGTTAACTCAGACGCTTTCTTATTAGGGACTCTTTCCTCTAAGGCTTTAGCAATCGCCCTTTGATACTATCAAAACAAAGATTGCTAAAGTTAATACATCGATGAATAATGGTATGATATTAGATTGTTCAAAATTACTCATTCATTAGTCTTTCAACTATTTCTCTTCTGTTGATCAAGAGACATGATAACATTAAAGATGTTGTCGAATAAAAACTAGCAAAAGGCAACATACTTGGGTATATTTAACAGAGTCTCTCTCAATCATCTCATAGCTGTGAGCTTCTAAGTTATCCTTCAGTGGCTGCATATATATAAAAAAAAGAGAGCAAATCATATATAAAAACATAGGGAGACAATACAAAGTTAAACCACTCATGAAGAAGAGCTACCTGCAAGGGTGTGTGCAAACGATCTCTGTTGATAACCTCTCTGAGTGCTTGTGCTGAAAGTGGTTCCATCTTGCAGAACAGATCACTAAAATAGTCCAAATACGGCTTATGGAGGTGTGTCACAATACCTGAGAGCCGAAATGAATAACACTTATTAACAAGTCACAAGTATACTACAGGAAACATTCACAGAGGATAAAACTGACCATCAGTGATATTAACAGAATCCTTTTGAAGACTGTGCACAGGTTTCCCGGATATTATAACCTGTTTGTACATTGAGGGACAAGTGAAATGAGAACATGTTTCAGATAACTCTCGAGATTTTAGAGAAACCAAAAGAGCAATTTGTTTTCTAAAAGAATGATAAATAATCTGACCGAGTCAAAAAACTCTTGGCACCTGAATTAAATATTTTCTACATCGCATGATATTTACCTGAACGGTATGATGAAAGAATCTTGTTATTAGCTCTTGGTGACTCTTTAACAAGCAAGGATAACGCTGAGTAGTTGGTATGAAACACTGGCAATGAAATTAGAAGTGAATTTATGAATCAGATGATTGTATAACTTCAATGCCTAATGATGCGGAAAAATAAATTGCTAAGTCTGCTTATTACTTCAGTGCTTATTATGGCTGCTCTCACGGACTCTCCAAACCATCTCCCTAGTGCATTTTCAGATGGTAGCATACTCCTAGAGAAACGAAAAAATTGTTAGGTCGCTAAAAGAAGGAAAAGAAACAAGATTTTTCTCTGGACTCACTGAACATCAAGAGCAACAAACAGTCTACTGTCATGGTCACAAAGAAGACGAAACGAATTCCATAGCTCCCAGGAATCTTTCTGCATATATATAGAAGAGTATATCAAGATATAAAAGGATCATAAATCTTTCAGAATCTAAAAAAGTAATCTTACTGGATCTTCTGATTCTGAATCATAATCCAGTAGCGGAATCCTAAGCCATAACTTCATTGCAGAATCAGGTTGAAGTAAGAACAAAGTATCAGAATTTGATTAAAGAGATTCTTGAACAGACAGCAAAAAGAAGGAAAGAATACCTCCATTTCAGTCAACCCTAGTAAGATCTGGTTAACACATCTAGCATAATTGGCGCATGAAGTCCTTTTAGGAGTAGGAAGAAGACATGACTGCAACATGTGGAAGACTCAATCTTTACCAAAGACTCAATCTTTAACTAAGACTCAATCTTTCCCCTTGATTAACACTTTAAAATCCATCAAGAATTTTTCATAAACACACCCGTAACGAGAGATGCTTAGCCCAGGCTATTTCTTGCTCCAATGTGGTTTCTGAATCCACCCGCACAGTCTCATCTTCAGAGTCCAAATCAATCCACGAGCTAATTTTACCTAAAGAATGAAAATGACCAGCTATTAGATCCCCCATTGCTCTTTCTTCAAAAGAACACATCAAGAAAGCAAAAAAGAACACATCAAGAAAGCAAAAAAGACTCATACCAGTTACACGATATCTCCATTTTGAAGGTGACAGAACTAAGTCAGGGCCAGCGAATGGAAGAACCTGAGTCTCTGAGCTGCTTCCTTCGACTAAACTAGGCCTATACGAAGGATTCATCTAAACGAAGAAGGAAACGCCATTAATGCACAAGAATACGAGAATCGGGACTGAAGAAAAGAGTAAAGAGAAGACAAACCAAGGGAGCGAGAACAAAGTCGAAGAGGCCATGGTCGGTGTTGAAAGAGAGAAGAGAACGAACATCGTCGGAGAAATCCGTTTCCACGCCGCAGAACTTGGAATCGCTCTTCTCCCATCCTTTTCTCTCTTCGAACGGCATTTTCTCACAGTTATCTCTTCTCTTCTCTGGAGCAAATCGGGGAAAAATGAAGCTTTGTTGATCAACGACGAAGCTCAAAGGTTTTTGCAGGGTTTTAATTTTGCAGTTTTACCGTTAAGCATCGATGCAATTTCTTTCTTTCTTTCTTATAGTTGGTGTTTGGTCTACCGTGAACCGGTTTTACCGAATTGAACCGATGTAACCGAGTTGAATCGACCGTTACAACAAACTTAAGGCTCAGTACAACTTATAATAATTAATTACTCCTTGAGCATGAAAATTGTGGAGTAGAGATGTGAATCGTGTTAATGAGTTCAAGCTTATGGATTGTTTTGGATAATTATGTTTTTTTTTTTTTGATAAAAACTTTACTACTTTCAAGTTGGCAAAACTTTTTAAAAAATATTAGTAAATTTCACAACAACGTCTACAAATGAGTAAAAATGTATAAACGTTGGACTCTTCCAATATTTTCTAAAACATCTAGCCAAAAAAAATAGAGACCCATAAAGCTATTTCTATCGGTAAAAACATTTTTATCGATAAACATGTTTTAAGAAACTCTTTTTAAGAACCGGTTTTTAAAAAAAGATTTTTATAATATATTTACCGATGCAGTTTATATTTTTATAATTTTAAGAAATCCTCTTAAAAATTCCTTAATACATTACATTTAAAGAGGAGCAGAGAAAACAAAATCTAAAAATAATTCATTCCAAAATCAAACTAATGTAGATGCATAAATTAAAAAATTTAAATCCACAACCGCTAACCTCTCTCGTAATATATTATAACACTTTTGAAATCGTGATCAACCCCACAAGTAACCGAGTCATTATTTTCCTAATCAAACAAACAACGAAGTACATAAATTCAAATCTACTCAATACTAATACAAATATCTTGCGTCAAATCTAGAGATCGAACTCCTCCCAACTAACATCGCTGTGTCTGCTTTCAACGCCATCCAAATAGTCTTCACGAACATGGTCAGCAAGCATGAGAGCAACCAACCACAAAAGGCACGAGTCCAGTGACAAAAGGCCCCACCACCGAGCAAACCGGTCTTAGCCGTGGGACAAACGGTCTCAAGATTACGATGAACGTTAATGGTCAAATGGAGTTGCTCAGTGATGGTTGGCCATAGAAGCAACGACAATGCAAGTCCATATATAGAAGCAACGACAATGCAAGTCCATATATAGAAGCAACGACAATGCAAGTCCTTGTAAGAGAAGAACAATGAGTTGTATCCTGCTGCAGTACATAACAAGAGAAATGCGACTGATAGGTAACCCAAAACAACATTTGGATCGGATGGATAATTGCAAATGATTACTCCTTTATCGGTGTTCCATTCGTTGGCTATGTTAACATACAAAAAGATCCAAGCAGAGAAAATGTAATAATATAAGTAAAAAAAACTTGATAATATGTTACAACAAGAAAGCCATCAAAATTATTAATCAAATAATCAGATTTTCCCATCAAATATAATGAATTAATGATAATGAAGCTGATACGTATATAAGGTTACTGTTTCATATAATTCAGCAAGATGCTTAATCATTCGTTTAAATCAGTTTCTCATCAGCAACCATGAAATACTCGAGAGAGGCTATTATTACCTTCTTGTTCTCTGCGATCGCTCCAAAAAGAAACGACAAGAAGCCTAAAGCAGACACGATCAACGACATCTGTTTCATGCTAATTAAGTGCCATCTTCTCTGTTTAGCTCTAGCTAATCGCACCAAAAAATAATCAGATTTTAGCAAAAGGCCTTGGTGAGTAGAAAGACTCACCGAGGTGAAGAGTCTGTGAAAAGAATTTTTGAGATTGAAAAGAGAAGAATTTGGGAATATGTTTTGATGTAACAGAGAATATGGATGAGCTTTAGAATTTCCAGTGTTCATGAATGTGGGATCTTTGGGTTCTTTAGGATTTTGTTGCCATTTAAATTAAAATTTTTACCATATTAATTATCTTTTTTTTTTCTTTTTAGACTAACTAATAAGTTATGTAATCAAATGTAAAAAAAAGGAGTTATAGCACTATATGACAAAAATATGGTCATTGATTTACAAAATTAAATGATGACAAAATAGAAGTAATATATTTGTTTATTATAAGCACAATTAAAAACAAAAAAAAAACTGGATTTTGCTCTTGTTTTCTTTAAATATCGTGCATGTTGTTTTAAACGATGACTAGTATTTAACATGGGAAAAAAAAATTTGTATTTTAAATTTAGTGATAATTAAAATTTTTTTTATAAATGTGCAGCATGACTATAATATATGATAACATAAGTGTATGAATTGGGCTATTATAAATATCGTTGATGTAATATTTTTTCAACTAATTAAAAACGTTTTTAGTCCTTATTTTCAGTTTTCTCTTTTGTCCCCCCTCCTCCAAATTTTGAGTAAGTAGTTGGCAATCTACCAAGTTAATCCATGTCTAGAAAATAAATCTGTAAAATTTCTATGGTCTCTTAGAAAAAAGTTTGATATAAAATGAAAATTCACAAAATATAAAAATTGATTACTAAAACATTTTTTGTTTTTGTTTAAAAGTATAAAAAAATAAAAAAGCATATTTTTGTTAGTCAAAATGTTAAAACTTACTAATATGATACGAATGTTAAAACCTAATTAAACTTACTAAAAAACAATTAATGTGCGAGTGCGAGGGAGGGAAATTGACCAGCGCTGAAGATGGGAGTTTTTGTAACGGACTAGTACTGAACTGTACTGTGTATGTTCATTCTTTTCAATTTTCATTTTCTCAGAAGCTACACTCGCTTAATCCCGACGAATCCGCCGCACCAAGCCACCAATTCACCGGCGACGAGCGATAAACCGAGAATCTTGGACGGCGAGAGGTATAAGGTCAGTGATATGACGAAGATGGCTGAAGCAGTAGACTCACTCACATTCCCGATGTCGAGAGAATCGGAGTCCGCTTCTCGACTCAAAACCATTATCTCCGATATACTTCCTCGCTTCTTCGACGATTACTCCGACGGAGTCCTTCCTGTTAGTTCATCTTCCTCTTGTTCTAGAGACGATTTCTAGGTTTTTGTTTTCGAGTTCCTTGTTTTACTTGTGCTATTTTACGCCCTGTTCTTCGCTCGGAGAAGTAATTTACAGTTTTCTTCGTCGTCTCTCTTATTTATGTGAATTTCATCCATCGGATTTGGTACTGGTGCCTAGGTTTTTGATTGTTCGATGGAAACTGTTATCGATGATAGTATAACCTTGTTACGAAATTATGCTCTTGTATAAGGCTATGTTGCATAAGGATTTTGTAAAATATATCCAGGATGAGTAACATGATCTCTATAGGCCTATGTATGTGTAATCACTTTGTTTTGACTGGTTTCATCTTGTTGCATTCCTGTACATCTGATCCATCGGAGCAGATATTGCAGATTGATGTTTTATTTTGTGTGGTTTTCGTGCTTACTGATGAATCAGTTTGTTTCAGGAGTACATTACAATGCTTGTTTGTAATGGAAAGAGTCAGAGGCAGGCAAGCGAAAATTTGGAGGCATTTCTTGGGGAGCAATCTTGGGAATTTGTTGCCTGGTTTGCTATTTGCACCCATCTCCTTTTTGTTAGCTTGATACATTAGGTTGCTGAAAAGGTATACAGTGAGTAACATACGATTTCAATGTGTTTTTTTCTTTTCAGCTTATGGGAGCTTCTTATCAAGTACTTCTCTCAAGGTAAACAAGAAAATTCTGCTTCTGAATCTAAGACTGCTGTTGACTCTGGTCCTCAAGATACCAAACAAAGTTTAAGCTGCAGAAGGCATGATGCTTATGATCACGAAGCTACCGATGCTACTAATTCGATGAATGTAAGACTAAAACATCTATTCTTTGCTGCACCAGTTTCTTGGTCACGGTCTGAATGTGAATGGCTTTGCAGGAAAAGTTGATATCAGTTACTGCTCCCATAGAAGACGTTGAGGCTCCTGTATCACCAAAAGTTGAAAACATGAAAATGTTACGACAGGAACTCATTGTTAGCCCTTGTAGAAGGGCACAACCAAAAGAGAAAGAAGATTGGAACTCGTCTGGTTACTCTACAAAAATACTGCGCTCTGCCATCGTTTCAGCCATTAAGCAACCATGTGGTAGGAATCCTGATAAATATGAAAAGGTTGGAAGGTTAATCTTTTGTTCTGAGGTTATTTTTCAATTGTTTATGCAATTTCCCATCGCTAACTTGACCCTTGCACATATTCGAAGCAGTCTATAGATGAAAGGAGAGGAACCTTACAGAAACGCTTATACTGGCCAGAAAGAGATATGGGTTCTCAATCTGTCTCTTCAGGTACTGTCGTCCTTCTTGACTAGTTATGATCTTCTGAAAATATGACATATGACATTTTCGAATTCATAAAAACAATATCTCAGAAGGAACTGTGTCTGCAAGATCCTATGATGCAGCTTCGTACCAAGAAATGAGGCCTCGTCTTAGTGTTTGGGATCGTTTGGAGCGACCGGACTCTATTGTTCTTGACATAGAATACCCTCCATTACCTAAGTTTCGTATGCCTCATGAAAACAAAGTGTTTCAGCAGCATGGACCAGCATTTCCTGCAGCGTATAGTGAACAACATAGCAAGACATTTCATAGAGAGGTTCCTACAGTTGGTTACAGACACAGAGTTTTCCAATCCCATAAAGCTAGGCAACCCAAGAGTGGAACTATTACATCCACTGAACCTCCTACCGCATATAACCTCAGCAGAAAGAGGCGTTATGGTACGATCGACCCCAATTCAGGAGAGTTTAGCATTGGTCTCCAGTATAAGCAAGCTAAACAGGATGTTGACAAGCCAAGTCTGCTCTCCTCTCAGTTCACAAAGCCAGATATATTTTCAGTACGTTATCTGATAGTTATTCTTTATTTTTGTTATTCATGTGAATCTAGATTCCTCATATCCCAAATGATGATGTCCTTTCTTTCATCAGGAAATACAGAACGTGAAAGAAAAGCTACAACAATTAGAACTTCGAATTAAACAATCAAAGCAGATGAAAAAGCAGAAAGTTGAAGAACTCAAATGCTCACCACAATCTGGTATGGAAACTCTGCATTTCGGCTTAAGTCATTTCCACTTAATTACTTCCCTGACTGTCGTGCTGCCTCATTGCAGGCGAATTGCAGTATCAACAACATCTCTCAGAATCAAGAACCTTATATGTTACTAACGTAATCCTACATGGTTCCCTCTCATCTTTTATTTGTACATTATCTATTTCCTTAATCCTAAGCGTTAGAATCTTTATCCTAGTCCCTACCCTTTATACACATGATTCTTAGATTGAGAAACGACCCAATTCTCTCGAATGCATATAAATTCTAATTTTATATGTTTCACTAAAAACACAAAGTATCTGAAACTTATCAGGTACACTATGCAGCAAGGAAAGAAGCTATATCAATGTTGTGCAGTAAGTGTGGAGCGGTCACTAACGCTACAGTTGTAACTGATCCAGTAACTCGTCTTCCAAAGGGGTAAAATCCTCTCTTCCTCTTAACCTCTTGCTTCGTTGCAAGAGAATTTACATAAAAAATATTGTCCCTTCTCCAGAGCTGCTTTTGTGACTTTTGCTACAAAGGAGTCAGTTAACAAAGCAATAGCTCTGAGCGGTACAATGTTCTATTCAAGACCAATCAAGGTCCACTTCAGTTCTTCTCTGTCTTTAACCATACTACTTGTTTCCGACCCAACTTATCTGTTTTTCTAACGTTCTAGGTTTGGAGGGACGTGAAGCTTCTGGAGTAATGTCAGCACCAAAGATAGTCACTAGACGTTAAACCAAAACGAACTGTTTCGTAATACACCTAAACACATCCTTAACGACATTGTTGTACAGCTTAAATATAAATCATACTATATGAAACGAGTCAAAGTGCTATTACTGATGTTACAATCGATTTAGCCCATTTAATCCTTTCCATTTATGTTTCATAGGACAAAAGTGTCTATTTCCGGTACCCTCTCACTAGTTTTGGTAAAGGTCAAAATACAAAACAGAGAGAAGAGCTAACAATGAAGAGAAGTGAAGAATTGCTAATAAGCAAACACTTGTAGGGACACAGAGTTCCCACATTTAATTTCTTCTTAATTAACACAAAAAATAGAAAGAAAAAAAAAACTACAACATCAGTGACTCTAATAAAATGGTGGTGGTGATGGTTACTTCTCCTATCTTGAGAAAATAAAGTACATAGATTTTAATAGATACAGAAGCACACACTGACACATAATGACACACAAACTTATATCTAAGGCTTTTTTTCTTACTTTATATCTTCTTCTTTCTCTTTGTTATTTTTCGTGGGGATTGCTTAGTCGATCGTCATCGGCTGGCTCATGCAACATCTGAAACGGGCTTTTCTAGCTGTTGTCATTATCTCTGTTTCTGCAGCTTCAAGCAGCTTCACAACCTCAACAAAGCATGGACGGACTTCTGGATTACCATCCCAACATCGAGTCATGATATCACTAAGCACCGGGAGACAATCACTTGGGACTGTTGGACGCACTCCTCGGTTTACAACCGCAAACGCTGCTTGCACAGCTGTCATGTTCTGGAATGGTAACTGTCCTGTGATTAACTCCCACAGAACGATCCCAAAACTATACACATCAACCTTATGATTGTAGGCTCTATGCTGTATCATCTCTCTGCATCAAAAGAAACATAATCTTATATTAAACATGCAGAAGACAGCAATGATGAAAACGTTTAAACAAATCAAGAATTCGTTTGGAAACTTACGGAGCCATCCATCTGTAAGTTCCGGTTTCTGGTGTCATTCCTTCAGTTTGAATTTCTATTCTTGCAACACCAAAATCAGCAATCTTGATTGACTTATCCGATGAGATGAGAAGGTTATCTGACTTGAGATCTCTGTGTATGAAGTTACGTCCATGGACATAAGCCATACCCCTAGCAACATCCAAAGCCTGCTTAACAGCTAACTTCAAAGGCACAGCTCGGTTCTGTCTCTTAGTCAAAAACTGCCTCACGGAACCTCCTTTAGCATACTCAGTCACTATACACCACACCATTGGCTTGCGACATGCACCAATGAACCGCACAATGTTTGGGTGCTTCAGATTCGCAAGCATAGACACCTCTGCCTGAAACTGTTGTTCCATGAACTGTGCCTTTTCTGGACTGTTCTCTGGCCTCTCAAGTATCTTGATCGCTACATCCTCCCCCATGTAAATCCCTTTGTATAACTTACCAAAAGCACCTTGAGCAAAGGCAGGACCCATGTAGAGGTTCCTCAGATCAATCGTCCACTCTTCATAGTTCGCCAGCCCTTCGGCTGGATATCTGCTATCCATCAGAGCATGAGCTAAGGCATCATCATTCAACGCATGGGTAACTCTTCCCGGGCGAAACACACTTTGGCCAACCGAGAGTGAGTAGGCATGGCGCATGGGCTTCAAACCAGAGTGGTCAATAAGAGCATCGCTGGAACCAACGCTACTGTTATCCAAAGACATTGAGACAGACCCTCCAGCGATACTCGTTTGCATACTGTCCATAGACGTGTTTGAACCTTCATTAAGCTTCTTATAAAACTCAGACGTAAAAGTTTGAGCATAGTAATTGTCAACGTTGAATTTTCCTCCCTCGAGCATCTTTTCAAATCTCGGCTTTATATCTCACTATTCTACAACCAAACTGCAAAGGCAAACAATAAATCGTTAAACTAAAGATAACACAAACACAAGCTAAATCACCTAAAGCAAAGAGATACAGTAACATTTTGTCTACTCAGAACTGAAAGCAAATGTCTCAATACATTCACAGAACTAGTCATAAGTAAAATGTTCTTAGTATCATCAAGATGAACAAGAAAGTAAGAACCTTGAAACAAAACAACAGCTTTAGCTCTCAAAGACTTGATAATCTACACCATGCAAGCCCAAAACTGAAACAAACGAGCTAGTCAAACGAACACTGGGTTAATAACTCTTTACCAAATTAGATTCAAAATTTGATTTCTTCAATAAATTAACAGAAACCAAAGCCATTAGTGAAAAACCAAAGTTGAAAACTTTTGAACTCCTACTAGAATTAAAGCTACAGATCATGACTGAACCAAAACCCAGAAACAAAAAAAAACACAGATCCGATGAATCAAATACAGTGGAAGCAAAAATTAGGGTTTACCTAAAGCTTCTAAGCTCAATAAAACAGTCAATACACGAAAGGAACACATTAAAGACGCTTCCTTCTCACGCGATAAGTAAAAAGGATCGAAGAGAAGAAACTGAAGAAGATAGTGATAAAATAACAAACAAACCCTAGCTCATCAATTTCGCAAAGCCACACAAAATTTTAACCTCTAAATCTAAAATCTAATCCAGAGATTGAAATCAGAAACCTTTGAAAGGACGATGAAGCAGGAAGAAGAAGGAGAAGAAGAGTCTCAGTCTCTGTTTCCCATTTACTTTCTAAGCTTTGGTGTGTGTTTTTTTCTTACTTATTTTGTTAATTCAAGTTTGATCCGTATATTTATTGGCAAATTCTTCTTCTCAACATACTCTCAGTTTTGGAGAGTTTAGAACACGCGCTTACACGTGTTCAATCTCCGTTCGTTCTCATGAGCTCGGCGTATGAGGCGGCGCGTTGCCGCTTTAAAGCTACAGTTACTGTAAACAGTACTTTTTTTTTTTTTTTATTCACGCTTCTTATCCTTTACACAATTTGCTTAAACATCTACTTTTTTCCGTAATAGAATAAGCCGTTTGCTACTTTTTTCCCATGTAAATGATCTTTTCTTCCTCGAAAACATCCATTTGTTTGTTTCTTATAAAAAAGAAACTTTAAGCAAATTATAAAACCTAAATTAAAAGACTATTTGTTTTTTTTTTTTGATTAAAAAAAGACTATTTGTTTTAGATTGGTATATTGTAGACGATTTTCGTATGTACTATACAGTTTTAGATTATAGTATATACCATCATGGTTGAATTTGTTTTTGGTTCCTAAGTATAATTTATAAAATCAGAATTTTTAGTTAAAAAGAAAAAAGTGAAGAAGAGTATTTTCTTTTTCTATATTGCAACCTTAAATTAAATATTCCGAGATGAGTTATTTCTTCTGGCGTTCAAAAAGTTAAAAATTATATTTATTTTATATTTATGGTATCGGTTTACTAAGTTGGAGATGATTTTGTTTCCTTGATCTGTTTATAGGAAACAACACATGATAAAAGTTCACATCTTTTTCTGTCATTTATTTTTAATGGTTATATCCATTTTTTTGATGGCACACGTTGGAGATAATTTTTTTTTTTTTAAATTAGTTATTCGTTCACACAAAACGACACGTGAAAAAATTTCACATTTATTTTTGTCGTTTATTTTCTAACGGTTATATCCAATTTTTTGATGATTTACGTTAGAGTTATTTGTCTCCTTAAAACTAATGATTCGTTTATAGGAAACGACACATGAAAAAGTTCACCATGTTAAAAAAATTTTGTCGTTTTTTTAGCGGTTATGTCCAATTTTTTGTCGGTACACGTTGGAGATTATTTTGTTTCCTTAAAACTAGTGATTTGTTTATTGAAAACGACACTTGAAAAAGTCACCACGTTGATTTTTTTTGTCATTGATTTTCTAATCGCTATGTCTATTTTTTTGTCGTTATATGTTGGAGATGATTTTATTTTCTTAAAATTAGTAATTTTTTTTATCGGAAACCACATATGAAAAATTTCACTATGTTGATTTTTTTGTCATTGATTTTCTCTCTATATTGGAATCCTCTCTATATTGGAATCTTAAATTAAATATGCTTACATGAGTTATTTCTAAAGAGAATAGGGTTTAGGATTTCTTTCAGATATACTGTATAAAATTATACGTTAAAGATTATTTTGTTTTTTTTAAATTAACGATTCGTTCATAGGAAACAACACACGTGAAAACATTCACCATATATATTTTTTAATTAAGTATTGTTTTATATTTTTTGTCATTTATTTCTTAGGTGTTGTGTCCAATTTTTTCCGGTTTTAGCAACTAGAAGAAATTTTTTTGATGGTTTATATCTTTTGTTCACATTTTGGGTCATGCAATAGTGGATTTCTTACTCAATTTTATGAATCGAAATTTATATTTATATTTTTAGAGTTTTTAAAGAGTATTAGGAATTTTATCTTTTTGTATATTTATTTATGCTTACAAATTTTACACGTTTAGTTTATATTTTAAAGAATTATTTTAGATTTTTAACATATTTTCTAAATTTTATTTGTTGTGGATTTAAAAAAAAAGAATTTTGGAATACGTTTTTATTTTATTAAAAAAATTTTAAAATTTAACAGATGTTATTTTTTATCAATTCGTGGATATTAAATAGATAAATTTTAAAAAATTACGTATTATAATAGAAGAAAAAATAATTCATATATTTTTTGGCTATTTAAAAATTCATGTATTTTAGTGGAAATCAATAAATAATTTATGTATTGTTATGGAATTTTTCTTAAAAATTAAAGACTAACAAAAAAAAGGCTCTTTATATGTAATTAGACTACTAGAGATCATCCAAATTCGATCACAGTAGTCTTCGTAGAAACAACCAAAATCAGCTAAGCTAAATCATTTTGGCAACTAAGAAGTGCAACAAAAGCAATAACAAAATAAGCAAGATATCTAAGTAACCACGAATCTTTATAACTCGTGTTTTAAATCCACTGGTGTTCATGTGTGACTTATAAACAACAAAGAAAACAAATTGTTCCGATGATATTTTTTCACAACCACCTATTAACCAAATCAAACCGTTCTCTTAGTTATTTTTGAACATAATTAATTAATTTCACAACGAAATTTTTTGTTTTTTTCACAAAATGGTAATGAAAACTGTAACAGATTCCAAATGCCAAATGGATCATTGGACCTTAGTGTTTTAAGTTTTAACAAATGGTAAGCTATGGTTACGGTAACAGTACTCTTTTTTAATTCACGCTTCTCATCCTTTGCCTAAACAGCTTCTTTTTCCGTAATATAATAGCCATATGTTAGAAGAAGAGAAAAACAGTTATTTTTCTTCCTCGAAAACATCCATTTGTTTTTTTCTTATCAAAAAAATTCTCATATTTTAATTAAGGAAATTAAAAATAAATTAGCAAACTATAAAAACCTAAATTAAAAGACTATTTGCTTTAGATGGTATATTGTAGACGATTTTCTTATATACTATACAGTTTCAGATTATAGTATCTCCTGGCTAAATCCAATGGTTGAATTTGTTTTTGGTTCCTAAGTATAATCTATAAAATTTACTTTAAAAAAAGAAGTAAAAACGTCTATTTTTTCTCCTATATTAGAATCTTAAATTAAATATGATGAGATAGGTTATTTTTCCGGGTGTTAAATTTGGATTTAGATTTATTACATATCTACCGTATAGACGTACACGTTGAAAATAATATTGTTTTCTTTAAAACTAGTGGTTTGTTCGTAGAAAAAAATATTTGATGCAAACTACAACATGTAAGTATTTTCAATATATTTTTTATCGTTTAATTTTTAACGGTTGATTAAAATATGAATGAAAATATATTAATCTAAAACTTTTTTTAATGTTAAAATCGACAAAAAATTGAACATAACCGTTAAAAATAAGCGATAAATAATTGGATACGACTATTAAAAAATAACCAACAAAAAGTTAAAAAAATTTTTTGTCTTTTGAAGATATTGTTCTGGTTTCTTAAACCTAGTGCTTTAAGTGTTTATTTATCTTCTTTTCGTTTTTTTTTCTAGCGGTTTGTATCCAAATATTTGGTAGGTTTTAGCAATAGGAAGAACAAAATTTAGATAGATTCTATTTTTCACTCACATTATGGGTCATGCAATTGTGGGTTTCATTTTCTATATATAAGATCAATATCTTTGATTAGAAAAGACTATTTATTTGTTTTCTCTATATTGGAACCTTAAATTAAATACATTTAGATGAGTTATTTTTAGATGTATTTACAGAAATTAGGGTTTATGATTTATTTCAGATTTACCATATATATCTACACGTTAAAGATTTTTTTGTTTTCTTAAAACTAGCTATTCGTTCATAGAAAACAATACTTCTAAAATATTTTACCATGTGATTTTCTTTGCATTAAATATATTTTCTTTATTTTTTTGCCGTTTGTTTCCTAGCGGTTATGAAATATATCGTGCACTCAAATTTTGGGCCATGCAATTCACTATCGAAATTTGGTTATGAGCATAAGAAGTAAGATTATTTGGGTGTCATTAAGAACAGTGGTTTAATTTTCATTAAAATACATAATTTTTCCAGTATTTAATTACAAATAACTAGTGTTTTTTTTATTTGTCTTTTCACTGACAAATTTGTTACCAGAATACTTTCAGATATGGAGAGGATAGAGCACGCGATTTAATCTAAGACACGTTGCCCCTTTAAAGCTACGGTTACTGTAACAGTATTCTTTTTCTTTTATTCACGCTTCTCATCCTTTGCACAATTATTAATTTGCGTAAACAGCTACTTTATTTTCCTATTTACATGCTGTTTTCCTCGATGACATGCATTTGTTTGTTTCTTAAAAAATGCTGTCATACTTTTGTTGAGGAAATTAAAAATAAATTAGCAAATTATAAAACATAAATGAAAAGACTATTTGTTTTAGATTGTAGAGTGTCGATTATAAAACATAAATTTACTATACAGTATTAGATTATAAGTATAGCATCATGGTTAAATCCAAAGGTTGAAATGAGACAGACAAAAATGAAAGAGATATGGTCTCATTATGTAATTATAAGTAAATTACCTCGTTATAGTTGGGCAATTTACATATTTTGTATCTATATAAGACAAAGCACATAGTAATGAATAAGAAAACTTTGATACCAATCTACTTTTCTTGACATTCTGCATTCGAGAAGAAGAGGGAGGACAAGACTGGAGAATTCAAAGATGGCCACCAAAGACGAAGCGTTTTTGGCACCTGAGATGAATGCATTCAGGCGTCAATTCAGGGACTACGACGTTGATCAGAGTGAGAGGCAGAAGAGCATCGAAGAGTTTTACAGATTACAACACATTAACCAAACTGTCGACTTTCTAAGACTCTTAAAACTACTATTAGGGTTTATATTTACTTATGAGACCTAACTATATCTCTGTGATCCACGTAGAATATATATATATATATTTGTGTTTGATATTATGAATTTTAGAATAATGATTGTTATATTTTGCAGGTGAAAAAGATGAGGGCAGAATATGGAAAATTAGACAAAAGGGTGATGAGTATTTGGGAATGTTGTGAGCTTCTTAATGAAGTTGTGGACGAGAGTGATCCTGACCTAGACAAGCCTCAAATCAGTATTTGCTTCAATCAGCGGAAGCCATCCGCAAGGATTACCCTAATGAAGATTGGCTTCATCTTACCGCCCTTATCCATGATCTTGGCAAGGTTATTACTCTTCCACAATGGGCTGTTGGTGACACATTCCCGGTTGGGTGTGCATTCGATGAATCTAACGTACACCACAAGTATTTTTTGGAAAACCCTGATTTTCAAAACAAGGTCCACAACACCAAAACTGGGATTTATACTCAAGGATGTGGACTAAACAATGTTATGATGTCATGGGGCCATGATGACTATATGTACTTGGTGGCTAAAGAGAATAGAAGTGCCTTGCCATCCCCGGGACAGTTTATCATACGATACCATTCCTTTTATCCATTGCACACCGCCGGAGAATACACTCATCTTATGAACGAGGAAGACAAAGAGAACCTCAAATGGCTACACGTTTTCAACAAGTACGACTTGTACAGCAAAAGTAAAGTTCACGTTGATGTCGACAAGGTCAAGCCCTACTTGAGGTGGTGAACTATGGAAAGAAAAAAACCGTGGCCATGGAAGATTAGTCGTTTGATGCATTTACAAATATTTACCCATTGTCGAGTAAATGTGATCTATGATATAAGTGTGTTATACATATCTATCTTATGTTATAATTATACTCGATCATCTATTCTCTTGTATGTAATCTCAATCATCCCCTGTGAATGCTAAATGGTATGTCGCTGGGATGATATAAGATCTTAAATAATAAAAGTTATATGTATGAGAGTAAAAAGAAAATCCAGTGGTTGAAGGGAAAAACCTATTTTTGGTTCCTAAGTCTAATATATAAAATCTGAATGTTTAGTAGAAAAAAGAAAATAAGAAAACTATTTGTTTTTTCTTGTTCTATACTGTAAGTTATATATGCTGAGACGAATTATTTCTTCAGAAGTATTTAAAAAATTAGGGTTTAGATTTATTTCAGATATACCGTACGGATGTATATGTTGAAAACGGTTCAGTTTCATAAAACTACCGGTTCGTTTATAAGAAACAACACTGTAACATTTTTAATCTTTTTTTGTTTTTTTTACCTTCTTCATTAATAAAATCTGATTTACAACAAAATAAATTAAATATGAAATAAACATAAATGTACAAATAGACTAAATATGAAATAAACATAAATGTACAACGAATAGTCTCGTTTATAATCCGACCAAACACGAATATCACCGAGAACTTGTCCCACAATCGAAGATAGGGTTGTCATTGACTTCCACCAACGCATCATGTCTTGACCATTACGATGACAAAATATTTTGTCAATTCAAATTCGCGTCTGAGGACATTGAATGCCATAAAGACTAGCAAACCGGTAGATCCACCATTAGGAAGAGCACCGAACAAAGATCTATATACTTAATGAGAGATACTGTAAATATAAATGATAAAATGTTGTCTATTTTAAACCTTCAACATAGGAACTTTTTGTAAAGATTTCTCGCGCACGTTAGCATTTCAACAATTTTACGCTGGATTGCTATCATTCACCTTCCACTTTGGAAAATCACTTCTATGGCTTTTGCACAGCGAAAATCTGGTTGAACCATCGCCAAACTGTCGACCAACCGACATGACCTTCGATGGGTGAAAATCTTCAACAGTATGCCCCTATCTTGTATCCAGAATGGGATCCTCATAAGGATTAGGCCGCTCACAACCGAATTATTCCACGGATTTACGTTCGTCTCTATCAAACCAAACAAAACTATTGCCAACGGTTGGAAGATTTTGCAAATTAACAATAGCGATAAGAAAAAATGAAGTAATTGGAATGGAATGGTTTGTTGAAAAACAGAAAATGAAAATAGATGAAAAACTATCCACAAATCAGATAAGATTTGGGATAAGACGAAAAAAAAGAGGAAAAAGAAAAATTGAATTGATCTCTGTTAAAAAGAGAAACAGAGAGAATTCTCTCTCCCCCAACCGTTCAATGGTAACACTACATTTTATATGTTTGATTTTACTTTATCTCTTTTTGTTGTTTATTTTCTAATTATTATGTCTAATTTTTGTCGGTTTAAGCATAAAAAATCAAAATTTTAGTGGTTACGTCTGAATTTTTGTCGTTTATTTTCTATCAGTTATGTTTAATATTTTCACTCACATGTGTGACCATACAATAATGAATTTCGTTATCTATCTTTAACTAAAAAAAACTATTTGATGTTTCTCTATATTGGAACTTTAATTAAATTAAATAAGATTAGATAAGTAATTTATTCATATATATCTCAAAATTTAAGGTTTGGATTTGTCTTTATCAAAAAAATTAGGGTTTGGATTTATTCCAAATCTATTGTATACGGATAAAAATTAGAGTTTGGATTTATTCGAGATCTACCATACTAACGTATACGTTGGAGATTGTTCTGTTTCCTTAAAGTAATATGGTTCGTTCCTAGGAAACAACTCATATGAAAAACTTCACCATGCAGTTTCTTTTACATTAAGTATTTTTTTTTTATTTTCTTATGCCGTTTATTTCTTAATGGTTATGTCAATTTTTTGTTGGTTTTAACGATAGAACATTTTTTAGATGGATTATATCCTTTACTCACATTCTGGACGTACCATACAATAGTGGATTTCAGTATCTATAAAATTAGTATGTTTGATAAAAAAAGTTAAAACAATATTATTTGTTTTTAATCTCTACTGGAATTTTAAATGAAATACACTTCAATAAAATATTTCTTCAAACGTTTCTACAAAGACTAGGGTTTAGGGTTTTTTTTTTTCTTTTTGTCTTCCAAATACTTTATTAATAATTAGAAAACGTATCAAGTAATACAAACGGAAATAGAAAAGCTGGACATGAATAAGAAATTGTCGAAACATAGTCAGATCTAACCGCAAGACGAGCTAATTGATCCGCGCATATATTATGTTTGTGAGATTTAAAACTAAATTTAACTTCCTGAAACATATTTTTCCAAAGCTGAATCGTCTCCATATAGTTTTGTAGCCATTTATTCCGTCCAATTCCATTGATAAGCTGGTTGATATAATAATTATCTCCTTCAAACTCGACTTTTCGATATCCAAAATGCCATACAGCATGTAAAGCCCATATTAAGGCTTAGAACTCTGCTTCTTCTATTGGATGACGCCCTTGAAATTTACCCATCCCACATTTATGTACTATACCAACATAATATCTGATAATCCATCTCATTCCCGAATGTGTATCCCCTTCATGATGTGATACATCGTAGTTACATTTTAACCATTTCCTACGCGGTGTAGTCCATTGTGTTTGTTGTACGTTGATTCCACATATAGGAATTGGATTCTTCAAAGTAGAAACACTTAATTCTTTGAATCCTTCGGTTTCATCCAGCCATTCCTTGGTGTTTGATTGGGCTTTATCCAGTATCTCTTTATAATCATAAGCCTGACGGTCAAAAACCAATTCATTTCGCCCCTTCCATAATCGCCATAAAATCCAGAAAGGTAATAATCAAATATGTTTATCTATATCCGTATCAGCACTTAAAGAGAAAACAAACCTTATCTTATCTTTCATCATGATTGTTGTGTCAAGTAAAATATGACATGGAATTCCAGATGCTCTCCAAACTGCTGATGCAGAAGAACATGAGAAAAACACGTGATCACTAGTTTCAAGCTCTGTGCAACAACGTGTGCACAATGGATTAACTCTAATATTACGGTGGAGTAGATTATCCGCCACACCAATTGCTTTTGAAACAAGCCGCTATAGAAAATGTTGAAGCTTTGGAGGAATTGGTTGTTTCCAGATTTTTAACACAATATCTGGATGATGAAAAAACGGTGCTCTAGATTCGACGTCCTTTCTTACTGTGTTCGAGGCCACCAATATCCAAACTTCACCGTATATATCCCATTTTTCGTGTGGTTCCATATTAGTGAATCACTTCTTTGACGACTAGGTAAGAATATTTTGTTAATCGTGTTATGATCCGATGGATCAATAATCTCGTTTAACTTTTGCATATTCCATTGGTTTGTTTCTGCATCAATGATAGTGTTCACCAATAAATTAGGATCAATTGACGGTCGTAGTAACGGAGCCCTTAATGGAGACGTTGGAAGCCATGGATCAACACTTATTCTAGTTCCTGTTCCATTGCCAATATTAAACTAGACACCTTTCTTAATTAGTTCACATCCAAACCTTAGAGAAGTCCAACCATACGAAGGCTGAGTACATCTTCTCGCTTATAATATATTTCCATCCTCAAAATAACGTGCTTTAAGGAATTTAAAAAAGAGACTTTTAGGTTTATGAATAAGTTTCCATACCTGGTTTGCTAACAAGGGCGGATTGAAATGTTGGAATTCTCTAAATCCCAAACCTCCCTCACGTTTTGGTGAAGTCATATTTTTCCATGCCATCCAAGACATTTTTCGATTACCATCCGTTGAACCCCACCAATATCGAGCCAACATTCCATCAATATCAGAACATAATTCCTTCGGTAATTGGAAAACATTCATGGAATAAATAGGCATTGCATATGCGACTGCTTTAATTAAAGTTTCCTTCCCAGCTTGTGATAGAAATTTTGTTTGCCATCCATTGATTTTCATTTGCACACTTGAATTCATGTATTGGAACATCTCCTTCTTTTTCCGACTAAACTGTTCTGGTAATCCCAAGTACTTTCCACCCTCACCCATTTTTGTGATACGAAGCATCTTCATTATGCCCTCTCTTGTTTTCTGAAAAACGTGAGTACCAAAGGTAATAGCAGATTTT
Source organism: Cardamine chenopodiifolia (assembly GCA_963922655.1). Taxonomy (NCBI): domain Eukaryota; kingdom Viridiplantae; phylum Streptophyta; class Magnoliopsida; order Brassicales; family Brassicaceae; genus Cardamine; species Cardamine chenopodiifolia. The sequence continues at coordinate 1,615,416 of OZ000486.1, forward strand.
TCCAAGTTGATTATTGTCCCGAAGCTTTTCCATAAATCTCAAAAATTTCCAGCAAATAACGACAATTTTCTTGATCAGCTTTAAGGAAGAATTAGAAATCATCTACAAATAGAAGATGTGATATTGATGGACCTTTATTACATATGTGTATCCCTTTTAGCCTCCCATCCCGTTTTGCTTTCGTCAAAAAAGAACTTAACACATCTGCACATAAAATAAATAAATATGGTGATAAGGGATCTCCCTGTCGTATACCTCTTTGAGCTGCAAAATCACCATAGGGGCTTCCATCGACCAATACCGAAAAAGAAACTGTTTGTAGACACCACATTATCCATCCTATCCATTTATGATCAAATCCTTTTCTCTTAATACCTCTTCTAAAAATCTCTATTCGATACGGTCATATGCTTTACTAATATCTGTCTTCACTGCCATATATGATTTTGCATATCTTTTATGGACTCAGAGAGAATGCAACACTTCGTGGGCTACAAGGACATTTTCGTTGATGCTTCGACCACTTATGAAAGATGCTTGATTCTCCGACACTATATTAGGCAATACCAACTTTAGTCGTTGTACCAAAATAATTTTGTACAAGACATTACAGAGACTGATTGGCCGGAAATCTTTCATTGTTTCCGGCTGACCTATTTTTGGAATAAGACATAAATTAGTATGATTCCACTCTGTGGGAAAAATACCCAATGTGAAAAAATGTTGAACCTCTCGAGTCACTGAAGGTCCAACAAATTCCTAATATTGTTGATAAAACTTTGCCGTAAAACCATCAGGTCCCGGAGCTCTCGTCGGACCAATAGAAAAAACAGCATCTCTAACCTCCAAGGCTGTAACTGATTGAAGAAGAGCTTCATTCATCGTTGGCATGATGACTTGTTCAATATTAACTAGTGCTTTCCCAAGATTTCATGATTTGAGCATGAAAAAAGATCTTGAAAATAACTCTCTGCTTCCTTAGCAATACCTTTGTTACCGAAAATGATTTTTCCATTATCATTTTTAATTGATGAAATTCTGTTTCTGGAAATTCTATTTTTTGTAGCTGCATGAAAAAACCGAGTATTATGATCACCGTAATTTAGCCATGTATTCCTGCTCTTTTGCTTCCAATAAATTTCCTCATTCCTGTATTCAAATGCCAACTCTTTCCGCATTAGTCGAAGTTGTTCCACTAGAAATGGCTACTTGACTTATTTGGAAAGAGCTACTATAAAGCCTATTCTATTGGTAACTTTTCAGTCGAACGGAGATACACGGATCTGTGTGATCTTGATCTATTTGTTCCTTCAACTCCTTAATATTCTTTTCAGAGTTTGTGGGGATTTCACGCCGCCAAGCCGAGATTTCCGTTTTACTCCTTGATATCTTATCATGTACCATATCCGAAGTGCTATTTGGTTGTGTCCAGCATTGTCGTATGATTTCTCCTACTTCCGGTCTGGCGCACATTCTCTCATCGAAATAGATAGGCTTTGGTCCCTTCTCTGTTTTCCTTCGTATCATGATGATGAGTGGTCGATGGTCTGATTCAATTAACTCCAAATATTCTACCTTAGACGCTGGAAAACTTGCATGCCATTCATCATTAGCCATTGTTCTATCTAGCCAACTCTCAACAATATAAGTTTTGCGTTTCCCGCACCAAGTCATATTGCTTCCGGTAAATGGCAAGTCCGAAACTCTACAATTCGAAACCATTTTCCGAAAATTAATGAGACTCCAAGCCTCACGAGGGCATCCTCCCTTAGTTTCATTGGCATTTAAAATTTCATTAAAATCGCCAGCCATAATCCATGATCCTTTTCGATTTACGGCAATGCATTCTAGTCTTTCCCATAAAACATGTCGTAATTTCCGTTTTGGATTACCATAGACAAAAGAAAAATAAAAGAAACCTTTTTTATTAATAATTTTGCAATCTATGAGTTTTTCATCCATAGATAAGATAGATATAGAAATAGACTTGTTCCACATTAAAGCTAGACCTCCTCCTATGCCCAAAGGCGGAACACATCTAACATTATCAAACTGCAGTTGAGCCGCCACATCACGTACCACATCACGTACCACATCACTTGAATTCTTCGTCTCAATCATGAAAAGTAAGTTAGGGGAATAAGTTGCCTTGATTCTCTTAAGACGTCAAACTGCCAGGTTACTTTTCAGACCTCGGCAGTTCCAAACAGCTGTATTCATCCCGACTACGGTGGCTTATGGCCCACCGTGCCTTCACCTTGATTGTTTGGGGTTTATTCCTGATATACCATACAAACATACATGTTGAAAATTAGTCTGTCTTCTTAAAATTAACGGTTCGTTCATAAAAAACAACCAAAACAACACATGTGAATAACTTCACCATGTTTGCTTCTTCTGCATCAAGTATTTTCTTGATCTCCTTTTGTCATCTATTTTTTAGCGGTTATGTCCATTTTTGTCGACTTTAACGATAGGAGGAAAATCTTTTATATGAATTATACATCTCACTAACGTTTGGGCCATCTAATCATGGATTTTATTTCACTATCGAGATTTCACTGCGTGTGGGTTGCTGCCGATTTCACTCTCTGCACCGGTATACCCAGGTTATGGCTTCGTCTAGGGGTTTGTGGAAGTAGGCGATCTCTCTATTTGGTGTTGCTTGAGGACAGTTTCTCTGTAGAGCTTGATTGTCTCGCCTGCTTCTTTATTCGGTTAAACATTGCAGTGTATCTCGGTTAGGCTTAGCTTAGGTTGTCACCAGTCTCGTTTTGTTGGCTCTTTAGTTTGTGATTGTGTTTTCCTCAGTTATGTTGTCTGGATTCGGCTTTGGTTGGTGCTGGTTCTGTCTCTTGTGTGGCTTTTGTGCAATTTTGGTTATGTGGTTTCTCTTGTTTTCAGGTGCTTATTCATCTTCCTCTGTGCATCTCTGGGTGATGGAGACTTGAGCTTTTACTCTCTTTGCTGCATTCCCTCCCTTATCTCAGGCAAGTCTAGTTAACTACCTTCCATGTTTGCTAGTTTCTTTATTGTTGTCTCGTTGTTGTTTGTGCATTGATGTAAACATCTAAGTCTAAGTTTAGTCTAGGTCTCTATTAGGTTTTATGGTCTTTGGTTTCCTTGCGGGTGAGCTATCTGCCTTGGTTTTGGGTGTGGCCTCAAGAGTTCTGGTTGTTTGCAGAGAGTACGTAAATTATGCTCGTTTTAGTTTCGTTGATTCTTCTAGGCTAGATGATCTTCGATCTAACTCGAGTTACAAGTCTTCGCCTTGCCAATTCTTTAGCCGACGTTTTCCATTGGAGTTGTTTGATTACTATCTTTTCGCTTGGGTGGTATCTCTCATGGATTTGCGCTTGAATTGGACCCTATTATCCTTTTAGTATCTTTACTTCATCTTTATTTGGTTGTTTTTGTTAGAAGTGTCAAAATGAGTTGTTCACGTCCATTTTGACCCGTCCAATATTGTTCTTTTTTATTGTGGACAAAAAACTGACCGCATCCATTAACACCCGCATCCACTAACGACCAAACCCATTAACGCCCGCTCTAAAGGGCTGTCCATGGGTCGTCCATGGGCCTCAAATATGTTTTGTTTTTTTTTTTCTTTTATGATATTGCCGGAATTCGACGGAAATCGCTAGAAATTGTCGGAATCGCCGGGAATTGATGAAACCGCCAAAAATTACCGAAAATCACTGGAAACCACCAACAATCTGTGGAAATCGCGATTTTAAATTTGGAAAAATTTGATTTTGACCTAAAATTTTGATGTCCATTGTCCAACAATGTATGGACCATTTTGTCCGTGGACAAAATTGATCCAATACTATCTTAACCCGCTCTGTAAATGGATTTGTGCATAATCCACTAATTACGTATTTGACATGAACATACCATGGTCCAACCATTTTGACACCTCTAGTTTTTGTCAGTCAGATAAACATAAGAGTTGTTTAAATGTTTATAGCCCCTATGTAATGGCAGAACTGCCAATAAACTATCTTAATTAGTAATGAATCTTTGAAAAATAAAAATAAAAGACTAAAAAAAAATTATCTCATTTTTTAATATGTAATTAGAGCAATATATTATTAAGAAAGTGAGAGATTACAAGATGATGAGATGGTTATAATCAGAGTGAAAAAAAAAACAAATTTTAAGTCGATCTCGGTAGTCTTAGTAAAACTAACCAAAATATGCTAAGTAAAATCATTTTGGCAACTAAAAACTGCAACAAAATCAATAACAAAATAAGCAAGATATCTAAGGAAGCACAGATTTGTATAACTCGTGTTTAAATCGCATGTGTAAGTTATAGACAACAAAAGAAAACAAATTATTCGGATAATAATTTTTCACAACCATCAATTAACCAAATAAACCGTTCTCTTAATTATTTTGCACATAATTAATTAAATTCACCTTGAAATTTTTTGTTTTTTTTTTCACCAATGGTAATGAAAACTCTTAACAAATTCCAAATGTCAGATGGATCATAGTGTTTTAATTTGATCAAATGTGCATATATTTTATCAAAACTTGTGATTTTCTTTTCATTACAACCATAAAGTATATTCTCGTCACTAAATAATTTGATGTATCTCAATTTGTACAGGATAAAATAAATACTATTGGGTTCAATTATTATTAAGCAAGGCTCCCTTTACACTCGAGGAAGATAAATACATACAGCATAAACATACATTATATTTATCTTTTTTTTTTAATGTTCCTTCTATGTTCTGTTCTGCTCTGTTTGTGTCCAAAACTCAGTCAGTGGTCATGGGTTGAACACAGCACCTGAACCTGGCTTTACGTATGTTGTTCACTACTTCCAGCTCAGCTCGCTCGAGCATCATCACAATCTCAGTGAATGGTGGACGCACTTCAGGGTTTGCGTCCCAACAACGAGTCATTATGTTGCTCAGAATGGGAAGGCAATCGCTTGGGATCGCTGGTCTTACTCCTCTGTTCACAACTGCAAATGCTGCTTGTACAGCTGTCATGTTCTGAAATGGAACCATCCCAGTTATTAGCTCCCATAGCACGATCCCAAAGCTGTACACATCAACCTTCTGAGTGTAAGGTCTGTGCTGGATCATCTCTCTGCAATGGCAATAACATCGCAAGATTCACTTGTACTATTAACATCACGAGATTTTAAGATCTTTTACTGTGATGATGGTAATTATATTATATCCTTCAGCATATGCCATGAAAAAAACAATTGGTTCTAGTAAAGAGTTATAGGCACTCTCAAATATGAAATATATATTCCAAGGAAAGCTGAACACACAATTGGATTCTATTCTCAGAGGTTGACTCTAAGGGTTTGACAACCCCAAAAAAATGTAATAGCATATGCTTAGAATCTAGAATCTCATTTTACCCACATGTCATATGATGCAAATTGATGTACCTACATGACCCATAACACAGTTCACAAAGCATAAAGGTCACAAAGGACTCATAAAACCACACCAAACATAGATCAGATATAAAAGAAAAAGGGACACGGTTGAGCAGAAATAAATGGAGAACTAATGAGCCAATATAAACTAAATTACCACTCAAACTTCCAAATCAAATTATACTAGCATTGGGTGATATTAATAATTCGAAAATATTCCTAACTTTCTACTGGAACATATTTTATGTATTTCATCATGTGTCACTTTTGCCTCTAGTAGCAACCTGATTTTAAGAGTCTTCAATGTTACTAAGTAGCCAGATGAGTGGACCAGTAAAATACTCAAAATCAAAATGAGAGGCTATAGTCAAATAAAATGCAAAAAAAGAAGCAAGTTTATGCCAAATCATATTCATTATTCTTCTGTCAACTTGGTTCAAGATCTAGGGGAAATAACAAAAGATTCATATCCCTGAATCACCATAGCATGGTTGACTATCACCATTACTGGGAAATGAGTGGATTACACTATTTCCAAATCAAAATATAACCACAAAGAAAAAAAAACAATCAAGTGGGTAGCTAATACAAAAGTCTTGTCCACAATATATGCCTTTCTTCTTTGAAAAAAGACAGAATCTGCCTTTCTTCTTTGGAAAAGGCAGAATCTGCCTTTCTTCTTTGGAAAAGGCAGAATCTGCCTATGTTCCTATCATCCTATGATACTCTCTTAGAGTTATGAATTGCTTTGCATGAGATTAATAGTCATAGAGACCAAAGCTCATTAGCCGCTTTAATAACATAGCGGTGACTTCACTAGGTACAAATAACCAACCAGCTATTATTGTGCTACAGGGATATGGATTAGACAACTTAAGCAGTCTGAAGGTAATTGACCCGACACCCGAAATATTATGGAATGGAAATTGTTACTGTTGCCTAATAATGCATGATACGTGGAATAGCAGAAAAGTGCAAGAAACTTTATGCATCATAAAAGTTGAAAACTATTGATTTGCACGAATATGAACAGTGTAATGCGTGTGATTGCCAACTTGAAAAACTTAGAAATTAGTTATGCACAGGGAAGACTTTATCCAGCAAAACAAACCAGAAAAGGGAAATGCATGCCTAACAACTAGAAAACTAGCTTTTATTCACATGCTTCAGACAACACATAAATGTTCTAAAAATGAATTTAAGAAATGAACCAAAGGAGAAGATCTAGCAAACTAAGGCTAATGAGACTAGATTAAGGTAGCAGAATGAATAGAGAGAAATATTTAGACTTACGGGGCCATCCAACGGTAAGTCCCTGTCTCTGGAGTCATTCCTTCTGTTTTGACCTCGATCCTAGCAACACCAAAATCCGCAATTTTGATGGATCTATCCCCGGAAATTAGAAGATTATCTGATTTCAAATCTCTGTGAATATAACCAAGTCCATGGACATATGCCATTCCAGTAGCGACATCCAACGCCTGCTTAACCGCCAGTTTCAAGGGCACTGCTCGATTCTGTCTCTTGGTCAAAAACTGTCTTAATGACCCTCCCTTAGCATATTCTGTAACAATGCAACAGACCATGGATCTACGGCAGGCTCCAATAAACCTGACAATATTGGGATGCTTCAACGTTGCAAGCATCATCACCTCCTGTTGAAATTGTTGTTCCAACAGTTGTGCCTTCTCTGGATCATTTTCAGGCCTCTCAAGTATCTTAATAGCCACATCCTCCCAGCTGTATGTTCCTCGATAAAGCTTACCAAAGGCTCCTTGAGCAAAAGCAGGGCCCATATGTAGCTTCCTTAAATCAATAGTCCACTCATCGAACTCTGCCAATCCTTCAACCGGATATCTAGTATCCATCAAAGCTAGCGCTAGGGCGTCATCGTTAAGTTCGTGGTTTCCTGGACGATGCACACTATTTTCTGTAGTGCCAGTGTAATTTTGACGCACTGGTCCGAGACCAGGGTGGCCTAAAATGTGGGTTTTAGAGTCACAGGACCCAACACTACTGTTATATCTTGATGTTGCTACAGAACCTCCAACAGTACTTGTATGTAAACTATCAATAGACATGTTAGAACCTTCAAGTTTTTGATGGAGTTCATAGTAATTGTTGTTATTGTTGTGATTGTTTCCTCCCATGAACCCGTTGAACTTTGGTCCGTCGATCATTTTCCCAATTATACGTTTCAACAACTTCTAAGCACTGATGAAAGATGCAAACTTTGAACAGCTAATCACAAGGCATTGATCTGTATAACAAACAAACAAAAATAAGTATCAGAGATAAAGACTAAAAGACGTCTTCTTTGGGAAACTTTATTGATTCCACATACACTACCAAAATTTTCATACATATCTCAAATATTAAGTAACTTGTATTTATGAGGAAATTGCTCTAAAAAGCAATTGTCTTTAGGCTTTTCTACATTTACCCAAACACTAATTAAACATAGAGAACTCATTAAAACAAAATTAATCAAAAATAGATGATTTTACTTCATATAACTAGTCTCATTCCAGAGTCACTCCATCATCAAGATCGTTAAAACCAGTTTTAATGCCATTCACCAAAAAAATAAAAAACCAAATAATCGATCATGGAAACGGTAAGAGTTAGAATAAAAACAAAAGCCCATTTGCTGCTACGTCGTGCAAAAAGGTCGAAACCAAAAATATGGATTTTTAAATCAACTATAGTCGTGATTATTGGGTCAAAATCTGACCATAAGAGTTGCGAATTTACCACAAGAAACAAGAGAATACGAGCTAATTTACTGATTTCGCAAGCAGAGAAGGGAGATATGAGATAACATCGAAATGGTAAATACCTAATCTAGAAGACGATCGATTGATTCCAAGCGAGAGAGAAGAGAACAGAAGTGAAGGCTGACCACAACGACTCAGGAGGATGTGAGAGAGAAGGAAGAAGGAAGATAAATAGAGAAGAAAAGTCGTTCCGCGTTTTTCTTTAAAATTAATTTTCTTTTTATATATTTATTATTTAGCAAACAACCAATTAGAAAATGACAGATGGCTAAACAGTTGACACTTGGATACTCGAAACTTAACCGTTTCAACAATCTGCGCGTATTTATTAAGCCCTTGTTTTTTTCTTATTAAGCCCAAATTTTACTGAAAGTCTAAAGAAGCATTTTACTTGGTTTTCCACTTGTCAAATGAGAAATTGTTTACTTTTCCAATTTTTTTCTTTGGTTAAATCCAAAAACTAAAAACCAAATTTCCAAATCCATAAACATAAAACCCTAATCCAAAACCACTTTAAAATCTACAAGCAAACGTCTCTGAGATGCAAACACAAAGATTTGTGTTTTCACAAATAAATTAAACTTTTCTAAATTTTTTCTTTTTAAAATTATTTTTCTAAAAATGATTTTCTACATTAATTTTTTTTTCGTTTTTATGTAAATTCACTCTAACGGCGGCCGTACTTTTTCAAATTATATTATAGGATTTATCTATAAAAAAAATTCAATATTTGGGGACGACAAATTAGAAAGGCACGGGTATGAATTATTTTTGGATGATTGTCTTTCTCCTCTTCACGGTTTTGGCGGTAACGACGATCTATCTATGATCTCGCCTATGAATACGATATTTTCTTTCACATCACAATTGGTTGGGTTATTATCTTTTCGACGTGTCTCTTCAACACGTTTGTGTCTGTTCATGTGTTTTGCCGACAATCTTATCATGTTTATCATGTATAACAGTTTGATAGATTATATTGGGTGGAAAATGAGTCGTATTCTACTATGATTTTTTTGTGTTAGTTATTTTATGTCTCTTCGTAGAGTTTGATTCCGGTGAAGTTATCATTCCTGGTGTTTCTGCCGGTTATTTCTGTTGGTTTGTTAAAGTCTAGGCAAAAAAAAATTCATACAGAAACAACCATTGGTTATAGAGTTTGAAGTCTTCATGCAGTGGTGTTTTGAGATTTTTTGAAATTCTTACACTGCATCATAATTGGGTGATAGCCAAGAATCACAATGGTTGAGTTCGAATACGGAGAAGGAACTTAACAGATTTGTTAATCTGTTAGCGAGTAAGACTTCTAAAGTTGAAGCATCATCAATTTCGCTTCTTATGTTGTATCGTTCTTTAACCTTTTTGTTTAGAGTATAGTTATATGAATATTATCTCTGTAATCTTGTAAACTCTTGATCGAAGTGATAATAATATTTAGACGTTCAAAAAAATCTACAAGCAAACATAAACCTGATCAACATGAAATACCTATTTATATGTGTCGCATTAAATTTAATAAATACAAAAATATGTTTTACAGTTAGCCGCATTTTGTTTTCTTCTCGGAATGATATATATATATACATACTTTTTACGTTTTCTCGGAAATGATATTTTATTCATCTTTTTGTTTCTTCCAAATGGACATCGTTTCGAGTTGACACCGTTAGCCGCATTTTCGACTGACATATTTTCCTTATCAAAACAAATGCAATGTACCATAAAAGAAAATTTTGATTCTACTTTTTTAGGGCCTTTGAGTGGGATCAAGAATATACCATTGTTTGTAGAAAAATAATTTAGCGTGTTACCTTTCAGTATTGTGCTGACGATTTAATTCTTTGCGTTATTTTCAAATTAAAATATACCTACAGTTGTACCAAGAAAAAGATGAGATTCGAACCCTAAACCTCTCGCGTGAGGATCGTTACCATCTGAACTACCGCGTTTTGCTTGACATTATTTAAAAGCACTACTATATGTATTTAGAATTCTCAAATAGTTGTACATAGTTGTACCTAATTGTACCTTATATTTGGGTACAACTAAATACAACTAGCTAGTTGTATCAGAAATCTGATTGCCAGTTATGCCAGTTATACCATTTATAATACCAGTTGTACCATAAAAATAAAATTCGAACTCCGGAGGTGCGCTGCGTGTTAAAACCATTTGCGTTACCACATTTTTGTTGGTATCATTTTTGAGTGACATCTCCCCGAAACTCTCTCAAAACAATTTCATCCGATCTCCCTTTCCAACGGTCAGTTTTTTCTCACTGCCGCTGGGAAAGGGACCCTCTTGTGTCTCATTTCCTCATGTGCTTCCAGTTCTTGAAGATCGAATGTGACGCTCTCGAGATCGAGTTTTGGCTTCCTCCTGTTTTTGGTTGCGGCATGGGTTTGCTCGCTGGCGCTTCTCTGCGGGCTAGGTGATCTTCCATGCTCTCTCTCTCCTTCTATTGTTCTAGGACAACGTCATTAGGTTATGCAAGTTGGAGGTTTCGCCAGCGCGTGGAGCTGTCACCGCTTCAATCTCTTCTCCGGTATACACTGGTAAGTTCCTGCATTGGCTTCTCCTAGGGAGTAGTAGAATAAGGCGATCTCTCTCTAGTGGTGTTGCTCGAGGACAACTTCTCTTTAGAGCGTGATTGTCTCCATCACTTCTGTACTTGATTAAGCTTTGTAGCCTATCTCGGTTAGGCTTAACTTAGGTTGTCTCCATTCTCGTGTTCTTTGGCTCTTTAGTTCGGGATTGTGTATTCGGCTTTGGTTGGTGATGGTTTTGTCTCTTCAGTGGTTTATGTGTATGTTTGGTTTTGTGGCTTCTCTAGCATAAGATGCTTCTTCCTCTTCCTATATGCATCTCTTGGTGAGGGAGTCTTCAATTTGTGGCACTTGATTACGGGTTGTATTTGGTCCAGGCGTTCTTCCTCTTTTCCCCAGCCTCGCCATCGTCGACTTGTGTTCAGAGTGTTGTTTCCGGCCAATCGTTGTTCCAGGAAAAACAGGTGGTTCAAAGCAGGTAGGAGTTGTCTATATCTTCCGGTTCTATGGGGTTGTGATGAGAGGTTATTGATGTTTTCCACTTAGGGTTGAGCCTCCTACCCACTCTCTCCACTTGAGGTGATGGCATTTTTACTATGCTTGCCGCATTCCCTCTTGTTGTCTCAAGCAAGTCTAGTCAACTTCCCTCCAGGTTTACTTTTGTCGTTTTTATCATCTTGTAGTTTGTAAATTGTTGCTAGCTACCGAATTAAAGATTGATATAGGGTATCTATTGGGTTACTTGGTTTTGGTTCCCTTGTGAGTAAACTCTCTGCCTTGGTTATGGGTGTGGTCTTGGAAGTTCTGGTGGTTTGCAAGGATTGCGGGGAGTTCAGGGAATGTGTTCGTTTGAGTTTGGTTGATTTTTCTTGGCTAGATGATTTTATTCTCCCGTGAATTACAAATCTTTGCCTTGGCAATTCATTAGCCGCCGCTCACCTATGGAGCTGTTTGATTCTTCACTCTTCGCTTGGGTTTAGTGCTCTGATTGAATCCATTTATCCTTTTCGTATCCTTTTTAACATCTTTGTTTGGTTGGTTGTTAATAGGTTCACTTAATAGTTGTTCTTATGTCTGTAATATCACCATCTTGTAACACTTCTACCAACATTTTAATAGCAAATCTTTATCAAAAAAAAAATTGATTATGTCAAAGACACATGGACTCTATTCCCTTTCTCCTCCCGAGTAAAGTTATTTTGCCTTCCGAAAACTATTCAATTATCCTATTTTTTAGTTCACAAAATCCATATTAGATTGTGAAGAGAACGACTCTCGACTCCGTCCATAATTATTCTCCATCATGTTTCCACCCGGGATTTGTTATTTGATAAGTCATGTTGTATGCTTTTTAATTTGACCGACGAAATGTCTAAAACTGAAATAACATGGGGTACGACTGTAATATCCCATATCAAATAGAAATAATGTGGAGAAAAGTTTCTAGTATTAATTTTTTTTGGGCTGACAAGGTGACGAGCTTTCGAGAAGGTGGGCTGTCCGAGTGATGGGCTTTGCATGCCGTTGTAACAATTCACTAGGCTTTTCATTTGTTAAACACTTTCACGTTAATGGACCAATGGTTACTTTCCGACTGATCAGCAGTGAAAAAAAGTAAATAAAATAGCTATTTTTTTATCCGAATGATGTGTGCCGCTGAAGTTCACCTTGGAACCAAAATTTGCAATTACCAAATGGAGCGTTACGTCTGCAAGAGACGCAACGACGGTAATTTCTTCTCATCTTTTCTCAATTCTTATATACATATAATGTGTGCGTATATAGTTGATCAGAATATTGAAGATATTGTGCTAATAAGCCAGATTTGTATGTTAATTTGGATCCAATGCTTTTTGATTCTGCATTGGATGAGTATGTTTGTGTTAAGTCTTGTTGCATCTGTATCATTATCTTTGAAATCTGGAAATAAAATTAAAAGCATTGAAGATAAAAGTCCAGTTCTTCCATATTGAACTAGATAAATGGTAAGTTGGGATTATAATCAATATCTGTACAATTTGAACACTTTCTCTACAAGGGAAAGACTCTATAATGCATCTCCTTATACTAAGAGCATGCAAGTTGAAAATTATGGATTTTGGTTGATTCACGAGTTTTAAACCTAAGTATATAATCGCAAGTGCATAAACACGCAGTAGTATATTAGGGATCAAATCCTCAGGGACCAATCTGCACTACGAATCTTGGAAGTATAACTAAGCTAAGATGGAAATGAGAGATTGTATTGTGATGCAAATAACTAAAAGAATGCAATTGAAAGTAAAAACAAAGCAAAGTTATGGATAATAGCGCTAAGTCTCTAGAATTTCTCAGAAATCAGAGATCATAAACCACACAACTATTCAGGAAATGATGAAAGCACATATCTCGAACTCAAACATAAATGTATAACTAATCCACTGTCGTGGTACCAATACTTTATCTAGCAATCTAAGTATCTAACTGTCGTTGAATTTCAAATACTAAACAAGCATTATTGATTAGGTTCAATATGTTCACGTATTGCAATAACATTATCTTTCATTGGCTAAAGACAATACACTCATTTATGTTCTATCCAGCAACCTATAAGCTTTTGGAGAATATGTTCATTCTAAGATTATTCTCTATTTGTGTCTAATTCAATGATTCATGATTCATTTGAAAAACCCTAAACCTAACTAGAGAACTACTCACTCATGGTTGTGGTTAAACAAAGCATGGTAGATGAAGAACTCATAAAATAAATCCAATAAAAATACCAAAGAAGTTTCTTCACAAGAGATCTTCAAAAACTCTTAGAATAAAATAAGCATAAAAATAAGCATAGCCTAAACCGTAGCTTGAAACAAGTATTTATAGGGTAGAAGTAATCTAGGTCGAAGCTTAATCAAATAAGAAAAAGATACAAAATTTCCTTTTTTCTCAGGTAGAAAATATAGCTTGGATCGATCGATCTAGTTCTTCACGGCAATGGAGATCGATGGTGCTTGATGTTGGATCGATTGGTCCACGTCTGGATTGATCGATCTGGAAACTTACGGCAAAATGTTGGTAATGATGGATCGGTCGATCTAGGTGAGATTGATCGATTTAGAAACTTACGGCAAACTCCTCAGAATTGGATCAATAGATCAAGGAAGGATTTATCGATCTGGATATACACGTCAAATTCCTATGATAGATGGATCGATCGATCCAAACAAGGATCGATCGATCCAAACAAGGATCGATCGATCTGAGTACTCCATATGACTTCTTCTTTTAAATTTGCTCCAAACTTCATTCCAAATGCCATAAGCTTCTCTCCATAGACTTCACACCTAACAAAGACTCAAAACACATAGAAACTACCATTAAAACACACACTAAAATGTGTAAAATACACAACCTATCAATTCCCCCAGACTTGAATCCTTGCTTGTCCTCAAGTAAGTCCAAACAAATAAACAAAAGTTAGAAGAAAGGTTTAAAAATGGGAACTTACGCACTCCTTTAGAATCCACCGTGTTGAACTTCCAATCCTTCAAAACTTAGAACAGATCAAAGAACTAGTTAGTACTACATGTACTTTACAATAAGCATAGCAACAATACCTTACTCTAGTTTCCGGAATCTTAAGAAATCTTTGAAATCTCGATTCTCGATCCTTTAACATTCATTGAATTCTTTGTAACGTGCAGTCTCACAAAGGGATTATGAATCACAACAAGGGTTTGGAAAAGAGGGCTAAGTATCTAACTGTCATTGAAGTTTGAATACTAAACAAACATTATCGATTAGGTTCAATATGTTCACGTATCGCAATAGCATCAACTTTCGTTAGTTAAGGACAATATACTCATCTATGTTCTATCCATCAACTTATAAGCTTTTGGACAATAGGTTCAACCTAAGATCATAAACTATGTAGCTAATCTAGTCTAAGCATTCCGAACAATTATAGATGAAGATCTTTTAATATTATTTCTATTTATGTCTAATTCAATGATTCATGATTCCTTTAAAAACCCCTAAACCTAACTAGAGAACTCTTCACTCATGGTTGTGTTTAAACAAAACATGATAGATGAAAAACTCATAAAATAAATCTAATAAAAATACCAAAGAAGTTTCTTCACAAGAGGTCTTCAAAAACTCTTAGAATAAAATAAGCGTAAAAATAAACATAGCCTAAACAATGATTTAAAACAAGTATTTATAGGGTAAAAGTAATTTAGGTCGAATCTTAATCAAATAAAGAAAAGATACAAAATTTTCTTTTTTTCTCGGGTAGAAAATATAGTTTGGATCGATTGATCTAGTTCTTCACAGCAATGGAGAGAGATCGTTTTTTGATGTTGGATCGATTGGTCCACGTCTGGATCGATCGATCTAAAGTCTTCTGGTCAATCTGGAAACTTACAGAAAAGTGTTGGTAATGATGGATTGGTCGATCTAGGTGAGATCGATCGATTTAGAAACTTACGGCAAACTCTTTGGAATTGGATCGATCGATCTGGAAATACACGGCAAATTGTATGATAGATGGATCGATCGATCCAAACGAGGATCAATCGATCTGAGTACTCCAGATGACTTCTTCTTCCAACTTTGCTCCAAACTTCATTCCAAATACCATAAACTTCTCCCCATAGACTTCACACCTAATAAAAACTCAAAATACATAGAAACTAACACTAAAACACACTCAAATGCGTAAAATACACGACCTATCACTCGAATACATAAGTTATATCTTAATCCTCTTCTTGTGTGTAGATCAATATTTATTATTGAGGGACAGAGGTAGAAGCACCACTCATATGTTCCTGCAAATGTGTAGTGTTATAAGAAAACATAAGCTGAATATATTATAACGAATTCGAGTTTTGGTTTTTTAGCTTTATCGGTTGCTCACCAATTTCATAGAGTTTTGGCTACCGGTTGGAGATGGTCCGGGACTATTAATGACTACTAAAGAATGTGATGATTCTTCAGCAAGTGTTCTTAATCTGTTAAGCTCTGGTAATATAACTTTAGCAAGATCAGGTCTATCTTTTCTCCTTACCTCTGAACATTTCGGAGCTAACTTAGCAAACTCTGCGGTGTCTTCGAGTGGCCAATCGGGAACAGCTGGGTCGAGTAAATCAACCAAATTTCCTTTCTCAAGTGCTCTCTCAACATAATGAGTTAGACCCATTGGTGGTTTTGCTGTTATCAACTGTAGAAACATGATGCCGAGCGAGTAAATATCGGATTTCACACCTAACATTCCTGTTTGTTGATACTCTGGACTGCTGTAACAGAACGTGCCAGCGGTTGAAGTCATACAGTATTGTGTCACTGTGTCTGCAACTGATGGAGGGACTAATCTTGCTAAACCAACATCAGATATCTTGCTAACAAAGTTACAGTCTAGCAAGATATTACCCGATTTGAGATCACGATGAACCAAAGGCTCTGGTTTAGCCTGGTGCAAGAACAATAGTCCAGTACCTATCTCTGCAGCGATTTTGAACCTCATTTGCCATGAGAGAGGTGGGTTGTTTCCTAAAAGATGATCTTCTAAGCTCCCATTAGCCATGAACTCGTAGACTAAACATCCGCATTCCGGGCAAGCTCCAAGAAGTAGTACCATGTTAGGATGCCTAATACAGCTCAATACCTCAACCTCTTGTTGAAACTGAGATCTTCCTTGAGCTGCATCTGAACAAAGAACTTTAACAGCCGCTGGTGTATGATCAAGATAACATTTGTAAACAGGTCCATAACCACCTTCTCCAATCTTATATTTCTCAGCAAAATACTCAGTGGCACGCTCAATCTTGTCAATGGAGTACTTTCTGTACCTAACATCCGAGTGTGCTAAAGCAGTAAGGGCCTTAGTTTTCTCCTCAGAATCTTTAAGAGCTTTCATTTCTGCGTTAACTCTCTTCTTAGCCTCTAATTCAGCAATTCTTTGAGCTGCTGCAGCTACCTCCATAGCTGCTTTTGACTTTGCTTTTTCTTTCTCTGCAATAGCCAATGCTGCTTCTTCAGCAAGGCTTGCCTCTTCTAATTTCCTTTCTTCTTCTAACTTCCAACGCTGAAGCTCCATTGCCTACAATATGAAAACATTTTTAGATTTCGGATTTTGTAACCATAAACACTTGTTTTGAAGAAACTATACCTTCTGTTTTGCTGTGAGTGATTCTTTGCAAGTTGTACTATAAATTTCCATAGTCTGCTTCAGCTCTAGTTTAAGCCTCCTCATCTCAGCCTCTACATCATCCTGCTTTTGGTAATTGTCAAAATGTCAATAACTCTAGTTATAGACCGAACAAACGATTTAACGAGGAAGATTATAAGTATTACCATTGTTTGAGAGGCGGATGAAAATCTTTCGCTTTCAAACGAGCCTTGTGAGAAATTAGTAGGTGAGCTTATATCCTCAGATCTCCTTCCATAGTTAGAGGAGCCAAAGCTAGGAACATAGTCCATATCTGAGTAATTTGATAGTCTAGAAAGAGTTCGGTTTGGATCATTATTGTTGTCATACAGATTAGGGAAGATACGGTCAATGCTTGGTCTTCCAGAACTGACAAAGGATATGTCTAATTCTTGAACCGATAGATCACCGTATGATCTTCCATTGCCTCTTCTAGTAAAAGGAGATGTGTTCATTCCATGGAGTTTTGGTTTCAGTTTCAAGATCATGGTAAATGAAAACACAGGAGTGGTTTCTTACCTGAAGGACTCTGATTGTGATGGACCCAGCTTAGCTCTCAAACTATGAACTCTTGATGATAGCAATAAGAAAAATCATGTTTTAAAATAGAAAACACGAAACGACTACGATAATCTCCTAAATTTCATAACTCTGGACAAAGCACTGTCAGGCCTTTTCGCAAGCTTCATCCAGATTCGTTCGACAAAGACAACAAGAAACGTTATTATGAATTCTACTTCAAAGTGTTGACGTTTTAGAGATTCTCAAGCCACCTGACCCGGTTTCATTGGAACAACAAAAAAAATTGTAATTGCTAATAATGAAAGGTTATATTTAGTTATTATAAATTATTTATACCGATAGTATTAACAAAAGACTCTGTGGCCCAATGGATAAGGCGCTGGTCTACGAAACCAGAGATTCTGGGTTCGATCCCCAGCAGAGTCGTGTTCCTTTTCCTTTACTTTTTTTTTCCCTGAAGTTCAGGACGAAACAGCTTGAAGGCCCAAAGAATATCAACAGATTCTGTTTTGGGCTCACTCAAACAGATTCTGACGTATGTCTATAGCAGACGTTACAGATCGATTGCACGCACAACGGCACAAGTCAGCGGAAGAAGATGAGTGG
Source organism: Cardamine chenopodiifolia (assembly GCA_963922655.1). Classification (NCBI taxonomy): domain Eukaryota; kingdom Viridiplantae; phylum Streptophyta; class Magnoliopsida; order Brassicales; family Brassicaceae; genus Cardamine; species Cardamine chenopodiifolia. The sequence goes on from OZ000486.1 coordinate 1,633,470, forward strand.
CCCAGTGGCTATGCACAGTGTATTCGTCTACGGCAGTCTCATGGCGGACGACGTCGTTCGCCTCCTCATCGACCGTATCCCTCAAACCGCCTCCGCAATCCTCCCTAATTTGTACGATTCGCTCTCTCTGTGTGATCGATTTAGCTTGTTAAAAATCGAATTCTTTGGAAAACTGATTGTGGATTTTGAGATTTTGCAGTCATAGATTCAGCATCAAAGGACGTGTTTATCCGGCGATTTTACCAGCTGAGTCCAAGAAAGTCTCTGGCAAGGTTTGTAATCAGATTTGTAAGATTGATTTATGCCTTAGGGATTTCAAATCTTAGTGTTGATTTTGTGTGTAGGTACTATTTGGAATCACAGATCATGAACTTCAGATTTTAGATGAGTTTGAGGATACTGAGTATGTAAGAAAGAATGTTCAAGTTTTGATAACTGTGAGTCATTTCTGATCATTCTCCATTCATTTCTACAGATTTAAATGCAGAGATGCTGAAATTTTATGTTTTTTTTTCCTTCAATCCATAGGATAGTTCAGAGAAACTGCAAACAAAAACTTACATTTGGGCCAAGAAAGATGATCCTGATCTGTACGGTACATGGGAATTTGAGGTGAGCTTTGATTTGTTCATCGAGTTAGGTCTTTTATGTGTCTCTCTCTGGATCATGACTTGTTGTGTTTTGCATTTTACAAAGGAATGGAAGCAACTTCACATGGAAAGTTTCTTGAAGATGACTAAAGAATTTGTAGAAGAGATGAATTGACCCGAATCAATGGCATGACTGGCTGCGCCACATTCGAGTCATTAGATGAAAATCTGGTATAGTTTAGTAATTGGAAGAAGGCTTGATTGGGTCAATATATTGTTGGTATTCTCTAGAAAAGGTTAGATTCTTCTTCATGAATACATACATATTTAACGTTTGGGTTTTGTGGTACTTCTTCAACTAAACAAGAAATAAGAAAACAGCTGCAGATACATATTTTTATGGCTTTGATTGTTTGTTTGCATGCATACATGTTTTCTTTGGCTTTGTTTGTTTGTTTGCATTTATCTTTAGGAGAACTCAATTGCTATGTTTGAGACAAATTGTGAAATTTCCACAATACTAGTTATGGATTTGGGAAGAACTAAATGAGGATGTTATGGAAATTGAAATGCAAAAAGAAATGTAGGAAACAAATGTGTTGTGGCTCTTGCATCTATATTGTTGAAATTGTTCACATACACTCTTACGTGTTAAGAAGAAGACCGCAACACCGAAGAATCAGTCTCTCCAGCCCATCCCACAACGGTATTCTTCTTAACACTACGAACTCACACTTCTCTCAAGATATGAACACGATCTTAAGAAATGCAGAAAACAGAGCTCGTGCTGCGAAGTAGCAGAAGACATGAAAGTTATACGAGTTCAGGTTCTCGTGTGAGAAACCTTATGTATCAGCTATGATCCTTCCTAGCAATCCACTAGATTCACCTTACAGAGACAACATAGCTTTGACCGCTTACAAAGCGATGAGCTCGGGCTAAAGAAGTAACTAACACCATTACTCGTTTACAATGTCTAACAACCTCAAAATCACTCGGTCCTTATGATATGAACCAATTAAAAAACCGTACCTAAACCAGAGATCAAACCAGTCTCAATTAAGCGTTCGATTCACCTAGATTTCACCAAACATTACCGGTTCACCCATTTGTTAATTCTCACTTAGAACCATGAATATGGAAAACCTTAGATTCTAGAAACAAGATCACCACTCTCCAATGAGTGATGTTGAAGAGCACTCGATATTGGGCTAATGTTTGATCCAAGTTAATGGGCCTTAATTTCACCCATTATCGGCCCAATAATTACTGTAACAAAGGAATTTGACAATTTGCGTTGGGAATCAACCGCCACGAAGTTGGATTGTGGAAGAAAGCAAAATGGCGACATGGATAACTTTACAACCTCCGAAATCATGCTATTTACGTTTCATGCCATCGTCATCACCGTCGCCGGCGTCATCCACGTCGATGCGTCGACGTCACCATTACCTCTGTAAGCCCTTACGATGAGTTCCACTTCAACAACAAGAACACCAGCTCGAACAATCACAGGTTACAAACCAAATGTCGATGAAACTGACATCGGTTTCTCTGGAATTTGAAAATTGATTGACGATTTCCGTGAAGGGAGACGATGAGGCTGTAATTTTATGTGAAGACTGTAACGGGAAAGGATGGTTACTCTGCGATTTCTGTAAAGGTCAGAAAACAAATGTGAAATCAGAGAACAAGAGAATCTATCGACGTTGCTCAACTTGTAAAGCTGTAAGTATTCGTAATTTCAATTAGGTCAACTATTTACTTTAGGCTTAAGTAATTAGCAAGCAAGTGGTTGTGATTTTCCCCAATGGTTCTCTGATTTGTGAATCTTGAATAATGGTATAACAGGTGGGATATGTGTTGTGTAGAAAGTGTAAAGTGTTCAAATCTGTCACATTTCCTAATGTAGAAGACGGCGATGAACTTTTGTTCTAAAGCTCCTTTGTGTGTATCATCAACACTCTTCTTCAAGTGACCCGTTTGAGTTTCAGGTTCTCTTCTTTTTTTGTTTCTTTCTAATATCTAGCCATATGTATAAGCACATTGATCAGACTAGTGATTGAATTGGTTCTTCACTGATATCTATGTTCATGTGTGAAGCTGACTTTTGAACCTCTCCTTGTTGATTTTTGTCTGCAATGTGTCTCATGTAGATATTTATGTGCATTCATTGATTGAAAAATGTGATTCCCTTGTCGTTTAGCTTATGACCTCAACAGTCAACATTCATCTTTAAAGCAGAAAACTATGAGTCATGGAAGTACGCTCCAACGGTTTTTATGATTCCAAGGCATATGGTTATTCTTGTTAACTTGCTGCTGGATCTTGCTGTCTTTATAGAACCTGTAAATCTCTTTCGCTAAGTTTCTCTCGATATTAGGTTCAGGAGATAGATGCACTGTCTTAGGCAATTAGTTTTCGATGGTATTAAATCTCAAGGTACAGATGTCATGTGGTGTTTTCCGTTTAATCGGATCTCGATGTTTATGTTTTGACTTTGATCTTCATTAGTCATATGGTAGAGACCAACATATGATTTGCATTAATATCTTTCTCTCCCTTTCTTAAAATCTTGATTTGTTTAGGGATGATCAAATTAGTCCTTTTGATTGGCCGTACTCTTTCGAGATGAACGTATATGCATGTGATCACAATGATGGAGCTACTTAGTTTACATAAAAATATTCTTGCGACTCTGCTATTAGCTTATTATATTACTAAGTATCCTTATTATAGCTTTAGTCTTCCGTAAGAGAAGAAGCTTAGGATACCGTACCTTTTTTCCTTTGAGTAGTTTAACAACCACATTCCACTTGGTGATTAGAAGTACAATCCCGTAATTATTCGTATGGTTACATTATTGATTATTCTATGAATGTTTTAATCTCTGGTTACTTTAACATAACTCAACTTCGATTCACATGGTTGTTCCGGAAAGAACGCTAACTGTACATATAGAAAAATGAAACATTCCTTTTTGTCCTCTCTCTTCTTATTTTTTAATTATCATAGCATTTTTGGATTCTTGTGACTTTGATTTCTGATTAGAGTTAAAGAAAAAAATGCAGATGTTTAATCCATGTGACTCATTCTCCTCTAGTTTCATTAGGTTTTATCTGCTGAGATTATTGAGCAACCTGTATGATATTCTTGGTTAAATAGCGAATAGCGGTCGGTGGCGAGGAAGTCTTCAAATCTCGCCATGCGCTATGGCGGTAATGGCGAACCGCATCAACAACAAATGGCGAACATGATGACAGCGTATATGTTTTGTTGTGTTTAGATTTTAAGTTGTGAACATGATGACAACGTATATGGCGAACATGTGTGTTAAAGTGAGTTGCAACGTTTATGTTTGGTTGTGTTTAGACTTTAAGTTGTGAAAGTGATTTTGATTTTGCTTTTTAACCTTTTAAATTGTTGAAAAAGAAAATAAAAATAAAATACCATAAAACCATTGAATCCACAATTGCACATCATCAAAAATTTAATAAAAACAAACATAATAGTTTTTAAACCATAAACAATCTAAAAGTTGGTATCATCGTACTCATAATCATCATTGTCCAAAAGAGTATCTTCAAAGCTTTCTCCTCCAGCAAAATCTTCTTCCATCTCTTCATCATCATCAACCAAAGTCATACTATTAGAAGATGGCTTGCGAAGTGTTTTTGAACCACTAGAACCACTAGCAATATCTTTTCCTCTTTCAAATCTACTTGAAGTACCTGTAAATCGAGTTGCATAATAAGGATCATTGGCTCCTGCGGCTTCGTCAACTACATTCAATGTCAAGTCATTATCTTTAAACACAAGATCTTCATTATCAGATAAGTTTTCATCCATTCTCCCAGTTAGCCACTCATTGTTATCATCAATATCATCCAATATAATAGGATCAAGGGTGTCTTTTCTCTTGTATCGACGTAGAAGAGACGATTGTATTTGACAAATACCTTGTCGTTCAATCGACTTTGGGTTAATCTATTCCATCTTTTGGTGTGAAGCTATTAGAAAAAATTATAAGTTGTATATTTTTAATGAGTAATGTAATTAAAATAATTAATAAAATTAAGAATACTTACAAGTTGAAAAACACCTCAATTCCTCTCACAACCGGTAGCATTACAAGTGAGGCTAAGAACTTTTATGGCAAAGCTCTTGAGGTTTGGAGTTGAAGATCCATAAGAAGACCACCATTCCGCTATGAAAATGAAAAATCGTTAGTTTTATTTAATATCAAATTGAAGATGTCAAACTAGAAATTTATTACCCGATGATTTTGTATTTTTTGCCTTTTTGCCATAAAATGATCAAACAGACCTGTAGCATTTTTAAATGCATCCAACTCATTTAATATCTTGTCTTGAGTTTCAATATCCAGAATCAACCTTCCAATGCAGTCATACAAACCTCGCAAGACTTCCTCACAAACTACATCATCTGAATGTCCATATTGGATTTCTGGATTTTAAAAGTAGCCGGCTGCATGCAAAGGCCGATGAAGTTGACACTCCTATCTTTTGTCAATGATCTCAAATGCCATTTTATAGTTTTCTTCTCTTAGACTGAAAGACCTCATAATTATCTCTTTAGTCCGATCCATGGCTGCATATATATATATATCCCATAGGAGGTTTTTTCTCTCCACCAACCATTCGAAGAACTTGTACAAGAGGACCTATCAACTTCAGAGCGTATAAAACATTTTTCCAAAAGCTTTCTTGCAAAATAAATCTTTTTACTTTCTTTCCTCCTGGTTCCTTTGGCCACTTTGAATTATTTCATTCTTTATAATGAACCATCTTCCTCAACTTGTCTTTGTGCTTGTGAAACTGTGCAAACGTGATGAAAGATGTTGCAAATCTTGTAATCGCCGGTCTAGGCAAATTCTTTTGATTTGTGAACTTCCTCATCATATTCACAAGAGGAACATGACTATAAATATAACCATTCATAAAGATACATTTTTGTAGTGCACTCTTCACATTTGAGATTTTTCCGAGATTTTTCCAATATCTTCCAGCAGTAGATTAATGCAATGCGCCGCACATGGAGTCCAATAAAGATTTTTTTCTTTTCGCTTCTAGTAGCTTTATAAATAGATTTATAAATAAAATAAATTCAACAGATATTAAAACATAAATAGATGAATTATATTTAGATTTAATAAATAAAATAAATTCAATAAATAGATTTAAGAAATAAAATAAATTCAATAAATATGAAAACATAAATAGATGAATTATATTTCTTACTGGCTTTTACATAGTTGGATGCATTGTCCGTGACCACTTGAACAACATTTTCTTCTCCAACTTCCTCAACCATCTTATCAACCAATTGAAATAACAATGTCGCATCTTTCACAATTTCGGATACATCCATAGATTTGATGAAAAAAGATCCTTTCGGAGAGTTTACAAGGAAGTTAACTAAATCTTTTTGAACAACTAAATCACGCCATCCATCAGACATGATTGAACAGCCTTTAGATGTCCACTCTTTTTTGTGCTCAACTATTTGACTATGAGCATCATCTACTTCTTTCTTAAGTAAAGGAACTTTTAGCTCATGCATGCTTGGTGGCTTTAATCATGGACCGTATTGTCCAACTAATTCAAGCATCTCTCCAAAACTATCATAAGTAACTGCGTTGAATGCAATACCAACATCATAGAAAAACCTATCGATACCTCTACAAGTCTTTTCTCTTAACTCTTTATCACAAACTCCAAAGATTCATTTCCTGTCTTTTCTAGCATTCAACAAATCTGGAGGTGCAGAAGTTACAAACCTGTCAAGTGGACCTTTGTCTCGTGGCTTTTTAGGCTGAGGATGACTTTTGTTCTTTGGCTCACAATCATCAAATTCTTGAGGTGGTGGCATCATTTGAGTAGAAGCTTTAAGTTCTCTTTTTTTTTATCACAAATGATCTTATTTCTTCCCTAACATGCTCCGGACAAGATGGGCATTTACGGACATTCGTAAAACCTCAAACCAAGTGTTGTTTGTGACGAGTAATTCCTCCACTCGTTTTTTATCACAAAACTTACACATCCAATTATTTCTGTTGTTGGGTTCTGAAGTTCCATATTTTCTTCCCGGATCAATTTCGTTTGTTGTGTGACACAAAAAACATGGTATAAGACATAGTGTAAAAAACTTACAGCATGAGTAAGACATGGTATTAAAAACTTACAAACTGTGTCTTGGTTCGGAATATGCTCAGACATGGTGTCGTTTGCAGAACCAAAAACTCCAAAAACAATAAACAAACACTCAGGAACTATTAATCGTGTAAAACACAAACCTTAATCGTGTTTGTCAAACGAACAGTGTAAAGATTTAATCCAAAAATTATTTAATCCAAAAACAATAAGCAAACAGTGTTTATCAAACACAAACCTTAATCAGTGTTTTATTCACTCTGTTGATTCCACGGTGCACGACGGAGATTGTGAAGATTTGAAGAGAACCAAGAGTTTAACAGACGATAATCTTGATGAGCTTAAAGGTTGTGTAGATCTAAGATTTGGGTTTAATTACGAGGAGATTCTTGCGCTTTGTAATACTTTACCAACTTTTGAACTTTGTTACTCGATGAGTCAGCTCTTGAGGCGTCAATCACCAAATAAAAAGTGACACAAAACTGATAAGTTAAGCTTTTGTGAGAAAGTAGGGTTTTAACTTTTAATTATATATTTGACTTATCATTAGTTTATAATTCAGTATTGATGTTATAATTAGAGATATAATGACTAGTTTTAACCAAATCATAGTACACAAATTACAAAGTTGCAACAGATTTATAACATCATACGTCACACGTCACCGTTGCGGTCGCAACTCGCAATGCGCACAACCATCATGGCGACTCGTGGCGACAACATCATGACCAAGACCTCGCCTTGGACCCTTGCTGCGACGAGGACCTCGCATCGGATCGGCGTCGCCATGGCGCGCTATTAACATCTAAGATGATATTCCAAACTTATCAAATCTTCGGTTACATGAATATTAGGAGGGTGAAAGGGGAAGATGGTGTTATGAATTTTCTTCCGAAGATGATATGTTTCTACTGGCTTGGGTTGCAAATGCAAACGACTGGATTACAAAGGGATTTAATCTTTTTTTTTGTGTAAAATTTCAGATATTGTTTTTGCTTGGTTCATTTGATATGTTCTTTTACCACGAGGCTTCTGCATTTGTCATTCGGAATCGATGGTTATATCAATGATCTTGTGAGTTCTTTTACGAAATTCCACTATAGAATTTGAAAAAGTCATTTTAAGTTTCCATCAGTCAGAGGTAACCGCAAGAAAAATCAAAAACAGAGCAGATAAAGAACAAAGAGCCTCCAGGAACAGAGAGGTCTACATTTCAGTCTCAGTGATCCGTTTGTACATTCCATTATTGAAAAATCTCTCCTCTTACTCAGAAACATTGAAGCAGACAAATCCAAATTCCTAGATTAAAAGTGGGAATAAGCAGAATGGCTCAAGTCAACAAAAGGGGAGGAATAAGAAGAAGATGCAGGAGCAAAGCAATGAACAAAACTATCTGCACATTGGGCTGTGACTGTGAGGTTGGTGTGAAGGAGTCCGAAGACAATCCGATGGATGCCGGTAACTCGACTTATCATCTGCTGCTGCATTAAACCTACATTCCTCCTTAGCTGTTGTTGATGTCATCTCCTGGTACCCTTCGTTCTTCTCCTCCATTATCTTCAATATGCTTTCAAAAACATCAACTTCACATGGAATCCTCAAGACACCGGCTTGTTGAAACCCAAACTCTTCTTCTGCCTGACGCAGAAGAACATGGAAAGCTTGGTGGCTAAGGTATTCTTTTGGTATTGTGTACCTCTTCTTCTCTAACCCGACCGAGACAGCTAGATACCCTTTAGGCACAGCTGTTGCATCTGTAAATGAAAATGTCCTCTTCAGAAACTTGATGCTGTTGCTTCCTCCACCATTGCTAGTGTTGTCTTCGTTGTTGTTATTCTTGGCTGTCTTTGATGCATTTGCTTGTTTTCGCCATTTCTTGAGGAGCTGTTGAAGCTTAACGATCTCTGTGATCTTGTTGGACTTCTTGGCTTTCATGGCTATAGATAAAAGACAGAAAACAAGAAATGGGTTTTGTATTATGTTTTGTCTATTTGATGGTTTGGTGTTATCTTTCTCTTTCGATGTGTGTAGTGATGAGGACGTGGTCGATTTTGAGAGTTGGGAATATATAGAGAAGGTGAGGTGAGTGGTGACCATGTTATTTTGAATTTCTGATTTTATTAATGACAGAATTAAATATCAGCTAGTATTATTCGTTTAAGTTAAAATATTGGGTTGATTATATGGTTGGGAATTGATTTAAACTACGTAGCATGGGGTTGAAAGAAAAAAACTTAGGTAACATAGAAACGAAAACGGGTATACGAAATGTAGAACCAATTTATTTTAAAAAACTAAAAAACGAATACGTGTGTGCCACACATATATATAGTGAAACATCAAAAGTTCAAAATCATATTTATAAAAAAACATTAAACAACATAAATCCAACACATAAATAGTTTAATTAGAGATAAACTATTATAACCATCAAAGTCAAAAATTTAAATCAGCATCTTCATTATTTATTTTTATTTTATTTTAATAATTATAAGATATTTAATATTCTTCAAATTAATTAAGATTTTTAAGTTAGAAAAATAATAAATATCTTATATATTCCATATTTTCAAATTATTTACTTAGTAAGTTTTCATTGTTTTTACAAAAAGAAAACAGACGTTTCCATTAGGTTTGTAGATTTCGATTTTTAGGAAATGCGTTTATAAGAGTTTTTACCGTGTTTCTAAATTTTTTGTTTCCAAAACGTTTTTGAAATGGAACGGATGGAGCTTCAATGTTACCTAGATTTAAACCACCTTGAAAATGTTGACAAACGGAAAAACATCTTTGCTATTACAAAATCAAAGAAAGTGGAAAACATTAGCCACAAGTTTTGATTTATTAATTTTTGTGGAGTTCACGGTTACAATATACGCATAATAACTTGTTTTTCTTTTTTTTATATAAATAAATTTTTCTTTTATTTACAAATCATTAATTTCTTCAATAACTTTAATAGTATCAAGATATCTCTCTTCTCTCTTATTAGTATCCTACTGTTATATCAGGTATAAAATTTTCGTATTTCTTTACATTTATGTTTATGATAATTTATAATTCTTCTTATAACATGTTATCACCAAGATCACTATATGATTATGCTAAATATTTATAAATAAATATTATATTGTATAATTTATTACATTGGACGGTATGTCGCATTTATAATATTTTCTTAGTGGTTGTTTAATCACCACTATTCATTTAATTTTATTGTATGCGGTTTTTCATCTCGGTATTATTTTATTGTTCTTATGTCATAATTACTTAATGCACCATATGTATGTATCTATTGGACAGCTAAGTCACCGCATATTTTATTATTCTGATGTGGATGACTCTGTCACCATAATATTATTGTTAATATTTGTTTATATTATGTAGGCTCTACCACCAATATTTAAATGTTTTATTTGAAATGGGTAATTTTATCTGATTGATTATTAATATTTAAATGTTTTATTTGAAATGGGTAATTTTATCTGATTGATTATTAAAATTTCAAATTGATTTTATAATTACATTCTTTCTTACCAACGATCACAACAAAAAATTTCAAAAGATCTTCACTTTTCAAACGGCTATGAACAGTGATTTTCAATCTATAAATACACTCATTTTCACTTATTCATTTCATCCAAAAAAATTCATCTCCCTTAAAATTTCTCTCCGAAAAAAGAAGAAGAAGAAGAAAAAAATAGTTTCGAAGAATGATTCGCTTGCTTTTAATTCGTATTTTATTTATAATTTTTCCATGTGTTTAGGGGTTTCTTCGTTGGAGAATTTACTCACGGAGAGTTCACCGTAAACATCAGTTTACTCTTGTATGAAATCATGTTCTTTGTAATTTCTTGTGTTATTAACATAAATGGTTCATTTTAAATATGTAATATCATCCTATTAATAAAAATTTTATGTTTTTGTTTTTAGAAAAAATCAAATTGCAAATATTGAGAAGTTAAATTTTCTAACTCTCAAAATAACTAGAGCAAATTATATTGCATGGACCACCGACATTGAGCTTCATCTAGAATTGCAAGATATTTCTGACACCATAAAAGTTGGAAATAAATCGCCTGCCAAGGATAAGGCAAAGGCGATTATTTTCCTGAAAAAATATCTCGATGAAAATGTGACGCGTGACTATGCACACATAAAAGACCCAGCAGAGTTGTAAGTATTTTTTTAAAAAAGGTTTGACAACCAGAGGGAAATAACGCTCTCCCATGCTCTAGAAGAATGGAGAAACCTGAGGTTTTAGGATTTTAAAAAGGTGAATGACTATAACTCCACTATTTTAAGAATAGTATCACAACTAAAATATTGTGGCAACCCAATCACCGAAGCAGAAATGCTCGAAAGACATATCAGACTTTTCATAGAGAACATTGCCTCCAGCAAGAACTTTACATGACCGCGAATACAAAAGGTTCTCTGAGTTGATGGTGACACTCATGTTGGCAGAGAAAAATAGTGAACTTCTCATTCAAAACCATAATTCTCGTTCCACGGGAACGAAAGTATTCCCAAAAGTGAATGCAGCAGACGTGAAATATCCTGAAAAGGCACTACGATGATGCAAAAACTTATTGAGAGCTCACATTGTCATTCACTGAATATCCAGGAGATATATCATGGAAATAAAATGACATATACTGCATGTTCTCTTGGAAAATTGATTATAAGATCATCGCCAACCAAAATTGATAAAGAATCACCAGAGTTCCTTGAAAGAATTCAAGGAGATATTTGTGGACCAATACATCCACCATGTTAACCATTCCACTATTTTATGGTATTAGTTGACGCATCCAGCAGATAGTCACACGTTTATTTATTATTATCTTAAAATATGGCATTTGCGAGATTTCTAACTCAGATAATCAAACTAAGAGCTCAGTTCTATGATTATCTCATTAAGAGAATTAGACTAGACAATGCTGGTGAATTCACATCCCAAGATTTCAATGATTATTATATGGTAACAAGAATCAAAGTTGAACATTCTATTGCTCATGTTCATACACAAAATGGTTTGGTTGAATACTAATTAAATGTTTTCAATTAATTGCAATACCATTGATCAGATCAAAACTTCCAATCTCTGTGTGGGGACATGCCATTTTGCATGCAGAAGCACTTATTTAGATAAGACCAAGTGTATATCATAAGTATTCTCCATTACAATTAGCATTTGGTCGGGAACCAAATATTTATCATCTAAGAATTTTTTGTTGTGCGGTGGACGTGCCTATAGCACTACCACAACGTACAAATATGGGACCACAAGGAAGGGTGGGAATATATGTTGGTCGTGATTCTCCATCAATTATGCAATACCTAAAACCGCAAACTGGAGATATATTTACGATATGTTTTGCCGATTGTCATCTCGATAAAAAATTATTTCCATTTCTAGGGGAGAAAATAAACAAGTAAGAAAGGATATAGAGTGGTGTGTACCATCTTTGTTGCACCTTGATCCTCCTACAAAACAATCAGAACTAGAAGTGCGACAAATTATGCATTTGCAGAGTATAGCAAATCAGTTACCTGATGCTTTTGCAGATATTAAAACCGTAACCAAAACACATATTCCAACTGCAAATGTTGTCGTTCGGATTAAAATTCCACTAGAACATGGAAAAATGGATGATACACATGAGTCTTAAACACGCATGAAGCGTGGAAGACCTGGTTCTAGGGATAAAAATCCTAGAAAGAGAAAGGAACCTGAAAAGCCCAATACTCCCAAAATAGCAGAAAATATTTTGGAGGAGACAAATCATGAGGTTAATGATGATGTAGAACATCATGAACCTGAAGAGAATCATGAAATCTCTATCAATTATATCCAAAATGGAAAGATATGGAAAAAAAATTGATAATGTTGATGAAGTTTTCTCATACCTTGTGTCAAAGGAAATATATGAGAAAAACGAAGATCCATAACCAAAGTCTATATATGAATGTCAAAACAGACACGACTGGATGAAATGGGTGCAATACAAGTTGAGCATGATTCGCTTAATAAGCAAAATGTATTTGGACCACTTACACCCAAAAATGTGAAATTCGTTGGATAAAGTGGGCACTCGTTCAAAAGCGAAATGAAAAAAATGAGATTATGAGATATAAAGCTCGCCTAGTGGCTCAAGGATTTTCTTAGAGACCTGGGATTGATTATGAGAAAACATATTCTCCCGTTATGGATGCAATCACTTTTAGATTCTTGATGAATCTAGCAGCTAATGAAAATCTAGAGATGCGTCTCATGGATGTTGTTACAACATATTTGTAGTGATCATTAGATATTAATATCTATATGAGAGCTCCATATGGGTTTAAGATGCCAGAAACATTAAAATCTAAACCCAAAGAGTTATGTGAAATAAAGTTGCAAAGATCTTGGGCAGAAATTTTTTTGTCTTGGCCTACAAAATTGAACATACTGAAAAGGGTATATTTGTACATCAATCCACATACACCAAAAGAGTTTTAAACATTTTAATATGGATAAAGAAACCCCTATGAGTATTCTAATGGTTGTTAGATCACTAAATTTTGAAAGTGACCCATTGACCACCTGAGGGAAATGAAAAGATACTTGGTCCTGAAGTATTGTATCTAAGTGCAATCGGAGTGCTTATGTATCTTGCAAATTGTACTCGACCTGATATCTCATTTTTTGTCAATCTTTTGGCTAGATTTAGTTCGTCTCCTACACGAAAACATTGAAATGAAATTAAACATGACTTTCGTTATCTTTAAGGGACTATTGATTTAAGATTATTTTATCCTAAGAATTTAAATGGTCAAATTATTAGTTTTGCAGATGCATGATATTTATCAGATCCACACAAAACTCAATCACAAACAGGATACATGTTTACGATTGGAGCCACTACAATATCATAGCGCTCTCAGAAGCAAACACTTGTAGCTACTTCTTCAAATCATGCTGAAATTATTGCACTCCATGGAGCAAGTAGAGAGTGTGTATGGTTGAGTAGCGGGATCCACGTTAACACAGAGTCAACTATCCTATATGAAGATAAATGTTGCATGTGTTGCTCAGACGAAAGAATGATATATTAAAAGTGGCCGGACCAAATATATCTCTCCCAAGTTTTTTCATACACCCAAGAACTCGTGAAGAATAAAGACATTGAAGTAAGATTTGTTCGATCATCCGAGAATTCTGCAGATCTCTTCACGAAATCATTATCCACCATTATGTTCAGGAAACATGTTCATAATATTGGAATGCATCATCAACAAGACTTGTAAGATATGATCTTCATCATTCGAAAGGGAGTTTACGTGCTGTACTTTTTTTACCTACTATGGTTTTGTCCACCGAGTTTTCCTAGAAAAGTTTGTAACGAGACAACAAAAGATATAACGCAAGAGACGATAGCGACACTGATCTCCAAAAAAGAGTGTTACAAAATCAAAGAAAACGGAAAGCATCAGCCATAACTTTTGATTTATTAATTTGTGTAAAATCCATCATCATTATGCACTCATAGTAATTTGCTTTCTCTCTTTTATATAAACAAATATTTCACTCATTTATAAATTATTAATTTATTCGATAACTTCAATAGTATCAAGAAATCTCTTTTCTCTCCAATTAATATCCCGTTATTTTATCGGGACATATTGAAAAGGCTAAAAATATATGACGTCAATGAAAATGCTATTATATGTCTTTATTCCTTTACCTTCAGGAGTAGGTTTTCTTGCAACATCCTAAAACAATATTCCACGTGTCAGCCGAAACCACATCTCATCAAAATCAAAAACCTTGTCGTCTTTTCTATTCTAATCATCAAAAAAAAAAACGATCGGTGTGTCCAATTTGATCAAACAAATTCATAATTTCAAAGAGAAACACCAAGAAAAATCCCTGTTGTTGGCAAATCTCTGGCGATCAATCTTCTTGTTTTGTTTCAGACATGGCGGCCGCGAAGCTCTTGGCTTTGTTACTACTTCTCGCCTTGGTTTTCAATTTCACCACTAGTGTTTTTGCCGACGCTGGAATCAACGGCGGTGAAGAACTGAAGCTTGGATCCGACGGTGGTGTAGCTTCTTCTTCTGCGATCGAATTAGATCAGCTTAATGCTAAAATTCGTGCTCTAGGTTACCTTCGGAATCTTACAGTTACTTCAATTGTTACTTCCATTTGTCTTTGTGAATCAGTTTGATTTTAAACTAATTGAACATCCATAACCATACAAACTTGCTATGACTTCTTTGAATTCACAATTTGATTTTGTTTTCTTCGTTTTGGTTGGTGAAGAATCCCAAATTGATGATAGAACTAGAGAACTTAAAGGGAGAGAAGAGTTAGTAGCAGAGAAGGAGAAACTTCTTCAAGAGAGACAAGACAAAGTTGCTTCTTTAGAGACTGAGGTTTCATCCCTAAGGGTATGTTTCATCTTTTAGTGTCTCATTTCAATTGCTTCTTTAATAATCTTTGTATAGATTTGTAATCTTGCTTTCAGTTTGGAGTCATTGATTGTGTTGTATTTCATTTGTTTCTAGAAAAAAGGTTCATCAGATTCAGTAGAACTGTTGAGTAAAGCTCAGGAACGAGCTGCTGAATTAGAGAAGCAAGTGAGATCATTATTTGAGAACCCATCTTAATATGCCTAGAACTGGCAAATGAAATTCTAATTTTTTTGTGATTGGCACTATTGCATTCAGGTTGAGGTACTCAATAACGTACTGGAGCAAAAGAACAAGGAGAAACAATCTACAGAAGCTCGGACTAGTGAAGCCGAGAAAAAACTAAGCGAATTGAACTCGAAACTGGAGAAAGTATGTTCTTTACATTTCTTGGTTCATTTTCTCATGACACACATTATTATCATCTTTTTCATTCCGAATCATTTAAATAGCTTAGCTTGTAGCGCAAAGTAAATGATTTCCCCCTTATTTATCTACATTGTTTCAGCTTTAGCTGGACTTTGTTAAGAAGGTTTAAGCCAACAAAATTTTTATTTGCTCTGAATCTCGTTCTGTGTTATGGTCTTTCCTTTGGATTTTTTGCTTCCTTAGGCCTATAGGAAAACTCCTTTTCGTACTCTATGTTTGGTTTGAATTTAGATATTGGTATTGTATGCATATTATGTATGGATATGTGATTTTTGACAAAAGAGTCCTGCAGCTTCACAAGACAAATGAAGAGCAGAAGAACAAACTACGAAAACTTGAGCGTGCTCTTAAAATTTCAGAGGTATGATGATGCTCTTGGATTAAGTTTAGTTCTCCTCGACTTTCGGTTTCTGCCATCACTTTTGATTCTTATCAAAATAAAATTATAGGAAGAAATGTCACTTTTGATTGATATCAAAAAAAATTATAGGAAGAAATGTTGCGGACAAAGCATGAAGTAACCACAAAGGCTAAGGAACTGATGAAGGTTCATAGTGCGTGGCTTCCCCCTTGGTTTGCTGTACATTGGAGTAATTTTCAGGTAACATTAATAGAGTTTTATTTTTTACTTACCTTATAGCACAATAAATTTCTCAATTAATATGGGTACTTCATGGACTCAGACTGTTGCTGGGACACATTGGGATGCTCATGGAAAACCGGTTATGGAGAAAGTAACTGAAAAGGTACTGTTTTATCCAGTTGAATGGCGATTCATTTCTATTTGAGCAAACTTATGTCTAACTAGTTTGATTATTTATTAGGTGACGCAAGCGAAGACTCAAGCTGTAAAATGGGCTAAACCGCACTTGGCTAATGTTAAAACTGTAAGCAGCTTACAGCGTATGTGTTTTATTAGTCAAATGAGGCTCTTATGGCTATGCTTATGAAATTGTATTCCCAGAAATATATTCCAGCCGTGAAAGAGACTGTTAAAACGCATGTTGAGCCACATGTGCAAACATTATCTACCAAAGCGAAAGAGGTTTACCATGCTTCCAAGAGTGCAGTAACTCCACATATTGTCAAGTTTCAAGAACATGTAGATCCCTATTACCAGGTGAAGTATACTTTTTTCTATCTAGAATTTTTCATGGATACTAGTCATGGATCCCTATTTCCATTCTGATGACAAAATCTGCTTGATGCGTTTTGTTTTTACTCGCCAGGAGGCTAAAAAGTTTAGCAAGCCGTATGTTGATCAAATAGCCACTGCCACAAAACCACATGTTGATAAGGTGAGAGCTACCATGAAGCCTTACACAAAGAAGGCTATTCACTTCTACAAAGAGTTTCTAAAATCTGCCTCAACGTATCATCATCAGGTCAGAATCGGAGACATTGTCTAATATAGACATTATAATCATGAATAGTGCCATTTCTGGAGGAGTATATTGTCTTTTAAGCTGATAAGCACTGTGTATATCTGTGAAGCTTCAAGCCAATGTCGAAAGTAAATTGAAGAGCCATGAGCTGATGGAACCTTTAGCCACCAAAGAGTTCATTTGGTTTACAGTATGTTTTCTGGTCTTGCATTCTTAAGACATCATGTTTTGTTACTTCCTCTCTCAACTTAAAAATTGAAAAACTGTTAACTGCAGGCCTCTGCTTTGTTGGCGCTACCCATTTTCATAGCGTACAGATTCCTCTGTTCACTCTTCTGGAAAGTTTTTTATAACCAATCCATTATTTATAAGATGTTAATATTAGTTTTCAGTATATTGCTCTCTAGTTTTTAAAGATACTCCATCGTTGATTCCACCAAATGATCTTTAGTTTGTTTGTTGTATTGTTTATTGCAGCAC
The DNA here is from genome assembly GCA_963922655.1 of Cardamine chenopodiifolia. NCBI lineage: Eukaryota > Viridiplantae > Streptophyta > Magnoliopsida > Brassicales > Brassicaceae > Cardamine > Cardamine chenopodiifolia. The sequence continues at coordinate 1,650,984 of OZ000486.1, forward strand.
AAAGACAAAGAAGCCTACTCGACACGCTCAGCACCATGGTCGTCGTAAGGCCAAAAGGGGTCATTCTGAAAAGTGAAGTTACATGATTTGTGCTGTTGTCACTACCTTGTACTGAAAATATTATAGGTATGTCTCCCTTTTTGCTTAAATACATGTTGCAGATCGGATCACGGACAACGAATTTTGGGTTACTGAATAGATTGACAAGTGGATAATGTGTCCGGTTTCCCAATCCTATATGCATATTCCCGTTTCTTAAATTCAAAACGCATTCAACACTTACTCATAATGTAGAAGCTATTAGCGACTAGTGACTGAGGTTGAATCTTTGGAGTGATTATAAAGCCTTTGTGTCTACAGTTTCTAGATCTTTCTCTATACTCTTGCAGGTAACGACGGGTTTTGATACGTTCTTGGCATATGTTGTCTTCGCTACTTATGAAAGAAACAGCTTATGTTAGAGGTATCTCATGTTTTTTTATTTGAAGCTCTGTGCAAAATTGTTTCTTCACTCTTTCTCCGTTTTTGAGATGCCTTTTGGATATAATTTTCAATCTTTTTATACAGAGAAGATTAGACATCTAGAGTAGATCTAGTAAGGGCTTGGTTTGTGTATTTTATGATTCATGTGGATAGATTTGACACTTGATCCATTACTGTTTAAGAAAGCTTTCACTTATTTCCTTATCTTTTAGAAAACTAAATCTCAAAAATCAAAATCTGTGGTAATTAGAATGATATCAAATTGGGAATTGTTACAGCATTTGTTTTTTTTTGAAAGTCAGGACCATAATTCGATTGACTACTCTTTGATTCTTAATATTTTCCTTGAATAGTTTAAACAAATGCAATAATAAAAACAAACAAAAAGGTATTATACCAACAAGTAAATGAAACTTTCTTCATCAAGCCACAAGTTAAACTGAGAATTACTAATCAATAAGATGGCCAGTGTCCATCCAAGTCCGTGCACCTGCTCATCTCCACATTTCCAAACCCGTTTTCGCTGTTGTACGAAGCACTAACCGTGACAACATCATCGAGTGAGACAGCAGGAGGCGGTTGGACCAGTGCACCGCCAAGGTTGAGATTGAGCCCTGAGACAGGGATGTGGTTGTAGCTCATTAGCTGTTGAGAAGAGTCCATGGTACTGCTTGTGGAAGCGCGAAAGACTAGAGAGCTCGGGGGTAGTTGTAGATGCGGTGGGAGTTGAAGGTCTGATGAGTAATTAGGATTATTGTTGTTGGTTGATGATGGTTGATGATAGTATTGAGGCTCTTGTGTGGTTGTGGTGATGAGTTGTGCTGCTGCTACTACTGCTTATGTATTTATTGGTTGCTTCTGTTTTCTTGGAACACTCTATTGATCTATAATTATCATAATTATCTCTCTCTTTCATGCAAGCACATGCAAGCCACTCTCCTTCATGCAAGCACATGCAAGCACATGCAAGCCACTCTTCTTCATGCAAGCCACTCTTCTTCATGCAAGCCACTCTCCTTCATGCAAGCCACTCTCCTTCATGCAAGCATATACAAGATCATGCAAGCACATGCAAAGAAGCACAATTCCCTATGTTGTTCATGCATCTATTCTATATTTTGATTTGTACTCCTATATATATGTGTAGTATTGAACCATTCAAAGTATCAAATAAGAAGAAACATTCTCATCTCTATTTCTTCTCCATATTCTCTTTATTCTCTATTCCGCAAATATTCTAACATGGTATCAGAGCAAGATCCTAAATGATTTTAGATTCTCTCCATCTTTTCTAAATCACTTTACTAGCCGTTTTCACTCTGAGACTTTGTCCTTGAAATTATTGATTTTGAGTTGTGAAAAAGGTTAGAATCGTGGTTCTATTTCTGCAATCTCTCTCTCTCTCAAATATATTCTCATCATGGAAAACTTAAAGACTATGGTGATTCCGGTTGTTCTCAAAGGAGGAAATTATTTGTTATGGTCTAGGACCATAAGGACCGTGTTTTGTGGCCGCGGACTTTGAAGCCATGTGGAAAGTGGTTTTGCCCCAAAGGAAGCCACCAAAAGAGATGAAAAAGACATCTTTAATGGAGAAGAGGAGGCGGCTCTACAAGAAGCCAAGTGGTTTCAAGAAGATCAAACCGTTCTCGGACTTCTCCAAAACTCTCTTGAAGCCTCCATCCTTGAAGCTTACTCTTATTGTGAAACTTCAAAGGAATTATGGGATACTCTTAAGAATGTGTATGGAAATATTTCAAATCTCACCCGTGTGTTCGAGGTGAAGAAGGCTATCAATAATCTATGCCAAGAAGATATGGAGTTCACTAAGCATTTTGGAAAGTTTAGGTCCCTATGGGCTGAACTCGAGATGCTACGGCCAAATACTGTGGGTCCGGTTATTCTCAATGAAAGACGAGAGCAATACAAAGTTTTTGGTCTTTTGCTCACTTTGAACCCAGTCTTTAATGACCTCATCAAACATCTCCTAAGGGCCGACAAGCTCCCGATTCTTGAAGATGTGTGTTCTCAAATCCAAAGGGAGCAAGGCTTTCTTGGTCTCTTTAGTGGAAGAAGTGAACTCCTTATGGCAAACAAAAGAGTGTATAAGCAGGAGGAAAGGTTTTGTCACTATTGCAAAAGGAAGGGTCATCTCAAAGATAAATGTTGGCTCCTTCATCCTCATCTCAAGCCAAGTAAATTCAACAAAGATCCAAAAGCCAATCTTAGTGTCATGGAAAATCAAGGACATGGTGGTTCATCAAAACAAAGAGAAGAAGTAGCTAACGACGTTGTGAGGAAGTCAGACCTAGAGGCTCTCATCAAATCCATTGTCTCCTTAAAGAAATCCGGTACCACTTTTTTTGCTAGTAAACCTAGTAAATCTCTTGTCATAGATTCAGGTGCTACTCACCATATGATTAGTAACCCAAATCTTATAGACAATATAAAACCGGCAAGTGGTAGTGTTACTATTGCTAATGGTGATATGATTCCTATAAAAGGAATAGGAAATTTGAAATTATTTGATAAAAATTTGAAGGCATTCTTTATGCCTAGTTTTACCTCTAATCTTTTGTCGGTTAAAAAGGTAACTTGTGATCTTAATTGCTATACCATATTTGGGGCTAACAGCGTTCATTTTCAGGATATTGATACCGGTAAAGTTCTTGGAGAAGGGAATACCAAAGGGGATCTTTATGTTCTTGAGGAGACCTCACCAAGCACTTCTACTTTGTTTTCTTTTAATTCCTATTTTGATAATAATGCTATGTGGCATGCTAGACTAGGCCATCCTCATTCTCGTGCTCTTGAGTTATTATTGCCTAATGTATCTTTTGATCATTCTAGTTGTGAGGCATGTATTCTTGGCAAACATTGCAAGACTGTTTTTCCTAAGTCATCTACTATTTATGAAAATTGTTTTGATTTAGTTCACTCGGATGTTTGGACATCTCCATGCGTTTCTAGAGATAATAACAAGTATTTTGTGACTTTCATAGATGAAAAATCAAAATATACTTGGATCACATTGCTTACATCTAAAAATCGCGTGTTTGATGCATTCCTTAACTTCCAAAACTATGTGACTAATCATTTTAATGCTAAACTTAAGGTACTTAGGTCAGACAATGGGGGAGAATATATAAGTCATTGATTCAAAGAACATTTGGCAAAACACGGCATTATTCACCAAACAAGTTGTCCTTATACACCACAACAAAATGGAGTGGCGGAAAGAAAGAATCGACACCTTATGGAGGTTGCAAGATCGATGATGTTCCACGCCAATGTACCAAAAAGATTTTGGGGAGATGCAGTTATGGCTGCATGCTACCTCATTAACCGGATTCCGACCAAAGTCCTAAAAGACGTGTCACCATTTGAGGTACTTAACAAAACCAAACCGTCAATTGATCACTTACGGGTATTTGGGTGCGTTTGTTTTGTATTTGTACCAGGTGAACAAAGGAACAAACTAGATGCCAAGAGTAAGAAGTGTATGTTCCTAGGCTATTCGACAACTCAAAAGGGGTACAAATGCTATGATCTCATTAACAACCGCATTTATGTGTCTCGAGATGTGAAATTTATTGAAAATCAAGGGTATCATGACAAAAAGGATTGGGAAGCCGTAAAAGACATATCTTACTCTACAACCGATCAAGCTACATGTTTGAAATTTCTACTAGATCATCTCGGAAACCAAGCACCAAAACAAAAGGATGTGGAAAAAGAAAGAGAAAATATTACTGATATGAATCAACAAGACCTTGAACAAAGTGAATCAAGACCAGGCTTATTTAGAGGATCAAGAGACTCAAAATGAAGAGTTGACTCAACATGACGATCCTACACCTACACCTCAGCTAGAAGAGGTAGAAGAGGATGATGAAGACTCACCTCAACCACTTCGACGGAGCACAAGGATCCGTCATCCTTCCCATTGGGTGAATACGAGGGTGTATTACAACAATCAAGTTGTGGCTCATCCAATTCAATCGGTATGTTCACTTGACCTTTTGCCAACTAATCATCAAGCTTTTCTTGGAAAAATTAAATTAGACAGGATACCTCAAAGCTATGAGGAGGCCAAAGAAAGAAAAGAATGGTTGGATGCAGTAGATGATGAAGTTGAAGCTATGAACCGCAATCACACATGGGATGAAGCGGATCTTCCTCCGGACAAGAGAGCAGTGAGTTCCAAATGGGTCTTCACCATCAAATACTTGAGCAATGGAGACATCGAACGATACAAGGCTCGCTTAGTGGCAAGAGGTTTTACACAAACCTATGGAGAAGACTACACAGATACCTTTGCTCCCGTAGCTAAACTCCACACGGTAAGAGTTGTCCTTTCTTTAGCTACTAATTTATCTTGGGAGTTGTGGCAGATGGATGTCAAGAATGCTTTCCTCCAAGGTGAGCTTGAGGAAGAAGTCTATATGACACCTCCACCCGGTCTTGAAAATTCCATTACTCCCGGGAAGGTTTTACGACTAAGGAAGGCTATCTATGGGCTGAAACAATCACCAAGAGCTTGGTACCACAAGTTGAGCTCCACTCTCAAAGACCGAGGTTTCAAGAAATCCGAAGCTGATCATACATTGTTCACTCTCCAAAGCTCTCAAGGTATCATTGTGGTTCTCATCTATGTGGATGATCTTATCATTTCTGGAGATAATACAGAAGGTATTCAATCCACTAAAACATATCTTAAATCTGTCTTTGACATTAAAGACCTTGGAGAACTAAAGTACTTTCTAGGCATTGAAGTTTGTCGTTCTTCGGAAGGCTTATTTCTTTCGCAAAGAAAGTACACACTTGATCTTTTGGATGAGACAGGTAAACTTGGAGCAAAACCTGCCAAGACTCCACTTATTGATGGCTACAAGGTCAAGCGAAAGGGGGAGAATGCCGAAGAGGAAGAAGAAGATAAGCCATACGAAGAACCGGCACAATACCGTCGACTTGTTGGTAAGTTAATCTATCTAACAATCACTAGACCTGACCTTTGTTTTGCTGTGAATCAGGTCAGTCAATACATGAAATCTCCCACAAAATATCATTGGAGCATGGTGGAGCGAATCCTTCGATATCTCAAAGGAAGCCCAGGTCAAGGTCTTTGGATGGGACGAAATGGTAGTACAGAAATTGTGGGGTATTGTGATGCGGATTATGCCGAGGATACTTTGGATAGGAAATCAACAACCGGCTATTGCACCTTCATCGGAGGAAACTTGGTTACTTGGAAATCAAGAAACAAAAGGTGGTATCTTGTTCAAGCGCAGAACCCGAATACCGAGCTATGAGGAAGCTTACAAATGAACTTACATGGCTCAAAGCCCTTCTTAAAGATTTTGGCATTGAGTCTTCAAGTCCTATCACATTTCATTGTGATAACCAAGCGGCTATTCACATCGCAACAAATTCTGTCTTTCACGAAAGGACCAAACATATCGAAGTGGATTGTCACAAGGTTCGAGAAAAGATTGAAGAAGGCTTAATCCTACCCTGTTATACTCGAAGTGAAGATCAATTAGCAGACATCTTCACAAAGGCTGCAAGTTTTAAAGTTTGCTCTCACATTCACAGCAAGGTTGGACTTATTGATCTTTCCCGTCCATGATCGGTTATCCCCTTTTCCGTGGCCATCATACTCTTTTTCCCTTATCAAGGTTTTGTCCCAATGGATTTTCCTTGATAAGGTTTTTTTAATGAGGTGATGCTTCACGGGGTTCCAAGCTTAGCCTTGGGTGTCTTTACGGCTAAGCTTGAGGGGGAGTATTGATCTATAATTATCATAATTATCATAATTATCTCTCTCCTTCATGCAAGCACATGGAAGCCACTCTCCTTCATGCAAGCACATGGAAGCCACTCTCCTTCATGCAAGCACATGGAAGCCACTCTCCTTCATGCAAGCACATGGAAGCCACTCTCCTTCATGCAAGCACATGGAAGCCACTCTCCTTCATGCAAGCACATGCAAGCATATACAAGATCATGCAAGCACATGCAAAGAAGCACAATTCCCTATGTTGTTCATGCATCTATTCTATATTTTGATTTGTACTCCTATATATATGTGTAGTATTGAACCATTCAAAGTATCAAATAAAAAGAAACATTCTCATCTCTATTTTTTCTCCATATTCTCTCTATTTTCTATTCCGCAAATATTCTAACACACTCTACACACAACCCACTCGTCTTGCTGCATTTTTACAATGTTACACCATGGAAAAACAAATGAAAATAATTGAGATTATATGTATATTCTTCTTGTGAAACAAGTTGGTTCAATTTGTGATTTGCTAAACACTAATCTTAACTACATTCAAGAACCTCCGGTATAGTTAGATACTTAGATATATGTTACGAACAAGAAAAAAGGAAACAACAACAATAAACGAACGTTATATACGATGACAAAAAAAGAACGTTATATACTTTATTTTTTTTAAAATATATACTTGGAAAAAAAGGAAAATTGCGTTTGCGCATAAGAACAATTTTGTAATCAGACATTTCCTATATAAACGTAACGTTACACTTCTCTTCTCAATTTTTTCCCAACAAATCTCTCATTCAATCTCTTACGACTAATCCTTCTCTCTTTCACAACAAATCTCTTTCTTTCTGTTTCTGATTTTGTCTAATTTCACTATGTCAATGGAAACAAAAGCATTCAATATTGTTGTTAATGTAACGGCTCGGTCTCAATCTCCATTGTTTGGGAGATTAAGCACTGTGGTTATCAGTCAAACTCGAGAATTTGAAGAATTTATCGTAAACGAGAATGGTGGTCTTGTCACGAGTCTCGGGTTTTTCCCAGCTTATTCTTCTTCTCCTCATGGCCCATAAATCTTTCTGCAACTCGAAACTTTCAAAGCAGACTACGTTTATCAAATTCTAAATTGCCGACTCCAGGGTCATGTCTTGTCCCAAAAAGTGTCTGATGAGATTGTTGTTGAAGCCCAAGAATGTATTCACCGCCGCGCCTTGTTTTTCTGCTCTGTCGACAACAGATTCGGACCAAGAGAGCGAAGAAGAATCGGAGACAACATGTGCCATCTGTTACGAGGATCTGTCGGAGGATAAGCTGCAACCCTAATTGCTCGCACTGGTTTTTGTTTTCTCGAGTGGTTGAATCGTAATAACTCATGTCCTCTCTGTCGCCAAACTGTTTACGAAGAACAAGAGTGAAGGCGCAGTCCAATTAGGGTTTCAAATTATGTTTTTTTATGTGAGTGTAATGATTTAGTTAATGCGTGTGTTGCAAGTATAATTAGGGTTCTTACATATGTTTTAGCTAAGTTAATCTTCGTCATAGAGGTTTAAGATACTAATTAGGGTTTTCTCATTGTTTATGTATGGATCTCCGTACCATTGTAACGCAGTTAGATTTAATGAAATTCAGATTCTCTCGACTTTAAAAGTTGCGTAATTAATTTTATTACAAGTTTGTTTATGGAATGCAACACAATTCTCGTTTTGGCAAACAACACAAATTTCGACGTTAGCGTTGAAACCAAGTTTTGTTTCGGATAAAAAACAAAGTTAAAAAACCAATTAAGGAATTTTTGAAGTTGGAATACAAAGAAATCAGGAAACAATCTACAAATTTCAGGTTTGAAGCAAGGACATTGCCAAAGTTGCAGATATTGAGACATCTTTCAAATCACCAGAAAGTAACAATTCACAGTGTCTACTGAATAATAACACTATAGTCTATATATAGATGATCAAATTGCTGATTACGAGTGGTTGGATCGACCTCGTAATTCACCTCCTCTGTGGCCAACCTATTTACGAACAACAAGGGTGAAGGCGGAGCTTAATTAAGGTTTCAAATTTATTTTTTTGTGTGGTTGTAATGATTTTTTGATTAATCCGTGTGCCACAAGTCAAATTAGGGTTTTTCATAGTTTATGTATCGATCTTGATACTGTTTTTGGCAACATGAAATACAGTTTGATTTTGAAATTCAGATTCTCTAGATTATTAATTTCACTACAAGTTTGATTTTGGTTTGCAACACATCTCGATTTTGGCTTGCAACACAACAGACTTAAAAAAAAAAAAACAAATACGCATTGTTGGCTTACCAAATTGAAAGAGACAAGGAAACAATCCAAAACCAGACTTTAAGCATGACACTACCAAAGTTTCAGAATTTCACTAGACGTGATTCTAGATTCTGGATATTGAAACACCTTTCAAATCACCAGACAATACAAATTGACTCTATCTACGGATTAAACCAAGCTCTAGCTGACTATTAGATAGATCAAAGCTCAACGTGCTTGAAGTGATACTCATCGATTGTAGAGTATATTAGACCATCTCCTTCCAGTGACTGAATCACACCCCTATAAAGCAAACTCATGAAATCAACAACATTGAAAGTAATGAGAGGTAGAGATTATAAGGATAAAGAACGAAAGAGCATACTCTAGCTTGTTCTTTGGGATTTTCAATTGCTGAGCTATTTCATCGATGTGTATCCCCTGTTGTCTTGCACTGCAATGAACAAATAACAATTATTAGACAAGCTTTAGGTGGTGCAACGGCCGCAGCATAACTCAAACTCACGTGCAAGCAGGTTGCTTTAGATAGTCAAGAATCATATCATCTAAGTTCTTGCGACCATTTCCATCATTGTTTTGAGAAGACACCACCTAAAACAATCAACAACAACGATATTTTAAGCACGCAAATTATATGTCATGTAGAAAACAAACAAAAAAACAAAAAAATTGTTGAATCTCAACGTACAGGGTTCAATGGTGTTGCCTGGTTTGTGTTTGATCCACCTTGAAACGTGGTGTTAACCGATGAATTTGCCATATGAGATTGAGTGACATCACCAACTTGTTGTCCCTATGAAGAAAACACATGTCAGAGAGTGAGGATTGATTGTAAATTTTTGAACTAACAGAGTTAAAATCTATTGCTACGATCCAATATCTTTACCTGTGATTCAGAGTTCTGGGAGTAGAAGTGTATACACTCAATATAGTGAAAAGTAACCTCATTAAAGTCCATAATAGGTCTGCACAACACAAAATAATCTTTAATACTCAAAAGATGATTTCGCCAATGCTAAAGGAATCAAAAGCATTTCAAAACCAAAAGACAAAACATACCTCACAGAGAAAACAAGAAGCTGTGTTTTACCCTGAAAAGTCTTCAAATGACCATTAAGACGCACATAGGTTCCGTCTCTGTTTCACAAGCTTGCCATTAGAAACCAAATGTGACCTCACCAAATATTATCACACAAAAAAACCAAAATACTCACTGCACTGACTCCATTTCTCTAGCGTCAAAAGCTTCATTCACCCTATAAAAAAACCACAACAACCAATTACAAATACTGTATGTTTCATCTCTCACTCTATAACCATTATATGAAAATGAAGTTTTTGTTTTTACCATCTTTTACAATCGATACGTCCAGTTCCATCATCAAGAATAAATCTAACTTCAGTGACTTTTGAGACATCTTTGTCACATACTAGTCCAACAAGTGAGACCTGAATCTTCCAAAAACATTACACTATTGAGTAAACTTTAAACATTGGGGAAATATATTTTAAAAAAAAACGGAGAAATCATTTACGTTTGTTAGTGAGATTCCATTGATGACAAGACCAGATTTTTCACCACCGGATTGAAAACACTCGGTTATTTGCTTCACTGTTACTGGAACAAGACCTTGAAATTCACGATTCTGGATTCAAAAAGAGGATTTAGCATCTCAAAATCGAACAATTCTAGGGCAAATCAATTGTTACAGAGAAGCTATGTATTGTATAGGAATCCGAAGCTTTTCGATCTGTAGTCTAACGGGTGAAATTAAATTAAGAAGAAGATGGATTTTACCTTAGCGGTTGAGGAGGAGGATTCGTAGGCCTGAGAAGGTTGAGAAGACATGAATCCGCCGCCGGAGAAGGCGGAATTTGACTCGAATTGGCTGCTGGAGAACATTTTCGAAGCTAAGAAATCGGAAACCCAAAGTATTAGTGGAGAAATTCGGAAATTGAGAAGTGATTGAAGTTGAGGAAGAGAAGATTTTGGGAATTTAAGAGCAATGAACGAATTTTCCCTCCAATTTCGATTAAGTTTCCCGCCTATCAGAGTAGTCGCCGCGACGTTAAGCTGCTTCGATTTAGAGGAAACAGAATACAAATGGCCTCAAGTAAAGTTGGGCTGGGCTGATGGACTCTCGAATTTGTTGGTTCTAAAATTTTTCTCTTAGGATTAGTGAATGTAAGAGAGAGAAAAGAAGTTGATTGTAAATTTCTAAATGTATGTCTGTATCTAGGCCTGGATATTTCGGGAATCAGGACAGAAAAATACGGATACGAGACAGGAACGGGTAATCGGAAATTTATATATACTATCCAAAGTATTTTCTTCAAATAATGGGACGGAAAATTACGGGTAAGGGACGGAAAATTCGGGATACAAAATATACTTTCCAATGCATTCCCAAAGTGAAATTAAATCGAGCAAATGACGGATACGGTTCGGGTATTATTATTGTTTGTAATCACTTAAATTTTTTGTTAAAAATTTGAGAATCACCATTTCCCATATAACAAAAAAGAATATCATTACATACAATTTAATGATGTACAAATTACATGGTTGACATGTAGATTGTTCAAAATTATAATAATAACACAACTATAAAATATGTTATTATCCAAAACAAAATGAGCTAAGTACCAAATATAGTTAAGTCAAATAATAAGCACACTTAAATAAATTTAAGATCTCTAAAATTTCACTTTTTGTAATTACCCAATGAGAAATTCGGGTAATTTTGATTCCTTTTTTTATCCATTTGAATATTATTTTCGATCCGAATGGGAAATTACAATTTCTCCTTCCCAAAAAGTTTGGAAAAATCGGGACGGGAATGGAATGGGACGGATTACCCTTCTCAAAATGCTGAGGCCTATCTGTATCCACAATAAGCCTTCGAATGGTTGCAGTGTATGAGAAGGATAAAATTATTTGCGAATTAGACCATTTTCTGTTTACTGTTTATAAAACTATAGTCGATAAGCCATTTTCTATGTACCAATATAAATAATACAAGACCGTGGCAAAATATTCGAAACCAAAAAACAAACCAAAATCGATCTGAAACAAAGATATTTAACTGAACCGGAATTGATAAAATATCCCGATGGATTCTAAATTCTTATATCCCAACAATCGAAACCATCTGAACCAAAACGAATACATGTACAATTATATATCCAAATAATATTAGTTAAATTTTAACTTAATATAAGTTAATTATAAACCTAAAAATATAAGTTATTTTTAGACTAAAATATCTAAAATAACCAAAATATCATAAAATTTCTAGTTATATTTATGAAAAGTAATCAAATTTTATTAAATATAACCAATTTTTTTATTTTTTCAATATTCGAATATCCCCGGATGAAATCCCATGGTATACACCCATCAAAACGAGAGTAGGGGTTACTAATTAAAGTCATAATGACCATCAATCTTTTTAACTATAACACAAACATTGAATTGATTAGAGGTGAGTGTAGACTACTAGATTTGTGATTTAATAGTTCAAGCAAATATATATAAAAAGCTAGATTAGCTCTTAATCTTTTACCAAAAAGAGTATAGCTTAGTGTAGATGTACTGGCAAGAGATACAAACTCGGCACAAATGTAACATTTTCAAAAGACTAAAGCGGACAAAATGGGACCAAAGGGCCTAAGGAGACTTTGGTACTAATGAAATAAAAACTCAGATAGGTTCTCGATTCACTCACCAACACAAATTCCACAAAATTCTGGTTTGTGATCTCCCAATACAATGAAGCGTTACAGAATCAAACAATGAGGAGTGACCTTGAAATGTTGAGGAGTAAAACTAATAAGTGACGTTGTTAGGCAGATTTCTGATGACGTTGCTCTTCATTCCGAGCCTAACACTCGATTTCGCTCCTCTTTTGTTCATTTCTCTCAGCACCTTCATCCTCACTATGTCCTCCTTTGACTGCACTGTTGCTAGACCCATGTTCTTGTACCTGTGTTTAAAATCCATTTAAGTCCGATTCTGCAATGCTAATTCTAGAGAAAGATGATCCCTGATGGGTCAAAGACAAACCTCGAGGTTAGAGAGTTGACAATGTGCTTCTGAGAAGATGGGGGTGGCTTCTGTTTGTAGTAGCGCATGAACTCACGAGACCCGAGAGTCCTAGATGTTACTTTATTCTCGGTTCTCTTGGTGAACACAAGCTCAGACCCACCAAAAAGCTCTACAGTGTTTACTGATTCACCGGATACAACCATCTGATTCTCAACTCCATTGACATAGCTGTACAAACACACATTTAAAAGAAACAAAAAGTTCAAGCAAAATTTCCTCAAAACTAGGCAATAAGATACCAACAACAGAGGTGAGAGTAGAAGAATTGAGACCTGCTGCTGTAGTCATAGAACTCTTCTAGTTCTGCATCTTCTTCATCACCACCATCACCATAATGCACTTTGCAATGACTTTTAGCTTCCATATGCTTTCGAACAGCTTCCAAACTACTGAACGGATGGCACAATTCATTGCAGTAGAGGCACACAAAGTCCCTTTTGACCTGGAACAAGAACAACCATGTAAGTAAGTAGAGCTAAGAAAAACACAAAGATTGTGAGCACCGAGGGCTAAAGTGATTAGAATGCACAAACCTTTAGACCAACATATGTTAAAAAACCTTTTGGATCCTTCAGGTATTCAATATCAGGAATGAAGAATCCATGATACTTATGCATATGAACCATGCATTTCTCAATCGTCTTATGCTTTTTATCACACATCAAACAGCAAGACGGATCCAATTCAAAATCGATATCGTTCTCATCCATATCTTCACCAGAACCACCCGACTCATTCATTTCCGCATCCAAATCCTCATCCGAATCAACCTCAACCCATTCATCTTCACTCTCTTCACTTTCTTCCTCAATCGAACCCATCAATTGAGCAGGATTATTTTTCTCAACACGACGAGACGGAAGTTGCTTAATTATCGCTTTCTCCTGCTCTACATTACTTGTCGAAGCCTTCAAAACATGGCTCTTGGACTTAAGATGTTGCTCATGAGCCTTGGAACTTCTATAACCTTTACCACAGATTCCACAACTATAAAGCATTGGTGCTTCAACAGCTTTGATCTTCTCCTGAGCAATTGCGGCTTGTCTAGCTTCAAATAATGCTTCTGTAACTCCAGGAACACCAGCTATCTAACATTTTCCAACAATTTCAAAAAACTATGTAAATCAAACTATTCATCATAACCAAATCACATGAACTAAAGCTCCTTCTAATCATAGAAGATATTGAGACCAAATCAGCACTAAAGAAACTGCAATCTAAGTTCAATATAATTTGATTTTCCCGAGAAAATCAAACAAAATAACAAATCCAATTTAGGTCAAGAGATTGATTTCACCTTGCGCTTGAGATTGTAACGGTGCCATTCGGATTTGTAATGGAACTTTTGCTCAGCGTCGTCTTCGAACTCTTTGTTACACGAATTACAAGCTAAACCTGACATTTTTCTCTATAGATCGATTCGAAAAAGGAAGAAAATTCAGGATTTTCCTGAGAAAAAGAGGAAGAAACAGTTCCGAGGTTAGGGATGAGTTTTTGTATATATATGAAGTGACGGCTCGTAGGTCGGCAAAATTTGTTAACGACTGTAGTCGTAAGCAGTGATGTAATATGGGTCGGGTTATGACCCGTTCGGATTTGAGTTTTGGCCCAAATTAAAGTTAAATTGGTTCTTTACTTAGGCCCGTTTCTTATATACTGGCCTCAAATATATAAGTTTTTTTTTTAATTTTGGGATGAAGGCTCCAATATAAATTTATAAGGAAAATTATCAATAGACTAGATTCAATCAATTGAATAATGACTTTCTTAACGGCATTTAATTTTTAATGCATTTGTATAACTTTCACTAGCTTAGATTTTTGGATAGTTGTTGAATAAATTATGACCAACTTAGATTTTGTGTATAAGTTAATTATGACCAACTTAGATTTTGTATATAATATAGTAGTTGAATAAATTATGACTAGCTTAGATTTGTAATGCAATTAATTTTAGAATGCATTTGTATATAGCTTTGACTAGCTTAGATTGTTTACAGTAGTTGAATAAATGTCATAATTGAGAATTATGACAAAAATAATTATTATATCTAAATAAAGTTGACTATGAAAATGAAATCAGTTTCTTATTAATTTAGTTTCTTTATTTTATGGTCTTTTCAAAATTTCAAATGGTATTAAAATGAATTAGGATATAGAAACGTGAATTTTTAAAAGATTACATATGGAAACATGTAAAATTTTGTGTATTTAAGATGGTGTGGCAAACTGGCAATCACCAATACTATTCTTCTCAAGTTTCTTAAAAAAAATTTAAAAATTAAAAAAAAAATGCGTGGAGAAAAAGTTATAATCGTAGATGAAATAGTGAAAGTACTTGTAAACGTTATTGGAACAATCGGAGTCGCCAATGGTCGTCCATATCAGTACCAAGTTAAAGGTTGGACAAATGTCAACAACAAACGTGAAACGACGATTGTACCAACGGAAGGAGATCCTGAATTCAACGAAGAGCTGCAATTTCACCAGGATAAGGATGCTCCAGCTGAATTTTTGTACATAGATGTCTTCAAAACCAATTTGAATGGCACCAACTTTGTTGGGAGGGGAATGACATTGTTGCCAACGGTTCAAAACGTTGAATTTTACCGTGAAGTTGAGCTTTCCGGTCCTGAGGAAACCGGATTTCTTCAATTGTCACTTTACCTCATGAAATTTGAGGTTCTTGGTTATGCTTCTTCTTAATTTATTATCCTTGGTTGTCCTTAAAAATTAATCTTAATAAAATTAATTAATATTGATCATCTATGTGTGTGTATTTAAACTCTAGTATAATAAAAAATAATTTCTGTCCAAATCCTAACATTTGTTAGATATATATGTGCCTCTTACATTACAACTCTCAATTGTATGAGTTGTTTTAATTTTAACTTTCATGTTATTGATATTCTACTTTGTGAGCGTTGTGCCTGTAGTATGTAGATCTATTTAAACAATGGGGTTTGTGATTTATTGAAAAACACTCCTTAAACTAAGTCAATTTCGAATGATGACAAAAAAGGAAAATAAAAACCTAAGTCAAGTTGTTATGACACTAATTTATTTGTGTGTGTATTTAAATTCTATTCGGATTACAAAATAGTTCATGTCTCCTAACATTCTTAGATATATATGTGCCTCTTACATTACAACTCTCAATATGAGAGTTGTTTTAATTTTAACTTTCATGTTATTGATATTCTACTTTATGAGCGTTGTGTCTGTAGTATGTAGACATGTTTAAAAAAGGGTTTGTGATTTATTGATAAACACTCCTTAAAATAAGATAAGTTCAAATGATAACAACACAAATTTTTAAGTGAAGTTGTTAAGACAACGTTAGGCTTGCTTCCATTTTCATATCACACATATTTATTTGGAAACAATAAATTCTTTAGTTTACAGAATGTAGCAATCATGATTTGTTTGTTGTTGAAGGAATATTTAAGTGTAATCGTGGAGACATTATAAAAGCATTTACTTGATGTAGGTTACATCTTTTGCTTTGACTCTGGAGACACTAGACATGTTTGAAGTGGCAAGACAGAATATTTAGGATTGGTCAATCAAACACACAAAAAGGATTAATGATAATTGTAACTATGCCTTTGTTTTTGAAGCGCCGTACGTGTGTTGATGTGTCTTAGAGGGTGGTGAAACATTTTTACGTGGGGTTGGAAGGAGTGTTCCATCAAAGTATATTGGTGGAAAGTAGCAGATTGGCTCGAGTACTCAAGGAGAGATCGGTAAGGATATTTTTGGTTTGAGTGTTTGTGACTTGTATTATTCAAACATATTACATTCATATCTCTATTTTCATAATCTTATTCTAACGGAACATATTTGTCTTTTCAAATATGAATATTTACTTTTAAAACAAAATTTTCTGATGTAGTTTTCACTATATTTACAAGATAGATTTGTGATAATTTGTATTTTGAAGACGATGGGATCCAATTAATTGAAATTTTTTGTTAATTAGTTATTTTAATTTTCTGCTTAATAATAGGACAATTCCACCATGTCCCTCTGCATGCAGAATTTGAAGGTCTCAACTGATCAATGGATTTAGTCGCGGAGAAAGGTTATACTACCATGTTTTTTGAAACGGATTGTGCTGAGTTGATAAAACTAATTAAAAATCTTGATTCTTGCCCCGCTTTGCCATTGAATTAGATGAATTTAGCGTAGAAAATCTACATTACCATTTTTACTCTTGCTTTCATACTGATATTATGTAATAACCGTACAAATTGCCTTGGTAAAAGCGCTAAAGCACGAGAAATTTGTTTTTTTCATGTAAGAACCAGACACATTTATTCGAAATACCTTAATAAGATGGAGTTTTTGACGTAAAAAAAGAAAGATTCCACTTTCCATTTTCTTATTTCTTTATTTGTATGATCATATTCTATCTAGTTTACTTCTATTTTGTATTTAAAAAACATTCATCTAAAAGGGGAAGGTATAGAGAAATTTGTCTAAGTTATTTGTGTTTTGTTCTTATTACAATTGTCTTCGATCAACATTTATAAGTCCATATCCGAGACCTATCAGAAGATACTATTTAGAAGATATTTATCTTTTCTTCCAATATAAATGACCAATCACGTAGTATCAATCAAACGAAAAAAATAAAATTTAAACACATAATTTCATCCCGCGTTGGTAGTTGAACTGGTTTACTAATTGGTCGTCTAAAGAGAGAAAGTATTCAAAATCACGAATTCGATTATCAACGACAGAAATGAAACTAACTGAACTTCCCCTAATTCTGGTCCTGACTCAGAGAGATTATAGAGTTCGATCCAAAATTTCTTGGTTAAAACAAAGTTATGAACTCCAAAACATAAGATATTTGATGTTTCGCCATGACATTGACATATAGAGAAGCCGAGGGGAAGACGGAAACATTGCATTGCCACTACACACGAGCATCCATTGCCTTTTTGGGTTCACATGGCAAAGACAAGTTCGATCTCCCTTTTTTTCTCGTGAATTTATTTTCTCTCTAATTTCCACTCTGGTCGAACCTATATTTCCTCATATCATCATTTAATTAATATCTTGATGGGACCAAAATATATATTATGTTATAAAGAATTGCACGCACAGAAGTGCTAGAAAAGTAGAAAACCAAATGATAGTGTTTTTATTGTCATTATTATGTTAGTAAAACAAAACAAAAATTAGATAAAAACTTACGTTGGACGCATTTTCCAGTTTTCACCTTCACCTTAACTGGGGTTTGGAGATTAGAATAATTGCTAGAGATTTTAATCTAATATATCCATATTATAATTTACGAGTGTCGTAATATTTCAATGCTCCTTTTAGTTTAGTTTACACATATAATCTCACAGTCTAACCAATGTAAGCCTTATTTCATGTATTGCCATTTGAACTCTACCAGAATTTTTGCTAATTTAGTGGTCAATTAAATGTTAACGACAAGGTAAGTTTGAAACGTACCAAGATATTACGTAAGCCGGATAAGGCAAGACTACTGAGTAAATGGTATTTTACAACTCCAACTTTACTGCCAACGTAACCAAAACCAAAACATAGTATCGAAACCAAAACCTCGTACCCATTAATAGTATAACGTAACCAGTTGATCCACATCCATTGTATAATTAATAAATCCAACTCATTTTACTTTCTCAAAAAACCTAAATGAATTAGTTTTAATTTAAAGGAAAATTTATAAACTAGGTTTTTAATTCGTGATTTTGCTCTGATCCACATTTTGCTGAGAAATTATTGTAATTAATTAATGTGTCTGTTATTCAGCTCAATTCAAAGACTTTTTCACTTTTATATTTGATTTAGAAAAATGGAAGTGAAACCGAGAGCTCCTGGGAAGATCATATTCGCTGGGGAACATGCGGTTGTCCATGGATCCATGGCAGTAGCTGCCGCCATTGATCTCTACACTTTTTTTTTTTTTTAATATTGTGTAAAAATATATTCAAGAAATAAACCTTTGTACAAAATGTTTCTGAATTGTTTATGCCGAATAAAAAAAAAGATAACAATGAATAAGCTCAAAGATAGAAGTATCGAGAGTGGATGTCTCGTTGAAACTCCGAGGTAGAAAATCCAATTGGGGCAAAACTAGCTCGTGAGAAAAAAAATACATCCACTTTCGATTGAGCTGAAAAAATGGATAAATAACGAAAGTTATATGAAAAAGAACGTCAAAAATAAGGGTCTTAAGTTCTGATGGCAAACCATACTTGAAGACCCGAAATCATTAGTCCACAGCGTTGCATGGTTGATAGGCGGTTGCGAACTGTCCTCCCCATGTCACGGAGCAAAAGATCAATGGATGATGGGCTGTCCCCATGTCTCCGTAAGCCGTCGCCAAACCTGAGAGGTAAAAAAGCAAGAGAAAAAAAAATGGTCTCTCGTCTCCATCAAGTTAGAACATAAAACACAACCATAAGGAGCATTCAAATTCCATAAAACCATGCGATCTCATGTAGATAAACGATTAAAGATAGCTAACCAGGCTATGAACGAGAATTTTGGGGTAGCGTTCGGAAACCAAACACCTTTAGACCAATGTGCCTTAGGAGACTGTTCTTTGAGCTAATTCCAGGTTTCTTTGATGGAGAAGCTTGGTTTAAACTGACCTCCTTTACCTCTCCAAAGAGCTACATCAACGGCATTAGTCATCCGACTTCTAGGGTCTTGAATCTCATCTCCAAACTGAGAGTGAATGGGTGTGCGATGGCGTCGGTGTCGATGATTACGTAGCACCTCTCCTAATGTGATCGTCGCCTTAATTCCCATGTCAATACAGCCCCGATCTCTACACTTACGTCACTCTTAGCCTTCCTCTTCAATCAGGTTCTTTACAGAGTCTAGGAATTTGGTATCTTTTTTTCTCTTAGTTTTATTGCTCCTTGAGATCACCAAAACTTATAGTTATTGGATTGAACTTACAGTGAATCGGGCCCAAACCGGCCACCGTCAAGTTATATCCCAATTTGAATCACATTTCCTGGGTTTTACGTGAAGCTGTGGGATTCAGTTACGGCTTTGTAATTGGACTCTCAAGATTCTTGTGTTGTATTTTGGCGTGTGTTTGTATATTTCATTTTGTTTGAGTGTATACAATTTCTGGAAAAAAATGGTTTGGCTTCATTTGATATTTATAGAATTGCCAAAAACATAATTGAAACAGAAAAACATTTTAAAAATCACGAATTGAAAACCTAGTTTATAAATTTTCACCCAAATTAAACTACGTCATTTTAGGTTTTCTGAAAAAGTAAAATGAGTTGGGTTTATTTTTTATCATGTTGGCATAAATCACGACGATATTTGTGGATCAACTGGTTATAACTTGCTATTAATGGATTCGAAGTCTCGGCTTTGATACTAGACAGCTAACACATTTTAAAAAAAAAAAATTTAGTAAAACGGTGTTGTTTATGACAGTTCAGAAATTATGTGTCGGCTGATTGAGCGTCATTAACAATTGATTAACACCCGTTATCAACAACTCGATATTTGGCATGATTGATTAAATTTGGATATGAAATTTAAATATCGCCAGCAAAATTGGAGTTGTAAAAGAGTCTTTTCATCTAATTCAACCATACATCAAATTTTCGCGTTCTCACGCTAAAATCTAATCATCTAACAATCATTACAATGATGGTAATTTTCATTAAATATAACACAATTTTTTAGTTACTAGGTAAATACGCGCGAGATTTCAAATTTAACTCTATAAAATTCTCATAAATATTTTTGAAAAAATATGTAATATGTTCTATACAATTCTTTTTAACTCTAAAATTATAGATTACTATTATTTATATATCACTTATAAAATTTATAGATAAAACTCTATAATCTATTTTAAATTAAATCATACAATATATATATATATATTTTAATAGATATATAATCTAAGAATTTTAAAAAATACTTTATAAACTTGTGCTGCGTTTGTAAATTAAACACTATTGTTTCAAATAACATGTCACATATTTTTTTAAATATATTTTAAGTGTATGTTTCTTTGAACATGAATTATCTGATGAGCCGAGAGAGGTGAAACCAACTCATCAATAAGTGAATTTCTGCTCAAGACCCACCCGGTGACTCCATCACGACTTATAGCAGATTCCACCACATCCTAGTATAACTGTGTTTCTAAGCCACAATTTATCATTTGGAGGGAGTGAATGAGAGGCGTCACCATTAAAGC
Organism: Cardamine chenopodiifolia; assembly: GCA_963922655.1. Classification (NCBI taxonomy): domain Eukaryota; kingdom Viridiplantae; phylum Streptophyta; class Magnoliopsida; order Brassicales; family Brassicaceae; genus Cardamine; species Cardamine chenopodiifolia. The sequence goes on from OZ000486.1 coordinate 1,671,894, forward strand.
CATCTTACCATCTTACATTTCTCGTATCATCGATAAATCAATTTTCTTTAGAATCAGCTCACTTAGCAGCCTCTACACTCATGCCTAGGAAGTATGATGCATCGCTGGTACATCACCTAATAAAATCATGTGCCTCTATTTTATCATTTCTACCTTCTTTTCACAAAGCTTGTCATGTTTCTTCATTTTTTTCTTGTATTCAGTCCAACATTGTCTTCTAGTTTCTTTAAAACTCATAACACATATTACAAAATCTAAAATGTGTGTACTTTACGTGAAATTAATATTATTTCAATAAAACTTAACAAAATATTACATTAATTATTAGAACAACAAATTATTTAATTTATTTGTCGGTATTAAATCACAATTTTAATGTATATTTTTGAAATTTTCATTGTTAATTTTTAGTTCGTAACTGTATATTTCAAGATTATATACATATTTTAGTTATATAATAACACATTATTTTTATTTTTCAAATATTTATATAGTTTTAAGTTCGTTATTTGTCTGTTATATTTTATTATTATTCAGTTAAGTTTTATTTTAATAATTTATTAATTAATATATATATATATATTTAGATATATTTAATCAAAAATTAATTATCTTCGAACAATTATCTGCGGGATCCACAATATTATTTTGATGATGCTGTAGTCACTTTAAGAGAAGAGAAACCTCTATTATTATATATATATATATATATATATAATTTTTATAACAAACAAATAATTTACGTAATAGAAACTGTCATACAATTTTTATCGATAATAATATGATTAAATTTTTTATGCACGAACTCATGGGTATTTTTGATGATCCGTTGCTAGTTTCTAATCTTAAAACTTTCATCACCACTTACCTAATTTATAATTCAATTTGATTATATCATAAATTAATGATATTAATAACAATATCATTATATCATGATCATTCTAACTCTTTTATTTTATTTTATTTTGTATTCAAGAGTCAAACTTTATTATGTTAATTTTTTGTAAAATGAAATCTTCCTAATTAGATAAACATGTGGAAGCATATTGATAAGATTAGATCATTTTATTAATTACTATTACTATTTTGGGTGGACAAAAAAAATCGAATCCGAGCATCCGATCCAAATCCGACCCAAAAAATTCTACTCGAATCTGGCAAATTATTCTACCGGAGTATAAAATCCTAAACTCAAAAACTCATATCCGAATCCAAAATCTGAAAATTCGATCAATACATAACAACATGGGAAAATACTTTAATTCGAGGATCATATTCTATAAATATGAGTTTGTATGTGTAATATACACTAATCGATATGAATCCGAATCGAAAAATTCAAAAAAATCCTAAAAATCTCAAAAAAATTAGAAAAAATCCAAAAGATCTAAACTTGATCGGATTTTACTTAGATCCAAATCCAAAAACCGAATATCTATCCATAGGATGAAAAAAAACACGTTTGGAGAGAGAGAAGAGTAAAAAAAATAGACAGAAAAAAGGAAAACTAAAGAAACCCAATAAGCAGCGATCGAAGCTTTAACTCAGAAGAGCGAAAAGCTGAGACATTCAAATCCGACGGCAATACGAGAAAGCCAACGAAGAGAATCCAAGCTTTCTGGGTTCATATAATCAAAGCCATAGATACGACTAAGGAACCGAAGAATCATTAAGGTTGGTCGGAATTTCACTTTCTTCTTCTATCTCGTGTTAATTTTGTCTGAAATTCTGGTCAAATCTTTGCTTTGAGTTAGGTCTTGAATCAATATTTAACACTTGTTTTTTTGCTTATGAGCTTTCGTCTCGCTTCTCATTGTCTCGCTTTCTCCTTATTCAATTCGAATTTCGTATATTTTTAATACCCAATTCGTGGTCTCTTTGCTCTGTTCTAAAGCTTGGATCTTTTCAAACTCACTGATCTCGATTTGGGTTTATTAAATTTCGAAAATTTTCAAGTTTTTTGCTTTCGAATTGGGATTGACAATGTTGGGTCTTTGTTGCTGGTGCAGTTTCGTGAAGTTGGCGAGAGAGCTCGAGAAGTTGTTTCTTCTTTGCGAGGGTATGATTTTGGTGACTCAAAGCTAGGGTTTTTAATACTGAATTAGAAAGGGAAATTTGAGGGCTTTTGTTTGACTTGGTCTGTGGATATGATCTTTAGGGTTTTGGTTCTGAGGGAGCTGAGATTTGGGTTTGCACTGTATGGATTTGGGATTTGCTAGTTCTGGGTTGTTTGCAAAAAGGGGAATACGAGTTAGATTTGTTTGTGTGAAGGACAATAAACGTTGAGAGAGTGCGTCTGTGTGCACTCTCCCACTGTTCATCTGGTTTTGTTGTTGAAGAAAATAAAGTAAGAGTAATGATGCAACGTTCTCAAGATCAAAGGGTTAATTTGTGTGAATTGAAAGGGCATATTGTGAAGAAGATTGGGGTTGAGAGATCGAAAAGGTACTTTTATTACCTTGGCAGGTTTCTGAGTCAGAAGCTTACTAAGAGTGAGTTTGATAAGACATGCTTCAGGCTGTTAGGAAAGGAGAATCTTTCTCTACACAACCAGTTGATCCGTTCGATCTTGAGAAATGCGACTGTCACCAAGTCCCCATTGTCAGTTCAGGAAGCCGGTCATTCAACCAAACCTTTGGCAAATGCTTTTGAGAGTAGAGAAGATTGTCCTGAACAAAGTGGAGCTTTAATTCCTAACCATAATCAGAATGAACCTGTTTGGTCCAATGGGGTTTTGCCTATCTCTCCGCGGAAAGTTAGGTCTGGAATGCGTGATAGGAAGAGCAAAGATAGGCCTAGTCCACTAGGGTGTAATGGGAAGGTTGAACATATGTTGCATCAGCCAATTTGTAGAGATGATAATAGAGGTAGTACTGGTATGGAAAAAGGGGATTTAGGTCAATCTGATTATCAAAGATCGGGTAGATGTGCTGCTGATGAAAGAGATGGTGAATTTCTTCGTCCTGCTGAGAAACCGAGAATACCAAATATATATCAGGTTGCAACTGCAGCTATGAGAGATGATGAAAAACAAGAAGAGCAGGCTAGGCTAAATCTATCAATGGGTCCTCTAGTTCCACCTCTAGGGATTCCATTTTGTTCAGCTAGTGTCGGTGGGTCCCGCAGAACGGTTCCTGTTTCAACCAGCGTTGACATAATTAGTTGCTATGACAGTGGTGTATTACCCGATACAGATATACTGAAGAAGAGGATGGAGAATATTGCAGTAGCACAGGGTCTTGAAGGGGTTTCGATGGAATGTGCTAAGATGTTGAATACCATGTTGGACGTGTATCTGAAGAAGCTGATCAAATCGTGCACTGATTTGGTTGGAGCTCGGTCTACAAATGGAGATCCTGGGAAACAAACTTTAGATAAGCAGCAGAGTCAAAACAAGATTGTAAATGGTGTATGGCCGAGTAACAGTATGCAAATACAAACTCCCAATGGACCTTCCGACACAACACAAGATCATCATTCTGTGTCTCTTCTTGATTTTAGAACTGCCATGGAGTTGAATTCGCAGCAGCTTGGCGAAGACTGGCCGATTCTCCGAGAGAGAATTTCCATGCGGTCTTTCGAGAAACAAGACCCTGAGGTGTGAAAGAAATCTTCAGCATGCGTGTTGATGTTACATATTGTCTGATTCAGCCTGCTCTCGTCCGAAAGGGGACAACTGATTTTGAATGCAAGAAAATTTCTACTGTGTTGTTCCATGAAGGACCGGAAAGAGATGAAGTTACAAGTTCTGTGCTGAAAAGCACATCAGTATGATCCTGCAGCAACAGAGTCAGAGCAGGTTAGTAGATTATTAACATGCAGTTAATCTCAAAGAACTGTCTAAAGATATGTGTTGTTGGTTGCCATGTTGTAAGATTAGCAGTAATTGGCAATCTCAAAGAGTTCGAGCTTTGTGTGTAAACCCGAGGCCAATAAGGGAATTGGGGAGAGAGTTTTGGCAGAGATACTATGATTTTAAGTCGATGCAAGGTACAATGTTGATCATGTAATAGCTGCACTTTTCTCTGTATGTAACCTAGTCTTTAGCATTGTTTAGAATTCATATCTTAATAACAAATTTGACATCCGTTTTTATTTTCTCATTTCAATGGAAATTTTCTTCTTTTCAAAGTACACAATGAATTGGCTCACTCCTTGTACTCTGTCTATTGCTTGTTCCTTGGAAGTAGACTCTTCGCAAGTTTTTATTTTTATACTTTACCTGGAGATTTGATCCTATGTATATGAAAAGTATTAACAGAAACGGTAAAACTTTATTCAAGAAGATGTAGCTATAAAGGGAAAATCTTTAATGTTGTAGCTATAGGGATTCATAAATCCCTTACTGATTCTGCTTTCAGCATCTTGGCCGATCCAAGCATTAAATGCTGTAGTTTCTTGTTGCTTATCAGTTGAGATCGTTTTCCTTTCTTGTTGATGGTGCTTACTTAGGTGAGAAATGTATTGGTTCGTGTTTTTTCTTCTAGTCGAAAGATAATTATGGAATACAAACCTGTCTTGTGTTACATATGCCACGAGGTTCATGGCTAAGATGTTAGATACAACATATTTGTCCTATAAGTCAATGTTAAAAGACATACCGCAATGAGCAGGAATGGTTAATGATCAGTTCATCTGAGGAAGAGAGCAGGAATGGTTAATGATCAGTTCATCTTCTGGCAAGTCTCACTCATTGGACGAAAAGTGGCTGATATGCATACTTGACTAATGAAGCGGGCAATTTTCTGGTGAGTTCTTATCGTTCTTCTTGAACATTATTACATCTGTTGTATCTCTGTACTTGTACCACCATGAAAAAGCTTCTCAACTTGCTTAAATTGTGATTATATGCGCCAGAATCCCATGAAAGGACTTTTCTTATTTCCAGGGAAATTTTTTTTTGCTGTTCAAAGAGTTATTAGTCAAGTTGTTTCGATCGTCTCTTTCAGATGGAGAATATATTTTGAGATATGCATACTAGGCTACTCTAGTGTGGGGCTCTTAGACATGATACTGCCATGCTCACACATCTGAGGCGTTTTACTACACGACACTTGTTGCAGAATTTCGACAATTTTTCAGAATTTATGTAATACTTTGCTCTTTTCCTCAGATGAACTGATCATTAACCAATCCTGCTTTTGTCTTTACAGAATTCAAACGGGAAATAGGAGAAAACGATAGAAGAAAAACAAATCAGCATTTCACTTATGAGGAGGAAGATGGCACTGAAAAATGGAGCACCAGTTCTTCATCTGCAACATTTCACTTGCGTAAAGTGTAACCTTCCAACTCCATCTTCTTTTGGTATATACTCTTCCTTAGAATCACAGAGATCAAAACATCTTGTGTAAAGGGAAAAATAAATAGATTTGATCTTTTTGTTGGATTTTTCATTATTTAGGATTCCTATTTGTTTTGTTTCCTTTTTCTAGAATGTTTTACTTGTTCTTGTTATTATAGATAAAGATTAGGTTTCGTTCGAGATACTTATCCAAGCTATAAAAAGTGCCTTGGAGTTTTCCAAATTTTGTTCTTGTGACTTTGAATCTGTTTTAATAAAGAGAGTGTTGGCTTTTTTCCTTGTATTGATGAGTCGGGAAATAGGAGAAAACGATATTAAATATATTTTGTTTATAATTGGGCTGTTAGAGTTTAGGTCTTGACGATACTGAAAAGAATTCGTAGTTTGACTCATATAATGATTATGTGAACTAGTTATGTGCTTTAAAATTTTCATTTACTGAAAAGAATTCGAATATGTGAACTAGTTATGTTATTGTTAGCTACTGGTTAGATGAATATATGCTACGCGTAGGTCAATGGTTTTTTTCTTTTCTTATAACTTTCTTGTGAACCTCAAAATATTAGAATTAAACAACAAATGTAAAATAGATTGTGCATATTAATTTATTTTTATAATTAGGAGGTTCAGAGTTCGTGGGTTCTTATTTTTTCTTAAACATAATCCATATCATGTTAAATTAACTTTTTTTTGGGCCAACCGATTTATATCTAGTTTTGGCTGGCCGAGCCAACCCACCTATACAAAGTTGACGCAATGGAATGACCCGAGCAAAAGAAAAGGATTAAGTGAAACTTTCGAAAAAAAAATATGTGCACGAAAAAAAATAAAATAAAGAAAAAAACCCAAAAATCAATAGAAAATTAATCACGAGTAACTTCTTCACAGATTAGAGCATATATTTTTTTTTTGGTTAAGGGTTATTTAGAGCAGAGTTCTTAGAACTTAGAAGCATACATTTGCAAAAACCAAAAAGTGACGGTCATCGACTTCCATCAATTCATTGCAATAACGGTTGGATACAGAGTTTGACTGGATCAGATCCAATTATAGTTTCAATATAAAATCCCTAAAGTTTGGTAGTAAGGAAAAATATTCCAGAAAAGTTCGATAAAATCAACATGGGCTCATCTCTAAATTTCGAAACTTGAGTGTTTGATTGATAATCCGACGTGGACCTATGGTTATGAGAGGATTTTCTATAAAAAGAAGGCAAAGACATGACAGAAAGATGTCATGTTTGTGGTGAGAGCATATTATGAGTTTTAATTTGGTTTCATTTCACAAGAAGAATAAGGCAATTAGTTGCCTATATCAGTTTCTTTTCAGTTTTAGTCTCTTTCGCTTGACTTAGTTTTTTTCGGCTATAAATATTTTTGAGCTTGTTTTTAGTTTTAGTCTTTATCGGATGACTTTGTATTGGTTCCCTCTTTTGGACTTAATTTTCCGGAGATTCTTTTTATATTTTACCGGCTCTTGTAATCTCTTTTTAAAAAATTTAATCAATATCCGAAATGACAAAAAAAAAAAAAAAAAATACATACATAAAGATGATCAGTTTCTTGTCAGCTACCGAGCTGCATCAAAATGAGTTATGACATATGAAATATAAAATAAATAAACAACAACAAATACCACTTTCTAGATTTTTGGTTATGTTGGGGTTATGATGTCTTCATACTAATATGTTACACGATTTTACCTTTTCTTGTTTAAGATCTGCCGTAATACTTATTGTTTCCATCAAAATATGAAATTTATAGAAAAATCAGACTCATACTTTCAAAATTTCATCACATGTCATTCTTTCTCTTAAACTCGTGCAAACTTTACTTGACTATATGTTAAGTTAAAATCATTATGGATTTTTAGGAGTCCTATTAAAATAAGTAGAGAAATTGCACAATACAATAAAATTTAAAAGGTTTTTTTAATAGTTGGATTGTATCGGATTTAAAACCTATATATAAGAATTTAAAGATTTTATAATATTCATTTATCATATTAATAAAAAACAAATTAAAGGCACTCACCTCGAAAATACACTTTCGTTTTGTTATTTTTATTTTTTTAGATTTCGATAATTCACCCTAATTCTCAACAATACAGTTGTTAAATAAAACAATAAACTATTTTTACAAGAAACTAGAGAACATTATCTGATATAATACTAACAACAACAAAAATTAAATCACAATAGTTAGATAAAATGTCAACGAGAATACCAACATTTCGCCGACATATGTTTCTGCTTCATCTTTTGAATAGTCGTTGATCAACTTGGAAGTAACTGAAGAAAATATGGCACCACAACATTCATGTATAGTACAAAATCTTGACCTAGGCGCATGCAAAACCTCACCCATACCTACAAAAATATAAGACAAATCGAAGCAAATAAACCAGTGTAGCATATATGCAATTTTTGACATTATAAATCCATCATATTGTAGTCATAGTGTACCTCATATATTTCATATTATTATCGTTTGCTTCCAAAAATTCATGCATTAACTTAAACATTCCGATGAGTACTTGGCATAAGCTATGTTCATGCAATATATAAATAGAAAAAAATAGCATAAATGAAAAAATAATGAACAATTATAACAGACATATTTCACTGCATTTAGCATTGGACAGACCTCATACGTTAATTGTCCTAACTCTATCGAAGCTTTTGTCAAAATCTCTACATATATCATTTCTGAGGAACGTAAAAATAAAGCTTATGCATACATGCATAAGTTTTATAAATATTTAAATTTTATTTATCATTTTTCAAATGATTCATTACATGGTGATTGCAGTTATATGTTAGAGAAAAACTTAAATATAAGTAAATAATAGATAATAGATACAACATAAGTTGTACATATAAATTTAACTTAATGATTTCTATCATGAAACCTATCTCAAGATCATTTAGATTTAATTTAATTTAACCTTAAACAATTTCTACAAGAAGAGAGAATTACAAACCTTGATCCATGCTTGATTAGACTTAATTATGGATGCAAGTCTCCAAGATGGTTTCTCTTTCCTTTGGCCTTTCACTTAATATATTCCTTTAACGTAGAAAGAATGTACAATCATTTCGTGGTGTTTTTTTTTCTATTATGAAAATATACAGATTGTTTCTTGTTCTTCTCGTTTTGAGAAAAACCAATGAAAGTCTCTTTTTCATTACACCATATTCCATCTTTTTGGCATATGGTTATAAATTTATAATAACCACCACTTTTCAATACATGAACATATCACACACATATATAATACCTTTACATAATTAAGACAAAGGAAGATGATTATCCATACATTCGAATTCTAATGTCATTAGTGTAAACCGATCCATTACGAGTCGTATTTTATATTACAATCCTTAACTTTAATATAAACTTAATTCTTATATTAAACCAAAATATACATATGTCATATAAGAATAAATATTCTTACAATACACATATAAATGGAGACAATCAACAAGAGCAAAACGTTCCTAAATCTCTTTCTAAAACCAATTATGTTAGATTTTATGGAATACAAGTAAATTTGAAAGTCAAATAGTTTAAATTGGACAAAAAATTAGTCTTTGATGTTTTTTATTAAAAATAAGAAATTGACACTACTAATTTACTGCTAGCAAACCAAACAATTTGTAAAGAAGATCTCAACATGGTTAAAGAAGATATCAGCAACAACATCATCGATCGATGATGTTTGTGCCATTCGATAATTAACCTCTCTATAAGAAAAATCTAATTTCTCAAATCCACTGATGTTATTGTTGTGCTCCATGGTAAAGCTCTTAACTATGTTAGATGTAGACTCCAATATTTCAAACAAACTTATTAGGTTGTATGCGTCCTTGACCAATTTTTGGGCAATTTGCCTTCCTCCTCTATGTGATCTCATCCTGATACTACTTTACATATGCAAAAACTGTTGATTTTTTTCTTCTTCTAGATATTATGGTTTACAACATCCTCAATCAAGTCTTTTCTAAGTTGAACTTCAAGATATCACTCCAATACCGTTGTCTTTCTTGGCGCTCTAAAGAGGCAAGCAACCTCAAAACTTAAGAGATGTGAGATGTCCAAAAATAAATGTTCATCCCGAATTTCATTCCTAAATATCACCAACTTAAGGAAACTGGCTTTAGAGCCATGCAACTGGACTTAACAAATGTTGAACTAGTCAAATCTTTGAAGAATTTTTTGGCATGTGAGAAAATAAATGATCTTGACGTATAGAGAAGATGATTTTGGCTGAACAGCAACATAGGTAGAGAATTTCTATTGAAAAAAATACTATGAGCTTGAATTTCACCCTTAAAGTCAAGCATAAACTGGAGACGACAAAGACATCATGTATGAGTCGGAACATTCAAGAATATGAAATTATATATTTGAGTGAACGATGAACTTCAGAATGCACGCAAGGCTTTGATTCAGGCAATGACTGAGTTGGATATTGATGGTCTCAAGTGTTTGAGGTAAAAAACCTAAGACAAGAAGAGATGTATATACGATACAAAGTGGATCCTTTCGGAGAAGGACTGTATGACTTGCTAGACTTTTGGAAAATAGCATGAAAAGATTGAGAAAACAGAGGATGAGAAGTGTGGACATGGTTTGAAATTCGCTGTGATTGAAGATAAACTCAGTCGCAAGCATGGAACACAGATTGAAATATTAAAATCTTTTGGGTGAGCTACAAGTCATGGGACACAAAGTAACGATATTCTGGAAAAGCTGAAGGAACTTGAAGAAGAATGGGTTTATCGCCCCTATGCTATAGAGGCTCTCTTTAAAGTAATGACTAAGTTAGAGACTGGAGATCGTTGTCAGTCATGTGCAAGTATTATTCATGGATCAATCAATACCCTAAATCAAAGCCCTAAGTTCTGGTCAAAACGTTTCTAAATTATTAAAAAGAAAAAAAGAGCAATGAACCGAAGAAGTTATTATTCCTCAAATTAGTCGTCTTCCAACATCATAATGGTTTCGTTGACCCTCAAATAGTCTTTAATTCGCTTTAATTTACTATTCAAACTCCAAATCCAGTATCTCCCAACAACTCATTGAAATTTCTTTTTGACTTTCTAAAATCCCACACAATTGTCAAACATTGCATTAACAACCTATTCAAAAGTCTAACCCTCCACACAATAGTTAAATCGACAATCACTAATTATAACTAGATGTCTAGATCAATAATAGTAATGGTAATTAGTAATTATTAACCATATCATTAAATGGGTAATTAAAATAAATATGACTTCACCTTATCTACGAATTACTTCGCTAAATATCAAACAAGAATTATATATATATAAAACATTTTTAGTAATAAGAAATTTTCTGTCAATCTCTTTCTCGGTAGTAAGATTAAAATCCATTCAAAAGACTAGCTAAAACTAATTGTGTTTAGAAAAGAGAAGAATACAAATCAACCCCTATATTTCTCAAAATATTACAAAGTCTACCAAACTAATTCATCATCCTCTTTTCTACCCTTTAAGCCGAGCCAAATACCAAGCCGCTCACGCTGGGAGTTATGTTCTCCTGCATCGCGGACTGGTGGTGACGGTGGTCCCCTTCGTATGTCACAATCAGCATCGTCGAATCATCCGATGCTCGTTCCACGTGTTTCCTTGCCGGACATCCTCTAAACGTACTACACTTGTAATAACCCCTGAATTAAAATAATCAAATTACTACCGTTAGATCTCTAGAGCTTCATTCAGGCAACTAAATCAACGGTTCATATGGTGTGAGGGTGTACGATAGTTACCGTGGGTGTGGTGAGCCCTTGATCGGTTTTTGTCCGTACTTCCTCCATGAATACTCGTCCGGTGGAATATCAGCGATCTTTGCACTTATCGCCGGTACCCTCACGGCTCTCTTCATCCGATTTTTACGGCTGTTAATTAAAAGGACAATAATCGTCATTAATTAAATGATTTTTAACTAAAGTCAATGGCCAAACAGCGAGTTTTGAAACTTTCCTACACAAAACGACAGCACCAGTAACTAGTTATTGTCAGGCGTGCATTCTGGTTTAAGTTACTGTCGTTAACTTTCACCAAATACGTTGACCTATTGGCTTAGACCGTACTAAACCGGTTTAGAGAGTATTAAAACATATTTTTGTTTTACTGAAACTAATTGGTACTCCTAGACTAGTCAAATGGGTTGGATAATTAAGGATTTTCACGAAATACGTTGACCAATTGGTTTAGATCGTACCAAATTAGTCAAAAGGGAGTTTAAAAGTTGAAATAAATAATTAAATTAATTATGGAGTCGTACTAATACCTTTTCTTGCAGTGGCACTTGCCGTTGCTGGAGCCAGAGATCTTGCCGGAAAAGTCCTCAGAGTGATGATGCTCGAAGCATCTTTTTCTGTAAGGGAGACCAGAGAGCGGAGGTTTCGCTGAGGAAGCCAATGGTGCCGCCGGAGCCGGAGTTAGGAAGATCGAAGAGCCCTTGGAGATGCTTCCATCACCGGTGATCGCTGATGACATGAAAGAAGAGTTGGAAGATACGCTAAAGCTCTCCTTAGCGAACTCAACCACCTCCGAGCTCTTAGTTTTAGCGCCAAACACGCTTGGTCTGGTGAAATCTAGCGTCACGCTCTGCTGATTTGACTGAACAAAGGTAACCGGCGCCGGAGCAGAGATCTGAGCAGGAGGCGTCGTCACCTTCGCCGGTGGAAGAGGAGCGGATGAGGAAGATGAAGGTGGAGGAGGAGAATGAACCGGTCCGCGTCTAAACCGGGCATGACCAGTCCGGTTAAGAAGAGAGATTACTTTTTTGAATTTAGAGACGGTGAAATCGGTGATCTCAGAGCAGTCAACGTTATGGTCAGGACGGTTAGAGAGGACACTGATCAGGTGTTCCATGCTTTTTAACCCTTGTGATGCAGCTTCTTGTATAGCCGTTTGATCTTCCATCTTGGGTAAACGCATGATATCGACGGTCATGATGAGAAAACAGAGGAAAATATTGAAGATCTGAAAAATGGGGAAGGTTTTTGATTATGATGAGAGAGCGAAAGTGGAAGAAGGAAGAATGGCGTGATATATGGGGAATGGAGTGACCGGATGACCGGATGAGAAGGTCATATGGTGGAGTTTAGTCAAATCGGTGTTTTTGATCTAACGGTTGAGATTGAGTTGAAGATTTCTATGGAATAAAGCAATCAAAGTTTTGGTCCCCTCGTGTTTGAGGTAAGTGGGGTCCACTTCTGTGCAAAGCAAAATATTTAATCGTGTCTTTAAAATAAAGGATCCAGTGGGTAAACTTGAATTTGAAAAAACAGAAAAAACATTATGGGTAAAAGTTATAATATAGGATGGAAAAAGGGATAATAAATAAATTAACAGTAAAACCATTATTGGGGAGTATTTTAAGAAAATTACAAATGTTTCACTATTATTAGCTACATATATACTGTAGATGTATTATTTCTTCAAATTCAATTTACAAATTTTAAAATTCAAGGTGACAAATGTTTTATCTTTATTGAGTATTGGTGCTGGATTTTAGCTGTTTAGGCTAGTTATGAACTGATTTTAGATTTATTTTTTAGATTTTGACTTTTGATAATATATATATATATATATATTTCTTATTGTATATTTATGATTCATCCTTTTTTTTTGCATTCGTTCCTTTGAATTCAGGCAAGGTTTGAAGCGTTATTCATTTTCTTTTTAATTAATCAGATCTTTTATTGTCAAACAACACCACAACTTGTAAGTATATATGGGGCACACATTCATACACTCATGTTTCCAGCATATCTTATTATTACAACGTCTGTAGGATCATTACTATATTGTGCAGTGCATTGACAAAATAAAATATATAAATAATCTGTAATATATATGAAGAAAATTGTAAAGGTATGTAAAGATATAAATATTTGACTCCTACTTAACTTTTTGAACCCTGATAAATTTGTTTACCTGCAATATATAATTGATTCAGTGTTTCAGGTTGCTAAATCGGAATTGATTAGATCTCGGTTTGAAGCTGATTAGTAAATTGGTATAGAAAAAATAAATGAAACCTCTACTCGCGATAGAAAGTTTTCTTTTTCTTGTTTTGACACTTAAACTTAAGTGTCATTAACTTTTTTTTCTTCGGTGTGAGATTATTATCAATCGGAATTAGAAAGATAGCTTTAATTTGTTGTATGCTCTATTTTTAAGCAAGACTCATCTTTATTGTGATTAGTGAATTTTGTCGGATTGATCTGGTTCCAGACGTAGATCTTGTCATCTCGACTTGATCGAATTGGGTTAACAAATCATGTGTCTTCCTCTTCTCTAATCTATGCATGTTATTGAGTTTTAATCAAATAGACGATTTGAAGTGCAATTGAGTGATTGGGAGTTGAGATTAAAGCAATTTTGAGGTTGTTTTTCGTAACAAGATTTGGTATCAAAGTCGCGGTGTCTAACGGCGATGTCGAAGCAACGAGTTGAAGAAAATCATCAACGATTTTGATCTAACAATGGAGGTTCCATTGACTAAAAGTGAAGTCAGATGACAAAGCTCAAGATTCGTCACCTAGAGCATTGACAAAGACGATTCCAGATCCTGTCAAGGTAGATTAATCTGAGCAAGCCATGAATCTTATCATCTTGAATGTTGGTGATACGGTTCTTCGAAAAATCAATCACTGTGTGACTGCAGCTGACATGTGGAATGTGTTGAATAAAGAGTATGTGGAGACTTCTCTTCCAAATTGGGTTTATCTGCAGCTAAAGTTTTATTCATTCAAAATGAATGGATCGAAGAACATAAACGACAATGTTGATGACTTCTTGAAGATAGTGCCTGAATTAGGCAGTCTCGCGATCACGGTTGTTGAGGAAGTTCAAGCTATATTAATCTTGAATTCCCTTCCTTACAGTTATGATCAACTGAAGCACACAGTCAAATATGGGAACAAGACTCTGTCAGTACAAGACGTGGTTTCATCAGCAAAATCTCTAGAAAGAGAACTTGTGTAGTCAAAGGAAATTACAAAATCAGCATCAATGGCTTTGTTTACTACTGAGAGAGGTAGGCCTCCTGCAAAGAATCAAAGATTCTCCACTAATCGAAGTAGGAGCAGGTCTAACTCTAAATCAAGATTGACATGTTGGTTCTGCAAGAAGGAGAATCACATCAAGAAAGACTGTTATGCAAGGAAAAAGAAATTCAAAAATGAAGGCCAAAGTGAAGCATGAGTGATTATATAGAAGCTCGTATTCTCAGAAGCTTTGAGTATTAATGATATGCTGGTTCGAGATTTATGGATTTTAGACTCTGTATGTACATCACATATGACATCTAGAAGGGATTAGATTTGTAGCTTTCAGGAAAATGAATCTAAAACAATTCTTCTTGGCGATGATCATTCAGTAAAGTCACAAGGATCAGGAACCATTAGGCTGAACACTCATGGCGGTTCGATCAAGTTACTGAATGAGGTAAAGTATGTTCCCAGTCTAAGAAGAAATCTAATCTCTACAGGCACATTAGATAAATTGGGATACCAACATGAAGGTGGAGGCGGCAGAGTTAGGTACTTCAAGAACAAGAAACCTGCATTGTGTGGTATTTTAAAGAATGGTCTGTACATTCTTGATGGAGAAACAACTCCAACTGAAAGTTGCAATGCAGTAAGTATGAAGAACAGTACTGAGCTATGGCACAACCGACTTGGGCATATGAGCCTAAACAACATGAGAATGTTGTCTAGAAAAGGCCTGCTTGAAAACAAGGATAACAAAGACTTGAATTTCTGTGAGCATAATGTTATGGAGAAGGCTAAGAAGCTATCCTTTAATGTGGGAAGACACAACACAGAATATGCATTAGGATACATACATGCAGACTTGTGGGGTTCTCCAAATGTGACTCCTTCCATTTCAGGTAATCAATATTTCCTATCTATCATTAATGATAAAACTAGGAAATTTTGGTTGATGTTTCTGAAAACTAAGGATGAGATTTTTGATAAATTTTGTGAATGGAAAGACGTAGTTGAAAATCAGAGTGATAAGAAAGTTAAAATTCTTAGGACTGACAACGGATTAGAGTTCTGTAACTCTCGATTTAATGAGTTTTGTTGTAAGAATAGTATTGAGAGACACATAACGTGTACTTATACCACCCCCCCCCCCAACAGAATGGAGTCGCTGAAAGAATGAATAGAATAATTATGGAAAAGGTTAGGTGCATACTTGATGAGTCAGGACTCGAAGAAAGGTTTTGGGCTGAGGCTGCATCAACATCAGTTTACTTAATAAATCGTTCTTCTTCCTCTGCCATTGACCATAATGTGCCAGAGCAATTATGGTTAAATCGGAAACCAGGATATAAAAATCTTATAAGGTTTGGCTCTGTGGCATATGTATATCAAGAACAGGGAAAGTTGAAGCCTAGAGCTTTAAAAGGGGTCTTCTTAGGCTATCCTAGAGGAACAAAAGACTATAAGATCTGGTTGATGGATGAAGAAAAATGTGTCATAAGCAGAAACGTGATCTTCAATGAGGATGTTTTCTATAAGCAATTGAAGACTGTAAGTGAACAGTCTGTCCCTACAGAGGAAAAACAAGCTGAGGAGACAACTGCTGAGATTCTGCATGATGTAAAGAAAATTAAAGAAAGCTCACAAGAAGGTGGAGATTCTTCAGATAGTTCCAGTGAGTCAAAAAAAGAAGATGCTATACCAATTAAAACAGATGCATCAAATGTGAATTTAAAGGATTATCAACTAGCTAAAGATAGAGTTAGGAGACCTATCAAACCTCTTGCCAAGCTGTCAGACTACACTCAATTTGCATTTGCATTGATGGCTTCAGAAGAAGTAGATATTGATGAAGAACCAAGTTGTTTTCATGAAGTTAAGAAGAATGAAAACTGGGAAAAATGGAACAATGGAATGTCTGTAGAAATGAACTCTCTTTGGAAGAATAAAACTTGGGGGATAGTTGATAGACATGTGGATCAAAAGGTAATAAGTTGCAGGTGGCTGTATAAAAAGAAGAATGGTATCCCAGGTGTAAAACCTGAGAGATACAAGGCCAGACTTGTGGCTAGAGGGTTTTCACAAAGAGAAGGAATTGACTATCAAGAAGTATTTGCTCCAGTGGTCAAACACATCTCGATTAGGATCTTAATGTCATTAGTTTTGAATGAAGACATGGAACTGGAGCATATGGATGTTAAAACAGCCTTTCTACATGTGACATTGACCGAGTTCTTTACATGGAGCAACCAGAAGGGTATGAGGTAAATCCAAGTAAGAATCAAGTCTGTTTACTTAAAAAAAAATTTATATGGTTTGAAACAGGCTCCCAGACAATGGAACAAGAAATTCAACTCCTTTATGTTGGAGCAGAAGTTCAATAGCAGTGAGCATGATCCTTGTGTATACGTCAAGGAGGTAAATCATAAAGATTTTGTGTACTTACTGATATATGTTGATGATATGCTGTTAGTATCTAAGAGCTTGAGTGAAATTAATAAGCTTAAAGAATTCTAAGTCTAGAGCTTGAAATGAAAGACATGGGAGATGCTAGTAGAATCTTAGGTATTGATATTATTAGAGATAGAAATAAAGGCACTTTATGTCTGTCACAAGCTAAATATGTTGAAAAATTATTCACAGATTTAAAATGAATAAGTCTAAGGTAGTAAATACTCATATTGGAGCTCATTTTAAGTTGTTAATGGTTAAAGAAGACATTGAGTGTATAGATACAGAACTAATTCATTACTCAAGTGTTGTAGGTAGTGTCATGTATGCTATGATTGGTACTCGGCCTGATGTAGCCTATGTTATTGGTCTAGTGAGTCATTTTATGAGTTGTTCAGGTGAACTTCATTGGAAAACTGTAAAATGGCTGTTAAGATATTTAAAAGGGTTTGTTAACCTCAATCTTGTTTACACTAGAAGCAAAGTTTTTAGTGTGCAGGGGTATAGTGACTCTGATTTTGCAGCAGACCTTAACAAAAGGAGGTCGATTAGTGGGTATGTCTTTACTGTTGGTGGTAATACTGTGAGTTGGAAATCAAATCTCCAACACATTGTTACCCTATCAACAACAGAAGCTGAGTTTATAGCACTAACAGAAACAGTGAAAGAAGCCTTGTGGATTAGAGGATTGCTAAAAGATATGAGTTTCAAACATGAAGAAGCATCAAAGATTTGGTGTGACTCACAGTCAGCAATATACTTATCAAAGAACAATTCGTTCCATGATAGGACTAAGCATGTGGCAGTTAAGTTTTATTTCATAAGGGACATTATTGAATCATGTGAAGTAGAAGTTTTGAAGATTCACACTTCAACTAATCCTGCGGATATGTTTACTAAAGGCATACCAATTCACAAGTTTGATGCAACTTTAGATTTTCTGAAGTTGCTCAGGTAAATGATATTGTTCATTGATGCCAGAGGTTAAATCCAAGATTAGTGCAAATTCACAATGATAAGGTATGAAACTTGAATCAAGGTGGAGTGTTGATATAACTGTGTGTGATTCAGTGTTTCAAGTTGCTAAACCGGAGCTGATTGGATCTCGGTTTGAAACTGATTGGTAAACCGGCATGGAGAAAATAAATGAAACTTCTACTCGCGATAGAAGGTTTTTTTTTTTCTCTTTTTGACACTTAGACTTAAGTGTCATTAACTTCTTCTTCTTTGGTGTAAGATTATTATCGATCTTGAGAGAATTAGAAAGATAGCTTCAATTTGTTGTATGATCTGTTCTTGAGCAAGACTCATCCTTATTCTAAATAGTGAATTTTGTCGGATTAATCTGGCCCCATACATAGATCTTGTTATCTCGACTTGATCGAACTGGATTAACAATTCTCGTGTCTTCTTCTTCTCTAATCTTTGCATGTTCTTGAGTTTTGAATCAAATAGAAGATTCAAAGTGTAATTGAGTGACTGAGAGTTTGAGATTAAAGCGATTTTTAGGTTGTTTTTCGTAATAATAATTTTATTATCGAGATTAATCGGACGAAGTTCAAAATAAATAAGATATCATATAAGTTCAACATAGATTTTACTAGTTAAGGTCAAGGCAGACTCTCGACATCAACAAATTGTCCCCAGATCTCGTAAACTATTTTATCAGGAAAAAATCTAATAATTAACTTTAATCTCACAAGTATTAAAGTAGGATGAGATTTTCTATAAAATAAGCATGTATACAAGCTAGATACACGAAATCAAAGTAAACACAAAAAACCTCAAAACTATCAGCAATCAACATTTTGACAACGATCATAGTTAATATATTAATAATATCTCGATTTTTGTTATTCGTTACCGGTATTTAACTAGTAAAGAGAGTATACTCGATTATTTTCCTTATTATTATAGATTCTAATAAATTGATTATTTTTTTAAACAAGTATATATTTATTTTCCAGATATTTACATAATACAGAATACAAATAATAAGTAAAACATAAAATTTTACACTATATAAATTAGAAATTTACCATAGGTTTTCGTAAGATTTATTTTTATATATTTATGTATTTATATTTTGGTTTTTCTAAACAAGAATTTCTAACCTCTTAGCCTTCTAGAAAACGTCTTGACTGGAACATTAGTAAATTAAAAGTTAAAATAATCCTTTCTTGACTTTTAATTTACCTGATTAATCTACACAGATTGCTGAACTAAAATTAAATGTTATACTTATAATAAAAGCGACAATCGTTGACTATATCACTTAGTATAGTCTAGTCTTCTTTAGTTGAGAACAGCGCTAAAGAATAACGACAAAGTAGGAAAACAAAAGCTGACTAACTAAAATAAAAGCTATCACATGGACCCAATTTCTTTTTTAAACAGAAAAACTATTGACTACCTCGGTAACCGGGTGGTCCCGGTTAACTATTATCTGGACCGTTGATAACTCAGAGTTGGATCCAACGGTGGATCTGTGAACTTAGGAGTTGACTCTATATATTGTTCTCTTTAACTTTTTCTTCGCACCTAAAGAAAAAACCTCTACCACGGCAATTGGCCTTCCGACACGTGTACTTTTGGTTGACTCATAAATTGTCACCTGTCCACAAGTTTTTTTCTTTATATAAACCACATACCAATAAGTTAGGGTGAAGGGCAAATTAAATAACCAAATGATTAAAAGATACCTTCCACTTCAAAATATAAAATGTTTTGAGTAAAAACAAGTTTCAAAAATGTATTCAGAGATTAATATAAGCTTCGATATAATTTATAAACATTAAAAAGTATCATAACTAAAGAAAATATATTTTGTCAAAATAAAAATCTAAAGAGAATTTAAGACGTGTTTTTTCTTGACCAATGAGCATTTTAAGCTAGTGGCATACATGCATAGCTCTTTTCCTTTCTTTTGCCAAAGGAATTCAATTACACTCTCCTTGATAGAGTAAAATGTGGGCTAAGAAAGAAAAAAATGTGACGTGTTTTTTTATGACGTGTTACGTGGGCAACACAGATCTTGAGGTGTAGTTGAAACATTTTTATGTAGTTGTCAACAGAATGCATTATAAACTTGTTACATGGGGATCGTTGACCCGACCGACTAATATATGATTGTCGTGCACGTCTACTTTTTTTTTGTTTTTTTTTCTTGTCTTTTTCAATTTTGGATGATCCGGAAAACATCACTGCGCTAACGATTGCTCCACCACTCGTTTTAATGACTCTTAACTAATTTCAGGAGTTAACCAACCGGACCGAAAATACTATTTGGTTGGGTATTTAACTAGGGTAATAATCTAGTCCCCACTTCCAATCGCGTAAGAGAATTTGGTTCAAAAGAAAGAATCAAATGGTGTTCTACTCAATTCACCCACAGAGAAATTCTTCCATACTAACCGTAACCATAGATTCATATTTAACTCATGCCTCATGAGAGATATTTTAGCGTTTTTTTACCAGCGGTTCGTTTCCTCGTTCAGACGCTGCATCTGGATATAAATACTCAAATATTTGTTCATTTGATCTATTTAATTTTGTATTTGAATGCTAAAATAAGATGCAAATCTAAAATATCTATATATTTGAGATGTTAAAAACAGAGCTTCCAAATGCTACATCTGCATCTCAAAATTTAAAAGTTTAAAATATCTTTAAATTCTAATAAAATCAAAATTATTATTAGTAAACAATATTTTATCATTTACATTGATAATTTAAAAAAATATATATTTTAACTCTGATAAAAATATATATAAGACAAAAAATTTATATTTTATAAAAATCAGAAAATTTTGGTCCCCGCTAAAATTGCAAAAAATCATTTTCATTAAATTTAATATAAAAATGAAAAATATAAAATAATATTTTTATTTAAAACGTAAAATCATATTTTTCGCCAAAAATACGAAATCGCCTTCTTCTACTAAAAACACGGAAACACGTTTTTCTACCAAAAACTCAGAAAATATGTTTTGCTGCTAAAAATATGAAAACACATTTTCCGCAAAATAATCTAGAAACATGGAAACACGTTTTTCTGCCAAAAACTCTAAAAACACGAATACACGTTTTCCCGCCAAAAATTTTAAAAACACTAAAACATGTTTTTTTGTCAAAAACACAAAAACTTATTTTTCCGCCAAAAACACATAAACACATTTTTCCGCTATAAACGTAGAAACACATTTTTCCATCAAAAACATGAAAAACAAAATTTTTCACCAAAAACACATAATCATGTTTTTCCGCTATAAACGCGGACACACGTTTTTCCGCCAAAAACACGAAAATAAATTTTTCGCCAAAAACACATAATACTATTTTTCCGCCAAAAAATAAATTCAGACGGAAACACAGTTTAAATAATTGTTACAGTTAAATTTTTTTTATGTGGGAAATGAATTAATAAAAATAAAATTATTTTATGAAACAATTATTTTATGAAAACAATAATTTTGTAATTTTTAAATTGCATAATTAATTTAAATCATTTAATATATATTAGTATAAAACATTTTTTTAGTAATTTTTAATTAGTTGTATTTGGATGCTATTACAAACTCAAAAACGAACAAAACTGATTGAATATAGCATTTAGATGTAAAACGAAATATATAAATGAATAACATCTTATGGACACTGATGTTGTATCTAGATGAAGAAATGAACGAGTCCTAAGTGTAGACTCTCACCAAAGAAAAACAAAACAAAGTTTATCAAATTCAATTAATCTATAACGAAGTGGACGAAAAATAGAAGCATATTTAAAAAAAAAAAAAACTGTAAGCTCGTAAGAGGCTTCTAAAGTGGTTTTCTCGGAAGCGCATTAAAAACGAGTTTTCAAAAGCTTCCCTTAGAGTTTACAATTTCAATTTTGATTCCAAACCGAAAAACAGGTCTCCATCAAAAAATTTATACAACCTAATAGAAAAGGGTAATGTCTAAGACAAAGTGTATGCATTTGTGATCTAAAAATCAAATGATTTTTTATCACTACATAAGAACGAACTGAATAAATCAATACCAATTTCGAAATTAGTCAACTTGTTTAAATAGATTAAAATAGAGTTCCGGTAAACCACACCAGTGAAGATATATTCTATTCGGGTATTTAAGTTGTTTCGTTAGCGGGTGAAAGACACATGTTAGTTACATTGCACGTTGTATCTATCAGTTAATACGGTATAAACGAAGCTTCATTTTATTTTTTCAGTTTGTTGTTTACGTGTTCCAACCACTATGTTATTTTATAATGGTACAGTCCAAATTATGTATTGTATAGTGTCGAGTTGAAAATTTAATTATTAGTTAGTGGATGATAAAAAATGTAGAGAGTTTCTTAAAATACAATATAGAAGCCATGATGTATAATTATTGTTATTTATTCAAGAAGAAATCGGCTTTATTTATATACCAAAGATACGGAGAAAAGATTTGGGCTTACTTAGCGGTTTAAATATATTATAGCAGTCAATGCACGTAAATCATTTGTAAATGTTTTTATTTTATTTTTAATAGCATGTATTATATTCCTTGACTCTTTTGTGTTTTCCTTACAACGACATCATTTGGAATAGGAAGATTGAAGAACATAATTAGAGAGAAATGTAGCGAGAGCTTATAAATACAACTCAACGATAGACAACTAGACACACAAGACTACGGAGGAGCGGGATTATGAAAGTGACTAAACCAGAGCGTGAGGTAGGTATCTTGGTGTGGGTAAAAAACCGCCTGAGTTTGAAACTGAGAAGTAACGTGAGCAGCAATCTGATGATCGAGACCTGCCAGTTTTCACTTTAGGAGCTGCTGAAGCTCATGGGAAACAGAGAATGTAGTATGCAATCTGGAGTTCCTCTCTCTCCACAATTCATAAACTTCAGCATGAAGAATCAACTTACAAATGATAGCTAGCTTACGGTTCAAAGAAAGAGCCTTGATCCATTGTTGAATAGCATCCCAAAGAACCGGAGGAGTCAAATTAGATCTTGAAATAAGAGAAAGCCAAACTGCTGTGGAGTAGGGACACTCAAAACAGATGCTTAGCAGTTTCTGTTTCTGTGTTGCATAATAAACAAGTCGAAGGGATGTTCAGTCCCCAAGATTGTAATCGTGTGCGCGTAGGGAGCCTTTCACGAAACAGTACCCAAACAATAAAGCATGCTTGGGCATAATTTCTGAGAACTATACTGTCCTGTACCAAGGCACAACTGAACCTGTGATTGGATGAAGGTTTTTGCCAAGTAAGCGAGGAAGAGAAAGCCCAAGGGGGAGCTGACTCCGAAGTACTCCAAAGATACTGATCCGGAATAGCCAATGAGGAGTCCGGAATAGACGAGGGTAGACACGCTTTGAGCAGTGTAACAATGGGATGTCTAGTACGGGGAATTGACCAATTTCCACCTGAAGTAACATGGGAGACCTTAGCCATAAGAGGAATACATGTGACCCTTGGCCCTAACTTACCAGTAATGTCGATTAGGGGCCCTATGGCAGTCCAGTTATCCTGCCAAAATGAAGCTTCACGACCAGCCCCTACTTGACAAACAAGGAAGGGCCTAGCCAGAGCTTTCAACTTCATCAAACGTCTCCACATCTAGCTACCATAATTTTGAAATCCATATCCCAAAATATTCGACCCCGAACCAGGTGTTTGAGAACCCAATATACCCAAAGAAATCCACTGCTCATGAAAAGAAGCCAAATCAATTTGAGACTGAAGACCTTGTTCCACTCACACAATCTTTTAAGCCCCATACCACCACGAGATTTTGGAGTACATATTGATTCCCATGCAACCTTACCACCTCTAGCACTAGATGAGGAACCATTCTAAAGGAACATGCTGCAAATGAGCTCAATCTCCACCAAGCAAGCAGAAGGTAGCATGAGAACTGATGACCCGAAGACAACAAGGTTATAAAGAACATATTGAATCAGCTGCAACCTACCTGCAAAGGACAGATGGTGAGCCGTCCATGAAGAGATGCGCCTTATGACCTTATCGATAACAGGCTGGTAATCTTGAGCTCTAAGCTTATGAGGAAGTAGAGGAAGACCAAAATATCTTACCGACAAGGAGCCTTCAATAAGGCCAAAAGAAGCTGCCAACTCTCGGGAAAGAGGAAGATTGTTCCCAACCAAGAACAGAATAGTCTTTTGAATATTAATATCTAGAACCGAGACCAAGTAGAAACTCTTCAAGACTCTCAAAATACCATCAAGCGAGAACTCAGACCCGTTGAAGAATATGAGCACATCGACTGCAAAACTAAGGTCAATGATGAAGGGAACTAGACAAGCTGGATGAGGAACAAATCTGGAAGAAGCACCTCCAAAATCCAGTTCCTTAGAGAGAATATCCATTGCCATAACAAACAAAGAGGAAGAAATAGGATCTCCCTATCTCAAGTCTTTTCTCTCTGGGAAATATCCAACAAGCTCTCCGTTCAAGGCCATTGAAAAGGAAGGAGTGGTAATACAATCTCTGATCCATTTGATGAAGAGATGAGGAACATCAAAAAGCCTTCAACACATTAAGCACAAATGTCCAATCCGAGTTATCATAAGCCTTAGGGTTTAGGGTTTTAACCTAGAGATATACCCTAGTAGTAGCTTCATCCTTATGGAAGTCGGAAACCAACTCAGTAGTTAAAAGCATATTTTCACAAATGAGCCTTTCTTCAATGAAACCCACTTGGTTCCTCTAAACAGCCTGGGATAAGAACAACTTGAGCCTCTTCCCGAAAATCTTGAAAATGACTTTGTACACCGTATTATAGCAAGCAATAGGGCAAATAATCAGACAACCTATCTGCACCAGGAGTTTTGGGAATAAGAGAAAGGATGGTTGCAATGAGATGCCTTAATAACTTAGCTAAGAGGAAGAATTCTTTCACAGAATGAAGTCAGCACCAACCAGGTTCCACGAAGAAATGTAGAACTCAGCTGTAAACCCGTCATGCTCTGGGGCCTGTTGCTGGGACTGATAGAACTGAACGACCATTTGTTTCAAGAGACCAGTATCAAAGACTTTATTGCCATCAGAATCATAGAGATAATGGATATCATTCAAAGAAATATTAGCGTTGACTGACTTATGAAAGAATCATGTATTACCATCTCCTTCACTGAGCCATTTAACTCAAGATTTGAGTCTAAAGAAATTCTTTTCAGCCGAAGAGAAAAACTCCCAAGAAGATCTAGCCACAGACTCCTCCTTGAATAGAGCTTGAGATGGAGACAAGTGTAACATGTTCTGAACTTCCACAAGAGTGTCATAAGCCAGCTTTGTGCGACCCTGAATGTTACCAAACGTGGAGACAGTAAGCGACTAACAAAATTGTTTAGCTGCTTTTAAGCGGTGACTGAGTGAGAACATAGCAGATCCCGAAGGAATATTTGATTGTCACGCTTCGAGCGTAAGGTGATAAAAGTCCGTATGAGTAGTATAGAAGGAGAAGAATTTGAATGGCGACCTTCTTCTAATGACTACCCCATCAAAAGAAACTAGACTTGGCGCATGATCAGAGCTACCTGGAGCTTCAAAATAAATTGTAGCATCTGGGAATTTATTCCGCCAAGCATCATTACAAATAAATCTATCCAATTTCCTCATAATCGGATCTGAAGTACGACGATTAGACCAAGTGTATTGGGGTTTTTGGGTTCGGGTAAAACTTGATCGAGTTCAGGTTTTTGGATTTAAGAATCTAATAATTTATCTAGTTCGGGTTCGGTTCATGTAGAATTTTTTGGATTCGGATCGGGTTCGGGTTTCAGAGTTAAAACCTGATCAAAACCCAAAAAAAATAGGTTTTGATCAGGTTCGGGTTTGGATTCGGTTTTTTTTTCAGTTTTTCGGATTTTTGGGTTTTTTTTTTTGGAATTTTCCGATTCGGATTTGGATTGGTTTTGTGTATATTACACATACAAAACTCACATTTAGAAAATAAAGTCCTCGAATTAGGGTATTTCCCATGGATAGTTACGTATTTTCGGGTTTTTGGGTTTTGGGTTTGGGTACGGGTTTTCAGATTTAGGAATTTACACTCCAATGAAATAATTTATCGGGTTCGGGTTTGGATTTGAATTCAGATACAAGTTTTTGGGTCGGGTTCGGGTTGGATGCTCAGGTATACCACTCCTAGTTTAAGCAGTCCTAAAATTACGAAATGCCCTGAGTTGAAAGGAAACCAGACCTGTTGAGAAATGCTTAGAAGCAAATAAAACATGGTTGAAGTCCCCTAATAACAGCCAAGGGAAATCCTGAGAAGAGGTTGAGCAGTTAATTCCGAAATGGATTCCCAAATAGCTCTTCTTAAAATAATTGAGTTCTGAGTATATATAAAAGCAACTGAAAACGAATGGCCTGTTGCTGGGTTGAAGAATGCACACAACATCAACTGGTCTGTTTTCTTGTAGGTATGACCGAGAGAGAAGGTGCCCACACAACCCAATTTCTCCCATTCAAAGAATCATCCAAGTAATTACAATCCCATCGCAACACTGGAAGAATCCAGTTTAAAATTTCTTGAGTGTTTGGTTGTCTAACATGAGTTTCCAGAATACCACCCATCAGTAGGCAAGAAACATTAATCAAAGGAGAGACATCTATTTGTCTTTTTTGCCATTAAAGCCTCTTGTATTCCAAAAAATAATCATCAAAAACTAGGAAAAAATGATGATCTGAGAGGCATTAAGCCTTAGTGCTGGGAGCAAATCACCAAAGCGAGCACACCCGAGAAACTTGAGAGCCTGAAAGAGAACTTGAGACATGTCTACCATCCTCTACAACCAAAGGATCAGAGTTGGACAATATTGAAGTTGCTGCTTAAGAATTTTTCTATATCGTTTCTGAGTTCTAGGCGACATCTTAGCCATGTTGGTTGGATCAGGTGGTTGAGACCTATTTCGCATAACCTCTTGAGCATGCTTAATCACAACTTCCTCCTCTATGCAGTCGAGAAGAGGTTAGTGGCTGCTGAATAGGCCTGGCTAGAGTAGCAGCATTAAAAATCTGTTTAACCTTGGACCGGCGTGCCACTACTATCCAATCACCCGAAGGAGAGCTTTCCATCCTAGAAGGAACACTCCGAGCTTTACCCCGGCCAGTTCTAATCTTCGCTTGAGCAACTGAAGATGAAGATTTCTTGGCCGAGGATGAGGATTCAAGAGAACATGTGGTAACTTTTGATTCAAGAGAACTTCCACCTTGACCTTTGCTTCTCCTAAAGAGTGAGAAAGCAGTGCCACCTTTTCAGTGTGTAAAGATAAACCTACTCCAGAAGTGATAACACCAAGACCAGGCAAAGAGTACAGTTGTGGAGGTATGTTTCGAAATATGACCCAAGTAGGCGCGGAAACCAACTTCTTCTTTGAGAGATTTGAAGATCCTGACCAAAGAGACACCGAGAAACCACAGTTCCTGTCTTGCCAAAATCGTACATCCAAAATCCATTTACGAGTCACTTCCGAAAGGACAAAGATGAGACAAACACCTCCAGAAATTTTTTTGATTGAAATTCTTCATAGACTTCTCCAAATTAGGTTTAAATCGGTGAAGATTTTTGCAGCAGAAGGAGGCATCCCATGGAAGTTAGCCATAATGTGATCTTTCCACATATCTAACTTCTTCAGCAGAACTGAAGCAGGGGCACGAACCACTGCAGTCCCATCTTCTCGATACGAGGGAGAAGCTATCTTTTGAAGATTTTTCAAAGAAGACTGAAATCGCGGAGCCCATTCTAGAGTTACATCATCAATTATTGGGGAAAATCCTTTTCAGAAGCCATAATAACTGGTGTAACAGATTAGGAGTTAGGTACTTGAGGAGAAACTACAATCAAACCCACCATAGAACCAGGCTATGCTAGAAGGGAAACCCAGAAACCACAGTCAAAGAAGCTAACTATGCTGGAGGATCCAAACCAAAAATCACAGATGCGTAGAAGAAAGCTCCAAACACCCGTAAATTCAGGCGTTTCACTTTTTAGCCAGCTGATTA
Source organism: Cardamine chenopodiifolia (assembly GCA_963922655.1). NCBI lineage: Eukaryota > Viridiplantae > Streptophyta > Magnoliopsida > Brassicales > Brassicaceae > Cardamine > Cardamine chenopodiifolia. The sequence continues at coordinate 1,699,706 of OZ000486.1, forward strand.
TCATTTGTAAATGTTAAGATTCTCAATATATGATCATCTATGTTGAAATTCATATAATGGATATTATTGATAAAATTATGTTCAACATTTACATACAAAGTATAAATATCCAGTGGCAATCCTGAAATGCAAGTTTCAGACAACTAGACTAAAAAGTATAACGACTTTTAATAAACATTTTCCCGTTCCGCACTTTTGTGTCATGTAATATTCTGTGACAAAAAGAGAATAGTTAACTTGATTGACTTTAAAAGTGACTCGTAGCATACGGTTGAAGTTTTATTTTATACAGTATGATCTAAATTGTATGTTATGGTTGGTGCATGTTGTGGTTTGATTATAGCGAAACCAAAACGGTTTAATTAACAGTGGAAATAAGAATTTAACCGAAGATCGCATAATCAATTGGATCCGTGTAATCCATGAGATCGTATTTGTTCCGCATGTTCTATCATAACCACATTTTTTAGGTTTTTTCTAACCACAGTTACTATAATTTATCTTATTCATCTACTTTGTCCAAACCGTTTAATCTGTTTTAACTATTTGAATTCTAAATCTGTAACTGAATCAATTTCTTATCACGTGAAAGTAAAAGGATTATCTGTTTGTTTGACTGTGCGGGCAAAATGGATTAAAAATAATAAACGAACCACTGGTCGTATCACGAAAGATTATCTGGTCGATGATTTGATTCTTTTGGTTCGACCAATCAAATAAACATCCACCACTTTTCTCCTTTTTTCTTTCTTTCTTATCTGCACACAATATAATATTTCCTTAAGAATCCAAACCTAACTAATCTAATCGTGCTTTTACATAAAAAAAAAAACTGATGTCATTGTCAGTGCAAAATAATATATAAAATCTAGTATTCTGTCATATGCCTTCGGACTCAACCCGACAACCCATTCTATTTCTGAGTTGTTTGTGCTTATACAAGGGTCAAATTTGGAAACCAAAGTATTGAGCCTGAAAATTGTGTAACATAAAATAATGTTAGCTCAATTTTCGATTCAACAAATTTTTCAATACTATTTAGACAAAAGTTGAATTTTGTTAGATCCAACAGTTCTTTCAACACTAGTTGATACCACTGACGGACTAATAACATTGTTATTTTATCTATGATTTTGAGATGATTAACAAATGTTTTAATATGATTTTAAGTATTTTTAAAGGGTTTTGTTCAAAAAAAATTATCAACTTATGAATTTTTTGCAAGAAAAACCCTCATCTTAAATTTGTGTAAATTAATTCTACAACCTGCAAAGTCACCCGCAATACTGGACCTCCGCATATCGTTGACGTCACCCCGTTACTTGTCGTTAGAAAACTAACGGTCTGATCAAAACGACGTCGTTTTGGACTAAAAAACTACATGCTGTTTTAGTTTATCTTGCAGTTTTTGTGTACGAAAAACAACATGATTTTTGAAATTTGATTATTAATTTTTATTTAATATATTTAAAAAATTAAAACTCATCTTTTTCAATTGAACAAAAAATCTGAATTATGCCTTGGATTTGCTTATAATTCGCAGTCCGGATCGGAGAAGATCTTCACTGAAAAGGATCTCGAACGGAAGAAAAAGAACGAAGACAAGGTTTGACTTCTTCTTCTTCTTTTTTTTCCAGCCAGAGTCTGAATAAGAGTTTCATGTTTAGAATTTGATTTGACTAAATGTGTTACAGAGAAGAGAAAAGGAACTGAAGAAGCAAAAAGCTTTGGAGAAAGCAGAACTAGCACAACTTAACGTAAGTGTAACTTGGCTTCTTTGTTCTTTTGCTTTTGAACAAGTTATTATCATCGATCATTACATGTTTCTTGTTGTAGCCAGACGCAGAACAAGATGGAACTGAATCTTCTTAAAAGAGCAAAAAGAAGAGTGTTAAACGATATGATTCAGAAGAGAATCCTCAAGATTTTGTTGATCCTGAGACTCCTTTTGGTGAGAAGAAAAGACTATCTTCACTCATGGCTAAAGCATACAGTCTTGTAGCAGTAGAAAATCGTAAGTTTCAAGAAGAATATGACCAATGAACACTGATTTGTTCCAATCTTTGATAATATCTCTGTTCCGTTGGTCAGATGGTATGAATGGTGGGAGCAATCTGGCTTTTTTCAAGGCCGATGTTAAGAGTTCTAAACCAGCTTTTGTTATTGTACGCTAAGCCCCTAGTAGAATCTTCAAGATAATGTTCTACAGAGTTTCTTTAGTATTTTGTTAATTTCCATATTCCATTCTTGCAGATTCTGCCTCCTCCTAATGTTACTGGAATCTTGCATACTGGGCACGCACTAACATCAGCCATAGAGGTTTCGTTAGCATATTTCTTGGTCATTATGTTGTTTATTCCCTGAAAAAAGGATCAGTTTAATTATGATTTGATGATGCAGGACACAATTATTCGTTGGGAGAGAATGTCTGGTTTTAATGCTTTGTGGATTCCTGGAGTTGACCATGCTGGTATAGCTACACAGGTCTGCATGTTTGTAAAATTTATTGTATCAGATTCTTTCTGCTGTAGTAATTTTATTAGGATATATGTCAAACTAGTCGTTACTAATACTACTCTGCTTGAATACACTTGTAGGTTGTGGTTGAGAAATACATCGTCTAAAAGAGGATTGAGTAGACATGATCTTGGCCGTGAAGAATTCATTAAAGAAGTGAGTTAAAACTTAAATTGCACTCATAAATTCTAAAGCTTCAAAATGAAATATGTTGTGCTCGTGTATGATTACGGATAGGTCTGGAAATGGAAGAACCAGTCTGGTGGTACAATCTGTTACAAAAACAGAGTAAAAACAGAGTGTATACTTGCGATTGATTTTAACAAAACACAACATAATTTCTTCATTGATCTCATCGAGTATTTATACAACATCAAGAGGCACGATTGAAGATACAGATTATCTTCAAGTGCAATGAATATGAATAAGGAAACATAACTTCCTTTATTCATTCCCTTACAATGAATCAAGACATAAACTAATTTATACGAAACATAGTTTATACGAACTATAGGTTTATACGAAACTATAAGTTATACGAACTGATTTGATTAAACTTCAACACAATCATGTTACAACAACGACGTTTAGGTGCTTCTCTTGATTGGTCTCGGGTGGTAAAATTCAGTATCTCCTTGTCTGTATCTTCACTTGTTTTTGCTGAGCTAATCTATACACACAAGTGTTTCTATATGTAACTATGTAGTGCTTTACTATGGACGAGCTAAGATCAAAAGCTGTCACGGAGGCTTTTGTACGGTTATACAAAGAAGGGCTTATCTATAGGTATATGTTTTAAATCTTCAGTAAGCTACACGATTTGTGTTGTACTAACATGAAGGTAATGATGTTACCTTCTCACAATAGAAAACAATGAAACTGAAAATTTGGAACATCGAAACTATTTCAAAAATCAAAATGCAGATTTTGTGATAGCGATTCACTCCAAAAAGTCAAAGAAACAAAATTTTCTTTATCATCAGATTATATCCTGCATTATCATCAGATTCAAGAAATCACATTCCACTACACAAAGCTGCCAAAAATCAAATCTTTTCTAAACCAAAAATATGGACGTACCCAAAGTAAGTCAATAGCCCAGCTTTCAGTATGAACAAGACTATGAACAATAACTTGCCTGCTCTGTAAGCTACCAGCTCTTCCCAGCTTCGGCATCAAACTCGGAGACACCAATTTCACCTACAGTTTTATCAAAATGCCAATTCTCGTCTCAATCATTTCACAAATAGATGAAGTTGAAGAAGAGATCGAAGGAGACGGGCACATTGGTGAGTCAAGCCGGTCTGTCCGCGACGGCGAGATTGACGGCGGGATCGTAAGGTTCGGCGCTGGAACCTTGAAGCCATTTGACTACAATTGAAAAAAAGAGTTTTAATTTTTTTTAATATATTAAATGAAAATTAATAATCAAATTTAAAAAATCATGTTGTTTTTTCGTACACAAAACTACAAGATAAAATAAAATAATATGTAGTTTTTTTAGTCCAAAACGATATCGTTTTGATCAGACTGTTAGTTTTCTAACGACAAATAACAGGGTGATGTCGATGATATGCAGAAGTCCAGTATTGCGGGTGACTTTGCAGGTTGTAGGATTGACTTGCACAAATTTGAGTTAAGGGGTTTTCTTGCAAAAAATTCATAGATTGATGGTTTTTTTGAACAAAACCTATTTTTAAACTATATTTCGACTATTTTTGGTTTCAAATAATCATTACAGATTTTTAGACATAAAGGATAAAAACATCAAAACACGTTTTTCTATAATTTATGACTTCATATGGAAAGCTAATTTTGAAGACGTTTCGTGGATCCAATTAAACGGTTAATATGTTATTGGAAAGCTAGAATAGTTATATTTCACCTTCAATTAGAATTAAACCAATTCATTCAACCAATCAGAAGTTATAATAAATCATTGAAGAGATGTCTTGCAGAGAAACCCAGAAACAAGCACTAGCGCGGCATCAGAAGCAAAGAGCCCTGAAGGCCTGGCGCAGCACCAAGGCCCGTACCCGCGCCAATTCACCTACGAAGCCCACTTTGGTCTAAACGACAACACTTCACTAATTTGACCTAAAACCAACTTTAGTCAACTCAAGTCTTATAAATACTCATCCTAAAATCCTAGAAGAGGATGTGGACTAAAAAAATTATAATGTTTTACCAGCCAACTCATGGAGAATACCCAGAGCCGCCTCAAGGACCTCCATTGAACATCTAGCACTTAGTTCATCATCTCTTTCGTATTTAGTTTTGTTTTCAAGATTATTTCAACATCATTGGGGAAAAGATCTCTTATGTAACTCTTAGAAAAGTACCTATGAACCTTCTTGCTTTATTGAATTAGTTTATTATAATACTCTTTCATTATCTATGCTTTTGTTTACTTTAATGATGTTTGAGTAGCCTTTTTGTTGGTTTTAGTGGGGGTTACTTGAAGGAGGTGTATGGTTTGATTTATGTAGGTTGTTAGATTCGTCTTTTCTCTCTATTTTATTATTAGGATTCTTCATCTAGACTTGTTCTTAATACTCATTGCTTGATGACCTCTTGCAACTGAACCTAAGAGAGGGTCTCATCGGAAGGCACACCACCTTTCTCCCAAACTAGCTAGATAGAGCAGTTAACGTCATGACTAGCCCACCGGCCGAGTCATGGAGTTGTTGTGAATTAAAACTACTAGGATATAATGCATGAATGATCCTTGTCATGTGCCTGCCCATTGGTTGAATCACAGAGAGGATTAGACATAAGTAGTTTGACTATATAGTTTTGTTATAGAGAAACCACAAGAGTGTTACGAATTCTAGAATCCATTTAGAGAATAATGTATGAAAATTGCTGAAACTACTAAGAACGATAGTCCCTGGATAGTTTCCTATCGTCAATGGCCTGCTCAAAGTAATGGTTCGATTTGGTTATTAGTTGTTTAGTTTTTAACCAACCAGACAAATTAAAAGGACTTAAAACCATATAATAAACATGTTTTCCTAGTTGCACAAAAAAAAACACATTTTCCTTTTATTTTTATTCAACAAATGACGATTTGTAATCAAATATTAATGTTTCAATGGGACACCAAGTATCACTTGGTCAGGATACTCCTTTGCATTCCCTTTAGGATTCTCTTCAAACCGACGGAGACTAAACTGTTTCATCTCAATTTCTCCTCCTTTAACCTCTCCCTCCGTTGCCATCTCCGCCAGTATCCTCCCCACCGCCGGTGCCATCTTAAACCCATGACCAGAAAACCCACCGCCAACCACCACATCTTTCCCTAACTCCCCTCCCAAAAAGTCAATCACAAAATCCTCATCCGGCGTCATCGAATACATACAAAGCTGCGTGGCTACAGGTCCTTCAGAATCAACCATCCCTCCAAATCTCTCCTTAATCCACTCTTTAAGCTCTTCCAAATTCACTCCTGGTCCCCACGGCCTCTTATCCGGATCACACCGGTAACCACCATGAACCGCCACTTTGATCAGTCCTGGATACTCTAAAGATGGAGTTCCATAAACATATGGAGCTCCGTAAGACGCAAAAGTCGGAAACTCTCCATCGATCGCGTATTTCTCCTCGTGGCCTTCTTTGATTCTCCAATAACAAACCGTAGTCTCGAGCGGCTCCACCGGAAAATCAATCCCAGCCACCGTTTTCACCAGCTTACTTATCCATGCACCCACGGTTACAATGCATTTTTTACCGTAAAACTTCTCTCTTTTCACCGTGCACACTAATACCCCTTCCCCATTTTGACCGTCTCTCTTTTATGTTCGCCACTTTGGTATTATCTCTCAAAACGGCGCCGTGTCGAAACGCAAGCGTCTGGAACATGGAGACGGCCTTGGTGGGTTTTATAACCCCACCAAGATCCGTCGAGACTCCAGTCCAATTCTCTGGGATATTAATCCTCCCGGAGTAATACTCGGCTACGGCGGAAGAGTCCATAACCCTGTGAGCTAGCCCATGTTTACTACACGTGGCGACAACGGAGAGAAGACTCTGTTGATCTGCAGGACCCATGTCGAATTGTTGAGTTGGAAAATGAACTTTATATCCGATCTCGGACTGAGCCTCAGCCCATAACCGAGTAGACTCAGAAACCATGGCGTAGTAGTAATCCTCCGGGTACGTGGCACGTATGGTGCGTGACTCGCCGTGAGAAGAGCCACGGTGGTGAAGGAAATCGAATTGCTCTAAGAGAAGAGTCTTTTGGCCTCTTTTCGCTAGCTGATACGCGGCAGAGCTTCCCATGACTCCTGCTCCGACAACAATCACGTCGAATCTGCCTTTGTCGCCGGAATATTCCATGGCGAAGTGAACAAGGAGTCTTATGAGAGAAAACAAAGAAAGTGAGGGAGAGTTTGATCTCAGAGAATGTATGGTTGTTGTTCTTGCTCTTTAAAAGCTAATGTGAGATTATAAAAGCAGCTTTGTGTTTGACAAATGGACTATATGCAATTTATAATCACGAGATTGCCCTTTCCTGAGTTTCCTCGTATCACTTTCAAATAATCAACTAAATTACGTTGTTATTTACTGTGGAAAAATATAATAATAATAAACTTATACAGACATAAATCTTACTAAATAAATAGAGTTAATGTGCAAATTTTGGAAAATTATTTGCAAAATGTAACGGTGGGAAAATCGTGAGTAAAATGAACTGTAATTTTGGGCATCACTTTTTTTTAATAAGTTAAACAATATTAGGTTATTTGAAAGAATTATGCTCAAAGTTAATATCCTATTAATTTATATTTTTTGTTAAACAATATATAATTTTTTGTTACAGCATCATATTGCAAACAAACATCTAAATATTGGCTATGTACCAAATAAACCTAATTTTGGCTATCTACCAAAATATTCGGAAACTTTTGGGATACAGGTTGTAAATGAATTTTATATGGTTTTCAGGTTTTGCGTCTATTAAATAATCGATTTCTTAAGTTTAGTGGCCAAATTGGTACTAAATAAGGCAATATTTTGTTCACAACAGATACTATTTCGGCATGGCCTATAGTGGGAATGGATGAAGTAGCCACGGTCCATGAATTTTTATATTCCACCTTTATTCAGCTCATTCAACAACTACTAATCATAGTTATATCTAATAGTTTAATGTCAATCACCATATCTCCCTAATTCTAAAATTTCAATTAGGTCTAGGCATTTTGGAAATCAGGACCGGAAAATATAGGTACGGGACGGGAACAGGTAATTCGAGAATTTAGATATACTATCCAAAGTATTCTTTTAAATAATGGGACGGAAAATTACGGATAATGGACGGGAACAAGAAAATTCGGGACACAAAATATATTTTCCAATGCATTTCCAAAGTGAAAATCGAGTAAAAAAGGGGTACGATTCGGATATTATTATTGTTTGTTTGTAATCACTCAAATTTTTTGTTAAAAATTTGAGAATCACCATTTCCTATATACCAAAAAGAACATCATTACATACAATTTAATAATGTACAAATTACATGATTAACATATAAACAAAATGAGCTAAATACAAAAAATAGTTAAGTCAAGTAATTAGCATACTTAAATAAATCTAATATCTCTAAAATTTCACTTATTCTAATTATCCAATGGGAAGTTCGGGTAATCCCGATCCATTCTTTTATCCATTCGAATATTATTTTTGGATCCGAACGGAATATTACAATTTTTCTTTCTCAAAAAATTTGAGAAAATCGGGATGAAAACAGAACGGGATGGGGTACCCTTCCCAAAATGCTCATGCCTAATTTCAAGTGCTGATTATCTCTCAATCTCTTAATCTGAATACACTAACTAACAATTCCGTTAATCCCTAAGATTTTGTTAGGTATATATATAGTTTCAAGCAAAATTTAGATGTGTTATCTAGCAAATCAAGTTGGTTTTCTAAATACTTCATATTAATCATTTTGGAAAAGAAAAATTTCGATAAAAAAAGTCTACCTTCTAAATTTTAACAATCTACCCATAAATCACAACTTATGTGTGAATCTGCTCCAAACTGGAATCTAACAGCTATTGTTATTTAACAAAACGACTCGTTTTTCTGACTAGAAAAGGAAGTGACAATGGATGTGTATGCTACATTTCAATTTCAAGATCTTTTAAAAAAATCAAAAGTAAAATTGAGGGATGATGGCAGCAATAAAAGGGTGACATAACGATCTTGAAATTGTGATTTTGAAGTTCTTGACCAATAGTATTCTTGGGGAATGTGGTGGAATGAATATAGAGTCACTTCGCTCTTTTCTTAGTGCTCACCATTCGTTTTTATTGGAAAAGACAAATCCCTTCTCCACTGGTCATAGTTTATTAACAAAAATCTTACATTTTCATGAATGGACGCTTATAAAAGAATATATTTAACATTTGTAGGAAGTAGAAATCACTCGTAGACTCCAAAATCTATATAGTTTATAACTTTTAGAATTAATTTGTGTGCACAATTTAGGACTAAAACGATTTTAGTTTTGACGTTTCGGTTATAATAATTTTTAATCAATTCTAATGATTTCTGATAGACATGTTTAGTCTATATTCAACCTCTATATTTCATAATACCGTGTTTAAATATGAATGCCATTAGAAGACATATTAGTAAAAATCGTTAAATTAACATATCCAATTTAATAAAAACAATTTGTTAAAAAATCAACCTTTGAACTTTTTTAGTTTAGTTACCTTTTTTGTTAAATCGTTAAATTAACATATCCAATTTAATTAAAACAATTTGTTAAAAAAATCACCTCTGAACTTGTGTTTTGTTTAGTTACCTTTTTCTTAGTTTAGTTACCTTTTTATTATTATTTTTTGATAAAATTTGGTAGCTTTTTATTTTTAGTTAAAAATAATGGTATAAGATGTCTACACTAAAAATAGATAATGAGATATCACGTAATAATTGACCAGAAGAAAACACAGAGATATTACATTATTTAGTCATAGTTTTGTGATAGAAGTAGGGATTTTATGTCTTAACATGTGCTACCAAAAAAGAAAAATAACAAATATATAGGAAAATCTAAAAACTCTCGACCGCAAAAATTTATAAATTTTATCTTTTGGAGAAAAAGTAAGGCGTAACTGAGTGCCGTGTTTTAAATCGTTAGTTGAGCTTGTCTCTATCTGGATAGAAAAAGAGAAAAAGGAATAATTGTTGTCGTCATGCTTCAAACTTCAAGTGGATTCTCGACGACATTTCAATAATACACCAAAAATAATCAAATCATTTCACTGAATGGAGTCTTGCTGCAAGAAAAGTATAAAATAAATTAATTACAAAACAATATCACTGCGGAGTGACTGGATATTATTGGCCAATCCTGAACTATTATCTGGAAATAACACATTGTCACATCAGGTTTTTGTTAAGTGAACTAATTTGAGAGACATTCAGAAGGAAAATGTACCAAACAAACCGTTTCAAACAAACCTTTCTAAACTAGAATTATGGTTGGTTTAAATGGCAAAGTTTTTTAAGTATGGTAGAAACCCCAAAAGAATATGGTGATTTAGGTACATAGACATGAAAGAGTTAAAAAATTAGGAGAATGACAATTTTTTTTGTTTGGTGAAACCTAACCTTTCATTTTAATAACAAAGTTTTACTTCGACTACGGGAAAATACATCAAGGCATAAAAAATCAAAAGAACAAATACATCAATCATCAAAGAAGTTGGACAAACTGGAAATGCTAAATGCAAACAAGTAATCAAACAGAGACTTAGGAATAAGAGCGAGTTTAGGGGCTCAACCAATGTAGCAAACGCTCCAATACATCCGATAAAGACGAGATTGCCTTCACTAAAAGGAGGGGAATATGGTGATTGCCTTCACCAAAAGGAGAGGCTAAAGCTTCCAACTTAGTTGAGGTCGAGATGTCAGCTCAATCAAATACTGAGCGAAAAAGGAAGACCATCCACGCTTTTGCTCCAAAGAGAACACAATTCAAGAAATGCTCCCTATATCAAAACCACTAAAATCAAGTGGTGTAATTGGGAGGAAAAAAGGCTCCGAAAAGGAGATAACGAGACAATGACAGTCACACAAGATCGGTTTGATGGGATAACTGGTAGTAACATGCATAGAAATTTCCCACAACCACAACATAAGAGACAATGCTCTGAGAACTCCAAAGAAAAACTTGCATATTGCAGTAAATGGTCTGTATAATACAGTAATAGTGTGTCGAAAGGCAAGATACGAGTTACTAGAGGTCCCATACGGACAGAAAAAGACCTTAAAGCAGCATCCTTAATAAAGCTTGTAACACTCGAGAATAGAACCTGAACTGGCAGAAGATGTAGGGAGAAGGCAGTGGTGTGGGGGAACGAGTCACTCACATTGAAACCTGAAACCCAACCACTAGAATTTAGGGAGGTATTAGTAGGGGTGTGCATTCAGGTAACTCGATTGGGTTCGGATAAAACCCTATCGGGTTTCGGTTTTTGGGTTTAGGAATTTAATACCCAATGAAATAATTTGCCGGGTTCAGGTTCGGTTCGGATAAATTTTTTTGGATTCGGGTCAGGTTCGGGTTTCAGAGTTGAAATCCATAAATTCGGGTTTTGATCCGATTCGGGTTTTTTGATTTTTTGGATTCGGATTCGGATTGGTTTGTGTATATTACACATAAAAAAATTCACATTTATAGGATAGAGTCCTCGAATTAGGGTATTTTCTTATGGGTAGTTATGTACTTTGGGTTTTTGTTTCAGGTTTCGGGTTTAGAGATTTAGTACCCAATGAAATAATTTGCTCAGGTATGAAACGAGTTTGGGTATGACTTTTTGGGTCGGGTACATAGTTTTTGCCCAAGCCTAGGTATTAGCAATGGATGCAATGGTTGACCTCCGTCCAATCTGCCACAATAGAATAGAAGACCCCTCAAAGCAATTGTTGACTCGGTGAAGACAGAACATCTGCATAATGTAGCAAGAATCTGCACCAAGGTGGTAAGAGAGCCCTTAGAGGGGACAAACTTAAATCTAGCAGTAACAAAATCCATCATAAATACAAAACCTAGGGCTGAACTCCAAAGACACAGAACAAAACTCCAATGAGATAGGACCACATTCTCAACCAAGTTTCGATACCATTTCAATAAAGGAGAATCGAGAGGCAAGACGCAAGAGCATACCTGAGGGAGCGGGAGAGGTGGAGGGGAGTTTATCTTGATGGTGGTCAGAAAGAGACGAGCTTCACGATTAACATGTCATATAGCGCACAAAGAATCAGAGGAGAACAATGACCCCATGGCTAGAAGCGATCTTGCAGGGCTAAGAGGAAGACTTGTCGGGGACGAGATGCCAAAACCAGCAGTGGAGAAAGATTGGGGCGAGCTACCTGATCTGAATACACAACCAAAAAACGGGATCAATCACGAAAATAAGAAGAGGAAGACAGAGCAGTCTGGTGGCTCCGGTGGATGATCTCCGGAGATGGTAACATCGACTATCATGGAAAAGAAGCAGAGAGTAGGTTGAAAATGGTGCAAGGATCAATGACAAAAACTCTAAATCACGGTGGAGGAGGCAAATGGATAATCGCGGCTACAAAAAGCTTATATCCGCCTTTTCCTCTTGGCCAAGACTGGAGGGAGGCACGACATAACCAAGTGACGGCGAGGCTCAGAAGAAGACGAAGGAGAAGAGGACCACCGGTGGTAGGAGAGAAATAGATCTGAACAATCTTCCTTTAAAAGAAGTGTTTGGCAATCATTTTTTCAATTATACTAGATTAATGTAAAATTTTTACACAATCTTGTATAATAAAATTAACATTTCAATACATTTTTATACAATTCTGTCTTTAAATCTTTTTGATTCTAGGTAATCAAAATCGTAAATACAAACAAATGATTTAAGCATTTTGTTATACAGAACGGTAATGAGTACAACTTTTTGTTCTAAAAAAACATGATCTATAAATGTTATTTCAGTTCGAGCATGTATATTACATATTTAAAAAGTATTTGTTGTAAGTAACACACATGCTCGAATTGAAAAAGTATTTTTTAGATACTGTTTCTTTAGAAAAAATGTTGCATTTGTTATTGTTTTCTTAACATGCTTCGCTCAGTTGTTTGCATTCATGATTTAAAAACATAATTGTAGAATATTTAATGAAATAAAATAACTTCAAAATTTCATGTTCAACGACAATATGAACTTGTTATATACCTTTTCAAGAAATCAATCTAAACGCCGTAAGAAAAGGAAGAAATCAATCTAAGCTGTTAAATGTTTTTTGACTAATAACTAAGTGTTGCATTAATTAGTCGGTTCATATCTTATATCTATTATATGTAGGATTTTACTAATTTATAAAAATTATAAACTTAAAAGTACAAATTCTAATATCATGATTCATGCAAATAGTTAATTAAATTTATAACAGAGAATTATGAATATACTTAGATATTTAGTTGCGGACATATGAACTGAAATGTATCAAGATTGTATACCATTGCAACATTTCAGCTGAATTCGCAGTTGAAGCAATAAGAAATGCATACATGTGATGGCCAAGAACTGTGACTATATTTACGGAACAATATGTAGAAAATATGAAGAAAAAATAAAATAAACATTACTTACAACTCTGTCAAATTCCAGCATAAAACATCTAATAGCATCCAATTTAGTGGGCTTGTGGCCACAAAGATCACGTCTCGAAGTCCAAGGGAGCGTGCAGTCCCAACTAAATACGACATAGCAAGAGCACCAACATTCTTGCCATCACGTGATTGATAGTTTCATTTAACATAAGAGTCATGAAAATGCATTAGAAATTTAACTATCCTCATCAGATGAAAAAGTTAAAAAATATTTTTTTTTACCAATCACTATCTTTATCCACGACTTGAACAAAATTTTAAAATTTAACTAGTCAAATTCGTTTAGAATATATATTATAGAAACTTAATTAAACACCTAATGATGGATGAATCTTGTCTTTCGCACGTCAAAATAGTCATAGAACCTGTACCATACATTTGCAACAGCAAAATTACCAAACAAATAAATGAAAACCTTAAAAAATCCAAAACAATAAAAGAAACTCTAACTTCTTCTATACATAGAAAAAACGAATAAGGAAACACACCATGTTGAGCTTCCAGGTGATGCTGTATTCCTTGCATTGATGAAAGAATGTGGAGAAGGAGCTAGTTTTGAACATATTGATCAGTCGGATTTCGTAACCGATCCGGTTTCCATGTTTACCCTTCTTCTTCACCTTTTCCCACAAATTTTACTCCTCGTTAACATCTACACGACAAAAGGAACAGGGAGGAGAGAACACCATTAACAACAAAACCATTAACCTTGTGTCGTTATTTGTTATAGAGAAGCACCAATTTGTGTGAGAATTTAATTTTGGAAAATACTGCTTTACTTTTCCCTAGAGAATTCTCTCTCTGGCCTGAAGACCAAGGCAGCCGCAACGAAACCTCCGCCCCAAGATGAATCTCCTCCTCCAATGATCCTTCGTCCAGATCTTCTCTTAAACGGGTGGATCATTCTTCTCCAGTCTCAACTCCGGTCTCCTTCTATCTTGGATGTCGGTGGTTTTTGAGGCTAAATCAAAGATGGCTGATACCGTCTCTCCTCTCGGAAGTTCATCTTCCAAGCTCCCGCCAAAGCTAACCTCTTCACTCTCTTACCTCCCAATGAGGACCTCCTTGGAGCGGCTGACTTTGCCTCACCCGCCAGATCTGCCTCCATCGATGTGTCAAAGCTCAGGTTCACTTCTTGCGACTGCTCTCCTCACTTGTTGCTGCTCAAAAGGTTCTATCTCGATGATTTTACCTAGGAGAAGCTCTTTCCTCTCTGTCACTAGTATTTGTATCGCCAGACCGGAAAGTTTCTCTGAAGCTTCTAAAAGCTTGTCTCCTTTCGACCACCACCATGCAAGCAACATCTCTAACCCTCCCAATCCCCTAGCTATACTCTACTTCACTTGCCGATGCTCATTCTTCGGAAATCTATCAGACTAGGGAAGAATATGTAATTCTGGTGTTGTGGATTGCATAATTAGATACGTTGTCTCATATGATTTCTATGTGTTGTGTGCCCTATGTTGGCTTTTTTACCACCCTGGTGTGGATCTCTACTGCATTATGCAGATTCACCACTTGATTTTAGTGGTTTCGCTATAGGGAGCATATTGTTAAAGTTTGCTATGATTGTAACAAAAGCGAGGATGTCCTTCATTTCTTGTTGTTGCTGACATCTTGATCTCAACTACATTGAAGACTTCATCCCCTCCTCTTTGTGGATTCAACCAAGGCTAGCAAGGTGATGAAGTCTTCTTCATCAGAAATTTTGGTGTGAATGCTACTTTGGTTGAGTCTCTTAGCTTGCCCTTATCTCTAAGGCTTTATCTGAGCTCTTCGGTTGCTTTTAACATTTTCATTTGTACGACCTCTATGTTTGTTTGGCTCTGTATTTTCTTGATGTATTTTCCCTTAGTGGAGTTTAAACTTTGAGATTGGAATGAAAATTTAGGTTTGACCAAAAAAAAGAAAGAAGAGAAGCACCAATTCAAGTTGTTTATGACTTGTACTTGAAAAAAAATCATCTAAGCATTGAAAAAAGAAGAGAGATAGATGGGAATCAAACTTGGCGTTCCGTGCTTCTGATTTTTGATGAAAACATTGCTACTCTAATTAAGATTATAAATTTGTAGGAAGACTCGATTTGCCAACTCCTAAATTTTGAGTAACTGGTATCCAAATCATAAAACCATATCAAACCATAACAATAAGAATATGATAAAGGAGAGGTTACATGATCACACGATGAAATCACACCCAGCGTTCCTAGCTTATGTTATTTGACAAACACATCACTACCCTAATTTTAAATCATAAATTCAAAATAATAGTATAACATATCCATACAAAATATTAAAAATACCTTTTCACTGGACTTAAAGCAATGCTTCCATATACGAATCAGTCATAATAGTATAAACCATATCTAAGATTTTTTATACAACTATCATCGTAAATTTTAACCGTAAATTTTAACCGGCTACTATATCAGAAAACAGTTAAACTAACCAATGTGGAGTTGCGATAGTGGTAATTTTTTGTGGGTCAAGGTCAAGGAAATCACGAGTTCGATTTCCGTTAGGAAGAGTCTGCTCTCCGAAAAAGAGTTAATTTAACATTGGTCTGGGTTCTCACAGACTCTGAACCTTCTGTTTATTCAAAAAAAAAAAACAGTTAAACCTAGAACCCCTAAAAATAAATAACTCGATTGATACATATTCCAAAGATCTTCAATATAAAGAAGTACATTAGAAACCATAGAAAATCAAGAAAAAATCAGAGGGATTTTTCGGTGTTGTTAAAATTAGTATTTATAGAAAAATATAGAGAGATGTTTAGATTAAACCGACTTAAAATTATTTGGTATTTTATTTTTGTTTGGGATTTTTAATTTGGACTATATCATTCAATCCGTTCGGTTTTAATGAAACACCTAATGACATACCCTTGTTAATAAATCAATTCATTAATATTAAAATTGTAATCAACTCTTTTCTCAACTTTTAATCTTAGCGATTCTGACTTCAAATATAATGTTAAGTATAGAAGATATATTCATCTTTTAACTATACTTTATAGATTTAACATGTGAAAAATCTAATGTTTTAAGTTAAACACTCAATCTCTTTTAATTGAATTTTGACACATCGATTTCTGATGAGAAGATTCTAACTTTGTGTAATAAGATAGGTACTAAGTAACATAATATCACTTACGACTAATGGGCCAAGCCCAATTAAGCACGTGATATCTCTTCTGATAAGAGATGATAATTACATCTCATTTCATGTGTGCATATATATATATATACTAGATAATGGCCCGCGATCTGGAGCGCGGAGGAATATTTATTTGATAAATTAAATTTGTTATATATCAACAACGATAGAGATGATCTAACTAAGCATGCGTCCATATTAAAAAAATGATCGTGAATCAGTAACTCACTTTGACCATTATGATAGTGGCAGAATAGATTGCAACGACAAAGATGGATCGGTTCTTGAATATGGAGGCATGTGATGGTGTTGTTTCCATTGAATTAAAAATCAAAAATAAACAATCGTTAGAATAAATAGATAATAAATAATCAAAATCTCAAACCTTAATTTTGCAATTGGTTAACAATTTTTTTTAAAAATAATTTTAATTTTCGTCCATAATTTAATTGGAACTTATTCCACTGATCTAAATTTATTTATTTTAAATAGATTTGATTTTTTAATTTTAATTTAAAATCAAATCGTATCAAATATTTTAATTTGTTAATATGAGTATAGAGATATTAAGTAGTTTACAAAATCGAATAAAAATCTAATTTATTAATTACGAAATTAACAATAATTATTATATAAATTTATAGTAGACATATTATCTTAGTAAAATGTATTTTAGCACAATTAAAGGAACTAACGACTAAAATTTAAAATTAAATTTTATGGTTGACACAAAATCCAAAATTTAAAATTAAATTTAGTGAATTAATTTTCTTCCATAATCTAATTTGGATTTATTTCATTGATATAAATTTATTTATTTTGAATAGATTCAGTTACTATAAATCTAAATAGTGAATTTAAATTATGATCAAAATAGTTAATTAAATTTTGACATATAAATATTTTCTACTTAAACAAAATATATAATTGTACATGAATAGAATGATAAATATTAATTTTTGATAAATAAGTCTAATTTAGTAACTATTATTAAAATGTACCATATTACTTATATTTTTCGTTTATAGTTGTTAGGAGAGAGAAAAAAAATAAGTTTTATTTTTTCGAAACTAATAATTATTTAAAAGATTTAGTTTTGATTTTTAATGAATTTTTTAAAATTAATTTAAAATTTTCGTTTATATTTATTAGGAGAGAGAAAATAATTTTTATTTTTAGAAACTAATAATTATTTAAAAGATTCTGTTTGGATTTTTTATTGGATTTTGGTTGCATAAATTTTTGACTATTTTAACCTTCTATAGCTTGTTTAGTTTAGTCTTAATTTTATAAAATATAGTGGTATTTTATGTAACATAACACATAAAATCTGGTTAAACTGTTTTTAGAGTTGCTTAAATAATATAGTAGTGGATATATATATATATATATATATTTATACTATTAAATAGAAAGTATTCATAATTAAAAAAAATTTTAAATGTAAAATATATAATGAAATGATATTAAGGGTATAATAGTAATTTAAAAATCAATATAGTTAATTTAAAGAATAAATATTTTAAATAATTTTTGTTCCCCAAAAATAAATTCTATTTGTCTCTCATATTAATTGTCTACGAAAATTTAAAATTAATTTTAAAATTTTTTTTAACCAATTATAATTTCAAAATAATAAGATCTAAGAATAGCATATTATTTATTTCGTTATTATAAATTGAAGATTTGATTAAGATTTAAAATTATCACTTTCCTATCATCTTTGTTTGATTTTATTTTTAATTTTCTTTGAATTATCATATAAAACATATAACTAATAAAATTAAAGCTATATTTTGCATATGTTGTAATTCAAAATTTTTAAAATAGACATATATTCAATCGATAAAAAATGTGTGTTCAATGTCTCATATCAACTAAAAATGTTGGATAATGGTTCAGTCATATTATAAAAAGGATTAAAATGATTACAAATTAGAAATTAGCAGGAAGCTTGAATTAACAACTTAACAACCATTCAAATTAAAAAAAATTATATGGTTTAATCCGGTTTTTTAGTTGAACCAATAGTTTTACCGAATATAATTTTTTATAAATATTTAATTTAAAAAATGTTTCAAATATTAAAATATTCAAACCTTATAAAACTTAAAACTAAGCTAAACTAAAAACAATCCCAAACCGGATTTAACACTCTAAATCAAACCATTAAATTTTTTTTGAATAATTTAGAAAAATATAAATAACAACACTTAATTTTTATAACCAAATTATGAACTAGCTAAAATATCAATTATATATGTCTAATCATGTCGATTTTGAATATCGAATACCGGAAAGAACAGGTAATTCGACTGATAAAATACATTATCCAAACTATTTCCGATAAAATACTGAATATAAATTTTGTGTAGTAGGACGGGATAAGGAAATTGGAGTTGCAAAATTCAATTCTAACTCTCACTAATTTGAGAAGGATCAACTTCGGGATAGGTATTTAGGGTATTTTTGAAAAAATTTAGTGAATTTTTTTAAAATATGAAAAAATTTAGATAATTTCTAATAATTCTATAAAAGTTTAAAACTTTTTAACATAAAAAATATAAACAAGACATACGGGTATCACGTTTTAATATCTTACCCAATCTTTATCCATTGGACTAAAATAAAAAATTTCAAACGGATAATTGCGTAAAGAAAACGCTTATGAGACTAAAATTTCTCGACGGATACGGGATAAAACAAATTTCCCATCCTGAAATAGATATGCTTTAATTTTTTTACCAAAATATATATTTTTTTACAAACATAACTCCACACGTACGTGCGAATCCAATCATATTATATATATTTATTTATCTCATCTCTCATCTCATATAGCATATATAATATTATTCTTTTATTTTATGTGCACAAACGTAAATATATGTATATTTTATATAACATATATATTATAATAGTATATTATTCTTAGAATCCAATAATATATTGATTCAGTATGTTTAGATGTGTGATTCTCTAGTGTTGTATAATATTAATACTAAATTTTTATGCCCATAGATTATAAGTAATTTCTAACAAAACATTATAACTATATAGTATTATGTGATTTTTAAACCTCAATAATAATAAAATACAAATGTTTTCACGACATTTCCAAGATTATATCACTTTATTAATAAAATCCAAATCAATATAAACTGTTTAATTTTTTTTGACAAAGATTTAATCGTTGCAGATTAGTCATTTCATGTCTTAAATCCATATCACTTTATCAGAAAAAGGTAAATCGATCTAAGCCATTTAATTTCTAAAGATAATTTTAAAAAACTATTATTTTGAAAGGGACTTTCGAAAAAGCCACTCTACCAATGTCCCTCGAAAAACACTTTTTATGTGTAAAAAGACTATTTTACCATTTAATCAGCTGAAATTTTTTCCATCTATTTTAGTTTTGTCCACGAATTTTCATAGACAAATTTATCGGAGACGATTTTCTTTAGATAGCTAAAACATTATGTTTGAGTTCTCTATTAATTTAAAATGTAAGGTTTGGTATTATAATTTCTGATTTTGTTTTCAAGTACTCCATGACTTTGATTTTCAAATGCACAACACATCTTTTATTTAGTTGGTTTTCCTAGTTTGTTTGTTTTCCCTTGTTCGAAGGAGTGGTGTGGGTTTGGAAGCCTAAAAATAGAGTATAGTTTTCAATAGTTTATTCAACCCTAATGACATCAAATTTTCCGCTTCTTCGATTTTCACATACATAACACAAGTTTTATTAGATTAGTTTTGCTATTTTTTTTCCTCTTTTTGTGGAGGTGGTTTGGATTCTCAAACCCAAACTTAAGGTATAGTTTTCATTAATTGATTCAAACTTAATAATATCATATTTTCGTCTATAGTACGCCATGGACGTCACTATCGATATGTTTTGTCCATAAAAAAAATTATATTTTTGTGTACCACAGATTTTGCTTCACCCAATAAGGGTAAAATGAGCACAAATGTTTTTTTACTGTAGGAGCACTGTTCACTTTTTTACTGTAGCTTGTGGCTTTTCCAAAGATCCATTTCTAAAAGTGGATGTTTTCCTAATTTATATGACCAAGATATAACTGTTGCATTGATTAGTCACTTCATGTCTTATATACCTCGTCACATTATCAGAAAGAACAAATCAATCTAAATAATTTTTTTCATCAAGATCTAGGTGTTGTATTGGTTAGTCACTTCATATCTTATATCCATTTTCACCTTATCAACAAAATTTGAATCAATCTTAGTCGTTTAATTTCTTTGACCAAGATTTAGTCATTGCATTGATTAGTCACTTCATGTCTTATTATTGTCACATTTTTTGAAAAATCCGAATTAATCAAAATCTTTTTAATTTCTTTGACCAACATCTAATTGTTGCATTGATTAGCCATTTCATGTCTTAGATTTGTTATCATCTTATTATAAATAGACGAATCAATATAACATGTTGAATTTCTTTGACCCAACCATTGATTTTGCCTTCACTTCTCTATATAAATGTATATTACTGTATGAATGATCATACATCTTCAACTCATTTTCTTACCACTAATATTTCTGTTCGTTCAAATTCCTCCTTTATGGGGAAACCACCACCAATTTCTTCCTTTATAGAGAGACTTCTCTTTTCCTCCGATGTGGAGAGATATTTTTCATTAAATTCCTCTTTTATAGAGATATCACTTTCATCAATTTCCTCCTTTGTAGAGATATCTTTTTTATCAAGCTCTTCCTTTGTGGAGAGATATTTTTAAGCAAATTCCTCCTTTATGGAATGCTGTTTTCGATCAAATTCCTCCTTCATGAATTTTTTTTCACTTCTCACATCCGGTTTTGGCTATGGTGAAAGCAAATGGCGAGCATGAAGGCGTGAAAGTAGCTACAGTTTTTGGCTGGTTCCACAACAACCAATTGATGACGGTCGTGAATCAGGGAATCACATCAGACATTGTTATAACACTTTTGATGGTTAAAGCCATGTTTAAAGCAATCATTTTAAAGACCCAATCGAAGGAGCTCGATGGGATTTTGAATGATATCCTACGTTTATCCTCTCATTTAGCTAAAATTGTTTTTTGTTTTGCATTTCCGATGTTTGTTTTCTCTTGCAAAGAGGATCGTAAACTCTTAAGTTTAAGTTAATGAATTCAGCATAACCGGCCAACAAGTTACCTCACCTGTTTGATTGAGAAGTCGGTCCGAGATCATGTTGTTTGTATTTGGTGTCAAGACAAACCTCACCTCCATGACCTTCTTCAGCACTGGTTCAGAGTTTGGGGCATTGTTGGAATTTTGTGAATAAGAACAAAAGAAAAGTGAATTGCTCTCAGAATAAGAATGTTTGAGAGTAAAGTTCTAAAAGCATGTTATTGATCGGATGAATGAATTTGCTCTCATGAGCTACATTTTCTTGGTCAAACCTTTTCATTAATACTAGTATCAAATTCCATGGAAGGAGAAGAAATACAAACATTGATAACATATACCCAACAAATGGCAATAGATGTCCAACCTAAGACTATACAAATGGTAACAAAGTCTAAAACAATGATAGATTGAGAATGACCTTTAAGAGTCTAACAAAGACCCAATATCAAATAAAATCTCATAAGTTTCATGAATTCCATTCCTCATTCCCCCTGAAGCAACAAGGAAAACGAGAATTTCAATAACCATCAAAGTTAAGAGAGAAATTTTTTTGCAATACCGACAAGTTTTGAGTCACGAAACCACTCATTGCAAGTGGAACTTTTGGGATGAACATAAACTTCTTAATTGCCAACGAATTGACCACAAAGGCTGAAGCTACAAACAAAGTAGTGAAACGATCCACTTCAAGATAATAGACACCATAGCTAATAAAATAAACTAATCTCTTAGCAAAATGAGTGACTAGAACTTGTCTAAAACATACCTTAATACAAAGTAAATTAATAACACTACCTATATTAACATAATAATCCTCATTACCAGCTAAACCAATGCTTAAAATAGCAACTAAAAAAAGATTAAAGAAAAGAGTCACTCCATTAGAGAGGAGACATAGAACATATGTGAAACAAGGTTTGCATAAGGAGCTACGTATTTATAGATTCATTCTTAACATAATTGATGGAAGTAAATTACCTATTCTAATAAGTAAAAGCTTAATTAATTTCCAAATTAATATAATTTTCCATTTTTCTATTTCTCGATTTTGTGCCTTCTCTCTAACTCATCTTCTTCGATGCAAATGTGGCTTCATTTCCAGACATCTCCTTCTTCATACTTTCGTTTTATTTGGATAAATCAAAGCTTTTTGGTGAGACTCCAACATTCCCTCTCGAACCAATTGCTTTTATTCTGGGTTTCGGTTAAGAATTTTGAATCTTTGCATTCGATTTGGGGTTTTGAAATCTGAAACCGCTTCATGTTCTGTGACTGGGGAAATTCCATTCACTACATCATCAAAACTCCATGGTAGGTTTTGTTGCACAGTCTCCCTCTGGACAAAATCATATTCTTTTTTTCTATATTAACCTCTGATTTTTCTGCTCTGTTTTGTTTCTCAAATTTTCTCAGATTCTGACTCTCTGCAATCACAATTTCAATCGTGTTTTAGTTCTCTACGAGTTCTCCTTGATTAGGCGAATTCTTTTTGACCATCTTCACACAATTCATGGTTAAGATCGATTTATCCCTCATAATTCGTTTATGCATTAGCTTCAGATTTTCTTCATCAATTTTTCTATTTGTCTTCATCGGATCGATTTCCTTGTGAAGATGGTTGAAGATAATTCTAGCAAAAGAGAGCTAGATGACAATGATTCATCACAAAAGTCTTATGAGAAGCTACTGCAGAAAATGGAACAAAGCAATCAATTGGAAGAGTTATGTTTCAAGAACCAAGATTGGAAATGGACAATGAATGAAGAAATTAAGATGATCGACGAAAATTAAGGTTTGGTACCAAAACTTTAAAAGAATTCATGAAGAGAATTACTGAACTCAACAATGAGATGAAATCATATGGAGATAGTATGAATGAAGAATAATTGGTGTCAAAACTACTATCTTATTTGACAAGTAAGTATGATCCATACATTGGTGTGATAGAGCAAACCAAGAATTTGCAAACATTGACGCTGCCGGAATTGTTAAATGCACTACAAATGCTGGAAAAAAGACTTGAAGATATAGACGAAAACAATTAAGAGGAAGAAGTATTCTATGATACGTTCAAGAAGCCAATTCAGAGGAGTCAAGAGACAAATCAAGCTTTTGAAGAATCATGTTGTTGATCACAAAAAAAAGCCTAGATGGTGTAGCTATTGCAGAAAGGATAATCACTCAAATTTGTTTGCTATTTCAAGAACAAGAAAGCCAAGGATGATCAGAGCATGCTGCCAAAATCATAAAAAAAGAATGCTTCAATTGTGAAGAAGTTGGACACATATCTAGAGAATGTCCAATGAAAAAAACTCAACAAGCTTGCATGCACACATAGAACTTAACATGGAAGAACTATCATTTTCAGCAAGTCATATACCGACGGTTCAACCACATGGATTCTTGAGAGTGGAGAGACAAATCACATAGTCAAAGAAGAAAGATTGTTCTCAAATTTGGATAAATCAATTATTAATCTGATCAATAACAATCTTTTAGAATTTTACTCTCAACATTCTTATTCCGAAAGCAATTCACTTTTCTTCTGTTCTTATTCACAAAATTTCAACATGGTAAAAGCTTAAGAATGTAGTGAAGGGAATAACCATAAGTAATTAAGCTTATGGAGAAAAAGTTATTAGTATTGGGACATGCAACATGACTGTAGAAACAAGTTTGGGTCAAAATAACCATAAAATGTGTACCTAGTTCCAAAGATCACTAGAAATCTACTTTCAGAATAAGCATGTTTGAGAGTAAAATTATAAAAGCTTTGGCTGATTCTTCATCAAAGACTCTTCCTCCAAGGATTTATTTACTCAATGCACTGTGAACTAGTTGCAAGACAAGCTGATCCTTGACTTCTAGTTATTCTCATTCCTTTCCCGAATTAACTCTTCCTTCGTCGGTATTTTACTTTTTTTGGTGCTTCTGGAATTCCATTTAGAACTATAGTCCATAGAGATCTGGACCTTAGTATTGCTCTCATCCTTTTGACCCATAGGCTGAAGCTTTTCCCATCAAACACAGGGATAATTTGTGTTGTGGTTCACTGCATCTTTTGTGAGCTTGTCTTGGCTTGTGGTATCTTGTGATCTTTGTGGTTTCTTTTGGGAATTGTGATGTTAGGTTGCTAGGATCTTTACGCCATCAACCGTAGCTCTGATAAGATTATATCATGTTGGAATTTTGTGAATAAGAACAAAAGAAAAGTGAATTGCTTTCAGAATAAGAATGTTTTAGGGTATAATTCTAAAAGCATGTTATTGATCGGATGAATGTTGCTCTCATGAGCTACAGATTTATAGATTCATTCTTAACATAATTGATGAACGTAAATGGCCTATTCTAATAAGTAAAACCTTCATTAATTTCCAAATTAATATAATTTTCCATTTTCCTATTTCTCACATGCCTTTACATGCTTCTCTCTTAACTCATCTTCTTTGTTGGAGATGTGTCTTCATTTCCAGACATCTCCTTCTTCGTACTTTCGTTTTTCTTTGGCTATATCAAAGCTTTTCGGAGAGACTCCAAATCTCTTAAGCAAACGTTCCAGTGTTCTATTTCATTAATCTCCCTTCCTTATTGTTTCCATTGTAATTAAGTCACACTCTTTCCCTTAATAAATTTTAACATTTCATCGGAAAAAATAAAATCAACATTTACAAAAAAAAACGAAAAACATATTGAAAATTCATAATATATTAATCATATATATATATATTATACTATAAATAAAGTTAAATAGCATAAAATTTGACCGTGCATTGCATAAAATCGTATATAGTATCTAGGTAGTATGGAAACTCTCTGAAGTCCATTTGCTGAAATATTTCAGAAACAAATTTTCGAAAACGCATTTTCTAAAAACCGTAATTTTGAAGCGCGTTTCAGAAATGCAATAAACTTTAATATAATTTTAAGTAAGGAAAAGTTGTATTATACGTAAGTTGTAAACCTTTCAAACAGAACAAAAGTGATATGATTAAATTTACTTTATTGAAATTTGATTGAAATACAAAGTTGAAAATACAAGAGGAAAACAACGTTTGAAAATTTTTACAAAGAGAAAGTGCAGAGAATTTTTAGTCTTCTTTTTTCTCTCTCAAATTCACTCTGCCCCCTTACAAAGCATTATTCGATTTTTTTTTTACAATGTTCTAAGAGTTCTCGATTCATTTGAATATGTCTAGCTTTGGTTGGAATATTATTTTCATTGAAATCTTTTTCGTAAGGAATTTCAACAATATGTTTTTTCCTTTCCCAAAATGCATTTGGGAGTTCGGAGCATATTTGGTGTAATAATTCATCTTCTAGTTTTTTAATTTTGCTTATTATTAATGGATTATTTAGTTTTTGTTCTATATGTTGGTATTTTATTTCTTGTTGTAAGTATTGAATATGTTTTTGTTTTCCATTTATTAGGTTTATAGATTTTTCTATTGTAGAGTTTTGTAAAGCTAGTATTTCTTTGGTTTTCATTGGAGATAGAAATTCAAATATTATTTTTTCTCCTACAATTTTTGTTGTAATTCCTAATTCTGTGACTTTAAATGGATAAATTTGTGTAAAAGATGGGATTCCTAATATAATTTCTTGGCTTAAGTTTTTTACAAGTATAAATTGTGTTTTAAAGCAATATTTTTTATTACAAATTTTTGCTTTTGGTAATTTATAATTAACTTTTAAACTACTACCATTTGCTCCACTAAGTTTCTCATATGTTTTTTCATAATATTTAGTAGGAACTATTCCTTCTCGAATACAATTATAATCTGCTCCTGTATCTAATAATGCTATTATTTCTAGTTTAAAATCATAGCCTATATGCAAGGTAATTTTTGTATACCATTTTTGATAGTTTATTTTGTCTATTATTTGAATATATTCTTCTTCATCTTTAGTTTCTTTATGTTTTTCAGGGTTGCTTGTGGATTGATGATTTGGATCAGTGGATATGAAAGGATGTATTTTTTGGTTCAATTAAAGCTAATCTAGCATTTATATGTAATTGTTCTAATTGTTGTTGGTGAACTATTTGTTGTAATTCTTTTATTTGAGTCTTTAGAGTTTTGACTT
The DNA here is from genome assembly GCA_963922655.1 of Cardamine chenopodiifolia. Taxonomy (NCBI): domain Eukaryota; kingdom Viridiplantae; phylum Streptophyta; class Magnoliopsida; order Brassicales; family Brassicaceae; genus Cardamine; species Cardamine chenopodiifolia. The sequence goes on from OZ000486.1 coordinate 1,726,280, forward strand.
CTCCTTGTAACTCTCCAGTAGTTACTTGTTTAAATAATGTAGGAGAAGGATATTTTTCAAGTACTTTGTTCAGACTAAAAGGTTGTAGAGTGGATAATTGGTTTTCTTTATGCACAATATCTTTTAATTTTAGTAAATATTCTTTTTTAGTTTCGGGGTCATCTATTTTATCTATTATGTCTATTAGAAACTGTTTATCTATATCTTTAGTGATTACGTTTATTGTCTTACAATTGCAAATATCATCTGAACAATTTTGGGAATCATCAGAAGATGACTCACTTTGATCTTCTATAATATCTAAAGAAGGTTCACTACTAAGTTCTTCAGAGTTTTCGGTTTCTGATAAGAGTAGTTTTTCTAATTTTTCTTTAATGTCTTGTTGATCATGGAAAATTTCATTTATTTTTTTCTTCATTTTACACTCAGTTGATTTATGACCTGGACGTTTACAGTTCCAACAAACAATTTTTTTCTTTTTTGTGGGGGTTTTTTGCTATTTATTTTTTGTATAGTAAGAGTTAGAAAATCGTTTCGAAAAGTTTTTATGCTTGTTGTATGGTCGTGAATATGAAAATTTGTTATGTTTGTGAGTTCTTCGTTTTTCTCTAGAGGGTGGAGTAAGACGATGATAACCATATTGTTCGCAGAACAAACCCATAGTTTCACCGAATCTAAATTTACTAGTTTGTTGTTTATCTTTATGTTCTTGGCATATTTGTAATCCTTCTTTTTTAACAAAGGCAAACAATTGACCATAGGTTATTGAATCCCATGGAATTGGTTGTCCTCCTTAAAAGTCTTTTAATTTGTTTATTAATCTTTCCGCAAAGAATGAAGGTAATCCAGCTATAAATCTTTCTTTCCAAAAAGGTTGATTACAATCATTTCTTTGAAAGATATTGGTTATAAACATATCTTTATACCATTTAAAATCTCCTAAGGTTGGACATCTGAGGTTTGTCAAAACAAGTTTTTTACTAGTTAGTTCTTCTGCAGGGTTTCCAACAAAATGCATGGTCATTGTGTGTAATAAAACTTCTATAGCGTTTTGAATTTGTTCTTCTTCATATAGACCGTCATCCCCTTCTACTCTTCTAGTTTCAGTATAGTTTATTATAGAATCTTGTGCTATAGTATCTAAAGCATTATCCCACCAATATTTTAAAGCTCTGTTGAATCCTGAAACTAATAGGACACACGCTTGTTTGTCCGACAAGCCTTTAGCTTTGTAGGCCAAACCAGCAATTCCCATTTCTTGAAATAAGTTCATCATTTCATATTCGGATCTACCGTCTATGTTCCATTCATATATACCTTCTCCTGTGTAAAAGTTTGCGGTCAGGAATTTATGGTGTTCTTCAAACAGTAGGTCTGGTGGAGAATGTCTAGGATAATATGGTTTTTTTGATGGTTGAAGTTTTCTTTTTATACGATTAATTTCTATTTCTTCATCAGTTTCAATTTGGCTATTTTCATCTATGTTATTAATACCTTTGTTTTTGTCTATTTGTTCTAATCTACTTGAGATAGATTTTAAAATTTCATTTTCTGGAAATTAAATGGCTTTAGTTAAAAGTTTAAAAAGAGGTGGTGAAATAGAGCTAAAGGGATGTGAGAGGGTGTGGTAGTTTGTAATTAAATTATTTTCATCTTTTTCTAACTTGTTATCTATGTGTATTTGACGTGATATAGTGTGAAGTATTTGACTTTGATAATTATTTTGTTCATAAACTATCTTTATATCTGCCATATTTACTATGTCTTTATCATCTCGGTTTGCACCTGTTCTAAATGGAGTAGCTATTACTTGTCTTTGGGGTGTGTAAATTTTTAAGTTTTTTAATGGTGGATGGATTGATTTAAGTTTTTCTCCATTAATCATTTCCCATGTATTATATAAAGTTGAACTAGTTTCAATTGATTCGTTTTTATATGGATAGTTAATTCCTTTTTGTAGAGAATATGTTTCAAACCATATGAAGAATGGAATATTAGTTTTCACATCATTCATATGATTATACCATATTTCTTGATAGGTAATTGTTGTTTCTTTAGTAAATGTTTTTAAATACCATTGTCTTTTGTTTTTATTTTTATCGGATAAAAATTCATTTTTAAGATATTGTTTGTCTATTTCAAAATCTTTTGAAATAACATTGATAGACTTAAAATCTGAGGGTGTTGGAGAGGTAGGAAAACTATATCCTACTTCCATATTTTGAATAGGTTCAGCTATAGGTGCTTGAAAAATAATTGGTTTTTTTAAATTTCTTGTTAAAATTTGTTCTACACTTTCTTCTGATTCAGAACTAGATTTACCAGTCTTATAATCAGAGAAAGAGGATCTAGGATAAAAGGAACTAATTCGTAATGAAGATGGTTCTCTAAAAGATCCAAATTTTAGTAGTATTTTTCCATCAGTTTGCTCAGTTATATTTGTAATAGTTTTTTGCTCAAAATTTCTTGGTGGTTGAGTAATATCAATTTTCCATTGGTCGGGAATTGTAATTTCTGTCCATTTTAATTGTTTAGGTGAGTAGGTGGATGTGGGAGTGTATTTGCTATGAACAGCTAGTATTGTTGTTTCTCCTTTATCATCTTGCAATAAACATCTCAGATTAAACTCTGATGTTGATTGTTTGAAGTAAATTCGATACAACAATAAATATCCATGTCTTTCTTGCTGAAATTTAATTTCAAGGAAGTGTACATTTAAAACTAATGTATTAAAGATTGTTGGATCATGTAAGCTTACTTGAAAGTTTGAAGCACAATTAAAATATACAATTCCATTACATAAATTTGTTTGTACAGCTCCTAGTAAGGAGTCTTCAAATTTTAATAGAGTTTTATCTCTTAAAAGCATAAGTATTGGAGAATCAATTCCTGTCCTAAATAGAGGTTTGATTGCTACTTGTATTAATCCAAAATGAATACAGTTAAAAAAATTTCTTTTATAATTTTCTAAAGCCATAGAAGATAATAATTTAATTTCTTCAAATTCATTTTGTAATGATATAGTTTGTTCATGTTCTTTTATTGAATATGCAGTTTTAAAATCGAAAGTTCCTATTTGATGTATATTTTCTGGATTAACATGTGGTAATTGATGATTTAATATTTCTTGATTAAAAGTAGTAATTTTTGACATAATCTCTCTTGAATTAATTGTTTTTTGACATGCAGAAGATGATGCATGTTTAGACTTAAACCACTTCCTAACCGTAGATGCCACGTTTAAAATGCACTTAATCTTATGCTAAATGTAAACTAACCGATCTTATCGACGATGGACGATACACTTGGCTTACCAACGGTCTAACTGCCACACGAACTTACAGCCTGTATCTAATAAAAACTTATTTTTTATTCGGAAACTTATTAAGTAAATAATTTGGAAATTTATTAAGTAAATAATTTGAAAATCTGAGATACTCATATGATATTTATTATTTTTTAACTTAAAAAAAATCCTAACTAATTTGAAAAATTTAAATATCTCATATTTTCTTTTTCTCCAAAAATTAATCATAACCTAAAAAAATTGAAGTTTAAAACTCTAAAAAAAAATTAGAGAAAAAAACGAGATAAACTACAGACGAACAAAGTAAATTCTATCTAATTAAATTTGATTAGTATATTGGAATATTAAGCATCGGAGTTGGTGAATTTCTTATACTTTTAATTTAAATTTATTTATAAAAGTTATTTTTCCAATTGTAGTGAATATCTCGTCAAAATTAATAGGTATTTTTAAATTCTTAGCCTAACATTATAATAAATGAAAATTATATTATGATAGATAGAAAGTAATGATGCTCATCTATCAGGGGAAACGGAAAGTGTGACAATATTTATATATTGATTAATACTTATTTATTAGATTTTTTTTTCAATATTTTTTAAATAGAGTTTTACTGTTTTATTTATATATATATAATGAATAATACTTACTTATTAGATTTGTATTGTTTTAAATATTTTATTATATATATATATGTTTACGTTTCCAACTCTTACCTATTTTCTAATTTTGAAAAAAACATTTTTATATTTCCACATGTTTTACTTCTACAATGTCCCCGTTTCCGTTTTCACTTCCATACCACATGCCACGGTAGTCTAGCGTAATCTAAAATTTCTAACTAAATTTTAAAACTCCATCAGTAATTTTTGTTGTGCGCGTCACTGTTTTAACTTATTATTGTGAGAAAAAGCTTTCTGGGCCTTACCTTTACAAAATTACAAGAAGCCCATTATGAGCCCAAAGTAAAGACTGAATTTAAGGACTTTAAAGTTGACCCACACCAAATTTTCTTAGAGATATTTTCCATCGTTCAGTCTCAAATCGATAACCCTAAGTTTCACGAGGAGAGAGAAGCCGCTTCGTAGTATCTTCAGGTGATCCCGGTTTCGTTTACTTTATTTCGTGTTCTCTTGCGATTTGATGTCTCTCTGATCGGTTTAGTTATAAAGTTTTCATTTTGTGTTGTAAAATCTAAGTTGGATCGAAAAGTTTGATTTTTTTTTTTTGTATACTCCGCTTTCAAAGTTTTTGAATTGAATTCGACTATCGTCGGTTCTAGTTTTGGTAATCTTGTTTGAGAAAGGAATTGAGTTATGCTTAGTTGATTTTGACAGGTTATTGAATCAAATGTCGCGTGTGTACGTTGGTAATTTGGATCCAAGAGTTACTGAGCGTGAACTTGAGGATGAGTTTCGTGTCTATGGAGTGATCAGAAGGTTATAAGTTAATTCCTTTAGGGTTTTTTGATGTAAAGTTTAAATTTTACAAATACTCTCATTGTTCTTGTTTTGTGTGTATAGTGTTTGGGTTGCTAGAAGACCACCTGGTTACGCTTTTCTTGATTTTGAAGATTCAAGAGATGCCCGAGACGCGATCCGTGATTTAGATGGTATTTTTTGGTTTGAATTGTTATGGTCCAGTTGGTCTGACCTATGAGTTGTCATGTTGCTTAAGAGTGATATACATATGCACTATACTGTTATGGTAGGCAAGAATGGTTGGAGGGTAGAGCAGTCTCATAACCGAGGTGGTGGAGGTGGCCGTGGAGGAGGCGGTCGTGGAGGAGGTGATGGCGGCCGTGGGGGTTCTGATTTGAAGTGCTATGAGTGTGGTGAGTCTGGTCACTTTGCTCGTGAATGCCGCTCTCGTGGTGGCTCTGGGAGGCGTCGCAGCCGTAGTCGCAGTCCTCCAAGATACAGAAAGAGCCCAACTTATGGAGGACGGAGGTTATTGTCCCTCTTCTCTATAATTCTGGCGATTTATAACTAAAATCAATTGAACTTATTAAACTAACTTGTCTATTGGTTTCAGGAGTTACAGCCCTCGTGCAAGATCTCCTCCTCCTCCAAGGCGTCGCAGTCCTTCTCCTCGTGGTCGCAACTACAGTAGGTCACCACCAGCTTACAGAGGGCGTGAGGAGGTGCCATATGCTAATGGGTAAGCTCCCTTTTGCCCAAGTCCTTTAGTCAAGAGTCTATGCTATCTCAATCAATACGAGATGTTGAAACTGAATGGATGGCAAAGTAAATGTTATTTGTCACAAGGGATAGTGGCATTATCTTCACACGAATATTGATTAATTTATAAACCTTTGGTTAGGTGTTGTGTTAAATACAAAGTCTATGTGGCTGATAAGTTTTTTTTTTTTTTTTCGTATGCAGAAATGGTCTGAAAGATGTGCGCAGAAGCCGGAGCTGAGTGTTACTTGTCTAGATAGCAAGTTATGGGATCAGGAAACGACTGCTTGCTTGTGATGTCAAGAGGACATCTTAAGAGAAATTAGTATCTGTGAATTTCACAATGAGAACATGTTTTAGCTGTGGGGTTGATTGGATATGCTTGCTACTTATGAATTACTGGGATGCTTCTTTATGCGTTTGGATATGAAGCCGTAATTGTATCTGCAATTAGGTAAAGTACTTTTAAATATCTACCGAAGTTCTTAAAAGACATAAACAGAAATTCTGCTAAAAACCTATGCGGTTCTTTGTTTTTCCTTTTTGTTTTATTTTGTCGAGGTTTCTTCGGGTTTCTACTGCTTCATTACTTATCTGCTTCTGGCTTCTTGGTTAATTTGATCGGCTTGCTTCTGGCTTCATTACTTATCTGCTTCTTGGTTAATATGATGGGCCTGCTTCTGGTTTCATTGCTTATCTGCTTCTTGGTTAATATGATGGGCCTGCTTCTGGTTTCATTGCTTATCTGCTCTTCTGGCTTCTTCGTTAATTTGATCAGCCTGATATGGGATCTTCATAATAGTTTATCACTACTGCTTCTAATTCTGCTTCTCATCTAGTTGATCCCATGTTTGAAAACTTCATCAGCTCTGATTTTGTCGTCTTCAAAACCCCCTTTGGTCTTTCTTTTCTTGAACTTATAATGGCCGAGGAGAGTTGCACTCGTTACAGTGGCAGGTACTTGTTACCAGGCTTTGAATTAACTCACCTCTGATCTTTGGAAGTTGACAATTAGGTTTTTCAACTCACATTTCGTCGTGTTATATATAGTTTAGTTTGCATTATTCAAGTGCTTGGTTTTAGGTGGGCATTTTTATTTTTGACATTCTATTTCAAGTCCGAGGTCCTTGCCATGTATTGTCTGCGGATAGACGCTTTATCGCCTTCTGCAATATTTGCTACTTTTGTTTCTTGATGAATTGGCTTAAAACCCTTGTAAAAGGAGTAGATTTTCACAACCTTTTCTTGTTTTTGTTCAGGTTTGAGGTTGTGTTCTAACTTTATGAGTTTGGTCACTTCCTATGTACAACTGAACTCCCGTTTCCTATATTTTACGTTTCATCACAATCGACCTCTAGAGAAAATATTAAATTTAAAATTACGCAAAAAAGTAGTTTAGCTAATTAGCTGACAGCAAGAAACTAAACATATTCTTTCTGAAAGTTAAGGCAGTAGAAGATCCTTATAGAATACTTATTTTGTCTCGATTTAGAAAAGATAAAACTCCCCACTATTTATTTCAAAATATAAGATATAATAAAATTAAATAAAGCTAAAATTTGCATTAAAACTTAGAAACTAAATAAAGTGAAAAAAATTCTGAAAACAACTTACAAAATGGAACAGAACAAGTGTATATTTGTTGATGTTTATAAAACATTTCTTCTTTTTTTTTACGTTTAACAGAATTTTCTTTTGTTTTGCTTTCATATATGTTGGTATTAGTTCCGATCAGTAATTTTGTTTATATAATAATCTCAGGTTCATATATAATTTTTGTTTTGTCGGCAATATGGATGATCCATTAAAAGCCCAAACAGGGGCAATACAAGGGGTCTTACAAACGTTAATACTCAAGCCTACCCTCAAATACATATGTAATTAAGATTAAGCCTGATTAACCTCTACTAAGGATTAGGTTAATGATCTAACACCTTGCTAACAATGATACACCTGTCATGAAAATAAGTCACGGTAGCTTGACGAGGATGCAAACAATTCGCCGCCGGAAAACCACCAGAACACCGCCGTTTAGCTTGAGAGAAGACGCCATCTCTCCATCGCTTCTCTGTTGAACTGCACGAATCTCTCAAGAACAGTTTGGAACCACCGCCATCGGGCAGAGTCTGACTGGAGAAACAGAGAGAGGCCTTGGTCTGAGTTTCTTCTACAGCTATCAACTGGGCCTCCACTTCCAAGCTTCATCACCTCTTCCGATTTACAGTCTGAAAGGGACTCTGCTCCACCGCCTAATTCTCTGAATAGGAAGAGCAAAGATATTATTCTTAAGCAAAGGATGTTAATAAAACTTAGAAGAGATTAGAACTGAAAAGTGAAACACCGGAGTTTGCTATATCTAACCACCATAGAAGAAGATGAATCATGCCTTTACTTAAAAAACCAAATCAATTGAATCTTAAACTGATTAACCACCATAAAAAAATGACGTTAATAAATGGAACCCACGTTCTCCCTTCTCTTACGATTTCCAAAAAACAATTAAAATAAAGTCAGTCTTCTTATTAGTAGTCTTTCACACATTCTACTTCTCTTAGCCATGAGCTGTTTTTTTTTTGTCTCTCTTTCTCTCTTTCTCTCTTTCTCTCTTTCTTCATCTTTTGTTGTTTCACGTAAAGTCAAACTCAACAAATCTGTTACAGCCCATCTCTCTCTCTGTATGATCATTAAGAAGTCATCTTAATCTCATCCTCTGATTCGTTTTTCATTGCCTCAACAGGAACAAGAAGCTGTGTTCTTGTTCGCTTCTTTCAACTTACAAACATGAATTTCAAAAGAGACAACACTGTCAGGTTCTAGAATTTTCATCTTTTAAAAATTTTCATTCATTTGGGTTCTCAAAAGATGAAAAAGTTGGCATTTTGCATTTACAATCCCAATAACGTTTTTATCTTTTTCCTTCTTTTATAGTGATCCCATTAAAGTTATGGTTTTTTTTTTCACATTTTGCTACTTTATTACATTGCATTTGTAAATTTTCAGATGAAAAAACAAATGGGTCCCAAATTTTTTTTGAAGTTTTTGTTATTAATACCACAAATCTGTTAATAAATGTAACAGATTCTATGGAGATGAGAAACAAACTCTAGAAGTAACAGAGAAGCGTCCTCCATTGTTCAAATCAACAACAACAACTACATTTCTAAAACAAGAACTAGGCCTCCCAAAAAAGACTAAAACCCGTCTCAAGATTCCAAGATTCGGAAGATTCAAAGTATTTCCAGAGAATTTCGAGATCGAAAGAGATAAGATTCTAGATCCTGGTGGTGATGCAGTACTACAATGGAACAGAGTCTTTCTCTTTTGGTGTCTTGTTGCCCTTTACGTCGATCCTTTGTTCTTTTTCTTATCTTCAGTCAAACGTACTGGACGATCTTCTTGTATGACAACAGATTTGAAGCTTCGAATCGTTATTACTATCTTCAGAACATTAGCAGATATGTTTTATGTTTTACATATTGTGATCAAGTTTAGAACAGCTTATGTTTCTCGTACTTCTAGAGTCTTTGGTCGTGGTGAACTTGTTAAAGATCCTAAAATGATAGCTAGAAGATACTTGAGATCAGATTTCATCGTTGATCTTATCGCTTGTTTGCCTCTTCCTCAGGTACTAATACTCAAATCTCGATGGTTCATCTCTTCTTGGACTTGTGAGTTTGAATTTTGGTGTCTTCTTTGTTGCAGATTGTGAGTTGGTTTATCTTGCCATCAATCAGAAGCTCTCATTCAGATCATACTACAAATGCTCTTGTGCTTATAGTTCTTGTTCAATACATTCCGCGGCTTTATCTCATTTTCCCTCTAAGCGCTGAGATTATTAAAGCAACCGGAGTTGTTACAACCACTGCTTGGGCTGGTGCTGCTTACAATCTCCTCCAGTATATGCTCGCTAGCCATGTGAGTTAGTTATGAAACTAGAGACCAATAGAGTTGACTAATGAGAAACTCACAAAAGCTAGAATCTACTACATTAAAGTCACAGGCTAGTTTCTATTTTTAGCTAGGCACATTGTGTTATATGTGCTTGTTTATGGATCTAGGATAAGCTCGAGGCTCGATTATGTTATGTTTTCTCATTTTTTGTTGTGTAGATTCTAAGTGTGGCGGCATGGTGTAAGTCATAGGCAAGTTATTTAGTAGACGCTGAACATCTTCAAGTAGACCCATTAAGTGTTGGCTTTTATTATGATGTTGTTTGTTTATGGGATTAGAATTAGCTCGAGGCCCGATTTATGTTATATTTTCGCGTTTTTGTTGTGTAGATTTCTAAGTGCGGCGTGACATCTATTGTTCTTTTATATCTTTGCTTGTTGATGAAACTAGAATTAGCTCGAGGGCCCAGGCTCGATTAATGTTATGTTATATTCTTCTTATGTTTTTCGTATTTTGTGTTGTGTAGATTCTAGGTTCAGCGTGGTATCTATTGTCTATAGAACGCCAAGCGACGTGCTGGAAATCAGAATGTCATAAAGAATTAGCACCTTTGCAATGTGTTACAGACTTCTTTGATTGTAGTAGTAAGTTGCACAATCCGGATCGAGATAGCTGGCAGAATGTAACCGTTGTCTTCAGCAATTGTGATCCTTCCAACGATATCCAATTCACATTCGGGATTTTCGCGGATGCTCTCACCAAAAACGTAGTCTCTTCGCCGTTCTTGGAGAAATATTTGTATTGTTTATGGTTTGGACTGCAGAATCTAAGGTATATATTCATTCAATCATTACTCTTGTTCATCGCTTTACCGGTTTTTCAACAAAGCTTTCTTGTTAAAGTTCTTATGGACAGAATCTGAGCACAAGTACCTCTGTTCTTGAGACAATGTTTGCTATCCTCGTGGCGATATTTGGTCTGGTTTTGTTTGCTCTGTTAATAGGAAACATGCAGGTAGGACTAATGTGAATCTCCTTTGTTGTTTCTTGAATTGAATGGAAATGGTTTATTTTGTTGATGTTTGGTTAATGTATTATTAGACGTATTTGCAATCGATCACTGTGAGGCTAGAGGAGTGGAGACTGAAGAGAAGAGACACAGAAGAATGGATGAAACATCGGCAACTGCCACAAGATTTGAGAGAACGAGTGAAGCGTTTCGTGCAGTATAAATGGCTGGCGACTCGAGGTGTTGATGAAGAAACCATTCTTCATTCATTACCTGCTGATCTCCGTAGAGACATCCAACGCCATCTCTGTCTCGACCTTGTTCGCCGTGTAAGTCTATTCACCACTCAACTAAAAACATTCGGTTTATTCAGTTCGTTTTTTTTCTGCGGTGTAACTCATAGTTCTTGCGATGATTTTTCAGGTACCACTATTTGCGCAAATGGATGATCAATTACTAGATGCGATATGTGAACGTTTAGTGTCATCTCTAAGCACACAAGGGAACTACATTGTACGTGAAGGTGATCCAGTGACCGAAATGCTCTTCATCATCCGTGGAAAACTCGATAGCTCGACGACTAATGGAGGTAGAACTGGTTTCTTCAACTCAATCACACTTAGACCAGGAGATTTCTGCGGAGAAGAGCTTCTTGCGTGGGCATTGCTTCCAAAATCAACAGTAAACTTACCATCCTCAACAAGAACGGTGCGAGCCTTAGAAGAAGTTGAAGCCTTTGCTTTACAAGCACAAGATCTCAAATTTGTAGCTAACCAATTCAGACGTTTACATAGCAAGAAGCTACAACACACATTCCGTTATTACTCTCACCATTGGAAAACTTGGGCTGCTTGTTTCGTACAAGTCGCTTGGAGACGGTATAAGAGAAGAATGTTGGCTAAAAGTCTTAGCTTGGCTGAGTCATTCTCTTCTTATGACGAAGAAGAAGAGGCTATGGCGGTTGCTGCAACCGAAGAGATGAGTCAGACATCGAGCGCTGGAGCTCGTCATCATACTTCTCATGTGAAACCGCATTTCGCTGCTACGATACTTGCTTCGAGGTTTGCGAAGAACACGAGGAGAACACCTCTTAAGTTGAAGGATGTTGAGGTACCAATGCTGCCTAAACCGCATGAACCAGATTTCTCAGTGGATGTTGATTGATTTTGATTAACCGTTTTGATATAACTTTCATGTGAATCTTTTTAAGTTAGAAAAATCAATTTCTTAAAAATCCTGCTTGAAGTAATTCAGAAACTGTTACAGCAGTTTGTATAAACACAGAATAATACATTTGACTATTTTTTTTATTTAGATCTTTCAGAGTTTTTGTTAGTTACTGAATCAGACTAGATCATCACTAATCAACTTGCACATCGAAGTAAATCGTTTTCGTTTGGTCCCATTAATTTTCACATTATTGAGATTCAGACATCTGTGGATGCTTAATGTTTCTAAGGACACTTTCTCTTCACATTTTGACAGAGACCTTGATGACTTCAAGTCCAGACAAAACTATATTTTATTCTTTCTTGTTCTAGTTTTGTCAGATCAGAATCTGATTTTCTTTAGTTATTAATTTACAGATCTAAGTATGTAATAATGTATTGTTTTCCATGAATTTAAATCAGAAAAAAAACCAGAGGAAGAGCTTTAAAGAACAAAGTCTTTTTTTATCAAAAATTAAGCAACAAGTTTCCTGACTTTTGTAGATACTATTAAGTCTATATATTATAGTTATAAGTTGTGATGCAACTACCTTGTAACATGCAATTAGTTGGTTTGATCATGTTTTACATTTTTCATAGTAAAATATCTATTACTACGACAAACACTACCATATGAAAGATTGAATGTCATATCTGAAAATAACATATCTTTAGAATACGTTATCATAAGTTATAAATTATGTCATGAAATAAAATGAAATGCAGTAATGAAATAAAATTTGTAATGATTGCGTTTCGTATGTTTGTTGGTTCACATTATCTCTTCTACGTAAGGATTAAGCTGACATTTCTATTGCGCTTCCGATATCACCTGTTTAAAATAAGTTATTTTACGAAATACTTTATGTTTTTGGATCATCTATTATATTTTTCCTTTTTTTAGCTACCTATATATCATCCACACAAAAAAATACCATTTCGGCTTCGTTTTGTTTTGTTTGTCACATTCATGCAACAAGTTTTTGAACATGAATATTGTATTTTCTATATGTAATAGAAAAACTTATGAAAAAAAGATTTAATATATTGTGATGCAAGTTCTTAATAGTATAGACTATTCAGTCTAATGTTTTAGAAAGTTACTTAAAATAATGATCGGCTCTAAAGTTTTATATAAATAAAATATTTATTTTACCATAAAAAAATAATTGATTTTATTTTCAAAAATAATTTTTTTTTGTAAATTATTATTAAGTTTTTGTGCAGATATGCTAGAAAAATAATATTTCAAAAATATTTTTTTAAAAGAACAAGGCATTTTTTAAATTAGTAAACATAAATAGGGCATTTCCCAAAATTATTCTTTCAAAAAATCCCTATTTAAATATAAAAATAAAGAATGTCAATTCTAAAGAAATTTTTCGACTTGGAAAGGAATTTGTTCTTTTAACTAGAGTTCTTTTTTTTTAACGCCAACCCTAGTTATTTTTATATTATATTTTTCAACATAATTTTGGATAACTGTATTTTATATGTGATATCTAGAACAATCAAGGAATTATAGATGAAGAGTAACCAAAGTCATGGAGAAAACCGTCAAAATCCTTCAACGTTTTAAGTCAAAAGTGGTTTGAGAACAAGTTAAAAAATATAGCAAATATTTTGAGAAGGAAAAAAAAAAAAGAAAAGAAAAGGAGGAAGATGAAGATTAACACAAATTAACAAAAAAATGAAGATTAACATAACAATTACTTTCTTAATTTAAAAATCTTGTTGATTTCCTACTAGAAAATCATCATTTTAATTTATTTGATTTTTACAATTTGTGTTGTTGTTGTTGTTAAGAGAATTATCTAAGTTAAACAAAAATGAAGAAGATGACAAATAGATGGGTACACAGTTTGATTCATTGTTTCTGTGTAGGTACAGAACACACAGTTTGATTCATTTTTCTTGGTCAAGAGAATTCCCAAAACATCTAACTTCTTGCAGATTAAGGATGAAAACTTATTGACGGTACCAACATGTTTGTATGTAAAACTTTCTAACGTAGTTACGTGTTTTATAAATACAGTTGTTGATCACGAATATGGTGTTGTAAACCGTTTGTCATAGTCAAGTGTGTTGTAGATAAATTATTCATTATTTAGTTTATCGTGAGCATAATATATGTAATGTTTTTAGTCATAATATGGTGTATTACGGTAAAATGCCTCATTTGTGGAGTTGCCATCGTTATTTCATGTATTGCGGATAATTATCATCTTGCACATATTAAGATTTTTTTAATAATAATGTAGTTAAAAAAAGGAAAGAAAGATTAATAACATTAGAAGAAAGTTATAGTAAACAGTATTAGCATACAATTTCATCTTTGATACTCCAGATAAAAGCTTCATCTACCCATGATATATAGTGTATTCATTGTAATCTATCTATATAAAACCTAAAAGGTTGTGACTGAAAAACCCTAAATAAAATTAGAAAAATAAATGTCCTTTACTTTCTTCATTTTATATTTATAAAACCTTCAACGTAGTTACTTAGCCTTCAAACTTTTCTTCATCTTCAAAGGTTCATCATCTCTAAAAACAATTTAGTGCTCCTACAATATTATTTATTTTGGTTTGCACCTAAAATAACTTACCAAACAATATGCTAAAGATTGCTTCCTGACCTACTTCAAATATGTCATTTCCTTTTGTCTTTTGACTCTCTTGACTAGTCATGTGGTCAACTTCTAACTTGAATGTTATAAATTATAAAAAGATAAATGTGGGTGTACTTCTACTCTTTTAACCACTTTATCCTAATATTTTCTAACAATTTTCATAACAAATTTTATTTAATTTCCAACGTCGAATTGCCTGTCTAAAAGTTTTTTTTTTTTTGGTAACCTGTACTCAGGCATCATGAAATTGAATTTACGGTCAAACTATATATAATTTTTGTGAGGAAAATCTATATAATTTTTTTACGGAAAATCTAGCTAATTTTGTTAATTTATAGTCCTTTTAGAATTTTTATTTCAGTGATAATAACGTTTTCACCCAATTTAGTTCATTTTTCTTTCCTCTCAATCGATAAAAAAAAAAACGCTAAGTTTGCATCTTCTTACATTAACGTTGAAGCTGTGTTAATAAAGTAAAAAACGAACACTATAAAAAGAAACAAGAAAGTATGATAAAAGAAATGCAACTTTTATGTTGCCTTTAATTTCTAAAGGTGAAGTGGGTTGTCTCCTGTGAGCAACTTCTTTTGAACCGGTTCTTTCGGTTAAGATTAATAAAACAGATTTTGTGAAACCCAAAATAAATAAAACAGATTTTATTGATTTGTTTTGATAAAATATTGATTATTGTATTTTTGAGATAGACCTTAAGTGCTCCATAAATCATTCAAGAATAACCTGATGTTACTGTGTTTGCCTTAGCATGGTGTTAGTAAATTGAGGCTAACATAGACTTATCAAACTTATCCTTACTTTTTACAGAAACTTGAAATTCTGACAAATAATAGAAAAAAAAAATTAACACTTATGAAGACAATATGTATTTAGAATGGTTACTCATCTTTTTCAATAGAAATTTTTTTTGATTACAAAAAAACTGAATATTAAATCTTTCACTTCTCGTTATGGTTAAACTGAATGTAGTTTAACAAAAAGCAAACGAATTGAGAAACATATTTCAAACCAAGCTAAAGTCTGATTCGGTATATAAATTAGTTTCTGCTACCAATATCACATGGGGTTTGATTTATGTAATTTCCAAACCAAAAATAATTGAATCAACCACAAAGTTGTCAATGTGTTCCTCCATGAATCTTTCATGCTATAAGAGTTTTGGGTTCAATGGTAAAATCTAATTCAACAGACAAAACATAAAAAATAACTTATTGGATCCTGAAGTTTCTATCTCAAAATGACTAAGTACCAATCCAAGCTTTATAGTTCACCAGCAAGAACCCTAGATTTCTTCTAAATATAGAAAGTCCAGGATAACCCAATTTCTATGTATCCTTCAGGCACCACAAGTCACAGCGTCTAAAGCAATGTTGCCAGCATTATTGTTAAGTTAGGAGCTCCCTTGTTGATTTTCAAAGAGCCATGAAAAATGTTTGTGATTCCATCATCCTTTTGGATTCATTGAGCATCAATCATCTCAGTGTCTGAATCTTCTTTCTCTGGAGGTTTGGACTCTGTAGCAGCAGATGGAGATGGAGTAGTAATGTCCGAACGAGAAGATTCAACAGCCAGATTTTCAACCGTTGGATCTTTTTTCCCATTTGCTGCTTCATCTTGATGATGATCTGTTACGGAACCATGTTCCATGTCAATAGAAGGGTTCGACTCAGAATCTTCTGTATCAACAGTTACTGCAACTTCCTTTCCGTTTTCAGAGACAGTTACGGCTGATGACAATGATGATGATGATGGTTCTTTTTTGCATTCGGGGTCTTCTGAATGTGAGATGATGCCGTTACACAGCGAGGAGACATTGGTGTCATCTGCTCCCACCTCGGAACTCTCAGCAGAGCCATTTTGGTTAGATTCTGTGTCTAATGCATCTGTTTTCTTCTCGTATTGACCTTCACTGGTGTCATTTGCTGCCACCTCGGAACTCTCAACAGAGCCATCTTGGCTAGATTCAGTGTTCTTCTCATCTTGACCTTCTTCGGATCTAAGACTTGATGCTCTGGGCTGAACCCTGCACCAATATCAGATATCGTAATCTGTTAAACCTATTTCTCTTAATATAGTTCAAGCAAATTCACAACCTCGGCAGAAGGAGATATTCTTCTTGTCAATAAACTAACAAAAAAAAAGTGACTGGATCTACCTGCTGTAGAGGAGCATGTATGCTCGTTGAGAAAGGACATCTCCTAGTTCAACGCTTTCCACCTACGAGTATTCTCAGGCAGGGTTAGAAGATCTCTAGTTTTCTCATAATTGCAACTTAGTTTGTGCCAACATTCGCAATAGCCAAACAAAACAACAAGAGGTGATATAAGATAATTCTTACCTCAGAATCGTCTATTCTATACCAGTTTCCGCGGAAGTCCTTAATGTAGCAAATGTAATGGCCGAAAAATGAGGCATTCAACATATCTAAATGAACAATCACAGCGTAGAGTTTGTATACATCTGATCCTTCTCCTGCACTGCTCATGTAAGGGCCAAGATCAAATGTCTCAGGAAAACTAATTCTTTTGTTCAGTTTACCAAATCTACCACCCTGCACATAATTTTCAGATTTATATTAGACAATCAATGTCAGAAGAATAAGCAAAAGCGAAGAGACTAACTAAAAGCCAAAGGGAGGGGCAATGGAGCTAAAACCTGGAATCTTTTTAAGGCAATTGTAAGAATATTTGGAGCACATTGAATTGAGAGCCGCTTACATGCCTTCACATAGTCATTACATCTGAAAAGGATAGAATAAAACTTGAGAAACACATTCCATTCACAGGATAAGCATATCAACCATGTCTTTGTTTAGGAATGATTAAAGCTTCAGAACAAATACAAACACCTATCACATTTGTATAAGTTATCTCCCTGAAGCCACTCTTTAGCTGTGAACTGATCAAGGCATTCCTCCAATGATACCGCCTCACCGTGGATCTCAACAGTTAAATCCATCATATTTTCGTATTGGTCAGAAACATTACTGCAAGCAGTACACTGGACCTGCAAAATATATAAATAAACGAAGCAAATGTGAGGAAACGTTCCAAAGAGAAAGAGGGGCCGATAATCAGGATGAAAACATTACAAAATAACGATATGTTGGATAACTAAAACTACTGAAGTATGCAAGGGTGGATGCCATAAAACTCGAAAAGGAAAAAAATGGTAATTGAGATCATGATTACATGCAGTGACGCAGACCAGACTTATGAAACCGCAATTTCACTTGTGAGTCACCATTGTCTTAGGATATGAAAATCAGTCTTCTGTTCTTCACATTACTAGCCTCTTAACAGTAGATTGATAAGAAAGATTTAATCCAGCCCCTAGCCTAACCTGTTTAATACTTATCACCTAGTGAATCTAGGGTCAAATCCTAAGACTAACATTAGTATATAATTGACACACCCCGCCATTGTTGTATTTAATCTAACGGTACATCATTGTATTAATTATCTTTACAAATACTGTGAAAGACCTGTTACTGGGATTAGGAAACATCACCTGTGACTGAAGAAGACCGCCAAATATGTAGTGAATAAGTGTTGTTTCTTGGGCACGAGAAGGCACAACTTTCTCTCCACCAAATTCGTCGAGGCAAACAGATTGCATCATGTCAATTGCAAACCTATATAACATGATTTTAAAAGCATTAGCCGACAGAATGACAGAAACTCCACCTCTAGGCTTACACCAACAAGGAACAATTGCTGACCTCATCAACTCATGAGCATCCTCCTGTCTCCCATACCCAAGGTTTCCACCAATGTTAGGCAACCGCGAAATAATGTTCATTGGTGAAAAAGGAAACCGGCTATGGTTTGCTCTTTCAAGATGAGTTTCAAATTCACAAAAGAAGCACCAATCATTGTGCCTACCTGTCAAACAAACATAGAAAAAAAGTTAAAGTGCATACAGAAAATCCAATTGAAGAGTTGAATAAAAACTTACATTCTCTCTTGTGGCCTCTCTCCAGAAGGTATGCAACAAGAGGGCGTGTCCAGGAAAGGCATTGTAGAACCACATTAGTGAAACAACTGAAAGAGGATTGACAATAAAAGTAAAAGAAAATCAGATTAAAAAGAGGGTTCAATAGGTGCATTAAAGCTAAACTAGAAGCGAGATGAACAAAAACCTGTTTCCACAATTGATGAGACCACAAGGAGTCAAAATTGGTCTGTCCCAGTTAAAATACCGAACAAAAATTTCATACGGGAAAAGAACCTGCAGAAGAATACAAACATAATCAGACTTGCACGACGAAAACTATCAAGAGAGTGTTAACATCAGATGACTAAAAGAAGACCATTACATCTCCTGGCTTGAATTTAGCCTTGTTTTGGCTCAGCTGAGGAACCAATGCGATCTTAGCACCAGACCTATTCCCAACCAGAGAAGCTTTGAAATCAAGATCATTTCTTCCCACTGATGACGACTCAGTAACCCGAAACACCTTGCATTTTAGTTTGTGTCCTGAGTTCCAATCTAACCTTTGGCACTCCGCAGAGCTAGTAACAAAGAACAGAGGCAAAAAGGAAAAGAAAACGAATTTAAGAAAACAGATGCAACTAAAAATCTTAAAATTCAAAACTTTCAAAAGCAAAATTGTTCCAATATCTATCTCCAGCTACATCTAAATCAAATCCAAAATCCCTAATAAGGAGAAATCGTTCCAGTCTGACTTTTGACGATCCGCAGAACTGATAGCTAAGAACAGAGGCGAAAAGGAAACAAATTACAGAACAGATGCAACTAAAATCCTAAAAATCCAAACTTTCAAAAGAAAAAATGTTCCAATTTCTACCTCCAGCTACATCTAGATCGAATCCAAAAACCCTAATAAGGAGTAATCGTTTCAGAGCTAATAGCAAAGAACAGAAGCAACAAAAAGGAAACAACTTTAAGAAAAAAATGCAACTAAAATCCTATAAAATTCAAAATTTCAAAAGCAAAATAGTTACAATTTCTATCTCCAGCTACATCTAGATCAAATCCAAAAACCCTAATAAGGAGAAATCGTTCCAGAGCTAATAGCAAAGAACAGAGGCAACAAAAAGGAAACAACTTTAAGAAAACAGATGCAACTAAAATCCTAAAAATCCAAACTTTCAAATAAAAAATTGTTCTTTATCTATCTCCAGCTACTACATCTAAATCAAATCCCAAAACCCTAATAATAAGAAATTGAGAATCTTTAACATACCAGTATCGAACAGATTTGCAACGAGAGCACTTTTTGGTAGAAACCTTCCCACAAACAGCACATTCCGCCGTATCAGGAACCATGAAATCTCTGCGGTGGTCTCTATCGAAATCACCGGAGCCACCAACCTCGAAGTACTTCGCCGCTGTTCTTTTGACAAAGTAGAGAAGACCGATTGAGAGGAAGACGAGCGTTAAAATAAGCTGCGTGAAGAAATTTAGATCCAATGTTAATCCAACTTCATGCATCTAATTCAAAATCGAATCTCCTTGTCTTCTTGAACATCGATCTTGTTCTTCTTGTTTTGGTCAGATTCGATTCGGAGATGCCAAGAGAATCTCCTCTGGTTTCTTGGCTCTGTGTTTTAGAGTTAAAGAATGAGAGAATGGGCATATTAAGATGTTTGTTATATGTACAAGTCACATTAGGGGTCTTAGCTCAATTAATTACCTTTTGATAATTATTTCCCTTTTCTTTATTAGTTTCCTTTTTTATATTTTTTTTGAAGTCAATTCACAGTTATTACAGGCCAACTACTATTTTATAGATATCTTTCCATTATAACATAAATTTTGATTGATAATTATAGACACTTCACATGTCTTTCTAAATGAATTTTACATATGTAAGAAAACAAATTATGCATACCAAAAAAAAAATGAGAAAATAAAACTTTGTAGAGAAACCTTAAGGATTATTCGTAAATACGTGGAATATGAGGAGAAACAACAAGGAAAAGACGGCAAGTTTTCACAAGTGCCAAAAATATGGGAGAAAAAAAGAGAACTGTCAAAAGATATGAAATAAAGAATAGATAATGGATTTTAGTTGACAAATATATATATAGACAATAAATTTGTCATAAGTGAAAAATGTTATGACTAATCTATCAAAAAGTTAAAGCTTCTAATGACATTTTCACTCTCTTACAGAGAAAGATTAAATTTAATATGACTCACATAATTTATAAAATCTATATAGTGGCCGTAAAAAAATATATATATATATATATATAGTGTTTTAATTAATTAGCGTGCCTCACAGTAACTATCACCTACTCTTTTAACACTTCAGCATTTTATTTTATTTTCATATATATATAAAGTGTGTGAGGCTCTTTGACTAATTTTCTTTTCTTTATTTGTCTTTCTTCATTTTTCCATTCAATAAATTATCCGAACCTAACTTATATTTGAACCAAATTTTATATCTTAGAATTTTATTCGTTACAATAATTATCCCTTTTAAGAAAAAATTTGGTGAACAGCATGGGGTAAAAGATCTACAAAGTATAACATATATTAAAAAATGATATATA
Organism: Cardamine chenopodiifolia; assembly: GCA_963922655.1. Taxonomy (NCBI): domain Eukaryota; kingdom Viridiplantae; phylum Streptophyta; class Magnoliopsida; order Brassicales; family Brassicaceae; genus Cardamine; species Cardamine chenopodiifolia. The sequence goes on from OZ000486.1 coordinate 1,747,048, forward strand.
TATATATATATGTATATATATGTAAATGAATTAAAGTTTGGTAAAATTTTAATTTTAAAATAAATAAATTATAAACATTTTATCATAAGGAAGATATTTTTAACAAAACCAAGGCAAGTTTAACTCCACATATAGCAAATTTTGTACGATGAGCATATTTAAAGATGAACTCTTAAGAAAGGCATTTGTCATTGAGATTAATAATGTGAAGCATGTGGATTAGCTTTTTCAGATTATATACGGTAATGTTATGTTATGTGATGGAAATTTCATATCCTAATAAGAACGATTGACATGTTGTCAACGAAATTAATAGTGTGTTTCTTTGTCTGTTGCTCTCGTTGGTGGCTTTTGTGAGATGTTGAGATTACTTGAAATCAGAGTAGCCTCAACTAAAGTTGATCTAACATTCACAAATTCCAATTCGTAAGGCTAATGATCTCACTCGGATCATACAGCATACTTAAAAATAACATACTACAATAGTATAATTGGACCTTAAAGAGCTAAGCCGATCATTGTCAAACACTTAAGTTTCATCATTTGGTTTATAGCTTCACCTTGGAGCAGAACTTAAGGACACAACTTGAGTCATTTTCCTTAATCAGCTCCAACCTGATTGATTCGTTTGTCTTCACACAGTTAGCTTTCAAGAAGTCTTTCCAGGATCCTCCCAGTCTAATTCTTTTATCATTCTCAGAACGCAGATTCACAGGCCAGTTCACACCGTGTTTATCCAACATAGTCATTTTAGTTTCCTCGTTGATGCCATTCTTCCTTGTGAAGGGTACCGGAAGACGCTGCAACAAAAAGATTCAGACTTCAATAGACTGTAAAAAGCAAATGGGTTTGGAGTGATGAAACTAACCAATGCAGAACAGTTGATGTTGTAAGGTCTAAGAGTTAATGTTACAAATCGGTCTTGAGATGATGAAGATGAAGGCTTCCATATCAATCTACCCTTCTTTCCCTTTCTTCTTGAGCATGCCTGTGAGATCCTCTCTTGCCTGCTCTCTTCATCGGTTTCTGGTTCTGTTGAAAGAGACTCTACTTCATTAGTTTGTGAACACTCTTCTTCTTCTGGCTCTTTGCGGGACAAACGTAGAACTTGAGTTCTCCCTTTTTGGATCAGTTTGAAAGTGAAGAAACTTCCAGCTCTAAGTCCATTGGCACGACAGAAACTTCGCCACCCTCGTCTGATATAAGTAGTTCCATTTCCACATGATGGCTTTTGTTTCATTTTTAAAGTCCATGATCTGCCCTTTTCATTCATCAAAACAATCTCTCCACATCTTGTGTCTACACCACTTGCCCTCACAAATTTCGTTGGAAGATACTGGAAATTTATTATAATACAACATGAATTTGGTCTAATTACAAGATCATAGTATCAAAGATTATTTTGGTTCAAATGAGGAGTAGAATACCAGTGTATCATAACGTAGTGTGGAAGGCGCGACATTAGCAACAAAACAAGAGGTATCTAGTAAAGAAGACTCTGTTTCTCTTCTTGGATTATTCTTCCTTTGAATCTTCCCTGAAAAGAAAAGAATAAATCAAGATCCATATTCCATTATTTGAGTACATTTCTTGAGAAACAACACAACGTTAGAGAGAAACAACACAAACTCACCAATGTTGATCTCTTCTTTGGTTTCCGGTTCTGTGGAAAGAGACACTACTTCATTAGCTTCTTCTTCTGGCTCTTTGGAGGACAAAAAACGTAGAGCCAGAGTTCCTCCTCTTTGGATCAGTTTGAAAGTGACAATACTTCCAGCTCTAAGTCCATTATCACCACAAAAACTTCTCCACCCTCCACGGATGTAAGTTACTTGATGGGACTCCTTTCCTTTCAACTCTAATGTCCATGATCTACCCTTTTCATTCATCAGGAAAATCTCTCCACATCTTGTGTCTAGACCATTTTCCCTCACAAAACTCTTTGGAAGATTCTGAAAATTCATTACAATACAAGTTGATTTTGATATAAATTCAGACCCTGGAATGAGAGATTTTGGTTGAAATTAGGAAAAGATACCAGTCTGTCATATCGGAGGGTCGCAGGCGAGACATTACCTACAAAACAAGAGGAATCTAGTGAAGAAGAGTCTATTTCTCTTCTTGGATTCTCCTTCATTTGTATCTTTCCTGAAAAAGAAAGGAATAGTGAAACTTATTAGCTCTACATACATATCCACATTCCATTAAATGAGCACATTTCTTCGATGTCAAGTGGCTCATAGGCATAGCTAGAGAGAGTCAGAACACAACTCACCAATGTTGTTTTCTTCATCGCATTCAGGTTCTGTGGAAAGAGACACTACTTCATTAGCTTCTCCTTCTGGCTCTTTGGAGGATAAAATACGTAGAACAAAGGTTCCTCCTCTTTGGCTCAGTCTGAAAGTGACAATATCTCCAGCTCTAAGTCCATTATCACCACAAAAACTTCTCCATCCTCGTGTGATATAAATAGTTCCACAGGATTGCTTTTGCTTCAATTTTAACGTCCAAGATCTTCTACCCTTTTCATTCATCAGAACAATCTCTCCAGATCCAATGTCTATACCATTTGCCCTCACAAAACGCTTTGGAAGATACTGAAAATTCATTACAATACAAAAAAAATTCAGACTCTAGTGTAAGACTTTATATTTGAGTTCATATTAGAAGTGTCATACCAGTAAGTCATAATGTAGAGTCGCAGGCGAGACATTAGCCACTAAACAAGAAGACTCTGCTTCTCTGTTTCTCTTCTTGGATTCTTCTTGAATCTTCTCTGAAATTAAAAAGAGATTCTCTCTAATTACAGATCCATTATATGAACACATTTCTTGAATGTCAATTCATAGAGTCATAGTTAGAGAAAGAAATAGAACATAACTCACCGGAGTTGCTTTCCTCGTCTAAACAAGATCCATATTGAATCTCACAACAACTAGGTCCCAACAATGTCACGTGGAAAGACATGTCTTTCTCTTGCCTCAAAACGACAATGTCGCCTACTCGAAGATCATGTGAAAGAGCAAACTCTTTCCACCCGTCAGAGAGTCTCTTGCCATCTATCTTAACTTCCCAGATTTTCTTGGACGCATCTGATCTTAGCTCTGTTGTTGTCTTCTGTTCATATCTTCCTTCTATATTCTTCAAGAAGAAAGCTACAGGAATTGTCTGAAGGAACATGCAAATACCAATACCATTTCTCAATTAGCTTTTCAAAGAGACATATACAGATAGAGAACAAGGGAGAAAGGAAGTACCAAGTGACTGTGGAAGCCGGGAAGAAGAGGCTGGAAGAAATGTTGATTCGCCATTCTCAAAATCCCTAAATCTCTCAGCTTCTAACACTGCAATTTCATGAAGAAAAGAGTCAAAAATCACGAAAACATTCCACCAAGCTTTAAAGTCTACAGTAGTAAGTACAGTACACTTTCTTGGAACTAGTGCAGGAAATGTGCTATTTTATCCGTGTTTTTACGGATTTTTATTCACTGCAGGGTGGTTTTAGATATAGTTTAGGAAAATCATATTTTTGCGGATATAGCGGAGCATAGCTTATATTTTTGTGGAGTTAGGATCGCGGGGTTTGCATTCCATGGCCGTTAATAATTTTTAAATTAAACTAAACATAATTATCTAAACCAAAGGCCCAATCAAAAACATGTGACCTAGGTCTAGATGAACGACGAACTGACGAGTGACTAAGCGAGAAGAAAACCTCGTAGCCAGAGATCCTAAGTTCCGATTCAACCCGAGTTCGTCGTCGAGAAACCACGCCTCCGCCAAAACTGCCATTACGCCTTAAAGAGATTCAAACCAGATTGATTGACGAGCTCAACGAATTGGAGAGAAACATAGAAGAAAAAATATTTGTCTCTATGCCTTTGAATCCTAGAAAAGTTTCGTGATTTCTCTCTCTCTTTCTCTCTGTATTTCTCTGATTCTTTGTACGAATCTGTTTTTGTTTCAAAATTTGTTAAAGTAAAGTAGCTTGGGTTGGTATTGCGAAATATCGATTTGCTTAATCCAAGCAATTGTCGTTTTGGAATTCACCAAATTAGCAATCAGTTCTCGATTTTGTAGTTTTTAATCGCCAATTACGACTTATGCGTGGAGGATTGATGATCGCGTTAGGACAATGTTTGCCCGATGGTGTGCCCATGTGTGAGAGACATGGTCGGGTATTGTAAAAGAGACCATTGGTGAATGTCTTCTTGATATGACCACATCAGTAAGATATAAAACTCTAAAGCATTTTAAATTTCCCTTTTTGGTATCCAGAAGCATCATATATAGTTTTTGTAGGGTGAAAAGAAATTGGTAATAAATTTTTTTATTTTATTTTATTTTTTTGTAGGGAATAACGACAATGAAAAAGATCGAATCGTTCAACTTGCCAGTGTATTTTCCTGAATATAGCGAATTAAAGGGAGCGATTGATCAAAATGGAAGCTTTACAATTGTGATAATGGAGACTAAAAGCCATCCATTGAAGATCATGCAACTAACCAACAACTTCATCACTTCCATGTATCGAGCTATTCTCTCTACAGTTATAGAAGAACATTTTAGAGATAGTGTGGTCGATGAGTTATTCGATCAACTTGCTAAGAAACTCTCTAAGCAGCCGAACGATTTTGCTAAGTGTAAGAAACCATTGGTTTATTATATCGTTCTTAAGCGAATATGAATATTGAGATTATTCATAACTCAGTTATGTTTTCTTCAATGTTTTTAAATCCGACCCAAATAAACCGGTTTATCTTCCTGATTATTGGTTCGATCAGGATCGACCGCGGGTAATATATTTTTTATATTTTATAAATTTAACATATATATATATATAATAAATTTAGTCGATGTTTTAAGAATATAATATCGAACCATAACTATAAACTGATTAAACATTCTAATCTAAATTAAACAAAAAAAAATCTTAGAAATAAATTAATAATGTATCAAATTAATTAATGTTGGTTATTTTTATCACCATCTCGTTTATTTTATTCAAGTAAAATAGTAAAATCTTCAATCAAAATCTAAAATATCATAATAACGGATTTATTCAATATATTATATACAATAAATACATAAATATTTAATCAACATTTTCAAATACGACATGCTTAATTAATAACATCGGTTCACCAGATTTACCGGATTTGCTAGATTTTACTAAGGTTTTTGGAATTTTTCCAAATATATAATTAGCGGACTTTAATAATATATTCAAATCAGATTAGTCATTTAATTAACCGATTCTACCGGTTTCACGGTCGGGTCTGTTCCAGTCGAATCGGTTCTGAAAACATATCAATGTTATTTCCGTCCTTTGTAAACATTTTAACACTTCGGGTTTTTTTTCCATTATGTTGTTGTTCCATTGTGTAATCAATCCCCATAATATTGTTTGTGAAGTCAATATGTGTAGAAATACGGACGTGTCGGCTCTACGTTAATCATATGTCAATCTGACAAATAATAATTTAATACAATTCACTATTTTACATATTTATTCCAATGCCATTGGCAAGTTTATTTTCAATTAACCTCTACTCGGTGTCTAAGAAAACACAAAAGAATCAAAGCAAAGTATAATCGAAGTTTAATGAATCAATTTGATTCAATCAAGGTAAACATGACAAAAAAACGTAATGAGAACAGAACAATATACATGCTCCATTAAAAGATAGATATATTTATCTTCGTTAACTTAACAAGCAAAAAGGCTTAGTTTTAGAGGAAGGCTTGTACACTTATCATACTTTTACTTAAAACTGTTCTCGTCTTTACTCTTCAGAGTTGGAACAGAACATAAATACAAGAGTTGTGTATTGTTCATGAATACATTCCAAACTGAAAGACTCTCCTGTCTTAACGCCATTAGCCTCACAGAAGCCCTTCCAACCAGATCCCAGAGCTACAAATCCATTTTTTGACAGCAGATATGCAAACCATTTCATTCCGTTTTTACCCAACATAGTTATCTTCCCAATCTTGTTGATGTCATTAGCCTTCATGAATTCACTTGGAAGAATCTGCAAATGATTTGAATAAACACATCTCATTACTAATTAGAATCAAGACATAAACTAACCCACCTTTGAAACACGAGTTGTTTGATGAACTTACTAGTTTACAATCTCTGACATCTTCAGGTGTGAGTGTTAATGTCACGAATCGATTTTGGCTTGCTGAAGATGAGTCTCTCCTCTCCTATCTGTTGTTCTTGGCTTTCTTGGTCTTGTTTCCACTGCTAGGTTCTATGGAAATCGACTTTTTCTCACTGTCTTCTGAACACTCTCTTTGCTGCATTCTTTCACTTGTGGACTCTGTGCTGAACAAACTGAGCATAGGAGTTCCGTTTTCCCAAATTGACTCCAATGTGAAGGGTTCACTGCTCGTTAAGCCATTTGCTTTTATAAAATCCTTCAAGGCCCTTCCCAAAAACATTTGTCCTGAGCTTTCCCGTCGAAGATTTGCCACCCACTTAATACCATCTCTGCCCAACAAAGTTATCATCCTAGGTTCGGTCAAGCCATTTTCTCTTGTGAATGACAATGGACGACCCTGGAACATAGTTAACATACTTAATAAGAGTTAAAGAAATAAAACAAAGTAACCCTCTGAAACAATAGTTGATTGATGAACTCATCAATGTACCTTTTCTGACGTTGCTATATGTAAGTGTTAATGTCACAAATCGGTTCAGTCTTGATGAAGTTGAATCTCTACATCTCAGACGCTTCTTCTTTCTCTCCAGTTCCACACAGTTTTCTTTGTTGTTCTTGTCTCTTTGTGTTCTACCATTGATAGATGCTGTGGAACAGAAACTGAGCAAAGGCGTTTCTCCGTTTCCAACTAGTTTGAAAACAAAGACACCTCCTGGTTTTTCACCGTTTTATCACATAAACTTATCCAACCTCGGCTTAAATTCTAATTAAATCAACTTTGATATCTTTTAGCAAATAGGTATTATTATATAGGGTATTTTTGCAAGTGTCCCTAAAAAAATAGCAATGGTGGTTGAAGTGGATCCGATGGAAATGGTGATGATTGAGGGGGAGAGAAAAATCCATTGGTGTCAGTGCAAGAGAGAACCTTTCATCTAATTATACAAAATAATATACACTATAAAAAATATTTTGTTATACTAAATAGATAGTGTGTAATTTGAAAGAATAATGTATTTTAAAAATACAAAAACATGTATACGGGAGAAATAGCACTGCATATGAAAAGATAACACGTGTCATATGGAAATGCTAAGTAGTAAATTAACATTTATGTATTTGGTCTCTGTAGTTGGGGTAGAACTTACATACATGATTTGTATCTTCTTTCGAAATAAATTCCAAAATGAAAGACTCTCCTAACATCACGCCATGAGCCTCACAAAAACCTTTCCAACCATTTCCCAAAGCCACGGTTCCATCTCTTGACAACAAATATGCAAACCACTTCATACCGCTTCTACCGAACAACGTTATTTTTCCAGGCTTATCGGTGCCACTAATTCGCATGAATTGACTTGGAAGATGCTGCAAGACATCTGAACCAACACATCTAATTACCAGTTGAAATTCAAAACAGAACCTCCAAAGCAAGAGTTGTTTGATGAGCTTAGCAGTTTGCAGTCTCTGACATCTTCAGGTGTAAGCGTTAATATCAGGAATCGGTTTTGGATATCTGAAGATGAGTCTCTTCTTCTAGGACAATACTTTCTTTCCTCCGGCTCCTGTGAACTATTCTTTTCTCTGTTGTTTTCTGCTTCCCCTGGTCATATGTCCACTGCTAGGTTCTGTGAAATGAGACTCTTCTGAAAACTCACTTTGCCCTCTACCACTGCTAGACTCTGTATGGAGCAAACTGAGCATAGGAGATGCATCTTCCCAGATTGACTGCAACGTAATGGAATCGCCTGTCTTTAATCCATTTGCTTTAGCAAAATCTTTCCAACCCTTACCCAAACTCATTCGTCCTCTTCTTTCCAGTAGAAGACTTACCAGCCACTTTGCACCATCTTTACCTAACAGAGTTATCTCTCCAGGCTTGTTCATGTTATTCTCCGTCATGAATTGCAAAGGAAGACGCTAGAAAGATACGAACAGAGAATATAAAATTGAACCCTTTCGAAATGCGATAAAAAGAAACAGAGTTGATTGATAAACTTACCAGTCTACCATGTCTGAGACTGTCAGGTGTGATTGTTAATTTCAGGAACCGGTTTTGGCTTGGTGAAATTGAATCTATACACCTCAGACGATTCTTCTCTCTCTCACATGAGCTGCTCACCCCTATGCTGTTTCCGTCTTTGCTGGGTTTTTCTATGTTGTTTTCCTCTTCGCTGATCTTTTTTACACTGCTAGGCTCTATGGGATGAGACTCTTTAGCTGCTAGGCTCTATGGATGATAATATAGCCAACGTGAAAGAGCATTTTTGTTACGTTCATGAATCAATATGAAACAAGTCTAGGAGTGGCTTATAAACCAAATCGAACCAAACCAAATAAATCAAACAAAACCAAAATGATATTTGGTTTTGCCTCAGCAAAATTTTCTTTTAAACCAAAGTTAACCAAACTGAAGTATACCGGCAAAGGTCATATAGTTAAATAGTATGTTACAGTCAAACTGTACCAACACCAAAATGCCCATCCCTAAGAACACTCAGGACCGATTTGCATATCACTTGAACAAAAAAGGTTCATGCATTTAATATTTCCTCATAAGGCCAAGCTGAAGACCGCTTTTCTAATTTTGTGATTAATCAAAACCGATATATCTACCCCCAGAAACAATAGTTCAATTAACTAATGAATATGCAAAAACTTAAGCAGGGGACTTTAGTTAATGCAGGAGTAAAATAAACTGAACTATTTAAACACACCAGTGCATTAGTGTGTAGACTAGAAGTTGTGACATGAGCCACAAAACAAGACTGGTCTGATGAATAAGCTGCTTCTGTTTCTGGATTGCTCTTCTTCACTTTCTTCTTTCTCGGACTCTCTAAATCATAAGCATTCCACATGTTAAAACCTCCTTTTTTTTTGTTCAATATGTAGCTGTTCTTGAAACAATCCCAGCAAAGCAAGTAATCTTGGACTAATCTATATATCATACTACAATAAATAGAAGAGAACTGAATATACCAAAGTTGTAATAATCATCACCATCATATGATGAAAATCCTGCTTCTTTTGTTAAGGACAGATGCGTTTTCATTGAAATGCTATCTGTATACAAAAATCCTCAAATTGCATTTCACCAACAATCTTGTCTACGCTACAACTTTACACCATATTACCACATTGATATCAAATTTTAATTAAAACATATCTCCAGATTAACTCCACTTCATAGGATAAATAATATCAAACTTACCGATGTTTTCATGATCATTGTTGCTGCTTGGAGCCGGTACATCTCGAATCCCACAACAATTGGGTCCCAAATCTGAGACCTGGAACATATTAGCTCCTTCATGTCTGAAAATGATGACTTCGCCGATTCGAAGATTATCATGAGCAACATGGCTAACTATATCTGGTGGAAAAGCTAATGTCATGAATTGGTTTTGGATTGCTGAAGGTGATTCTCTACTTCTAGGATGATACTTTCTGCTCTCTTCTCCTTTATTCTCTGCTTTCTTAGTCTTGTTTCCTCTACTAGGTTTTGTGGAAAGTGACTCTTTAGAAAACTCATTTTTCCCTCTAATACTGCTAGATTCTATACAAAGCAAACAGAGCACAGGATTTGCATCTTCCCAGATTGACTCCAAAGTGATGGAATCACCCGTCCTTAAGCCGTTTGCTTTAGCAAAATCTTTCCAGCCCTTTCCCAAACTCATTCTTCCTCTTCTTTCTAGTAGAAGACTTGCCAGCCACTTTGCACCATCCTTACCTAAAAGAGTTATCTCCCCGGGCTTGTTCATGCTATTCTCCATCATGAATTGCAATGGAAGACGCTAGAAAAAAATATGAACAGAATTAAAAAAAAAATCATTTCTTAATGGGATAAACCGAACAAGAGTTGATTGATGAACTTACTAGTCTACCATGTTTGAGACTGTCAGGTGTGATTGTTAATGTGAGGAATCGGTTCTGGCTTGACGAAGTTGAATCTACACATCTCAGATGACTATTCTCTCTCTCCCATGGCTCCGCTCTGCTGTTTTCAGCTTTATTGATCTTTTCTTCGCTGCTAGGTTCTATGGTAAGAGACTCTTTCGCGCTTGCTTCTGGACACTCTTCTCCTGCTACTGTATCAGTTCTATACTTTTCAGAGCACAAACTGAGCACAGGAGTTGAGTCTTCCCAATTTAACTTCAATGTGAAGGATTCACCCGTCTTTAAGCCGTTTGCTTTAACAAAACTTTTCCAGCCGTCTCCCAAAGTCATTCTTCCTCTGCTTTCCAGGAGAAGATTCGCCAGCCACTTTGAACCATCTTTACCCAACAAATATATCTTCCCAGGCTTGTTTAACCCATTCTCCCGCGAGAATTGCATTGGAAGACGCTATAGAATTTGAACAGGAGTTAAAACCAATAAAAGTAGAATAGAGGAAACTAACAGGAGCAAGTGCTATGATGATCTTACCAGTCTACAATGTCTGCCATCAACAGGTGCGAGTGTAAATGTTACAAATTGTTTCTCGCTTGACAAATATGATGAAATAATATGTCTTGGACTCTTGCTACATTTCTTATTAAGGCCATTTGAGCTTGTGATATCTGGCGGAAGATACTGCAAACACCAGATCAACTCACTCAAGACCAGTCAACAAAAGTGTCATAATTATAAGCATTTCCTCCTTAACACTTAGCTAAACAACTAAACATATCAACTCAATGATAAAATAGCCAACATGATAGAACACTTTGGTTAGCCTCATGATTCTATATGAAACAAGTCCAAGAGTGGGAAAATAGACCAAATCAGATCAAACAAAATAATACCTATAGTTACATAAGCTGTTTCAATCAACAAAAACCAAAATCAAAATCAGATCAACCTTAATTTAATTTGACTTCAAACTGAACAAAACTAAACAATGCTAAAACTGAAACTCCCAGCCCTAGAGAAAACATTTGATTCAATACTAATTTACATATCACTTTGACAAAAAAAAAGGTAAGGTCAGACAATTTCAGCATTCTTCATAAGAAAAAACTGTAGAACATTTTTTCTAGTTTCATGACTAACCAAAACCAAAATGGCCACATTTAGAAACAACAGTTCAATTAGCTAATGAGTATGCAACAACTTTAGCATAAGATTTCAGTTAATAAAAACGCACCAATGCATCTGTTTGTAGACTCGAAGCTGTGACATGAGCAGCAAAACAAGAGTAATCTGATGAAGAAGAATCTGCTTCTGTTTCTAGATTGTTCTTCTTCATTTTCTTCTTTCTTAGAAACTCTGTATCACAAACTTTCAAAATGTTAAAACTTCGGATGCTTATAAAATGGTAAATAAAATAAATAGAAGAGAACCAAATTTCTAAAAATCCCTAAAATTGCTTTCTACTCAGAGAAACAGCTTCAAAATTTGCACGTCCTCCTTACTTTACAGATTTAAATCGTATTAACATATAATTTGATCTTACCGATGTCGTGTTGATGATCATCGTCTCCGAATCTCACAGCAACTGGATCCTAAATCTGAGACTTGGAACATCATATCGCCGATTGGAAGATCATTTGAGAAAAGTATTTTGCAGTCGCCAGTGGTTTCAGCTTCGCCGTCTTCTCCACTATATTCTGTCAATAAGCTATTGGATTTGTTCTTTTCAGAGAATGAGTGAATTAGCCATTGTTGAGACACATCAAAATCCCTTGAATTTTTCAGACGGACGATGAACAGTTTTTATGTTTTTATTTGTTTGAGAAATGTTTTCGAAACTGTTTATTTCTATTCGGAAAGAATATAGTTTTTATGTTTTAATTTATAAAATAAGTAGATTTTACCTAAGAAATGTTTTTGGTATTCTTTATTTTTAATAACATTTTTTTGTCTTTACAAATATAGAATAATAATCAATTTGTTTGAAAACAGTGAAAAATTAAAATTAAAAGTAGGAGTCCATCTTATTTCTCTAAAAGACATGAATTCATCATTTTTTTTTTGTACTACCACCACCATATCTCTCTAAAATATAGAGTTTCACCCAAAACTCTTTCTCGTCTTTTCCTCTCTTTTATTTTTTTCTTCTTTTATTTTTTTCTTCTTCTCCAAGAGACAGAAATAGTTTGTGCTATTTGTCAATTTTTTTTCTCAAAAACTACATTATAAACTACTCATCTAAAAACTACCCATTTGACAAATAAAAACATCAAACCTAATTAATTTTCTAAAATGCCCTTAAAATACAAAGGTCCACCCTATTTCTCTAAGAAACAGGGTCCTCCCTCCTCTTTCTTTACGCTAACACCATCATATCTCTCTAAGATACATGGATTCACCCAAACTCTCTCTCCTCCTCTTCTACTTTTTCTCTTTTTCTATCTCTCAAGAAGACAAAGACAGTTTGTGTCATTTGTCAAACGACTTTTCCCAAAAACTACCCTATAAACTACCCATTTCTCAAATAAAAACATCTCGCAGGAAAAACTATCTATTTGGCAAATAAAAGCATCGAAACTACCTGATTTCCTAAGATACCATTATTTTATTTTTTTTATTTTTTGTTTTCTTTTGTCATCATATTTCATTTTGTTTTTTTTGTACGGTTTATTTTTATAGTTACTAATTGAAGCGGTTGTGTGGCATGTTCTTTTGCTTGCCGTTTGTAGTTGTGGCTGCGACGTGCGGTTTGACGCTGCAATCAACTGCTTTGGTTTTTGTTTGTTTAACAACCATGTGTTTGGTCGCAGCCGCAACCACCTGCAGCAAGCAAATGAACATCGATTGGCCGCATGTCGCAGCTGCAACAGTACCAGACGCACTGTTAGATTTCTTCCGCGGCTGAAAGTTCATGACGCATATCACATTATCCAGTGGCAGCATTTGGCCACAACCTCCAGCAACAGGTAAACGAACACTGATTGACCGCATGTCACATGCACAGTCTCCTACAACATGCAAACAAACAAACCTGAAATATAACTTTACAGCGAATTTTATTTTTTGGATGAGTGCTCTTTTTATGACATGAGTTCTCTCATTATATTGTAAAAAAAAATCTTCCTTTTTTTACAATAAATATTGTTATATTTGTATATGTCACATATTATTAAAAACATTAAAGTTTTCTTTAAATATAACTAATAAAGTTTATAAATATTGAAAAATAATTTTCATACTTTTATATAGATAAAAATATGCTCCTAAAATAAAAATATAAAAATAAAAATTAAACGAGAAAAGATTATAATAATATACAGAAATATGGCACCAAAATCTAGCCTTTTCGTCTATCACACGGAACAAGTATAGAAAGATCTAGGATACATACCTTGCAACACCTTTCAAACCAGAGCTGAAGTACAATATGGTTCTAGTTTCATTTATGGTAACTGAACCTGAAAAGATAATTAGGTCTACCCGCTCCACATCTCTGTGCTCTTACTTAAAAAAGTAGTAAGCTACCTTTTATCAAGGATCATGTTATGGTTTGCATCACCATTTACAACGGCACAAAACTCAGGAGGCTTGGGCACAACATCCTCAAAGTATTTTAATAATCATTTTAGAGAATAATATTTCCTAGTTAGACAAAAATGATGATATTTTGGGTGTGTTGTTCAACATTGATCTTTATTGTGCACCTAATTCTTCGACAAAGATGTTGTGTGCATATGCGCGCACCATCCACTCCATGCAATGTACAATGTACCATTGCTTTTAACCGAACAGGAGACAAAACATCCAATACATGGAGGAGCATACACTTGCAAACAAACTCAAAAGGGAAAAGTTTAGGGACGTTGATAAAATACATATACCAGAACATAAATTTTGGAGATGGTAACAAATCAATAACTTTCAAATTATGAATATATTTTAAAAGCATCCAAAATGTCATTAAGTAAGTACTAGAGAATGACACTACATGTGTTCTTATATTATATATCCTTTTTAAAATTGTATTATTTTGTATCATCTTTATGTCAATTTTGTTTCTTTTTATGCAGTTTCAACTAACAAACTTATTGAGGAAAATAATACGAAGATATCAAAAGTTTATCTAGGCGGAATATTAGATCTAGAAAATCATCCATTTTGGGTAATATATCCAACAAGTCATCCATAGAAGTTAATTATGTTCCTTCACCCACAAGTAGCATCCACCTTACAATATAAGATGAAGGAACATAATTAACATCTGTTTATGGGTCGTTGAATATATTACCATAAAAATAAGTGATTTTTTATATCCGCTATCTCACTTAGATAAATTTTGGTATCTTCGGCCTTGATTGGTAGTGCATTTAGAAGAGCAGTAGTTTTAAGGAGCATAAGCAGTAAAGAGTAGAAAGAGTTTGGAGGAGTATGCTCTAATTAATGTACATATTTAACTAATTTGTAGAGTTAGGAATAATTAAATGTAAAATTATATAAATATTTTATATAACTATTTATACATATTTTAATACAATATTCCTGTATATGCACACACATAAATATATATATATATTAATACAATATTCCTATAAGGAATACACATGAAAATAAAGAATATTCGTGTAGTACAACAACAGACACAAAAAATTGTAAAACCGGAAGAGATATATGATTTGAGTCAAGAACATAGGCTGGTAAAATATATATATATATATATATATATTTATGTATTAAATAAAGTTGTGTGTGACACAGACACACAAACAAGTACTGTTTGCGTGATGCAGTGCTTTGAACAGGGTTGATGTGACATTGGATAAAAATGCAAGAAGATGAAAACAAGAAAGCTTTTTCTATGGTGGAATGAAGTCTATGTGAGTTTGATGAATAGTAAAGCCCACATGTGATTTTGAGAAAGAACTTAGGGTTTTGAGGTACTGCTTGCTATAAAGAGCAGACTACTATCATAGATTCAGGTTGCGCTTGTTGTTGCTGTGTTGAGGCTGCCCCATCAGCAAAAAGAGTGCTGGTGTTTTTTCTTGTGAAAACTGCATCGCCAAACAAAGATAGATATATCGGAATATAACTGAAGTTACTCAGACATGCGGTGTTGTGAGGTAGATGTTGTCCATTGTCCATTTAGTTCTAAGTGGTAGGCATTGTTCTATATGTTGTACCAGCTTATTCTAATGGAAGTTTCTGGACTTGTAGTCCCGAGGATGTAGGTCATTTGACCAAACCTCGTAAACAAATCTATGTGTCTTTACAATCTTATGTGTTACACATATGAAGAATTTCTACACTACAAAAAATATTGACACTGATAGCACATTAGGATAGCACGGTTTTCACAACTAATATTAAAGATGGATTTGAAAGTTTTGTTACTATATAATAGCATTTGAAAAATGGTAAGATAGAAAATCTCTAAGGGGGAAGATAAACTCACTAATTCCGCCAACACTTAGCCAAGTTTTCACTAAAGTGGCCAAATTTCCACTTAGCCAAATAATGCATTTACGCATAATACTTAGACATTTCCTCCTTTTCACCCATTCTTATCAAAGAACACCTAAAACCTAAACAAAATACCTTAGACCCACAATCAATCTCTCTACTCTCTAAATCATCATTTAATCAATTTCTCTCGAACTACTCAAATCTCTATCGTTACTCTTCTCTAACTCTTTCTTCCACTAGTTGACCTTTCATAATTTCTCAACCTCTTTCAGAAACACAACAACAATCTAAGCTTATTCCATATCACTGGGACAACTCTTACTCTTAAATCACTCAAAAAATTATGAGTATTTGCTTTTCTTTTTTTCGCTTAGATTCAATGTTCGATTCCGACTTAAATCTGAGAGCTAGGTCTTTTTCTTATCTCCAAATCAACAACTAGAGGAGCTAATTTAATTTTTACTTTCTAGAGTTATATTTTATAGGTTTTCGTTGTTGAATTAGGTCTTAGGTGATTAGATATGGAACTCGTTGTTTATGAGTTACAAACCCTAACCATCGCTTAATCAAATTCTGCAAGTTTTGATTATTGGTTTCGTTTTTCTGGGTTAGCTATTGTTGGGGTTGGTAGAAGCATTTCAACCCAACCACACTGTTGCTTTTTTTTTGGGTTTGTTTCAATTTTTCTTAAGTTTTATGGGTTAATTTTGTTTTCTTTTCAAAGTTTGTCACTCTTTGTTTGAATTCAATTTTATGTTTGCTTGATTGTATAAAATTTTGTGTTTGTTCGTTGGTGAATAGTATAGAAACTTTGTCATATGGCGAACACAAGTCACCTGGAGAGGATGGGAAGAGAACTCAGGTGTCCTATTTGATAAATTTCGTCTCTCTTTGCTAATTATTATGGGATTTTATGACAAATACGACGAGAAAAAACTGTAATTTCTTATTCTTAGCATGTATTGTTGTCTTGACATTTAAAACCCTAACAAATTTAGTTCGTGTAATTGCACTTTGAGTCTATTTAAATCTGCAGTTTCACTTTTCTGCAACCATGTATTTTGCAAGTAAGAACTCTCCTTATGTTCTCGTATATAATTTTTTGTTTAAGTATTAACACATGTCTGTCATCTATTGATTTTAGTGAATGTACTTTGAAATCCATGAAAATGGATGCTACTTGTCCACTATGTAAAATCCCATACCATCGTAGAGGTACTTCCCATGCTTTTTAAATTGATCTCATTGTCTATATTGTTTTGATTATTATCTAATTTTTTAGAGATTCGAGGTGCTCCTAATATGGAAAGCTTGGTGAGGATTTGCAAAGACATGGAAGATGATTCTAGGGTAAGTCAGAATAATCCATCACCATCATGTACTTGTAGGACTGATGCTTTAACATTGACACAAAGACAATGATTGACTCGTAAGAGTTTCTGTTTTTTTAACTTGTGTTCTGTGATGTATCTACAGATAAAGAAAAACATGTGAGAGATGCTTCCAATGAAAAGTTAAATGGTTGATCAGCCAAGTCTAAATGAACTGCTTTCAATTAAGAATCCTTCTTTTTCAATGTGTCTTAGCTTTGTTTTTATACCTTTACATTACGGTTATAAGATGGTTTCTCTAACTTTAATGTTGTTAAGTATGATTATTGTTCTGATTTGGTTAGAGTTAAAATTCTAAACTAATGGCACAACTTGTGTATTAGTACATGACCAGACCATGTGTGATGTCATATACTTTTACTTGATGTCATCATCTAGCTTTTATAAATTTTATGTTTTTGCAGATTTCAAATATGAATCTTTATGAATCAATCCTTTCTGGTAAGTACTATTTCCCTTCTCCTCATGTTATAAATTATTTAATTATTGTTTTGATTCATTTGATTCTCGGAACCTCCTCATATAAGTAATTGGTTTTTGAGCTATGTCTATGAATTGCCGATGTTGGATACAAGTGATAGTTATGAATTGTCTGATCTTGGAGAAAGTGAATGTCTTAAATTTGTTTGTACATTTACAGGTGAGTAAATAAATTTTTTTGTTCATAAAATGTGTTGCTAATAAAGTGACTCAAATATCTAGTCAAGAATATTTAAGCCAAATCTTCCTTGATTAACAAAGTCTACTGATGTCAAATCTTCCTTGATTAACAAAGTCTACTGATGTCATGACAACAATGACATAGATGAAAAAATTAGTGGCAATACTTTTCGGAAAACTAAGAGCAAAAAAAACAGAGCCGCATACAAGGTAAGTAATGTTGTCTTTGTTATGAACACTTTGCATTAAGATAAAAAACTTGTTGCTCTTATTTAGGAAATTTCATGATCTTATTAATCGTTTATTTAGCTCCAATGGCATTTATAATCTACATAAGGTAAACTATATGTCAATTATGTGTTGTGCTTATATTACAGCATCACTAAGTTTTTAGTTTTTCATAAGACATAATGTAAGTATGTTTTGATCTTATGCTTGATTTGATCTTATTGTCTTTTTGTTTATAGAGGGTGTGAAAGAGAAGAAGGAAGCTCTGGGTCAGCATCTGAATAAGGATCATCTTGTTAACGCTCCATACAAGTTAAACTTCAAAGGATTAAGTAAATGTGTGCTTTGTCTATATGTTAGTTTAATTTTGTTTAAGAGTTGATATGTTAAAATTTGATGTTTTGTAAGTCATGTTTAGATGATTAATGAAACAATCGAATTGATATTATGCTTCAATACAAGATTCAAATCGGTTTAGTATCAATATTACAATATATCACTGTCATAACACATATTATCGCATCTTACTAAACTGCTACAAAAAATACATCATTAGCATGAACAAAAAACTAAAATATTATATATTATAGAATTTCTGTAAAGTCATTATATATTAAATCAGAGCATTTATGTAATGTCATTAAATAATAATTTAAAGCACTTCTAATAACGCTACGATATAATATCACTACCATACCTGCGAAAAAACCCGTTATAGCATTGGTCGATCCTATTATATATGTTGATGTTCTACCGTTCATGATAACAATATTACATATTTGTTATGGCACTTCTCATGTGCTTAAGAATGTAAGTTTTTTCGTGTAATGCTAGCTAGCCACATATAAATTCTTCATGATTGAGTTTGAAATAACCAGATAAAAACCATTTTGAAAAAGTTGTTTTAAAATCTGACATATGAAGTTAGATTGAATCCAATCAACTTATTTCCAATTAGTTTTGAGTTGAAACACATGGAATTCCCACAGAAACGCAGAGACATCACCAATACCATAATATATTTTTTTGTCTTCTTAGTTATTTACCCATTCATGTGTAACTATTATTCTTCATTAACACATATTATCTGAATCTGAATCAATAATAATGATTTAAACGGCATTGTTCAACATTAAAATTAAAATATTAAATCCATCAAAGGAAGGAAAGTTTCTTTAAGCGATGATCCTTGACAAAATATCTAACAAACATTCTTAAATATGGTTTTCAAACTTTGGAACAAAACTTAAGAATCGGAACTGAGTCTTTCCAAATCAACTCCAAGACAAAAGATTCATCCATCTTCACACCGTTAACCTCACAGAAGCCTTTCGAACCTCTTCCTAAAATCATTGTTCCTGTTTTGTTTTTATCCATCAGTAGTGACGTCGACCATTTTGCACCATATCTGTCAAGCATCGTTATCATCCCAGCCTTGTTGATTCCATTCGCCTTTGTGAATTCCAACGGAAGATTCTGTATATTTCATTTTCAGATACTATATAGAGATTATAAGTTGTAAAAAAAAGAGTTTTGTTTGTTAAACTTACAAGTCTGCAGAGTTTGAAACGTGTAGGTCTAAGTGTTAATGTCACAAATCGGTTCTGGCTTGTTGAACCAAATTCTTCTTTAATAGCTTTTGAGAATTTTCCTTTCCTTATATCATCATTAGAAGGTTTTGCAGAAGGAAGATACTCTTTCTCGCTAGCTTTAAAGCAGTTTCCATGCCTTGTGTAACTACAGTTAGTTTCTACGCCAAGAAACTCTCTTTTGGCAGCTTCTAAAAACATTCCTTGCCTTGTGTCATTGCTAGATTCTACATAGGAAAATCACCCTGATTATGTTTCTTGATTTTTCTTTCAACATTTTTATTTCTTGAATGAATAAAAGAGAAGACAACTTACCAAGTTTGTCTAGATCTTTACCGTTCAAAGGGAGCAATTGGAGCACAGGTGTTTCCTCATTTCGAACTAATTTGAATGTGACCAAGTCTCCGGGTTTCTTACCATTATCCACACAGAAACTTCTCCAGCCTCTTATCGTCAAAAACCGGCCTGAATATGGCTCATGTTTCATGTCTATCTTCCATGATTCTCCCATTTCATTCATTAAAACTATCTGAAATTTCTTCATCAGACCATTTGAGATAACGAACGTTTTCGGAAGATACTGCAGTTAAGCACACTCCTCATGGTTAAAACATATCTCACTCAAATCAAAATTAATGTATGTAAATAAGGATTAGTATGGAAGTAACATAACCAGTCTATCGCGCCTTAGATTTGAAGCCGTGACAGTGGCTACAAAACAAGAAGGGTCTGGTGCAGAATCTGATTCCATTTTTCGACTTTTCTTTCTTGGAACATTATCTGTATAAGTTGTAGAATCTGATTTGTATTATTAAGAGGTGTATAAATATAATATGCATTCAAACTCGATTTTTGTATGGTGGATAAAGCTAAGTCACAAAGACCTATTTGATGCAAGTAAATATCAAAAATGAATGCAGGAATATTTGTTGTTGAAGATCAAAAGTTTAAAGTTAGATTAGTAGCTAAAAATTTTAAAGTTAGATCAACAAATATTTTCTCCAGTAATTAACATGGTTCGATCAAGTTTCTTCTGTTAATGGTAGTTAATTTTGAAATGGATCAGTTGCACCAATTAGATGTGAAAACTTCTTTTTTCAATAACAATGTAGAAGAATATATCCTAATGCATCAACTAAATAAACAAATAATAAATAACCAACTAAATAGACAAATAACTTACCAAGTTTGTCTAGATCTTCACTGTTCAAATTTGGGAGTAATTGGAGCACAGGTGTTTTCTCATTTTGGACCAATTCGAATGTGAACAAGTCTCCGGGTTTCTTCTCATTAGCAACACAGAAACTTCTCCAGCCTCTACTTATATAACACCGGCCGTTATATGCCTCATGTCTTAAATCTATCGTCCATGATTCTCCCATTTCATTCATTAAAACAATCTGAAATTTCTTTATCAGACCATGTGACACTGCGAATTCTTTTGGAAGATACTGCAAAAGCCGCCACAAATTTAATTAGAGTTATCATGAATATGGTTTAAACACCTCTGACTCACTCAAATCAAAACTAATTTATATAATTTAGGAGAAATATGGAAGTAACATAACCATTATGTCGCGCCTTAGGTTCGAAGCCGTGACAGTGGCCACAAAACAAGAATATTCTTGTGAATGGTCTGTTTCTCTCTTTAGACTCTTTTCCTTTCTTGAAACCTTCTCTGTATCACAAAACTTCTATTTTTATAAATTAAAATATCTCAGACTCATTCTAAATGCGGCAGTACTATCTAATATGACAATAAGGTTACCTGTTTTATCCTCTTCAAGATTATCTTCGCCGTATTGAATCTCGCAACAACTTGGTCCTAAAGGTGAGACATGGAACACCAACTCTCCTTCATGTCTGAAAACGACAATGTCACCAACTCGGAGATCATGTGCAATGGCAAAATCTTCCCAACCGTTAGAGAGTCTCCGACCGTCCATTTTCACTTTCCAGTTTGTCTCTGATGCGTCTGATGTGAGCTCAACCGTTTTGCCTTTGTGACTTCCCACTATGTAATTCAAGAAGAACGCCACAGGAATATCCTGAAACAACATGCAAGAGATTTAAAAACAGAAGCAACATGTTCAGAGAGAGATAGAGAGAGATATACAGAGTAGTACGAGGTGGTTGGTGAAACCAGGAAGAAGTGGTTGGAAGAAATGTGGGTTGATCGGAGAATAAAGAGGTCGATTCACCATATTCAAACGTTGTAGTGTTTTCTTATTTCTTCTTCTGAGCAGAGGTGATAAACGAAGAACTTTGTTTTTCTAAACTAATGGCCAATGGGGGGAGTTACACAAGACGTCAAAACTATATCTCAGCTTTTTCAAAAACTAATTGTTTTCGAAAAACGATATTTTAGTTGATTAGGACCGTCTCCATCCATAACAAATTCTATGTATTTCTTACCAATATTTTTGTTTATAAACTGTACTGGTAAACGTGTTTTAAGAAACTCTTTCTAAAAACCGGTTTTTAAAACTCTTAATTAAAAACTGATTTTTAAGAAGAGTTTCTTAAAACACGTTTACCGATGCAGTTTATAATTTTTTAATTTTAAGAATCCCTCGTAAGAGACTCTTAAAAACCTCTAATGGAGGTGCTCTGAAAAATAGAGTTGGGATTGAAACGTAAAGTTTCTTATTGGTTCTGGAATATATTAATAAAATTAAAAAAAATCCAATGAAAGATGAAAAAGTACTATACATAGATGTTGAGAACAAATTCTCTTTGACAAAATAAGAGTTTAGATTAAATTTGTTTCACTAGTGAGTTTTTTGGATTCAAATTTAGATATACTCATTTTTGTTAATGAGTTATTTGGATTCAAACTCAGAGGAACTTATATAGTTTGAAATATTCAAGAAACTGAATCTCTTTCTTTTTGTAAAAATTTCGTATAAACTAAATCTTACACAGTGAAAACATTTAAATTTGCTATTTGACTATCAATTTTTTTTACAGAAAATAAGTTAGCTTTTTCTTTTGTTAGAATGATAATTTCTAAGAGCATCTCCATTGGAGTCTCTTAATAGAAGTTTTTAAAATAAAAAATATATAAAATTAAATGCCAAAAGTATTTTGAAATAAGAAACAGTTCTTAATTTAGAGCTTTTCATAATTGATTCTAAATGAAAAAAGAAACTTTTCTGCCATTTGTCAATTTGTAAATGGTTCAACTTATTTTTTCATTTTTATTTATTTATTTTATTAAAATATATTAATAAATTATATGTAAGAGACTCTCTTACCAATGGAGATGCTCTAAGAAGTTCACAACCCTAGGACCCTAATTTTTTCCGAAACCCCAGGTAGTCGATAAACATATACTTATGAAAATAAATAGAAAGTACATGAGTACATCGTTTGCCTTTAGGGTACTGCCGCTTGGTTCAAATAAGTTAGTTGAGGACTCGCTTTTGCCTTTTGTAAGTAAAAGAATAAGACGTCGATTCTTTGTTTGCGTTTACATTTTTTTTTTTGATGAATGTTTGCGTGTTTACATTGAAAACTGATTTTATTATAAACAAGAAAATTGTCTTATATCTTCAACAGTGGATAAGCAAATTTATGTAAACGTAAAAACAAACTTAGAGATTGTGTCTTCAATAAAGTTTCTCATGAAACCATAAACACAAATCACGAGTAGAAACTCTGTACATTTGTAGCAGGATCACGTGCATCTATCTAGATCATGACTTTATTCCCAAAAAGCACAAAATCCAAACAAATCACTACAAAGACTTTATCAAAAAAAAAAATCATTACAAAGCGCAAAGCACCAAAATATGAACAATTCCCCTACATTGCCATTTTCCTTGTGAAAACCGAAGAATATATAGTTCTTTTTTTGTAGATGAATACATTTGATTTAAGATAATATTCATATAAAAGTTGCTGGATTATAGGGGAACAGTTTTAGCTCATAGCCGGCGTGCTTTTAGTTTCATTGATAACTTGCAGGATGCTAAATCAAGAAGTCTTACATGGGTTATTAAAAGCATGGCAAGTAATAAACCCTAACATCATATTTACATCAGAAGCCTCGGATATTGTTGGACCCATTCAAAAACCAGTATGTTGGCCTGCTTATAGTTTCTTTTCCTCAGAGTTTCTAAATGAGTTGAGGAATGTGGTTGATTGGGACCGGATTCATGAAAGACAGAATGAGAACAAGGCCGCCTTCTCATCGCGCTAAGTGTAACGCTTGAAGACCATCCACAATCGTATGTCGCCTCTTGGTTACCCTCTTGGCTGTAGATCCTCTTTGCCATGGAACAACCGGTTACCTCAGTGTAATTGTTATTTGTTCCTTGGTCTATTCTCTGTTTTTTTGTCTCTGTTTTCTGTTTTCAGAGTTTGTTCTCTGGTTGGAATATTTGTAGTAACGGTATTTCAAAAGAGGTAGAACTTGAAACGTGATCTTGATCCATAAAACAAATTCTCTACTCACTCAACACAAACTATTGGCCCACATGCACTTGGTTTCTTTAAGAAACTTTCTTGTAACTACGTACATTAATAAGAATAAACTTTCATTTGAATGAACTTAAATATATAAAAGGACGAAAAACTAGTGGCTAAATATGTGCTTTATCTCTAATCATCTTATAAATTGGTACAATAGATATAGTACCTATAACCTTCCAGTAATCTATCGAAGATAAGTTAATACGCTTCTAGTCTTTAGCACACCTGAGAAACCCCTAGCCTTAGGTGTGTCTTGCAAAACACGTTACCATATCAACCTATATGGTGACTTGTCAGTCTCACTTATATACATAGTATTAATACAGAATGTGGATCATTCTTTTTCTGAACAATTGTTATTTACAACGTTTTAGAACAACTGAATTTTATGAAACAACAATATCCGATAAAATCATTTTTGTTTTGATAAAAAGCAAGCCTTTGTTTTTTTTATTAGATTGTGTCTTCAATTGTTGTCTGTCTGGTTTGTGTTGTCTGTCTTGTTAGTTGCTTCATTGCTGTTCGTAGATATCTGTAGACTTGACGAACACGGACATTTCAGTACGTGTTTGAAGTACGAATCTTCGTAGGGATTATGGAACTCTGTACACAAGTCTTTCTCTTTAGTATTCTTTAGAAAACAGAATGTGAATTTTCCGAGTGCTACAATGCACACAAAAAACACAAAAATAAACAGAAACCGGAAACTGTCTACGCCAAGTTGTCTAGAGGTAAAAGATGGATTTGGATCTGGATTGGTGTCTGGGTCTGGACATCTTTCTTCTTTCTTCTTGAACCATGCACGCTCAAAAGCCATTGCCTTTGGTGACTCTGCGACTTTTAAAATGGCCCTCGAGACATCGGCCACCAAAGGTGATCCGATAGGAAAAACCTATAGAAAATGTTAATTAAAATCTCATCATATAATCCGAATTTTACAGAAGTTTTATTTTAGAAACTTACGAAGCCGAATCCATCAACATTGAAGGGTTCTTCAACCATTTTGTAAGTGTTGCAATATTGTCCAAGAAAGAGTCTCAAGTAAGGTATTTCCAAGAAAGCTGCAGACACGCCGCCTTTGACTTTTTTTCGTCCTTTTTCCAGAAGCTCATTGCATTCTTCCGCAGTATCAAAGGGGACAAGGCTAGATTGTGAGAAACCTGCATCTTCCAGCTTTCCACGGATGAAGGATGTTCTCTGATAAGCTACTGGTTCTCCTCTCCGGATCAAGCTACTCATGCTTGTTATGGCTGGATCTAGTTGTTGTGATGTCAAAAGGGACGCCAAACTGGCCGTGTAACTTTGTGTCAAAACAAGCACCATGAAGTACCATGTGACAACCAGAAACCTAGCTCCAAAGCTCAACACTCTTTCTCCTGTGGAAAGCAACCCGAGAGTAAGCACCAAGCAAGGGTGATATATAGAATTTATCAATATATGCTGACATATAGAGTGGAGAGATTGAATGTACTTGGAGCAAAAACCATGGTAGAGAAGGCAAACCAGAAGATGGTACTGGCTTGGTAATTAGCCGGTCCTCGGAAGTCTGGATTAACCCTATGTTCAAGAACCCAAACAGTACAGCCAACAAGGAAGAAAAAGAGTAAGCTAGTCAACCATAGGTTTAGTGACAAAGGTTTGAAGAAACTGAACATATCTCTCTTCACTGCGTCTTCCATTGGGACTATCAATCCCACACCTGATTTAATGAATGGGAACGTGAAGTCGACGTAAGAGGACCTATTCGCCAGTATGGTTGTATCTCCCACAACCGCATCATATATCTGCAACAGAGAAGAAAATAAGAGTTTACTAAGATGGATTTTGTAAATGTTATCTTGACGGATGATTAGTGTGTGATTGTACTAACCCCAAGGTATACTTGCTGGACCAAGTCGTTGTAATTACCGGCTGGTGTACCATCAGGTTTCTCAAAAGACTTAAAGTCATAGGAGACGTCGTAAGGCATTTCTTTAATCACAGCCACAAAGAAATCTATGCAGAAACCTGTGAATTCAGATGAATTGGTGATAGGATCCCTTGTGACCTTCACAAGATCAGTGTATCCGGTTCTCTTTGGAACTCCAATGCGCAACTTTTTCCCATTAGTAGGGATCTCCCATCCTTTTGGAACAGAATTAGCCTCTCCAGGCCATATGATGTTTTTAAGATGATCTTGCCAAGTGGATGGAGCGCCCATACTACTCGGTTGTTGGTCTAGTTTCTTCACAAGACCATTTTCTTCTGTCCAGAATCCTATTGACGTTTCTCCGGTTCCGACAACATTAACAATCTCAAACACCGATGGTTGCAGTTGCCCGTTGATCAAATGGAAATCTCCTGCAAGTCCTATGAACTGAACTGCCGAGAGTGTCTGGTGAAGCTTTGGACCGTATTGAGATAAACCAAGAGCTTCAAGTTCCGAAACATTCCTCCCCGGATCCGCATTACTGAAACTCAAATTATTTGCTCCAGCTTCTTCAATGGCTAACGCTAGTGCGGTGGTAGCATCATAAGCCCATAATCCGTAGACGTTCAGCTCCATCTGTGGGAAACTCATCCTCCATCTAGATCTAAACTTGTCGAGATCTTCTGATCTTCGAATATAAGTTTTGATTCCCAATACTCCCTCCATAGCCTTAATATTCGTCTCATTTATTGAACTTAAGTCATCGGTAACTCCATTGGTAAGGATCCAGACATATCCTGGTTTCATCAAACCAATCTCCTTTGCTTTAATGAAGAATCTTGAGGCAAGAGAAGAGTACATGTGGACAATAAAGACTCTTGTGGGCATGGTCATCATCTTAAGAAGCTCAATAGAGATTTCCTGATCCGTTGCATTGAGAGCGATAACGGATCTATAAGGTATTCGAACATTAATCTCTTGCAATGCATCGGTGAGACGAGGCATTATACCTTCTCCGAAGGTGTTGTCGATGTAAACAGGCACAACTTCTCTCCACCCGAACAACTTGATGATAGCTTTTATGGAGTTCACTTGTGAGGAGTCCTCGTAAGTAGCACGAAAGAAGTATGGACTACGGAGAGATGTAAGAAACGGGCTTGTTGCAGAGTAAGAAACAATCGGAACCCGGGATTTTTGGCCAATCTCGATCAAGAAATGAGCTTGCATAGATGTCCATGGCCCCAAAATCGCTTTCACTTGCTTGTTCTTTATTAGCTCAAGAGCTGTGACAATGTCAAAACCAAGAAAATTCGGGTTGAGTATGTCAAACATGAACAGAGTATATTTACGTCTTGTCCATCTAATTTTGGCGTCGACGTTTTTGGAAACAGTAACGGTAACATATATATAGAAACAATAACGGTAACATATATATAAATATACGGATGTATCCAAACCAAATATGTAGATAATGTATAGAGAGAGGAGAGGAGAGGAGAAGAGAAGGTACCTGCAGCTGCAGCACCTACGACGTCGTTTCTGGAGTCACCGACGTTGACGACAAGCCTTGTCTGAAATTGAGGATGAGAAGAGTAGAAATCTGCAAGAGACATGTTGATGCAGAGCATGGCAACCCTCGAGTATGTAGTCCCGACATCTGTCACAACACCCACACTGACTTCGGTTCTTCTGTTGTTCTGTCCTCTGCTGACTTCCACATAGAAGTCGGAGAAGAAGAAGAATAACAAGACGAAGAAGAGGAGCTTCTTATTTCTCATTTTTTTCTTTTGTTTTGGACAAAGATAAGAGATACATGCTTAATGATTTGTTTGCACCCATATATAGAGCACAGCTCTGAATTGTAGCTGAAATTTTTTTATTTCATCTAAATTCTTAGACTCAATCCCAAGAAGCAATCAACTATGATACAATAAAAAGAAAATACAAATTCAAAGATCAAGGCCATTTGAAACCAAATATTTGTTTCTTAAGTAGGTTTTCTAGTTTTGTAGGAAACGGCTTAGCATTATATATTGTAAGAAAATTATGTTAGGTATATATTTAACATAAAGTTAAACAACTAGTATATAAGTAAATATGGTGGACTATTAGATTGAAAGTAACATGAAAATAAAAATTATTATCTTATAATTTGTTTGTCTTGTAAATAAAACATGACATTTTCAATAATTTCAATTCTATGAAAGTCGAGCAATAGATTAATTCAATGGGAGACTTGAGTTAGAAGTAAGCCAACTAATTTATTTAACATGATAATAATCATATGGTAAAAGTAAAACGTAAGCACAAGTGTGGCGAAAACGTCGACGGTTAAAGCAAAAGGGGTGATAAATAAGAAGAACGAAGTATAGTCTAATGACTTTGATCTCAGAAACAGGACCAAGAAAAAAAAAACAAGGTGTTCTAGGATTCATATTTTACTGTTCCTTACCGAGCCACTTGGTGAAGTTATCAAACTCAGTGTAGTCACTATCTGATATCATAGTCAGGCCGTGGCTACTTGACGAAAAAAGAAACTACGGCCTTATGTTTCCATGTAAAATTGAAGATGCTATATTTAAAAATATTTTATTTGATAAGATTTATTGTTAGAACTATCTTTTGGGTAAATTTTTTTTGGCACTCCATGTTCTAAAAATCGTTAGGTGTTAATTGGGTGAAGAGGATGGACGGCCTAGCAATCGAAGATTAAACGGGATTAATCGAAAACTAGTTTTTTATATTATTTTATATAATTAATATAAAATTAAATATATAATGCTAAATATAAATTATTAAGCGAAAAGTGTGTATTATCATTAATTTCCATTTTAGAAAAACTAAAACAGATATTTGTTATTAATCTTGTATTTTATATAGTGATCCCAGATTAATATTTTGATTTTCTAAAAGTTATTAAAAACACCAAACCTTGAACTGGGGCTTCTTTTGATTTTTTGATTTTCTAAAAATCAATAAATAGTGGTACGAAAGAAATAATAATAAAAAGAAGGAAGTTGTATAACTGAGGATAAAAAAAGAAAAAAAAGAAGTGCTGTGAAAAAAAAGAAAAAAGAAGAAGAAGAAGAAGGAAACAAACAATATCCAATATCGACCGGTCAGGAAAAAGGATTCTCAAGCTACTGTATATATATAACAATCTTTGTACTTGGACCCAAATTGTAAGTGGGCGTGAAGCTCAAAATTTGTTTAATCATTTCAAAATTTAATAGTTTAAAATTGGTCCAAATCGGCGTATGCAAAGACTGATTAGCTAAAACTGTAGCGGAACTTTAACTTAGAACGCCTAAGCGGACAATTAATTGCTTAGGCGACAGCGTTTTTTGAGCTGGATTCACATCAACACATTTCCATTAATATCTCAAAGCTAATCTATGGTGTTTAAAAAATAAGACGTGTTAATTTTTTTTCTTTGTATTTGTCCACGCATTCATTATTTTGCTTTCATCACATGGACTTTTTCCCAATTCGTTATCATCTATTTTACTTTTTATGCATATTTGACAGCTTTAAAAATACATAAAAACTGTATAAATATCACAGAATTTTTATGCAAAAAATTCTTTTAATCACAAAACAATTTAAAAATTAGTTGATATTTGGTGCCATTTATTTTAAAATTAGTTCACTTATATTTTAGTATTTTATTAACTATAAAGTACCTTTTTTCTAACCAAATATTAATTAAAAAATTACTCCACAAATGGTAGCCCAATTTGGAGGAAAGGCTTTTTAAAATAAAAGATTCAGAAAATAAAACTCTAGAGGTTTGTGATAAATAATTGGCATTTCTATTACAAGAACGGGAAATGCGGATAATCAAAAAATAATGAAATTTTTTGCAAAACAAAGCAAATTCCTCTAATTGATTGGAGAAGACAGGTCAATCCTCATGAGATTGTACAATTGAGACAGACTCTACACAATCAGTTTCAAACACTTACAATATACTTTGCACCTGACATCACTATTTATCATCTCCCTGAAAACATAGCCATCCTAAACTTGTAGTAGGCTCAGATGATTTCCACGAACAATCAATCCAACACCTACGTGATGTATCGTGTTTTATTGGTTTTGAGCCATTTTTTTCTTTCTTATTTCATATCTTTTATTGAGTCATACATGGTTTTAGAGTTTTGTAGTCCACTATTGAGTCAATTCAGGCATTGGATATCTTGTGGAGGAAAATAAATCATTTGGAATGAAAAAGAGCAATTGGGGATGAAAGATCGTGTTGAAACATCATAAGTTTGCTATCCTTTGAAAGGCTTTTTGTGCACCGATTTTGATGAAATTAGTTGAAAGATAGCCACGAGAGTTAGCTTTCATTTGGCACCGGTTTAGGTGATTCCCGTTGATCGTTAGAAATTTATGCTTGTTTATTGAAGACATGTTAATCTGCCGAGAAGTTGAAGTAGTTGCAGATTTTGGTCCTGAGAGTGACTGATCGATAAGTTCATCAAAGGGATTGCAGATTTATGGCCCAATTTCAACCTGGTTCACTCCCTACCCAACCCAACTCACCTCTTAATGTTTTAAAAACCTAGACTTGATTTTTTGAGACATATTCTTGATACTTTTAAGTTCTAAACATTGTTTTTTGGCTTGTACGCAACTTTAGGCAAATGAATCCTTCCTCTTGACAATTGGAGAAGATTTCTAAACCCTTTCTGAAGTGGTATAGAGGACAGCACAACATAGAATTGACTTGGAAAATATCAAGTCCAACGCTTGTATACTTGTTTTTATTACTAACATAATCTTTTAAAAAAGATTTACTTATCTCGGATGTTACTTGAATTATTCTACCCAATAGATCAACCCCGACTAAAACAAGTCTAAGACTAACTCTAATTTGATTTTATTCACCCACACATGAATAACAAAGAGAGTTATGAACATTCACCTTCTTAGCTTTACATTTAGCTTCAAAGTTACAAATCTCACCACAAATAGCCTAGAGCGTTAGCGTCGACTCATGGCCTCTCTACTCTATATATACAACACTAAAACCCTACGCCTAAGGATCTCAACAAATCTCCCACGAAGGAATAAACCTTGCACCTAAGTTTATCCTTCCCTTAAGTCATTGTAGAGAGTATTTAGTGAATCTATACAACAACTCTTGTCCTCAAAGCTTTGCCAAATCAGCTCTCATTGTCTTGGCTTGTCACATAATCAGCTCTAGCTTTGCCACATCAGCTCCGACTTCCATGTCAGCTTTCAGCTTCCTAATTTGGTCTGATGCAGTTTCCTGATCCAAATAGCAAGGTGTGTCCACAATCAATATTTTCACTTTCTTTTTAATTCTACAATTTAATCATGTTTTATTCGATCCTTTTGTGTGTTATTACATTTACAATGAACGAGTAGTTGCTTAGTTGGGTTCTAGGGATTTTCAAAAGAGACTAATGAATTTTTGAATTGAATGTTTAGTTAGGGATAATCTATGTATGTTTCTTCATCTTGAATGTGTTTAATGTTTGAATTGGCTTGATCACCTAATTCTAGAACTTAGGTTATTTTATATATCAAAAGTATTTGATGAAATGTCTGAATCAATTTGAGAGGAGAAACACTCTTCTACCAACGAGAGTTGATGTTAGAAAGTGTAGTGAACTGACTGGACTTGAGTTTAATGCTAATTTTATTTCATGATTACAAATAGAGTTTAATAATTTTTTATAGGCTAATTCCTCGAGAGAGGATTACTCTATTTTTGTGATCCATGTTCTAGAACGATACTTAATTGATTGCTTTTAATTCATTGATTTCATTTTTTCTTCATTCCCTAAGAAATTTCCTAAGACTCAACACTTTTATCTTATGGTTTAATCAATCATTTATTTTGTTGCTTGTTTTCACATTCTTTGATAACCAAACCAAAAACCAATATGATCTTTGTATTTAGAAACTATTTTCGAAAGTCTTTAGATAACCTTGGTCCTTGTGGATTTGATCCTGCTTATACTACCGCACACTTCACCGCGCACTTGCGGTTTTATTTATCGGGTTAAAACTTGAGCTATCACTGAGGGATGGAGAATAATTATCCAACAATTCCATATTATCAACTTCTTCAATAGGACTTGATTAAACATCCTCCCAAGACAAGGATTCACTACTAGCACGATTAAATATGACTATGAGTTCAGTTTGTAGTCCTTGAAATACCTTCTTATTCTTAGCTTTCCACAAGAACTATGGGATCCAAGGAACACAAGTAGAGATACCATTATCTTTTAAAATATTTGGTATTTTTTAATATAGATAATCCAAATTCGTAAACACCAAACTCGTTGGGAAACAATTTGGTGTCAACGGAACCTTTGATAACGTCCATGTTTGCAGAGCGAAAAGACATTAAAAAGACGTGGTTAATAGATTCCTCGGATGTCGCGCATCTTTGACAAATATTATCACACCTAATTCTCCGGTGATTTAATATTGAAGTAACTACTAGTGCTCCTGACGCTATTTTCCAAAGAAAATGTTTTAGTTTTGGAAGAGCTTTAACTTTCCATGTCTGAGCTTTCAAGGCTTTACAATTCGGGCTCTGACAAAGCCTATGATATCAATAACCGGACTTAATTGTGTATCTCCTTGATTTTTTATGGTGCCAAATTAGCCTATCTTTGTTGTATGATTGACTAATGGTTATACCTCTAATAATTGAAATATCTTATTGATCCATGAATTCTTGTAAGATAGGTAAATAAATGTCAATATTTGGTTAGCGGATTTATTAAATGATTGATATATGTGCTTTTAGCATTATTTTAACATTTTTTGCTCACTTTATCCTCATTTTAATTCATTTAGAAGTGTAAATATACAATCAAGTCTTACTTTTGCATTATCTCGCATTTTAGAGTCCTAGGTTGATATATAGCATTTTGCATAGTTTTTGAATCTTTTTAGGTGAACGGGAGACTTGGAATTTAGACATAGATAAGTGCTAAAAAAATCTCAATCATGTGAGAAACCACCATGATTAGATTAAAGAGCATCAAAGCGAGGAATATGGGTCGAAACAGAAGTGAAATTGGGGTTACGGTTAGAAAATTATGAAGATTTTAAGTTTCAATACGCACGATGCATTTCCTAGCGGCCACAACTGCTAGAACTGACCACCATAGACAACACAAATCGAACATGCTTCTGAGGATGATCCTAGTGGCCATTTGGCCGCCACACTTGACCGCCAGAGTGATAAATGCATCTCTTGGCGACTCTATCCGCTGTCGCCAGAATGGACTGCCACAACCTGCTATGCTCAATTTTTGTTGCCTCCCTTTAAATACTTGTAAAAACACTTCTAAACCTAAGTTTTCTTCTCCCTGTCAAAACTATCGTTACATGTTGAGAGTTGATATTTATCATATTATGCAACTCTAATGAATGATTCTTCATTTCTATCTTTGTATATCTATGATTTTATATATTTCTCTCTTTCTCTATGCTTAGTACTTAGATCTTTTAGTTGGAACATGGATAATGTTAGATTAAAATGAATTATTGGTTAGATGATGATTGCTTAGGTTGATTATTGATAGATCATTCATTTAGGTTGTTCATAATGCTAGATTTGACTTGATCTCTCAATATAAAGATCTTAGGCAACTCAAGCCCGTAATGTGTTCGATGAAATGGTTGAACCAAAATTTTTATGAGCTTTACATACGTAGCGAACGAGAGTTGATGATTATGGTGTTTAGTGGACTTATTGGAGTTGTTTTTAATGCTAATTTATTATTTGATTGCTAACAAGAGTTATTTATGATTGGTTAATTAGTGAAACAAATAGTGTCATAAAAGTGGATTAGTCATAATTGTGAATTTTATGTTCTAAATAGTGATTAATTCAGTCTTTGCATCATTATTTCATTGTTAGTTCACTTTTATGATAGGTAAACTTATGATCCAATTTTTTTTATCTTGTTTTCCTTTTTGAATTTTATTTCTTTTCATTTTTCATTTATGAAAACCCAAAACTATTTTGCTCTATATTAATTTGAATCTCGCATCTCTAGTGTAACCTTTAGTCTTTGAGGATTCGATCCTAAAGTGCTATGCATGATAGGTTAATTGATAGACCTAAAACCTCTTTATCAGTGATTTTCCTTTAAATTTTGATGGAGATCTCGAATGTCCAACTAGAAATGGGGATCGTGAAAATCTTTTCGTCCCAATGAGTTACTAAAGATGTTCACGAATTATTCTTTTGTTGAGACATGAGAAGTTTTAACATTTTCTGCTTGATTCTCATCACGAATGAAGTGACAATCAACTTCAATATGTTTTCTAAGCTCATAAAACACAAGATTGACATAAATTTGCAAAGCTTGTTGGCTATCATAGTAAAGATGCATCGAAGAGTTGTGAGAAACACCCAGGGATAACAACAAACCCTTCATCCAATTTAACTTAGACACTGCATCACCGTCAACCATAGAAAGATATTCAACCTCTACCATTTTGGATCAGCTCGTGTGGCAGCCAGATAAACCAACATGCGATAATTCTCTGGATTCGATAGAAGTTCATTATTCAATCATGCAAGAAAATGAATATGTTCCATTGGAAACATCACTGGCTTGGATCCAAGTAGTCCAACATCAGAAATAATGTCAAGTGTATACTTGCGTTGAGACAATACAATACCTTATGGAGTATGTGCCACTCAAATATCCACAAAATACTTTAAATTATCAAGATCATTCATGTGAAAACAACTTTGAAGATACATCTTGAAATCTGTTACAGTAACTCCATCAAATCCTGCAACAATAAAATTATCAACATAAACCAGTACATACACAGAGGAAGAACCTTGAGGCAGAGTAAAAAACGAGTAGACTGATTCATATTGAAGAAAAACCATAATTTTTCAAAGCTACTGAAAACTTAGCAAACAAAAATCTTGGAGCTTAATTCAATTCATACAAAGATTCCTGTAGCTGATAAAAAAAAATTGGTTGATGAAGCATTGAAACCTAGATGAAGTTTCATAAATATATCCTCACCCAATTCTTCATGAAAACTTAGATGAAGTTTCATAAATACTTCCTTATCCATTTGATGAAGTTATCAATCTTTAGCTGCAACAACCTTAAGAAATATCCAAACTGTTGACATTTTTGCTACTGGTGCGAATGTGTCAATGTAATCTTCACCTGAAATTTATCGAGTACTAAGAGCGACCAACCGTGCTTTGTAGCAATCAATTGATCCACGAGCTTAATATTTGATTGTAAGCACCCATTTACATCCAATTGTATGTTTACCCATTGGTAGATATTCAAAAGACCAAGTCTCATTCAATTCTAGTGCATTGATTTCCTTTTTAATTGCATTACACCAAACTTCATATTTGACTGCTTGCATTACATTAGAGGCACCAACTCGGTTGTAACAACACTAAAAAATACACGGTGAGAAGCATAAAAATGATCATATGAAAAATTAATCAATAGGATATCTACTATAAGATATATTATATCATATGTCTCACAATCACTGGTGATTGTATAACACATATTGTCTCGAAGTTTAATAGATGGTCGTTTCTAACGACAAACCTTGCCCATGCTTTCTGTTATAGACAATTCTGTTTTTGTTTATGATTTCATTTCTGTTGTAGACTATTATGTCTCTATTTCTGATTGAGTCTTTGTTGTAGACTCGCTTGATTCATTCTTTGTTGCATATTGTTTGCTCCCTGTCACACCTTCTGCAACAAGTATGTCTTTCACCATTGTTAAAATTTCATGATTTCCTGATTCAATCTCAGGGACAGAATATTTTGTCGCAACTACTATCACAACCCCTTATGTTTCACCTACAAACACCAGAATGTCTGACACAACTGTTTTCACAGAAGATTATATCTCATTAGGTCAAGCAGCCAATTATCGATAACATCTTCACCAAATGTTAAATTTGTATATTCTGATTTAAGAAACCAATCTTTAACAAACAATAAATTTGGAGATTATGATTTAAGAAACAAATATTTAACAAACTTAACATCTCTTGACACAAAGATAGTATGTGTATCAGGATCATACTGAGTCCATCTTTTCTTCCCAAAAGGATATCCAAGAAACATGCATCTTCTTTTACGGGTGGAAAACTTATCTCATTCACGATTATGGTTGTAAGCATAAGCAAGACAACCAAACATTTTAAGATTGGCATAATCGGGCGGAAAACCATGCAAAATCTCATAAGATGTTTTGCCCTTAACATAGTAGTTGGAGTTTGATTAATGAGGTGAAATCCAATGAGCACACATTCACCCCAAAAATCCAATATCCAAGTTTGCTTGAAACATCAACTCACGTGCCACATTTAAAATATGAAAATGTTTATGTTCAACTGGTCTATTTTGATAAGGTACCTTCACGAACGATGTTTGGTAAAGTATTCAATTTTCTAAAAAATACTCATATACACAGAAACTTACTGCCATAATCACTACTAACACATTGTATCTTCCTATCAAACCGTCTATCAATCATGGCCAAGAAACTCTTGAGTGTTTTTGCCACTTGTGTTTTGTCACCCCACACAAAAAGCAAACAATATTGCATGCGAACAATCATCCATAATTGTTAGAAAATATTTAAATCCGCATAAGATCAAAGTTTTCTATGGATCCCAGAGATCAACATAAATCATATAAAGATATGAGTACTTTTATTCGAAGTTGAAACACTCATTTTAACATTTTTAGCACGGAAAAAATATTACAATTAAAAATATCCAAATAAAAATCACTAGCAACTAGTGGTAACTGCTTTGTTATCTTCTCTTAAATATGTCTCATCCTTCGATGCCACATAACTCCATCACCACCTCCCTAAACCGTCTTCAAGGCACAGACCCATTGTGAAGTTTTAAGAAAGTATGGACCCTCGTACAATTCACCTATTCTAATCACTGTCTTTGACATGCGGTTATGTGCAACACACACATCCATGTCAAAAAAACAATACACTTCATATCATGAACTAGCTGAGCCACATAAATAAAGTTGCACTCTAATTATGGTACATACTTGATATAGGCAGCAGTACCCAACCAAACTTTAAGCTTTCATTATCGAGTATCATCACCGAGCAACTTGGAGAATTCATGCCCCAATGGAGTTCTGCTCGATCACATGGCATAGAGCTGATTATTCTCTTGGAAATTAACCTAAGAAGCTTATCTATCCAAGTGGAATCGTGAATACTCGAGTAAATCAAGTTGATGACCGTGTCGACCCTTCCAGAGACGAGAATCAAGGAGCCCCTTCAATCGTAGACCAATTCACTTGTGCAAAGGATGCTATACTCAATATTCACTCGAAAACCTTGTATTTTAAAGACTTTTATCGAGGCTAAACCTATCAAGACCAAGCTCATTCAGAAGATGATCAAGAATCTTTACTTGTAGACGAAAATTTAAGACCAACATGTTCCAAATCAAGTTTCACTCAAACATTCAGCTTTTCCTCGTGTTTTCATCAGAAAATGACATATAAAAAGCTTATGATCGAGGAAAATCATGTCATTACCGAACTGGTTTAGGAGTTGGTACACATGACCCTAATTTGTGATATCCGACCGGTTCAAGACAAGTGAACCACCTGATCAATTTGGGCACCACTTCTTGTTGTTTATTCTCATTCCTACTAAGAAACACCATTTAGAAGCTTCAGAAACGACACCATTTCTTTCCATTCGCCCAAGACCAAAGAAAGAGAAACTTTCCTTTTCCAGAGGAGCCTTTGCCTTCTATCACAAGAACACAGTTTAACCTTTTGATCCAGGCCCTCCATCTCATCAAAAGCATCCTAAACGTCCATTAAACCCTAAAGAAGAGCGTATCACCCCAGACTTTATCCCCATCACGCCACTTCTCAAGCCAAACGGCTAGAATCACCACAACGACTCTATCATTTATTTTTGTGATTTTTTTCCAGTTTTAGATTAATTCTGACTGTTGGAGGTCTATTTTTGAAGCTTATATAAGCTCTTTCATCTCTGTACTTTCAGTTCACGCTTTTAAGAAATAAGAATTTCAGTTGTGTTGTTTCAAAGTTTGTCTTGAATCAAATCATTGTCCTTGCGATTTCTAGGTTCTTTGTGGAATCAAACCACTTAGGTTTCAGGTAGGGTCTATGATCCTCGCGAAGAATAGCCTTTGGATCATATTCTCTAGCCCCCATGATTGTGGAATCAATCACAAATCTGTTACTACTCATATATCCATCTCTTTCGCTTAGTTTTAGTCTTTGACTCCTTGTGTTTATCTTGGTGGAATCCGAGGCCTACATCAATACTGAACACGTTATATCTTAAATTCTAGCATCAAATTCACCTTTCCAACTACAGATGAAACAACAAATTTTCGGTTTGGAAAACCAACACGACACGGAGATACATCCCAAATTCTATCAAAAATAGATATTTCCATACATGTAATTTATTGCACCACTATAAAACACCCATTTATAAGTAAAATACTTACCACTCAGACAAGGCTTTGTGTCACTGTCTAGAAATCTAATCATCTTTTCCCACTACTCTTGTTTCAAACCTGTGTGAGCCAACTTTTCTAAACAGACTTGATGCTCAGGATTCAAATCAACAACAGCCACAATGTTAGCTCTAACATTATTTCCACGACAACGCCATGAGGCTTGTCCAAAGTGTTGTGATGCACCTTGTTCACGACCAACACCAAAACCTGTGTTCTGTACTGAATCACAAGCACGACCAGCACCAAAACTTCCATTTCGTATTTCTCAAGCCACCAATCTGGAATCTGTGTTTCCGATTATAATAACATGCTTCATGACCAGATTTTGAACTACAGGTACACACCTGATTCTTGCAGAACTTGAGTTTTTGTCCTTTTTCTAATTGATTGAGTTGCAAAGGCACTTGCTTTACCACTTTATTTCAACATGACGATCAACTCCCCATAAATGTTCCTCTTGAATCACCATGCTGTAGGCTTGATCTGTACTCGGTAGAAGAACTGTATTAATGTTTTTTCCGTATTGTGTTGTAGATCAACCAATTTTAATCCCGATAGAAATTGATACAATCTCCTCTTCTCGTTTAATTTCTTTGTCTCAGCCCTGTGCACACACGCACATTCTGATTTTAATTCAATCTCCTATATATCTTCCCACAGGTTATGCATCTTTGCAGAATAATGTTCAACACTCATTGTTCCTCGAAACACAACTCACCAATTATTTTGTCATCTGTTGCTCACAAACTTTAATCAAACTACATTTCTTGCGACTGTCCCACAGTTCCTTAGCAATTTCTCAATCCACAATAATCGAGCGAATCGAGGGGTCTATTATGTTGTAAATCCATTATACAATCATTGAATTTACCATTAGTCCATCTTCTTCTTCTTCTGAATCTTTTGATAGTACAATCACAGTCCCATCGACTAGACCGATTTTTTCTTTGCGTGAAGAGTTGTTCACATCCGACAATCATAATTCTTCCCTGTCAAAACCTCTTTGGTGATAAAGTTTTCGAGATCATCCTTTATCGACATATCATATATAAATGTGTTCGTCTCAAGAATTATATATATCCTTGTCAAACACAAAATTACCTTTTAATAGGAATCGTTCTCTTATTATATGTTTAGAAACTCTCTCAAAAACCAAACCTCCAAACCTCTCTTAAAACTCTTAATCAATGTCACAACTTAACATTGATATTTATAGGGTTTAGCACACCTTTCCATAAACCTATTCCTAGTGGAGTTAGATAACTCCTTATTCTACTTGACATATCTTAACTACCAATAATGTAATCCTAATACAAATAGGATACCTTATATTTCAAGTTATTTTAAACTTTAAGCTTTATCCAACATTTCATTCTCTTAAGCTTCAAGTTAGTCTTGGTGAAGTCTTAAACTCTTATCAAGCTTCTCATCTCCTTGAACTTGATCCTTACTAGGGTTTTAG
The DNA here is from genome assembly GCA_963922655.1 of Cardamine chenopodiifolia. Taxonomy (NCBI): domain Eukaryota; kingdom Viridiplantae; phylum Streptophyta; class Magnoliopsida; order Brassicales; family Brassicaceae; genus Cardamine; species Cardamine chenopodiifolia. Next base: position 1,786,839 of record OZ000486.1, read on the forward strand.
TCAATATATCCGCACATTGTTATTCTCCGGATACATGCTCCACCTCGATTTGATCATCTTCAACACATTCTCAGATGAAATAATATCTCTTGTGGATGTGTTTACTTCGGCCATTGAACACATGATTCTCTATGAGTGCTATAGCGGATTTGTTGTCAATCCGTATAGTTTTCTTCATACATCTTTGGACCGTGATTTCACTCAACAAGTCTTGTAGCCATATACCTTTTTTGCGGCTTCGGTGGCTGCCATGAACTCGGCCTCACACGAAGATAGAGCTACCGTTTGTTGCTTTTGGGAAGACCATGTGATTGGTGATTCGCCAAAATAGAATACATGTCTGATTGTACTTCTTCCATCATCAAGATCAACATTATGACTACTATCACTACAACCAATAGTCTTATTTGATCCTCCACGCTTAAATCTTAAGCCATAAGTTAAAGTTCCTCAAAGATGCCTTAGTATTTGCTTCATCACCACGCCCTGTGATTTTTAGGATCTTGCATGTACCTACTTGCTACTCCAACTGAGAAAGCAAGATCGGGTCTCGTATGTAAGAGGTACTTTAGGCAACCTATACTTCTACGATATATTGTGGCACCAACTTCAGCTTCTTCTTATGCCTTGGACATCTTCAAACCAAACTCCATAGGTATGTGTGTAGGATTGCATGCATCTAAGTCGATTATTTTTAGGATTCGTCGAGCATAAACCTCTTGCTTTACCTCGATCCCATCTTCACTTTGATTAACTTATATCCCAAGATAATAAGTGAACTTTCCAAGGTTTGTCATCTCAAACTTTGACGACATTCCAACCTTGAATTTGTTTATAATCATTAGTGTATTCCCAGTTACAAAAAAGATCATCCATATACACGGCTATGATGAGAAGATTGTCTCCTTCTTCCTTGTGATACATGGAATTTTCTTTACAACACTTTATGAACTTTATACCTTTAAGATCTGGTCAATTTTTATGTTCCAACAACGTGGGGCCTGTCTCAAGCCGTACATAGCCTTAGAGAGTTTGAAAACTTTATGCTCTTCTCCCTTCTTTTCAAATACTTCGGGCTGAGACACATACACATCTTCTTTGAGCTGACCATGCAGAAAAGCAGTCTTGACATCAAGATGATGCATGTCCCATCCATGAGAAGTGGCTAGAGCTACAAGTATCCTAATGGTTTCAATGCGAGCTACCGGTGCAAATACTTCATCAAAATCAATTCCCAATTTTTGTACATATCCTTTTGCAACGATTCTAGCTTTGTACTTGATGATTGAACCATACACGTTTCTCTTGATCTTGAATACCCCCTTAAGACCAATAATATTGTTTTCAGTCGGTTTATCAACTAGTAACCAAGTCTTGTTCTTGTTGATGGAATCAATCTTCTCTAGGCACGCTTTTGTCCACTCTACAAAATCTTCAGCTTCTTGATAACTCATTGGTTCATCATTGATTGATAAAAGAAGCTTCTCACAGTCTATATCAGCTAGAAGAACATAATCATCAAGGTGTCTCGGTTGACTTACTTGACGATTTGATCTTTATAGTGGGGGTTGATTGATTTCCTCTTGGTGAACGACGTCTTGATGTGTATTATTTGAATGAGTCTGTGATGCTTGATCATTTGTACCTATTTGAGATCCTTCATCAGAGTTTGTATCATTCGCTTCATCTTCTTGTTCTTGATGGTTTTGATCATGCCTTCTGGTGTTGGTTTGTTCATTTATGATTACAAACAGACCTTGTCCTGCGTCCATGACTTCTCCCCAAGTCATGCTAAACATTCCCAGATCACCATCAATGTCTTTGTTAGCTCCCTTCCAATTTCAACTCGCATTCTCGTTAAAGACCACATCTCGGCTTACAAAAACTCTTCTTGTTGTCAGGTTATAGAGCCTATACGCCTTGGATCCAGGCTCAATTCCAAGATGTATCAGCATTTGGGAATGGTCATCTAACTTCTTTAGGCTTATAGATTCATCTTTGGCGTAAGCAAGACATCCAAAAACTCGACCATTCGTAGGGAGTTTTATTTTTCAAAACTCTTGTGGGGACACGATTGATTAAATACGTTGAGTGATGTACCGCCTCTCCCCATAAGAAATTTGGAACCCTCATTGCTTTGAGAATACTCATTTTCATCTCCATCAAAGTCTGGTTTCTCCTTTCTACAACACCATTTTGTTGAGGTGTGTAAGAAGCCGTCAAGTGTCTCTTGATTCCGTTTGTGTTACAAAATTCTTGGAACTCTTTTGAGGTAAACTCTCCACCTCTATCTGTCCATGATGTCGAGATCATCTTCCCATGATCCTTTTCTACTAAGGTCTTGAAGCCTTTGAACTTGTCAAACGCCTCACTCTTCTCCTTTAGTAAAATTGCCCACATGTATCTTGTGTAATCATCAATGATTACAAAGATGTACTTATTACGGGCAAGTGTAGCTGGTGATATAGGTCCACACAAGTCTGCATGGAAAAGTTCTGGGACTCGTGAAGCTCGATATATTGTTGCCTTCGGGAAAACTTGTCGAGTTTGTTTACCAACTAAGCATGACTCGCAAAGTTGTTTCTCATTTTCGATCTCGGGTAAACCATGAACCATCTCGAGTGTTGACATAGTCTTGATATTTTTGAAGCTTATATGCCCGAGTATTGCATGCCACCTCCATGTTTCATCATCGATTCTTGAGCGTAAACAAATCGGTTTTTTGATTTTAAGGTTGATCTTGTAAAACCTGTTAGGAGATCTCATTACCTTTATCAAGAGCCTTCCGCTATGATCATGTAGTGTTAGATATTCATGTTTCATTCTAACATCAGACCCATGCTCGGTTGCTTGATCTAGACTTAGTATATTGCTCTTTAGCTTTGTAATGTAATAGATATCGGTTAATAGCTTTTGTTCTCTGGTTTTCTCTCCCTTCTTCTCCTTTCTTCGTTTTGTATTTCTTTGGCATTAGGTTTTCTTCACCGAGAAATAAAATCTCGTGCATGTAGAGAGCCTCATCCGCTTCTTGTGTTTCGATCTTGTTTGCTTCTTGGACTCCTTGTCTTCTTTCAGGAAAATTCGAAGCAAAATGACCAACTTTATCACATCGATAACACTTCAAGTTTGATCTATCTTTATTTTCTTTATTTCGATCTTGAGAATTAAATCTTCCACGTCCTCTACCCCGAAAACCTCTTCCTCGGACTCTTGAGATTTTGCTCAAGTGATTCTATGATATGTATAAACTTGTTTCGTGGTGGACTATTAAGAAATTTCTTCACTAGCTTCGGTTCCTCCATGGTTTGACCTAGGGCCGCTGACTTTCATGCTAGTTTTGATAGCTTTTCTGAGAAGGAATCTATTGTATCTGAATCTTTCATCTTAAGTCTTTTGAATTCGGACAGGAGGGTTTGAATCCTCGCTTCTTTGACACGATATGTTCCAAGGTGTCTTGCTTTGATCGCTTCCCATATACCTTTTGGTGTATCAATATCACCAACGTGTAATATGAGTGTCTCGGGTATGGCTTGAAACAACAAGACAATTGCCATGTCATTATTTTCGTTTATGGTTGATCCTGACTCGATCGTCTCCCACACCTTGTGAACATGAAAGTTCACTTTCATTCTCATCGACCAAACCGTGTAGTTTGATGAGTTAAGCATTGGACATTGAATGGATGAAGGTCCAAGCTCCTTTGACCTTGTCGTCGGATTGGTAGCATCTCCCATGACTCGGGTATGGTTCTAGTGTTTCACGGATTGATAACCAATAGCTTTGATACCAATTCAAGAATTATATATATCCTTGTCAAACACAAACTTAGCTTTGAATAAAAATCACTCTTTTATTATATATGTTTAGAAATTCTCTCAGAAACTAAACATCAAAATTCTCTTTAAACTCTTAATCAAAATCACAACTCAACATTGATATTTATACGATTTACCACACCTTTACATAAATCTATTCCTAATGGAATTAGATAACTCCTAATTCTATTTGACATATTTTAACTAGCAATCATGTAATTCTAATACAAATTTTTTTTTTTATATTGTAAGTTATTTTAAACTTTAAACTTTATCCAACATCGACTTCATCATTAAACCAGTTTTTTCGATGTCACTCATCGATTCAGTTTCAGAAATCGTTTTACTGCTCAAGTCCTCTACTACTTTTATCAAAAAAAAGGAATAAAAAACAAGTACTCTACTCACTCAACACAAACCACTAATTCATATGCACTTGTTTTTTTCTAGCTACGTTGATAAGAATAGAGTTGCATTTGAATGTACTTAAATAGTTAAATCTACTACATGAAAGTGCAAGGACACTCTCCTAGTGCTGCCCACGTCTGAATAACTTGAGTCCGGATCTGATTTTTTGCAGGGATTTTAGCGTAATTAAAGAGAAAAAATCTCATAGCAGTGTCAAAAATAAATATCGTCCATTCCAAATTTCATAATCGATTAAGCATTTTACATTTTCATATAGATGACATGATGTTTTATTTTATATTTTTTGAATCAAAGATGACAAGTTTTTTTACCATTTATTCAAACAAAATAGCATATACAAACTCGCAATCATTTGACAATAACAAAAGCCTATCAATAAAAAAGTTTGGGATCACTCAACTAAAGATCAATAATATGTCGAACCACGTGGCTTAATGTTCAAAATTCATTAGGGGTCAATCGGACGTTTGATCTAGACCTAGCCCCTAACAAAAAAAATCAGAAACTAATTGGGGACCTAACGAAGATTTATTTTAGTGTTATTACTCAGATACACCTATATATAACGCTTTTCTGCATAGAAATAATTCAATAAATGTAGCCCAGATGTTGAAAGAGCATATACTAGGCCTAGAGATCCAAATTCAAACCATTGTGTATCCGCCATTGATGTTTCATATGTAATTTATTTGGTGGGGGGGGGGGGGGTTCTCGTTTTTCTTGATGTTTATTATATAAACCTGTAGATCCAACATATATCATCATATTTAGACCTTATAACAGATAGAAAAAGAAGTTTTAAAATTTTTTCTGATTCTCAGATCACTGTAGCTCTTTGCCGTCGAGCGATTCATTGCTGCTTAGGCAGCTGTGGAGAAAATTAATACTTTTCTGTGTAATAAAAAAATGAAAAGACGATCAATAGCGTAATGTCGCTAAGTTGAGGCATGAATTGGCCAAAAGTCTCAAAATAAACTATAGAACATTAACTACCAAAAGATAACAGGTAGAAGTAGAACCTATGGATCAAAACATAAATGTTGTACAAAACTGAAACGACATATGAAAAAACTATGATTTTAAAAATGAGATGAACCATTTATCACGTCTGAAGTGATCTTTTTTGTTAATGCAACAATGATATTAACATAAATTAGACTGCATATATTTATATTTTGGTCAAATAATATTACTATGTCACATTTTATTCCTTTTATGATCAAAGTTATCTCCCACAACAGCGTCATATTTCTGGGACAGAGAGAAGAAGAGTTCAATAAGATGGTTTAAGTAAATGCTATTTTGAGGAATAATTAGTGAGTGATAGATAGTACTCACCCCGAGTTACACTTGGTGGACCAAGTCGTTGTAATTGCCGGCTCTTTTTGACCTTCACAAGATCAGTGTAACCGGTTCTTTTTGGAACTCCAATGCGCAATCTCTTCCCATTTATCGGGATCTCCCTTCCTATTGGAATAGAATCAGCCTCTCCAGGCCATATAATGTATTTAAGATGATCTTTCGAAGTAGGTAAAGCCCTCATGATCCTCAGTTGCTGGTCTAGTTTCTTCACTAGACCATTTTCCTCTGTCCAGAATCCTATTGACCCACTCCGGTTCCGATCACATTAATAATCTCAAAAACCGATGGTTGCAGTTGCCGATTGACAAAGCGGAAATCTCCTACAAGTCCTTCAAACTGAATTCTTGAGAGTGTCTGAATAAGCTTTGGACCATATTGAGATAAACCAATAGCTTCAAGTTAAGACACATTTCTACCAGGATCTGCATTACTGAAAGTCAAGCTATTTGTTCCAGCTTCTTCAATAGCTATCGCCAGTGCGGTGGTGCCCACAATCCATAGACACTGAGCTCCATCCGTAGAAACCTCTTCTTCCATCGAGATCTAAAATTTTCTAGCTCTTTGGATTTCCGAAGATAAGTTTTAACATCCAATACCCCCTCCATAGCCTCAATACCCGTTTCATCTATTGAACTTAAGTCATCGGTTACTCCATTGGTAAGAATCCAGACATATCCTGGTTTCATCAAACCAATCTCCTTAGCTTTAGTAAAAAATCTTGAGGCAAGAGAAGAGTACATGTGTACAATGAAAACTCTTGTGGGCATAGTCATCATCTTAAGAAGCTCCACGGAGATTTCGTGATCCCTGGCATTGAGAGCGATAACAGATCTATAAGGTATTCGAACAAAGCACCAAATATTAATTGAATATTAGATTAGAAGCAAAGATAAATTCAAAGTTGTGGCCATTTTTTATTCAAATATTCATTTTATATACGTTTTGTTTTGTAGGAGACGACTTAGCATTTCCATATATTGCATTTAATAAATTTCTCTATATGTTCAACAGAAAATTAAACTAGTGTTTTTTTTTCAACAGACAATTAAACTAGTTTTGAAGTAGAATATAGTAATATTATGTGCGCTACTTGACATAAAATTAAGCTTTATCCTATAATTTACTTGTACTGTGAATAAACATGACCTTTTCAATTCTATGAAAGTCGTCAAGCAATAAATTATTTAATGGGAGCCTTGTGTTCGAGGTAATCTAAAAGCCGGAAGAAGTCATTGATATAATAATAATGTCAATAAATTTTATTTAAGGTTGTATATGTGGAAGCACCCTCACTACAATAAATCAAGTTAATTGCGATGACATTTTTCGACGTTTGTAGACCGTAGCAAATATTGCAACAAATGTATGACAAAATTGCGACAAAAATGTGACACCAGAGAAATCATCGCAAATTTATAGGAAAAATGTTCCATATCACTGTCATAGCAAAACAATGATTATTGTGGAACAAATTTGCGACGATCTAGTGACACCCTTAAAAAACATCTTAAATTTGTAGTATATATATATATATATATATCATCACAAATTCGTAACACTATATGCTATAATTTTGTGACAAAGGGGAAAAAATTAAAATTTAAGATTGGTTTGGCAATTTCGGGGACTCAAACCCGTGTGGCATGGTCTTAGGAGTTTATTGACTCAAGGTACACAACCAATTTGCCATATACATTTTCGTATATTGTTACAAACACTTATATATATATATGTATTTATGTAAATAATTATTTTTTTTTAAGAAAATCGGTTTGTTGGATATAAAAGCTCACACTATAATTATATTTATAAATATATGTATAGGTTAGTATTGAAAACTAAAGGGAAGGAAAAATATACAAAAGATATATATATATATATGATTTCAGATTATTACGAAAATCGGTACGATGTTTAGAATACAATTGATTTTTTCCCCTTGTCGTTGCATAATTACCTTTCACATTTTGCACATGGTTTAATCTCTAAATAGCTGTTCTAAATTTTACCAACTAAACATTTCAGTAGGTAATTGGTTTGAATTAAACGTATTTTCGTTGCACTTCATATTGATATAAACGATATTCATGATGACATTTATATGTACAAGAAAATATTAAACAGAAATACAGATGTCAGGTTTTTCTCCAAATCAAGATTATGATTCCTTACCATTCCTTACCATCACTTACATATGATGATGTAACCAATTCTTAATTGCCGGAATTTATCGCAAAATAGCAACGTGATGAGGTTCTGTTTTCAAGTGAATCCAAAAGGCAAAATGAATCACAGTTGGAACCAATCAATCACCAACCGGCAGCTAATGTTTCACTCACAACCGCTCTCTCATCAGACCGTGAAGATGAGTGGACCCAAGGAAAATGATATTCGATAGGTGACAAATTTGCACAAAGATCAGACGAGCCCTGGGAGAACCTTGATGTAACTGAAATTGTCAATCGGTTTATTTTCAATGTGCTTCCTGCTCCATCCAACCCCTCACCTAATTATCTGGAGCCATCATATGAAAATACATATGACTATCCTAATGACTATTACGGATATTGTGAGTATCACATGATCAAGTTTAACATAAATCACTAAGTGTATTAGTGATAGTAAGTTCTATGCTAAATAAAAATGTTAATTGAGTTTATCAATCTGTTGTAATCAATAAATTATCAGCTTATAAGCGCATATGTTAAAGTTTGGTGTGAGAATAACATAAATGTTTTGTATAGTGTTTAAGTATTGTCATCATGAATAATATTTTTAATGAATTTTTAATCACATATTTATAAATATTAGTTTATTATAGTATTATAACCATATATTTGAAATAACATGCTTTGTAAAATCCCAAGACCATATAACCCGCGTTAGAGTCTCTAAGTTTGAGTTAACATTTTTTTAGTATTGTCGTCGCAAAAACTTAGCAATCTTTGCTACAATATTGCGAAGACAGTTTTAGATATACATATATATGAATGTTTTGAATATAATTTTAAAACATTTGAGTTTTCAATACTATAATAGACATATGTATATATAAGACTTTATAACTTACTAATACCCAAGACCATACAACTCAGGTTCGAAACCCAGAGGTTGCAAAAATCAAATATAAGGGGTGATAAGGAACATTAACTGGAAATGGTTGGTGTATCTAATTTTTGGGCGAACCTCATTGAAAATGCGAGAAAAGTAGATATACCTAACTATTGCGAGTAAACAAATTGTCATAAATAGGTGACTTATTTGTTCTAAATATGTTGGAAATAATATCTATATATTTAATGCATGTACGTTATTTCATATTAGATACATCAAACCCTAACATATCACAATTACAAAGTGTAATATGTATAATGATGATAATAGTATTGGGAGGCAACACATGGAAGGCGAACCACAAATTACGATACGGGTCCTCTAAATCCTCTTTATGAACACATCAATTGTGTTGAAGTACAAGACATGCATGTTCCATTTTTTTTTCATCAAATTCATAGCGTCGGCGATATGATTCCCGGTCTTGTCCGACCAATTCAAATTGCGAGAGAACAAAAAAAGATTCCAGAAGTTCTTGCAGAGCCAACTTCATTTCATACAAATTTTAATTAAGTATGTTGGACATCTACCATTGATTACATTGTGAGATCTCGTAATCTACACTTCCCACCTAATTAAATGTTAAATATAGAAGATTAAAGAATAGTAAAAATTAAACAATTTAATTTTGTTTTCATATTTGAATCCCCAAGGTTGCAAAAACCAATTTTTTTTGGGTATGCATCGCAAATTCGTAGCAAATTTTGCTACGAATTTGCAACGACATATGTATATAAGCTTATATATATATAGTTTTTGTATGTATACATATATATATAACTGTATATTTGTAGAGTATATGGATTGAATCTACAATGGTTATAACTATATATATCCAACTAAAAGATTTCTTTAAAAAACAGAAAACTTATATATATATATATAGGCTTATATATATTGTTGTTGTATAATTTTATTTACATTGGAATTTTTAATACACAAATATACATATATATATATATAAGCATAGTCTACGCTTATATATCCAACAAACCGATTTGCTTTAAAAAACCAAAACTTCTATACATGTATGCATATATATGAGTGTTTGTAAGAAAACCACGGAGACTTCCATGGCACATTGGTTGTGTACCACGAGTCTATAAATCCACATGACCATTCAATCCGGTTTCGAATCTCCAAGATTGAAAAAACCATCTTTTGTTTTTGGGTATGTATTTGACTACAAATTTGCGACATATGTATATAAGCTTATATATATTTATATATATATATATACTTTTGTATATATTTTTTAAATATTTAAGTTTCCTATAGTATAGTAAACATATATATATACATATATAGTATATACTTTCAATAAAATTGGGGTTTAAAGTTATATTTCCAATTTAAACTTATACAAGTATATATATATATATATTGAATATTTTTATTTTACCTTTAATGAGTTTTCAATTGTATATATACATATATATATATATGCTTATATAAATTGTTTTTGTATAATTTTATTTTACATATGAGTTTTCAATACACAAATATATATATATATATAAGTATATAAGTATATAAGTATCCAACAAACCGATTTCCTTTTAAAAATCAAAAGTTATATAAATGTAAGCATATATATATATATATGAGTGTTTGTAAGAAAATCACGAAGATGTTTGTGGCACATTGGTCGTGTGCCACGAGTTTATAAATCTCCATGACCGTTTAACTCGGGTCTGAGTCCCCAAGGTTGCCAAAACAATTCTTTTTTTTTGGATTTGTCATCGCAAATTCGTATCAAATTTCCTACGAATTTGCGACAACCTCCTCTTTTCCAACATTTTCTTTAGTCACAAATCCGTAGCACATTCTAAACAACTTTTTACAATCTTCCTCTGCAACTTAAAGGAACTCGCAACATTTCACCTCAATAACTCCATCATCCTCCTTCAACCACGACCCCTACTTTGATTCATCTCTAGGCCTACCGTTATTCTTCTCCACTGGACACACTCCACTGCCAAACTCGCCAGTCTTCTCTACACTGCTGGTCATCTCCACGTCCATACTCTCCACACTCTTTTGATTTCTTCAACATAGCCACATATTCTCCTAAAATGGGTTAGATTCTCCAAATCTTTTATTTTAGTTACCTAATAAGCTTTATAGAAAGCATTTTTAGTGTCTTGGCCTATTGGTTAAGGAATTAAAGGCTTCTATATAAGGTCTGAGGTTCTATTTTCAGAGACCGCATTTTCTTGCAGATTAAGTGATATAAAACTTTTTAGAGTTTTTATAGTGTTGAAAATAGAATCGTCCGTTGTGGTCTGGTGTATTGCGAATAGAGACTATCCATCTAGGGATGTCGTACAGGCATTACCATCCTCCGTAGATCCGAATGATGTAGAGAGAACTTATCCACCATAGAGATATTGTACATGTCTTGGCCTATTGGTTAAGGAATTAAAGGCTTCTATATCAGGTCTGAGGTTCGATTTTCAGAGACCGCATTTTCTTGCAGATTAAGTGATGTAAATTTTTTTAGAGTTTTTATAGTGTTGCAAATAGAGTCGTCCATTGTGGTCTGGTGTATTGCGAATAGAGACTATCCATCTAGGGATGTCGTACAGGCATTACCATCCTTCGTAGATCCGAATGATGCAGAGAGAACTTATCCATCATAAAGATATCGTACATACAGAACCGTCTGTCGAGGAGAATTTGCATCGTAGAATCATTGTTTGAAGAAAATGGTTCATCGTAATCACATATACTGCATGTTGTCATATCATCATAATATAATTAGATAAATTATCTCTAATGATATAATAGACGATAAAAAATCTTGTGCTTTTAGCGGGATAATATTCTTAAAAACTTTTATGTGATATTTGATCTTAAAAATTTAATTTTCAAAAAACAAATATATGATTTTGATGTGTGATATTTATCTTAATACTTATATTAGATTTTTAAATGTTTTTCTTATGTGAATAAAAAATAACAATTTGTAAAACTGAACGAATTAAAATAATATGATTATAGCTTTAGTTAGTTTTGGAAAAAAATAGGAAAAATAAGATTTTGTTGCAGATTTAATTTATGGAAAGTAGAAAATCTAGAAATGTCTATAATAGTTTACTCTAGTTTTTTTTTAAGTAAAAAATATGTACAAATTAAATTGTCATTTTTTTTCCTTAACAAACCTTTTTTAGTTCTCTAAATTTTTTCTTCCAATGGCATCTACTGTAATATTAATTAACTTTGAAGTTATTTTTATAAATGTACTTTCCAATATTAATATAGAGATAATTTGGAACATATGGAGTATTCTGTTTCCTAAATAATTGTCATTTTTGTTATTTGTCATAATTATTTAAATATGCGGCAGGATCGATTGTTCAGTCGTATATTAATGATGAAATTTCGCATTTTTCATAGCATTACTTTGAAGCAACCATACGTACAAAACATATATATGTTTATATTTACATAATATCGTATTAGATATAATAAAAATCTAATCGATGATTATTTTGCAGATCAACCCGATTTGAAGAACCTAAAGTCCCAACGTATCCTATCTCGGGGTTGCCTGCAATATTTACGCATGCTGGTCGGCCAAGTGGAAAACCAAAAGCAATCTGGTTATCTGATAAAGATTATCAAGCTGCACATGCTTATGTGTTACGCAATTGTGAATATTTTCACCCCCTTGAGAGGTACTTTTAATGTTTTAAAAGTTATATCTTAACGTATAATTATGTATGTTAATACTTCATGATTCTACGTACCACATATTTTAAACTTGCAGTGTATTTGAACATGAAATTTGTCGTGCGTATCCACATATGTCTGACAATGATGTTTGGAGTAAAAAGGATTAAGAGTTCCATACATGGATAAGACAATATGTATGTATATTTTAATCTCATCATTCTAGAATTAACATAAACTTGTATATATTACGCACATTATTAAACATATGTTACGATTATTGTGTAGGTATTGTCAGGGAATCTCTACGAAAACACACGTTTTCCTCAATGGGTAGAAGAAGTTGTTGAAGGACCCGTAAACAAAGCAACCGTTTGGCCAATTTTTTTCACAAGAGGATATTTGTTTCATACTCGTCGCCATGGCCAACGTCGATCCACTTGTAACTATTGTGTATGTGTTAAGGGAGAAAATTATTCAAATTCATCAGATGAAGATGATTTCTACGGAATATTAACAGATATTATGTAGCTTGAGTATCCAGGGCTCATCAATCTTAACCAACGAGGCATCGTTGACGTTCTATCTACTGGTAAATACAACAAGGAAGAACCTTTCATCCTAGGTAATTATGTTAAACTTTGTGTTCATTATTCTTAATGGTAGATTAACACTAATACATAAATGGGATTGGTTATGTAAACGTCAATATTTCAGCATCTCAAGCACATAAAGTGTGCTATATACCTTATCCATCCATTCGAGTAGAAAGACAGGAATGGCTTCGTGTGGTGAAGGTCATTCCGAGGCAAAACATTGTTGGCAACTTAAAAGAAAAAGAAGTTGTATTGTTGCAACAACCAACCGATGGTGATATTGAAATGACGAAAATTGAAGATCTAGGAGTTCAAACCCTTGCTCACAGAACTTACGGGACTTATGACATTGATGTTGAAGTTGGTGATGACAAGTAAGAGGACGAATTTCAGGAAAATATTTTGTCTTCAGGAGATGATGATGATGATGATATTATTGAAGAAGTATAATTTTCATTTCTGTTTGTTGTATCTGTTAAAATTGTGTGTACTTTAAGATTCACTATATAAAATTACAATATTATGCATAAAAGATGACTCGAACCTCCACAGAATTTAGCACGGGATTGTGTAACTAATATATCAAACTTGCAATATTGAGTTAACTCTCTCTAAAAATAAAATTGTTAGATTAATTTATAAATACTCATGTTGTTTATACATATGCATTATGATAAGTGTTTGCAAACATTCATATGTAGACGTAATAGACATTTAAAAATCAAAATATTTGCCATGAAATAATTAAAGTTGAGTTTAAGTTGTTAGGTGGACTTAAACATTTATGTACATATGTAGGTTTAAAATCTAACCATTTTTTTAATTATTCAACAACACGATTACAACATAAATACTCAAATACATAGTTTACATAACATAAATTTAATACTCACCTAAAAATGAAACAAGTCTATCATAGAATTAGGTGAATAATTATTCATTAAAACATATAGTTATAGAAGAGCTTTCATCAAGTACCCTACATATCATCTTCTGAGTCAGGAGTAGTCGACATCATTAAAATATCTTCATCTTCATCTTCTACCAATTTCTCACCATCTCCTTGATTATCATTGCTCATAATCATTTGATTTTTCCCTATTATCTAATACATAATACATGTAAAATATCAAAGGTTAAGTTTTCCGTTAGCATATTATATACATTCCAACTACTTACTAAATATTTGTACCTTAACAATATTTTTTGCGGTAATGTTAACATAACGAGTGCTTCCAAGAAACTTACAAATGGAAACCTTGTAAACATAAATAAATAAGTCAGTACTTTCTTCAATGTAGGACACATTACGAAAATGTAAGTAAGAAGATTGTTTATGTTTGGAATAATCAAATCTTTTTAAGTATCATCACAGCACCCACTCCAAATACTTGTGCATTATCTTCATTCTCTAAAAATTTTCTATGCACTGAAGCATCAATCGACCCAGTGGGATCCTGTAGAGTTATCATGACATCTCCTTGGTGGTTTGGATTGTAAGATTGTATCATCGCCACGATCTATAAAATTCTTATAAGTGTTTAAATACTTTAATTAGTTGCGCATATATATGTTACATGCGAAATACCTTGTTAACTTTCTTCCAATGATTTAATGAACATGTAACAGAATTTAAGGTAGTCCATAATGGTTCTCCTCTTTCCAATTGCTTCGATCCTGAATACCAAAAGAAATTGAAATGATTAATTTTATGTATTCCTTAAGAATCTTATTTTTGATAATGTATTCTGGTTAAAAGTAATGTTTACCATAGTTCACAAGGTAATCAATGGCTAACGTCCAACGTACTTCATTAAAATCAGTATCATACGGAGCTGGCTCTGCAAGAACTTCATGGAAAAATTCTTGTGTTGTCCTACGTTGTTCACCTTCAGAAGCCACAATACTATCTTCGTTCCTCATACGTTCTCTTGCAATTTGAATAGGCCGAATTGGATCGGGAATCATATGCTAACACTTTGAACATGTTGAGATGAAATTGGAACCTAAATGTATGATACTTCTACACAATTAATGTGTTCTTCAGGTGGACTTGGAACATCCGTAATGCGATTTCTGGTACTCGATCTGTGATTTTCCATATAATACTCGTATAGTGTTTGGCTCCGTTCTGGACTATTATCATCATCATTAGACATTGTAAACTTTGTAAATGTTATTTGTTAATTGTGATGTATCTCAAATATGGTCTTTCCATCAAATATATAGCAGTTATTATACATATAACTTAGAACATTTTAGTCACATATTTGAGACGATAAGTTTAGTCCCAAAAATTAGGTTCACCTACCATTCTTGCATTTACAATGTGCTTCAACCAACAACATATATATGTATATAAATATTGTTTGTAATATACTTTAAACCATATTTGTTAATTATATCGTCATATATATATAAATCATGTTATATAATTATAGTAATTATAGATATCATAAATATATATATATATATATTAGTTCGTCGCAAATTAGTTGCAAATTAGGTACCTTTTTGCGACGAAGTAGGAAAAAAATATGTGGGTTCTACAATTTCTGAGACTCGAACACACGTTGGTGGATCATGGGGTTTAAAGACGCGGGGCACACGACCAATATGGCACGGTTGTCTCCGAGATTATTTTTTGAAAACTTATATATATATTTACAAATATATCATTGCAAAACTGTAGCAATTTTGCAACGGTTTGCAACAAATTGGACCAAAATAAAAATAATTTTGGTTCATGCAACCTCTAGGATTCGAACATGAGTTGCTTAGTCATGGGGATTTAAAGACGCACAACACACGACCACTGTGCCACGGTTGTCTACGGGATTATGTTTCCCAAACTAATATATATATATATATATATATATACATTTATAGAATTATTTGCATAACCATTGCAAAATTATATTTATTTCTCCAAACTATGGGATTCAACCACATGTTATATAAATATTAGAAACCCAACATTTTGGGTTTACACATGTAAAAATAAAATTCTACATTCAAACACTTATATATATATAAGAATAAAACACACACATATATATATATATTATTTTATAAACCCAAAGTTTTACATTTCAGCTTCTAAGCTGATTACTTATTCATTACAACATATTTAACAACACACATATTATTTTTATTTAACTTACCACATACTATCACTAATACAATTAGTGATCATGTTCAAACTTGTCCATGTGCTTCTGACAACATCCATAATAGTCGTCAGGACATTTATATGTATATTCTGGCTCAACGTATTCATGTAGAGGGTTTGATGGAGCAGGAACTACATTGAAATTAAACCGATTTGCTATTTCAATAACATCTAGGTTCTCAGAAAGCTCTTCTGGGCATTGTGCGAAGTCATCATCCATCGCATATCCTTCACCTTGACTCCACTGATCTTCACATACAAATGATATAATGGTTGGGTGTGAAACTCTTTCAGCCGGTTCTTGGGCCATTGGTAATAACAATGAATCATTTTGCAGCTCTGATTCACCTGAAAAGTAAAGTTCCTCATGTGCCCATTTCGCAACAAGTATTGGCAATTGAGAATCAGAGACATCACCACAACTTAGTGGTGGTGAGGAATCATAAACTTCCTTAGATGAGAAATCAGACATATACTTTTGTTATTTTTTCTAGTGTACATATAAAATTGATCATGTATATCATATATATATATATATATATGAATTGCAACCAAAATATGACTTATTTCTTACCAAAAAATAACAACAATATGTTGTAGTTAAAAATGGTTACAAATACTTACAAATTAAAACATGTGCGAATATACATATGCAAATATATAACGTAAATGCGAAGAATATAGAGACATATTTGCAACGATTTAATTCCAATTATTAAACATAATTTAGAAATTTGAATTATAAAATACATTATATTCAGAATTGTTGGAAATTTTAAAAATCAGTTTAGAGATGATTTTTTATTTTTCACAAATTTTTAAAAATATACTATTGTCTCAATTTTTTCTTACATTACTCGCAAATCCACTACTAATTTGTGACGTTTCAATTTTGTCTTAATTTTAAGACTAAAATGCGATGATTTTTATTTGTCTAATATTGTCTTAAATTAGTCTTTGATTCGTCGCAAATGTACTACTGATTTGGGACGTTTCCATATTGTTGTAATTTTAAGAAAAAAATGCGACGATTTTTTATTTGTTTCGTTATCGTTTTAAATTAGTCTTACATTCGTCGCAAATTAACTACTAATTTGTGACGTTTCCGTATTGTTGTAATTTTAAGACTAAAATGTGACAAATTTTACTGTGTTTTAATTTCGTCGCATTTTGGTCAGACATTAGTCACTAAAATTTGTGACGACCATATTTATCTCTAGTGGTCATCGCTTTTTGCTTCATTTGTTGTAGTGTTTGGATTCAGTTCCGATGTATATAAAATTTATGAGAGATAACAGAACTTCCATATTATAAAAAAATGGATTATTTAAGCTTCAACATGACTTCAAATTCTTAAGAGGATTCTTCTTCAACACATCTCTCTTCGCATCCTTCTTGATCGGTCCAACCACACTTTGAACCTTATCTGAAATAATAATCTTAGCAAGATCAGCATTAACCATCTTTGGCCTAGGAAGAACATAACCCTTCTTTTTATTAAAAAAAAGAAAGAAGAACATAACCTTTCTTCATCTCCGACGACTTCTCGAACGAACCATAAACCGATTGTAACTTCTCAAAAGCTGATTTAATCCATACTGCAAATCTTCCTAAGTGCAACCATGAGAAAATTTAAGGAAACTCAATCAATCCACATGACATAAATCAATTTCAAGAATGTTCCTAAACGCTTAACTAACTTAGCTCCGTCAGTTTCTATAAACCATCAACAAACCCTAAATTATTTAATTGCAGTTTTTCCTACAACTGTACATGGTGTGAAAATGATTTTTTTTATCAATTGATGTTTCCTTCCTTTAATTTTTCAATTGCACCATTTCGGGTGTCTCCTCTATTTGTATCGGTCGGTCTGGAACACCGTTCTCCACCACTGCCCACAACTCTCTTGTTATTCAGATGATCTTTATTTTGCCTAATTATTGCTTTCAAACTGGCCCTTCAATCAAGAAAGTCTAATACCATTTTCAAAGATATGGCTTCTTCTTATTCAGAGAATAATGATGAGCTTGCAAAATAAAATAAGAACAGGAACGACTTCAAGTTGTAGAGAGAATAGTTGTGTTTTTGATCACTTGAAAGGAACTTGGACAAAAGAAAGAAATAGATTAAATCTGAACCTTGTTATTCTTTATTTAATAACACTATAGAGAAGTATGTTTATGATTGATGATTTATGTTTACAGTATACACGAATATATATAAGCTAGTATCTAAGATCTATACAGAAGCTACGACTCAATCTATCCAGAGTATCTCAATAGAATATACTAACAGTGAGATTCTATGAAAGATATCATATTCTCTCTTCACGTCCCCGCAAAATGAACGTCCGGAGGAAAGTACAATCTTGGAAGACTTAGCCTCAAGAAGTGAACATGAGACCAACTTCGTTAAGGCATCCGTAAGCTGATCTTTGGAAGGTAAATGTGAAAGACGAAGCACTCCTGTTTGAACAAGCTCACATATAAAATGATAATACAAAGCCACATGCTTCATGCGGGAATGAAATATTGGATTGGCACTCAAGTATGTGGCTCCAACATTATCACAATAAATGACTGGTTGAATAGTTGACTTGATATCAAGTTCCCGCATAATCAAAGCTACCCAACAAAGCTCTAAAGTTTTTTCAGCAACAACATGATATTCTGCCACCTTTGTAGAGGATCGCACAACCATCTTTTGCCTCTTAGAAAACCAAGAAACCAGGATGAGACCAGAGATAAATAATGTGCGCCTCCTTAGACGTGTAATTGTCTCGATCACCTGCTCAGTCAGCGTATGAAAATGCATGGGTTCCTGCAATCACGGGTTCCCGCAAGATACCGAAGCACCCTTTTAACCAAAAGCCAATGAATATTAGAGGGCCTATGCATGAACCATGAGAGCTTGTTAACCGCAAATTCAATATTAGAACGAGTGAAGTGAAGGGATTGTAAGCTCCCAACAACCCACCGATACTCAAACCCGTCAGGAAGTGGCGTACCTGACGTGAGCTGAAGTCGATCAGTAGTAACCATCGACGAAGAAACTGGTTTGGTTGAAAACATGTTCGTCCGATGGAGGATATCTGCTATGTATTTCTGTTGGTTCAACTAGTAAACCAGCATTTGATCTTGTCGACTCAATGCCCAAGAATTTACTAAGTTCATCAAGATCCTTCAAGGAGAACCTATAACTCAAAATATCGATGAACTCCTGAAGTTTTGCTGAATCGTTTTCAATGACTATAATGTCATCCATATACACCAGCGTGTAGATGAGTGTCATGCCCAAGTGAAATACGAAGAGGAAAGTATCATCAAGAGAGATTTCAAAGCCAGACTGAATGAGAAAGGTTCGAAGTTCCAAATACCATGCTTGTAGAGCTTGTTTCAAAACATACAAGGCTTTGCGTAATTTGGTTTGTCCTTGTCGAAAAACCCAACTTATTGTTCCATGTACACATCTTCCGTTAAATGACCTTGCAATAATGCATTATTAACATCCAGTTGTCGCAAATTCCAGACTTAAGACACAACGACACCAAGAACAATGAGAACCATGGGTTTTTTCACAACTAGACTGAAAGTATCATGGAATTCAATGCCTAGGTATTGATGAAAACCTTTGGAAACAAGTCTAGATTTGAAGTGCTCCATTGTGCCATCCGGCTTTCACTTGACTCAAAAAATCCACTTGTTGCCGATGAGGTTGTACATTGGCGATGAAGGCACTAGATCCCAAGTGTGGTTGTCGAGTTGAGAGTTGAATTCACAGAACATTGAGTTCCTCCAGCAGTGATCTTTCATGGCTTGATTAATTGTGGTTGGTTCATCATAAGAAAGTGGTTTGACTACAGCAAACAACGACATTTTCTTTTGCGGCTTTTGTCTGCATTGGATGTGTGTTACCATGTGGTACCGGCGCAGCATTGGTCTCCATCACTTGATTCGTAGATGGAAGAGGCCTAGAAGAGCTCTCAGCCCTTGTTGAATCCTGAGAATGCAAGTCACGAGAAACTCCACTAGGAGAAATGTTAGTGACAATTGTATCAGAAGATAAAGGATCCAAACCTCGGGGTTGTACCAACGACGAAGGTTGAAGTGATGATACCGAGACCGTGGTGACTGGCGGGCACCAAGAATGAATGAGGAATCTGTTTTGGCTGGCGGAAGAGAAAGTAATTTGAAAGGAAGTTATGTTTCAACAAAATGAACATGGCGACTTACAAAGATGTACTAAGATGATGGTTCAAGACAGAGAAATAAAATTTGACTAAGTGAATAACCCAAGAAGATGCACGGTTTGGAGCGTGAGTCGAGTTTGTGTTGAGTGTAAGGTGTAAGCCAAGGAAAACAGAAACAACCAAAAACTGTTAGATTTGTGTAGTTGGGAGGTGTACCAAATAATTTTGTAAAAGGAGACGTTAAAGAGAGAGTGGGAGTAGGCAACTGGGTTTATGAGATACACAACAGCAGAGAGAGCATATATCCAATACTTAACCAACATAGTTGCATGAGAAAGAAGAGTTAGTCCGGTTTTTGCCTATGCCTTCTTTTTGCAAACCCATTGTGTTCGGGTGTGTACGGTGGAATGGTGAGATGAGACACTCTATTTGTCTTTAGGAAATCTTTAAATGAGACATACTCCCCCTCCATTGTCCGAATAGAAGGAGATCAACTTGTGCTGGAATCTCTTCTCGACAAGTGCCTTCAATCGTAAGAAAGCGTCACGAACCTCTGATTTTCGACAAAGTGAGTAAAGCCAAACATAGTGCGTAAAATGGTTAACAAAGATGACATAATATTTGTACCCATATATAGACATTACTGGAGAAGTCCACATGTCAGAATAAACGAGTTCAAGAGGTTTAGACGAAGTTAAAGATGATGAAACGGAAAAAGGCATTTTTGCATTTTATTTATAGAAAAATCGGAGCAATGGAAAGAAGAGGACTGTTTAGAATCAGAAAGCAACAAAGGAGATATAACATATGGGATTGCAATTTGTAATTTGTAATTTGCAATTTGTAATCTTCTCCATTATTTAGGTACAATTCTTTATATTATTCAGAATTTTGGCTTTTGCAATTTGTAAGCTTTGGGGAGACGAATCTCTGACTCTACATCTATTTTTGAGAAGATTTCTAAACCCCTTTGGATTTATTATTTTAATTATCATGAGTTTATCTTCATCTCTTTGTGTTTTCCCTACATCTATGTCTGAGTAGTTTCATATTTAGGTTTAGGGTTTCAAAGAAATTTATGAATCAGTGAATTAGACATTGATAGGTAATTATCTTATTATATCTTCATCTATTGTTGATCTCATTACTGAAACTTGATTACCTACCTAGTTTCTGATCTTAGGTTGTTTAACATATCAAAAATGTTTGTTTAAAAGCCTGAAAAAACATTAGATGAGGGGATTGTCCTTACCTCAATCTTAAACTCAAATATGAATGTATAACCAATCCATTGTCATGGTATCAATCATTTTATCTAGCAATCTAAGATTCTAAAATGTCGTTTGAACTTAGAATTCTAAACAAACATTAATGAGCATGTTCAATTTTTTCACGAATCACCTTAGCATCAGATTTCGATGGATAAGGACAATCCCCTCATCTGATGCTAAGGTGATTTGTGAAAAAATTGAACATGCTCATTAATGTTTGTTTAGAATTCTAAGTTCAAACGACAGTTTAGAATCTTAGATTGCTAGGTAAAATGATTGATACCATGACAATGGATTGGTTATACATTCATATTTGAGTTTAAGATTGAGCTATATATTCCCTGAATAATTGTCTGATTCATGATCTCTAAATTTCTGCGAGTCACCCTTGACCTATTGTTTCGTATAATTGATTTTTACATCATTTTAATTGATGTTTTTGTTTTATTACAACCAACAACTATATTATTCTCTTAACTTAGTTTTATTCTCAAAGAATTGTAGTGTAACCTTGGTCTCTCTGGATTCGATTTTATTTATGCTATTGTGGATTCGATCTCATCTGTAGTCTTTTGTTTGGATTAAAACATATGTGTACAATGGTTGGCCCCAAGAAGAAGAGGTCACGTTTGAAGAATGCATTCAAGATTTGCAATATGCGGAGCCACCATTTGATGAGAGTGTTCTTTCATCGGAACAAAAGGTGAAGTTGGATGAGCTTTACAAGGAGATCCAACATTGATAAGGAGTGACTTGGGAGCTATGATCCGGTTGAACCTACATCGAGCATCTTGAAGGAAGAGAGCTCACTTCCTATGAGATAATGGTAGCTCATACACTTATAGATGTAATATATTCGGTTCCACCAACCCAACGAGAAGATACATGCAATTCAACCCTTGAAATTCATGATTTTGAGGATATTCATATGCCATGCATCGAAGATGTTACCACTAGTTTGCATACTACCATGCTCATTAATGAATGTATTGATTTAGTATTGATTAATACTTGCTAGAGATTATCATGAAGTATGTTTTGATATTAAAAATCTATGTGCTTTGAATGTTCATGATCTCGTGTTCAAGCTTTCAATGCCTAAAGAATCTAGATCTCTTCTTGAAAAATCTTACCTAAGGGATATGCTTGATATATATATGATCTTGAATGAGATTAAGAATTCTAAGGTTGGGATAAATTCTACAAATGAGGATGTTGTGTTTTACATGATTGATGGGGATAAAGTTGATTATTTTGTGAAAATTTTGTTTGAACCTGAAGTTGATTTTATATTTCCATCAAATGCATTTGCTCCCCATAAGCATCTAATCTTCAATGAAGATTATATGTGCTACGCTTGTAGTAGCATTTGTTGATGAGATTTTTGTCTCATTACCATGGACAATTGTGTGTCATTGTTCATATATTGTTCCTTTTTCAAACATAATAAAGACCAGATGTCTATTGGCCCAACCTTTTGATTCTCATGATTAACATCTTTCGTGCAGTGGTAACCATAAACAAGCGCTTGTGGGAAGCAACCCATTTTTTTTTTTGCATTATTTTGGTTTCTTTTTCTTGTTTTTCTTTTTTTGTCAGGTCTGCTATGAGTCGATGTCCAATTCAGTACATATTTGGTACAAAAAAAGTCAGAGGAAGATCGATCGATCCATACGTGAATCGAATGATCCATTGGTACAAAAAATTCTATAAGTTTTTGGATCAATCGATCCAGCTACAACACGATCGATCAATGCATTTTTGTATAGAAAAAATGCACAGTAACATCCATTATCCAGGTTTCATTTTTTTATCTCTCTTTGATATTCACAAATTTCTATATACTCTTTTCTCGGGTTTATTTTTACACCGAGACAATGTGAAATAAGTGTAGGGGAGAGTTCCTAGTTATTTGATAATTTTGGCATTTTATTGTTTTCAGGTTGAGTATTTTTATCGTTTTATTGAGTCAAAACTTTGTTGAAATTATGAGCTTTCTTGGAATAACCACACTGCACTGACACTTGAAGGACCATTGATACAACAGTTAATTACAAATCTTACTAAGTAGAACGCTATAGGTGAATCAATAAAATTGAGAAAGTTCATGTTTTTGGGGTGTTTAAAAGATCCAGCGTTGACTTCGCACCAAATAAAATTTAACTTCTCATCTTGGGGCTTGATATGCATCGAACCAGATTCCTCTTCCAGCGGTATTAAGATAAGTTTGTCGTGATTTTCTCTTTGATCCTCCCCTCAGTTCAAGAATGGTAACCTGAGTCCCGTGAAAAGGACAATGAAGGTAAGACTACACTCATGAAAGTGTCTCCTCACAAGGAACATGAAAGTGAGTAGCACCGTTCAGAAAAAAAAAAGTTGACTAAGGGAAGAGAAATAAGAGAGATTGCGCAAAGACTTTATATGTGACCAAAAAGCTTGGAAGAGAAAGAATATGTAAGTTCTTTGATCAATACTCCCATGATGCGACTACATGCTTAATTGATTATAGGATCAACAATAGAGATTTGCTAAGCTTGTGGTAATTATACTAACATACTTTCTATTGTTGGTTATGTGGTATGTGGATTAAAAAGTGTTGGTCAATGAGGCATTCTAAAGTTTGATGAGTTTCTGTTTTCAATCCTCGACTCTATTCTTTGTAGTTTGCTTGAGGACAAGCAAAAAACTACGTATGGGGGAGTTGATATATTGTGGTTTTGACATTTTCTAACCATAGTTTTCATAGGTTTTTAGAGTACTTTCCATGTTTTAGAGTCTTTTCAGGTTGGAACACATCTAAATGGATTCAAAGGCATTATGAGCATGGACAGAGAGAAAAAGAGCAAGAAGTGGTGATTTATAAAGTTTAACCCAATCAATCTACACTTTGATCAATCGATCCCAAAACACCAGGAAAGTCGTGACACCTCAGATCGACCAAAACAACCACATATCGATCGTTCAACCTAGGATCGATAGATTTACTATCATAACGATTGATCCACCATGCCATAGGATATCAGAAGGTGGATCGATCGATCCAGCCCATTCATTAAATATGAGAAAAAGGAAATTTTTTGGGGTTTTCCTATTTTGAATTGGTTTTGCCTTATTGCTCAACCATGGACGTGATTTAACCTATATATATTAGTTTTTAACCATTGTTTAGGCACAACTTTATATATTATTCAAAATTTTGGCTTTTGTAATTTGTAAGATTTTGGGAGACGAATCTTTAACTCTACATCTATTGAAAAGATTTCTAAATCTCTTTGGTTTTCTTATTTTTACGATCATGATTTTTTTCTTCATCTCTCTGTTTTCCTTGCATCCATGTATGAGTAGTTTCATAGTTATGTTTAGGGTTTCAAGAAAATTTATGAATCATTGAATTAGACATAGATAGAGAATTATCTTCTTATATCTTCATCTATTGTTGATCTCATTGTTGAAACTTGATTAACTACCTAGTTTCTAATCTTAAGTTGTTTAACACATCAAAAGTGTTTGTTTAAAATCATGAAAGAACATTAGATGAGAAGATTTTCTTTACCCAATGAAAGCTGATTCTAAGGTGATCCGTGAACAAATTGAACCTTGTTTAGAATTATAAGTTCAAACGACAATTTAGAATCTTAGGTTACTAGATAAAGTGATTGTAACCACGACAATGGATTGGTTATACATTCATGTTTTAGTTTAAGATTGAGCTTATCAAATCCCTGAATAATTATATGATTCATGATCTCTGAATTCGTGTGAGTCATCATTGATCTAGCGCTTCGTTTAATTGATTTTTATATTATTTTATTTGATGTTTTCATTTCATCACAAAAACCAACCATATTATTTTCTTAGTTTAGTTTCATTCTCAAACAATCATAGTGTAACCTTGATCTCTGTGGATTCGATCCCATCTATACTACTAGAATTGCATGTGCACTTGCAATCTTTTATTTGGGTTAAAATCTTTGTGTATCAGTGAAACCCCCCAGAATCCTTTAACCAAGCAATGTTATTGGGTTGTCACATCACCACATTGTATGCTTGAAGTAATGCATTGTGATAACCACGTTATTGACTCTGATACTATTGTGGAGATGCGCCTGATTGGGAGATGATGCAAAACAAAGGACACTGTGGCCTTGTGTGCCACAAGCCTGATATCGTCCAAGGTAAGGGCGAGATTGGTTACCTTGTTGACAATTTGAGTATTGGTTGCCCGAGTTGGTTTTGTTGTTGTTTGAGTGCTAGTTCTGAGTCCTCTTTGAGCATGATTGGCCATGATTGGGAAGTTTTGTGGAGTCGTGGTTGTGGTGATGAGTGCTAGTTCACGGTTGATGAGTTTTTCATGCAGCTCCGAGAATGAAATCGGTGAGTCACAGCTTTGAATGGACTCAATGAGTGACTTGTAATCACCACCAAGTCCCTCGAGAACGATATCAGTCAAGTCTGCGTGATATAGAGGACTTCCAAGGAGAGAGAAAGCATCAGATTTGGACTTGATAAGTTGCATATATGCATCAATGGTGTGAGTACCTCTGACACAATTCTTTAGCTGATTTTTCAGTTGTTTAATGTGACATCTCGACGGTTTTGCATACGTTTGAGTAAGTGTATTCCATGCATCAAGAGAGGTGGTTGCATATGCGATTAGAGGTTGATGAGCGAGCTCAAATGATCCCATGAGAGAGCTGAACATAAAATTTTCCTGCCGCTGCCAAAGGATGAAGTCGGGGTTTACTTCTTTGAAGCTGGAACTGTTCTTGACCTTCGGCGGCGAAATATCATCGCTGGATTCGACAAAGAGCAAGAGATCATACCTGCGGGGGAGAGATCAAATTTGGGCACTCCAAGTCATATAGTTGGTGGAGGAAAGCTTAGTCACACTAGCCATGTTAACCGAGACAAGCGATGTCGACGATGGACCGGAATTGACAACTTCGGATGTTTCAGTCGACATTGGAAAAGCGGAAAAAAACAATTTTAGTGAGAGAAGAGATCCTTTAGAAATGAGAGCTTTGAAACCATATAGAGACGTATGTTTATGATTGATGATTATGTTCACAAAATACACGAATATATTTATAGGCTAGTATCTAAGATCTATACATAAGATATGACTCAGTCTATATAGAGTATCTATTAGAATATACTAACAACAGGATTATATGAAAATATCATATTATCTCTTCAAACACCACACTTTATATTTCATATCATATTATCTCTTCAAACACCACACTTTATAGTGATCTTACATAACCAAAAATAACTGTTTGTAACTTACGTGTATACGTAAAATAAGACCAAACTGATCAATAATCTCCCTATACTTATTTGAGCAATGTTAAAAGAACTTTAATATGAAGTTACGTGTTATATTACAAAATATCCAATAACAAAATAAATGTAGATAGATATACAAGTAAATCTAATCTAATAAAAATCAGAACAAAATATTCTCAAAACTAATAATTCAATCAAAATCCAAACATAATCTCTTAAATCATTTTTAGTTTCAAAAAATAAAACTTATTTTCTCTCTCCTAATAAATATAAACAAAAATTTTAAATTAATTTTTCAAAAATTTTAACCAATCAAAATTAAAAAAAAAAGTAAGATTTGAGATTATATTATACTATATTATGTTAACAATCAAAATTAAAACAAAACTTTAAAATTAATTTTTAAAATTTTAACCAATCAAAATACAAAAGTAAGAACAAGAAAAAAATCTAAAATAGAATATATGACATAGTTTCCAAGAAATTAAAATTATTTTCTCTCTCTTAATAAATATAAAAGAAAATTAAAAATTAATGTTAAAAATTGTTAACCAATTAAAATTGAAAAGTAAGATTTGATATATAATTATACCATAAATATAATAGACCCGGTTAAAAAACGTTTTCTGACCCTACCCAATATATTAGATGTGGATCTTGGATGCCCCGTTGAAAGATGTTTTCACATCCGATAAACACTAACATAAAAAGGCACGCAGACCCTATCAAGTTAATATGCCAAATATGCATTGAATATAAATCTTTCTTGATTCCTTATATTTATTTTTTCAAATCCTCTTTCTATATTCGAGGCATATACACCCATATATCAAAACTCTGTCATTTTTTCTAGAAGAAAACAAATTAATAATATTTTCATCAAATTCATAGGTTAAAATAAATAATTAAATGTTTATATATATATATATATAATTAGGAAGTGCTCTTCTTCTTATATGTAAAATTCATATAATTACTAATAGTAAAGATTTTTTGTATATGTTGTAATTTAAAATTTTAAAAACAAAGATATATTACTCAATCCATGAAGAAAAAAAATGTGTTCAAGGAAAATAAGAGGAAAAACACTTCTTATTTAAATCAACAACTATCAAACATCCATGTTTGTATGAAAAAATCACTTACTATAAAGTCAAGAACTTGAAAATAGAGAATATATCAGTTTTTTTTTAATCCAAATTTGTATAAATTCATTAAATAGATTTTTTAATTTTTTAATTTTGTCTTTTAAGGATTTTGTTGCTTTCAAAGAAGAACAATAACTATTAACCCAGAAAAGAAAAAAAAAACAAAACCTATCTTTTTCTTACAAAAAAAAATATTTGCTTATACTGAAACATATCTAATTGTATAGTAAATTTGTTTCTACTGTAATATTTTTGGAATTAAATAATAGATTTGGCCGATATAAACATAAAATTGTTTGATAGGTTACCGGAATCTGTACATTGATTTATATGGTTTATGATTTTCTAAAGTATTTGATATTTTACTTACTATCACTATTAAAACATAGTAAAATAACATTCAAATATTTATAAAATTACAATATGTTATTAACAATTTACATATATTAGTTGTTCAAATAACTACCATAAACCCAAAACATATGTAAATAATATAATATAAGATTAGTTTTCATAAAATCAAAAATACTATTATTACTCTATTATGATGTAAACAAACTAACTAAAATTTATGCAAACATTTTACTGTAATGTACATTGCGGGTTCTTAACATATTATAAGAGTCCATCATATTATTCATTTTTAAATTCATTACTAATTCATAAGTAACACAAAACAAACCATATATAACATTAATAAAAAAAATTATAAAAACAAAGAATACATATAATATAAAACATATTAATATTAATTTATAAATATATATACTAGCAAAAAAAAAAACATACATTTCTCTGCCCTACAAAACGCGAGTTACTATCTAGTAGACTAATTAAGATTACATATTTCATAACAAATTAAGAAACATATTATTTATAAATAATCTGCTTAAGCACCAATCTTAATCCTAGTACACAATAAACTTAAAATACTTTTGTTTGATAAAAAGCATTTAATGACAATCTTGAGAGACTAAAACATAATGGTTGGTTACTTGTGTGTCAACCGACTTCTGTTTGGTTTGTGTTGTCTGTCTTGTTTGTTGCTTCACTGCTTTTCTCAGGCATGTTTAGACTTGACGAACACGGACATTTCACTACATTTTTGAGGTACGAATCCCCATCTGGTTCATGGAACTCTTCCCACAAATCATTCTTTTTAGCATTCTTTAGAAAACAGAATGTGAATTTTCCGAGCGTTAGAACACACATAACAAAAGCAACAAGAAACAGAAGCCAGAAACTATCTACACCGAGCTGCCTAGATGTTGTTGACGGATTTGGATCTGGACTAGTGATTGGATCTGGACAACTTTCTTCTTTTTTCTTGAACCATGCGTTCTCAAGCTCCATTGCTTTTGGTGACTCTGCTACTTTTAAGATGGCCCTTGAAACATCGGCCACCAAAGGTGATCCGATTGGAAAAACCTACAAAAATGTGAACTATAATCTTACTTTATAAGCAACTTTCATTGAAAGTTTTGTTTTGTTAGTGAAACTTACGAAGCCAAATCCATCAACATTGAAGGGTTCTTCAACCATTTTATAAGTTTTGCAAAATTGTCCGAGAAAGAGTCTCAAGTAAGGTATTTCCAAGAAAGCTGCAGAAACACCGCCTTTATTTGGTCCTTTTCTGAGAAGCTCATCGCATTCTTCTGCGGTATCAAAGGGCACAAGGCTAGATTGCGAGAAACCTGTTTCTTTAAGCTTTCCAAGAATGAAGGATTGTCTTTGATAACCCACTCTTTCTCCTCTATGAAGCAAGCTACTCATGCTTGTTATGGTTGGATCTAGTTGCTGTGATGTCAAAAGGGATGCCAAACTGGCTGTGTAACTTTGAGTCAACACAAGAACGATGAAGTACCATGTGATAACCAGAAGCCTAGCTCCAAAGCTGAGAACTCTTTCTCCTACAGACAGCGCCTCCAGAGTAAGTATCAAGAAAGGTGATATATAGAAACATCAATATATGTTAACATGTAGATAGGGGAAAGTAAATGTACTTGGAGCAAAAACCATGGTGGAGAAGGCAAACCAAAAGATGGTACTGGCTTGGTAATTAGCCGGTCCTTGGAAGTCAGGATTAACCCTATGTTCAACAGCCCAAACAGTAGCGCCAATAAGGAAGAAAAAGACAAAGGAAGTCAACCACAATTTCCATGACAACGGTTTCAAGAAACTGATACTGTTTCTCTTCACTGCATCTGTCGTTGGTACGATCAGTCCCACACCTGATTTAAGGAAAGGGAATGTGAAGTCGACGTAAGAGGACCTGTTCGCTAGTATGGTTGTATCTCCCACAACTGCGTCATATCTCTGTGACAGGGAGAAGAAAGGAAGCGTTCACTAAGATGGTCTTTGTAAATGGTATTATGTGGGATAATTATGCTTAGTTGCTTACTCACCCCGAGGTACACTTGGTAGACCAAGTCATTGTAATTACCGGCTGGTTTACCATCAGGATTCTCGAAAGGAAAAAACTCATAGGAGACATCATAAGGCAGTGCTCGAATAACAGCCTGAAAGAAATCTATGCACAAACCTGTGACTATTGGTGAATTGGTGATAGGATCCCTTGTGACCTTCACGAGATCGGTGTAACCGCTTCTCTTTGGAACTCCTATGTGCAACCTCTTCCCATTTGTCGGGATTTCCCATCCTTTTGGAACAATATCAACCTCTCCAGGCCATATAATGGGTTTAAGATGATCTTTCCAAGTAGATAAAGCGCTCATTCTCAGCGGTTGCTGGTCTAGTTTTTTCACAAGACCATTTTCTTCTGTCCAGAATCCTATTGGCCATTTTCCGGTTCCAATGAAATTAACAATCTCAAACACTGATGGTTGCAGTTGCCCGTTTACAAAACGGAAATCCCCTGCAAGTCCTTTAAACTGAACTCTTGAGAGTGTCTGAATAAGCCTTGGACCATACTGAGATAAACCAAGAGCTTCAAGGTCGGATACATTTCTCCCAGGCTCCGCATTACTGAATGTCAAGTTATTTATTCCAGCTTCTTCAATAGCTATAGCCAGCGCGGTGGTTGCATCATAAGCCCACAATCCGTAGACATCCAGCTCCATCCGTGGAAATCTTTTCCTCCAGCGAGATCTAAACTTGTCTAGCTTTTTGGATTTCTGAATATAAGTTTTGACACCCAAGATCCCCTCCATAGCCTCGATACCAGTCTCATTTATCGAACTTAAGTTATCAGTAACTCCATTGGTAACAATCCAGACATATCCCGGTTTCATCAAACCAATTTCCTTGGCTTTAATGAAGAATCTTGAGGCAAGATCAGGATACATGTGGACAATGAATACTCTTGTGGGCATTGTCATCATCTTAAGAAGCTGAATGGAGATTTCATGATCCGTGGCATTGAGAGCGATAACAGACCTGTATGGTATTCGAACGTTTATCGCTTGTAATGCATCAGTGAGATGAGGCATTATACCTTCACCAAAAGTGTTGTCAATGTAAACAGGCACCACTTCTCTCCAGCCAAACAACTTGATGATAGCTTTTATGGCGTACACTTGAGAGGAGTCTTCGTATGTAGCACGAAAGAAGTATGGACTACGAAGAGACGTAAGAAACGGGCTTGTTGCAGAGTAGGAAACAATCGGCACCTGAGAGTTTTGGCCAATCTCGATAAAAAAATGAGCTTGCATAGATGTCCATGGCCCCAAAATCGCTTTCACTTGCTTGTTCTTTATCAGTTCAAGAGCTATGACGTTGTAAAAACCATGAAAATTCGGGTAAGAGTATGTGAAGAAGAATTGAATGCGTATAACTCGATGCTTGCGAACTTTTCAGGGTATATTTATTTCAATAGGGATCGTATTCACCCTTATGGAAGTTATATTTATTAGAGTTTGATTGGTTCTTTCGCAATTACTCGCAAGTGTTTGGGCTCAGTTGCGGTTATAACCGTTTGATAACAATTATGTAAATCATATATATATTATTTTGAATCGTTTGGAATTAGTAGATTTAAAACATATTTCCAGCCAACTTTTGGATTTGTTTAAAAATATTATTTTTATTATTTAAATTTACGAGTAGTAAAAGAAATTTACAAAAAATCAAAAACAAAATTGTATCTCTTATCAAATGCTATCATTGTAATTTCTATAGTACTTTATATATATATATATATCAAAACTAAAATATATTTATAAGGATAAAAATATTTCTTGTGTACATTAAAAATATCCAAATCTCTTAAAATACATATTTTATTCTAAGATTTATTTAAAATTAGAGTTTTAAATTTTTGAAGTTTTTTCTTATAAAAGTTAGATATTGTAAATATTTTTTAGTAGGTTTTATGTTAAAATACAAACAGTCAAACTTTTCAGGAAAGCAGATCTTTCTAATTGTTAGACCAATTGTATAAATTACACTAACGGTAACATATACATGACATCATAACATATATATGATGTACCCATACATATATATATATATATATAGAGTACCTGCTGCTGCGGCACCGAGGACGTCGTTCCTGGAGTCGCCGACGTTGACAACAAGCCTTGTAAGAAATTGGGGACGAGAAGAGTAGAAATCGGCAAGAGACATGTTGATGCAGAGCATGGCAACGTCCGAGTAAGAAGTTCTGCCATCTGTTACAAGACCCACGTCGACTTTTGTTCGTCCGTTGTTCTGTCCTCTGCCGAGTTCCACGCAGAAGGAGAAGAAGAGCAAGACGAAGAAGAACACCTTCATATTTCTCGTATGGGGATATTTGTTCTTTCTCCGTTATATTCTTTGCTTATTGGTTTGTAAGCAAATATATAGCAAAGTTTTGAATGGCTGCTGAAGTTTTCTATTTCCCATCTAAACTCTTAAGACTAAATCCGAATAAGAAAATCAAATATGATAATGATTAAGAAGCAAATACAACTTCAAAGTTCGCGGCAATTTTTAATCCAAAGATTTCTTTCTTAAGTAGGTTTCTTGTTTTGTACGCGACGACTAAGCAATTTAGCATTATAGTATTTTGTAAGAATTTACTGTTTTGTATTTGATGGAAACTTAAACAAGTATCGTGTAGAACTAAAATATTGTAAAATTATGTGGACTTCATTGAATGTAATATAAAATAAACTTTATTATCTTATAATTTACTTAAATTGCAAATAAAATTTATGAACTTTTCAATAATTTCAATTCTACTAAAGTTATATACCAAAGTTCTACGAAAGTTCTACGAAAATTATATATGAAAGTTATACGAAAGTCAAGCAATCGATTATTCAATGGGAGAGTTGTGTTAAAAGTACGACGATGTTAAAGTGAGCCATTAGCTCATGAGCTGGCTAAGCTCATTTCGAATTTTCATGAGTTCGAGTTATGATGGGTCGGATGTTAAATCGATTTTTAATTAATCATTAATAATAATTTTTATATGATTAAATTAAATTGTTATAAGTTTTTTGAATAATATAAAAATATAAACACAACACCACATTTGAATCAAGCTAAAGATCTAATATTTTATCATCTAAATTTGAATTAGGATCCAAATCTTCAAATATTTTAATTTTTACAATAAATCAGGACGGGTCAGAATATATAAAGACAGATCATGACGGATCTCAGATCGAATTTCTAATTCATTGATAATAATTGATATAAGATTAAATCAAACTGTTATAGATTTTCTCAATAATATATATATATATATATAACACCACTTAACTTTTACAATAAAATCTAACTATTAATTTTGGAAAGAAGACTTTGTAAAAATAGACATGTAAACAGTTACATATATTGTCATTGATACAATTGCAGTGTAAGAGTAAAAAAAAAATTGATTGTGGCAATTTTGTCAAAGTACTTAATGAGATTTTCTTTTATTAATATTTTCACATGAATTATTTTGATATTTTGAAGATTTTGTTAAGATTTCTCTTCTCATATTTGTTTGATTCTATTTTTATATAAATTTTAATCATTATATAATCAATATAATAATTAGCAATTAGAATTTTGTGGGTACATATTGTGATTTAAATTTTTTAAAAGGATATAAATTCCTCAATCGATGATGAAAACTAAATGTGATTTAAATATCTCATGTCGGGTAAATTTTTTTTTGGTGGTGGTTCAGAATGTATTATAAATATGACCAAAATGAATCTAAATCTGAATGAGCAGGAGTTTAACATAATAGATATCCAAATTTAAAAGTTTTTTTTTTCTGTTTAATGTGGTTTTTTAATTAAACCATTTACTTATATCAGATATAATAAATTATTTTTATTTGAAAAAAGTTTTAAATATTATAGATAGATTTAAACTTTATAAAAAATTCAAATTTATAAAAATTTTAAACTTTATAAAACTCTAAAATATTACAAATATACTTAAAGTTTATGAAAATTTTAAAATATCATAAATATAAAATTTTAACTTTATGAAGAAGTATAGTTTTTCAACTTATAAAAAGTTAAGAAATTATCAATTTTAATGTCAAAAAATATTTATATAGTTTTTTTAACAAATTGATCATAAGTTTATGGATTTGATTTCAATAGATCTAATATTTTATCATCTAGATTTGAATTAGAATATGGATCTTCAAATATTATATTTTTACAATGGATTATAACATGTCATGTTAGATAAATACGGGTCATTATGGGTCATAACGGATTTCAGATCGAATTTCTACTAATCATTAATAATAATTGAATAGGACTAAATCAAACTATTATATATTTTTTGAATAATATAAAAATATATACATAATACCACATTTGAATCAGGCTCCGAATCTAATATTTAATCATGTAGATTTGAATCATGATCCAGATTTTCAAAGATTATAAATTTTACAATGAATTAAAACGAGTCAAGATGGATTAGAACAGATAAAGACGAAGCATGGTGGATCTCAGATTGAATTTATTTTACCTTAAAACTCAAATCTCATTAGAGATTATCTTTAATTAATTATCTTGCATCAAGTGCATAAAATTTTGAACTTCTTCTAAATGTACCACAATGTCATCTTCAATCTCATGATCAACATTAAGGATTGTGCCCACAATATCTTATAAACTTTGAACTTCTGAACATATATCATTACCACTTGCACAATTCAATAGCTATTGACATATATTTTATTGTGATGACCGAAATTATTAATCATGACTTCAAATTCATATATTACTAGTATATCTCCCGTGTTATGGGCACGGTGTTCTTAAAAGTTAACTAGAGATTTTTTTGTTTCCATTAAAATAATATTTTAAATACAGTATATCTTTACTATATTTTTGTTTCGTAATTTTTTTTTCTTTTATAAAATTAAATATTTTTTTAATTTTATTTCAATGATCGTGAATTCATGGTTTAGTGTGAGAGAATTTAGGGATTTTTTAGCAAATATTTTTAAAAAAAATATAGAGAAAAAACCGAAAAGTAATAAACCTAATTAAAAATGAATGTCAAAAGAAAAATAATATTTTTTTTTATTTTAAAATTCACAAGTCATTTGGCCAATCATAGTTTGACACATGGTTTCCTTTTTGGATTAATAGAAAATTCAAATGAAATTAGTTAAACAAAGTAAACGTATAACTGTTATTATGAATTTAGCATTAGATGTTTAAAAATTATTTTTTTTAGTTTAATACCTTTTCATTCCACGCCGAGAATGGATCGATGTTTATTTTTGGGATGGAAATTCCAAATCCAAGATATTAGAGCTCTAATCTCCCATTCATTTTTTAAGAATTTAGATGAGAAACATGACTATAATTCAAAGACATCTTAAACTTGAATGGATAACAGAAAATTAGTATGAGCTAAAGAAAAAATAAATGTGAATGCATAAAGATTTGTCATATACCTGAATTGGCTTTGATATGATGGAGACCAAAAAAGTGTGCCGAAATAGAGATGAGAAAAAGAAGAATTTGTAATAAAAATGGAGAGGAATAGAGAAGAAGAAAAAATAGAGAAGAAATTGAATTTAATTAGACTTATAAATAAGATAAATATGAGTTATAAATTGTGGATTTTTTCTACTTCAACGTGATGCAGTGAGAATGAATTTAGGGGATGTATGCTTTCAAAGTTAGTTAGAAAAATCTGAAAAAGGAGTTACAAAGAAAAAAAAGCAATTTTTATTCCTTTTTTAACTTGCATATCGTTTTTGGGTTCTAATTTTTTTACTGGGATTTTAAACTTAAAATCAAATCTATGTTTTATAAGATAAATGGTGATGCCTTCTCTAGTAGTTGATTCATCTAATTTTTATTTTATTTAAAAGATTATGGGTTAACCCCTCTTTAAATTAATAAATTAATATCTTTATAAATTAATAAAATATCATATTCTCAACATTATCAATTTATAGTGGTTTTACTGTATATGGATCCTCTCTCTTCTCATTTACAAGAAGTATAACTTAATTGGAAAATGTTTTACGAGACGGTTTGGAAATCTTATGCTTTATTGAGAGCCCAATATAGAAATTGAAAGGAGACACCTTTCTTTGGTTACCTACAGCGGTACCCTTGATTTTAAAAAACAAAGAACATGAGATGAGACCCTCCATTTCAGCCAGAAGCTCTCCCCTACTTCCTTCACTACGAGCTAGGAAAATCTTCTAGGCTTCTAAACTTCTTCCCCCTTTTGGTACGAAATTGAAAAAATATATTTCTTATCAAATTCTAGAACTGGATTTGATTGTCTCTTTTCAATATCTGTTAGCAACTCTGTGTTTATGCATTCAGAAAATATAAGATTGTAGTCAATTTTAGATAGTAAAATTGTTCATTTCTCTGTTCATGTTTGTTTAGAGTTTACTAAAACCTCGAAAGCTTAAATTTTTCCTCCAGATTTCGGAAATTGCAGCAAACAGCAAACATGGCACCGAAAAAGAAGACATCAACCATGGTTTGGGTACAAACTCTTTCTTCCCCATTTGATACAAAATCTGAAAATCTAATTGTTTTTTTTAATGGACTGTTAATGCAATTAATATTTTCTGTTAATGTTTCCTAAACCCTCAGGTTAAGAAATCACAGCAACCAGCGAAAATGGCAGAACCTGCAACAACATCATCCAAAATGCTAGATTGCTCTCTTCTCCCAGATTGTGTACGATACTGTTTTTCATTTATATGTCGATGTTTCTTGGCAAATTCTAGTGACTATAGTTTGGTGTATGTATGGTGAAAACAACTAAACAAGATTTCAATCAAGCTAAAAAATGTAAATTTTTCTTTTAGGTTTCAAAACTGAAGCTTTCTTCATCCCCATCAGCAAAAATTGCACAACCTGCAACGAAAGGGCATACATTGTCCGTGCCTGACTGGTCTCTTCTCCCTGAAGAGCTAGTACACATTATCTCTGATAAACTCGAGGATTGTTTCGATACTATTCATGCTCGGTCTGTTTGCAGCCCGTGGCGATCAACATTTCCGTTTCCTTCTTGGCTATTACGCACTCGTTATTCTCTTCCCTCGTTCGTCAAGTTCCCACGCAAAAGCAGAGGCTTTTGCACCTTGGAGAAGTTCCCTATGTTTCCGAGCTCCTTCTGGATTGCCTTCTAAATTTTTTGTGGGAGGAATAGGGCGAGATAAGTCAGAGGATCATATGGAGGTTCCATCTTCTCTTCAATGTTCAGTGAAAGTGAAGATCCAGGTTCTGATATGACCCTGATGAATACTCCTGACTGTCAGATTCCTCCTTTGGGTTATCAGTACAGAATGATCGGTTGGGATCCTGACTCATTAGCAACAAGTTTTAGAGGCGTAGCTTGTCTTCCGCTAAACAAGGAAGGAGGGAGAGGAGAATTTGTTGTGCTTATCGGCTTCTCTCATGATTAGTTAGTGTTAAGAAGTACTGAAATGAGGTGGATGTGGCTTGAGAAAGCCTCAAGAGCTGACTGCAAGGATATAGTTACCTTTCGAGGCAAATTTTATGCAGTCTTTATTAACGGGGATGTTTTCGTTATCGATCCTTATTTGCTGAAAGCAATTTCCCTGATGCCCTCGGAGCGTCTGACCTCACAGAACTATTTAGTTCCATCTGGCGATGATGAACTTTTCCTGGTTGAGTTAATCATTGTTCGTGGTAGTGTATTGGATTTTAGCAAGTTAACATGTAGAGTGAGTAGGCTAGATGAGGAGGTTGGTGAATGGGTCATGGTCATTGATTTGGGAGACCGTGTATTGTTAATTGGACAACCGGGAAATAGCTCCTGCTCAGCTAAGGAACTTCCTGATGATTGTGGTGTGACTGGGAACTCGATGTTGTTCACCAATGAGCCAGGCAATGTAACTTATGCCTATAAATATGGAGTACATACAGGAAACGCGGAAGACAATCTAAGTTTTTGGAGATTTTCAAGAGAGAATCGTGTGATGATTCTCAACACATCTCCAATGGTGGCTCTCCGGATTGATCATGCTAAGCCGTAAAATCTTATTTTAGTTACCTAAGACATCTGTTGGCTTTGTTTTTATTAGATTAAAAAATATATATCCTTTATGATTTATGGGTAAAGATTTTGATGTTATAGTGATATTCTAGCTTTAAGATTTTTCTAGTTCTAAAATATCCCCAGAACCTTGTTGTCGCTTTGGATATGGTCGTCTCATGTACTCTCAAAGCCTGTGTCTGGCTGTCTTCTTGGTTTGACCAAAGTTCTCTAAATTTTCCCAAGGCTTTAAAGAAGTCGGTTTTCGTTCCAAACCCTTTTGAAACTTAATCTTTAATGGCTACAAGCTTGAAAGACTGTACATTGCAGGATAGTAAGATGGGTCATGTATTTTTACAATCTACAAGCTTAATCTTATAGACAAAATTGAGCCACACAATAGATGAAATCAGCTTCTGGTATTTTTTTCAGTGAACACAAGTAGAACTTTGATAAGGTTAGTGTACTGCAAATCTGGAAGAGTAACACTTTTGCTTTAGTTGTGTGCCCTTGGGATAGTGAAGATCATGACAAACTTGGTGCGTTTGAGTTATGTTTTTTATTCTGTTGGGTGAAGAAGACACAAGTCCTCTTCTTAAGTTCATTTCCATGGGCCGAGAACAAGCACAAAAATGTTAATTGAAGCATGGAAAAGTATCATCGACCTTTGATTCTTAACCGTAAGGAGTCATCAAAAGCTTTATCTACTCATAGTCGAAGTTCCGATCAACCAATTTATTATGTTATATAACGTTTAATACAACCTGTATAAACGGAATTATATATTACAGCTACAACAAGGTATATTCTTTGCTTTAGATGCTAAGATTAAAAGGTTAGGCTTCGTCGATTTAGAGAGTATGAAGAGTTTAAACTTTGGAAAATATACTCTTTAGAACTACCTAACGAGAACGCTCTATAGATATGCTGAAGCCGCCCTGTTTTCTTTTTGGGGCGTCAAGCGTGATATGCTTTTTCCTTCTTTTTTTTTTTTTTTTTTTTTCTCTCGACTCGTCAACCGTTATATGCTCTTTACAACCATATGAATGTAAATAGTGTTTTCCTTGTATTCTATTGTGTTTCCCTGGTATTCTATGTCAATTCTCTGTTTTCAATATTTGTTGAGCAAATGATGTTCTACTAGTCTGTGTATTGGGCTGAATGTATATTACTGGGCTTTGTGTGTACAATAAGTAAACATTAGGATTAAGCGTCTTAAATAACATGTTTAATTATACAATGTACAAAGGTTTTATGATCAATAAGAAATATATATTCTCTAAATTTACATGGTATCAGAGCATCTTTCTTGAAAACTAAACTTTTTTTTTCTCTGATTTCTTACACCTTCTTTGATCAAGATTGCACCGTGGTGATTCCAGAGATAAATTTGTTGTGCGTCGTGGTGATTCCAGAGATAACGCCATACTCGCTGTTTTCCTCGGAAAACCCAGGTGCAATGATCGTTCCCGTTTTGTTGACAGAGGAGAATTACAACGATGGGCTTCCGAGATGGTTAATGGCTCTTCGAGCAAAGAAGAAGATAGGGTGTATCGAGGGGACGTTGAAGCAACTTGTGGCTGATAGCGCAGAACTTGAATCATGGACTTTGGTTAACTCCATGGTTATTGGTTGGTTACGGAATTCTATTGCACCTCGAGTTCATTCAACAGTTTCGTTTCTCACTAATGTACATGATTTGTGGGAGAGTTTGAAGAAACGATTTTTTATAGGTAATAAGGTGCGGATTCATCATCTTCGCACCCAGGTAACATCATGTCGCCAAGACGGGTAGTCCGTGATTGATTACTATGGACGTCTAGTTGCAATGTGGGATGAGCTTCACATGTACAAGCCTCTGTTGGTTTGTTCTTGTGATGTCGCTGTTAGTTTCGCGCAAGAACGAGAAGAAGAAAAACTGCACCAGTTCGTGATGGGGTTGGGTAAATATTGTTTTGGCAACATAATTGCTTCTCTCATTGATGCAGATCCTCTTCTGATCTCGCAATAAGCTTATGCGAGGATCATCAGAGAAGAACATAGACTCAATACCTCCAAAACGAGAGAACTTCATGATGCGGTCGGTTTTGTTACTTGTCTCGACAATTTTGGTGATTCCAGTCTTTCTCATCACTCGTGATCCCTACCAGTCTTGTTCCACGTCAAGATGTCTTAGTTCGCACTAACAATCTTTGTTCTCATTGTGGAAAGTCGAGACATGAGAAGAATTTTTGTTGGCAATTACTCGGTTATCCTGATTGGTGCAACGAACGCAACTCTTGGACTGGTGGCAAATGATCTAATCACGGTGGTCGT
The DNA here is from genome assembly GCA_963922655.1 of Cardamine chenopodiifolia. Lineage (NCBI taxonomy): Eukaryota > Viridiplantae > Streptophyta > Magnoliopsida > Brassicales > Brassicaceae > Cardamine > Cardamine chenopodiifolia. The sequence continues at coordinate 1,827,661 of OZ000486.1, forward strand.
GGATCGCAGCAGCTCACGTCTTCTGGTCATGATCGTGGTTTTGCTCATGCAACCAGCTCTAATGACTGTTTTTCCGGAGTTAACAACAAAACAATGGAAAGCAATTGGTATAATGATATAAGAGAAGACGAGTGGTGGTGGTAACCCTTCAAAAATCTCTGGTAAGATTTTTGGTGATATTATCATAGACACGGGAGATCTCACCGCATGATCGAGAATCTCTCCATGCTATGTGATATTGCGGATACAATGCCTTGTTCTATTGGGTTTGATGATGGAAGCAAAACTCTTTCAACAAGCATGGGTGTGTTTTCTCTTACGGATATGATTAAGCTTTATAGTTTTCTATATGTACCGAATCTCAATTGGTTATTGATCCCAGACTCGAAATTGTTAAAATGATTTTGCTTTGTTTACTGATACTTTGTGTGTCTTACACGACCATTTTTCGAGGACCATGATTGGAGTTGGTGAAGAACATGATAGAGTATATTATCTTTTGGATGTGGCAACGGTTCAATCGTACAAAGTGGATGCAGTCTTTGATAAAGGTTTGTGGCATAGGCGTTTGGGACATCCGTCATTTTTAGTTATTTGATAAAGGTTTGTGGCATAGGCGTATCGGGCAAGTATTGAAGAATTTTTGTGCTTATGTGGAAAAACAATTTGGCAAAGTGGTTAAAATGGTGTGTAGCGACAACGACATAGATTTTATGTGTCTTGCTTGCTTTTTTACAGAACAAGGCATCATTCACTAAACCTCTTGTGTCGGAACATCGCAACAAAATGGCCAAGTCGAGCGTAAGCATCTTCATATTTCAAATGTTGTGTGTTCTTTGTTATTTCAAACACATCTTCCGGTTAATTTTTGGGGCAAACCTATTCTCACGACAGCACATGTCATCAATCGAACACCGACACAAATTCATGGAGATCGGACCCCTCATGAAGTTCTATTTGGCATTCCACTGAGTTATAATGCGCTTCGCGTGTTTGGGTCTTCTTGTTACACACACTTCCGCTCTCGTGATAAAGATAAATTTGGTACGTGTAGTTGTCATTGCATTTTCGTTGGATGTCCATTTGGTAAGAAAGACTGGTCTGTTTATGATCTTGTAACGGAGGAATTTTTGTTTCACGCAATGTGATTTTTCAAGAAGACGTGTTTCCTTTCAAACCGATAAATGATCTTCCTTCACAAGGTAAAATTGTTTTCCCTTCATCAGATCATTTTGGATTCTAGGACCCGATTTCTTAGATAGGGGGAGTGGTGATGCGGGCGACACAATTATAACTCCCCATATCACTGAATTCAAATCTCCAGAACTTCGCTCGCCGAAACCTAGCTCTTCATATGTCATTTCATTTGAGCCAAGTTTCATCTTGTCTAGCTTCTCATTAAGCTCCTTTAAACCTTTGGTCTTCAGTACTAGTATCTCTCAAATCCCTATCATAGTCACCACCATATCAAGCATCACTTTAAGCTAGGTTCTCAATCAATTTCTCACCTTAGTTTACATTCAAATTAGCAAAGCTTCCATAACTTGTCGTATATAAAGCTCTCCGGTACTTTTGAAGCACTCCCCTGTGAAAAACACCCCAAAAGTTATCTTTGGAGAATCCATAATGAGGACAACTCCTTGTGTAACCCTTAAAACTTTCCCATGCATCATAGAGACTTTCTTTACTTCCTTTCTTAAAACTAGTGATGGCAATATTTTGTTTAGAAAATAACTTAGTGAGTAACTCCTTCTTGCATTGATTCCAAGTAAATACAAGGTCTGAAACAATGTTCTTCTCCCATTGAGAAGCCTTGTTTCCTAGAGAAAAAAAAACAATATCATCTTGATAGATTCTTCGGGCATGCCATTCATCTTCACAATTCTACAAAGCCGCTCAAATTGATCAAGATGATCTAGAGGGTCTTCCATTGCCATCCATTGTACCTTTGTTTTTGTACCATATTGATCAAGTTTGACTTAATCTCAAAGTTTTTGGGGACAATGGAAGGTGTAGGGATTCCCGTTGTTATCTATCTAGTATTAGATTCATCAAAAGAACCCATTGGCCTAAGATCTGGTTATCCATTAACTAGTGCTTATGGTTAAACACCAATACCCGGTGGATGCACTCCTTGATCATCCATTCCCAAGCGTCTCAAATGTTCTTCACGCTCTCTAACTCTCTTTTCTCTCACTTCCCTTCTATTCACTCTTTCCAGTTGACCCAAATCCAAACTACAATCAAGAACCTCTCCTTGTTTACTCATTCTTTGCATACACCTTGAAAAGCACAAGAGAAACGAAAAACTAAGTGAAAGGTTAGTGTCAAAATAAAGAAAAATAAAGCCTTAGGCTTAATTTGAATACAAATCATAATGACTAATTGTTATTTTCCCGCCAACGACACCAAATTGATAGTTGAGACTTTTTAAGGTCTAGTTCTATCAATTGGCTTAAGTATTTTGTGTACTTTAGGGTTGAATCTACAAGAAAAAATAGAATTAGCACACTATGATTGAGAAGATTCAAACTTAATCTAAGGCAACAAAGTGTTTTTGGATAACAAATAAAAATTTAAAAGAAAGCGGGAAAAGAGTGAAAACGGTTTGAAATCAAATAAAGAAATCGACAAGTCAAGGAAATGACAATGATTTAGATGAATCTTTGATGATGGTAAGAAAATATTATGAACACTATCATTGGTTATAGATCACTAATAAAGGATAATCCACTTTCATGATACTAATTCCTTCCTAAAATCACCTAATCCTAAAATCACCTAATCATCAATAACTTTTCTTAGCGATCAAGAAATCAAAAATCATTTATAATAAAATCTAACCCAACCACTAATCACCCTAATCAACTATTTCCACAAGCTAAAGAAGAAAAGCTCATTTAGCTTTTTTAAACCATTTCATCGAACACCTTGCAGGCATAAAATCCTATTGATCTAGATTCTCAACTAAAACCTTAACTCTAGCATTACTATCAACCTAAATGAAATATTTATTCCTAATCATCATCATCCACTCATCACATCATCACATTTAACCAACCCTTAACTAATCTAAAAAACTACTCACAATCAACCATAATAACACAAATCAACAAGATAGATCTTTGCATAATCATGTTTTATAGATAGGTAGGAAAATATTTAAGAAGAAAACAAGATTTGATAACTTCAAATAGAGAAGTTCATGTAAAATCTTAGCAAAAGTTTAAAGAGGCTGAGAGAAAAACTTTAAAACAAAGCATAAGACAATAAATTAGGTTTTTTGATATTTATAAGAGTTAACCAAGCAAGTTTGGTTAACTCAAATTAAACCAGATTTAATTCGGTTTAAAAAATTAAAAAATAAAATTCAAAAGCGTCACAAGATCATTGGGAATTGCCATTAGCTCCCGACGGTGTCACAAAATTCAAGTGTTACCATAATTTCATAATCATCCACTTTTCAGAATCGGGATTTATAAATCACATCTTATGCCTTAATAGAGTGACCGTTTCACGTAAAAAAAATAAATCAGTCAATATAGTATTTCACATTTTGTATATATTAAGTTTTTCTTTGTGTGGATTTTTATTATTTCTTTTTTTATAAACTGCAAAAATTTGATGAGAATAAGGTATTGACATTTGACGACAATGCATTTGTCACATTAATATGTTTTTTGTAATTATTGTTTGAAGCAAGTACGACAAAATGAGAAATATAAATTTAGAAGGGCAAGTAAGGTATTTGACATGTATTTTCTTCGCTATAAAAACAAAGCAAGATAGTAGTATTCTCGTGACCAAACTCTGTCTTGGCTACCATTATTGCACATTTTCCTTGTCTTATTAAATTTAGTACAACAACTCCATGAGCGTCTCCGTGATAGCGAATAGTGGTAATCAAGAGGGAGAGAAGAAATATGGTTTCGTCAACTATGAACTAGAGCCAGGCTTCACTATTCAACTGCATCAGAATTTTGACCCTGCCATGGACCATAAGCAGCTCAAACAGTTACCTAATTTTTCTTTTTTCTTGCAACAATACATATGCATAAATCAAACCCTAATTGAATTCATTCTCCATTTGCAATTATATATGTAGGTTAGTTTCAAACGTTGCTGCTCAGATGGCAAGGTGGAAGAAGCATCAATATGTTGAGGATCTAGAGAAAAAATCCATGGAGCTTGATGTATATATGCACAACTACGTGTATACATACATATATATATATATATATATATAGGAAAATTTCAAGAAATGAACCCTTTAAATTTTTATTGTCAAACAGAAATTCTTTATGTTCAAATTTTACATCCTAGAAATCTCCGTTTCACAAAAGAATTGGCCATATATATGTACTTATTCATTAATTATTATTGTGTCTATATATACATAATTTCATATACAGACGCATGTGAGTATGTTGCGTTGCCAAGTAGGGATGGCGAGTGAGAAGAAGCGATAAGTGGAAAGTGAGCAAAGGGAGCTAAATGAGTGAATTTCTGTTAGGCTTCAACGTTGTATCATTGACGAAGGTATTGTTAGATATAGTCAATGATAGACAACACTTATTGTTGGCCTGTTGATTGTCAACAAATTAATGTTTACTTCAAAATTCTTCGTTCGACTGGATTTAACTGAAATAGACAACACTTATTACAAACGGAAAGATTATCACATACAAAATTTGTCGTTTTCTTTTATTATTAATGTAGAAAATTTCCAATTCTGAATTAAATATAATAAAATGGATATACATACCGTTACAGAAAACGGTTATATAATGATTGACATCCATACAAATCAGGAAAACCGGCTAATTTCACAAAAAATCTAAAGACCGAATGATTAATTACACACGAATGTTAATTCTCTGCCAAAAGAAAATTTTTTCTAAGATTTTAAAATTTTATTGTTAAATAACCTTCTTGGATATATATCTTTTCTAATACCAAAATTTTCTTTTCTAATGATAATATTTTCATAATGTTTTGTGATACATGATATGAGTCGTTGTTTTGGAGATTGGATCAGTGATATTTAAGTTTAAATATTATTTGTGTTCTACACTATCACTCACAACCTTCTCTAAACCACACATCCGTGTCTATTTCTCTCATGAACTCTCCAAGCCGTGTCTGGTTTTTTTATTGATAATATCTTCAAGCCATCATCAACTAATCTAAACCATTTACTTCCATCACCATGCCATTGTCTTTTTACAGTCCTATCGATTCTAATATTTTCAACTTCTCCCAAATCCTAATCTAATAATTACATATTCAAATGTTAAATCTCTCGTTTGGATTTCGAATTATATTCTGAATCGTCAAAATTGCTCAAATATAAATTGTGAATTATCTGCGATTTTCTATTGTTTCATTCAACTTTTTGTAGCTCAATATTGTCCACCCAAATTCGCCTCGAGCTCCATAAACAAGATTTATAGTTCAACAATTGAAGATTTTTCGTTAAAGAAAAAAAAAGTCTAAAAAGAGAAACGGATTTGAACAAAGTCAGCTCAAACTCCATGAATTTTTGGTGGGTTTCATCTTGAGGATTTATTCAAATATAGAAATTTTAAGTTTTAGTATCATTTTCCTCAAAATTCAAGTGTTATCATAATTTCATTACCATAATGAATAATCCATCATAATTTCATAACCATCAATGTTTTTACAAATTAAATTAATACAAGAAATTAAAAATAGTATCACAAGTTTTTTAAACATTATATAACTGTTATATGTATTACTTAATGGTTTTGAAATTTTTTAATTTCTTTTGCATTTCATATTTTTCCTCATCCAAACTGATTGATCTTGTTTAGTATTATAATTTGAGTAATTGTAATATTATAATTAGATTTTCTTTTGCTCTTAAACTTTAAAATTCATTTGAACATGGTTGTGATTCTTAAAATCACATCACGAAAGAGTAACACTTTGCAACTAAATAGATGAAAAATTACAAATAAGTCACAAACTATCCATGTATATGCGACTCATTTGCGACTAACACCTGATATTGGAATGAATTTGTTTTTGTTTAGGAATGCTCGCGAATTTATTTAGAGCTTTACCAATAGAAAATTTTCAATATGTTAAGTTTCAAGATTTCTATAATGATTTGAACTATTATAGATATATCAAACATACTTAAAATTTTTGATGGTTTACACAAGTTTTCTAAACATAACATAAGTGTTTATTTAATTAATGGTTTTGAAATTTCTTAAATTTTTTTGCATTTCATGTTTTGACTCAATTACACTAATTGATTTTGTTTTGTATTGTAATTTTATTGATTGTAACATTATATATATACTTTGTTCAGCTCTTAAGTTTTAAAATTTATAAGAATATGGTTGTAACTCTTGAAAACACGTAAGAAAAGAATAGCACTTTATAACTAAAAAGAAGGAAAATTACAAATGAATCACAAATTACACACAACTTGCAATTTGTGACTGTTTTGATTTTTCTTTACAAATTGTGTGAAAATTTTAGCTCAGTTTTAAGCTGCAATTTCTCCCTCCAATATTTCATTTGAGACTTAATTTTTACTACTTTAGGATGCTTTTAACATCTACACAAAACCTAAAATCAATCACACTTTAGTTGTATCGAAACACTTAGTTTTTTGTTCATCTTCGCTCTCACTTTTCTCTCATCTTCTCTACGATTTCATTCTCTTCTCTTCGATTTCCTTCAATTCTCTTCGATTTTCATCAAAGATTCTTCTTTGATTTTCTGGGTTTAGCTTAATTTTCTTTGAGCCAGTAGATTATGTTATCACTGTCCGTAGATTAGGGTTTTATCCAGAAAGCTCTAATTCTGTTAATTTATTCCTTTACTGAGTATATTTACTATGGTGATTTCAAGTGAGTTTTGTTGTTCCCACTACTGTTTTTGGGTTTGTTCTATTTGCTGCACATAAATGAGTTCATAGGGAAATGCTTTAACTTTAGGTGTTGGAAGAAGATCTCAATAATAAAAAGTTCAGATTTTTTTGTATACGAATCCATTAAGTAACCCATCTTCACTTAGTTTCTCTTCTAGGCTGTGTAGTGTGAAATTGTGTTGATTATCCTCTGGCTATCTTGGAGATCTGGGATTTGTTTCATCTCTTATGTGAGATGAAGACTTTTTACTGATCATATTATTTACAAGAATCACATCTCAATTCATTGAATCCACATTCATGGCTTCAAGTGGAGACAGGGAAGCTATCTTCCTTTGCATCTTTATCTGCGTAGGTTTCTCTTTTTTTTTTTAATTTCTTGTTGGTTCTAATTGGTTATTGAGCTATGTTTCTTAAATTTGACTCCCCTATCTTAAATTGGATTGGAGATATCCTTTGGAAAGTTATCTGGGTTTATTGGAACACTCTGGATGCAATGGACAAGAGCTCAAATGCATCACAGTCCCAAATACAACAAAAATCCAAACAAGTAATTGAGGCTTATGAGAAGAATATAGAAGAGAGAATGTCTCAAATGGACGAGGATGGTCCAGAAATTTCAGATAACTCATCGAACACTCACCACCGAAGAAAAGAATGAGATATTTTTAAGTTAATTTCGTTTAAGTCTTTGTTTTGCTGAGCATAGAATTATTTTTGTTTGTTGAGCATGGTTAATACTTGAACTCTTTTGTTGGCTTGTTGATTGTCTTGTTTTGGTCTAATTTTTTGTTTCTCTTTTGTTTTTTTAATGAGCATGATTAATATTTGAAGTCTTATTTTTGCTGAGCACGAATTGTTAGCATAGGTTATGGACTTGAAATACTTGATGTTGCTTGAGTGATTCAAAGGTTATGGCCTTTTAAACGAATCGACTGCTTGTGGAATTTGTTTTTTGGTTTGAATTTGTCTTCTTTGTTTTTGTAATTTGTCTAAGAGATTTCTTCTGAATATATTTGTTGGTTTGTGAATCATTATGTTTTTTGTTTAAGTGTAATGAAATAGAAAGAAAGAAAACTATTTTGGCCTTGGATCACTTGTGGAGACACTTGACAAAGAGAAAAGAAAAGAAAGTTATGCTATCAGCTCTTCTTTTGTCAATTTTAGAGCTTCATGAACAACTTCGTCTCAAGATGATTGAGTATGATGCTGAAAATGCTCGACATGATGTAGAGCAACAACTTTCTCAAACTTGGATATCAAGCTTGGAGATGCTCGTCCTATTTGAAAGACAACAATCCCGCGTTTGTAGCGTTTATTGCTACTTAACCACCACCAACTAAACCATACACTACACCAGCCACCTCACATGCCAACGCACCAGCCAATGCACAAGCCAACAAATCTGCCACTTCACCATTGTTCAACACTTCAAAATCTTCTCCCTTATCTTAGAACTACATCTCTCTGTAACCGAACTACTACTTTGTTTTGTTGTTTGCTTTTGTTTGTATTACAGATTGATTTGATAATGTTATGTTCGGATCTTTTGGTAAAGAATGCTTTTGGGTATAATATAAATATAATTCAGTTATTTTAAGCATTTAAGCATTTTTTAAATTTAATTCAAGATGGTTGCAAAAAAATTGCTTTATTGTCACCGATTTGCTATCATTGAAAAGAAACAATAGTGTGGCATATTAGTTGTTAATATGTGACGTTTTGCGACTATTATTTAGCGACTAATTTAGAAACAATTTAAGATTTTTTAGACTACTAAAAATCGTCACATCGTAGTCTCGTTTATACGAGAATGAAACTACGCCACAAAATAGTCTCTATATTTTTTAATTATTATTTAGTTTTAAAGTAATACATTTTATACCAACCGTAATGTGGTCGCTTATATACGACAATATGTTAGCATCACAATGTAATCGCAAATTAACGATTGGTTTGCGACCAATAAAATTTGCGACACTTGAAAAAATTCCGAATTAGTCTTTAATACGGATTTTATAACCATTTTGAGATGATTTTGTTAGTCGCAAATTGCAGTTTTTCATATTATATTTTAATGTATGAAAAACCTAAAACGCGGTTTATTTATAAACAGAGGAAAATATATATTTGGAATGATATAATAACAATAACTATAATGCTATTTAATAGGTGAGATTAAGGCAAATGGAGCAGAGATATAGAGGCTGAATTTGTGTTTTGTTTATTATAATCTGAAATCGAGTGATTTATAGAAGATCTGTCATATTTAGAGTATAAAATATCAAGAAAGGGAGAAGATATGATGCATAGTTTGAAGAAAATGAGCTGCGTCGGTAAATTAGGGTCGTAGATTTTACATCCTTGAAGAAAAAGATGAAGCATAAATGACTTTTATATTCCTTCATTAAAGGTTAAGATGGAAAATAAAGAAAAAAGTAACATTACCTTGCACATGCAAGAACCTCCGAAACCATTACACCAAATGATACTTTTCATACTAGATAACAAAACTTATATGTAGACCTAAAATGAGACAAAATTCTCTTTAATAAATTCAGCGACTAATCAACTAGAATTAATCTCCGATTAGGTGATTAGTTGCTAAGCTCAAAAAAGAAAAAAAAACAAATAAAAAGTTATTTTTGAGGAAAATGTTTTCCTCTAGAATTCATAAAACAAAATAAAATAGGTTACTCTATTTTTGACTCTTGAGCACAAAATATTACACTGACCAAAATAATTTTCGTAATGATCGTAAACGGTGTGGAGAAACCATTAATCTTGTATTATGTGATGTGTGGGTGAGTCTTTTTATTCATTTGTAGTATTTAATACTTATAATATTTAATTTCTTTTTCAATTAAAAATGATTTTGTTCCTAGATTTGATTTTAATCCGTTTCGTAGGGTTGCAAGATTCAAGCTATGATCGAAAAACAATTTAAACCGTCTTTTCTTGGTGTCGTTAGTGAAGGTGATGTCATCGTGTGTCGTCCCACATGTTTAGACTGTTGCTCACTGATGTCACACAAATTTGTGATGGTTCTCCTATGTGCAATTTTCTTTACATATCGTTCAGGAGTTTCTTCAAGATTCTTCGTCCATCTTTTTGTCGATGTACACTTATTGGTAAGTATTGATGTGTTTAACTAAAATAAGATAAATATATCGATAGATCGTTTTTTCAAATTAACTCTTGGGGAAAATAAATGGATGATATATATAATCTTGAGGTTGACTATTTTCTGATTTCTTGCTTTATTCGATAATATTAATAATGCAGAAAAAAATTGATATGTGGTAATACTTGGTATGATCTTGTCGTGAATATCTCCGATAAAATCGAGGATTATGGTGGTTCTATATTAGTTGTTGTTCTGAGGTGGTGGAGATGCTTAATCATTTTCCAGGTTTTGCTCTTACATAACAGTCGTTGTTTTGTGTAGATTTGTTGTTATTTTGTATTTGTATTTAGATTATATCAATCGAAGTTTGTTATTAGGTACTCTTACGATTAAATCATGATTGTTTATGATATAATGTTAAATCCTGATTTGACTGAGGTTAATGAGCTAGGCGACATGTAATATTCTAAGCAAACAGATTAATTTTGGTTACGTTTTTTTTTAGTTCGGGACTTATTACTAATATTCATTTGAACTTGGTAGTGTTGAGTCTGAGAGATCTTCGTCTACGGATTAAGCATTGGATGATTCGACCGTGTTTTGTCTTCGTTTACACATTTATGTGTGTTTTGCTAATGTTATACATATGTCGTATTTACACATTTTTGTGTGTTTTACACATTTTTAACACATTTACACATTTATCATTGGTGAATATCTATTAATTATTTTATCGAATCTATAGTCAACATTGTGAGATAAAGATGAAACATATATTTAATTTTAAACATCAATCGGTGCGGAACTTCACTTAATTTCACTAAATATACATCACCCAAGCTATAGTAGAATGTTTGTATTTTATTTTCGGCGGTTTTAGTAAAGAGTATATGTAAAGCCGATTATTAGTAATTTTTAAAAAGGAAAATCGGAGGAAACAAAATTGGAACAGGAACTAAAAATGTTAATTGGTATAGTTTTATTTTATAATAAATACTTGATCTTATTAGGTTAAACGTACTTTCCACTAATGATTTTTAGTTATGGAACTTACGTAATTTAAAGATTGATGTATATTTTGTGTTCTATATTTATTTATTAAGTAATATTTGATATAATATGTATAGGTATATGTGTATATTTAGTTAGGTCTACCTTAAGTTAAAAGGTAAATATCTATCTATATGAAAATACTATAAAATACTATGGTTTTAGAATATTTGTAGGTTTGTTTATCCTTATTTTGTATATATATATATATAGTGATTCACTATACATTTAAAGAAGAAAAGTGTTGCTTAGGGTTTTCGTTTTGGTTTTGACTATGTTACCTTACAATATTCAAATCTGTAATAGAAATTTGTTTAATGTGTCGTCTCTTAATCCATTCTTGCATTTGCGTGAGTGGCAGATCAGTGTTAAAGTTCTACATATTTGGGTATGGCGTATGTTACACAACTCACTTTATTTGGCTGATGATGATGTTTGTTTTTGGTAATAATATTGTTCCAGGTTTTATTAATGAGAAATATTGAGTACATGGTAATTTGTTGTTGTTTTGTTTCTAAATAATTTTGGGGTCTAAAGTTCATCTTATACTTGAAGAGGAGCCTTGCAGTTTGTTACGATCAAAGCTATCGTTAAACCAGTGGGTGAGAATCATTGTCTTGTCGTCGATATGCGGGTTAGGAAGTCACATGGCCAGATTTGGTCACAGAGACAGATTCTCCGGTGATCCCGTACTGTTTCATCTTGTCCCGATATTTTCTTCTTGTATCCGCAGGCTCTGGCTTTTCAGATGCCGTTTGGTCTCAATCATGAACCCAATTTATTTTCTTGTTCTCCCTTGTAATTTTCTGCTTTGGTTCTTTAGCACCAGGACCAGATAGACTCACATCATGCTTATTATCAACAATGTTGAGATTTTCAAAGATCTCTATATATGTAAATAATATATATTGTAGTTAATATTGATTAGGGTAACCTACCCATGATATGTTATACATACTCTTCTCATCTCATGAATAATAATCAACGATTACACCATTGTTATATGGTATCAGAGCCACAGCCACCTGCTTCTTCTTCTTTATAATTTTTATTTCGTTTCTTCTCTCTAAACACTCTTCTCCTTCTTCGTTTTTGTTTTCACCATGGCTGAAAATAATGCTGAAACAGTCACCCTCACTCCCACCACTCTCATCAACATCTACATGAGAAATGTTACCTTATGTGGAGCCGCCAAGTCCACGAAATACCTTGATGCTTCAGCGCCATCCCAGATCTGGAGATTACTGTCGGCACTGTCCGCACACCCAATCCAGCTTTTGAGGTTTGGAACAGACAAGACCGTCTCATCTATAGCGCACTCATTGGCGCTATAGCTATCTCTGTACAGCCTATTGTGTCAAGAGCCAACACCTTGGCCGATGTATGGACCACTCTTAGGCCAAGCCTAGTAGAGGCCACATCAAACAACTTAAACATCAAGTCAAGCAATGGAAAAAAGGTACTCGAACCATTGATGAGTATGTTCAAGGTTTTAACAACCCGCTTTGATCAGCTCGCTTTACTCGGCAAAGTTGCTGCTCACGAAGATCAAATTGAGCAAATTCTTAAAGGGCTTTGTGAGGACTACAAGTCCGTTGTCGATCAAATGGAAGGATGTGGTATATCACCAAATCTCACCGAACTCCATGAAAAGCTCCTCAATCATGAAGCAAAACTCATGACCATTCCACCTCCTTCATCGTTTCCCAATACAGCAAACTATGTCAACAACAATCGTGGTTCTCGTCCTTCCATGAAACAGAACCAGGTCACTCAAACATGGAGGCCCCAAAACAACTGTGGCCTTCGTCCTTACTTGGGAAAATGTCAGATATGTGGCGTTCAAGATCACTCTGCCAAACGTTTTCCTCAACTTCAGTCCATGACGCCACAGTTTGGTCCATCTCAAGCTCTTCTTCACACGCCTCTATATCTGCCCACTCCATGGCTGCCCCAAGCTCATCTCACGTCAACTACACCCAAACAGAATCATCAACAATCCATGGTTTCTTGACTCCAGCGGAACTCATCACATCACGTCAGACCTCAACAACCTAGCTCTTCATCAACCCTACAATGGCGGAGAAGAAGTGTTGATTGGTGATGGTTCCGGCTTGAAGATATCACACACTGGTTTTGTATCTCCTCCTTCACAATCTCGTTGTTTCTCTTTGCGTGATGTTCTTCATGTCCCAGAAATACAGAATAATCTAATCTCTGTCTATCGATTGTGTAATGCTAATGGAGTTTTCATTGAATTCTTTCCTTCCTATTTTCAGGTGAAAGATCTCAGGTCGGGTGTCCATACTCCAAGGTCGCACTAGAGCGGAGTTGTATGAGTGGCCCATCACCAAGCCTTTTGCATCCACTTTGATCACCTCCACCTCTACCACACAAACTTTATCCGATTGGCATTTGCGTTTCGACAACGGTGTATCTAATAAACGTATGCCCACTCCGAACCTTTATCTCCAATTTCCATTTCAAATTCTCTTTCAAACCATCCCAAATTATAACAAGCTCAAAATATTTGAGTGTCTTTGTTATCACTGGCTTAGTCCCTACACCAAACATAAATTCGATCCAAAATCAGCCCATGTGTTTTTCTTGGCTACTCCCTCACCCAAAGTTCCTATCTTTGCCTCGAACCAACATCACATCGCATCTATGTCTCCAGACATGTTGATTCGATGAAACACTCTTTTCGTATTCATTCCTTATCCTTCCTCGTCACAAACCCATCTTCACCACTTCATCATGGACCCCACCAATCTCAACCATACCAATTACTTCACCGCCACTCACACAGCCCCAAGCGGCAGGACACTCCGGTAACAATCCTTTGCTGGAGAATTCAGTGGACACTCTGTCGGCATCATCATCATCGACGACAGCCACACCATCACCGCTGCCTTCACCGCTGCCTTCACCTCCGCGGCCACCTTCTCCGCCGTCCTCGCCGAATACTGGTCCATCTTCTTCATTGATCTCTGTTTCATCATTGAGCTCTACTCTTTCATCTCCATTGTTGGCTTAGTCTCAAAATACTGTCAACCCAAGCCCATCAAAATCAAACCACTGCAACGACCCAAAATCAACCACTTCCAAATCAAACCCAAAATACAAACCAGACGTAGTTACAAAATATCCCATCATCCTCATCATCAAATCAGCATAATAACACCACATAAAACTCCACAAACAATCACCCGATGGAGACACGCTCAAAGGCTGGTATTGCGAAACCAAACACCAAATACTCTCTCGCTATGACCCTCGCTACATCAGACCTTGAACCAAGAACTGCTAATCAAGCTCTCAAGGATGATCGTTGGCATCACTCGATGTCCGATTAATTCAACGCTCAGCTCATCAATCACAGGTGGGATTTAGTTCCACCACCACCGAACATCAATATCATTGGCTGTAATTGGGTATTCCGAACTAAATTTCACCTTTTATGGCTCTATTCACATGTACAAATCACGTTTTGTTGCCAAAGATTATAGCAACCGGGGATTGATTATTACGAAACATTTGTCCCGTCATCAAATCGATAACGATTCGACTTGTACTTGAAATAGATGTCTCTCGTGATTGGACAATTCGACAGCTAGATGTCAACAATGCGTTCCTTCAAGGCACGCTAACGGAGGATGTGTATATGGTTCAACCACCAGGATTCATTGACAAGGATAGGCCCGATCATGTATGTCATCTTCGGAAATCTCTTTACGGTCTCAAACAAACCCCAAGAGCATGGTATCTTGAATTTCGAAATTATCTTCACTCTGCTGGCTTTACCAATTCTAATGCAGATGCATCCTTGTTTATTCTCAAGCGCGACAACAATATATATTGTAGTTAATGCTGATTAGGGTAACCGACCCATGATATGTGTATATATATTCTTCTCATGAATAATAATCAACGATTACACCGTTGTTGTAGGGATATTGTTGGAGTCAGTGTTATCTCTGAACTCAAGCGTTTTTTTATACGTCTTGTATGAAGCCAGGTGTGAATCGTACTAACTTATGTATGATTTAGAAAATTGACAAACCTAAAATGTTGGCTGATTACCGACCAATTGGGTTATGTAATGTTAAAAAAAAAATTATATCGAAATTATTGGTGTGTTAAAGGATTTATGGACGAGATAGTCTCCGAATCCTAGGCTGCTATTATTCTGGGAAGGAAAATTTCAGAAAATATTCTAGTTTTCCCTGAGTTGATGCATTCTTTAAAGTCACGAAAACATGTTTCAAAAATGTATATGGCAATCAAAACATACATGACAAAAATATATGATCGAGTGGAGTGAAATTTCCTGTAAACAACAATGCGTGCGTTTGATTTCTCAAAAATGGATCTCATGAATAATGGCAATAGTGAAAACTGTACAATATTCTGTATTGATTAATGGAAGTCCTCAAGGCTTAATCAATCCAGAAAGAGGTTTAAGCCAAGTTGATCTATTATCACCTTATCTTTTCACTCTATGTGCTGATGTGCTTAGTCATCTCCTTAACACTAACTTGGGAAGATAAAAGGAGCGAAAATCGGAAATGGGGTTCCAACCATTACACATCTATTATTAGCGGGTGACTCATTCTTTTTTTTGTCAAGCAAATGCAAAAAACTGTGAAGCTATCAAAGATTTTTGCGTACATATAAACGATGCTCAGGTTAGAACTTTCGGGTCACACATTCCAGGTGAACGTCATAATTGACTTAACGGATTTTGGAAATAGAAAATCATGGTGATGAGAGTAAATATCTCAGTTTACCTAAACAGTTTGATAGGAAAAAGTCTGAAATGTTCAAATATATAATTGAACGAGTTAAAAATGTATGTCTTCTTGGAGAGCCAAATTTCTATCATCAGCCGGAAAGAAAGTCCATTTGAAAGTCAACTCAAATGACATGCTTCAAGCTTCCTATTGCCAAAATAACAAGTTTAATATCTCGTTTTTGGTGGGAGAAATCACAACATAAAAAAAGTTATTCCCTAGGTCTTTTGGAAAATATTACAGTATTCAAATAATGATGGTGGATTAGGCTTTCGGGATTTGGAAAAATTTAATGATGATTTTCTTGCTAAAGAAGCATGGTGCTTGTTAAACTACCCTAACCCCTTATTTGGTCGTCTCTTCAAAGCACGATATTACCGGGATGAAACAATTTTGCTGGCGAAAACACGAAGACACCAATCATATGGATGTGATCATGAGAATCGATCTAGCAGGGCTGGATGTAATTAAAAAAGGATCTCGTCTTGATTGGGGATGGTAAATCCACTCGGCTTTTCCAAGATAACTGGATACCATCATCTCCATCGAAGCCAGCAACAGGGGATCCGTTTAATAAATCTATGTGTGTTTCGGATATTATCGACAAACAAGGAAATTTACAGAAGCGGATTTTTTTCAGCCATGGACGCTTACCTTACAGATAATAAGTAGCTCATCAATTCTCTTCATTTAGCGCAACGACAAGATCATGATAAAGTAATTTGGAGTTACACAAAATCAGGTGAATACTCTGTCAAAACAGGGTGTTGGTTGGCTCAAAATATGAATCATCAGTTGCAACATGTTCCCGAACCGCCTCCTGGTGATCCTGAACTTAAATGGAACACTTTATGTGGTGCATATTATCGAAAGCGCTTGGTACTTGCAACAAGACTGAACTCACGTGGGAAACGCAGGGAAAAGACATGTCATGGATACGAGAGAATATGTTATTTAAAGGGAAAAAAGAGGGAAGACACGTGGTTTTACAACCTCTTGTCTATTGTGAGTTTAGGGTTTCCATTATCATCTCCATACCGTAATAAAAGAGAAACGGTCACATGTGATTGGTCCAAGTTAAAAATACATTGAGAAACGGATCACATTGAGATATTTTTAAATTTGTTGGTGAGACTCCTTTGATATTTGTTCACATGTGATTGGTCCAAATTTTTAAAAATAATTTAATTTAGTTAAACAACTAAAATGTATTAAAAATATTAATACAATATTAACGAGAAACTTAAAAGAGTTTTACACCGATAGAGAGATATGGTCTAAAAAAAAGAATATGCTCTAAATCCAAAACCAGTGTTATCGTCATTTCTAAATCCTCAAACAAATCCTCTTAAAATTCTTCTTATTACAATCGGAGGATCGCTGTATTGAATTGGCCCAATCTTCTTCACTGTGGAACGGCTTTGACTTCCTCGGACTTCACTTCTCCGATCGAATGAATCCGCTCTCTAACACAAAGGTTATTAAGGATTAACTCTCTATCTTCTGTGAATATGCTCTGATAAATTTACATGGTGTTCAATTGTTATCTAGAATGCATGGTTTTGTTCAAAGACTTTAGATTTTGGAATTAGGATTCTGGAAAAATTGAACCTTTATATCACTATATCAGTGTTTTGATGTGCGTTTTGTTTTACACATTTTTTCTAGGAAATATAATTATCCTCTTTTGGGTCAACCAACTCGTTCCCGAGTTTAAAGATTTGAAGAAAAATGTTATATATTTCTTCTTGAGAAAGTGTGTTTACAATTAATTTTCATCTTCTCACCTTTTTAATAGTCTTCCTTACTTGTTTATGATTTTATGTACTTACATTCTCATCATTAAGGTATTACATTTAGTGTATTTTGTACTTACTTACATTATTGTCTTCGTCGTTAAGGTATTACATTTAGTTTACTTTGTTGATTAATGTAGCTGCGTTTTACAGTTCGGTTCAGTTTTAAAAGTAGAACAATCTTCTCTCTTCATGTTCGTTTACAATTTCCTAAACCCTAAGAAGCTTTATTTCCTTTCAGATTTCAAAATCTTAGCAATTATCAAACATGACAGCACCTACATGTGCTTAAATCTGATGGTGTAGTGTGAAGGATCTTTCACTTTTTTTGTTGTTGTTGTTTCCTTAGTAGAACATATACTTGGTTGAGTGAACATGTTGATTAATTGGTAACAACTTTCCGCTGATTCAATATTTGTTTCAGTGCTTCATTTTCCTGTGTGTTCTCATAAGTGGTTTCTTCACTTCTGACTGATTCAAATGTGGTGTTTATGAGTTTTTACTTGAATATGAAGAAACCAAATTCCCAAGGTGAAATTTGAACTTGTTTTCACCTGTGTGTATTGGTTGCTCTTTGCTAAAGGTTTCATCACATTTTCACATTCCTAGTGGTCAATTCGGATCAGTTTTAAATTGCTTCTCTGTTCATATCTGTTTACGGTTTCCTTAACACTACCATTGTAGTATATTTTTTTTCAGATTTCAAAATTGCAGCAGTTTCTGTCTTCATCAGCAAATATGGCAGAAGATGCAAAGAAAAGGAAGATATCATCCATGATGCCAGATTGGTCTCAGCTCCCGCAAGAGTTATTACCCCTTATCTCCAAGCATATGGAAAACTGTTTTGATGTTGTTCATGCTCGCTCTGTTTCCCGCTTATGGCGATCCACATTTCCCTTTCCTTCTTGTCTATCAACCCCAAGTTACTCTCTTCCTGCTTTCGCCAATTTTCCTTTCAAAAGCAAAGATTTGTGTACTTTCGAGAAGATCCCTTTTTTCCTTTTTAGAGTCCGAGCTCCTGTTGCTGCTTTGCCTTTTGAGTATTTTCTGGGAGGAGTAAGGCAAGACAAGTCAGAGGATCGTATAGAGCTTCTTCCATCTCCCCTTCAATGTTCAGTAAAAGTGGAGATCCCAGGATCTGATCCAGTTTTGTTGAACATGGTCGACTGTCAAATCCTCCCTTTGGGCTATCAGTACAGAATGATCGGTTGGGATCCTCAAGATTGGAAAACAGATTACAGAGGCATGGCTTTTCTTCCGCTGAAGATGGATGGAGGAGGAGAATTTGTTGTGCTCCTCAACTTCGCTAAAAATTTGTTGGTGTTAAGAAGTGCGGAAATGAGATGGATGCGGCTTAAGAAAACCTCAGAAGCTCCATGCTCGGATTTAGTCGCATTTAGAGGCAGATTTTATGTGGCATTTCTTGACGGGGACATATTCGTCTTCAATCCTTATTCAATGCAACGGACTCCCCTGATGCCCTCACAGCCTCTTTGCTCAAGCAATTATCTGATTCCATCTGGCAATGATGAGCTTTTTCTGGTTGAGAAATTCAACCCATTTCCTGAAACTGAGGTAATAGATTTTAACCTGTTTGCATGTAGAGTGAGTAAGCTAGATGAAGAGGCTGGTAAATGGGTTGAGATCAGTGATTTGGGAGACCTTGTTTTATTTATTGGACACTATGGAAATGTCTGCTGTTCTGCTAAGGAGCTTCCGGATGGTTGTGGTGTGAGTGGGAACTCAATTTTGTTCACCAATGAACCAGACAATGTAACTTTTGCCTAT
Source organism: Cardamine chenopodiifolia (assembly GCA_963922655.1). Lineage (NCBI taxonomy): Eukaryota > Viridiplantae > Streptophyta > Magnoliopsida > Brassicales > Brassicaceae > Cardamine > Cardamine chenopodiifolia. The sequence continues at coordinate 1,847,122 of OZ000486.1, forward strand.
AAATACGGAGTACATACAGGAAGGGCAGAAGACAACCTCAATATTTGGAGATTGTCAAGAGAGAAACGAGTGATGATCTTCGACACATTTCCAGTTGTGGCTCTCCATATTGTGTGCGAAGCTGAATACCTCGCTTTGAATACCTAAGACACACTATATGTTTGTTATTAGTTTTTGTGATATCTGATGTTACCTGTTGTTCTGGATCTTGTGTCAGGGCGATATTCAAGTTTTAATATTTTTTATGTTCTAAACTTCTCGATACTATGTCTATGAAAATGATTCTCATGTACTCTCAAAACTGTCTGGTACTGTTCTTTGTACCAAGTGATTATGTGTTTACCAAAACTCTCTGTCATGTATATCACTTGTCTTTTCACTTGTTATCTCAGTGAAATTGCACTATATGGAGAAATTCATGATTCTGAAGAAGTTCCCAGCACTAGTCAATACTTTAATGGTAAAAATGTCATTTTAAAGGCATGTAGATTGCATAAGATTTCCTCCGTCACCAAGACTTTATAGTGATGAATAAAACCGGGGGGAGGGGGGGGGGGAATGTAAACAATAAACAATAAAATATCTTTGGCATCCCAAAACCGATTCGTGACATTAACTCCTACACTTTACAACGTCAGCTTTTGTAGACTGGTTAGTTTGATTACCAAGCCATTGTCTTATTTACAGCCTTATGGATTTTGAATCTTTCTCCGTCATTTGAATCTTTCTTAGGATCGCCCGGTACTTTTCATAAAGGTTAGAGGCATAAAGGGGCAAAAAAACATGCGTTTGTTGGATAAACACGGCGTGAGGTGGTCTAGGAAACTGAGGTTTGAGAAGGAACGTAAAAGAATAAAATTGGCAGGCGGCTGGTAAGAGTTCTGCGAGGCTAACGGTGTGAAGATAGGAGAATCGATCATGTTGGAGCTGATTTGGGAAGCAGATAGAAGCTCTGTTCTAAGTTCTGCTCCAAGATGATGCCAGAGATCAAATGAAACTGTTTGAGGTTATTGAATTGCTTGAATGATAGTTATAGGTATTGATTGATATCTCAATTTTCATTTCTTCCTACTAGTTTACTTGAAGTTGGATGCATGCTTTATCTAAATAAGGTACTTTGCTTTTTGTATTTCTTGGCTCCTCATTTTTATTTTCTACAATTTTATTTTCCTGTTTATGGTTTTCTTGAACCACATGAAAGTATAAATGTATTTTCAGATGTTTTTGAAAAATGTTAATGTTTAAAAAAAAGGGTCAGAAAGATATATGGTCTTTGACCTCGTCACTCGTCAGTGATTCACTCGTCAGTGATTTTGTCAGCGGAAGTCAAGAAAATGGAATAACCACAAGAATCGCTCCATCAACGGCTCCTTCAATATTTGAAAGCTTACCATTTCGGAAAAAAACTTTTAGGGTTCTACACTTCTAAATTCTAATCCAGAGTTTTGGTATGAAATTGTAACTTTTATTTCTTACCCGAATCTGAAACTGAATTTGATACTTTGGTTTCATTTTTTGTTGGTAAATCATGTTCTTGTAGTCTGTGTAGAAAATAAGATTATAGTCACTTTGGATCAGTTTTAAGTGTAGATTTTGTTTATTGGATCAATCTTCTATGTTCGTTTTAATTATACAATTTCTTTGTTCATGGATTTATGATTTTTTCTTTTAGATCTCAAAATCGCATAAACACGCCAACCAAAAACAAGACATCGTCATCATCATCCATGAGGCCAGACTGGTCTCTTTTACCGAGGAGTTACTGTCAATTATCTCCAATAAGCTGGAGGACGAGCAGGGCTGTTTTGATACTATTCATGCTCGGTCTGTGTCTCGCTCGTGGTGCCCCACATTTCCCTTCTTGCCTGTTACGTCCAATTTACTCTCTTCCCACATTTGATGAGAGCACTCTGGAAAACAAAAACTTGTGCACTCTGGAAAAGATCCCTTTTTCCTCTTCTGACTCCGAGCTCCTCTTGCTGCATCGCTGTGGGAGTGTTTCTGGGAGGGATAGGCCAATATAACTTTGAGGATCATTTGGAGTTTCCATCTCCCCTTCAAGTGAAAGGGAAGATCCGAGGATCTAATCCAACCTTGATGAAAATGGTTGACTGCCAGATCTTACTTATATGCCATCAATACATATTGATTGGTTGGGAACCTAAAGATTACAGAGGTGGGGCTTTTCTTCCGCTAACAAAGAAGGGAGATGGCGGAGAATTTTTTGTGCTTCTCAACTACATTAAAAGTTTTACCAGTTTTAACAAGTGCTGAAATGAGGTGAAAGCGGCTTGAGGACGTCCCAGAGGCTTTATGCTTGGGTTTAGTCACATTTAGAGGCAGATTTTATGCATTCTTTCTTACCAAACACATTTTGTTATCGATCCTTATTCGCTCGAGGTGACTCTCATTTTGCCCTCGCCTCAGAAGCCACTAAACTGTTTGGTTGCATCTGGCAATGATGAACTTTTCCTGGTTGAGGTAAGTGTCCCACCTTATGATGTATTAAATTTTAGCCGGTTCATATGTAAAGTGAGTAGGCTAGATGAGGAGGCTGGTAAATGGGTCGAAGTCAGAGATTTGGGAGACCATGTGTTGTTTATTAGACACTTTGGAAATGTATGTTGCTTGTCTAAGGAGCTTCCTGATGGTTGTGATGTGACTGGGAACTCAATTTTGTTGCAATGAGCCAACATTTGCCTATAAATATGGAGTACCTACAAGAAACACAGAAGACTATTGAAATATTAATGAGAGGACTAATATTGGCTTAGTCAAAGAAGAGTTATTGTCTTGTTCCAAGGAGGAGCCACTTAGCTTTAATGTTTAACATGCACAACCTTTTCTCTCTCGTTCATGCATCAAGTGGTGATTCCTTATGCTCTTCATGCAAGTCATCTTGTATTTATTGTATCTTTATATATATAAAATGTATTTGTACACAAATAAAATAAGAAGAAATATTATCTTTTCTATTCTCTCTATTCTCTAATCTTATTCTGCAAATATTCTAACATGGTATCAGAGCATTGATCCTCATTTTGAAGGGGAAAATAACATTAGTCCGCTTTGCTCATAGGAGTATAAGCACTTGAGGTCTTGATGAATCCAAATTCCTCTTCAAAATTCTCAAAGGGGAAGAGAACCTTGGTTAACTTTTCTCATAGGAGTATAAGTACTTAAGGATTTAATGAATCCAAAATCCTCTTTTTAAATCTCTCATTCTCCCATTCTCTTTATACTACTTCTTAAATCTCACATTCTCTTTATACTACTTCTCAACTCATTCTATTTGTTTTAAGGGGAAGAGAACATTGGTTCGCTTTTATAAGCATTTAAGGGCTTAATGAATCCAAATTTCTCTTCTTAAATCTCTCACTCTATTTGTTGAGTCAGGGAAGAAAACATTGGTCCTCTTTTATAAGCACTTAAGGTCTTGATGAATCCAAGTTCCTTTTCTTAAAGTTCTTATTCTATGTGTTTTAAATCATGGAAAATTCAAAATCCGTGGTGAATCGTATTATCCTCGAAGGAGAAAACTATTTGTTGTGGTTTAGGACCATAAGAACTGCGCTTTGTGACCACATACTTTGGGGCAATACTGAAAAATTTCATGCTCCAAAGGAAGCCACCAAACTAGATTGCAAACAAACCATCAAAGAAAAAGAAGAGGAGACAGCTCTTGAGAAAGAAATCAAGTGGTTTCAAGAAGATCAAACAGTCCTTGCCATTCTTCAAAACTCTCTTGAAGCCTCCATCCTTGAAGCTTACTACCCGTGTGTTTGAGGTAAAGAAGGCCATCAACAACCTAAGCCAAAAAGATATGGATCTCACCAAGCATTTTGGAAAGTTTAGGTCCTTGTGGGCCGAACTTGAGATGCTAAGACCGAATACCTTGGATCCTGTTGTGCTCAATGAAAGAAGAAAGAAAGAAAAGGTCTATGGTCTCTTGCTCACCTTGAACCTAGTCTTCAATGACCTCATCAAGTATCTCCTAAGGACTGGCAACCTCCCAAGTCTTGAAGATGTGTGTTCTCAAGTCCAAAGGGAACAAGGCTCACTTGGTCTTTTGGTGGAAGAAACAAGCCCCTCATAGCAAACAAAGAAGTATACAAGCATAAGGGAAGATGTGGGTTTGTGACCATTGCAAGTGGAAGGATCAAATCAAAGATAAATGTTGGATTCTCCATCCTCACCTTAAGCCGACCAAGTTTAACAAGGACCTAAAGGCCAATCTCTCTCATGGAGCCATGGGAGATCAAGAACAAGCCGGTTCATCAAAACAAGGAGAAGAGGTTGTGAGGAAGTTGGACTTGGAAGCTCTCATCCGGTCCATTGCATCCTTAAAAGAATCTAGGTTTGAGACTGGTTTGGTGTACGCCCTCTTTCTTGGTGTACACTTTGATCTGCATCCGCTTGCCTTTGGTGTACGGCCCCTTTCTTGGCTGACATGAATCAAAGATGGTTATATCTATCATTTTTCATATTATCATCTTTCATGTTCTGTTTTTTTGCTAAATTCTATTTGTTTGATCTGTTTTTCTATGAAGTAATTTAAATTTTTGGAATAAATTGATATATTGTTTTTCTTTATATCTTGCAGGGGATAATGTAAAAAATGTTCTTCATGTCAGGATCGACTTTCTTTATTCTCCAGCCGATCTTGAGGGGGGAGATGTTGGAATTATGACCTTCATGGCTAACTGATGTGGCTGACCCAAGAGGAAGAACCCGAGGGATAAACCGAGGTGGTGGACCCAAGCATGGTGAACTCAAAAAGAAGAACCCGAGGGATAAACCGAGGTGGTGGACTCAAGCATGGTGAACTGGCAAACCGAAGTAGTAGTCAATGAGGATGATTCAACAAAATACTACAATCGTTAAAAAAGATGCAAAAGTGTGCAATTACATCAGCGAAAGCTTGATCTCTTTAAGAGGGAATGTTAAAATATGGTCATTGGTAATTCATGGTAAGATCGTCTTTCATCATACTCCAGCTAATCTTGCGGATGGGATAATGGGATTTAGTCCATCATGGCTAACCAAATTGGTGAACCCAAGAGGAAGAACTCGAGGGATAAACCGAGGTGGTGGACTCAAGTGTGGTGAACTCAAGAAGAAGACCGAGGTGGTTGCCAATGTGACTGAATCAACAAATCTTTCAAGCTTTAATTTGGAAAACTCTTATCCAGCCATAAAAAAATAAGTACAAAGGCTACTCTCTAAAATCTTATTTCTCTAATTTTCAAGCTCAATTCTCATCTAAAACTTTCTTATCCCTCACGGCAATTACATTAAAATTTTAAATCTCTTGTATGTTCGTGAAAAATTCTCTAAGAAGTATTAGATGAAGAGAAGAGTATTGGGAAAGAAGAGTCAAGGAGGGTCTAGGAACAAGTGCTTAATACACTAAAAAGGGCTAAGGGAAAGGAAGTTTGACCGAATGGAGCCGGACTCAATAAAAGCGGATCAGTTCATGAAGGTGACCAAAAGGGAGAGTTCCTCAAACGGATACACATATGGAGGATTGAGGCTGAAAGGAGTCGAACTCAATAAAAGGCAGACCAGTTCAATAAAGGAGGATTATGCCCTCAACAAAAGTCAAAGCAAGAAGATCTCTTAACTTGGAGTATTTTAGAACAAGCATTAAATGGAGTTCTCAAATATATGCATCAAGACCTTGATCTCATGTCCTCTCTCCGTGGACATCATACTCTTTTTCCCTTACGAAGGTTTTGTTTCAATGGGTTTTCCTTGTTAAGGTTTTTAATGAAGTGATGCTTCACGGGGTTCTAAACTTAGCCTCGGGTGTCTTTTCGGCTAACCTTGAGGGGGAGTGTTAAAATATTAATGAGAGAATTAATTTTGGCTTATTCAAAGAAGAGCTATTGTCTTGTTCCAAGGAGAAGCAACTTGGCTTTAATGCTCAACATGCACGACATGCATCAAGTGGCGATTCCTTATGCTTTTCATGCAAGTCATCTTGTATTTATTGTATCTCTATATATATGAAATATATTTTTACAACAAATAAAATAAGAAAAAATATTCTCTTCTCTATTCTCTTTATTCTCTCTATTCTCTCTATTTTCTAATCTTATTCCGCAAATATTCTAACAAAGATAACCACAATTGTTGGAGAGCCTCAAGGGAGAATCGTGTGAGGATTATTACATATCTCCGATTTTGGCTCTCCAAGTTGATCGCAAGGCCGTATCCAAGTTGATCGATAGGCCGTAAAATCTCACTTTGGATACTTATTAGATCAAAAATAATATTTTTCTATGATTTTGTGATATGTGATATTAGCCATTGTTTTGGAGACTGTATCAGTGGTATTTAAGTTTCAAGATTATTTTTGTTCTAAACTATCACTCCCAACCTTCTCAAAACCAGACATGCACTCGTGTCTATTCTCTCATGAACTCGTGTCTGGTTGTTTCTCCAAGCCATTATCAACTAATATTTAGTTTCATCATCAAGCCATTGTCTTTTTACAGTCTAACCGATTCTAAATGTTTTTCAACTTCTCCCAACAAGTCTTTTCGTCATTATAAACAAAATACCTTTCCCAAAACCTAACAAAAAATCCAAATCTACTAATTACATATTGCAATGTTGACTCTCTCGATGGGATTTCGAATGCAATTCTTAATTGTCAAAATTATAAAATATAAATTGTGAATTATCTGTGATTTTCTATTGTCCGCCCGAATTCGCCTCTACCTCCAAAAATAAGATTCATAGTTCAACATTTGAAGGTTTTTTGTTAAAGAAAAAGAAGGTGTAAAAAGAGTTAAACGGATTTGAACAAAGTCAGCTCAAACTCCATCACTTTTTGGTGAGTTTCTTTTTTTTTGAATTTAATGTTAAATTATATTCAAAATTAACTTTTTACAACATGTGAAAATATTTTTTGAAATATTTAAAAGAAACAAAAGCTCTAATTTTAAAAATCGAAAGTGGTTGTCTCGTCAAAACTCAATTGGGACAAAACTATATTTTGAGAAAAAGAGTACAATTCACTTTAGATAGAACTGAAAAAATCCGAATAAAATCAAAAGAAGATGATGAATCTCACTATCACTATGAAGAACTTTTGATGAAATGCTATTTAGTTGCGAACCATATCTCAATTTCTTTTTGGTATCTCAAATCACCCATTGCCCAATAGTCGATATTCTGTTCCGAACTTGCTTATCAATGAATCTTATAAGCTGAGATTGTTGAGAAGCCGGCTTCTCATGTTTTCTCTGATTTCTCTCTCTCTCCAAATAACATGATAAACTGCTTGGAAAACATATCTCAATAAAAAAAATTTCATCCTATCAAGGATTGTGTCCACTAAAAAAAAGCAAATCATCCCTATAGCATGTGAACCTAGAACCTAGCAGGTTATACGTGAGGGGCAAATGAAAAAAATGTGGTTTCGGACACAAACCTCAAACCCTCTGCTGCAGAAACAGTCCCTAACCACATAACCAGATGCCTCTCATTCACTCCTCAACGCAACTCCAATGACCCCCGCGGTTCTGCCTAACAGAGCAGCCATCTTGCCACCCAAAAAATTATCTAAACCCTAATCGCTTTTGAATCGTCCAAAACTTATGCTCACCAAAATGCAGCAGTTTTTGCACCTTTTTGGTGAGTTTCATCTTGAGATTTATTTATTCTAGTGATAGAAATTTTAAGTTTGAGTATCACTTTCCTCAAAATTTGTGTAATCATAATTTCATAACCATCATAAATAGCCCATCAGAATTTCAGAACCATCATTTTTTTGCAAATTAAAATTAATACAAGAAATTTAAAACAGTATCTAAAAAAATAAGAAACAGAATTTAACTAATAGGAGATTTGGATAGAATAGCTCGATGTGGTGCAGTTCGGAATCTATAAATCATATATTATGCCTTAGTAACCGTTTGACGTAAAAACAAATAAATCAGCCAGTATATACTATATATAGTATTCACATTTTGCATATATTGAGATGTTATTTGTGTGGATTTCTAATATTTATTTTTTATAAACTGCACAAATTAGATAAGGATAAGGTATTGACATTAGACGAAAATGCATTGGTCAAACAAATATGTTCTCGCAAATAAATATTGTTTGAAGTAAATACCTTAAAATGAGACAAATAAATTTAGAAGAAAAAATAGAGTATTTGATAAATATTTTCTTCACTATAAAAACAAAGCACGATAGTAGTTTTAATGTAACAAAAATCTTTCTTGGCTACCACTATTACACAGTACTTGTCTAATTAATTTTAATACAACAATAGCTCTACAAGTTTTCCCGTGGTAGCTAAGAGGGAGAGAAGGTACGTGGCTTCGTCAACGGACCCTAAGTAGCTCAAACGGTTATCTTGCGATCAATACATATACATAAATCAATCCCTAACTGAATTAATTCTCCATATGCAATTATACATGTAGGCTAATTTCGAACCGTGTTGCTATTTGCGAGAAGAACACGTGGTTTGAGCTGAAAACGTGGAGCATATATCGCAAAGAAAAAAAAAAAAGAAGAGACGACGACGTGGTTTTATAACTCGTGAGTTTAGGGTCGGTGTTGAGCATATATCGCAAATAGCCATTTAATATATTCACTCAGTTAACGTGGACTGTTGTTACTAATGATGAAATTCGCCTTGCTGCTATGGATAATAATGGTGACAAAGCTCCTGGACCAGACTGTATGACATGTCACTTTCATCATCATTTTTGATCAACGGTTGGAAAAGCAATAACAGAGGAAGTTCGATTATTTTTTCGAGACCGGTTCCATGCCTGCTCAACTAAATCAAATACACATTTGTCTAATTCCAAGATAGAAAAACCAGAGAAGATGAGTGATTATTTCCCCATCAGTCTTTGTAATGCATCATACAAGATGATTTCTAAAATCCATACGAAGAGATTGAAGCCAATACTTCGAAAATAATTTCTCTAGAACATACGCATTATGAAACAATAATTTATTGACTAAATTGCTTGAATATTAACATCGCATATCTTTATACAGAGCTTACGACTAACCAAATCTCCCTAACCTTATCAAATATCTACAACCCCAATATATCTTATCAAGTATATACAACAATATATACACTTCGATATTCCAAGACATCCCGATATTCCAAAACATCCGGTTAACACCTCCTCTCAAATTGGAGCATATGGATTGAGAATGCCCAACTTGGAAACAATGTTTTCAAAGACTTGCTTGCCAAGTGCTTTTGTTAAAATGTCAGCAAGCTGATCTGTTGTAGCCACCTTCCGTGTCTTGATAGTTCCAATAGCATCTCTAACATCATAACAATTCATTTTCACATGTTTTGTACGTTCATGAAAATAGGGTTAGCCGCAATGTACAAAGCATCTTATTTGTCACACGCCAATGTCATAGGAGATGTATGATCGATGCCCAAACATGCAAGAAGTGATTTTAAACCTTTCAATTCACACAACGTCCAAGCCATAGATCTATATTCCGTTTCAGCAGATGATCGTGCAACTACATCATGTTTCTTCGTTTTTCACGCAATCGGAGATTGTCCAAGTGTAACATACCAACCACTAAGTGACTGTCTTGTCAAACGACAACCTCCCCAATCAGAATCACACCAACCATGAACCGTAGGATCACAATCAAAATGAAGAAATATTCCCTGACCTGGTGTACCTTTCAAATATCAGACCAGTCTCAATGCTGCCTCCAAGTGATCATCTCGTGGTACACTCATGAATTGAGACATGATATGAACCGAATATGTGATATCAGGTCTCGTCATGGCAAGCTAAATCAGCCGACCAAGTAGACGTCTATACCCTTCAGGATCATAAAAGAACTTACTCTTAGACAACGCAAGGGTCTGATCTCTGTCCATTGGTGTCGAGACAGGTTTGCATCCCGAAAGCCCCACCTCACTGACAATGTCTAAGAGATATTTTCGTTGACACAAAAATATCCTCTCTTTGTTCCATGCTACTTCATTCCATAAGAAATATTTAAACAGTCCAAGGTCTTTCATATGAAAACAACGGCTCAAATATTTTTTAAACTCAACAATGCCAGCCGAATCATCACCACCAATAATTAATTCATCCACATAGACAAGAACATAAATTTCAGAACCTCATTTGCAAAGAGAAAAAAAAGAGAGAGAGAGAGAGAGAGAGAGTAGTGCTTGAATCAAAACTGAAGTACGAACCTTACAACTTCTCAAACTAACACCGAACCTCACAACAATGCCAGTTGAATCATCACCACCAATAATTAAGTCATCCACATAAACAAGAACATAAATTTCAGAACATGATTTGCAAAGATGAAAAGAGAGAGTAGTCACAACGTGATTGTTTAAATCCGAACTGAAGCACAAACCTCACAACTTCGTAAACCAACACCAAGGCGCCTGTTTTAAACCATAAATAGATTTTTGTAGGTGATATACCAGTGTCAGATCATTCGGACGAAACAACGGTGGAGGTTTCATATACACTTCCTCCTCTAAATACCCATGCAAAAATGCATTCTGTATATCCATTTGATGCAATTCCCACTATTTTGCCGAAGCCACACCCAAAAATGTTCGAATAGTATTCATACAAACTACAAGAGTGAAAGTCTTGTCATAATCAATCCCAAAATATGCTTGTTACCTAGTGCTACTAATCAAGATTTGTATCGCTCAAGTGTACCATCAGCTCGATATTTGATACGATAAATCCATTTAGAACCGATCGCCACTTTCCAAGGGAAGCTTCATAATATCCCAGGTTTTATTAATCTCTAAAGCATCAATCTCTGATCGCATAGAGTCACACCATACTTTACTTGCAACAGCATCATGAAACAGAACCGGCTCTGTTCCAACAGATATTGCTGCGAGAAAAATTCTATGTTTTCCAGACAATTTATCAAAGCTTATATTGTCAGAAATTGGATAAAATGAACGACCACCCATCTCATCTTCTTGTTATTCACCAATATGATTGAAACACATAATCATTAAGCCATATCGATGGACGTTTCATACGCATTCCTTGCCCCAAAATCTCCTTTGCATCATCATTAGTAAAAGAGTTTTTACCTGCAGCATTTTGCACTATATTCTCATTATTCGACAAATTCTCCGCCGCAACACTAGCCTCTGTATTTGACGTATCACCTAGCGTTGTATTCGTTGAAGCATATGGCATAGCAATGTCTGTAGCCATTACACCAGTCGCCAAACCTGCATCATTAATCTACTATATTTCAGCAGTAATTGTCAGACCTACAGCAGGCACTATATCTGCCCCGAATACTCTCACAAGATCTGCAGAAGACTCCTCTGCTTCATCAACTACAAACAAATCCAATTCAATGACGCGTGCCTCCGCTTCAGGGCCAGATAATGCATTACATGATGGGAAGATGTCTTCAACAAAGACAACATCCCGAGATACAAAAAAACTTTTGTATCCAAGTCATAAAAATTTCATCCTTTTTTCGAAAAGGATAACCAATAAAGACACATCTCTTGCTTCGTGAACCAAACTTATCACCGTCCTGCTTCTGATTATGAGCAAACGCTAAACAACCAAAAACTCTCAAGTTATCATATACCGATGGTTTGCTATAAAAAATTTCATATGGAGTTTTCCCTTTCAACACAGGAGAAGAAGTCAAATTTAATCAAGTGTACAGCCATTAACATTGCCTCTCTCCAAAACTCTATGGGAAAATCCGCTTGAAAAAGTAGAGCTCGTGCTACATTAAGTCTGTGATGATGTTTCCTTTCAACTCGTCCGTTCTGTTGAAGAGTGCCAACACAAGAGGTCTGATGAATAATACATTGCTCGTGAAACTCCTTGCTCATGCACAAGAACTCTGTTCCATTGTCGGAGTGGACTATCTTAATACTTTTCCCAAACTATCGCAAAACAAGTGCCATTAAGTTTCACAAAGTTGACCGAACTTGAGTCTTATCATGCAAAAGAAAAACTCAAACTCCACGTGTATGATCATCGACAATAGTGAGGAAGTAAAAAGAATTGTAGAATGTTGGTTTTCTGTATGGTCCCCACAAATCGCAGTGAATCATATCAAAAATATCAAAACTTTTATTATCACTTAACAAGAACGACTTGCGACAATGTTTTGATTTCAAGCAAACATCACATGTAAAGATATCTTTATTTCTACTACCAACACCAGAAAATAAATCAAAGATTGTATTAGATGGATGTCCTTGCCTTCGATGCCAAACATCTTCAGCTCTCTCTTTATTCAACTTTAAAGCAACGAACTTCGTTATTCTCCGGGAAAAATAGAGACCATCAAGCAATTCACCTACTCCAGTCAGGTTCCTCGTTATACCGTCCTAAATTACCCATCCTTTGTTAAGAATTGGCAATCACAAAATCAGAATCTGCAATTACCTGAGAAACCGAAATCAAGTTGCACTTTAATTCCGGTACAAGCAGCACATTATAGAGTCTAAAATCTGCATCAAACACAACTGTTCATTTCTTTCTAGTAATTGTTCTATTTCCATTTGGTAACCCAATCAAACACGGCAATACATACTTCAAATCAGAAAGAAATTCAGGGGAACCTGTAATTTGATTTGATGCTCTTAAATCAAAAACCCCTTCAAGAGTATCAACTTTATTACCATGAAGATGAGTCATGGTTATGTCCTTCTTCTAATCATCTAACATTTTGACCAAAGCGGTCCACTGCTCATTGGTGAGGCCCGTGAAACCACACTTTTCTGCTTTAGCACTTGGCTTAATAGCACCAAGTGTCACAATAGCTTTTACCCGAGCCATTCATCCACGACCCCTTCCTCCAGTTCTTCCTCCGCCTCTTCCGCTATTGAATGGACATGAGCATTTTTCCCACCACTCAGGATACCCGATCACTTGATACATGAATTAGGTCCATGCTATGTTTCCTTAAAATCAGACCAAACCACCTTTCTTTTGCCCCATGTTCCTTTTGCAAAACTTCCTATGTGTTGGAAAAAAGAAGAATCTGTTCCCTTTGCAAAAATTCATGTCTTCACCGAGAAATCAACTTTAGGGACTTGATGTTCTCATCCTCGCATCCCCGTATTGATTCAATTTTGGAATAGACTTGATTCATCGTCCACAAAGAATTTATGTATATTATCTTCTTCTTTCTTCATCTCCAGCTTTGCTCCAAGACTGCAAGTGCATCCTCTACACTTGCCTAATGGATTTTTATCATAGTTCATCAGATCTTCCCACAGAATCTGTAACTTTCCATAGTACTTGATTCAAGTCATTTCTTTTTGGCAAAAATTTGCCAGTTCTGTCTTTATCTCTTGTATGCGTGGACCGTTTTCTTCTGAAAATTGATTCTTGATCTCCATTCAAAGTTCCTACGGATCTTCCTTGTTTCCCAAGGTTCTTCTCACTTTGGGTTCAATTGTATTCAAAATCCAGAGAGCCACCATTGAACTCACTTACACCCAGTCGTTGTAATTAGCATCATCTTCGTTTGGTTTCACAATGGTTCCATCGACGAAACCATATTTCTTCTTCTCCCGAAGTGCAGTTTGCATGGCTTGGGCCCATTCGTCAAAGTTTTCGCTGGAGAACTGCATTGCGCAATCACCCCTTAAGGATTTTTGTTCGCTGCCAATTGATATATTGGCGCCACCATCTTTGCCTTTCCTGCAACACCTTCATCAGTTTCTCCTTTAGCACTCATTGAACTTGAGGCTCTGATACCATGAAACAATGATTTACTGACATAGTTGCTTGAATATTAACATTGAATATCTTACATTATATAGAGAGCTTACGACTAACCAAATCTCCCTAACCTTATCAAATATCTACAACCCCAATAATTCCTCATCAAGTATCTACAACAATGTATACACTTCGATATTCCAAGACATCCCAATATTCGGAGACATCCGGTTAACACTGGTTAACACATTCGTTCTGGGTCGGTAAATTACGGATAATATTATGGTCGCTTGTGAACTGTTACACTCTCTAAAATCTCGAAAGCATCCATCACAATTATATATGGCAATCAAGCTGATATAAAAAAAGTTTATGATCGAGTTGAATATATTTCTTTGGGAGAAATTGATGCAACAAATGGGCTTATGCCACACTTGGATTCAATGGATTATGGCGTGTGTAAGTTTAGTATCCTAAGTTTTAATAAATGGTAGCCCATAAGGTGATATTCGCCAAGGAGATCTGATATTTTTGTAATTGTTCCTCTTCTATGCTGAGATGTTCTCGTAAAAGCCTCATGAAGAAGAAATTAAGCGCAACTTGAAGGGGTAGCAATAAGAAAGTTTTGGTCAATAATAAGTCATTTATTATTTGTCGACGATTCACTTTGTGCCAAGCTAACGAGAGAAATAGTCAGGCTTTGGTTAGAACTCTCCATTAATATAGTGAAATATCTGGCCAACATGTTAATATTGACAACTCGTCAATCACTTTTGGTTCAAGGGTCTCGGAAGCTAAAAACAGAGTATACGACAACATATTCATATCATGAATTCTGGTGGTTATAGAAATTATTTAGGTTTATCCGAAGAATTCATGGGAAAGAAGTGTGAAATGTTTGAATATATAGTGAAGCGGGTGCGTGAAAGAACAAGTGGTTGGCACACCAAATTCCTTTTAGAGGCAGGTAAAGAAGTTTTGCTGAAGTATATTGTTCTTGTTATGCCAACTTATGTCATGAGTTGCTTCAAAATTCCAACTACAATATGTCATGAAATTGATTCGGATGGGGTTCAGATGAAGGAAAGAGATGCATCTCCTGGGTAGCTTGGAAATTTAAAATAAGGAAGAAGGATTAGGGTTTTGAGATATCGAAAAATTCAACTCAGCCCTCTTAGCCAAACAGGCATGGCGACTCCTTAAACATCATGATTGTCTTCTATCTAATATTTTAAGAGCTGATATTTTCCATAGGGTAATATAAAAGCGCTTCTTTGGGAAAGCAACCTTCCCATGGATGGAGATCTATTCTCCAAGGTCATGAATTACTTATAAAAGGATTGCAACACAAGATTGGTTCAGGGACTGCGATCAACCCATCTTCTAATATGTGGCTTCCAACTCATCCTCCTAGACCGGCCATTAACCACTCACTAGAGCCACACTAGATTTTACGAGACTTATGGAACCCTAATATAAACATATGGGATGAACAAAATCTATCTTTTTATCTTCTGAAGATGCTGCTATAGCAAGGCATATCTACATTCCACAGCAACAATGTTCTGATTACTGAGTTTGGCACTACACTAAGGATGGAACTTACTCTATAAAGTCGGGTTATTGGCTCTCCAATCATTTACCATGAACTGATGCTCTCCAACCTCCATCCGAATGTCCAATTCTCAAAGCGAAAATATGGAAGACTTCTGAACTCAATCGTCATGGTATCCCTATTGATTCAGCCAGCCAAAGATGTTGTCAAGAGAGTGAAACTATAAATCACCTTCTTTTCCAATGTTTATACGCGACAAAAGTAAGAAATTTTCCTCTACGACATTTTCTGGGAATAATGTGATAACAAAGTTCTTACAAGAAAATATTGAACTTCTCATTTCACAGTATGATACGTCCACATCAAAGGAACTCAAACATTTACCATATTGGATTTGCTAGCAAATCTGGAAATCACGTGATGATCTAATCTTGAATAAGTAAAAGTGGAAGCTTGAAGATGTGTTATCTAAAGCAAAGGATAGTGTTGAAGAATGGCTTAATGTTACACATCAACCGCAAACCGCGGCTTCCCCATTGAATAACTACAATGATCAACATACACTGCTCCATCAAAGTCGAATTTCCAAAGGATCGAACAACAAACAGATTTCTCTATTTTTCAAGTTTACACGATCTCTGTTTTTACTTTTCTTGCATGTGCACTCTAACACTTTTGTGTTTGTTATCTTTCTCGATTTTGATTAATAAAAACCACACAAACTTTATTGATAAGTAAGAATATATATATATATATATATAATGTGACTATGAAGAGTAACATCCCTTCGATACACCTAATCAACTGACACAACTCTAAGTTGTAACTGTTTGCGGTTATAAATTTCTTTTGTATCTCTTTGTTGATACGAAGAACTTGCTTATGTAATTATACGATAACCTAATGTAAAACTCCTAAGTTGATACATTGGCGATGATGACTTGATTATATTCAACACTCCTCCTTAATCATGGCTTCATCGTTACGCCTAGTTCTTCTTGTAGATCTTCAAACCGAGTTGTGTTTAAAGGCTTTGTTAATATTTATTCTACTTGAACTTCTCTTGGGCAGTACTCAAGTTTGATCTTTCCGTCTTGTTCAGCCTGTAGAATGAAATGATAATGTCAATATGCTTGGTTCGATGATGTTGAACATGATTTTTCCCGATTGCAATTGCTGATTTGTTATTACCAAAAAAATTTACGCCTTTCTCAAACTTGAATCCAATCTCATTCACTAACCTTTGTAACTAAATAGCTTGATTTGCTGCTGACCAAACAGCAATGTATTCCGCTTCAGCCGTAGATTGAGCAACCGTCTTTTGCTTGCTAGAATTCCAACAAAATACACTGATCCAAGCGTAAAGACATAGCCACTTGTACTCTTCTTGCCTTCGACTGATCCGCCCCAATCGCTATCAGAAAATCCCACCAACTCTGGTTCTTCTACTTGTTTAAACTGAATACCAAATTCCAAAGTACCTTTTATGTATCTAAATACTCGTTTGGCTTCTTGAATATGTTGCTTCAATGGTTTGGTCATGAGACAAGTATGAACTTGCATACATGATGTCGGGTCTTGAAGCACAAAGATATAGAATGCCTTCAATCATGCTTCTATATTTTGTCACATCTTTTAGTTCCTTGTATAAGATTTCTTCTATTTTGTTGTGAGGAGTTAATGGAGTTTTTAAACTCTTGCAATCTCGCATTCCAAATTTCTTTAAGAGCTTCTTTGCATACTTCTCTTGAGAAAGAAATATACCTTAATCATTTTGTATAACTTCCATCCCAAGAAAATAATTGAGTTCACCCAAGTCAGTCATTTCAAATTCCCTCTTCATCTCCTCCTTAAACTGATTAATCTTCCCCATGTTGTTGCTGGTGACTATGATGTCATCAACGTACAAGCTAACCACCAACATATCTTCTAATATCTTCTTCACATAGAGTGTTGCATTTTTGATACTTCTCTCAAATTCATTCTCCACAAAGTAACCGTCAATACACTCATACTATGCTCTAGGCGCTTTCTTCAAGCCATAGAGCGCTTTGTAAAGTTTAAGAACTTTCCCTTCTTCTCCTTTTTCTACAAATCCCAGTAGTTGTTCTATGTAGATCTCTTCTTCCAAATATCCATATAGAAATGCTAACTTCACATCCATTTGGAAGATTTTCCATTTTTGTTGAGCCGCAATAGCAATCAATGTCCTTATTGTGTTATAGCTTGAAACCGGAGCAAAATTTTTGAGATAATCCACAACATATTCTTGTCTGAATCCTTTGGCCACTAATCTTGCTTTGTGTTTGAATGCTTCTCCACTTGCATTAGTCTTTAACCAAAAAATCCACTTGACATCAATCACATTCTTATTGATTGGTCTATCCACCATTTGTCAAGTATTGTTTTTCGATCATCTGCAATTCTTCTCTCTGCAACACCATTTTGTTGTGGAGTGTAAGGTGTTGTTACTTCACGACGTATGCCATTCTCTTGACATATCTTGATGAGTTCCTTCGACACAAACTCACCACCTCCATCCGTTCTAAGTCTCTTAATCCGATTTCCAGATTGATTCTCTATATAAGGCTTGAATATCTTGAACTTTGAAAATACTTCACTCTTGTTCTTCATGAAATACACCCATGTCATTCTTGAATAGTCATCAATAAATGTTATAAAGTATCTACTTCCATTTATTGATTCAGTTTTCATTGGCCCACACACGTTTGAGTGTATAAGTTCCAATAAATCATTCATCTTGCTTTGAGATTTTCTTGGAAAAC
Source organism: Cardamine chenopodiifolia (assembly GCA_963922655.1). NCBI lineage: Eukaryota > Viridiplantae > Streptophyta > Magnoliopsida > Brassicales > Brassicaceae > Cardamine > Cardamine chenopodiifolia. The sequence goes on from OZ000486.1 coordinate 1,865,187, forward strand.
TCCTTAATTGTTTTCCCATCTGACAAGCCTTGCACGCATCTTTTACCACTTCAAATTTGGGAAGATCTTCGACTATTTTCTGCCTTTGCATCACCTCTATCTTATCATGATTGACATGTCCAAGTCGCTTATGCCAAATTTTGGTTTTGTCTTCCTTTTCTTCATATGAAACGAATGCATACTCACTTGAGTTATTCCATTTTAATGGAAAAATTTTGTGTTTCATCTTTATATTTAGAATCCTCCTTACTTGAGGATCTTGAATAAGACATGAGTTGTCTTCAAACACCACTCGATATCCATTAGATATCATTTGAACCAGGCTTAGTAAATTTCTTGATAAGTTGGGTACAAAAAAATACATTTTTTGCACTTGTTTGCGGAGAACCTTTGTTCTTCCTTCTCCAACAATCTACCTCATTGTGATTGTCTCTTTTGCATACACCACACCATCTCTTGGTCTTCTCATGGCATTTGTTTCCTTGCTTGTTTCCTTGCTTGTTTCCTCCTTTTGAGCCAAGCTTTCCTCCATATAACGCACCCTCATTGACACGCTCTTCTCAGAAATTTAAGCGCCTCTCATGCGCCTTTAACGTTCCTATCATTTCAGTCATTGTAAGATTGAAATATCCTTTGTTTTTTCAAGAACATCGACTATGCTGTCGAACCTTTTAGGTAAGGAAATCAAAACCTTTTGAACCAATTGGTAATCGGTCTTTTCTTCACTATAAACTCTTAGTTGATTACTCATATTAATCAACTTTGTTGTAAAATCATTAACGGTTTCACCTTCTTCCATCTTCGGATTCTAATACTCTCTTCTTAAGGTCTGAAGATTGATCATTCTCACTTGTAGGCTACCTTGAAACTCCATTTCCAAAGCATTCCAAGTTTCTTTTGTGCTTGATGCGGGAGCTATTCTTAGAAATATATTATCCGAAACAGCAGTTTGAAGTAATTGAAGTGCTCTCAAGTCTCGCATAACTTGATCCTCCTGATCCTTTTTCTTCTTAGGAGTGATCTCACTTGATGAAACAATTGTTGGTACTCCATCTTCTACAATTTCCTAAAGTTTCCTTGTTTTTAGTATTGTCTTCATCTTGATTTTCCAAAAAGCATATGATTCACCATTGAAGATTGGAATGACCTGCTGCATTATTGTCTCCATACGCTCTGATACCATGTTGGACAATGCTCAATCAAAGTCGAATTTCTAAAAGATCGGACAACAAAAAGATTTCTATGTTTTTCAAGTTTACACGATTTCTGTTTTTACGTTTCTTGTCGTACACTCTAACACTTTTGTGTTTGTTATCTTTCTCGATTTTGATTAATAAAAACCACACACTTTATTGATAAGTAAGACAACATATATAAAATGTGACAGGACTCGCTTATATGAAGAGTAATATCCCTTCGATACACCTAATCAACCGACACAACTCTAAGTTGTAACAGTTTGCAGTTATACCTTTCTTTTGTACCTCTTTGTTGATATGAAAAACTTGCTTATGTAATTATACGATAACCTAATGTAAAACTCCTAAGTTGATATATTAGCAATGATGACTTGATTATATTCAACATTCTTCATGCTATATCAAGTAAATGTTAATGGGAGTTATCACCACAACACTAATCACATTGGTGCAAGCTGGATCATACGTAATGTTAAGGGCTTCTTTTGTTTGGCTGGAAGTTCACGATTGACCCAAGCGTTGTCATTTATAGAAGCTGAAGCCATCTCTCTCCTACACGCAATACAATCAACATGGTGTAGAGGCTACAGGAAAGCTATCTTCGAAGAAGACTGCAAATCACTGTCTGAAGTACTCCAATGTTTAAAGAGTCTCTTGTTTAACGATCATGTAAATATTTTAATGACGCTAAAAAAAAACTCATGTGTTTGGGGATTCTAAATCCTATAGAAGGTTTTTTCTAATAATGTAATTTAATTAAAATATATAATATATTAAAAATATTAATACAATATTAATAATAATGACAAAGTTAAAAGAGTTTCACACCGATAGGATGCTCAAAATCCTAAACCAGACTTATCGTCATTTCTAAATCCTCTAACAACTCCTTCTAAAATTCTTCTTATTGCAATCGGAGGATCGATGTATTGAATTGGCTAAATCTTCTTCACTTGGTGGACAAACGACTTTGACTTGGTCGGACTTCACTTCTCCGATCGAATCAGTCCGCTCTCTACAGCAAGGTAATTACGGATTAACTCTCTCCTGTGGTTACTATGCTCTGATAAATTTACAGAAATTTGGTAATTTAAATTGTTTTGTTTCATTTGAGATAGGTTTTTAGTATAATATCTTAATGATTTTAAAGATAGATTATAACAAATGTCTATGTTTTAGCCATGACATATCTTGTAAACATCTTTTTTACCTTCTATAAGAGTTTATTTTGTCACATATCTAATATAATAAGTGTTATAATTCTGTTTTTAGGTATATTGACCATGAAACCCTAAATCCGTCGAAATTTTGACAGATTTGGGGTTTTTGGTGTTTCTATTTTTTTGAAATTTTCATCTTTTGCAGATTCATCTTGGTATAAATGTAATAATTACTTCCATATTCTTAATTATATATTTTGGTTTATAATTTAATTTTCATATATATCATAAATCCAAGTAATTTGTGAACTTTCAAATAAATGTGGTCATATTTTGAAAAATACATAAATAAAATTACAACTCATATTATTTTAATTAACTACTTTAAATCTGATGATGATCCTTCTTAAGGAATTGAGTCTGAATCCTCATAAAATTCTCCATGTTCTTCCTCTGAGTCTAAATCAAACACAAGATCGATATCAAAAGAATTCGCAATTGGATCCATTAGAACACTTATGGTTGGCTGCAAATCATCGTATTCAGGAACTCCATAAATTTTTTATCTTGGATTAATTGCAGTCACTGTGATACAAGAGTCTGACCGCCATGTAACTCGAGGATAACAGATGTAGCAAATCTAAAACAAATAAAGATTATTTGATAAATACACTCAATTGAAGATATAAGTAATAAACACACGTATTTTTAATAATATATATTAATTCAACAAGACTTGGTCTGATTATGACGCTAGAAAGAATGGATCATATTTAAGTAGTCTCCATCTTGAATGTACAGACGTCACACCAAATTGGTTCACTTGAACGCCACGTTCAACTAATAAATCATACCAATCGCACATAAAAACTAAGCACCTCAAGTCCAACATTCCTAGGTAGAGCACTTCCAATATTTATTTTAGAATGTCGTAGTAAACTAAATCACTAGATTGAGCCGAAATACCATCATCTGAAGTTGACCTTGTTCTTCCTTCCTCATGAATCCTAAACGCATATCCCCTAGTGCAATACATAGGGTATGAAGTTGTAATGTAGTTTGGATCGTTAACAAATTCCATTAACCATGTGACAAACGTTTGACCACTTTTTATTCCTTCAGAAACCTGGGAAAATTAGTAACAAATAATTAATATAAAATAAATTATTAATATCCAAATTAATAAGCATATTTATATGCACCTCAAGTCCAACATTCATGGGTACCACTTCCAATATTTCTTTTCGAATATCGTAGTAAACTAAATCATCAAATTGAGCCAAAATACCATAATCTGAAGTTGGTCTCGTTCTTCTTTCCTCATGAATCCTAAACACAGATCCCCTAGAGCAATCAAACAAACGCGTTTTTCTTATGTGCTTAAATTGGAATACATCAGTGTTGTCTTGACAATAAGGACACGATAATCTCCCGTAAGTTGTCCATCCAGATAACATACCATATGTTGGGAAATTGGTTATGGTCCACATAAGATTTTGTTGGCATGAAACATCATACGCTTCGACACCATGATTCCATAACATTTGTAACTCATAGATAAATGGCTAGAGGAATACATCGAGTGATCTCCTTGAATACATCGAGTGATCTCCTTGGATACTCTGGCCGGGAACAAGAATACGCATACACAAAGTTGGAGGCAAATTGTAAGGGGTTTCGATTACATGCCAAAATGAATATTATCTTCCATAATTTTTAAATGGGTTGAAACCATTTGTACATAACCCGAGGTATACATTTCTTCGTTCAAATGAAAATCCGGATACAATGATTGAAAATGTTTCCATAGTTCTGCGTCTGAGAGATGCCTAATATCTCTTTCTTGATAATGCTCTGTATGTCATCTCACTGGCTCTGTCGTGCGTTGAGATTGATATAATCTCTTCAACATCTTCGTTAATGGTAAATACCACATCCGGTTAAATAGAATTGAAACTCTGCCAGTAGTTTCTTGATACCACGGTTTATAACAGAATCAACATCTTTTGTGGTTTTCAACTTTTCTCTAATATATCATACAGTTGTCAATGCAAACATTTATCATCTAATACGACAAACCAAGACCAGCTACAAGTTTTTATACCTTGTAGTATGATGCCAGTGAAAGATTATCTTCAAACAAAATATCTTTCACAAAATCTGCTATCACATCAACATATTCTTCCGCTAAATTATAGTCTGTCTTAATGGTTTATCATTCGGCTGGCAGATGTTAACAGTGAATGACCTTCTCTGTAACCAACAAATAGTGGCTGCTTAGTTGCGTCTAACATATCAAAAAACCTTTGGGCTTCTAAATTTGGTTCTTCAACCATATCTCTATCTTCACCAACCGACTGCATATTCTCTCTAAACGCATCATTCACCATCTAAGCGGTACCTACAACTACATCTACTTCTGTTCTATCTCATAAACTATCTGCAATATATGGTTCACTAATACTACCATAATCATAATTTTTTCTCCATATAGATACCAAATCTTGTAACCCAGCATAAACTCATTGTTATACAAGTGATGTCAATATATATATATATATATATCTTAATATTATAAGAATTAAGGCAAATTGAACATTGACATTTTAACTTACTATTTTTTCGCTCGTGTTTGATTTCCGGTCACTTCCATGAACTTGTGCATACTTGTCATTCAGTAAGTTTGACTCTGGATCCATCATTTCTTAGTCCATCCATGTTCGAAAATAAGAAGATATCTCTTTCAAATTTATTGATTTTTGTAATGTATTATGTTGTGATTGTGTGGAGGAGTGTGGTAACATAAATATATATATATATATATATAAACTCGATGTCGTTGCAAATCCGTCAAAAATCTGTCTGTTTTTCAAAAATAAAACGGCTATAATAACAGCAATATTAATGTTCATATTTCGGATGGATTTGTGAGTATCCGTCGGTGACTAACGGGGATAACAACGGCTATAAAATGGTAATAATAAAGTTCATATTTTTTACGGATTTCTGATATACTTGTATCTTGAAAATTTATTGGATTCTTGTCGTTTCATCTTCATAAATAACCAACGAATTCGAGTTTCGTCAAAAATTATGTCGGTTTTGCGGCTGTTTTCTTGCAGTAAATATTTAATGAGTTTAGCTTTGAGGCAAAAGAATAGTAAGAAAATGTAATAGGGTATTATTTGTAAAAGTAACTTTTTGTTAACAATGGAAAGTTTTAGTAAAAAGCTATTTTCAATTTTTTCTTCAGGCCTAAAATCTTTAGTAAATCTAAGTATAAACTCTTTACATATAAAAATAAATTATAAATTCATGACTTATCAAAAACTCTGCTGTAGCACATTGGTTAAATATCTCTTTGATAACAAAATTCCGGGTTCAAATCCCTGATGTGGCAAATGTATTTGGTTTTCTTCTATTTGTAAAGAACTGAAAACGCCATGTTTTGCTCTTCGGGAATTAACAAACGACACATGTTTTGTCTCTTGGAAAGAACTATGTGCAAAATATCTCCTACTCCTCCATTCACACTAGCCACTTTCTTTATCAATTTACATCTCAAAATATGAAAAGGAGGATGAGAACTTACTGAAGGTCATCGTTAGCAAAATCTTCGCTCAATGATTGTGTAGGCACATCAACTATAATTATTCTGCCAAACCAGGATTACAAATTTAGTGATACTGCAAGAAATACGTTAAAATAATCACAAAAAGGACAAACCAAGAACATCTAAAGTGATATGAACCTAACATTTGATTTACTAGCTCAGAACCTTCTCTAAAACATTACTCTATTACTAGTCTATTTTTTTCATTGTATGTATGTCAGCATCCACACACGACAGAGTCACGCAAATCCACATAATCACAACGTTGGGACACTAGAAATCACTCTTAGCCAAAATTTGGCTTGAAATAGAAAAACACAATGATTTAAGAACTAAGTTATGCGCAATTTACCATCGGTTTTACAAGAATTTATCCCCTTAATTATGCAATTTAAGAAGCTTGGACCATCCTATCAAATCTTAAGAGTTCTTGTTAATTATCCTATCAATTAATTATAGACTTCCAGTCTGCATTACTAATTGCTCTTAAGAGATCACTGTGTTGCAACTTGCAACAATAATGCACCGGTTACGCAATTCATATATTCGGTTTTCTCTGGTTTGGTTTAACATGGGACTAGAAGTAGAACCATTCCTTACATTAGCTAGATAGTTATTTAAAAATGGAATTAAGAACCTTGATGGGCCTACAGAAATAAAATAAAAATTGGGCAATTCAGAGCCTCTGGATTATAGAGGAGGTTTATACTGGTATCTATTCCTAGATATATAAATGACAAAGTATCATTACTTCAGAACAAAATACATAAGATAGAGAAATATTTGATCTAATAAAGCATGGTTTAGCAAAAGAAAGAACAAACAAAAAAGAGCAGAGAATGTCTATGATTCTTCGTTGGTCAATCAATGAAATCTATAACTGTGATTAGCATCTTCAATTTTCTGCAGAAATCGCTTTCTTTTATTTATTGGGAGACAAGAATATATGACATGAAAGCACTCAAATCCACAAACATTAAAATATTTATTACATACACACACACAAATATATATATATATATATATATGTATATATGAAAAGAGAACAATATCCTATTTTAAATGTAGAATTTATCTTTTATCAATAAACTAGATTCTAATGTGTGGGAGTAAAACTTATTTTGATAATTCTGTTAATTTTTTTAAAATTGAAAAATTAGATTTATTGAGTTTGGTAAGATTATATATTAATGATTTCAGGAAAATAAAATAGTTTTAGAATTTTGATTGTGCTGGATTCTATTATCCCTATTGGTTCTTTAAGATTTTAACAATGGCATTTGATGTAAGTTTTATTAAATTTTATGTTATATTTTCAAATATACTTCCATTATAAGAGTATTAGGATATAGTTTAATACGCCACTGAAAAAGAATTAAAAGAGAGAATACTTAATTTGTAAAAAAATCAAAATGACTCAAAACACACTTAAAACTAAAGACACTAGCATATATAAGTAAACATCTATAAATAAATATTCGATAAATTAATAAACACTATAAATAATAAAAATATTTTGGTTCCAAGTCGGATCAGTGTAAAAATTAACCAAATTCGATAAGATAATAAGATAAAAAAAAATTTGAAATTTCTATGTAAATATATAGTCCCACTAGTATCATAAATTAATAATCATATATATATATATATAAATTATAATATACTAATATATGGTTTTAATGTTTTTCTAGAAACTGAATATTATTAGAACACGTCTCTAAACTTTATTATATCAAACAATTGTTGTGTTGTGTTTCGAATTATCGAGTTGTAGTATCGTCTCTAATTTTTTTTATTAATTTTATCAAAATAGCTAATATTTTTGTAATTTTTAACTCGTAAATATGCATCATTTTTATTTATACTCTTATAAGTTATTAAAATATGATAGTTGATGTCACTAACCAAATCAAATTTATGTATTCATTTGTATAATTGAATTCATTGGTAGCATTTGTTATTTACCAACAACAGTTTTTTCTTCTAAATATTAAATATTTATGTTGAGACATTAAATTTATAACATTCAAAAAATTACTAGATCAACTAATCTCAACTAAAATTTTCGAAAATTTTATAATAAAATCTTAAATGGTAAAATTAGTCTTTCTATAAATTGATAAATATTAATCCATAGACAAATTTATAAAATATCAAAGTCTCAATATTATTATTTTATAGAGATTTTACTAATAGTTGTTCAACCTCTCGTTTTTTGCATATTTTGAGATCACATGCCCTTCAGTCTTCACAGAACATTACATTTATGTCTTAAATGACTTTAGCCGTCTTTTTTGTAATGCGTGTTTATCTAGTCTCTAGTGGTAGCTATTCGATCATAAAAACAAACACAAAAAGGTGAAAGCCAAATTTCTGCGGGAATATAATTTATTGCTCTATTCCGTTATATAAACATCATAAATAACGTATTGTTACATGCATCTTTGCGAAAATTTATAAGTGTACGGTGTACCTTTTGAAACATGTATAGCATGATATATTAAAATGTGTCACAATCTCTGTAGAGCTGTATAGAACTTTAAACTTTTTCTTTCATATCTGAGACAGCAGAAGGGTTATCTATCTAGAATGCGCACTTTTGTTTGAATTTATTTGCAATATCATTTTTTTACTTTCTCTGATTCAGTTATTAGATGTTTTACTAAAAATTGGCAAAACTTAAGAATCTACAATGATTTTTTTATTTTTTACATTGAAAACATAATTCGAACAATTCAAATAAAAGTATAAAATTTGAAAATGCAGATTCTAAACACAACTCAATTTTTGGATCATAAACCTGCATCAAGTCACATAAAGACTGAAAGTTGACGTGTACGTGGGAGCTGACAATTTTTCAATACGGAAAAAATACATTTTCAAGTTTTATACACGAAGTTTCTTTATGATTTAAAGTTTTATTTATCAAAATAACACATTTTAAAAATTAAAGAAAAACATTTACATAAATTTATTAAATCTGTCTACTAGTCGTCTAGTCCGCCTAATGATCGCTTAATCCGTTTAATAACATCATTATCTGCTTAATCCATTTAATAAACTGTTAAATCTAATCATCATCTATTTAATATAATCGATTTTCATAAAATCCAAACAGTGTAGGAAGGCGTAGAAAGCCATCTAGACTTTTTTTGAACACTGCATCTCATCAATAATTATAATGTAAATACAACATGCTAATGTGTTTCCTTTCTTTTTCTCGATCGCCGTCGGTAAGTAGGAGTTTCTTGCAAGTTCGTTCACCCATAGGTAAAGTGAACCAAAATCCAAAAGTCCTAATGGCTGCACGCACCACTTTGTTTGATATAGAACCAAATCTGAAACCTATGAACGTTTATGTCCTGAGATATTGATGTTCAACTACCCACTACCAGACGCGGATTTAAAACGTCTAACTCAGATTGCTTGATCTAATTTCACCATTCGCAACGTTTGATTTTTTTAATTCGATTATGTTTCAAAGTCAAAAAACTCTTAGATAGTAAAAGTAAATAAAACGGAAAAATCATAAAATAAAAAACAACTTTAAAAAACTCCCTTTACAGTAAATCTAGGCAATTTTCAAGGCGATTTCAGTTTACCTCTCCGTCGTCCGTCGAAGAGGGTTTCTTCATTTTTTTTTCTTGTCTCCTTGAGCTTCATGTAGCTTGTGTGGTGGTTTGAAGCGGCGAGATCGGCGAATCCCTCTCTGACGGCGATGTGGTGTGGTGCGCTGTCGAGGCAGGGAGAGTCACGGTTAAGGGTGGTTGCCAGAGAAGTGTCATTGTCTCTTAGAACCGGCTGCCTCTGTAGAGGATGGTTGAGGTAATAGGTGGATGGTTATTTGAACCACCGAGGTAGCCCCATTTGTCTAGTCCTACGGCGGAAGTCGTCTGGGCAGCCGGTGGATTTGTTCGCCGCTCGTTGAAAGAGGCAGTGAAAGCCATGATTCTCGGAAGAAGTTGGAACAGTGGCATGAAATAGTGAGATATGAACTTGGCCAAGTCTTTTGTCCCTTTCTCGTTCGATGGCGTGCCTCCCATCGGTCGGATCAACGTAATTGGTGATTCCAGAAAATTCAAGGTCCTCGGCGGCATGTCTCAGGTAGTGCGTTTAGTTTTTTTTTGGGTCCGGTTAATCTCGATTAGTTAGTTTTCCGATATTTTGTTAACCGCATCAAACCATTTAAACCACAACATTTCCGGTTCGGATTGTTTCTAAATAAAATATGTTATTAAAAATAGTTTTAAAAAAAAAAGATTAGAAAAACGAGGAAATGATTGACCGTGCAAAAGTTGTACCATCCGCTGCTGAGACCGTGAAAGGTTCAAGTGGAAGCTGACGAAACGTGGGACATGAATGAATGTATACAATATATTAGTGCAAATACATTTTTTTTATTTCTTTTCTTTTTTTGTTATAAGAATTTTTTTTCCTTATGTTTCTTCTTTGCTCGTATACGCATTATAGGTTTTTTTTTATAAAAAAAATAGATATTAAATCATTAAATAAACATAAACTAAATTAATTGTCGAATTGCCATAACTACACGGTGCCTTTGGTGGTTTATATTCTAAACAGAGAAAAGAAGATGTATTGAGTTTTTAAATGAAAAACGTAAAGATTCTCATTGTGACAATGTGCCAAATCAATATGGACCAAAGATATTGTTGCCCGAATCAAATCTTAGTTGTGAGCTTTGATAATATAAAATTGAATCTACTCTTAGTTGTCCGAGTCGCCTTTTTGGTCTGAGGGTTCTTAGAGCATCTCCAATGTAGTATTTCATTTTTTAACTGTAAAATATAGTAACTGTAAAATAAAATTAAGTTTTACTCCAATGTATTATTCAATTTTCTAATTCAAAAATGAATATTTCAAGAGTATTACTAATTCTAATGTATTACTAATTTCTATTTTATTTTCTTGTAAAACTTCTATAATTTTACGATTTGGATTTGAATTTGAATTTAAATTTTAAAATCTAAATGAAGATGTTGTTAGAATATTTAGATGGTTATATAATTATATATTTTGCTAAAGAGCTACATAAATTTTAAATGCGATTTGTTGGGTACAGTTGAAAGAATGTTTATTTACTTCCTTCACGAGACAAATATATAATTCAATACGTAAGTATTACTGTAATGTTTTAATGGTTATATATATGTTTTATGGTCAACCAGAAAAGAAAATATCAGTAGTTCATTTACTAAAAATTTTATAGGTAAATGAATTATTAGTAAATTAACTTGATTGGCCATAGAAGATACATGTTACATTACGATTGAAAGTGTTTCTTCAGCTACTCGATTCTTTTTTCTCCAAATGAATACAATTATTACTTATTTAAAATTCTATATAAGTTGTAACAGCTTTTTTTTTTTAACAATTTAAATGATATTAAATAGAAAACAGTTTGGATATGGTTTTATCCGACCTCCTTAAATTTGCTTGCAAGTTTTTACTTTAGTTCAAGAGTTCTCTCTCTTCTTTGTTTTTATTGCTTTAATGCGAAATTGTTCAACCCGATTCTTGCTGTGGGTTGTGGGTTTAAGACACATTTGTATGCTCTTATCGTAACGTCCACTATCAATTAAAAACTATAAATTTATCAAAATTAATAATAGAAGATAGAATTGAATGTGTGTAATGACAACGGCTGAAGAATTCAAAAGATTTTAGGTTAAATTAAACGTCAACCCTGATAAACGGAATAATATTAGCCGATTAGCATTTTTAGGGGGTTTTCAACATCTATTTAACATCGACTAATATTATTCCGTTTATCACAGTTGACATATAAAAATTTTATAGAACCTGTAAGGCTGCAACTGATCATTTGACGGTTTTTTTCGTTTATACAAATCACTCAAAAAAAATTTGAGCAAAATCCCTCAATAAAATATGTTCTCTTTTCCTTTTATCCTAAATAAGGCAAATGATGCTTTTCGTATTATTAATCGTTTTATTGAAATTTGTCGTTTATATCAAGGAAAATATTGCTAGCTATACGAACGAATTTTTTTTATCCCGACTTGTATATTTGGTCGCTCTAACAAAACGGTAACGCACGGTGATATGTACATGAAGAAAAAACAAAACATGGTGCACATTGTATATTCGTTAATGGGGATGGGTTATAGCTTCCGTTTAACCGTGCGAAATGTTTAGGATAAAAAGAATTAATAAAGGAGAAGTTAGAAATCCGATCCTAACTAACATAACAGACCCAAGTCCATTAAAAAAACAAAAAAAAAGATCATTAAAAAAAATCTGGAACTCGATTTCATTGAAGTAAACCGGCCCTTAACCTTTGTAAATGAGCCCGACCCTATCACTGAAATATCAGTTACATCGGACCTAACCGCGAGAACGTGTCATTTGGAATCTATAGAGTGCTCAATAGGCATGCGCATGATATCCGGATTTGAAGATCTGAACTGATACCGGTAAAAAAAAAAGTTTGAATCGTTTTGGTTTTTCTAAAATATTCTATCAGTTTTTGTTATTAAATACTTCAGATTTCGGTTTGGATTGGATATTACCCGAGATTCAAACTAGTATCTGAAATTGAAAATATCAAACGTCAATTCTATTTTGAATCTCTTGCATGCTTGTTTGGAATCTTTTGGATGTTTGGTTTCTAACTTTTACTTTTTTTTTTTTTTTTGTCATCAGGTTTCTAACTTTTACTTTGGTTTTATGTAATGGAATGGTTTTACTTTAGTTTTAAGCACCATACAAGATTGGAATTTGTTCCACTTACATTGAAGTCTTTAGTTTTTTAAAAAAAATTTCGGATATTTCAAATATTTTTGGATACTTTTAAATATGTTTGAATAAAAAAAAATGAACCGTCCCGAAGAAAAAATTTACCAAATCGAATTTGAACCAAAATTCAATAATCCCAATTGGTATATGCGTCCTGAGCTCAATATGTTTAAGGTTGTAAATTCATTTAAGAAAAAAAATTGAAACTATATGTAAATGCAAACGCTAAAAGCCTAAAACAAACAATCAATCGAGACCGAACTATTGTGAAATTTTGGCAATGATGACATATAACAATGAGTTGTTCAAAGGTCATTCATAAACAATGGAAGACACAGACAACACAAGATATTTAGTAATCTTATCCATATCCTATGATGCAAAGATGAAATCACAACATAACACACAGAGAAGCAAATAGATCACATCAACGCACCAATAAAGACTAGATGCACAAAGCAGTTTTTGTTGGGACATTAACCCACAAACCTCATTTGCTCTTCGTCCTTTTTAATCATTTCTGTCTCTCTTATTATTGTGCAAACATTGTCATTTACCACCAAACCCAATGTGCTCTTTCACTGTGCCTTATGTCGCACTAATATCTTTGTGGCGGGCCTCTATAATCATCACATATTTTCCGTTACATACAGACTGGAAAAAGTGAAAATTACTTTAAAATATATATATTAAACTACTTCTAACCTATAGCCTGATATGCATTTTGAAGCATTTTAAAAAAAAAAAAAAAAGAGTTAATCTCGTTTATTACTGAGTTAAAAAATTTGGATATATGATTTGTTGAAAAGTGATTCTGGTACTGAAAGAAACATCAGTAGGGCTGAGAGAATAGAATGAAAGATCAGTTAAAAGTTTCGAAACTACACAACAAATTTGAAAGTTATGAACTTTTTATGTTCGATTCTTTAAACTATTTCAATATCATGTCATATATAATTTTGGCTGCCAAATTTTTAATGGTATAAATGCCTATATTCCAAGGATAACTGAAAATAAATGCTAATTTATTCTCCTAATTTTTGAAAAAGATAATATTATCTACCAACCAGATGTGAACACATAGATGATTTCAAAATATGCCTCAATGAAATGGACCGATTGATCATATGATAAATATGAAAGTTTATAGCATTTGGAACATAATTTTGCACCTGATTACTTACATTTCAATCTGAGGACAGCTTTAATGGACATGATAAGATGGACTATTGAGCTATATCCGGTGCGAGCACAATTTCTATGGTGGGACAGGTGAGATTCAACCGGAAAATTTATCCCACCGAAAAAAAAATTTATCGAAAAGAAATTTTTAGCTGTAATCTTTTTCTCACTAAATTACACAGAGTCAGAACCAGATTTATGTGACCAATTGGCTCTTGTGCTTCAAAATTAATTATTGTTACTAGATTATTAATGATCTGCGATGTATATATTTATTTATTTTAAAGATTGTACGTAAAAGAATAAAATTGTTCAACTATATTTATAATCGAAGAAAACAAATCAAATATTTTAAGTTGATACAATTTTCTGAGTAAAATTAGTTCAAAGACACTTATTTTTAAAAAAAATTCCAAAATCAGGTAGATTTTTTACTGCTTTTATGTTAATGATAGTCTACTCCTATGAGGGATGTCTATTTACATTCTGCGTAATTAAGCAATCGTACTCCAACAAGTTAAATGATGCGTCAAAATACTAGTTTATCGGTTTTACAAAAAATGTCATTTTAACATTTTCATACAAATTTTAAAAAAATTAAGTATACAAGTTTGTCCTTATTTACTATACCGCTAGTAAGATATATTGAATTCAATACAAAAAAATAGCTTCGGATAGAGGATAAATGAAAATTTAGTTTTAAAAATAATATTGAAAATGTAAAATGACATTCTTAAAAAAATCAACTCTAGAATGATCCTCTTTATAAACGGATGGAGTAGTAAATAACTTGATGATGAGACATCATAACAAAAATGAGAATGAATGTGAGAATGATGAACCTTGCAAACTAAAAGAGAGAATGATAAACCGAATGAAGATGAAACTGTTTGAAATCGTGAAAACACTACTTCGAAAACCCTGACAGTAAGTTTTAATTTTTTTAATTTAGACTTGCTTTAGTTTTAATTTATCTTTGTTCATATTTTTTGCTTTCTTTCGGCTTACGATAAGCGCAAATTTTTTACGTTGAATGTTAAATTCTAGTATTTGTGTGGTTGTGAACCAATTTTTTAAAGAGAATGTTTTCAATGTGACATTTCAATTCAATTTGCTAATTTGAAGGGTATCTATGAAGGGTATCTTGCAAAATATCGGATACCCTTTGTCTATTAATTAAGCAATTATAATTGTTTTCTTTTAGCTAATTTTAGTCAAATTATTAGTTAATACTCCCTTCATTTTTCAAATAGTATTGTTTTGACATATTTCACATAAATTAAAAAGAAAATTATATTCATATGCCTTTATTTAATAAGTTGTTAATGACTTAAATTTTTAAAAAGTAGTTATGGATTAAGGTCAAATTAGGAAATTGAATTGAAATATCACATTGAAAACATAAAAAGACGACATTATTTATGAAATAAAAATAAAACTCTAGAACGACAGTTTTTGCAAAACGGAGAGAATACCAAATTGTCCCCCTTTTAACTTGTATAATTTTGATGTCAAATTTCATATGGTTGCAGGTTCATCAATTAATGTTAGTGTATAGTCTATGGTTGTTATCCTTGTTTTATCGTTTTTTTGTTTAAAGTTACCGTTTAGAGCTTTTCTTAACAACCATTTGGTTTTGACGGTGCAAAGATTTTAAACCAAAGTGAAATGATTTTTGTTTGTGATTGTCCTTTTTTGGGATTCCTTGTGCAGTACTCTTATTGTGAAAAAGAATTAAGAAAATACCTTTCGACCAAAAAACTTTGGTAAATAACCTTTTTGAGCGTGTTAAAAATAAAAAATATCCTCATACAAGTGGTTAAGAGAAATAGGTAAAGTGGGTGATTAAAAGAAACACTATGCATTAAGTTAAAATAGCATTATATATATATATATATAGTGGTATAAAGAAAAATGCAGCATCACAATACAAAATAACATGTTATATATGAAAATTAATAGTATTTCATTTGAAAATTACGTTTACACAAAATAATGAATAAGATAAAGAGAAATAAGTTTTTTGGGATTTGAAGAATGGTTCAAAGGGTTCGCAGGTTTGGAGAAAGTTACTCAAGCTCACGGCTTCAAATTTTCTAGCTATGGATATAAGAAATGGGCGCAATACTCATTTATGGATGGATAACTGACTCCATGTAAACGAGCTAATCTCTTTAACCGAATCTAATGGGCCTTGGTGTCTTGGTGTGCCGCGTACAACTTTGGTAACAGACGCAACCTCTTCAGTATCGTGGTGTCTACGCAGCTGTGTAACAGATAGTACCAAAATCTTGTCTCCAAGATTTTCATGCAGCCCCTCTGCCGTGTACTGATGCGGGCCGGACATACCATGTTGGAAGCATGCGGAAAATACCCACCAGAACACTTTCTCTACCTCTTCCACTTGGAACCAGATTAGATCGACTCGGAGTAAGGTCTTTTGGCATCTTCTTATCTGGTTTGGACATGGGGTACCAAGATTTTCCTTTATTGATTGGCTTGGTTTGAAAGACATATTATCCATGGGAATTCACATGAGAGTGTGGGGAGCGTGAAGAGTCCAAGGATCATATATTTCTTTGGATGTCCCTACTCATATACAATATGGTATGAATTGATTGGAGGGTTTGTAGGGGCTGCAAGTACACCAACTGGTTCGATACGATCAACCTCCTCACATCAACCAGGTTCAATGCTCTAGTCTCTGTTCTTCTTTGACTAGCTTTCCAAACAACTATTTACCACATATAACGGGTATTAAAAAATATGTCGATCGCGTGATTTATAAAAATAACAAACATTATGTTAAAATAACACAATATATATAGATAGATTTGGAATATAAAAACAATTTAGCGTAACAATACAAAATAACATGAAATTTAAGATAAAACGGAACAAAATTTCTCACAAAAAAAAAGTTTGTGAAATGGAAAAATAATTTAAACGACATCGTTAATTATTTTAAAATAACATGTCAATAATAGTATTTTAGTTGGACATTACATTTAAACAAAAATAATACATGTCATTTTAAATAATACGATGGTGATAACGAGGTTATAAAAGAAAAATAGTATGTCACATAGATGAGTTACATGTGATAATGCGAAGATCTCAATGGTTTTTTCCACACTCTCTCACAAATACAGAGATGGGTTTTTTTAATGTTCGCTATCTTTTTAATAAATAAATCACCTTAATACAGTATATGTGTTTATATAACAGAGTAAGTTTGACACTGCATGCAAATGCATATATGCGGCAAAACTAAAAGTAATTTACCATTAATGGCTTTAATTGACTAAATTCAAGCAATTAATTAAATATTTGGTGTGACTTGCTATCTTTTTCCCCATTTACTTCTTACCTATAAATACAACACCTCATCGCACCCATTGTTTCACTCATCCTCCAGCTTACTTATTTCTCTTCCTATAAAGTGAGAAAATACAAAATAAAAAGAAAATAAAGAAGAGAAAAAATCTGAGAGAAACAGAAGAGACATAAAAAATGAGGCCTATGAGCATTAAACCAACATCATTAAATGTATCGAGACATACCACGTCAGCAGAATCATTCGCGGATCACCGACCTCAGCAATCGCCGTGGCACTCGCCGGTGCCGTACCTTTTCGGTGGTCTTGCGGCGATGTTAGGCCTCATAGCTTTTGCTTTACTCATCCTCGCCTGTTCCTACTTGCGGCTGTCTACCTCCGGTGATGACTCCGGCGAAGGAAACGGCGGAAGAGTTGGCGAAGAGAAAGAGAGTCGGTCAGGAGTGAAGGCGGCGAACACGGTGTACGAGGAGAAGATCCTTGTCATAATGGCCGGAGATGATTTGCCGAGGTTTCTGGCGACGCCGGTGGCGAACAAGTGTGTTTGTGGTCACGAGGGTAAAATGGTAATTTTGAAGGAGGACAGTGGTGGTGCTGGCGAGGAGAAAATGAGAGAGCGAGAGAAAGCAAAGCGAAATGAAGAAACAACGAGTAATTGAGCTTTTTCTGTTTTATTTTCTTTCTCTCAGTTTTTTTTATGTTACTATTTTGTTTTGTTTTTTAGGTTTTTATTTTGTTGGGAAATTTTCCTTCGTGTTTTCCCGAGAATGTAAATTTTACTGAGAGAAAATTTTGAGTTATGATTAATGAATGTTTGCTAGTGATTTTCTATTCCAGACAGGGGAAACTTATTTTCATACTACAATTTCTCATGGTATCACAAACACAAGTGATCATCAATTCAAAGCTTGCAATGTTTCAATGGAAACGTTATCAATCCCACACCCCAAATGTGATTTTATATAACATATATGAATGTAATACATTTGCTCTTTGTTTAGACGTATATATTCTCGACATTTTTTCAAATATATTCGTTTATTTACTTTTCATTTTTTTTGTATAACCAAGAGGTTATAATCCGTGGATTCCTAATCTCCTTCTAACACGAATCAAATTCATGACTTTTTTGAACTTGAGCTACAAAAAATTACCACTAACTCAGCTGCACGTGGTTATTTACTTTTCGTTTTTCATTATTAATTGTAATAATTATGTCTCCTTTGTCTACGTATTTGTGTTACTTTCATAATTTTCTAGCGTTTGTGTATATTATTTGTCTTAGCATTTTGGTAGTTTAGAGCTCTCAGTTACAATCTTTTAAATCGAGTTGATAGATCTTAACTACGTTACCGTCAAATTTTAGCTGAATTCTTGAATTATTTCGAGTGAATAAACCGAAAATAATAGTATATGTTAAGAATTTAACATTGAATTCTTTTTTTACTAGACTTTCTAGTTTAGTAATCTGTATTAGTCGTTATGTCATAACCAAAATTAGATTTGAGAGTGTCTACGTAGAAGTTGGAGTTTTGTAGACGGAAAAAAAAAATGAATTCCTTTTAAATTAAGAATTTGAAACATATTGTATGGTATAAATTAAAAGATTGTTCGGTCACTTGCCCCATTTGCCTGCTTTGCTTTTAATTTGATGATATATTTTTTGTTAAAGGATTTGCTTTTAATCTGATGATATCCAATCAACAAGACCAAATTATCTTCTGTTCTGACTGTATAAATGCAGAAAGATTTTGAAGTGAAGTGCACTCTACACAAACGTTTAAAACTTAAAACTTATGTTTTCATTACCTACGATTAAATTTTTTTGGCAACTTATTCATTGTTTTGGATATAGTTATGGTTTTTTTGAACTTATAATTTCGTAAGTTAGTGAAAAAGAAAATCAAAAACCCCTTTGGAACCCATTTACATATAAATAACCTAACAGGCTAGAGTCCACTGATTAAAACAAAGGTACGAAAAGTATAATTTAATACTAGTATTTATCGTCCATTAGTAAGCAACAAATGAATTTTATAATTAGCTGTTTGTTCTTTGTACCTAAGAGCTGCATAAGGGAAATGGGACACGTGTCATAAATAGAGTTATTATTGCAAAGCAAAAGATAATAATTCTGTTTTGACTTATTTGACATTGCTGAGCTGTCTTTTGAAGCGCCGAGCAGCCGCGTCTCCCGCAAGAAAGTTCCAAAGCAATCCGAATTCTTTAATTTTTCTGTTGCATTTATTTCCTCAATTTTATAACGATCTTAAACTTTGTGCCGCATAAACATACATAAAACTAATTTAAAATTTTAAATAAAGCAGAGCAAGAAATACAATACTAACAAACAAGAACAATTTATGATATTTTGATTGTTGTAGCTTCTAGCGTAATTCCTATGAACCTCACTGAACGGTTAAGCATTAGGCCTTAGTTGTTTCCTTATTGTATTATTTTGTAGTCACTCTGTTTGATAACAGGGGTGATTTTGAGTCATATTTCACAAAAACTATATAAATATATAAACATGCTCACATTTAATATATATCTAACTAAATTATAATAACATAAATACCAACATTCTTTTAAAACAAATGTTTAACTCTAGAAATGGATGTAAGGATTTATTTTTATGTTTTATACTGAATATGTTAAATTATGGTGTTTTTTTAAGTACATATTGTTAGTGAGTTTTTAGTGATTTTATAATAAACTAGTATTTTTATTGTTAAGTATAACCGCACATAGATACCATATTTGCATTTCCTGTTCAAAAAAAGATTTCAAAAAAAGAACGTAAAATATTATCATTTTTATAATTGAAAAAGAGCACAAATTCATTTTTTGTGCTTTTCTTTTTCTTTTGCTTCTTAAGCCTTTCTTTTATATATATAAAAGTGCTTTTTGTTGCATAAAAAAAAAGAAGAAGAAAAAAGTGTTTTTAGTTGGTTCATTTAGAGTCTTGCTTTGTTTAGTTTTAATTAGTGATTTTAGCTGCATAACCTAACTGTATAGAATCGAATGACTTAGCCAATGAATAACGATCAAAACCACCGAGTCGTTCAACTGGGTCACCTGGACTAAAGCTTTACTTAGCCTGGCCAGTTGACTTAGAGATAAAATCCTAAAATGAATTATGTTTATGGACCAAGAAAAACAAAACCATCAACATGGACTACATAAATTAACAAGAGAAGAGGTCCAAATTAGAAATATAATGGGCCGAGAGATAATCATATTTGGGCCAACACAAATTCTCTAATCGAATCAGAAACAACGAATTATGAAAAATAGCTTAAAACGTATAATTTTCGTCCAACTCGGTATTTGTATTCAGTCTTCGCACTATCTCCGAGAGGTCGAATGATCCAAGAGAAGAAGAATCTCTCTTAGGTCGTTTGATCTGATCCGAAACAAAGAAGAAGAAGATGGGAATCTTATTCACACGAATGCTCTCTTCAGTGTTTGGCAACAAAGAAGCTCGTATCCTCGTTCTCGGTCTCGACAATGCTGGAAAAACTACAATCCTCTGTAATTCACTATCTCGATCTTTCACATTTTGTTGAATAGATTGGTTAATCAGTGACTAGGGTTTTCGATTTGATTTGGTTTTGAGCTGCGTTGATTTATTTATTTATTTTTTCAGATCGGCTTCAGATGGGAGAAGTAGTCTCCACGATTCCGAGTATGTATCTATTTAATCGAGATTTTTTTTGTATAGATTTTGGATCTAGTTTATGTGATTTCGGATTTTGATTATTGTTATTTTGTGGGATTTTTGGTTTTGATCTGATCTGCAGCTATTGGATTCAATGTGGAGACTGTGCAGTACAATAATATCAAGTTTCAAGTCTGGGATTTAGGTATGTTTTCTATGAATGTGTTTTGAATGCATTAAACGTCGAATTTTGAGGTACTAGAAAGTTCAATTCTAACACTAGAAGCATTAGATTAATTGAAGATGGATTCAATTTTGAGATTCTCTTAGTCCCTTAGTCTTCTTTCTAAGTTGACTGGCTCTATGTTAAAAGATCTTCGATAACACATTTGAATAATTTGATTGTTGTTCAATGGGTGAGTTATTCGAACTCGTGATCAGTAATTTTCTGGTTTATACATTTCTTGTAATGATAATGAGTTGTGGTATATATTGGACAGTCTTGTTCTACATTTTCTGAGTTGTCTTGAAGAGGCAGATGTAAATTTATTATATTTGAATGTGGTGGTGATTTGATAAGTACCACATGTTTCTTGTTATGGAGGTTGTTGATAGTTATGCATAAAAAGAATGTAACTTTTGTAATTGGTTCGGCGTAACCTAATACATTAACTAGAACTATTTCTGTGACCAGGTGGACAAACGAGCATCAGGTAGCTTAATGACCTCTTTTCTCATTTCTAGAAACGATTAAAATTGTATGTACTGTGAAGGCATGAAGAACAGAAATGGCTCCATCAAGATTATGCTGTTTGTGATTTTTCCCAAATTTCTTATGGTTATTGTGACAGGCCATACTGGCGATGCTATTTCCCGAATACACAAGCAGTGATCTATGTTGTTGACTCGAGTGATACAGATCGAATTGGGGTGGCGAAAGAAGAATTTCATGCAATTTTGGAGGTAAACAAAAGCTGAGGCTTCCTCTTCTTACTCTGCTGTATTATTTTCCTGATAGACTTCTTGCATACAAAAATAATCTGAGGCAAAGCTTTTTCTGGGAACGTAGCTATATGGAAATACAATATTGGTTCAGTTTCTTTTTTAGGAACGGTTAGAGTTGCTTGTAAGTTTATTTTATCAACTATTCTTAAAATATTCAAGCAGCCTTCTAGTAGGTGATACTAAAATTGAAGTATCTAGGTTAGTGCCGGATGGAAGGGAACAAGTGATTAGGTCTCTCAATAAATCTCACTGTCTAATCTTAAACGGTTCCATTATGCAACAAAGCCTACTTGAGTGTACCTCTGCACTGCCAGCATTTAACTCGGACTCTCTTTTCAACTTTGTTTTATAGGAAGAGGAATTGAAAGGTGCGGTGGTTCTGATATTTGCAAACAAGCAGGTTAGTAGTATTTAAACATTTGCTCTTCCGATAAATTTTGGCTGTTTCGTGTGGAAATTTTGGTCTGAGTTTCCTTAAATTGATTTAACAGGATCTTCCTGGTGCACTCGATGATGCTGCTGTTACTGAAGCCTTGGAGTTGCATAAGATAAAGAGTCGTCAATGGGCAATCTTCAAAACTTGTGCTGTGAAAGGCGAAGGACTTTTCGAGGGATTGGACTGGTAAGCTCATTTTTTAATCTGAAATTCATTATAACATCAGTTTTTTGTGCTAAAAAGCAAACTCTAATCCCCATGGACAAAAACTGAACCATTTCTTTGCGTGTTTGATCTTAAATATTCTTCTTTTTCGCCATTTGGATCTTCAGGTTGAGTAATACGTTGAAGTCAGGAAGTGGCTAAAACGGTCTTCATACACCAATGGGTCATCATCTCTCAAAGACTGTATCTTCGATGAATTTACTTGTTGGTTTGTTTAGTATGGCGTATCTTAGTTCTTCATCTTATGAGTTAATATCAATGTCATGTTCGCTTCATATTTTTATTATTTTTGTTTGTTTGGGGTTTCCCTTCTGAAAGAAAAACACAACACGGATTTGTGATCGGGACCCATAAGGGATATATCACACTTTTTAACATGAAATTGAAATGAATCCAGACAACACACTAACAAGGGCTCAAGTGGTGTTTTGCCGACTTGAACTAGTCAAATGTTTCAACTTTTGAAAGTCCAAATCTTATGTTATTCATCTGTTCACGTTTGCAATTTTGCTTATGTTTGTTTAAATGATCATATCCGTCTGTTTAGAAATCAAACATGTATGGATCCAAACGGTTAGACCTTTGGAATGTAAAAGCCTCTGCGACCACCAGATGAGAGACAAAGAAGGAGATAGAGAAGAAGAGATAGTTTTGTGTTTTCTTTATGGAGTCTGAATTTTCTATACACCAAAAAACAAGCAGAATCCATTAGTATCCAAAAGCTTGAAAAAGCTTTTTTGTAGGAGCAACAGTCCTAAGGAAATAAGCAGAATCCATTAGTATGATGGAAAGACGATTAAGGTCAATTTTAGAGGAAAAAATAACACACTTACCCTTTATGAATGTCAGCAGATGTACTTAATAATTGGAGGTTAGTTCATTCCTTGGAAATCTCTCTCACTTATATATAATTCGTTCTCGATCTGAGATAGTTCAAGTTTTATGCCTAAAACACTACTGCTACCCTGAAAAATTGAGAACACAAAGAAATCAGAGTAAAGATGGTAAAATGTCAAATAAACTCAATTTGTACAAGGAATAAGACAATGAAGTACAAATGTAAAAAACTTACTGTATTTCACAAACCATAATTGACGATGACCAGGCTCATGAATGGATTGTTTACGAACAATTTCTATGCCTAATTTTGCTAGCAGATTATGCATCTCTATACGTTCCAGGTCGATAGATATACGAGATCTCTCAGCTAAAACACCAAGTCCCGTGCCTTATATTTGAGAATTTCTTTCCACGAAATCTCATCCAATCTCTGATCAATGGGATGATACTTAAAACAATCAAGCTATATAAAGAAATAAATCTTTCTCTTCGTCATCTAAGACATCGTAACTCAGAACTTCAAAATGCTTTGGATATCGGAGTCAAGGTGAGTCCTTAACCTTGGTAGTGCCTCTGTCCACTCCTGCTTGAACATTCCCCGATAATAGGATCCCATAACCCTTAGACCCAAAGGGAGATTACCAGAAATTTGTGTTACTTCCATGTCAAGCTCCTCGAAACCATCTTCAGGGGACTTTTGAACAAAAGCATACATACAAAAGATTTGAAGAGCTTCATCTGTTTCTGGAAAATTCACCTTGTAAATATCTTTGATTCTGTGAGCCCTCAAAAGTCTTCTATCTTGTGTGGTGATGATAATCCGACTTCCACGACCAAACCACCAAGTTTCCTTTGCCATGGCGTCTAACTGAACTGATCAATCCCCGTCATCAAGAATGACAACCACTCTCTGTGAATTTATATTGTTCTTTCACATACTAATATGTTTTAGACATGCTACGTTTTTATCTCAAATGGCTCTAGCTTTTCTCTCTTTGGAGTTCCAATATTTTTCATTTTCCCTAAAAAAATTATGTAATTGTTAAAGGATTACATTCATAAGTTCTTCCAAAATGGGCACGGTCTCCACCTTAATAAAAATAAATACTTATATATCTTAACACCCAAAATAGAATGGGTTGACGGACTGTATCTCCACCCAAAGTTTCAATTAAGTATGTGTTTTATGAAACTTTAGTTTTGAGGTGTAATTACATTACAAAACTTTGACCGAATAAATCTCCACACAAAACTTTAATTTCGGGATATATCTCCATCATTGTTAACAAATAATGATGTTCGTTTTAATTTGACATTAAATCCAATTAAAATCAAAATCATAATCAACCAATTAAAGTTTTGTACCTATTCATCGTGATTTTTCCTACCACTAGTTTAATGTCAAACTATGAATAGTTAAAAGAAAAAAATATCAATTTCGGGGTAAATGCCCATACAAATTTTAATTTCGGAGTAAATGTCCATACAAACTATAAGTAACGATTTTTCCTTTAATTTAACACTAAACTGAATTAAAATCAAAATTAACCAATAATCCACGGTAACAAAGACAAAGAACTCAATAAAACGAAGAACATGGAGATAGAGATTTCTTTGCATGTGTTGATTCGAAAGAGAAATTTCGATTTATGTAGTGATGTAAAAGATTCAAATAACTCTAATTCTTTATTTGCATTCCAGTTGCCAATATTCATTTTCTCATGAAGAACAACATTAAAGTCATTATCTTATTATCATCATAATACTAGAGTTTTTCTCATTTATATTTTTCTTTTTCTTCTAAGGTGCCATGATTTTAAGTTTTTTTTTTTTGAAACCTTTGATATCAAAAAGCAGGTTTGGTAGTAACAAGTAGTTGAGTTTCGAATATTAAATCTCTTAAAAACATATTATTTGTTGATTTTGATTTTAATCTAGTTTAATTTCATATAAACAGACATAGTTAATTATTAACAACGATGTAGATATAACCCAAAATTAAAATGTGTAAGGATTTACTCCATCAAAATTTTGTGGTGTAAACTGTAATTTCACGAGAACACACACCGCATTAAAACTTTAGGTGGGATTTACTCCGTTAAAATTTTGTGATATACTTACATCTAGAGACTAAAGTTTTATCGAGTTACCCACTCAATTGAAATTTAGGAGAGGGATATAGCTGTCGATCCAAATAGAATTGGCGAACTTCCTTGCCGACAAATAAAAAAAAAAAAAGGAAAAACAACTATCATTTTCCTTTTGAGAGTCCGTGAGAACATGAATTCGAAAAATGAACCTTCACATACTTGGGCCCATTTCTCCGCAATGTCTCTCAAAATTCAATTCATCTTTCCAGATTCGGCTAAGGTTTGGTAACGTGTCGTTTTCTATTGGACATTCTCAGATAACCCAGGACCCACTCCAGTCCCTGCGCGTCTGAGACAATCGCCACTTTCAGAGAACGAAGAGTGAAGAGAAAAGCTGACTCCATTATTACACCTCTATCTCTTTAATAAATAATAAAAAAAACAAAACACTAAAATATAGAGAGAGATAATAATGGCGTCAAGACTTTGCGATTCTTGCAAATCGACGGCGGCGACTCTATTCCGCCGCGCCCGCGCGGCGTTTCTCTGCAACGAATGCGACGGAAAGATCCACACAGCGAACAAACTCGCTTCGCGTCACGAGCGAGTCTGGCTCTGCGAAGTCTGCGAACAAGCACCCGCACACGTCACGTGCAAAGCCGACGCCGCTGCGCTCTGCGTCACGTGCGACAGAGACATTCACTCCGCTAATCCACTTTCTAGCCGCCACGAGCGCGTCCCTGTCACGCCTATCTACGATGCTGCTCCGGGATCGGCTAAATCCGCCTCCTCCGTCAATTTCCTCGTCGAAGATGCTGACGTTAGCATGGAAGCTGTGCCTTTGCTCTTACCTAAGGAAGGAGTTGAAATCCCTAATTTGTTTTCAGATCAAGATTATCCGAAGATAGAAACGGCGTCAGAGAATAGCTCCGGTAATGATGGAGTCGTTCCTGTGCAGAATAAAAGCTCTCATCATCATCAAGCGATGTTTCTCAACGAAGCTTACTTCAGTTTTGATCTCTCTGCTTCCAAAACATTTCCTCACGAACTCACCCAAACTGTACGAATCCTATCTCTCCTTCATTGATCAATCTACAGTTTCTTGTTTAGCTGCCATGGAAATGGAAATAATAAGATCTAGACGGTTATTAGCTTAGTTGTGTTCTAGATCTGGAAAATTTGATCTGATCGAATTGTGAAATGTTGTTAGGTTTCGTCAACATCACTAGATGTACCGTTGGTGCCTGAAAGCGGAGCTGCGGCGGAGATACCAAACACGAAGACGACGGCAACGCCAGCTGTGCAGTTGTCACCGGCGGAGAGGGAGGCTAGGGTTTTGAGGTACAGAGAGAAGAGGAAGAATCGGAAATTCGAGAAGACGATTCGGTATGCATCACGTAAGGCCTACGCTGAGATGAGGCCGCGTATCAAAGGACGTTTTGCTAAGCGAACTGATTCAAGAGACAAAAATGGAGGAGACGTCGGAGTCTATGGCGGATTCGGCGTCGTCCCGAGTTTCTGACTGTTAAATATCCCGATGAAAGAACCATAGTAGTTAGTAGTAACGATTATTAGAAGATATAATCAAGTGTTAAGTCATTAGAAGATTGTCGTTTTCTATAAATTTTTTAAATTATTTTATTGCGGGGATACTTATAAGAACCTTTTATATCCTTTTTGAAGATTTATTATTCAAACATAAGTTATAGAAACCATTTACTATAAACAATCTAATTAGGTATAACTGGAGGGTCAATGGTTTGACACCTTGTTTTTTACAGATTTGAATTAATATAGGTGAAAATATATACTATGACAAGATTAATCACGTTTAAGAGATAACTTATGACGCTGACCAAATGCTTAATCAATAAAATTGTAGGCTGAGAACAAAAACAGACGTACATAATAAAAACAATATCCAAAGAACCAAAATTATCTTTAAGTTTAGAGAAAAAGATTTAGAAGTAAAGCATTTCACGTTTACCAGATCCAAATAACACTAAGAAAGAGCCGCACGAGACTGAGAAACTTACATCGACTCTAGAACAATTTCCTCAGTGACATCAATAAGATCCTCAAACTCAACTTCTTTTGCTTCATACTCATCTTCTTCCTCATCACTAACTTCACCGTTTCGAAGATTTTGCCTCCCGAGTTTCTCCTCTTCATGGAACGACTTCCACTGCATCACCCATTTCTCCCATTCTTCCTTCAATGCCTTCCTCTTCTCTCTGTCTTGTTCAGACAACTGCAATGACACATCTTGATCCTCTAACTCATACTTCTTGCTGTATTTCTTCAGGTTCTTTGCTATCTCTTCTTCCTTCTCTGCGGTCAAGAATGATGGTGGTCTTGGACGCCACGCTAACTGTAACAATCGAATAGTTTTTTAGATGTCACAAAGGATGATGAAGCTAGTTTGAGACCATTTCTTTTTCTGTTACAAACCTGGAAGAAATGATCCTTCAGAATCCGGTAAAGTAAAGTACCATTGAAAGACCATATGGTGAACCCATTCTCCATCTCGTGGACTGATGTCACTGCCGTTGCGACGTACCTTTGACAATAAAAAAGTACAAATAACATCAGCAATTGGAACAAAGAGAAACCACCAATGGACTCGGTTTCGTTTTAAGACAGTAATGTACCTTCCAGTTGGGTCCCATTCGATATCTGTTGCCATGAAATGTTCAGCTGTGGCCATTGTCTCAAGCTCATCCACATTGAAAAATTCAAGCTGGCCATTGAAACCCTTCAACCCAGCAAGAATTATGTACTTGCCTGTGGGTGACCAGAAGAGGGAATTGGCTTGTTTGGCCTTCAAAGTAGCGAGTTTTGAAACCCTTCCGGTGTTTTGTGCGGTCTTCATTGAGTAGAAACTGACATCGGGTCTTGGTTGGTCACCATGAATCACAGCAAACCTGTGACCCTTTGGCTCCCACGCGAAAGCAATGATCTTGTCGTTCTTGTTGTCCAACTCAAGAACCTCAATAGGAATATCCCGTTCTTTGATGCGGAAAAGCTCAAATCCAGAGTATGTGCTCTTCTTTGTCTTTGTGTATCGGTCAACCTTGACTGCAAGATACTCTCCACTACTCTGCCAGTACATTTTGCAGTCACTCACACTGAAGAGATTCTTCTGCCTCAGCTCCACCTTGCTTGGGATTTGAACAAGAGCAACCTGGAGAAAGGGATATCCAATTGTAAATACAAAACAACTGACAGAGAAACAGCAGACTTAGGGATTTTCATTTGCATAAGAAATAATAGAAACATACCTTGGCAGGTTGGTTCCCACCGCCTTGTTCAGGAACAAACAGTGAAAGGATGGAATCAGTAGGAGACCAACAGATATCCACAACATTATCAACCTTCATGGATTTCTTATCGATTAGGCTGAAAGTCTGAGTCTCATAGACAGATATAGTGTTTTTGCTGAGCTTAGCAAAGTATTTATCATCTTTTCCACCAGCCCATCTGCAGAAAAATTTTACACGATATCAACACATGTATATAATAGTGGAAAGTAAATTCAAAAGCAGTTCAAGAAATAACCTGAAAACAGGCCAAGAGGCACCAGCAACACCACCAGGTCCTCCAATAGAAAACTCATCAGCACTACCTTTGAAATCTCTCATCAATCTCCCAGTCCTCACATCAAAGACCTTAACCTCTACTTTCTGAAAATTCGACAGAAATCAGAATCCTTTGTGTAAAAATTAATACAAATAAAAGTTGGAAAGAGCAGAAGCAAAGATGCACTCACACTTGCATCCCGCGGGTTGCTTGGTTCTTGGCTGTGGTAAGTTACCAGGTATCTCTCACCAGGCGAGAAATCAACTAGTTTAACCTTCAACGGAATCAACAAAAAGAGTCAGACTTCAGGCCAACAAAATGAAAACAGAAGCCTTATGCAGCAATGAAGAAGAAAGTCGAACCATATTATGCTGATAACGCATGAGACGGGTGAAGGTATCAGCACCACCCCAAACAGCTGCCCCCTGCTGGTGAAGTGTTACAAGATATGTACCTAGAGGAGACCATTGCACATAGCCCTCGGTCCAATACTGAATAAGAAGGGAACATCATTATTTCAGATACATTGCTCTATAACAGTTAAGAAAAAAATATGGGATATAAAAAGATGCAAGTAACTTACAGGACGCTTGTGAACAGGTTCAGGCTTCTTCTGCCTAGGATCATTCCACAAAACTTCAGTATCAGGACCAGAGCGAATGACCAACTGATCCCGGGCTTTCTCATCAGTAAGCCACTTTTGCAAATTTTCCTGAAACCGTACTTAATATAAGTAACAAAAAAACGCACCTCCAAAAGGCTGTATTGGATAAACAAATGTACATGCAACAAGAGTTAGGCAATTAAAATTATTTGCTAGTATCCATCAACTATATCAACAGATTGTAATCCTGTGCAGCTAGCAAACACATGAATTCACTGAATCAACTAAAAAAGAGCCAAAAGGAAGAACTGATTGCAAAGACACAGCTGTCGCAAATATTATGAAAACTACACATACCCCAGGCACATACGGCTGGGCCTGAGGAGGCTCCCACTCTTCCTTCACATTCATCAATCTGTCGAAATCATCGAACATGTTTACAGCAAAGATATGAGACCTATCCAACTTGTAGCCATGAGTCTTTTCCTTAGCGTTTTGAGCTTCCTGCAAAGAACATATGCATTGAGACAAACTGCAAAAAATAGATCAAAACCCAAACTTAACAATGTAAGCTAACTACGCTACAAGTAGATAATAACCTGAGGAGTATTGAACTCAATAAAACAGTATCCCAAAGTCATCTTGGTATCGGGATCAACGGGCATCCAAAGTCCATTTTCCTTGATAACACCTAACTGATTGTAAATTTTCTTCACAACACCTTCAAGTTTCTCAAACTTCTCCTTGGGAACAACAGGGAGATGATCGACTACGATAATGTTACCAAATCCAGTTTCGAATTCTGACTGGTCATCGTGGTAAACATCTTCATCATCACTAACCATTCACCACAGCAAAAAAAAGGCATAACCAAATCAGTTCCATTGTTCATAAACACAATAAGCTTTACACCATAGAATAAATATACCCAAAATTTGATATAAACCATGAAACCAAAGATGAAAAATCGAAATGTTCGAATTATAGGAGAAACTATTCAGGTTTTTCAAATTTCTTAACGAATTTTCTACAAAAATGAAGCAGAAGATAAGAAGAGTTAGATATCTAATAGAAAAAAACTCACCTCTTAATGTCAAAGTTGTCTCCAGGAGGAAGTTGAATGGAATCGAGATTAACCTGAGACCAATCGATCCCTAACAGAGCCGCACGAGCATCAATATCAATGTCCACCATGATTCCAAAACTACGATCTAAGATTCTCTCTCTGTAGATATCGAGAGAGGAATAGATTTGAGGAAGAAGCGTTCGAAGAGCAACTTAGACCTGAGATGTAAGAGAGAAAGAGAATGCGCCTAGGGTTTTCAGTTTTTGCAGTGTTGATTTTACTGATAAGGGTGATGGAACCAAGAATCTTTTTCTCTATGAAATTAGTTGGACTTCATATTCCAAAGCCCATTATCTTAACGGCCCAATCGTTATCTAAATATTAAAAAAACCCTAAACATCGCCTTAAAAACATATGGGTATCTTATTAACATCTATACATGACACGAGATACATATACTCTTTCGTAGTTTCTAAGTGCTTATAAAAATGTTATATACTTATTTTGTTAATATGTTTTCAACTACTAAACCATTCATTTTTATAGTTGATCTGAGATTTTTAGCACACACTTATTTTTTATATGTGAAGTAAATCTATCTTTGTTTTCAAAAAATTTGTTATGTAAAAGTATTGTTAACATTTAAAATATATGGATGATGAGATTATTCAATATTTTATACATTATATCAACCAAAGATAACATGATGGTCATAATGATATAAATTAACATGATATCAAATAAGATATCAAAACTCAAAATGTACTAATCTTTTTTGTTACATATATACAATAGTGTATATAGTAGATAGATTTTTAGAATTTGTTTGGCTATAAAGATAGTGTTGAGTTTGAGTTCGATTTGATCTTACATTAGTTTAGAATTTAAGAGATAATTAAACCAATCAAGAACACGATTTAACGAGTTCCTTTCAATTGAGAGTACATCTCGAGTAAGCAAATCTTACTAACATCCACTAAAACGTTTTAATAGTTTCCGTTGATTACATTTTGATCTTTGGTCTCTCTCTCGTACTAACTCTCTTGTTTTCTTGTGATAGGTATCTCACCAAAAAAAACTTCAATGTGATGCTATGCCTAAGAAGTATAGAACCTACTCTTAATCCCGACCCCAAGATAAAAACAACAAGAAACCCAAGAATAAACACTCACCAAACACTCCTAAGAACTAAACCTCTTTAACCGAATGCCTACCTCTTTCTCTTGTCTTCTCTTCTTCTCTCTCATTTTTGGATAATCTTTGTGTTGTGCTTGAGCCTCTATTTATACTTGCGGGAACTCACCTATTTGTATTAGAAATCCGTCTGTTCTTCGTTTCCTAATCAGAATTGGATTTCTTGTTTCCCAAGTAATACACATAACACAAACCGATCAAATGTCTTTGGGTCTTTAATGTCCAAACTGAAAACACTTAAAACCCGAGCCTACTAATATTGCTCCATCAGCAATCTTCGTGCAGCCCAGCTTTGGCCCATCAAGAGACGAGAACCGTTTGAGGCTCACGATTCTTCACAGATAGTAATTTTAATTGTTAGCCAATTTTAAATTTTATGAAATTACTTTTGTAGTATTTTTTTCATAAAATAGATTTTTTCCTTAATCCGTACTCGTTTACAATTTGATGTCATATTATATAAGAGTGATTATAGGAATATCTAGTACCAAAAATAATGGGATTACAATTCTAAATATCAGTTTGTTACTAAAAATATCTTTTTTAGTTTGAAAATAATATACATATATATATATATATTATTGTACATATTTCTTTTTGTACTTTTATCAAGTTTACACAATTTTATTTAAAATTTATTTTATATAACAGGATTAATTTTTTATACTTTTATCTTTTATTCTACATATGATAAATGAAAATTTCATAACGAAAATTAATAATAATAATATTAAAAAAATAAAACTTATTAATATTCAAGATATATAAATATTTAGCGTAATATCTATAATAATAAAATTTTCATTCAAACCTTAATATTTTCAGGATTAATTTTTTTTATTTAATTAAATTTTTGGATTTAAATTGTGTCGGTTTAAATTTTGGTTTAATTTTATAGCATTTAAACCGAAATTGATGTATAAACTGAAACTGATCTAAAAGGAAGCATATCCTCTTTGATTTTGTTTCTACTTTCGATTTTTTTATTAATGTAAAATTTAATGTATTTAAAGTACTGAAATCGAAATTGAAAAAAATTAAGACACATTTACCCTTATTAATTTCAGAATTCATTTTAGAAAATTATTCACTGAATGATAATTGCTGTAAATATTTGCTCCATTTTAGATCCCGTACGAGCAAATCGCTTCAAAAGGATTTGTCTCCAATCTCTTTAAAGGTACTATTAATTTTGTAAAATGTACTGCTAAAATATTATACGTAACCATAATGTAGCTAACACATGAATTCGTTGAATCAATTAAAGAGGAGCCAACAATAAAGAACTGATTGCAAAGACGCAATTAGAAACACGGCTGTCGCAAATACTATGAAAATTACACATACCCCAGGCTAGGGATGTTAACAATGGATAAAAGTTCATCGGTACTCGAAACTCGGATAAAAGAATTGAATTCACAGATCTGCTTATTGTGATAAAAAAATATAGACTTAATACGAGCATGTTTTATTTACATAAGATTTTATTCGGATTTATCCTATCGAATTATGGGTACCTGACGACTTTTTTTATAAAAACATGTAATTAATTGTGTAGTTTTTTTATCTTTCAATCCCAAATCGTGAACCCTAATTCCTATTACTGCTAATGTTTAGTATTAATATGTTTATAAAAATTATTATTTTAAAAATAACATTAAATCTATATATATAATAATACATTTATATGAAAATAATATAATTAAATTTATTAATATATAAAATTGAATAATAACAATTATTGTTCTAATTTTCAATTGTGAAATATTAATTTTAATTAAAGTATAAGAAATTTTATGTTTCCAGACAAATATTGTTAATAATTTAAATGAAATGGAAATTTTTTTATAAAAGCAATATTAATATATATTTTAATATAAGATTTATATTTAATGGAATTGATTCATATATTAGATTTAAATATAAGATTTATATAGGATTCATATATTACAATAATATCTGGATCTATAAGCAATATTAATATTTAATGGAACTTTTCAGATTTTGTAGTTAATGAAATAAATATTAATTTATTTTAAACATAATTTTAAAAAAATTCAAATCCTAATATCTTGAAGCTTAAAATTCCATATATTATGGGAATCAAAGATTTGTATACAATAATTATAGATTTCGTCGAAATTGGAAAATGTTTTTATTCTCTCAATCAATTAGTTTCTAATTGAATAATTAGAATATTCTAAATCTCGATTTAGCCTTATATGGTATTATTTTAAAAGGTATTTATTTGTTACTAATTAAAATGTTTCTAAATAAAATTCTAACAATCAATGTAATCTTTGCTAAATTTTTAATTAGAGATTTAATTTTTAAAATTTTTGTCTAGCTCCCTAAGTTCATGTTTTCCTATAAATAAAATAAAGACTATCATCTTTCACTTCTCATTGTCTCCATCTCACGTATTTGTTTCCACTGAAATGATTCTGTATAATGCTAAAATCAGTATATTTACTATTTGTTTACTTTTTCTTATTGAATCGTCAATCTATTTTTTGTTTTCATCGTTGATCACTAACAATAACATTTTATGTGTATCTTATATATTTAGTCACAATGTTTTATTAAAATTTTAATATTATTTGTTTATATTTTTCAGATGTTTCAAGTTTGAATCATGTCTGAAGGTACTACTTTTCATCTTTGTTTTTTTTTTGTATGTTTCGTATGTCGTTTATGAAGCTCTCCGCCGTCACACAACGTTCTGCCACCGCTTCCGTTCTTGAAGCCTTGATGAGGAGGAAGATCCGATATCTGTCATTGGCTTGATCCTACGGCGGAGACTCGACGGATCTCCACAGCGAACCACCACGAGGACGAGCTCCATCGTTGCTTTTGCCGGGTTAGATGCCATCGAGTCTCGACGGTCGCTTCTCCGATCTACTAATACATATAGTTTATCAGGCAACTTGAAACCACTTATAGTGCTACAGAATATATTTTCAAGTTATTTGTGTTAGTGTCGTCTTTATCACTAATATGTGTTAAACTATACGCTACATGATCATTAGACAGTTATTGAAACAAAATCAGTAGACAATACACCATTTTCACACCATCACTACCATAAGGCAATAGCCTATCCCACACAAACTCATATTATTTAGGTTGATGCATGTCACTAAGTTCTGGGGAAGCAGTAGTGAGAGAGTTTTTGAAATGTTAGGACTATACTATATATATATATGTGTATATATATATGTCACTACAAGAAAACAAGACAAAATCCGACGGATTTACGACTGATAATTTTCGATGGATTTTCCGACGGAAATACATCCGTCGGTTAATTTCTGACGGATTTTCTACGGAGATACCAAAATCCGTCAGAAATCTGTCGGAAATTGTGTACGTTATATTCCGACGGACTTCCGCGAAATTTTCACCGGGAAAGTCTTTTTGGCTTCCTGCGGAGCCTAGTTTTTACCTAATCCGTCGGATTAGTGAAAATATTACCGGGAAATGTTTTTTGAAATGTCGAGTAACCTCAAATTTCGCGCAATCCGTCAGAAATCTATCGGAAATTCTGACGGATCCGACGAATTGCGCGGTTTTCCACGAATTCTAGTTTTCACCGAATCCGTCGGAAATCCGGCGGATCCCAAAAACTTTTCCTAAAATTTCGGAATTTCAGACGGATTGCGTGGTTTTATGCATTGGTAACCGTCATTGACACGATTAATTTATTGCTAGTGATTTCCGATGGATTTTCGATGGATATATCCGTCGGAAATTACGCTTTATAACCAGACACTTTTTCTTCCCCGAATTCATTCGCGAAAAACGTTTAGAATTTTCCAAAAAATCTCAAATCCTCCAAAACTTCGTCAATTCTCCGTTTCCAAGTCCCAAAGTCATCCTAACTCGTTTCCAATGGATCCAATTCGTCCAAATATGTAAGTTTTGATGTTAATGTAGATTTAGGATGTGGAATTTAGATTTAGGGAATTGGAAGGTATATTTTAAGTTTATGATGTAGGATTTTGTGGTTTAGATTGAACATTTAGGATATATGTTATAAGAAATGTTGATTTTGGTTTTTTAGTATGTTAATATGATTTTATTAATTTTTTAATAATTTTTAATGGTTTTACAAACGATTTTTTATATATTATAATTGTAATATTACATATTGTATAATTATTTTTGTTTTTTAAAATTGTTTTTATTTTTTAAAAACTTTTTAAGTAATTTAAATTATTTTATTATTTATTCGTAATTGTTTATATTTTAAGTAAGTTTTATATAAATTTCATAATTTAATAACATATATATATATATATTTTAAACATATTTATAATTTTTTATAAGTAATTTTTAAACATATTTATAATTTAAAAATATTGTTTTTATTTTTAAAAATTATTTTAAGTAATTTTTTAAATATTTATTCGTAATTGTTTATATTTATTTCAGTTTTATTTAAATTTTATAATTTAATAACATATAATTTTAAAACTATCTCATTTTTAGTGTTTTATAAAATATTGTTTTTATTTTTTAATTATTTGTTTTGCTTATTTAAAATTTTTTTATATTGATTCTTTATTTTTTATATTCATTTAAGTTGTATAATTATTTCGTAAAGTTTTAAACTTTATATTAAATTTTTATGTTTATTAAAATTTTTGCTATATATTAAATTTTTTTTTATAAGATTAAACTGTTATATGTTTTTGCTATATTTTAAACTTTCATATGATTATTTGTAAATTATTAATATATATTTTTAAGGAATTATGGTCGATTTCATTCCATCTCGGAATCCGGTGGTTCGAGACGTGGCCAAGGAGCGAGTCAAAACCACTCTACTCCTGTTCCAGTGACTCAATCTCCGTCAGCTACTGGTCAAGCTGCTTCTGTTCCGACCCAAATGAGCATTGAAGACTTTGTTTCCCAACCCGACCGGAAAAGATTGCCGCCCCTTTATCCCGATTGTGACGGCAACAATACTTGGTAAGTAAAAGGTTTTAAAATTTTTTAATGTTTAATTTATTAATTTTTAACAATTATAAACTTATTTTGTTTTGTATGTTCCATTTATCCCATAATGGGATAACCAAGTCGATCAACTGGATGCTCAACGGAATGCTCCAGCATCCGTATCCGACATACGGCAATATGCCGTTGGCTGACCGTGATTTATGGTTTCGGCAGTTTGCGCTATGTTTTTTACTTTATATGTTTTTTTTAATAATAATTTTTTAAATATTTTGAATTGTTTTAATCATATCGTTTTGCAGCAAGATTTCACTTGGGATCGAGACATTACGTCTCGTGTTCGCCGTGACTTCGATGCTAAGGCATCGGAAGTGTACTTACAGAAGCTGAACGAGTGGAAGGCCAAGTGACCCAGAATGATATTCTGAAGGATCTGATTGGAAACCTGGAGCTCTGGAACAGTTTGATTGCATATTGGAAGCAGGAAGACACCCAAGCACATTCCACAACCCAATCAACCAACCGGAAGAGTGACCGGAAGGGCAAAAGGATTGCGACCCACAATTTGGGAGCAACGAGCAACACTTTCCGGGAACAACAATTGGTAAGTTAATATAAATATATAATTTTATTTATATTGTTTTATTTACTTATAGTTTTGTTTATAATATTTCAGTTCCGTGAACAAGGTGTCCGGCCATCGCATCTTGCCGTACTACGAGATGTGCACACAAACCGGAGCACATGCCAAATCCAAGATCCGGTTGCTCGGGAGATTGTGGACAACGTGACCCGACTGGGAGTGGAGTTTCTGCAATCACAACCGATTGTTGAAGGAACTCATATCTGTTCTGAAATTCCCTTTGAGAAGATCAACCAGTTCGTCTACGAGGTAAATAACATTTATTTTGTTTCTTTACTTTTGTTATAGTTTTTTCTTTACTTTAATCATTTCTAATGATTTCTACTTTTTTCGTAGGTAACTCCGAATTCCAAAGGTCGTGTTTTTGGATTTCCGGAAGAGTACTCATCACCATCGTCGACAACTTCGAAGTATCACGGAGATCCTCAGCTTAGAGCTCAGCTAGCGGAGAAGTCGGTCGAGATCGAGGCTCTCAACAATAAGATTGAGAGGATCGAAAAAAACACGGCTACACAGCTGAAGGCGATGCAGTATCAGATGGACGCATTCTTCCGATCATTCCAACCACCTCCAAGGGACTTTTAGATTTTCTGTTTTTACAATTTTTGCATTTCGTTTTATTTCCCGTACTTTTTATTTTATTTTGAACAATTTGTCATTTCTGTTTTTTAATTTTAATATAATATATAATTTCATTTGATTTTTTTATAATTCATATTATAAATAAATTATTTATTTTTTAAAAAAATAATTATTTAATTATCCATCGGAAATCCATCGGAATTTTGTCTGTCGAAAATCTGTCTGAATTCCGTTAGAATTCCCTTATTCGTAATCCATTGGAAACGGCCGTCGGATAACCGTCGGTCTTCGTTGGATTTTTAACCGTCTTAAATCCATCAAAAATCCGTTAGAATCTTTTTTTAACGGATTTCCGACAGTCATGTATCGACGGATTTTCGATAGATTCTAGACATCGGTTTTCTGATGGATTTCTGACGATTTTTACATTTCCGACTACTTAGAACAGACGGAAGAATCCGTAGAAATCCGTCAAAAATAGCCGTTTCCGACGGATTCTTCCATCGATTCTGCGTTGTTTTCTTATAATGTGTATTTCATGAGCATGATAGAACTATACTATTATTTATTTATTTATGCATGTGACATCTCTAATTTGATGATTATTTAGTACATAGAAATTTTGCTTATTTGTCGTGAATAAGAAGTAAATATATACTTGAATAATAGTTTATACGATTTTAAATACAGTAGCTTTTATCAACTAAGATCAGTATAAAAGTAGAAAAGGAGAAAACATGGTGTGTAATTATTTCATAAAATTAAAATGGTTAAATTAATATGGAAAGAAAATCAAAATTATTAGGAACTGTTTCTTAATATGGCATCTCAATTTACTTACTTAAATATGGATTTTAGTGTGAAATGTGTTATCTTTTATGGAATATTCGGAATGTGTTTATTATATGTATATATACAATTTTTTTCCAACACAAAATCCTAATTATAAAGGATTTTAAATATTGAATCAAGGAGCAAATTATTTCATTAACTACATATTAATGGGAATTCAAAACAAAATTTTTATAATTAATTTATTCACATTAAATATCCTAACTAAACGATTTTTAAACTTTAAACTTTCGAAGTGAAATATTTTCGTCAATCTGTTAATCAATGGTTTGCAGAAAAATAAATTTGGGAAGTGAAATTGTATTTTTCGGCATAATCTGTTATTTTTAATTTATTATGTTTTTTGATGCACATATATGCATACTAAGAAATTGTTAAAAAGAACATTTTATGTATCGTCAATCTGTTAATCAATAATACATGGTGTAATCAAAGATTGTTGTAGATCCTTTTAGTTTCAGTTGTATAAATTTTTATGATTTGTGTTTTGCATTGTTATTATCCTTTTTTTATTAATAAATGTTTTGATTTAATTTAAACTAAAAGCAGCTAGTGTTTTTGTATAAAGATCAAAAAGAAAATAAAATTGCGCTCAGTATAAGATCTAAAACCAAACGATATGTTTGGCATATCCTTTCTAGATTTATTAGATCCATTGGATTATTTATTATATATGGAGCTTTAATAGATTTCTTAAAATTGTGAAGTAATCATTATATGTTGTATGGTAACATTAAAAATATAGAATCGGGTAATAGCGGAGTAAAAAACATACGAATAGTTTAAATTTTTGAAACTACTACACAAAATATATCCGGTAATATAAGAATTGGATAACAGAATGATTGAGTAATTAAAATTACAACCCAGCATGTAATGCGCTGGCTTACGTCCGACAATATACACCTCTCATTACAATCAAATTCTATATCTAACAAACATAATCAAATTTTCAAAAATACCTATGTATTTAAGTTTATTGGTATCCAGATATGAACATCAGAGAGAAACTGACCACGATCAGATCCTTTGCCGTCTAATGCTCATCATGTCGAAAAGAAAGGTCCTTCCTAATTTATAGACGTCTTTCGATTATATCAAATTGTTTAAAAAATTATCATTTTATATTTCTACAGGTTTCTTTATATTTAAAATTACAGAGATTATCGTATGTTGTACGAAGATCATTGGAATGACTTTGGGGTGGAATTGACGATTATTGTAGATATTTTAGTTTTATTTGTATGATTTAATATCATTTGTGTTTCGCCATGTTACTAATGTTAATAACAGTTTTCGATTTAACTTAAACTAAAATCAGCAATTGTTTTTGTAAAAAGTCATTCCAATGATTATTCAAACGGTTTTTTTTTGAATTTTTTGAATAATTTTTCATTATCAAATAATTTAAAGAAAATTTAAATAATTAAATAATTATATAATTATAATTTGGGAAACAATTCTCATAAATAAGACGGTTTGAGAAAAATGGACTTTGAATGTTACCGAGAATACAAACCTCACAATTAGAAAAATCAAATGAAACATCAGATAACATCAATTCAAGAGCACATGAATGAGGGTGATCTAATCTAGCATGCCATATACCATTAGAATTAAAAGCAACACATGAATTAAAAGAAAACAAGGTAGAAATATTTGGTGAAGTATCTTTAAAAACATATAGATCTTCTTTCTTTCTCCAAAAACTTTTTTGGTCTCAATATCTTGAAAATGAACATTATTATGTCCAAATATAGTATAGCAATTAAGCTAACAAGTTGCAGTTTTTTAACCAACAAAAGATTCAAAGTAAAGCTAGGCATAAAGAAAGCACTAGAATTTTTTATCAAATAGTTTTAAATCTCCTATTCTTTTTATGAGAACCATATCACCACTAGCGATAGTCACATTACTAGTAGCCGGTTTTATATTGTCAATAAGATTCGGGTTACTAATCATATGGTGAGAAGCCACCAAATCTATGACAAGAAATTTACTTGATTTACTAGCAAAGAGGGTGGTACCAGATTCCTTTAAGGATGCAATGGACCCGATGGGAGCCTCCAAGTCCGACTTCTTCACAACATCATCGTAAGATGCAGTCATCTCCTTTTCTCTTTGCTTTGATGAATCAGCATGTCCTTGATTATCCGCGGTTCCATGAGAGAGAATAACCTTTGGATCCTTGTTGAACTTATTGGCAAGCTTGAGATGAGGATGGAGCATCCAACATTTATCCTTCATATGATCATTTCTCTTGCAATGGTCACAAACCCACGACTTCCTCTCTTCTTTCCGGTACACTCCTTTGTTCGCCATGGGAAGTTCCCTTTTTCCACTGAAGAGACCAAGAGAACCTTGTTCCCTTTGGATTTGAGAACATACGTCATCAACTCGTAAACTTGTCCACTCTTAGAAGATTCTTGATGAGGTCATTAAACGTTGGATTCAAAGTGAGTAGAAGTCCAAAGACCTTATCTTTCTTGCGCCTCTCAGTTAGAACCACCGGATCCATTGTGCTTGGTCTCAACATTTCAAGCTCTGCCCATAGAAACCGGAAATTTCCAAAATGTTTGGTGAACTTCAAATCTTCTTGGCAGAGGCT
The DNA here is from genome assembly GCA_963922655.1 of Cardamine chenopodiifolia. Lineage (NCBI taxonomy): Eukaryota > Viridiplantae > Streptophyta > Magnoliopsida > Brassicales > Brassicaceae > Cardamine > Cardamine chenopodiifolia. The sequence continues at coordinate 1,906,796 of OZ000486.1, forward strand.
GTTGATGGCTTCCTTCACTTCAAACACACGAGTGAGGTTTGACACGTTTCCATACACATTCTTGAGAGTATCCCATAGTTCCTTTGTAGTTTCACAATAGGAGTATGCTTCAAGGATAGAAGCTTCAAGAGAGTTTTGGAGAATTTCAAGAACTGTTTGATCTTCTTGAAACCACTTAACTTATTTCTCAAGAGTCGTCTCATCTTCTCCTTCTTTGATGGTTTATTTTCCATTTCTTTTGGTGGCTTCCTTTGGAATATGAGTTGTTTCAACATGATTCCAAAGTCCGCGACCACAAAGCGTAGTTTTATCCTTTGAGAACAATTGGAATCACCACAATTTTTGAGTTTTTCAATAGTTTAACTCAAATAGATTGAAGAGAAGAAGAAGAAGATTGAAGAGAACTATTGCTCTGATACCATGTTATAATTTGCAGAATATAATAGAGAATAGAGAAAATAGAGAGAATAGGGAGAGTAGATAGAATTTCTTCTTCTTATTATTTCATATTGTCCAATACAAATCAGATATATAAAAATACATTTCAAAAATTAAGAAGCTGCATGAACGACATAGAAATTCGTCACTTGGTGCATGAAGGAGATAGAGAAGATGAAGAATTGAATTTTGAGCGGCAAAATCGATATGAGGTGGGATTGATCGATCCCAAAACTTGCGCACAAGTGGAGACATGACAGATCGATCGATCGATCTCAATGCTTACGCCAAGTTGGATGGAGGCAAATCGATCGATCCGAAGAGAGATCGATCGATCCAAGATGAGCTTGATCAATAAAGCTATTAAAGTACATCTAAAGGCTCAACACAACCTCAACCTTATGACCCAATACAAGTTTACAAACCCATGTAACTAGAATTTTCTAACAAGTTTAGATGGGTATAAATATGTATCTTATGAAATTAATGAATGTAACTTTGAGAGATGTCATTTTGTGCAACTCTTCTATTTTCTCTTTTGTTGAACTATTCGATAGTTATAGAATATTTGTGTTCTTTCATTAGCTTCCTTCCTTTTACATTTTTTACATTTAATAAAACTTAATAAGCTATTTTAATTTCAATTTTTATTTCTATAAGCTCATTAAACTACAATAATGCTTATCTAGAAATCTTCACATAAACAACCTCAATATATTAGTAAAATATGACATCTTCAAACCTTTGGAAAAATCTCTCCACTTAGTTTATTATAGGTGTGATGATATCTTCAAAATTGCCATAAAATAACAACCCTTCACAAAATTTCTTAGTAGCTTCCCCTAAAAAATGCCTTATTTCCCACATCCTAATTATTCACTACAAGTTCAAAGAAGATGCATTTTTCACTAGTTCCAAAACTTTCAGTTATTTTCTGTATTAATAAAAAGAAAAGAAACACAAAAACGACTTCGTTTGGTCTAAAGTTTCTAGTTACGTGTGTGGTGGAACGAGGTCCAACGGCTGAAGAAGCAACCTATGATCTTATTGAACAGAAGCAGACACTAAAAGAAACATTGGAATCGATATTCTGTAAGAACGAGTCCGCCATGGCTGTTTCTTTTCTGAGCTCTACTCTTCAACTCACAGCTACTTCTCGGATTCTCTTCACTAAACTAACAACACCCATAAACCACAGCCAATTCAACCAGAGAACAATATGCACCACACCCACCAAACCCCGTTTCTGTCTCTTCCGCCGATCCGCCGCCGCTGGTACCGCCGTGGCAGATCAGACTGAAGAAAGTGGAGGAGGAGAGGTTCTTCTAAACCCTGAAGAGGAGAAACGTGTTGAAGTGGCTGATTACGATTGGACAGAGGAGTGGTACCCTTTGTATCTCACCAGAAACGTTCCTGACGATGCACCGCTTGGCCTCACTGTCTACGATCGTCAAATAGTTTTGTACAAAGACGGTGACGGAACTCTCAGATGTTACGAAGATCGGTGTCCTCATCGGTAAGAGATCATTCAACAAACCATAACCACTCGTTTTTTTTGTTTTAAAAATCTGAACTTTGTTGTGAGTTGAGATCATCTAGCAAACCATAACCACTCGTTTTGTTTTAAAATCTGAACTTTATGTGAGGTTTTGTCTTTTTAGGTTGGCTAAGTTGTCTGAAGGACAATTAATTGATGGGAGATTAGAATGTTTGTACCATGGTTGGCAATTTGAAGGAGATGGCAAATGTGTCAAGATTCCTCAGGTTTTGTTTCACTAATTTTGTTAAAACATTCGGAATTTTTTTTTTTTACTTTTCTGTTTTTTTTTTGTTAATAGCTTCCTGCGAGTGCTAAGATTCCAAAGGCGGCTTGTGTGAAGACCTACGAGGTGAAGGATTCACAAGGAGTTGTTTGGGTTTGGATGTCAACAAAGACACCTCCAAACCCTGATAAGCTTCCTTGGTTTGAGAATTTCGATAGACCCGGTTTCTTCGATATTTCGACTACTCATGAGCTTCCTTATGACCACTCCATTCTTCTTGAGAATCTTATGGATCCGGCTCATGTCCCTATATCTCATGATAGAACAGATTTTACTGCTAAAAGAGAAGATGCTCAGCCTTTGGTCTTTGAGGTTACCGAGCGAAGCAACCGAGGTTTTGCAGGGACTTGGGGACGGGCGAAAGAAGGGAAAGGGATGAATTTACTCCGGTTTGATGCTCCGTGTGTTCTCCAAAACAATCGTGAGTTTGAGGGAAAGGATGGGGTGAAGAACTATTTTTCAGGGCTGTTTCTTTGTAGACCTACAGGGCAAGGGAAATCGATGCTTATTGTTAGGTTTGGTTCCACAGTCAGATCGCGGTTGGTTAAGACGTTACCGCAATGGTTCTGGCATCAAAATGCCTGCAAGGTCTTTGAACAGGACATGGGGTTTCTATCGTCCCAAAACGAGGTTTTGATGAAGGAGAAAGTACCAACTAAGGACTTGTATTTAAATCTAAAGTCATCAGACACATGGGTTGCTGAATATAGAAAGTGGATGGACAAAGTTGGTCATGGGATGCCTTACCATTTCGGGCATAGGACAATCTCTCTCCCCAAGGTCCCTCCTGTTGTGGAACACGCCCCTGCAGGGCTCGTTGCAGCTCTCTCGGCTACTTATCCTGCAAAAGGCGGAATTGGAACTATGCATGCTCCCAATTTGGCTAACCGGTACTTCAGACATATAATCCATTGTAGAAGCTGCAGCAAAGTGATCAAATCTTTTGAACTCTGGAAAAATATCCTCTCTGCCACGGCAGTGGCCTTGACGGTTTTGGCCATTCTGGTGGTTAGCAGACAGTGGAAGGCTGTCCTGTTAGGTTCAGCAGCATTGTGCTCGGCCGGAGCTTATGCTTGCTTATCAGCTATAAAACTAAACACCAATAACTTCATTAGAACACACAGAAGACTATGAAAATGTATATTGGCATGTTTCCTCTCTTCTTCCTTCAATATTGTATTGCATGAAATACCGTTTTGCTTGTAAACTCAATTATAATCCAGAAGGTTTCAGTGTTTGTCCCCAATTATACAATGTTGAACCATGAAATTTCTATTAAATTGATTTACGGGTCTATGTTCTAAAACTTGAGCCATTTCTTCTCTTTCTCTTTGCTTTCTACAGCATTGGAGGCAGCTGCTTGAGATGATAATGTACATGCCAATGCCTTTCGGACTTCATTCAGTCTTCTCGTCGCAGCTTCTGCAACAACTTCATCTTTCTTGTTTCTGTTCACCATCGCTTCTAGTTTCCTCACTTGTGACTTGAAGTCCTTGACTTCGTCTTCGTATGCAACCAGAGCTTTCCTGTCAACTGGACCTTTGTTTTGCCTCTTTTTTACAGACTCTATACCGTTTACTTTCTCATGGCATGTAGGAAATATTTTGTCGTTGATTAGGCTAAACAAATCTGGCTTTGATTCCTCTTCCTGTTTTGATGCTCTAGCTGCTTCTGCAAACTTCTTCGCACGCTTCCTTTTCCCACCTCTGCTCCTTTTCTTCTTTTGTTTCTCGCTTTTACATTCTCCATTTTTAATATGCTCCAGAGCGTAATCCAGTGATCGCTTTGCTGGAAGTACTTTTCCTATGACAGGGTTTAATATCCCCTGGCCAGAGATGCCAAGTCCCATTCCTTCACGGTAACCCATACTTGCCATCATCTTAGAAGCTATTCCTCTTGTGTGATTCTCCCACTTAGCAAATATGGCAGTGTCAGTTTGGACGCCTCTCAGTTGATTGGTGCTTTCTAAAAAGCCTATGCCTTGTGGGAACTCTTCATCATAATCACTTGAAACAGATTCTTCAGAATCTGAAGCACTCCCTTCTTCTTCTTCTTCTTCTTCATCCTCTTCTCCCCCATCATCATCAGTCATCTGAGCGTACTCTGATAATGACATAGCATCAGATCCTAGCTTTGCTGAGCTTCCATCATCTCTGAAAACAACTACGCCAACTTGTAACTCATCATCCCATGATTCAAGTTCAGCCTTCCTCCATATGTCGTATTTACTGCCAGAAACTGCCCAAATTTTGGAGCCTACCATCGATTGCTTCCACTCAGTCTGGTCATAGTTCTTCAGAGAAGATAACGGCACATCTAGTCCTGCATTTATGTTTTGCAATTAACGACCAGAATGACAAATAGGGCACACTTATGACTTCTATAACCCTAATGTGGTGACACTATAAACATATAATGTACAAACAAATATGGTAAATATTATGATCATGTAATTATGCCTGATACATACCATGTGAAGAACGACAGGAACTGCCAAACCGACACCTCTGTTGCATGAAAAACTTGCACATCTGCATTAGTGCGGTCCAGCGTTAGTATCCAAAATACAAAACATCAGTTGTAACAATGCCAACACTAACCTAATCCAGCTACATAGACCAGCAAAACTGAGGCTTTCAATAAACTCTAGCCACCCTAGCTTTTCGAACAACAGTTCGCATTAGTATTGTAACCTGAACGAGCATGTTTTTCTTTCGAAATTTTGTAAGATTAAGACCAATACAAGAATTGAGTACAACACCTAACAGATGATACAATAGTTTGGTAAAGGAAATGTCAACAAAACATGACAAAATCCTGATAATGAAACTGAGTAAGCACTAATAAAATCTTACCACCATACTATCAGATGTGGGTGTAAGGAAACAGATCTTTGCAGAATCAGAACCTTCAAACCCAATAATACGACCATTATACCAACGACCATCCGTATGTCGAAACCTACATTTCGATCCATCCAAATACTTTTTCTCTGGCTCCAGTTCATTAGCAGTATCTAAATTCTCAGCTTTAACCTCAACATCATGACGCAGACTATGCAAGACAATGTCAGCTTCCTGCAATAATCGAGCACGTTTTAAGTGCAAAAGCCCTTCCTCAGCCTCTTTGATTGCGCTGAGAAGTTCTTCATGAATCTAATCATACATTAAGCAAAAGATAACAACTCATGAGATTAAAGAATACTAATTGTTGAAGCAAATTTCTGATAATGAACATCATTAGCTTACTCTAAGAATGAGATTATCGATTCGACTAATCAATAAATAATCTATGAATTCACAAATTGTTGAATTTTGGACAATCGGTAGTTACGAATAGTAGAAGTCTAATTCTCCAGGAAACTTGGGATCTGAGTTTTTGGAGAAGAAAATTGTACCGAGAGGAGTTCGGGATCAGATGGATCAGAGGCTAGGGCTTCGTCAATGGCGGAAAGAGATTCTCTTTGCTCTTTGAGCTGAATGTCGAGAAGATTTTCCAGGGCTTTGTCTTCTTCGCTCGCCATAGCAAAGATGAGTCTCGAAACTCCCGCGGAGGAGGAGATGTTGAGTGGAAGAAAACAATCTATTGGGCCCTGTCGACCCAAAAACGTAAACGTAACGAGAAATTGGATCATTTGGCCTTTTTGGCCCATTTAATCGAGTTTGCTCTCTTGATGGTCGAGTAGACCATCTCCAACCTCACTATATATGATGCCCCCTTGATTTTAATTGGGTCATTCTTAGTTGTAAGGTCTTGTTTGGTAAATTTGATTCTGAGGCTTTTGTTTTAATTAAACTTTATTAATTGAAACCATATCAAGGAAGATCATCAAACAATATCTTTTATTTGCATAATATATCCACATGTGTATACGTTTTAACCCATTAAAAAAAAAATATGTGTGTACGTTTAGATTTGCAACTATTTTTTTAATATAAAGAAGTAAAATAAACAGAACATAAAAATCATCACATTACCAAACAAAGATTTTTATCTTACATAAATCTTGGAATTTTATTGTTTATCAAAATTAAATCAAACTGAGTAATGACAAATTAATGTTACAAAAATAAAAATAAAATACCAGCTTTGTAAGTTGATCTCATAATAATGCAACATTATATTCAAACATGATAAATGATATCTCCACCAAATTATCCAACAGTGAGAAACAACTAAAAACCCGCCGTAACATAGACTATAATGTTAAAATAAGTTTTTTATTAGTGGTTAAAACTTAAGCAAAATGCAGGTTTTTCATATATTTTAACATCATAAAGAAAAAATAATATATATATATATATAAATATTGTTAAGTATAAATAATATTTTTATTTGGGTAATACATTAACATGTGTATATGTTTTGATTTGCAACTAACTTAAGATAAAAAATCACTTATTAGGACAATATACATTTTTATACAAAAGACAATAATAAAAGTATAAAAAATCAGTGTATTATTAAATTAAGATTTTTATACCTTACACATATCTTGCTATTTTTCCAAAAATGAAAAACAAAATTAAATAATTACAAATTGTTGTTACAAAAGTAAAAATAAATGGCAAATTTTGCAAATCGATCTCATATAACCACACTAGACTCAATCATGTATATATAAACAAACATCCTCTCCACCAAAATTTCTAACAAAGAAAAACAACTACTCTGCCATTAAAAATCTATGATGTTCAAAAAGAAAGAAAGTATCGGATGATAGAGAATTTTAATTGTTAAAATAAAGAAAGAAAGCAAGGCACGTTCTCAAAACGCAAAGCTGGTTTTTTTAAAGAAGTTAATGAGTTATGCATGTTGTGCGGTGCAGAGATTGCAATAATCGTGTTTTCTCCCACGAAAAAAACTTTCTCCTTCGGCCATTCAAGTGTTGAATCCATTTGGATCGTTACTTATCCCGAAATAATATGTCCTTAGCTCAGACAAAGAAACCACATGATTACCATACAACATGTTGCGAGCTAAATCTTATCCACTTGAACTACTTCTTCGGTAAATTATATGTTTAATTCAATAATAAAAACATGATGTACTGGAACAACTAAAGACATATGGTACCATCATTAATACACAGAAGATATTATAACATATAAAGGCATACAATACTCGTAAAATGGCAATAGTCTCCATTTTAAAAACAAAAACCAAACCAATAGCTAATGACGTGACTAAAATTGTTTACATTACCAAACAAAGATTTATAACTTACAAAAATCTTGAAAGTTTACTGTTTATAAAAAAATTAAAATCAACTAAGTAATTAGTGACAAATTGTTGTTACAAAATAATTATTGATTGCGAACTTTATAAGTTAATCTTACAATAATATCACGCAATTCTCAAGAATGTATAGAAACAATATCTCTACCAAAATTTTCAAAAAAAAATGACTACCCAAACTTTTGTTGACATATACATAATAGCTATAAAAATCTACTGTTGATGTAAAACTTCTATTAATATATAGTACATAGATTGCAAAATAGACTAAATATAATTATTTTCATAGGATTTTATTTTAATATTTAATTATATATTTATTTTTATATAACTTAACCTCGGTAAAAAAACTTTTCTAAGTCCCCCATTGAAGTATTAGGATAAGTATATATCTATATAGTTACATATATTACGATAGGATATCCTCTGTATATTATTTGTGTATATTGCATAGCCATATATATATATACTTGTATGTATCTTTTTCTTTAATAATACAAAACCTATCAGCATCATTTGCTACATGGTATTAGAGCTCTCCTATTAACACAACAAATTCCTCTTTTTCATTACTTTGAAAATCTTTTCTATGGTTTTCACAAACATGATCAACATGTCTAAGTCATCTCCCTTGTTTTCATCAACATGATTAACGTAACCAAGCTCTCATTTGTTAATTATCTCACATGGAACGTTTAGATCAAATCTTTTTTTGCGAGATCATGATCTCCTCAAGTTTATTGATGACACTGCTCCACCATCTCCAACTATTGTCATCAACAACACAGAGAAGCCCAATCCGGATCTTCTCACTTGGCAGAGGCAGGACAGCTTTCTCTACAGTACTCTTATGGACACCATCGAGATGTCGCTTCAGCCCCTTATCGTGAGCTGCACCAAATCCCTTAAAGCCTAGAATACACTCTGCTTCAACTTATGCCAAACCAACAAGAGGAAACATCAAACAACTTAAGAAGCAGCTTAAACATTATGTCAAAGGCACTCGTTCGGTTGATGAGTTTATGCAACAGAATAAAAGTAAATATGATGCGTTGTCTCTCCTCGGCAGTTTGGTTGATCCCGAGGATCTGAGAGACATCGTGCTTGACGGCCTTAGTGAAGATTACAAAAAACTTGTCGACTCCATTCATGCTCGTGACACTCCTGATCTCCTTTGTTGAGATTCATGAAAAACTGCTCAACCGCGAAATAGAGCTCTTTTGCTACTCAGCTGCAACCCTCTTTTTTTCCTGTCACGGCGCATCATGTTCAAAACAGATGCAGAAACTAGAAACCATCAACCAATAATCAGACCCAAGCAACTCGCCCCAACCAAGATCATCGTCAATCGCGCTCCTATTTAGGGAACTGCCAGGCGTGTGGAACACCTGGTCACAACGCAAAAAGGTGTCCTCTGTTTCACCTTATTTCCCAATCCTCACAACTTGGTACTCCGAGCAGCTCTTGTGACAACTCTAACTGGGCCCCTAGTGCCTACAACGTCTCTGCTCCTCCACTCGACAGTGGTGCTTCTCAGCACCTTACATCTGATCTTGCAAATTTATCACTTCATGCTCCTTATTCCAGAGCTGATGAAGTCATGGTTGGCAATGGCTCAGGACTGTAGATAACTCACTTTGGTTCTCTCTCTTTATGAAATCCTACTTGCAATTTTTCTCTTAATAATGTTTTACGAGTTCCCGCCATTACACAAAACCTAATATCACTGCGTCAATTATGTACTGATAACCGTGTTTCAGTTGAATTTTTCCCAACTGCCTTTCAGGTAAAGGATCTCAACTCGGGGGCGCCTCTGGTGGCAGGAAAAACTTAGGAAGGAGGGTATGAATGGCCAAGAGACGACTCGTTATTTTTTCCTTTTTCTTTCGTTAAAACTTCTTTGCCAATTTGGCACTCTAGATTAGGTTTTAAACAATGTTGTGTTGCATTATTCTATTCCCGTTTCTAATAAAATGCCATCTCTTCCTTGCAATGTTTGTTCCGTTATTAAAAGCCACAAAATGCCATTTTTAGATTCATCTATTTCTTCTACCAAACCTCTTGAAACTGTTTACTTCGATGACTGGACTTCCCATGTTCTCTCTCTCAATGTGTTTAAATACTACATCATTTTTGTTGACCATTACACTCACTATGTTTGGTTGTGTGCCTTATGTCGCAAATTTGATACCTTTGAAGCTTTTGTTTACTTCAAAGAGCTCGTAGAGAACAAGTTCCAACATCGCTTAATCACCCTTTACTCTGACAGTGGTGGTAAGTATATTGCCATGTCCAACTATCTTGCCACAAATGGGATAACTCATCTCACAATGTTGTCTCATACACCAGAGCATACCAATTTTTTTGAGAGGCGACACATGCATATAGTTGAAATGGCTTTAGCACTCCTCACCCACTTGTTTACTCCTCTAACTTTCTGGCCTTATGACTTCATGGTTGTTGTCTATTTAATTAACCGACTCTTTACTCCCACATTTTCCTTAGACTCTTCCTTTTACCACATATTCGTTTCAGCTCTAAATCTTCACAAACTCTGTGTGTTCGGCCCTATGCTAAACATAAGCTTGACACTCGCTCTTCTGTGTGTGTTTTCCTCGGATACTCAAAAACACGAAGTGCCTACTTATGTCTTGAGTCCTCTTCCAAATGAGTCTATGTCTCGCGTCATGTTCAATTTTTTGAGTCCTCATTTCCTTTTAACTCGTTACAATCCTCTAAGTCTTCATCCTCTATTTCTATTACCCTTATCGTCCTTCCGACACCTTTATCTCCACTTGGTACTTCATAATTTTTGCCGCCACTAGCTGTACCCCCAGGCTCGAGCTCCTCATCGATGCTAGTGCCGAATTCGTCAACATCGGAAGAATCAGTTTCTACTGAATTGGTTAACAGCCTCCCCGCCTAGTTTCCAACCTCTCTGTTGGGACTACCTTTGTTGCAATAACACATGTTATTCCATTTGTTCAGCCTGTTTCGTCGCAGCCCTTTACCTCCTCTCGGTCTGTCGCGCCATCTTCAAATACTCACCCAATGGTGACTAGGTCAAAGAACAATATCTTTAAACCGAATCAGAAACTATCCTTGCTTGCGGCTGCCACCAACTCTGCGGTTGAACCGACTTTGGTTATGCAAGCCATGAAAGATAAGCGTTGGCGTCTTGCGGTGGATGATGAGTTTGATGATCAGGTAAGAAATCACATTTGGTCGTTGGTTCCGCCTAAACCAACATATAATCTGGTTGGCTCGCGATGGGTATTTCGAATCAAACGACTACCAGATGGGAATATTGATAAGTTTAAGGCGCGTTTAATGGCCAAAGGCTTTCATCAGAGGTCGGGTGTTGACTACACTGATAAATTTAGCCCGGTCATCAAGCTGCTTCAGTTCGTCTCGTGCTTGGTCATATCGTCTCCAATAACTGGCCTTTACGCCAGCTTAATGTCAACAAAACCTTTCTTCAGGGGCAACTAACTGAAGAGGTTTATATGGCGCAGCCTACGTGTAACACCCCCAATCGTTTCTAATCAAAGGTGCTACAATGATACTTAGAATATCTCATCCAAAGCTTCAGAACAAATCCAATGCTTCAGAACAAATCCAATGCCTCAGATGAAACATCATTCGCACCATTCCTACTTATCCTCATTCCTAACTTTTCAACCGGAACAAGAATTCGTAGTTAGTTTAGCTCGGACAAAGCCAAATATCATACCGGAACTTAAGTTGTAATATACAAAACCTTTAACTTTATTTACTTAAGTTCCAAAACCACATTTTCAAACTTTCATAAGTATATGTGCGCACAGCAAAATCCATAAAACATTTAAGTCATTTACAACATACATTTTTACAAAAAAGGCCAACTCTACACCGACTTTACTTCGTCCCTGCTTTAACTCCGCTTTCTCTACCGCTTTCCTGCAAGGAAGGAGAAAGAATAAGCAACTAATTTTCTTAGCGAATTCGGGTGCCTATCATGCATAAATGATCCCACCAAACCCCAAACAAAATCACAATACATGGATCATTCACCGAAAATGAAATACAAAAATGTGGACAAGTCATAGAACATTTTCTCATCAATTCTCGTTCTCATTCACCATCCGCAGCATCCATATTCCTTAGTTCATTCATCATTTTACCTCGCCAACACACAGTCACTCAGATTGAACGTGCTAACGATCCTGAATCTCGTTCATCATCTTACCTCATTCGACATGCAACCGCTAAGGCTGGACATGCCGAGTGATCCGAACAACGCATCATCATGTGACATACGGCTGGTGGTAGCGAACCAATCCCCCGTATGTATTACGATAGAGCGAACTACGCCCACAACGTACCGCTCTCATCGGACTAAGGACATATAGATCTGTCTCACCGAGCAAGCCTCACCGCACCTCAGAATCACAGCTGCACACTCCTCATTGCGTACTGCGCTGACCACACTTAAACACATACATCATACCACACGAAATTATGCATGTTTCAATCCATATCAAGCCATTTTACTTGGCTACTTAACCAATTTCCAGTGGTGAATCAATTCAATTCAAATCTCGGCATCAAAAAAATCATCAAGTAAACCACCAAATAATTCCACCGAGAACTTAACATACTAACCATTTAGTATTCATGCATCTTACATCTTATTCATGTATATGCATCATTCACCACGAAATAAACAAAGAAAAACTGAACTCACAGTCTAGGTTTAGGCAATACTGTTCTGCTGACCGAATAAACTTGTATGTGGAACAGAAATTCCTCCGAAAATCAGTATTTTCCTTGTCTTTTCTCACGAAATCCTCTTATTTTTCTCTCCATGGATTCTTCTCCACACTTAGAAATTCTTAACGAGAAAGGAAGTGGACTAGTATTTATAGGATTAGAAGACTTAAGGTGAAGGAAATCTCAGCTCCAAACTTGGTGACACCTCCTCCATGAGTCATCAAGAAGACTTCATAGGAGGGTAGGCCTAGCTGCTTGCCACCACCTTCCTCCTAGGTTGCTTCCCATAAGCACCTAGCCACCACCTATCTGCTAGGCTACTTCATAGAAGCACCTCGCCACCACCTACCTGCTAGGCTACTTCACAGAAGCACCTCGCCACCACCTACCTGCTAGGCTACTTTACAGAAGCACCTCGATTCCTCTTAACCGGTCTAACTCTTTCTCCCGCTTAGTTTTTCTCATTCCGACTAGTCCACTAATCACAATCAATTCCTTTACAATGGATTCCTTCTTTTTGAGACTGCCTTACTTCGTTGGGTCACCACTTACTCCAAATTCCCACTTTTCCGTCCATAACTTCCTTATGTTCTAGGGCAATTCTCGTTCTGTTTCCGGTTTAAAGAGAGGATCACCACACTACGGGTTTCATTGATCTCGACAAGCTTGATTATGTGTGTCGTCTTAACAAAGCTCTTTATGGGTTGAAGTAGGCCCCACGGGTGTCGTATATGGAGCTTTGAAATTTTCTCATCTCCTTTGGCTTTGTTAATTCCTTAGCTAATTCGTCTCTGTTCATTTTTAACAAGTATGATACATAGCTCTTCGTTCTTGTCCATGTTGACGATATAGTCATCACTGGAAATGACTATGCGATAGTTGAACGCTTCATCCGGTTGCTTAGTGATCGTTTTTATTTAAAGGATCTAGACACTCCCACTTACTTCCTTGGCATTGAAGCTTCTTGGACTGATCATGGTCTTCTTCTAACACATACCAAATATATCACGGACCTCCTTGCTCGTACCAACATTATGTCCGCGAATCTGTCTTCTACTCCAATGGCCACAAATGCTGCTCTCACTTTAACCACTGGCACTGCTCTGGCGGATGGTCATCGGTAGTCTGCAATACTTGCTGCTTACTCGGCCTGATGCAGCCTTTGCGAGTAACAAAATTTCCTAGTTTATGCACCAGCCAATAGACATTCATTGGCAAGCAGACAAGCGGGTCCTCCGCTACTTATCTGGCACAAGAAGTCAAGGCATATTCTTTAGTCGACACAACACTCCTAACCTTCATGCTTTCTCTGATGCTGACTAGGGTGGCAACAAGGATGCTTACACTTCTACGAGTGCCCACATTTTCTATCTTGGCTCGCATCCTATCAGTTGGTCTTCAAAGAAACATAACTTTGTATCTCGATCCTCCATAGAGGTTGAATATAGGTCTTTTGTCGATACAACCTCTGAGTTATGCTGGGTCGCACAATTAATGGAGGAACTGGGAATTCGTTCTTCCTCTCAGCCTGTGATATACTGCATTAACGTTGGTGCCAAATACTTGTGTGCGAACCTGGTTTTCCATTCTCGAATGAAGCATGTGGCTTTGAACTACCACTTCATCCACCAATTGGTAAAATCTGGTTCCTTAGCGTGTCACATGTTGCTTCCGCTGATCAACTTGTTGATGCTCTAACAAAACCATTATCTCGTCCGCGTCTCCAACTTCTCACCGAAAAGATTGATCTCTCTACCGGTCGTCCATCTTGTAGGGACGTATTAGGATAAGTATATATCTATATAGTTGCATATATTACGATAGGATATTATCTATACACATAGCCACTTATATATATAGTGGTATGTATCCTCTTCTTTAATAATACAAAACCTATTCAGCATTCCTTGCTACATGAAGATGACTAAAGTTTGATGACAAAGACATTCATCTGGTTAATGGTTTAACCATCGAATTTGAGAGTTTTTTTGGAGATGGCATGACAATCATATAAACCTTTTACCCTGTCAAATAAGTTATCGGCTTCAAATAATAGTCTCACCCTAGTTATATGCCCCAAGAGCCATTCCTACCAAATTCCAAAAAAAGTTTGATCACTGAAAATTAAACTATTAATTGAAACCATTTAAAGGGAGATGATCATCAAATATTATTTTTATTTGTATAATACATTAACATATATATGTTTTGATTTATAAACATATTTATATAACAAAGAAGAGACATTCATGCATTTATACACAAGACAATAATAAAAGAATAGAAAAATATCATTACATTACCAAACAAAGATTTATAACTTACACAAATCTTGGAATTTTATGGTCCATCAACAAAATCTAAATCAAAGTGAGTAATGACAAATTGTTGTTACAAAATAAAAATAAATTACTAGTTTTGTAAGTTGATCTCATAATAATGTCACATTATACTCAAACATGTATATAAACAATCTCTTCACTAAATTTTCCAACCAAGAAAACAAGTAAGAACCCACCATAACACAAACGATGATATCAAAAAAGAAAGAAAGCATCGGAAGACAAAGAATTCCAATAGTTAAGATAAAAAAAAAGAGTCATCGGCAAGTCACATTCTCTAAATGTAGAGCCGGTTTATTCAAGAAAGCTAGTGAACTTTGCACGTTATACGATGCAGAGATTGCGATCATCGTGTTTTCTCCTGCCAAAAAGCCTTTCTCTTTCGGCCATCCAAGCGTCGAATATGTTTTAGACCGTTACTTGTCGCGTAACAATCTTTTCTTAGCACAAACAAAACAACCACAGGGAAACCTTGCTCCAAGCTGCAAGCTGAATTTGTGATTGACGCAGATTTTGAATGAGGTAGACGAGGAGAAGAAAAAGGGTCAAGCCTTGGAAGAAATGAGAAAAGCAAATGTGCAACGGACAACAGTCAATTGGTGGAAAAAACCGGTAGAAGAAATGAATATTGTTCAGTTAGAGGAAATGAAATTTGCGTTGGAGGAAATGAAGAAGGTAATTTTGTCGGAGAGTACTATAGTACCTTTTAGTAAGATAAAAGAGGATGTGTTCGGTTTCTTGGAAAATAAAGTGACGCATCCTTTTGGTTATGGAAATGGTTGTTTCTGAATCATAATTGTTTTTTGTGTGGTAAGAATAGAAGAAAAACGAATCAAATAATTTCTAAGCTAGTATTTTGCTAGCTGTTTTTCTAGATTATTTTTTGTCTTTTTGGCAACATAGAAAAAATCTTATATGCTAAATGGATTCACTTTAATGGATCGGTCTTTATTATTATTATTTGGTTGTACTACCTTAATGGTAGATTAGATTTTATAAACCGATATATAGCTTAACATTAATAATGTCGACGTAAATGATAAAAACACATGATATATTCAAACAAATCATGGCATATCCTATGATCATTAACACACACAAAACTATCAGAAGAGGGAAACAATGTAACGTTTGGCAAACAAAGATCGCTTACACATCGATAGCTAGTGATTATGACGAGAGTTATTAGCTTCAGTTTATAAATTTTTCCTCACTTTTGGTAGCTAATCAATTTTATTATTGGCCATAAATCAGCATCTAGCTTTTTCCTAAAATTCATTTTCTGTATATTCTGTTGTTATTAAACACTAATGTGGAAACCACTGGATTTTGAACATATAACAATACAGTCTTGTTTGATATTTAATCCACTAGTAGTGTAAAAGTTCTTGTAAAATAATAAAATATAACATAAAATTTAATTATTTATCTAGAGGTTTTATTTGAAATGTGGTCGTGTGGTTTCGGAGCACGAGAACTTTGGTCCAGAACTTTTTGGGATTCAAAAAGAAAATGTGTTCGTGATAAACTCAATAAAACAAAACAACCACTACAAATTTATGAACTTATGGTGCATTCATCATGTACCGTGTTACAAGAATGGCAACTATACGTAATTCAGATCTGGTCTGGACTATAGAGAAAGAAAGCCACGGTTGCGAACTTTAGATGCTAATTTTTTGGAAATTTTTTTTGCGTATTTTAATATTAACAAAAGCCAATACGAAACGAACATAATTTTTTTTATTTTGTGCGAAACTTTCGGATATATTGGAGCCATGATGCAACAATTAGATGGCAGATACAACTCTCTCCTTTGTGGTATGACCATTGAGTTTGATTGCTTCCTTGGAGATGGCATGACGATTATAGAAACCTTTTAATCTGTCAAATATTTCTTCTAACACTGATTCATCTGTTAAGATTGTTATCCTCACCCAATTTTTTGCCCCAAGAGCAACGCCTGCCAAAATCCAAAAAATGATTCTTAAATTATACTTTATAAATAAAAATCCATATTTAAGGAGATGATTATGGGAGCCCAAATTTTAAACATATTCGTACAGAGATCTATACCTGGTATCAGAACAAGACTCTCCTCACTAACTAGTTTCGTGCAGAAATCGAAATCATTTTTGATATTATCCAACATTGATATGTCAAGCTTTACCTGTAAAATAAATTGTTTAAGCTAGTTAGTTATATATCCATTATGAGTTTTTGACCCTTCATACTTGTCAAATATAAATCGAATATATATTAAAAGATTGGGAATTCAAACATCAAAGATCTAGAATATGCAAGAATCCAAGAAAAAGAAAGTACCCATAAATAAGAACAAGATTCGGGTTTCTTGGGACAAAGGAGACAAGGAATGTCCTTAAGCCTTTCACATGAAAGCTCGACGTTGCGTCTCATGGCTTTGATCTTCTTTTCGAAGAACTCTTTAGGTGTTTTCTCCAATATATCCGGAAGTGCTTCCTATTATGATCCAAAAGAATATAAATTAATCACATCATTTAGAAACCTTTGTATATATATATATATATATATATATATACCCTTAAATCTATCATGTATATCTTGAAATAGCATAAAGCTTCGGTATGATGATCATGAGAGACTACAAACCTGAAGAATAAATGAAGGTTGTGGAGTTAAATCAAGAAAATCCTCTATTGCTTGAACTACCTGGTGTTAACAAAAGACCTAAAATATTAATTTGAGTCGCATATCTTATTATTTCTAATTAGGGTTTAGAAGTTGACTAACCCCTGTGGATATAAGGATGCCATTAGGATCGTTCATAGCGATCCAGCCAATTCTCCAGCCGGGGACGAGCCATCCTTTGGATATGGATCCGAGTGTGATCACTGGAGCTATGGATGCGAACATCCTCATGGGAACAA
Source organism: Cardamine chenopodiifolia (assembly GCA_963922655.1). Classification (NCBI taxonomy): domain Eukaryota; kingdom Viridiplantae; phylum Streptophyta; class Magnoliopsida; order Brassicales; family Brassicaceae; genus Cardamine; species Cardamine chenopodiifolia. The sequence continues at coordinate 1,924,298 of OZ000486.1, forward strand.
AGGGCCTATCTCCATAAACAACATGATCATATACTTCGTCGGATATCACCATTATACCGAGTTTCCTAGCCATCTCTGCAACCTAATTTTTAATTGATGCGTAAGCATAACAAACTTGGTTGTTATACTTAAAATAAAAACTTATCCTATATATATCACACATGTTACATAAAAATTATATGAAAAATTAAATTATACCTCGTTGAGATGGTCGTAGGTGTAGACGTTTCCACATGGATTGTTGGGGTTTATGATAACCATTGCGACGGTATTCTCATTGGCAGCCGCCTCGAGGCCTTCGAGATCAATTTTCCAATCGTTTTCAGGAAGGAGATCGTATTTTCGAATCTCGAGGTGGCTATAGACAGCCCGAGCATCGTAGTGAGGATAGGCCGGCCTTGGAAGTAGAATGTTTGCGGCTGGATTTCCGGCAAGAGAATCTAATACGATCTCTATTGCCTGGTTGCATCCGCCAGTGATATATACATCCTCTGGCTTCAGTTTCGTTGGAAGCTCTCCATTTAGATAATCCGCTACCGCTCTAGGTGAAAATCAAAATTATGTAAATAACTCATTACTATCTAATAAACGATAGGTCATATTTTAAGATCATATTTTTTAGTTCTTGAAAACCAAAAAGGAATTTTCAAAACAAACCTTCTAGCCTTGAAAATTCCAGGGCTCGGTGCATAAGAGTTAGCCATGCCAGAGCGTGCGGCTGCGGCTACGGCTTCCTCCGCTTCAGGGCAAGTCTTGAAGCTGGGAGAAGTGGAGGGCTCGCCGGGATTTGGGAACAAAACGGTTTTTCCACTGTTCACTCTGCCGTTTTTGAACATCCCAAAAGAAAGTTTTCTCAACGTCACTGCCGATGCATCACTCGTCGCATTGTTTCCTTTGAACCGCCAAACGCTACCGTTTCTGTTGCAGTTTTCATCACCGTTGCTCGCCATCGATCTCTCTGTCTTGTGTTTAGATTCTTGTTTGAGTTGTTAGTACAAGTTCTGTGTTGTGAGTACATCTCATTTTGGTCGACTCCTTTATAAAGGGTCACAAGACGAGTAGATCTAACTATAAAAGAAGAATAATAATCGACACATTTCACATGGAGCAATACTTTAGTGCTTTAGACTATCAATATGAAATCAATAATATTTTAGTCTCAGTGCAGTACACTTTGTACAAACTACAAAACCAAAACATATATATAATAATATATTTTTTAACACAATACACATGTAGCAATACTATACTATACTGAAAATCCTTTAACAAAAAAAAATACTATATTGTCTTTCAGACTATATTATATGAAATCAATGGTATTTTAGTCTCATGGTTCAGTACATATATATATACAAAATGTTTTTAAAATTACTCCAACACGTGAAGGGTCTATTTGTTTATAGTTAATATTTGTTATTTTAATTTTGGCATCGTATAACTAACGTTCCCATTCCCTTATTTAAATAGAGGAGCCATCTTTTATTGACTCTTTGACACATTGGCACATTAGCTTGACCACCAAAATTTAGAGAAATTGCACTCTATGGCAATAGATAGATTATAATTCACATAATGACATTATTGTTAAAATAATCAGTGTACAAAAATACAATAGACGTTAAACATAGTGTGATCGTCCGCCTGTAGCTCAAAAACATAACCAATTTAACTTAGAAAAAATCAAAAGAGAAAATTTGATATATAAGAAATAAGGAATTCATTTTTTTTTCTTGAGAAGTTTCAAGACTGTAACAAAAGAAGAGACTGTCAAATTTTCAATATGACATATTACTTAGTGACTTAAGGTTTTAACTATCAAAAATATAATATTTTTGGAAAAAGTTAAAAAGAAATAGATAGATGAAATCCCGCCTACCATATCCAAACCCGACTAAAAGCTGGATAGCTGGTCGAAACTAATTTATCTATCTAACGGCGCTAATATTATTGACATTCAAGCGATTTAGAGATATATAGCGCCTAAGTGACGTATAAGCCCCACTCGGACCATTTTCTTGAACCCTAAAAAAATAAAAGAGAAAATCATTTTTTGAGACGGTAAAATTGCCCTATTATATGTATGTATGTTTATATTTAGATTTTTGCTAAATAAATATTTTTTTGAGTTTATTGTGAATTTTAAAACAACTAGTGTAAGATAGTTGTCACGTCAACAACATACAGAGATCCAGTTTTGGTGTGATTTTTAAAGTTTTAAAATTGACTTGTATAAGTTTGATAGCTGGATTATTTGCAGAAAATTCTTTATATTTCTATTAAATAATTAGTTTCAGTTATTTATGATTGGTAATTTTAGATGATTATATAGAAAATAAATGTTTCAGTATTTTTTAATATTGATAATTCTGTAAATATGCTTTATACTTTATATGGTTGAAATTATAAATAAAAGTATAATGTTAGAACAAATTACTAGTCAAATTGTAAATTGTGGTTACTATGTGTGAATGGCATAAAAAATGATGACCGAAGTTGTAATTCTAACAATTAAATATTTTTGCTGCCTGTTCACTATTAACAACAAATATGAATTACGAAAAATCAAAGGAGGTCCACTCGGCTCACTAAATGGACAAGTATAGTAAACGTCGTATCATAATACATCATACAACATATAATATGATAAGGTTGACAAAAGAGGTTATTCCGTAAATAAATTTTTAATTGTACATATTTATACTTAAAAAAAACTATTATTTTTGGGGCATAAAACAAAAATGTAACAATAATTCGCGTGAGAGGTTGGTGTGTTTGGGGTTACGTGTAGGTGTAGACTGTAGCAGAACCACACATTACAGCGAAGTGGCCATTATTTTTAGAAATAATTACTCAAATAAAGTATATTTATCTTGAAATTATTTAAATAGACGTTAAAAAAAAAAAGGTAAAGATGTAATTACTATTTTAATTCTTTAGAAGACAAAAAAAAAATATCTTTTTTCTTTTTCTTCTCTCTCATTCATTTTTTATCTTCTTTTCTTTTTAATTTTTTTTGCTAGATCGTTTTCTGGGTTCGAGTAACATTGATTTCGTTCTATTCTCTCGATTTCGTTTTTTTTCTTTCAATCTTCTCGCTAAATACATTACGGTTTTATGACACATTTTGCATTACGGTTTTATGTCACATTTATGGTGTCGTAATGGGTTTCTGGGTTTTGAGAAGTTTTATGTTACATTTATGGTGTTCTTTAAGTGATTTCGAAAATGAGTTTATGTCTTTGGCGAATTTCTTGTATGTTTGTGGGTTTATGTATGGTAGAGCTCATAACTCTACCACACACTTATGGTAAAGTTCAACTAGTATGGTAGAGTTCAATTATGACTCGAGCGCCACCCGTTCCACAGACAGGCTCCACCCATTCCACGGACAAGTCCCGCCTGTCTACGGACAAGTCCCGCCTGTCTACGGACAAGTTCCACCCGTCTACAGACAAGTGATGCCGAGCACCCAGACTTGGCATATGAACTCTACCATACTCTTATGGTAAAGTTCAACTAGTATGGTAGAGTTCATACCATAGACGAATCAACTCTACCATGGACAAATGAACTCTACCATTCCCATACTAGTTAAACTTTACCACACTCTTTATGGTAGAATTCATAACTAGTATGGTAGAGTTCAGTTATGACTCGAGCGCCACCCGTTCCACGGACAGGCTCCACCCGAATGCCACCCATTCCACGGACAAGTCCCGCCTGTCTAAGGACAAGTCCCGCCTGTCTAAGGACAAGTTCCACCCGTCTACAGACAAGTCACAAACAAGTGATGTCAAACACCTAGATTGCAAAATAATGCATCAGCAGGGAATCGAACCCAGGTCTGTGCCGTGGCAGGGTACTATTCTACCACTAGACCACTGGTGTTTGTTATGCTATATGAAATACTAAAGAGATATTAACCATTACTATTTTTGAACTTTATTTTATATAAATGTTATATTTGTTTTATAATTTTTATTACATACTAAATTATTTATTTGTTTTGTTAATATATTATTATTTATTTTTGTTAATAAATGTTTAGTATGTAATAAAAATAATAAAAATATAACATTTATATAAAATAAAGTTATTTATTTGTTTTGTTAAAATATTTTTATTTATTTTTGTTAATAAATGTTTTGTTAATAAATATTTTTTATTTATTTAACAAATAAATAAATAAATAACATTTATTAACAAAAACATTTATTAACAAAAATAAATAATGATATATTAACAAAACAAATAAATAATTTAGTATGTAATAAAAATTATAAAACAAATATAACATTTATATAAAATAAAGTTCAAAAATAGTAATGGTTAATATCTATTTAGAGTATTTACTAGAGTATTTACCATTCGATGGAGATACAATTGTCCAATCATTTTCAACTTGTGAAGGTACTATTTCCCTAGCTTCTCGGTCCTGCACCTGATCCCATGAGATATGTACTTCAGTCTGAACGATATTCGCTTCAGTCTGCACTATATTCGCTTCTGTCTGCACATGATCTTCCTTTGAATTACTTTTGTCTCATACATTTTCAGGGACATTTCCAGCCGCTTACCTGTTTGGAGTAGTACTGAATTTTGTTAGACATCCTTGCTCTGTGTGCCCCCAGGTTCGACAGCTAGTACACCGCATTGGCAGCCATAAGTACTCGAAAGACACTGTGATCTCCTCATCTCGAATTTGGAACCAGTAATTCTTTGGCAGCTCCTTGGTTAGTGAAATGTCGATGAAGACTTTAGCTTCGTCAAAAGCTGTTACCAGTTCTGTGTCCTTATGTAGTCTAATAGGGATCCCCACTTGACTAGCTATAAAACTTCTCCTTTTCCACGGAAAGAGAGCCGGTGGGACATTCACCAACTTAACCCACATTGGCATTGAAGTTAGTGTTGGCTGCGTTTCTTCAAGGACTGGTGTCCATTTCGAGACAATCATCAGAATCTCACATATATTCCACATGCGTCGACGTCGTACTCGGTTCCTGGCATTTGAGTTGCGGATTCTGAACTTTATCGTCGCCTCATTTACAACAAAGGCATTGATCTTTATCGTTTTATCACCTAGGTTCCAAATTTTGTTAACAATAATGTGGCTTTGGCTATATGGGGAGCGGTAGAGGCGAATCGACCCACTAGAAAGTCCTTCCAAAGTGGTGTGGCAGCCTCAAGGATCTCCGGCGGAACCATAAGGATCTGTTTCCCATCGATGACATAAGCTACTACATCGAACTTTGTCAGACGGTCCGCAATCTGAGCCCACTATTTTTTCTGAGGTGAACCTGAAGTATCATGAATTTTTGCGTGATTTGTACTGCATCGTTTGGTATACAGTGCACTGCACCCTCTGGACCTGAGCCACAACCAGAACATGTGGCTAAACTAGAGCTATGAAGAGTCAGAGTATCCGTGGATGGAGTCAAAACTTGAACCCGCTCCGGAACATCAACTACAACAGAGTCTGCACCATCTAATATCCACTGAGTAGAGTGACGACCTGAGCTATCAGGCTTGAGAAAAACTGAGAACCGAGCTACCTGCAGACCCTTACCATGTGTCCTCCTTGCATTAGAAAAACCTACAGCATCCCCTACATCGATCTGTCCCTCGAAACCAGTATTCTTGACGGCCAGAAAAGTTTCAAGCAAGCCGGCCTCTCCTTCCCACTGTCCGACCACCTCGTCGTGTGCCCTTTCAGGCGGTATCGCGGCTTTCATGGGGAGGAAAAACCCGAAATCCTAGTTTTCTTAGCAATTATCTATAACTTTCCTTAAACGGCAAGAAAAAGAACAAAATTCTTTTTTTTTGAGAAACTAATGTAACTTTTCTATATTACTTATTTTAATTTTATAAAATTTTAATGTAAAAAAAACTTCTTATTTTTAAAGGTATAAAGTATAAATAAAAAGAATATTTCTATTTTCTTAATTAAAAGAACAATATATATATATATACAACATATATGAAAGAAAATTAGTGATAAAAAAAGATTTCTCGCAAGCTAACTCACGACTCATTAGAACACACTCATATAACTAGTAACTCAATCAAGCTCTGATCATATAATTCATCTATTAAATGAGTCTAAAAAGCACATGTCGAACTCACGAAAATATGAGCTGAACTGAGCCAACTCATAAGCTAATGGCTCATTTTGATACCTTTAATCATTTTTTGTTAAAAGGTTTTCAAGATACCCTTAATCATAACCATATAATAAGACATTTAAAGAAAATTGTGAAATTAGTAAATGGCTAAGTTAATTAAATAAAAAAAGAAATAATGGAATGTTAAGATAAGTGACATGTGGGTCGTTTTGATCTTCAAAATCGTTTGGTTCTAGGGATTCTTTTGATTTTCTAGATCGCTTGGCCTTAAAGATCGTTTGATTTTCGAAATCATTTTGATATTAGAGATCATATGTTTACATGGTCCTAATAAGAGGAGAAAAAATGACTCACCCAATTATAAAATGGCCCATAAGATAAAACAATAGAGATACGAAACAGTGGAGCCAAACAGATGTAATTCCGGATTAGGGTTACTCTCTCTTCCAAACTCCGCCCAATCTCTCTCTTTCTCCGCCGCGCGCAACTATAACCGCTACCTATATATATACAGACACACACTCCTACTCTGATTCTTACTCTCATCGTCTTCGTCTTCTGAAGCTAAAGATGAGTGGTCAGATCACTTGCAATGAACGAACCAGAACTTATTGGACTCCAACAATGGAACGATTCTTCATAGATCTAATGTTAGAGCATTTACACAGAGGCAACAGAACCGGTCACACTTTCAACAAGGAAGCATGGAACGAGATGCTCACTGTTTTCAATTCGAAATTCGGGTCACAGTATGATAAAGACGTGTTGAAAAGTCGATATACGAATCTGTGGAAACAGTATAATGATGTGAAGAGTCTTCTTGATCATAGTGGTTTCAATTGGGATCAGACTCATCAAATTGTGCTTGGTGATGAGAGTCTATGGAGTTCTTATCTTAAGGTTTAAAAATTAGTTTTTTTTTTTACATTTTTGTTTGATGTTTGATTATATGATTTTGACTTTGATTGATGTGATTTTACAGGCTCATCCTGAAGCGCGTGTTTACAAGACGAAACCGGTTTTGAATTTTAATGATTTGTGTTTGATTTATGGGTATACGGTTGCAGATGGGAGATATAGTATGTCAAGCCATGATTTAGAGTTTGAAGATGAGATCAATGGAGTCATCATTGGTGTGTTCTTTGTTCTTCTTGGTTTGGTTACGATGTGGGTTTTTAAGATGAGTGATTTATATGCTTACATTGGTTTTTGTAGGTGAAAGTAGTGGCTGTCTCGTTCTTCAGAGTAAAGAAAGTTCGGAAACTGAGTGGACTCTGGTAATGGATCAATACTTTATTGAGCTTGTGCTTGATCAAATAGGAAGAGGTAACAAGATTGGTAATGCTTTCAGTAAGCAAGCATGGGCAGATATGCTAGCTTTGTTTAATGCTAGATTTAGTGGTCAATATGGGAAAAGAGTTTTAAGGCACCGGTACAATAAGTTTTTGAAATACTACAAGGATGTGGAAGCTATTTTGAAAGAAGACGGGTTTTCGTGGGATGAGAATCTGCTAATGATAGCTGCGGATGATGTGGTTTGGGATACTTATATCAAGGTTTGAATTCTTAGGCTATTGTTTCGTGTTTTGAATAATCTTTTGATCTTCACTTCTTTAGTTTGAAATCTAGATGTGATGAGGCAGGAGCACCCACTTGCTAGAACATATAGGATGAGATCATTACCGAGCTACAAGGATTTGGACACTGTATTTTCATGTCCAGCCGAGAAAGGGATTACACCCCATCCAGTACAAGGCAAAGATCTTAAAGATGATGGCTTGGCTGCACAAATGAGTGAGTTAAATCTTATCCAATACTAAAGTTTTGGATTAATACGATTGTGTCAGATACCAAAAATAGAAAATCTTGCTTTTCCAGATGAGAATAAGGCGAGCCAGGTGCACAATTCTGACCGCACAAGGACATTTTGGACACCGCCAATGGACCATTATCTAATTGACTTGTTAGTGGACCAAGTGAATAATGGCAACAGAGTTGGGCAGACTTTCATAACGAGTGCTTGGAATGAAATGGTTACAGCATTCAATGCTAAATTCGGGTCTCAATACAGCAAAGATGTTCTGAAGAACCGGTACAAACACTTGAGGAGGTTGTACAACGATATAAAGTTTCTTCTTGAGCATAATGGGTTCTCATGGGATACAAAGAGAGAAATGGTGATTGCAAATGATGGCATTTGGAATACCTATATACAGGCATGCCACATTCTTTCCTTTTAAAGATATCAGTTATATGGTTATGCCTTAAACTAATGAAGTATGCGCAGGCACATCCAGAAGCTCGATCATATCGAGTTAAAACAATTCCAAGCTACCCAAATCTTTGCTTCATTTTTGGGAAGGAAATGGCAGATGGGAGATACACACGCTTGGCTCAAGCTTTTGATCCCAGTTCAGCAGGACCTGTACTGATGATCGGTAAGCTTCTCTATAGCATGGTCTTTAAGATTCAATAAAAGGTGATACTTATTTTGGCTTTATCTAAGTTTTATAACTGCAACGTTGTGCTCTCTAGCTCCTTGTGATTCGTCAAGCTGTGCATGTGAGACTGGTAATGCAGAAATGATTGACAAATGATCCTTTTGTATTTAAACCTATTTATATGATTACGTCTCAGAAAGTGGAAGCACAGATGGATTCAAAGATACTATGGGAGAAACTCACAGTTTCCAGATGGTTCATGTCAGTGACGAGAAAAATGATTACCTCTGTAGCAATGTTGGTCCTTGTATAGAATGGACAAGGGTCATGGACCACTCTCTTATTGATCTTATGCTAGAGCAGGTGAAGAGAGGAAATAAGATTGGTGAGACATTCACAGAGCAGGCATGGGCTAACATGGCGGAATCCTTCAATGCAAAGTTCAGATTGCACACTGACATGTTCATGCTGGAGAATCGTTATATATTGATGATGAAAGAGCGCGACGATATCAACAATATCCTCAATCTCGTTGGCTTTGCTTGGGATGACGAGAAGCAAACCATTGTTGCAGAAGATGAATGTTGGGAAGCTTATATCAAGGTAAGGCTAACTAATGACACTCTTGGGCTTGGTCTTTGCTTGAACTTTTATCTGGATGAGAGAAAGATTTTAAGCCAAACATTAAGTTTTTCTTATTAGGTGTATCTCCTCAAAGCGATTAGTGTCTGATTTTGCAGGAGCATCCAGATGCAACCATATATAAAGGTACAACCTTGGATAGTTATGGAAATTTGTGCAAGCTATATGAACCTCTCTCCCAAGAAAGCTTCAATTGTGAGAATCTCATGATTGAGTTGGATAACTATGGCCACGAGATGGAAATAGTTGATGACTTTAGTTCGCCCCACAGGCAGCATAGCAAGCGAACCAACCCAATAACTTCGCCTTTGGGGCTAATTGTACATAAGGCTCAGAAGACCGGACTAGAGACAAGGAATCCTTTGTGTGAGACAGAAGGTGATGATAATGATTGCATAAAGCCCATGCCTCAGAACGAAATTTACTCAAGAATAGGAAATGCCATTGATGCATTGCAAGCTTTACCGAACATGGATGATGAACTTCTGCTGGATGCTTGTGATCTTTTGGAAGACGAGAGAAAAGCAAAAACGTTCTTGGCTTTGGACGTCTTGTTACGTAGGAAATGGCTAGTGAGAAAGCTTCATCCTTCGACTAACTTTTAAGCCAATGGGTCTCTCTGTTTCAAGCCACACAAGCGACCAAGATAAAACACCAAGTTTTGAGCACACAACAGAAGAATAGTTTCTGTAGTATTAGGTATTGTAAAATTACATGGTGATCTTAGATACAAAAATCGAAAGCACGGTTTCGGTTGTGTAGGCCTGAACATAAACCAAGAACATGAACACGGTTTCAATTGCTATGAACGATAGCTGAGAAAAGTAACATATTGATGTCTTCTTTGTCTGCCTCCTCTGTCTCTCCCACTGTATCAGAAAGAAGAAACATCATTTAGGAAAATAACACAAATACTAAAACAGGTCTACAAGAGTTGCAATGCATAAACACAAAGTTTCTTTTTAAGCATATACGCGCAAATGTTCTGTTACCTGTTCTTGATCTAACTTGCATTGTCCACTCATCAATGATCTGTTAAAAAACAAGAAACAAATAGGGATTACGCAAAGTTTTCTCAAGCCTCTCTCGACATCAGGATGCTCATGTGCATTTCATTTTTAAGATATCGAATAGGGAAATTGCAGTAGCTCGAGAAAACAATGTAGCCAGAAAGAAACTCCATTGCAATATCAATGAAGAAAAGAGTAACAAACCTGATTAAAATCAGTCAATGCATCATCAACATCGCCATTTGTTGATTCTCCCAAGGATACATTCATTTTCTGAATAAGGTTGCAATTTCCAACAAGTGTTGTCTGTGCTTTGTCAATCAAATCCTGTTATCACAAACACACAATCGTTTCTACAAATTAACTTAAATTCAAGCTCAGTTTAGGAAAACCCTAGCCTTCAGTCAGATGTTACAGAAGCTTTAGCTGATCTTAACCATTGATTGCAGAAGAAACTGTCAACAAGAAAATTTACAGTTCCTTCTTTGCGATCAATAAAAACTCATCCTTTAGTTCAAATTACAGAGCTTATAGATAGATGCTTAGCAAGTTTTTCGCGAAATTAAGTTGGAATCCAATAAAAATCGAAGCTTTATTTTCACAGACTCTACCGCTAATTTCTAGTCTCCAGATTCGATACGAACCTTTTAGCAGACAATAGCTCAAGGCATTGGTCTTTAAGGACATTTACATCTTCCTGCAACTTCTTAATTCTCTGAATCAGCTTCATCGGATTTGCCTACAACTCAAAATATACCATTATCCATAAAATGCAGAAATAAATGAAATCAAATCCATAAGATTACATTGAGTTTAAATTCGAAATTCCAGATCCTAGATTCGAATCGAATTTTACTTACATTCTCAGGATAAATCTGCTGGAACTCCTTGTCGAGCTTGGAATGGACAACGTTAAGATCATGAGAAGCTCTCGCGAATACATTTATCAGATTATCAACAGCTTGATGATGATGATGACTCATCTCCTTCACTGTTTCGCTCCTCCCTAGCTTTCTCGATTCCCTTTCTTCCTCTCTCTCTCTGTCTCTCTTAGGGTTTATCTATTTTCCCGCCTCTTTTCACCCAAAAGAAGCGAGCGACCTAACACGGCAGGGAGTTCTTGGGTTAACTTTAAGAACAATATGATGTGAGTCATGTTTTTTTCTTCATAAAATGTTTACATAATTTTTCTTTATGTTTGGTACAATCTTTTTCTTAGTCTATCGGGAAGGATGACCAGTTTGACTCAAAACTACCGTTTAATTGGTAGAATGACTTCCGTGTAATTAGAGTTAAATGTTGTGTCTAAATCCCAATCGTATCTTTGTTAAGCTATGTTAAAAAAATAATAATTACGATGGTGCCATTATTAATTAAATTAAGCGCCGCAAAAAATTACGAAAATGCCATACCGTAAACGTTGTCGCAAACTTATTTTACGTTACTCAGAGTTATTGAGTTACGTTAGTTACCGCAGACTTATTTCAGTTACCGTAAAGTTATTTAGTTATCGCAGACTTATTTAGTTACCGCAGACTTATTTTAGTTACCGCAGACTAATTTCGTAACCGCAGACTAATTGAACATTGTCGCAGACTTATTTAATTACCGCAGACTTATTACAGTTACCGCAGAGTTATTGTAACGTTGTCGCAGACTTATTATAGTTACCGCAGACTTATTGTAGTTACCGCAGACTTATTGTAGTTACCGCAGACTTATTTAGTTACGACAGACTTATTGTAGTTACCGCAGACTTGTTGTGTTAACGCAGACATATTACACGTTGTCGCAGACTTATTTAGTTACAACAGATTATTGTAGTTATGAAAGACTTATTTAGTTACTGCAGACTTATTGAGTTACCGCATACTTATTAAAATGTTACCGCATACTTATTTAGTTATCGCAGACTTCTTGTAGTTACCGCAGACTTATTGAAAGGTTGTCGCAGACTTACTGTGTAGTTACGGCAGACTTATTATGTAGTTACCGTAGACTTATTTTGTAGTTGCCGCAGGCTTATTGTAGTTAGCGCAGAGTTATTGTGTAGTTACCGCAGACTTATTGTGTTACCGCATACTTATTTTATGTTACCGCAGATTTATTGTAGTTACCGCAGACATATGTGTTACCGCAGACTTATTTTGTAGTTGCTGCAGACTTATTGTAGTTACCGCAGAGTTATTGTGTAGTTACCGCAGACTTATTGTGTTACCGCAGACTTATTTTGTGTTACCGCAGACTTATTGTGTAGTTACCGCAGACTTATTGTGTAGTTACCGCAGACTTATTTTGTAGTTGCCGTAGACTTATTGTAGTTACCTCAGAGTTATTATGTAGTTACCGCAGAGTTATTGTGTAGTTACCGCAGACTTATATTGTGTTACCGCAGACTTATTGTGTAGTTACCGCAGACTTATTGTGTAGTTACCGCAGATTTATTTTGTAGTTGCCGCAGATTTATTGTAGTTGTCGCAAAGTTATTGTGTAGTTACCGCAGACTTATTATGTTACCGCAGACTTATTGTGTAGTTGTTGCAGACTTATTGAGTTATCTTCGTCGGTTAGACGATAAGGGCTTCGTCCTGGTTTGGGCACACCGCCTCTTATTTTCTTCTTGGGTTTTTCCTCTGCTTCTTCTTCTTCATACTAACAGCCAATTATCTTCATCCAAACAGCTAATTGAAGCTATTTTTTATCTTCATCCTAATCGTCGTCGTGTAATTCGGTTTCTGTGTGGCGCAAATATGGAGCAACAGATTATTCTTGTATGTGGAAAATGGAATTTTGATAGAAATAGATGGTTGTTTGTTGTTGATGTTAAGTTAGGATCTCGAATTCTAGCAGCTGAAGATAGTATCAGTTGTTGTTGATAGAAATAGATGGTTGTTTGTTGTTGATATTACGCGCTTCGCCAATAGGAGATCATCCAAGATTTCACATTCGGAAGTATGTTACAACACATACATGTTCAGTTACAGAGCGTTCTGCAAAGTGCTGACAAGTAACTCATGAGATACTTGGGGTATTATACAAGGATTTTGTTGGTGGTGTTGGACCAACCGTCTTGCCAATACATGTTACCGAAGCTCTCAATAGACGATTTCAAATAAAGGTACATGTTTGCATATGTATTTGAATTACATCTTTTATGTATAAATTGATTATTTATTTAAAACTTTTTTGCATAGATTGGTTATTGGAAGGCATATAGAGCATTAAAACATGCTCGGAATTTGGTTAGGGGAAGTGAGGAGAGTGGATACGCATTGCTACCTACTTACTTATTCATGATAAAGAGAGCAAATCCCGGTTCACACACACGACTTGAAGTTGATGAAAAGCAAAAATTCAAGTATTTGTTTCTAGCATTTGGTGCAAGCATCAATGGACTTCCATACGTACGGAAAGTTGTGGTTGTAGATGGTACATATTTGCAAGGTAAATACAAAGGAACACTTCTTACCACTACAGCTTAAGATGGTAATTTCAGATATTTCCGATTGCTTTTGCCATAATTGATACCGAAAATGATGAATCATGGGAATGGTTCTTCAAGCAACTTAGCGGTGTGATTCCTGATGATGAAAGCCTTGCCATTATTTCTGATAGGCACAAGTCTATTGGAAAAGCTATTACAATGGTATACCCGAAGGCTAGTCGTGGAATATGTACATATCATTTGTACAAGAATATATTGGTCCGTTTTAGAGGTCAGGATGTGTTTCATTTGGTGAAAAAAGCGGCCAGTGTTTTCACAATTGCTGAATTTCAGACCACCTTTGATCAGATTGAAGCGTTAAATCCTGCACTTTTTAGTTATCTTCAAAAAGCTGATGTACGATTGTGGACTCGTGCTCATTTCCTGGAGATAGGTACAATCTTCTTACTAGCAACATTGCTGAATCAATGAATAAAGTACTATCATGCTCTAGGAATTTTTCTATTTTACAATTAGTAGAAGAAGTGAGATCAATGATGACAAGATGGTTTTCGGACCGAAGGACTGCTGCAATGAATTTGAAAACAAAACTAACCCGTGGAGTAGAACGATTGCTAGAGGTAACTTATTTTGGTTACAGCTTATAGTTACGACAGACTTATTTTGGTTACAGCTTATAGTTACCGCAAACTTATTTTGGTTACAGATTATAGTTACCGTAGACTTATTTAGGTTACAGATTATAGTTACCGCAGACTTATTTTGGTTACAGCTTATAGTTACGGCAGATTATTTTTGTTACAGCTTATAGTTACCGCAAACTTATTTTTGTTACAGATATAGTTACCGCAGACTTATTTAGGTTACAGATTATAGTTAACGCAAACTTATTTTGGTTACAACTTATAGTTACCGCAGACTTATTTTGGTTACAACTTATAGTTACCGCAAACTTATTTTGGTTACATCTTTTGTCTTATATTGTGGCTGACTTGTTTTGGTTTTATGCAGAGTCGTGTGGAATATTCTAAGGTTCTAAGTGTTGGAGATATTGATGGAATCAAGTTCAAGTGACAGGCGGAGGATCATCGCTACATGTTGTTAATTTGAGAGAAAAAAATGTACATGCCGTAGGTTTGACTTGGAGAAGTTACCATGTGAACACGCAATAGCTGCATCTGAGAGCGCGAAGATCTCCTGTATTTCACTTTGTCATCCCTATTATACGAGCATCTACTTGTACAATTCGTATTAGGTTGCGATCATGCCGAGGGATTTTGTTTTACCAATACCGGAAAATATAGCAACATAGACTTGTTTACCACCTATTATTCGACAACAACCTGGTCAGCCGAAAAGATCAAGGATGAAATCATTCCTCGAAACTGCGAAGGCGATAAAGAGGCCTAGGAAACAACACACTTGTGAAAAATGTAATCAAGTGGGACATAATCGTGTAACATGTAAACTAATTTAAAACATTGTATACTATATTTTACATTTTTACTTGTAAACTTGACATTGTAACATGTAAACTCTATTTGAAACCATTGCAAACTCTAAATTACTGTGTTTTAAACTCTATGTACAGCATGGTAAAATAAGTTTGCGGTAACTACTAAATAAGTCTGCGGCAGCTACAAAATAAATCTGCGTAAACTTGCAAACTTATTTAGTAGTTGCCGTAGACTTATTTAGTAGTTGCCGCAGACTTATTTAGTAGTTGCTGCACACTTATTTAGAAGTTGCCGTAGACTTATTTAGTAGTTATCCCATACTTATTTAGTAGTTATCCCATACTTATTTAGTAGTTACCGTAAACTTATTTAGAAGTTACCGCATAGTTCTTTAGTAGTTACCGCAAACTTATTTAATAGTTACCGCAGACTTATTTAGTAGTTACGGGTTCAGTGGCTCGAACCCTTGAGGTTGCCAAAACCTCAAAACAATTTTTGTTTCTGATTTCTCGGAAATTGGTGGTAAAATAACTCTGCGGCAACAAGGAACTAAGTCTGCGGTAACCACAAAACAAGTCTGTTGAATCTACTACTGTAATTATTAAGGTATGTATATCTATAAGTTTCTGAAAAATTATTACGCAGACAACCGTGCAACAGTGTCGAGTGCCCTGCGTCTTTAAATGTCTATGACTATGCATCCAAGTTTGATTACATCTGCTTGCCTAAAAATCAAATTTTTTTCAAACTCAATTATCGAGGTATGTATATATATTAGTTAGTGAAACAAAATCCCACAGACAACCGTGGCACAGTGGTCGTGTGCTCCGCATCTTTAAATCATGTAGACCAACGCAGTAGTTACCGCAGACTTATTTAGTATTTACGGGTTCAGTCGTTCGAACCCTTGATGTTGCCAAAACCTCAAAACTTTTTTTGTTTCTGATTTCTCAGAAATTGGTGACAAAATAACTCTGTGGCAACGACGAACAAAGTCTGCAGTAACCACAAAATAAGTCTGTTGTATCTACTACTGTAATTATTAAGGTATGTATATCTACAAGTTTTTGAAAAATTATTACACAGACAACCGTGGCACAGTGGTCGAGTGCCCCGCATTTTTAAATGCACATGACTATGCATCCCAAGTTCGATTTCATCTGGTTGCCTAAAAATCAAATTTTTTTCAAACTCAATTATAGAGGTATGTATATATATTAGTTAGTGAAACAAAATCCCGCAGGCAACCGTAGCACAGTGGTCGTGTGCCCCGCGTCTTTAAATCTTGTAGACCAACGCAGTAGTTACCACAGACTTGTTTAGAAGTTACCGCAAACTTATTTAGTAGTTACCACATACATATTTATTAGTTACGGGTTCAGTGGTTCGAACCCTTGAGGTTGCCAAAACATCAAAACAATTTTTGTTTCTGATTTATCAGAAATTGGTGGCAAAATAACTCTGCGGCAACAAAGAACTAAGTCTGCGGTAACCACAAACAAGTCTGTTGTATCTACTACTACAATTATTAAGGTATGTATATCTATAAGTTTCTAAAAAATTATTACACAGACAACTGTGGCACAGTGGTCGAGTTCCCCGCGTCTTTAAATGCCCATGACTATGCATCCCAATTTCCATTCCATCTAGTTGCCTAAAAATCAAATTTTTTTCAAACTCAATTATCGAGGTATGTATATATATTAGTTAGTGAAACAAAATCCCGCAGACCACCGTGGCATAGTGGTCGTGTTCCCCGCGTCTTTAAATCTTGTAGACCAACGCAGGAGTTACTGCAAACTTGTTTAGTAGTTACCGCAAACTTATTTAGTGGTTACCGCAGACTTATTTATTAGTTATGGGTTTAGTGGTTCGAACCCTTGAGGTTGCCAAAACCTTAAAACTTTTTTGTTTCTGATATCGCAAAAATTGTTGGCAAAATAACTCTGCAGCAACAAGGAACTAAGTCTGCGGTAACCACAAAACAAGTCTGTTGTATCTACTACTGTAATTATTAAGGTATGTATATCTATAAGTTTCTGACAAATTATTACGCAGACAACCGTGGCACAGTGGTCGAGTGCCCCGCGTCTTTAAATGCCCATGACTATGCATCACAAATTCGATTCCATCTGGTTGCCTAAAAATCAAATTTTTTTCAAACTCAATTATCGAGGTATGTATATATATTAGTTAGTGAAACAAAATCCCGTAGACAACCGTGGCACAGTGGTCGTGTGCATAGTTGTTTAGTAGTTACCGCAAACTTATTTAATAGTTACCGCAGACTTTTTTACTAGTTACGGGTTCAGTGTTCGAACCCTTGAGGTTGCCAAAACCTCAAAACTTTTTTTGTTTCTGATTTCTCGGAAATTGGTGATAAAATAACTCTGCTGCAACAAGGAACTATGTCTGCGGTAACCACAAAACAAGTCTGTTGAATCTACTACTGTAATTATTAAGGTATGTATATCTATAAGTTTCTGAAAAATTATTACGCAGACAACCATGGCACAGTGGTCGAGTTCCCTGCGTCTTTAAATGCCCATGACTATGCATCACAAATTCGATTCCATCTGGTTGCCTAAAAATCAATTTTTTTTCAAACTCAATTATCGAGGTATGTATATATATTAGTTAGTGAAACAAAATCCCGTAGACAACCGTGGCACAGTGGACGTGTGCATAGTTGTTTAGTAGTTACCGCAAACTTATTTAATAGTTACCGCAGACTTATTTATTAGTTACGGGTTCAGTGTTCGAACCCTTGAGGTTGCCAAAACCTCAAAACTTTTTTTGTTTTTGATTTCTCGGAAATCGGTGGTAAGATAACTCTGCTGCAACAAGGAACTATGTCTGCGGTAACCACAAAACAAGTCTGTTGAATCTACTACTGTAATTATTAAGGTATGTATATCTATAAGTTTCTGAAAAATTGTTACGCAGACAACCATGGCACAGTGGTCGAGTTCCCCGCGTCTTTAAAAGCCTATGACTATGCATCCCAAGTTCGATTTCATCTGGTTGCCTAAAAATCAAAGTTTTTTCAAACTCAATTAATGAGGTATGTATATATATTAGTTAGTGAAACGAAATCCCGCAAACAACCGTGGCACAGTGGTCATGTGCCCCGCGTCTTTAAATCTTATAGACCAACGCAGTAGTTACCGCAGACTTGTTTAGTAATTACCGCAAACTTATTTAGTAGTTACTACATACTTATTTAGTAGTTATGGGTTCAGTGGTTCGAACCTTTGAGGTTGCCAAAACCTCAAAACTTTTTTTGTTTCTGATTTCTTAGAAATTGGTGGCAAAATAACTCTGCGGCAACAAGGAACTAAGTCTGCGGTAACCACAAAACAAGTCTGTTGAATCTACTACTATAATTATTAAGCTATGTATATCTATAAGTTTCTGAAAAATTATTACGCAGACAACCGTGCATCAGTGTCGAGTGCCCCGCGTGTTTAAATGTCCATGACTATGCATCCCAAGTTCGATTACATCTGGTTGCCTAAAAATCAAATTTTTTCAAACTCAATTATCGAGGTATGTATATATATTAGTTAGTGAAACAAAATCCCGAAGATAACCGTGGCACAGTGGTCGTGTGCCCCGCGTCTTTAAATCTTGTAGACCAACGCAGTAGTTACTGCAGACTTGTTTAGTAGTTACCGCAGACTTATTTAGTAGTTACCGCAGACTTATTTAGTAGTTATTGTTTTAGTGGTTCGAACCCTTGAGGTTGCTAAAACCTCAAAACTTTTTTTGTTTCAGATTTCTCAGAAATTGGTGGCAAAATAACTCTGCGGCAACAAGGAACTAAGTCTGCGGTAACCACAAAACAAGTCTGTTGTATCTACTACTATAATTATTAAGGTATGTATATCTATAAGTTTCTGAAAAGTTATTACGCAAACAACCATGGCACAGTGGTCTAGTTCCCCGCGTCTTTAAATGCCCATGACTATGCATCCCAAGTTCGATTCCATCTGGTTGCCTAAAAATCAAAAATTTTCAAACTCAATTATCGAGGTATGTATATATATTAGTTAGTGAAACAAAATCCCGCAGACAACAGTGGCACAGTGGTCGTGTGCCCCGCGTGTTTTAATCTTGTAGACCAACGCAGTAGTAACCGCATACTTGTTTAGTAGTTACCGCAAACTTATTTAGTAGTTACTGCAGACTTATTTAGTAGTTATGGGTTCAGTGGTTCGAATCCTTGAGGTTGCCAAAACCTCAAAACTTTTTTTGTTTCTGATTTCTCAAAAATTGGTGGCAAAATAACTCTGCGGCAACAAGGAACTAAGTCTGCGGTAACCACAAAACAAGTCTGTTGTTTCTACTACCGTAATTATTAAGGTATGTATATCTATAAGTTTCTGAAAAGTTATTACGCAAACAACCGTGGCATAGTGGTCGAGTCCCCACGTCTTTAAATGCCTATGACTATGCATCATTTGTTCGAATCCATCTAATTGCCAAAATCTCTGATTTTTTTAACTGATTCCTTTTAAATTGGCGGCAACTACAAAATACTCACATTTGTAATCAGAACCACTAAATAAGTCTGCGGAAAATACAAAATAAGTCTATGGCAAATACAAAATAAGTCTGCGACAACTACAAAATAAGTCTACGGTGACTAATAAATAAGTGTGCGGTAACTACTAAATAAGTCTCCGGTAATTAATCAATAAGTTTGCGGTAACTACTTAATAAGTTCTGCTCAATTACTAACTAAGTAACACATTTGGTAACCGAAATCAAACATATACGAAACTTTGGGTAACTAAATATCTTATTACACTGAAAAGAAAACATTGTAAACTACAAAATCAACAAAGAAAATCAACAAACTCTACATTGTTAACTCATATTGAGTTATCATTAAGATGCAGATTTTTCATATCTAACCCACGAGGTAATGGGTTAGTCATCGTGTGTCCTGAATACGCAGGAAGTTCATCAACCATCTCAGCCGCTAATCTCAACCGCATGTCCTGAATGGTCCTATCGTAAAGCCCTTCGAAGGTCCATCCTAAAGCAAGACACTTGATGTATTTTATGGCATATACACCGCAATCCCCCGGATTTTTATTGATCGAAACGCCTGCTGTGACTCTATGCACCTCAAACATTGCATAGCTTGGCTTGCGGTCTTTCTCCGGGACCATAATGCTTAGAATTGCAGGGATCATTTTCTGGAGAAATAGACACGCTTCAATAATGCTTAGAATCTGCGATAACTACTGAATAAGTTTGGGGACAATACTAAATAAGTCTGCGGTAACTACTGAATAAGTCTCCGGCAACTACTAAATAAGTATGCGGTAACTAATGAATAAGTCAGCGGTAACTACTCTATAAGTTTGCGGTAACTATTGAATAAGTCTCCGGCACCTACGGTATAAGTCTGCGACAACTTCTAAATAAGTCTACGACAATTTCTAAATAAGTCTACGGTAACTAATCTATAAGTATGCAACAACTACTAAATAAGTCAGCGGTAACTACTGAATAAGTCTGCGGCAACTGCTTAACAAGTCTGCGGTAACTACTAAATAAGTCTGCGGTAACTTCTAAATAAGTCTGCGGTAATTACTGAATAAGATTGCGGCAATAAGACAATAAGTCTGCGGCAACTTCTAAATAAGTCTACGGTAACTACTCTATAAGTCTACGACAAATACTAAATAAGTCTGCGGCAACTACTAAATAAATCTACTGTAACTACTGAATAAGTCTACGGAAAATACTAAATAAGTTTACGGTACCTACTGAATAAATTTGCAGAAACTACTGAATATGTTTGCGGTAACTACTCTATTAGTCTGCGGTAACTACTAAATAAGTCTGCGACAACTACTCTATAAGTGTGCTGCAACTACTAAACAAGTCTGCGGTAACTACTCTACAAGTCTGGGGCAATTACTAAATAAGGCTGCGGTAACTACTAAATAAGTCTACGACAACTGCTTAACAAGTCTGTGGTAACTACTAAACAAGTCTGCGATAACTACTGAACAAAGCTGCGGTAACTACTGAATAAGATTGCGGCAATAACACAATAAGTTTGCGGTAAATACTAAATAAGTCTGCGATAACTACTATATAAGTCTGCGGCAAATACTAAATAAGTCTGCGGTAACTACTCTATAAGTCTGCGGCAAATACTAAATAAGTCTGCGGCAACTACTAAATAAATCTGCGATAACTACTGAATAAGTCTGGGGCAAATACTAAATAAGTCTGGGGCAAATACTAAATAAGTCTGCGGTAACTACTGAATAAGTCTCCGACAACTACTAAATAAGTATGCAGTAACTAATGAATAAGTATGCGGCAACTACTCTATAAGTTTGCGGTAACTACTGAATAAGTCTGCGGTAACTACTGAATAAGTCTGCGGCACCTACTGTATAAGTCTGCGGCACCTACTGTATAAGTCTGCGACAACTTCTAAATAAGTCTATGGCAACTTCTAAATAAGTCTGCGGTAAGTACTCTATAGGTATGCAACAACTACTAAATAAGTCTTCGGTAACTACTTAATAAGTCTGCGGCAACTGCTTAAAAAGTCTGCGGTAACTACTAAATAAATCTGCGGTAACTACTAAACAAGTCTGCAGTAATTATTGAATAAGATTGCGGCAATAACACAATAAGTCTACGGCAACTTCTAAATAAGTTTGTGGTAACTACTCTGTAAGTGTGCAGCAAATACTAAATAAGTCTGCAGCAACTACTAAATAAATCTGCGGTAACTACTGAATAAGTCTGCGGCAAATACTAAATAAGTTTGCGGTCACTACTGAATAAGTTTATGGTAATTACTCTATTAGTCTGCGGTAACTACTAAATAAGTCTGCGACAACTACTCTATAAGTCTGCTGCAACTACTAAACAAGTCTGCGGTAACTACTCTATAACTATGGGGCAACTACTAAATAAGTCTGCAGTAACTACTGAACAAGTCTGCGGCAACTGCTTAACAAGTCTGCGGTAACGACTAAACAAGTATGCGATAACTACTAAACAAGGCTGCGGTAACTACTGAATAAGATTACGACAATAACACAATAAGTCTACGGCAAATACTAAATAAGTCTGCGGTAACTACTATATAAGTCTGCGGCAAATACTAAATAAGTATGCGGCAACTACTAAATAAATCTACGGTAACTACTGAATAAGTCTCCGGTAACTACTCTATAAGTCTGCAGCAACTACTAAACAAGTTTGCGGTAGCTACTGAATAAGTCTGCGGCATCTACTGAATAAGTCTGCGGCAACTACTAAATAAGTCTGCGGTAACTACTAAATAATTCTACGGCAACTGCTTAATAAGTCTACGGTAACTACTAAACAAGTCTGCGGTAACTACTGAATAAGATTGCGGCAATAACACAATAAGTCTGCAGCAAATACTAAATAAGTCTGCTGTAACTACTCAATAAATCTGCAGCAAATACTAAATAAGTCTGCGGTATCTACTCTATAAGTCTGCGACAAATACTAAATAAGTCTACGACAACTACTAAATAAATCTGCGGTAACTACTGAATGAGTCTGCGGCAACTCCTCTATAAGTTTGCAGCAACTACTAAACAAGTCTGCGGTAACTACTGAATAAGTCTGTGGCAACTACTAAACAAGTCTGTAGTAACTACTCTATAAGTCTGCAGCAACTACTAAATAAGTCTACGGTAACTACTGAATAAGTATGCAGCAAGTACTCTATAAGTCTACGGTAACTACTCTATAAGTCTATGGTAACTACTGAATAAGTCTGCGGTAACTATTGAATAAGTTTGCGGTAACTACTGAATAAGATTGCGGCAATAACACAATAAGTCTGCAGCAAATACTAAATAAGTCTGTTGTAACTACTCTATAAGTCTACAGCAAATACTAAATAAGTATGCGGTAACTACTCTATAAGTCTGCGGCAAATAATAAATAAGTCTACGGCAACTACTAAATAAATCTGCGGTAACTACTGAATAAGTCTACGGCAACTACTAAATAAATCTGCGGTAACTACTGAATAAGTCTGCGGCAACTCCTCTATAAGTTTGCAGCAACTACTAAACAAGTCTGCGGTAACTACTGAATAAGTCTGTGGCAACTACTAAACAAGTCTGTAGTAACTACTCTATAAGTCTGCGGCAACTACTAAATAAGTCTGCGGTAACTACTGAATAAGTCTGCGGCAAGTACTATATAAGTCTACGGTAACTACTATATAAGTCTATGGTAACTACTGAATAAGTCTGCGGTAACTACTGAATAAGTCTGCGGCAACTACTGTATAAGTCTGCGGCAACTTCTAAATAAGTTTGCGCTAACTACTCTATAAGTCTGCAACAACTACTAAATAAGTCTACAGTAACTACTGAAAAAGTCTGCGGCAACTGCTGAACAAGTCTGCGGTAACTACTAAACAAGTCTGCAGAACTACTAAACAAGTCTGCGGTAACTACTGAATAAGATTGCGGCAATAACACAATAAGTCTGCGGCAACTTCTAAATAAGTCTACGGTAACTATTCTATAAGTCTGCAGCAAATACTAAATAATTCTGCGGCAACTACTAAATAAATCTGCGGCAACTACTAAATAAGTCTACGGGAAATACTAAATAAGTTTCCGGTAACTAGTAAATAAGTTTGCGGTAACTACTGAATAAGTTTGCGGCAACTACTGAATAAGTCTGCGGTAACTACTAAATAAGTCTGCGACAACTACTCTATAAGTGTGCGGTAACTACTCTATAAGTTTGGGACAACTATTAAATAAGTCTGCGGTAACTACTGAACAAGTCTGCGGCAACTGCTTAACAAGTCTGCGGCAACTGCTTAACAAGTCTGTGGTAACTATTAAACAAGTCTGCGGTAACTACTAAACATGTCTGCGGTAACTACTGAATAAGATTGCAGCAATAACATAATAAGTCTGCGGCAAATACTAAATAAGTCTGCGGTAACTACTCTATAAGTCTGCGGCAAATACTTAATAAGTCTGCGGCAACTACTAAATAAATATGCGGTAACTTCTGAATAAGTCTGCAACAAATACTAAATAAGTCTGCGGCAACTACTCTATAAGTTTGCGGCAACTACTAAACAAGTCTGCGGTAACTACTAAACAAGTCTGCGGCAACTACTAAATAAGTCTGCGGCAACTACTAAATAAGTCTGCGGTAACTACTCTATAAGTCTGCGGCAACTACTAAATAAATTTGCGGTAACTACTCTATAAGTCTACGGTAACTACTCTATAAGTTTGCGCCAACTACTAAACAAGTTTGCGGTAACTACTGAATAAGTCTGCGGCAACTACTAAACAAGTCTGCGATAACTACTAAATAAGTCTGCGGTAACTACTCTATAAGTCTGCGACAACTACTAAATAAGTCTGCGGCAACTACTAAATAAATCTGCGGTAACTACTAAATAAGTCTGCGGTAACTACTGAATAAGTTTGCGGCAACTACTCTATAAGTCTGCGATAACTACTAAATAAGTTTGCGGTAACTACTGAATAAGTCTGCGGTAACTACTGAATAAGTCTGCGGTAACTACTGAATAAGTCTGCGGTAACTACTGTATAAGTCTGCGGCAACTTCTAAAATATTACCTTATTGATAATACAACATGTTTGTCTGTTTTAAACATAACCTTCAGAAATTTTCTCATGTTTCTTTTTTTTCCGTCCGTTCTCAATATATACTTTTGACTTAAGCGTTATAAAATATTTTATGACTTTATTTATTTATTTTTTTGGTTTGAATATGTTAATGTTTTAAAATATCAAAACGTATATTTTATAACATGCATTTTCATTTGGTCTTTAAAATTTTGAAGTTGTCATTTAAGCTTCTAGAAGCTTCCATGAGTATTTCACAATTCAACAAATCCTCGTTCGCTTGCACATCGAATTTTGACTACCAAAATATATATTTTTGTTTTGATTATGTAATCTATTTAAATTTAATATTTTTTAATTATAAAATTGAAAATATCAAATTAACCAATGTAGTAAAAAATTTATGTACATTTTTTGAACTAATCCATATTTATTGTTTTAATTTATATATCATAATTTTTAATTTAATTTATACATAATTTAATCCATAATTTATAAAAACGAAAGTCTATAATTTTTATTATAAGTTCAGTTATAATATGAATGACATTTCATAAATTAGAATAATAATTATTATTACTTTGATTTATTTAATTGAAGGTTATTATTTTTCTAAATTATATAATAAATCTAATAATAAAATATTAAATTGGAGTTTTTAGTTCATTTCCATAAAAATTTAATCTATAATTTATAAACATGAAAGTCTATAATTGTTTTTATTATAAGTTCAATTATAATATAAAAGAAAATTCATAAATTAGGATAATAATTATTATACTTTGATTTATTTATTTGAAGGTAAATATTTTTCTAAACTATATAAATAAATCTAATAACACTAAAATTACTAAATCAGAGTTTTTAGATCATTTTTCTAAGGAACTGTGTTTTCAAATTCTTTGAAATATTATATTAAAGAATATTAGCTATTATGAGAATTAAAGTGTAAATAACATAATAAATAAATAAAGTAAGCAACTTTAAATTATAACATCAATTGGTGATATGTCACAATTTTATGATTTGATTAGATGATGTGACACTACGAGAAGAGAGCTTTTTCTGCTTTATATATATAGATGATTTTTTTTTCTTTGGCAATACTTTTATTTGTACATTCAACCACTTACATATGCTGATTGCATATTACAATTTTGGCTACATCATATATTTTTAATTAATATATATATATATATATAAACGTTTGTTGTAAAAATTTACATAGACAAAAATATATAGTTTTGGGTATATCATATATTTTTAATTAATATATATATATATATATCATAGATTTCACTTGGGAGAGGCACCTCACGTCTAAGGTTAGACGCTAAGGTTGCATTGATGTACTTTAGAAAGCTGAACAGGTGAAAGAAAAAGTGGAAGCAATTTTGTCTAGGGAGATGCTTGCGAACCCGGATCTATGGAAAGATTTCATTGATTATTGGAAGATGGAGGAAACCCATTCAAGCTCTGTAACTCACTATGCCAACTGGAAGAGTAAAGGAATAGTGACACATAATTTGGGAGCAACGAACAAGGTTTTTCAGGAACAACAAATTGTAAGTTTATTTTTTCTTAATCTTTATTTCAATTTATTAACATTTTTATGAAATTTTTATTTTTTCTAGTTCCTAAACGATGGTGTACGATCCACACATCAACAGAAAGACAGGTCTAATGCAAGATGCTCAACGTATCACCGAGAATGTTACGAAGCTTGGTGACGAGTTTCTCCAATCTCAACCGCTTGTTGAAAGTACTTCTTCTTGCACTGAAGTTCCGTTCTAGAAGTTGAACGAACTGGTTTATGAAGTAAGTAACATTATAGTTTTTTTAACTTATTATCGAATTCTATTTTTTATTTATACAATTTTATCATTTAATTTGTTTCGCAGATAACTCCGAAGACCAAAAGTTGCATTTTTGGACTTCTACAAGAGTACCATTCTTCCCATCTTCTCTTTATCACAGTTTTGTGGTGATCCCGATCTTAGGGCAGAACTCACAGAAAAACCGGCCGAACTTGAAAGTTTGAAGACGAAGATACAAACCATAGAAAAAAGCGACTATCGGATAAGGAACGACCCAAAGCAATGGGAGTGCGGATAGATGCATTCTTTGGACGGTACGAGCAACCGCCACTGTAAAATTAGTTGTCTTTATTTATTTGTTTTTGAATACTTTTTATGTTTTCTTTGGATTTTGAATACTTTTTATTTAAATTCCATAAATTTATTTTTTGGATTAATTTAATTTAAATTTTAATCTTCATATTAACAATATTTTTAATTAGAATTAAAATTTTATTTGTATTTTAAAATTTTAATTTTAAAAATTAAATAAATTATGTATCCACCAGAAATTCGTTGGAAATAGTTCCGTCGGAAATCCAACGAAAACTTTTCCGTCATAAATCCGTCAGAAACAAGTCCACCAAACTTTCGTTGGTAGTGTTTTTGACGGTTAAACCAATCGATATCCGCCGAAACTGTTTCTGACGGATTTCCAACGAATATCCGATGGCCATTATCTGACGGATTGCCAACAGATTACCGAGAAGACTAAAATCGACAGATATCTGACCGTCGGAATTACCAACGGCTTTCCGACGCGTGTTTTATTTCTGACGCTTTAAATCAGATGCCCATATCCGTCGAAACGGCCATTTCCGATGAATTTTCAATAGATTTGTCTGTCTGTTTGCGGTTATCTTCTTGTATTTGAATAACGAAGGCTAAACATTGCCTTATTGTAAAAGGAAAGCATTGAGAGAATGATCGTAAAAGAAAAACACCAAAATTCTTGCCACGTCAGAACTGTTGCCATATCATCTCTCTTTCCTTTAACATTACTTCATCTGATTTTTCATCACTTGAAGACTCCTCATCAATATAGTCAAGAAACTGCTCATCTTCATTCAAGACCAAAGTCTCAACATCCTCTTCAGGTTGCTTATCTTGGAGCTCTTCAACTTCTATTTCATCACCCTCTCTGTCAAACTCAGTCTCAAGTCTAGTATAGTTACCAAACTCACTTTTGTAATGAGGCTGGTCACTATGATTTTGGTAAGGATTGAATGCAGCTCGAGGTTGTATGGCAGGCGTGTGTTGTGAGTATTTTTTGGATATTTTAGCATCATCAACAATCGTAGTGACATCAAACGTCCTGGTCAAAGCTGTTGGATAATCTTCAACAATATACTCGATAAAGTCTAAAGATACGAGATAAAGTCATATTTCGTATAAGTTAGACTTAAGGATATTCTCTAATGTAATTAGGAGTAGGAGTTATCTATTCTTAATAGAAATAGGAAAAGCAAGGTGTGCTATCCCTATATATAGCTTAGTCGAGGAATGATCTAAGTTATCACAAATATTAGACCTTTGGTGTTGTTAAGTTTTGAGTTATTTTCTTAACATAATAAAGATACGTTGTTCTTTATAAGAAGCTGAGTTTATTTGAGATCTTTCAATTGGTATCAGAGCTTGAGGTTTGAGAGAGCAGTAGCTTTGAACGAGAGAACAAGTAAGTGACCGAGTTAGGAACCATCGCTTCCCCGTTGAGAGTATACGAACGACGCAGCCGAGCCATGGGTGACGTCGTGACTTCTTCGCGGCCGAAGGAGTTAGTTCCTTCATCCATTCAATGTCCCATGCTTACCACCACCAACTACACGGTATGGGCCATGAGGATGAAGGTCCTATTGCGGATTCATAAGGTGTGGGAGACAATAGAACCTGGTTCTAACGACTCCGACAAGAATGATGTGGCAATTGGATTATTGTTTCAATCAATTCCCGAAAACCTTATCCTTCAAGTCGGCGACCAAGAGACTTCAAAAGGGATTTGGGAATCGATTAAATCAAGAAATTTGGGAGCTGAGCGTGTAAGGGAGGCGAGACTACAGACCTTGATGTCTGAATTTGAGAGAATAAGGATGGTAGAAACCGATACTATCGATAGCTTCGCGGGCAAGCTATCAGAGATAGCATCAAAGTCGGCTTCTCTTGGCCAAACGATTGATGAGACTAAACTGGTTAAGAAGTTTCTCAATATTTTACCAAGAAATCGATACATTCATATCATAGCTTCTCTTGAACAAGTCCTTGATCTGAATAAAACGGGTTTTGAAGACATCATCGGAAGACTTAAAGCATACGAGGAGAGAATTCTCGATGAGGAGAACTTCGGGGATCAAAACAAGTTGTTATTCAGTAACACCAATCAGCAAACGTTCATGAACTCAAGAGGAAGAGGACGTGGACGAGGTGGAAGAGGAAGAGGAAGAGGAAGAACCTCTTTTATCGCCGCCGATGACCGAAAAAATCAAGTAGACCAACCAAGAGATAAGTCTAAAGTGATTTGTTATCGGTGTGAGAAGGCTGGACACTATGCATCAAGATGTCCAGAGAAACCACAAAGGAATCAAGAAGCTAACAAGGTAGAGACGGAAGAAGCCGATGAAGCCCTCTATATGAATGAAATAGTTTTCTTAAACGAGGAACGTGTGATACCGCAGAAGATTGAGTCAAGTGAGATGGCTGAGAGCGTTTGGTATCTGGACAATGGCGCGAGTAATCATATGACGGGTAAGAAACACTATTTTTCAGAATTCAACGAAAGAATCAAAGGCAAAGTGAAGTTTGGGGATGGTTCTTTCGTAAGCATAGAAGGAAAAGGATCGATATTGTTTCAAGGAAAGCGTGGTGAGCAAAAGCTCATTAATAACATCTACTACATTCCAAGCTTAGAAAGCAATATCCTAAGTCTTGGACAAGCCACCGAGAGCGGCTGTGATGTGAGGATGCGCCATGAGTTCTTGACGGTTCATGACCCGAGCGGACAGCTCTTGGTCAAAGTATCTCGATCAATAAACCGGCTGTACAAGGTTAGTCTCTTGATTGGTAAACCTATGTGTTTAGATTTGAATCTTGACAATGAAACATGGCTGTGGCATGCACGGCTTGGCCATGTTAGTTTTAAGACAATAAAAGATATGTCTCTAAAGGAGATGGTCCGTGGGTTACCGCAAATAAGTGATGAGAAGAGGATGTGTGAATCATGCTTAGTTGGGAAGCAAACTCGGAGGAGCTTTCCAAAAGGAGCATTCCGAGCTTCTAAGGCACTGGAGCTGCTACATGCCGACCTATGTGGCCCGATATTGCCACCGACAATCGTCAATAACAAGTATATTTTTGTTATTATTGACGATTTTTCTAGGTACATGTGGTCTATCTTAATGAAAGAGAAGAGTGAAGCGTTTGAGAAATTCAAGGCATTCAAAAACCTTGTGGAGAAGGAATTTGGAGAAGGAATTATCACGCTGAGAACGGATAGAGGAGGTGAATTCACATCATCGGAATTCAACAAGTTTTGCGAGTTAAACGGCATAAAGAGACAAACCACAGCTCCGTATACTCCGCAGCAAAACGGAGTTGTGGAACGGAGGAACCGAACGCTTATGGGGATGACAAGAAGCATGTTAAAGGCCATGAGAATACCTAATTATCTATGGGGAGAGTCAGTTCGCCACTCAAACTATTTGATAAATAGGATACCCACAAAAGCCTTGGAGAACATGACGCCATACGGATGCTTAAGGAAAGATAAGCCTAATATCGATCATCTAAGAGTCTTTGGGTGCAAGGCTTATGCAAAGATTCAAGCCACAAATCTCAAGAAGCTAGATGATCGATCACAGCCACTTGTGCATCTAGGAATCGAGCCCGGTACTAAAGCTTATCGACTTTACAACCCATCGGCGAGAAAAGTGGTTGTGAGCCGAGATGTTGTATTTGACGAGAGGACAAGCTGGAGCTGGGAAGAAAATACGAGTGGACCAAGAAGGGATCCAGGGATGTTTGAGGTACGATGGGGCGAGGTGATTGATGCTGGAGAAGGTCCCGTGGCGATAAATGAAAATCAAGAAGGTGATCTCGGCGAAACCGGGAGTAATGATGGAGATTTCGCCGAGAATGAGGAGATTGATGATCACACGGACATGGGAGAAGCCAGCAACAATGAATATCAAGAAGAAACAAACGCCCAGCCTCACGCAAACACTCAGCCCAACGCCCAGCCTCCTCTTCGGTGATCAACACGCGAGATGCAACAGCCGAGAAGATTTGCCGATTACATTCTCCAAGCCGAACTGGAAGGTGAGAAACTTTTACTCTCTATAGATGACGAGCCAAGAAACTATGGAGAAGCAAAAGCTTTATCACAGTGGAGACAAGCGAGCAAAGAAGAGATTGATTCGATAAATAAAAACAGAACTTGGTTTTTGGTGGAAAAACCGAGTGGAGCTAAGGTAATTGGCTTGAAGTGGATATTCAAAATCAAGAAAAATGCGGATGGGAGTATCAACAAGTACAAGGCGAGACTTGTGGCTAAAGGATATGTTCAAGAATCCGGCATAGATTTTGACGAGGTCTTTGCACCGGTTGCAAGACTCGAGACTATCCGTTTCCTCATTGCGTTAGCGGCGGCTCAAGGATGGGAGATCCATCATTTGGATGTTAAAACCGCGTTCTTGCATGGAGAGCTGAGAGAGAACGTGTATGTGGAACAGCCGGAGGGTTTTGTTGAAGCCGGCCAAGAAAACAAAGTTTACAAGCTCGCCAAGGCATTATACGGATTAAGGCAAGCGCCTCGAGCTTGGAACACGAAACTTGATCAGATCTTAAAGACGTTAAGATTTGTTAAGTGTTCAAAGGAGTCATCGGTTTACAAGAGAGAAGAGAAAGGTACACTTCTATTCATCGCTTGTTATGTAGATGATTTATTCGTAACCGGTAACTCGCTTAAGGTAATAAGTGAATTCAAGAAAGACATGGCATCTAAGTTCGAGATGTTAGACCTTGGGAAGCTCACCTATTACCTAGGTATCGAAGTTCATCAAAAGGAGGATGGGATTGAAATAAATCAAGAATCCTATGCAAGAAGGATCTTGAAAGAGGCGGGCTTAGAAACGTGTAATCCAACCAAGATACCAATGGAGTTTGGACTTAAGGTTTCTAAAGCTCAAGAAGAGCCTGAGATCGATTCAACCACATACAGGAGAAACGTGGGATGCTTGAGATACTTACTCCACACGCGACCGGACATGGCTTTCTCGGTGGGAGTGGCCAGCCGTTACATGCAAAGCCCTCGCAAGCCTCATGGAGATATCATGAAGCAGATGCTAAGGTATTTGAGAGGGACTGTCGCGTATGGTTTGAAGTATGATCGAGGAGGATCACAACGGATAGTTGGCTACAGCGATAGTAGCCACAACATCGATCAAGACGACGGGCGAAGCACAACCGGACACATTTTCTACTTGGGAGCTGCTCCGATCACGTGGTGTTCACAAAAACAGAGCACAATGGCTCTTTCATCATGTGAGGCCGAGTTTATGGCAGCAACGGAGGCAGCCAAGCAAGCGATTTGGCTACAAGAGCTGGTGGCCGAAATCAAAGGAAAAAAAACAGAGCAAGTCGTTATACGGATCGATAACAAGTCTGCGATAGCACTCACGAAGAATCCCGTATTCCATGGTAAGAGTAAGCACATTCATAAACGTTATCATTTTATACGGGAATGCATCGAGAAGGAGATCATCGATGTGGAGCATGTGGCGGGAACCGAGCAAAAGGCCGACATTCTCACCAAGGCATTGGCGCGGATCAAGTTTGAGGAAATGAGGAGGTTGATAGGAGTGCAAGAAGTGTCAAGAAGCAAGTTGAAGCTTAAGGGGGTGATTGTTGGATAATCTTCAACAATATACTAGATAAAGTCTAAAGATACGAGATAAAGTCGTATTTCGTATAAGTTAGACTTAAGGATATTCTCTAATGTAATTAGGAGTAGGAGTTATCTATTCTTAATAGAAATAGAAAAAGCAAGGTGTGCTATCCCTATATATAGCTTAGTCGAGGAATGATCTAAGTTATCACAAATATTAGAGCTTTGGTGTTGTTAAGTTTTGAGTTATTTTCTTAACATAATAAAGATACGTTGTTCTTTATAAGAAACTGAGTTTATTTGAGATCTTTCAAAAGCACCCTCAGACTTCTCCAACCAAGTTTCCACAGAATCACCAGATTGTTTCATATTCACTAATTCAGGCAAATGATCCTTATATAGCTCACCAAGTTTAGCAAACATAGCAACTACGTATTATGGCCATAAAGCAAAGATACCATATCGATTAATAATGAAGTTGTGATGCCATTGGAGAACTTTACCTTCCATATGCAGTGAAGCTAGCCAAACCTTATGCTCAGGAGGTATGTATTGAGCATGGATAACTGTTCACAGATGTTGATCCACTCACGCAACAAAGTTCCATCAAATTTTGGGAACTCGAATTTAGAGTGTAAAACATCATCATCACAAAATTTAGCAGAGATAGCAATGATATAGTCAAGCCAAGGTGGGAAAATTCCAAAATTATTTTTAATGTAATTGGTATGCCATTGAAGAGTTTTCCCAATCATGTGAGGAGACGCTACACGGACCTTCATCTCAGGTGGTGTTCTATAAAAATTAAAATATTCATTGCAGCGTCGGAACCATTCACGGAGTAATGTACCATCAAACTTAGGAAATTCAAATTTGTATAACCATTGATCAAAATCTGGTGGATTTGGAGGTTGTGGTGGTCTTGGATATGTTGTGATATTGTTCGAGAGTGATAAATTGGACCCCTGGATAAGAATCTGTGAGTTTTGATGACCCTTGAGATACATTCTTAGTCCACGAAGACTCCACGCTCGCGAACCTTGCACTCAGTTCATCGGAGTGTTGCTTCCACTCATCGTTCTGTTTCTCATACTGGAGATGCATCTTCTCCATCTGATTGTTCAAACCGATCATAGATTGTTGCCTTGAATACATGATTATGGTCCTAAGAATTGGAGAGCTCTGATACCAATGATAACGGAAAACTAGGATTGTAGATAAATCCGATCCAGAAGCTTATCAAAAGCTCGGATTACCTCGAAGAACAGAGATGAGGAGGCTGGTAAATGGGTAGAGGTCAGCGATTTAGGAGACCGTGTGTTGTTTGGTGGAATCTTGGGAAATTTCTTCTCTTAGATGCTGTGATCTCTGATGTTACCCATTGTTCTGCTTCAGTCTGTATCTTGTTTCAATCTGTATCTGATATATAAGTTTTGATATTTTATATGTTCTAAATTTCTCAAGACCACAAAGCTATGGCCTATTGAAATGATTGTCTCATGTACCACGTTACCATGTGTTTGAGCAGAATTCTCCAAATTTGCCAAAGGCTTTTGTATCAATAATGTTACCATGTTATGGATTTGTATCTTGAACCAGTTCTTGTTCTTCAGCCAGTTCAATGAGAGGAATCGTTTCTTTTCTTTGGTTCACTACCTCTTTTCATTGTTCCATCCATGAGCGGACATACAGTTTGAGTTATGGATCGTATTCTTCACTAAACTTCATCAACAGACCAATCTTCAACTCTTCCCAATTCTTGAATTGCAGCAGCTACACAATGTTGGCCTATGATCCATGGTGTTCCAAGCCAGCTTCATGGCTACAAACTTCGAAGATGAGTCATTTCTTTCTCTTATTTAAGCGTTGGTGCCAAAAAGCAACCAAACCCACAACACGAGGCATTGCTACATGTTACTGAAACATCAGGCTAATGGCGAAGCTGAAAATTTTGACCTCATTTTCTTCTGGCCGCATGTTATTATCATTCAAACAATACCTCAGAATCGTTGAAGCCTTACGGTTCACAAAAGGAAAAAATAATAATTATTAAAAACAGTGGAATAAATGGATTTGATTAACGGAGAAACTTGTTTGATGGTTAACTTCATCTATATAATAAATTCGAGTTAGTAATTTAAAAAAGAAAACAAATTAAGCTCACGTAATAGGTTCTGATTTGAACCCAAAAAAAATGTAATAGGTTCTGATAAAATGTAAAATCAAACCGGTTGAAAACAACACCTTGAACCGGAATATTGTTAGTAATAGTAGTCAGGCAACAGAGAGATAAATCTTTTTCTTATTGAAACCTAAATCGTTTTTTTCTACACTCAAAATCTCTCGCTGAAATCGCCGCCATAGTCGAGTAATTTCTTCACGTCGTCAATAGTGTTTTAATTACGACAGGTATGTGTTCTGTATGGAGCTTAGTTGAATTGGTTCTGATGTTCGTTTGGTATATTTCATTGTAAGAAGCTGATTTGTTGGCTATAGACTGTAGTAATCGTGTCTAGGGTTCTTAGAGATATCTTCTGGGTTCAGTGATTGATTCTGCAAAATGGTCACCTTTATAATTTATCTATGTTTAAATCTCATGGTCTAATGTGAAGTAGTCTATTCAGATCAGTTATGGCGATGAACCATCTTTGTTCATGTTTGTTTACAATTTCCTATACCCTGGAAGCTTAATCTTTCTTTCAGATTTCGAACTTGCAGCAGTTTCTGCAAACATGGAAGAACCTGCTAAGAAAAACAAAATATCATCCATAATGCCAGACTGGTCTCAGCTCAATGAATATTTACTGCACCTTATCTCCAAGCATCTAGAGAACTGTTTCGATGTAGTTCATGCTCGATCTGTTTGCAGCTCATGGCGATCCTCATTTCCCTTTCCTTCTTGCCTATTACGCCCAAGTTACTCTCTTCCCGCTTTCGCTGATTTCCCTCAAGAAAGCAAAGATGTGTGCACCCTCGAGAAGGTCCCTTTGTTCTTCTTTAGAGTCCGACCTCCTCCCGTTGCTGCTGTGTTGCCTTCTGAGTATTTTCTTGGAGGAATAAGCCTAGACAAGTCAAATGATCATATAGAGCTTCTTCCAGCTCCTCTTCAGTGCTCAGTGAAAGTGAAGATTTCAGGATATGTTCCACAGTTGGTTAACATGCTCGACTGCCAGATTCTCCCTCTGGGCCATCATTACAGAATGATTGGTTGGGATCCTCAAGATTGGAGAACAGATTACAAAGGCATGGCTTTTCTTCCGCTAAACGTGGAGGGAGGAGGAGACTTCATTGTGCTTCTCAACTACACTAAATTTTTGTTGGTGTTAACAAGTGCTGAAATGAGGTGGATGCGGCTTAAAAAAATCTCAGATGCTTCATGTAAGGGTGTTGTGAGTTTTAGAGGCAGATTTTATGCAGTCTTTGTTAATGGGGACGTTTTTGTCATCGATCCTTATTCCCTGGAAGCGACTCTGGTGATGTCCTCACACCCTTGGGCATCACCTACTTATCTGGTTTCATCTGGCAATGATGAACTTTTCGTGGTTGAGAAAATTATCCGAAATCAAGTACGTTATTTTCAGACAGATTGTAGACTTAGAGTGAGTAGGCTAGATGAGGAGGCTGGTAAATGGGTAGAGGTCAGCGATTTGGGAGACCGTGTGTTGTTTGTTGGACTCTTGGGAAATGTCTCATGCTCAGCTAAGGAGCTTCCTGACAATTGTGGTGTGAGTGGGAACTCAATTTTGTGTTCCAATGAGCCAGGCAGTACAACCCACTTCTATAAATATGGACTAATCACAGGAAGCGCGGAAGACGGCCCCAATTGTTGGAGATTCTCAAGAGAGAATATTGTGAGGTTCCTCAACACATTTCCAGTTGTGGTTCTTCAGATTGTGTAGTACACTTAGAATATTGCTTTGGATTTCTTTTAGATGTTGTGATCTCTGACATTAATCATTGTTCTTGTTATCACGTGGTCATGTGTTTGACCACAACTCTCCAAATTTTCCAAAAAAATCCGTTTTCGTCCCAAAATAGAAAGTGCTGAGAGCAACTAACTAGTAGAGGTCTCTGATACATAAGCAGGGTCTTCTTCATATCATACTTTTGAGTTTTTTTTTTCTACATATTCTAATGTACACAAATAATTCTCGAAAATCTCAAAAAAATAATCTATAAGAGATTTTTTATTTTTTTGGGTCCAATGATGTATTGAAAATATGGAGGCCGTCAAAACCTTTATATGTTGAAACAAAATCATCAAAAGAAACAGAGCATAACCAACATAAAAATTCAAGAATCAATGCCGGCTTTCAGCCCTAATGCGAGACTGCAACCAAGCCGGGCCACCTATAGAAAGGTAAAATCTTAAACGACCCTCACTGTCACACTTCTCGCAGCCACCGAGTTTGCTTCGAAATGAGAAAGACACTATTTGAGCTTCCTAAAATTCCTTGATAAGCGCAGAATGCGATTGGTGTAACCTCTAAACCTGGGCCACTTCCGAGCATCCTTAATAACTGAAATTGCTGTAGAAGAAACCAACCACACTTCAATATCCTGTAGTCGTAAATCCACAAGGCTTTTAAGCACACATTCAATAACATTGAGCTCTGCTTCGAGCCGTGAAGGTGATGAAACAAAAGCATCTCGTGCATGAAAAATAACTTCACCTCTTGATTCCTGTACAATCCAAGCACCTCCAATCATCGAAACAACATTCAATCAACACGAAAAAACTACATTTTAACACCTGCCTCTGGTCGATACCAATGCGGATCCAAATTTAAATACGGTTCAGTTTTGTTTTTCCACAACGATTTCTCCTTATCTTTAGCTTTCTGCCATAATTCTGCTTCTTCAAAAGCATGAGCCACTAACACATTTAGATCTTCTTGCTTCTTTTTAAACAGAAAGACATTTTTATTTTTCCACATACCCCACAGAATCCACAAATTTGCATTTAATCCATGCGAAACTAAATCTTACGTACAGTTTGAAGAGATCAAACCCGAGATTTAAGATCATTTAACATCTTAGTTTCAACAGAAAGCGGCGTAACTAACAACTTGTCACTCTCAATAAGTAAATTCCCACTTTTCCACAGAATACTCGCCATTTATTGTATGTGCCCAATACCAGCTATCCTTGATATCTAAAATTCGGAGGGTACAGCCCTGTTTGTTTGCCTGTCTCATGTGGATGTGGCTGCGACTGCGGCTTGCGCTCTGATGCTGCAATTTTTGTTCTTTAATTGCCACGCGTCTGGTTGTAGCATCAACTGCATTCTTCTGTGGTAGGTAAACGAACATATTGGCCGCAACAGTAACAGATGCAATAGTACCAGACGTATCACCAAATTTTTTCTGCGGCCAAAAATTCCTGATACATATCGCTGTGTTTGCCACAGCCTCATGCCACTGGCAAACGAACATTGTTTGGCCGCATACGGCTGGCAAACGAACATGATGTACTCCTCCAACATTCTTTTAACATCAGCAGGATAGAAAAGGAACGACAGCAACTCAACATTCCAATCGCCTTGTGAGTCAAACAAATCAGATATCTTCACACAAAAAAATACTACGCCATGCATAAGATGGCCAACACAAGCATTAACGAAATCCTTTCGTTTAGTGACCTTTATAAATCCTAGCTACCAACAACTGTGGGTTAGAGGTAAGTCTCCAAGCTTGCTTAGCAAGTACAAATTGATTAAAGTCCCACATATCTTTAAAATCTAACCCACCATCACTCTTTGGTTTACATATCTTCTCCCGTGAAACCAAGTGCATCTTATTCTTATCTTCACAAGCATTCCACCAAAATTCAACATTACATTTATTAACTGCTGACATTGGTGCTTAGTGAGCTTGAAAACAAAACATAGTATAAACTGGGAGAGCCATAGCGACCGGCTTTAAGAGAACCTCGAAAGGGTTTTTGCATACCAACCATTCAACTGTGATTTTAGTTTGTCCGTGATGAATGATAACAACTCTCTCTTGGATCCACTAAAATACTATGGCAATCCACGATATGTACCAACACCTCCCTCCTTAGTAATGCTCATATACAAACCAATCAAATGGCGCATGCTCGGTTCCATCTTACGACCAATTAAATTACTATAAAAAATTAAATTCGAGAGATGATCTATGAATTCATAATTTAAAATGGTTATTTTTCAAAAATCACTAAAAATTACTGAAATCTAATTTTAGCCACAAGTATAACTTGAGTGTTCTAAAATCATGATCTAAAACGAATACTTACTTTAAAGATTCAACTCATCTAATCAAGATTCAAAATTAGGTTACTAGGCGTTCAAAATTAGGTTATAGTAGACCATTTACAATCCCATTACATTTTCCCCTCAAACTTCATTTTGGAGTAAAATCTACTCTAATCCCACTCTATTTTCAACTTGGAGTAATTCTACCTATTACTCATCTTTTGGAGTAATCTTATTTTTTAATCCACTATGGAAATTGAAAATTTTAATTATAAAATGGTCCTTTAAGTTTTAGTTGTTTTGATTTCAAATTTAAATAATAGCATTAAATAGTATTTATATTTAACTGATTAATTAAATTATATAAATAAAACAAACAAATTTTATAAGTATATAAAACTAGTATATAGTTTATTAAATATTTAAAATACAACAATGAATATATGTAATAGAAAACACCTCTGGTTTTTCTTTGTTTTAATTTTATGTCTCTTTTCGTAGAATTTGATTCCGGCGAAGTTACCAGTTGTACTGTTTTTTCTGTTGGTTTATCAAAGTTTTGGTGAAAGAAAAATTCATCATACATAGACAACTATTGGTAGTAGAATTTGAAGTTCTTATACAGTAGTGTTTTGAGATTTGCGGAATTCTTCACATTTTCACATTCCTAGTACTCGCAGACTGTGATGCGATAAATTTTTTCTGTTCATGTCTGTTTACCAGTTTCATGAACTCTACCATTGTAATTTTCTTTTTTTCAGATTTCGAAATTGAAACATGGCAGAAGCTGCAACGAAAAACAAGACATCATCATCCATGATGCCAGACTGGTGTCAGCTTCCAGAAGAATTACTGCACCTTATCTCCAAGCATCTGGAAAATTGTTTCAATGTGGTTCATGCTCGATCTGCTTTCCCCTAGTGGCGATCCTCATTTCCCTTTCCTTCTTACCTATTACGCCAGAGTTATTCTCTTCCCGATTAAGCTGATTTTCCTCTCGAAAGCAAAGACTAGTGCACCCTCGAGAAAATCCCTTTGTTCCTCTTTGGAGTTCGAACTCCTGCTGCTGCTTCTTTGTTGTCTTCCGAGTTTTTTCTGGGAGGAATAAGCCGAGGCAAGTTAGAAGATCGTATAGAGCTTCTTCCATCTCCCATTCAGTGTGAAGATCCCAAAATCTGCTCCAACCTTGATCAACATGCATGACTGCCAAATCCTCCCTCTGGTCCATCAGTACATTTTGATTGGTTGTAATCATGAAGGTTACAGAGGTGCGGCTTTTCTTCCGCTAAACAAGGATGGAAGAGGAGGAGAATTCGTTGTGCTCGTCAACTATACTAGCGTTTTGGTGGTGTTATGAAGTACTGAAATGAGGTGGATGCGGCTTAACCAAATCTCAAGTGCTTCATGCTTGAGTTTAGCCACTTTTAGAGGCAGATTTTATGCAGCCTTTATTAACGGGGACATTTTCATTTTAGATCCTTATTCTCTGCAATGGAATCCCCTGATGCCCTCACAGCCTTTGAGGTCGCGAAAGTATCTGATTCCATCTGGCAGTGATGAGCTTTTCCTGGTTGAGAAATTCAACCCATTTCCTGAAGCTGGGTTATTAGATTTGAATCAGTTCACATGTAGAGTGTGTAGGCTAGATGAGGAGGCTGGTACATGGGTTGAGGTCAGTGATTTGGGAGACCGAGTTTTGTTTATTGGACACTTTGGAAACGTCTGCTGCTCAGCTAAGGAGCTCCCAGATGGCTGTGGTGTGAGTGGGAACTCAGTTTTGTTCACCAATGGAGGAGGCTATGTAACTTTCTGTATAAATATGGAGAAGATACAGGATGAGCGGAAGACGTTCTCAGTATTTGGAGATTCTCAAGAGACATACGAGTGACGATGCTCAACACACTTCCGCCTTGAGTGCCAAGCTGAATATCTTGCTTTGAATACTTGAGACATAATGTTAGTTCTGTTTTTATTAGTTTTTGTGATATCTGATGTCACCCGTTGTTCTTGAGTCTGTATCTTGTGTCACAGTGATATGCTCAAGACTAGATCACCGGCATTTAAGTTTTAATATTTTTATGTTCTAAACTTCTCAAGGCCACACAGCTATGTGTATGGAAATGATTGTCGCATGAACTCTCAAAGCTCTCTTCTTTGTACAACGTGATCATGTGTTTAACCGAAACTCCCCAAATTTGCGAAAGGCTTTCGAAAGAAATCCGTATTATTCCCAAAATTATATGAATAGATGAACTCCACATAGTCATTCTGCAGCAGATACACAATGTTGCCCTATGATCCATTGTGTTCCAAGCCACCTTCAAGGCTACAAACTTGGAAGATGAGTAATTTCTATCTCTTATTTATGCCTTGGTCCCAAAGTTGAGCCACACACGTGATGAAGTCAGCTTCAGGTGATTCTTTTTTGCAGTGAACATTAGTAGAACTGTGGTACGGCATTCTTGTTAGTGTAGTGCAAGTATACTTTTAGTTGTGTTCGATTCAAACTTTTGTAGGATTAGCTTTCATACCCTTAGACAGCTTCTATTCTTGCTTCTGGTCCTGACTCTGTTCAGAGCCTCTTGATCGGGGAGACAATGTTGCTTTATTGTGTGACTATATAGAATATATCTCCGATAAAGAATGCTTTTAATGGTTACATTCGTGTTTAAAGTAGTGGTGTGTGCGTAGCTTCCATAGTCCATTGGTTAAAACCCAGAGTCAATTTCATGTTTAAACTGGTTCAAAAGCGGCAAAGATTAACACTTCTGCTTTAGTTGTATCTTTCAGATAGTGAAGATTAGGACAAAACTTGGTAGGTTTGGGTACTGTTGTATATTTAGATTTGTATTCATGTAGCAAACTATAGGTTTAGCCGTTTAGGCGTGAGCTTTTGCAGAGATTCATCAGTAAACGTTTCTCTCTGAGTTATATATGGTCTAATTCTTCGATTAAGAAAATGATTTTCTGAAAATACGGTTTACATAATCGGTTTAACCAAACCAAAAAATAACCGGTACAACTGATAAGAGCCGAAATCAAATAATGAACCGAGTCGATTTAGGGTACTTCTTCTTCATCTGGGCTTTGTTCAGTTATGAATTCAAGAGCGGTGTTGAGAAATTAGTTTCGTGTTTTGACAAATTTTGGTTTATGTATTCGTAGTTTCCACTGATTTCGAGTTTTAGAATTCGCCATGGACATAGATGTCGGACCCGTTGATCCATCTGTACTCTACGAACAAGATCTCCATGTTTCTTCTGCTGTTTGGGAAGGACAGGTTTTGTTTCTAAATCCCTTTACTTCTTTCTCGAAATTTCAAGTTTTGAATTTTGGGTTAATCTTATTACCCTTTCTTTCCCTTAGGAACGAGGTCTACTTCGTTGTCAAGAACACACTTCATTACTTCATCAATGGAGACTCACTGATGAACAAATTAAGCTCGTTGACAAAGCTGGTTTCGGATTCTTCCGAAAAATTGGTCCTATGAGTCTAAACAATTCACTAATCTCTGCACTTGTTGAGCGTTGGAGAAGAGAAACCAACACATTTCACCTTCCTTTAGGAGAAATGACTATAACCTTAGATGAAGTTGCTTTAGTACTTGGACTTGAGATTGATGGAGATCCCATTGTTGGTTCTAAAGTAG
Source organism: Cardamine chenopodiifolia (assembly GCA_963922655.1). Lineage (NCBI taxonomy): Eukaryota > Viridiplantae > Streptophyta > Magnoliopsida > Brassicales > Brassicaceae > Cardamine > Cardamine chenopodiifolia. Next base: position 1,966,686 of record OZ000486.1, read on the forward strand.
GAGATGAGGTTGCTATGGATATGTGTGGTAGACTTTTAGGGAAATTGCCATCTGCTGCTAATAAAGAAGTTAATTGTTCTAGGGTTAAGCTTAATTGGCTTAAAAGAACTTTCTCTGAATGTCCTGAAGATGCTTCTTTCGATGATGTTAAACGTTATACGCGAGCTTATTTGTTGTATCTTATTGGTAGTACCATTTTTGCTACCACTGATGGTGATAAAGTCTCTGTAAAGTATTTGCCTTTGTTTGAGGATTTTGATCAAGCTGGGAGATATGCTTGGGGTGCTGCAGCTTTGGCTTGCCTTTACCGAGCGCTTGGTAATGCTTCGCTTAAATCTCAGAGCAACATTTGCGGCTGCTTGACATTGCTACAGGTTACCATCTTTGTTTTGTGGTTTTGGTTCTATATCCATTTGAGAATTTGATATGTTTAGGGGATGTATCATAGGTTTTTCTAATGATTTTCTCATATGTGTATGTAGTGTTGGAGTTATTTTCACTTGGACATCGGTAGACCAGAGAAATCTGAAGTGTGTTTCCCGCTTGCTCTTTTGTGGAAAGGTAGAGGCAGCAGATCAAAAACCGACTTATCTGAGTACCGTAGAGAACTTGACGATCTTGATCCAAGCAAGGTAACCCATTCAGTGCACTCTTAGGAATTTGTTTGTTGCTCATCTTGTCGATTGATGGTTGTGAAATGCAGATTACTTGGTGCCCGTATGAAAGGTTTGAGAATATGATCCCTCCACAAATTAAAGCCAAGATGATTCTAGGAAGATCGAAAACAACTCTTGTATGCTTCGAGAAAATAGAGCTACATTTTCCAGATAGGTGTCTGAGGCAGTTTGGGAAACGACAGCCGATACCTCAGAGAGTGAAACGCCGTGACAGAAAGAACCGGAGGCTTGATGACTTGGACACATCAATGAGCCTAGCGTGCGAGGAATGGGCTGAACGTGGGGATCACATCGCGGACAGTCCTGGAGGTGGTAATGTGGTGGATGAAGGAGCTTATATGGAATGGTATGCTCGGATCAGTATCACCAAACTATACCGAGAAGCATTTCTAGAGTCCCAAGTCATGAATATGGTAAACAAAGATGAACCTTATCATTTTTTGTTTTTAAAACATGTTACATAATGAAACCCGAAAAATTGATGTACATCTGTTTTGTGTAGATTGCTTGTATGAAGGAATATGAGGAAGCTGCTTCAGGGATTTCGCTGGAAAGATTGTCTCCGGTAGAGAGGGAAGTGATGGAGAGTGTGAAGGATACGTTTGCTAATAATTTGACATTCGGAGGGTGGCAAGAGGTGGCTGTTAACAGTGGTTATGGGAAGCGCCGGCGTCGGAATGAACAAACTCCGACTACGACAAATAATGGTGGTGTTGGCAATGATCTTTCATCTCTACTACTTCAAAAGGAGACATGAATCTGTTTTTGTATTAGTTTTTTTTCTCTAAAAAATGTTGCAGTGTTTTATGTATATGTTATTAGCCATTTCGTTAAAAGAACAATGATAGAACTTTAATGAAAAAACCAATTAATATATCTGTATCTTAAGATAACAGGAAATTCTGTCAAAGGCACATAAAACTATGGTGATGGTCGTTCTTACCAATTCCTAAGGGACCACTAGTGGGATTTAAATCCTACTCTGCATTTTCATGCCATGCTTCAATCTCTCTTTCTCTTAAGACTTTTGACCATAGCCAACTGTTTCACAGAAATAGTGATCGTCAAAAGTTGAGCTAATCAGTTCAATGGAAGCTTTGACTTGAGCTAAGACCTGCATTAATACCTTGGGATTCACAGATGTAACCTTTGAGGGTGACTCCAATACACTGATTCAAGCTGTAAAAGAACCACCAGTTTGGCCGAGACTTATGAGCTACACAAGTGATTCAAGCTGTAAAAGAGCCGTCGATTGTCATATGAAGTTCAAAAGCAAATGCACGTTTAGCTATGATTGTGGTTTGATCTATTCCCTAAGATGTGGATTCCAAAGGAGGATAAGGAAGCAGAGCGTGTGATATGTAATCCTATCATGGGACAGTATACGATCTTACCTGAACTGAGAGCGGACATATATTTCTACAGCTACTGAGGGTTTGATCCTATTAACAAGCAATTCAAGTTATTGGTCATGAACACTAGTGCTTATATAGCTTATCCTGACTCGGTTCATCATATTTTGAACCAATAATGAAGTGGAGGAAGATCCAATGTCCCTCACACATGAGCCTTTAAGTGAAAGGATATGCATCAATGGGGTATTGTATTACTTAGCTCATCATTCTGATGGAAGGTATACTTTGCTTTGATGTTAGGTCTGAGATATTCAAGTTCGCATACTCCATTGATGCCATAAAAAAGTAAAGCCTAAATATTTCATTGGATGTAAAATCGTAAATGTTGATGAGACAAACACACACACTCAATATTTACACATCTCTTTATCCCTCCCAAAACTTATACACAAGAAGTTACATTTCTGTTTTTGTATTAAACGAGAGAGGGATTCAAACTCCTGCATAAGTGTCTATCTACACTATTTCCATCAAAACACAAATCTGAATCTTCACATCTTCTTCTGCATCTCTCCTTCATTAGCTAATTATCCCATTCCAGCTTTTTTTTCTTTACCTACCAGAGAATTAGAGGAACAAAGTTTCCTCCTCTTTCTTCTAATCTGAAAGTCTAAATCCAAAGCACTGTGTTGTCTGATGATAAACTAAATCTCTAACTTTGGGTAAAATCCCCGAACTAGGAGTTGCAACATGTAGTTTCCGGTTACCGGGACTGCCAAAGGCAACTCAAGCAGGTCGCGAGAGAGTAGAGAACAGAACAACATCCTTTTGTGTGTGCAGTTATGTTTCAATTCTCATTCTACACACCTTTCTTATGTTTTTCGTTCTCTGCTTCCTTCTGTGCTCTCTTCTTCTCAAACTCGACTTGCTTACAGTTTTCCTCATGTGACCGCACAAATATTCTAACAAAGTTTTGCAGGGTGGATACAACTGTAAAATTCAGAATCAAACACAAGGAATTGGTTTCTCATAGGTCAAGCCAGGGACAGAAAAGACATAACTTCAAAACCCAAATGGAGAATATGAATAGAAAAGAGGAAATGAAGCCAAATTAGTGAGTTTGCAGCGAATTGTTACCTTGCTCAAAAGGAACACGAGCTGGATCTTCTCCAAAGTATAACGCCAAAGCATCGGCACTTCCACCCTAAAAATACCATGAGAAAACACAGTTCAATAATAGCTCCAAGCTTTCTATATGTTAAAATTAAAGTGCTTCGTGACCAAAATAAAAAAAAACTAAAGTGCTTCAGAAAAGCAATAAAGAGACCGAGGAAAAGGTAGGGAGCCACAGAATCCTTACCACAGTTGAATAGAGGGAAGCCAATGACCTTACTTCTCCTTCAGCAAAGCTAAGAAACTCTTTCAAGTTCTGCATAAACAAGTAACAGTCTAAACAGATGATAAACTTCGAGCAATCAATAACTAGACAAGCCTCTCAAATAATTTTTTACCGTACGAAAGTGTTTTGATATTTGACCATCAGTTTCAGATGCAGTCAACTCTTGTACAACTTTCTCCAACCCTTTGCTAATTGCTTGCATTTCTTCTGCCAGGTATTTTAGTTGAATCTGCCATCAAGGAATGTTTTCAGAGAGATTATCACCAAAGCGAATTGAGGTGTTTTTCTTGAATGCTGAGTTAAAGAAAAGCAAAATTACCTTTGTTGCAGCCTCCAAGCTCACCAGGTCTTTCGGAAAATCAAGTAGCTCTGGAAGTTTCTCGGCGAGCACCTGAAAGTACAAGCATGAAAATGTTTTTATGAGAAGAAACTCTTAGCATAACATAAAAAAGTAAAGACTAATGCATGTAAATAATATAGTATACTAGTCAAGAACAAAGAGATTTTAACATTAAACCAAGAAAGAAAAAGAGTGGGAAATGATCGAAAAATCTCCTACCTTACAGAGATAGTGCATCAGAGTCATCTTACTGTTGCGAGATCTAGTGTCAGTGAGTTTCAGAAGACTATCCAGGCGAAATCCAATAGCTGAGCCTGTCAAAAGAGAAGAAATATGTAAACGACATTGTGTAGGGTGAATTCAAACTCTTGAATAAAACCAATGTCTCTCTTTAAGGTAAACACTATTTGGCAGTCTAAACTACACACAATAGATAGATGCTCACCCCTTGCAGTCCCATGGTTCAAGGCATTTCCCAAGGAAAGTATAGTTTGCAAGATTCTTTTTAGTTTAACCGAACCTCTAACCTGGACAGTGTAATATGCAATAGGGTCAGAGTGGAAAATCACCAACATGAATCTGTGTGGTTCATAAACTATTTGCACGAACAATCAACTTGCCTCATTGGCTGCACTATGTATAATATTCAAACCTCTTCTAAGATCACTAACCTGAAGAAAACAGCCACTTACAGAAATAAGAGCCAAGTTTTTAGAAACTAGAAAGCATTCAAAAAAATACAAATTCCAGTTGATTCTCCTACCTGTGAGTGGAACTGAATTTTGAATGAGAAAACCCTTAGCTTGGTCTCCACTCGAGGAACTTTCAGCAATTCTAGAAAGAACTGTCACAAGAAAAGACAGAAAATAGCTGTCAGTATGTGCACATCTTTATGAATGTATCACTCCCAACTTAAAAAAGTTAAGTAACTACCAGGAAATCAGTAAGTTAAGTAAAGTTCTGATTATTATGTGCACATCTATAAAATTATTTGTTTGTATCTTGTTTTGGTTGTTGGTTTGTTAATATTTTATTTGATTAGAAGGAATGGTGGTTGGTTAGTTAAAAGAGACGAGAGTGGTCTTGAAAACTCAGAAGATTGTTCAAAGTGGAGGCACCAGACCAACCTGCTCACACCGTCCCAAAGTTTCCTTATTTCCAGTGAAGCCCTACGGAAAGCAAGAAAAGCAGTACAGGAGGTGTAGCATCAGTGTACTCACAAAAGAATCTATCGCCTTATGATAATAACTTCTAATTTCCGTGATACAGAAAAGTTTTAGGTAAAGAACCAGAAATGAAAATACCTTGAGCAATTCTGCTTCTTCTTTTGTTGGGCAAAACTTTATTAGATTGTCAACTTGATCAACATCTGTCACCGACTCATCCAATGCAAGAACAGAACTCTGTAACCCAAGATCATTCAGGTAAGAAGTACGGTTTAAACAGCTCTTGCATAACAAGATGAGGGCAGATTCAATTTTGTATTAACTGAGCAGTGGAGCTTAAGACAGAAACCAAGTCAAGAACTTGCAGAGCAATATCTTGCAAGAGAAATCTTTGTGCTTACCATCAAATCAGGCAAAGGTATTTTAACTTTGGAAAGCATAATCTCACAGTTGTATGCTCGTCTGAGCTCAATCTGCAAAACTAATAGAAAAAAGTTAGAGGATGAAAATAGAGCAACTGTCAATGGATCTTAATTTCATGCTGTGAAACTTAGAAAATTCAAAGATTTAAGAAGTTCAAGAACAGTAGAATGCTAATTGCAATCAATTACCAGCTGCACTTTCTCAACTTTAGGTCGTGCACGTCGACCTGATTTCCCACCCGTACTTTCATTGTCAGAGCTAAGATTCACTGCTGAGAAGAGTTTCTCAAGCTCAGAGATGTCGAACTCTGGAGCACTAGAATTGAAATTTCACAATTAGTAGATGCCGAAGTTAGCATAATAAAGAAAATCACAAACTTGTATAAAGGAAAATTTGAAAATATAATCATACGTTGCAGCTTCATCAGGTTTCTGTGCTTCAGCCCATAAACTTCCTTGCACTGCCCTAGTAAGCTTCAACCAATGATATGGTTTCAAGTTGGCCTTTCTCGTTTGACTCTGACCTCTAAGATTCTGTAAAATTCCACGCCCCTTTAAACCCAATGGTGGTCCAGGAACTGGAGGAATATTTCCATTACAAGCCCCCTTATGAGAACGAGTCAGTGGTGCAGGGGCTGGTGGAGGAGGAACAGGAGGGGACTTCACCACCAAAGAATTTGTAGGCTGTATACTTGGTGGGCCTGTTCTAAGTGGTACAGCTCCTGATAGAGAATTAGAATGCAAAGGTGGTGGTGGTGGAGGTGGAGGGTTAGTTGAGGCTACCAATTTCTTTGGAGGTAACGTTGGTGGCAGAGGAATAGATGAATGTGCAGAACGTTGAGGTTGTGGTGGAGGTGGAGGTGGAGGTGGATGAGGCCCTTGTGTTGCTAAGGAACTGCTGGTGGAACCTGGTGAAAGAGTGGAACACAGAGAGGATACAGGAGGTGGGGGTGGAGGAGGACGAGGCAAAATCCTAAGTTGCTTCAGCGATGGCAATGATGTTGGCGTCACTTCTGCTTCTGCTGGAGGAGGGCCATTTGAACAAACAGGTGTATGCAATGTTGGTAGAAACGAAATTGAAGGTGAGCCTGGTGATGATGAAGTAGCCTCTTCACCTTTACATGAACCATGATCGTGTAATATTGAAGTGATCCCAAGATTAGAGGGGGAACTGTGAAATCTGGATATTGAAGCGGGTGATCCTTGTGTGGGGCTCCGATTTGGAACTGGAGATGTTACTGGACTGTGAACCAGTCGAGGTGAAATTATATTCGAGTGAGCTTTTCTTTGGATTGAAACTCGAAGTCCATGGGATTCATCAACTTTCTTAAGGATTGAATTCGGATCTGCATAAGATTTATGACAGGAAACAGTATCTTTCTCTTTCCACACAGGAGAGAATTCATCAGGACTTATAGCAATATTTTCCGATATCATCAACTTGGTTTTCTCCCTAACTTTCTCAAGTGCTGATTCCAATAGGCTACGTGAATCAGGGCTTCGAGGAGAACCTGAATCCAAGCTTTCTTGAAGGATATTTGCTGCTGTTATTTGGTTGAAAACAGTCACAGCAACATCAGAATTTGGATCCAACCATTCAGCATCACTAAAAATCTCCTGAACCTTAGCAAATGCTTCCATAGGTAGACCATCTTTTTCCTCCATATGCAGCAGATCAACAGAGACAAGATTATTACCAGCATCCACGTCCGAAAATATAACCTAAACAAACACACAGAATGTTACTCCTTTCTTGGCTTGAAAAGATAATTAGCAATGTATCACATAAAAAGCTTCTAACAGGAATGCTAGTCTCAAATTAAACACGTTATAATTGATCATTAACGGCATGGAAAAAGGTGAAACCTTTTTATTGGAAAACCAAATGTATTACCTGAATAAATGCACGAAATTCTTGACTAAGAAAGATGTATTACACAAAGTACTTCTATCACAAAGACTAGTCTCATACTGAGCTTTTCAGAAATGGTCATTTAAAGTTAAGATGAAGGGCGTCTATTTTAGTTTAGAAACCAAAAACTTGTATAAATATCAAAGATAGATAAGATAACTAGTTAAACCTCTGCTCTGAAATCCTTGGGGAACCGATCTGTTGTGTTCCACAGTATGTCAATCTCATCACGGTTAAGTATTAAAATGTTTGATCTAAGAAATGCAGTATTGAACACAATTCGAAACATCATCTCTTCCCTTTCATGGTCACTATCAAGGGTAATGCATTCAAGCACGACATCACCGAGAATATGGCAATGGATGTCAATCTTTACCAGTTCACAATCTGCCTGCAACAGTAGATGAAAGTTAGGACTATCATAACGCATAACATACTGGGAAGAGACTGAATGAACACACACATGGATGACAAGAAAGTCTCGGTATCACCTGCTTATAATGCTGAACAGCTTTGCTTCTTTTGGGCATGGAGAAAAGAACTTTTGAAGTCTGATCGGAAGCCAAAAAAGGATCTTGACCATATATTCTGAATATGGGTCGGCAACCACCCTCACCATCAAAATCAGGAATCAATCTGAGATTGACACAGTCTAATGTAAGGACCCGATCTAGCGGTGGCCACTGTGATCCAACATTCCTTCTTGAAATGTACTGAAGAAACCTCAATTGTGAAGGCAGTGGATTAAGTGGAGACGTTAGATGTAACAACTCACGAGGAGCCTGCTTACATATCATCTCTAGTATTTTCTGTTCTCCATTAAGCTGTTTACGGTATAACAAGAGCGAAGCAAGCATAAAAGCTAAAGTCGGCCAGCCGCCAAGCTCACAATGCAACAATATGATATTCTGTTGACTTAACAATAACCAATTTTCAGCTGATTTAAGATAGTGATGGACCGTCTCCATTGTAAGCAAAGGGCAGCCTTCATAATGACGAGGATAGTCCATGATGGTCATGTCATACTCAGTGAGTACACTCTCCATCAGGCTTCTGCTTTCTCCATCCCGGAAATTAAACACCATGAATGATGCACCAGGAAACTGTTCTCGTAGCTGACTCATTATGCGGCCTACATAGACTCTGTACTCTTCATCTTCCAACATATCCGTGGTTAAGCAACAATCAAAGACTGGAAATATAAACATCAAAGATCAGCAAACTTATAGAGCAATCTTTTGTATGTATGTCACTGAAATGGTCTTATATTTCAGAGCTACTCAAGACCAAGGGGTAAGACAAACTAAAGAATTTGAGAAGTCACTGGACATACAAAAGAAACTGTTTCCTGACAAATTTTTGATAATTAACTTAACAGAATCCATGAGCTAAATCTCAACCATCAAGAAACAGACACCTTAGCTATCAAACGTAAGATTCAGTTCAACCAATGAGCCTAGAACTAGAAAAACAGGACACTACACTTGGAGCTTTAGGCCAGCATAACTTGAAAAATCTGTTTATTAAGACCCAAAAACTTAAAACTTTTAAAAACTGTAGAACTTTGTCCATTAAGACCCAAAACTTAAAACTCTCTAACCCTAAACCCAACACTTAAACATTAGAAATCAAAGTGAGAGCTGAACAGAAGGAAGAGCGTACCGTAAACCCTCTCAGAGATCTCAGCCAACCCTTCAGGAGGCTTTCTATAGAAGAACTTTCTAAACAACGCCATTGAAGCTTTCTTTAAATGCTTACCCAAAAAGCAAAGGTTACAGCCCTAGAAATAATCACCGTCTACCAAATGCGACCCACATTACAGAAAGGAGAAATAACCCCAAATGACCAGAAAACAAAAACGAGAAAAATGTCAGGAAGAAGAAGAGAGCCGTGAAATGAGATGTTTGCTGGGTCTTTAAGGAACAATGCGTTGTGGGTATTGTTTCTTGTAGTTTGGTGGTTTGTCTTGATATACACACTTTCAATTTCTTCTGTTTTGGATTTGGAAACTTAGCTTTCAATCAAACAGATGTTGATAGCTCTGCAAATGCGAAAGAAAAGAATGATGCAGAGAGAAAGAGATAAGAGTTAGGTTATTATGTAGAAAGAAAAAGTTAGGGTTTTTTTATTCTTTCTCTGATTTATGAACAAGAAAATTGTAGCTAGGCGGATTTGAGACAAGGATTGAGGATGTCTGATTCGGATAGAAAGAAAAAATCAAGGACGGTCCCAAAGGATTCTGTAACATCAAATTTGGTGTAAAATGTTTTTCAGTGTGATTTTTTTTTTTTTACGGTATTATCACATTGTAGCGACGCTAAAATTTTATTTTTATTTTTTTAAAATTTAAACTTTTTTTTTTTAATAGAAAATGTCATGTGATATAATTTTTTTTTTTTTGTATGCTTAGAATATTTTTTTTATAGTTAAATTTTAGGATATAGTAAAATTTTGATTGATTTAAGATTTTTAATGTTATGGTTGGAGATAGAAAAATTTTTAGTGTTAAAATTATACTAAAATAATATAATTTTTACACCAAAATAAAATTGATGGTTGGAGATAGCCTAAGGATTATGATACATGTCTTCAACATTATTTTTTGAGTTATATTAGATTTGCTTTCTTTTCTTTCCTAAACATGGAAATATCAAATATTAATTAAGAAATCGGCTTTTTGCAATGAACCTCGTTTAAAATTTGGAAAAAAATAGATGTAATCTTTGAATAAGTACACACACTCGATGATTAGATACCATGGTTTGTTTTTTAAGTAATTAAAAAGAAAAATATCATTTGTTTATTGGGACGATACGGGTAATTAAATAGATATAGTCTTACCTAATAAAAAGGTTATGAAGAGAAAATATAGGAGGAGGTGATGGTAAATTTAGTCTGAGTGCCCCCTAATTGGTGGTGGGTAGGTTTGCATTCATTGTTTAAATGTTTTCTAGTGACTTATTGCTTTTGTGATTCAACTTGACAATGTTGATTCTGATTTTTTTTGCTTTCTAACGTTGATATTTTTAGTAACATTGCATAATTGTTTAATAGCATAATTGCATAATAATAAATTACAGAAACAAAAAATTGCAGAATGAAAATTTTGTACGATTGAATAAATTTTGTATAATGACATAATGTAATATTATATTACTAATATACACATATGCTTAAGAAGTTAATTATTTATTGCATAAAATTTAATATATTTTAGCTATTTTCTTATTATAGAGTAATATTTTACTGTAAACAATTATTTTTCAGTTGTTAATTTTTTGCCTGGGTAAAAAAAAATGTTTAACTATTTATTGCAAAAATAATATAAATTTGTAACATATATTAAAAAGTTATTTGAAAGATCAAAAAAATGACATACTTTTTTATAATGAATAACTGTAGTTTTATTTTATTTTCATTTATTAATTTTCAGTATATATATATATATATATATATATATATATATTAGGCATTTGTATTGAAAAAAACTACTAAATACATGTTTTATTTGCATAATGGATTTTTACATGTAGTTTTTTAGGCAAAAAGCAAATTTTGCATTTTTACCTAAATGTATATCATTAGACATTTTTTTGTGATTGGTAAAACACTTGCATAATTGCATTAGAAAAAGCAATTCCGTCATTATGCATGTTACCAATCGAAACCTTAGATTTTGTTTTTTGGTATTGTGGAAATGGATGTCATAAACCACCTAGGTTAACTGGTGTAGAAATTGTGTAAGGATTCTGGTCGAACTCTAAGGAGCGACACTTAACATGCACCATTGTACGGCTAGGAAAGCTCGAGACAATAGGAAGTTGTCTTTCTGATTGTTTTCAAACTCTTAAGTTAAAACAATACCTTACAACTGAACAAATAACAAAGTATGGAATAATGAATATAGTGGATCAGTTCTAGACCTAGCATAGAATCTATCAACGGTATTATATGGGTTATAAAATTTTAGAATGAGGAAGATGAAGTAGATTCTGAGAGGTGAACAAATACTTCCAAGAGAAGGTAGAAAGGAAAGTAAACAAGAGATTAATATTCGAGTTCCGATTATAGAGTTAATTTAAGAAAAGAAAAAATTATCCCTTCTTATTTTCGAGATGAAAAGCTTTTATAAAATTAAACGAATAGGATTATTTAACCATGCATTCGGGCTTGGTGGCATATAAATCTGATGTGATATATTGCCTCGATAGGTAAGGTTAGGGTTACTTCCAAAATAACTCTCTCCTATCAGCTATTGCTGGTATGTTGGTTTGATCATAAAAGAAAATTACCCTAATCAGAGCCAACTTCTAGGGGTGGCATGAGAGGCCATGCCCAAAGTCTATGCCTAATTTTTGGTATAAAAAAATGGAGAAAATAAGAACCCTTCAAAAACAAAATTACTCCTTATTTATCCCTAAATTTCTATTTGCTGTGGGCCAAACAAATATGTTGGGCCAGGAGTTTTACTCACAAAAGTCAAAAACAATCCAAATATATCCGAAGTTGTAGAAGTATATGGATGTGACTAAACCCAATAGGACCAATAAGGCAATATTACATCACCATCACCATCACCAGATAGAATTCATATAGTGTAGTAAACAAAAATAGTTATTTATTTGACGACAAAAAAAAAATAGTTATTTATTCATAGTAATATTTAAGAATGACTAGATTTAACTTTTTTACTACGTTTTGAAATTACTATTATTTTTTTCAAAACTAAAAAGGGGAAAAACGAGAAACACTCATGGCTTAGCTGCACTGTATGTCAGTATCCATTATTACATGTTTCAAATTTTCTCTAACGGTTACATCACCCAAAGCTTCCCAACGGCTACAGTAACAACATTTTACATTTTTTTGCTGCTTTTACTAAAAAAAAATAGAGTAATAATCTAACGGCTAGTTTTCGAATTCCACCCTTATAAATCGTGACAAGAGCCTCCTCAAAACTCATCTCCGAACCACACATTGCAACACTAGAATCCCAAATCTTATAGTCTTCTTTTCACTAGTAATTGTTTCAATACTCTGTTCCAATCGAAACTATGGCTACTTCTTTACTTCATGTTGCTATCTTCTCCTTCATCTTCTTATTTTCTCTCGCCGCTGCAAATGAAGTCACTGTCGGTGCAAAATCTGGCGGCTGGAAGATTCCTCCTTCTTCTTCTTACTCATTCACTGAGTGGGCTCAAAAAGCTCGCTTCAAAGTCGGCGACTTTATTGGTACCTCCTCTGCTTTTGATTTTTTCTTTAATACTCTGTTTTCTACTAAATGCTCTGTTTCTGACACAATCTCTTGTCTTTTTGTCTTTTCTTTTGTTTCAGTTTTTCATTACGAAGCTGGTAAAGACTCGGTTTTGGAAGTAACAAAAGAAGCTTACAATAGCTGCAACACCACAAACCCTTTGGCTAACTACACTGATGGACAGACCAAGGTGAAATTGGACAGGTCAGGTCCATTTTACTTCATTAGTGGAGCTAATGGTCACTGTGAGAAAGGTCAGAAGCTGAGCCTTGTCGTGGTCAGTCCTCGTCATATTGCTATCTCTCCGGCTCCTTCTCCGGTAGAGTTTGAAGATGGTCCAGGCTTAGCTCCAGCTCCTACCAGCGGCTCAGTTAGGCTTGGTGGTGGATATGTTGTGTTAGGTCTTGTTCTTGGTCTATGGGCTTGGTTCTGATTTGGAACCATGTCTGTTTGCTTTTAAGTTTTAACAATGAGCTTTATGTTTAAAAAAGCTTTTTCTCTTACTTTCTTTGTTTATGGTTACAATGTTGTTAGCTAAGAGACCTTTGTCCTTCGCTCCTCGCAACTATTTAATTTATTATTTGTTACGATTGCCAAAAACTGATTAAAAAGAAGGAAAAAATCTATAATATATGCATTGCTAACATCGAAGTGTGATCCATAGAGATTAAAAGAATAATTTATGAAATATGACTAACTTTTACAGCAATACAAGAAATGATTTGCAAAAAGGAAAAAAAAATGAAGAAGAGAATTCTCCAAGCTGAGATTATGCTATTTTCATTTCTAAAGCTAAACAGCGTAGTGTGAAAAACTACAAATTTCCAGAGTTTGAAAAAAAGTGAAAAATATCACAAATGTTTACAGCAATACAAAATATGAAGGAGAGAATATGAGAAAAGATTTTAAAAGATGTTGTTAAAGAAAAAAAAAAGTTCCGAGCAGCAATAAGAGAACACAACATTCTGTAAATCTCATTTTGTTTGATCGTGTACATCAGAGGAAGCCTTTGTCCTTGTGAATTTGAAACTATAGCTAACAACATGAATCACAAGAAAGCTATACCAAGTCGTTTTTGATTACATGAACCGATGAAACCAGTCTCTGCATACCAGAAGCTGGGAGAATTTAGGAAAAGCTGAATGAAATCCCAATAAACGCCAGCTTCTTGAATCTAAGCCATCCAAAAGCATTTACAATGTTGAACCAAAGTCAATGATAAGAGACTTTCACAAATCTTGACTCTTTAAGGACATCTAGCTTGATGAGCTCGGCTCATCCTGGTTTGGTTCTGGTTCAGTCTCGGGCAGGTTAGGCTTCTTGAACTGAACCAATATGATTGTCATATTATCACAACCTTCGCCACTCGCAGTGTCTGGAGCCAAACATTTATCAACAACTTTTTCGCATATCGTCGAAAGTTTTGATTCCTGAGAGTTATATACCAATGTCACAAGATCAAGACAGGAAAAAACTGTAATTGAGAGAGTAGGAGAAGGAAAAGAGTTCGCTTACAGATTTTAACTGTTCATGGATAAAGTCCACTAGCTCCTGGCTTGACATACAATCCCTGAGGAAGATGAAATGAATCAAATTATCATCAAGAAACTAAACTTATAATATATGTAGAAAATGAAACAATTAGGGACTTCTTTTACCAGATTCCATCGCATGCAACAACAAGAAAATCATCATCATCACATAGATCAATCTGATAAGAGGAAACAATATAACAAGTCAGCTCAAATAACCAAAATCGAGTGCAAAATACCAAAAAGGTTAGATTCGTACCATGTTTACATCTGGATCAGCAGTAACCATTTGCTTTTCAGATGGTAAAAACTTATTCTGCTTAAATTCCATGTCACCTATAAAGAAACCAGAAACAATGCTTTAATCAAGATTACAAGTAAAAAAACAGAATCTTCAAGGAATAAAAATGGAAAGGAAAAAAGAAAAAAAACTTACCAATGGCTCTTGTAAGATTCAAGCTTCCATTGATTCGTCCAGCGTGAATAAAGCCACCAGCTTTCAATATCCTTTCTTTCTCAACTTCAAGATCAGGCTTGTGGTCTTTAGAAAGATTATAAGCTTGACGCTTCCTCGATATCACACAACGTGAGTCACCCGCATTTGCAACAAAGAGCTTCTTATCTTTAATAAGAGCTACACATGCTGTACACCCGGAAGTAGGTCCTGGGAAATCAGAATGAGGACCCTGTAAAAGAACAAAGACACGATTGCTCAGAGGTCCCAACTCAATCATGAACAAAATACAGAAGGAGATATAAAACTTACATCCTCAAGAGGCCAAATATCGGGTTGATTATTGGAGTCACCGCTTCTCGGTGACCAAATAAATCCTTCGATCATGCCGCTAAATTTGTTCATTTTGTCACCAAGTACAGCTAACTCGCGCCATCCTCTTTGTCCTTGCATCATGTCATCCATTCTACAATATTCACAATGAGCAATTTATAAGTGGAAGCCTCTTCTGGCTGTAAAAGTAAGTCAATTTACAAGAATGCAAAAGCGAGATTCAAAACCTAAAAAATGCTCTTCGAAGAGATGTTTCAATGTCTCCAGCTTCATATGCTTCATTACTGCGAACCTGTTGGTGAAGATACTTGGCACAGAACTTTGCAACAACTTTACCTACATCATTTAGTAAATCTTACTTTCAGTTACATATCCAAAAGTAATGCAAAGAGCGAAAACATCGAAAAGTGTAACAAAGGATATATATAGATGTAAACAACAGTTCTAAGTCTTTGCAACAGTCAAGAACCTCGAGATTATGATTTAAAAAAAGAGGCAGTAGTTCATTACCTCCATGGCCATCGTACACACCAAAGAACGATGTTTTATCATCCAGATCAAGAATTGCAGCATGCTAGTAATATTAAACAAGTTAAACAATCGCAGAGAGTCAGTTAAATAAATCCAAGATTTCAACTTTAAGAAGTTTCATATGATCAACAAGGAACAAATGATTATGTTTAGACTCACAGCATCTTCCATGGTGGCGCGCCAACCTTGCATAGACGATAAACCATATTTGAGCTTATCATTCTCACCTTCTTCTGATAACTTATCAGTTTTGGGAGAACTTAAGTATGTTCCCATCTCTTTCTGCCAAAACAACAACATCACTCTTAGGCTCTACAGTCAAAATCAAAAGTAACCAAATCCAGAAAGAAGCTAGCTTGATCCAATCAGAATCTTACACAATCCATTCTCTAACCCCATAAACTTGTACAATATTCACAGTGGACCTAATCAACTCAGCAATCAAAATCCAGATTAAAAAAACTAACTTGAACCAACCACAATCTTTACACAATAAACGTGCACAAGATTCACAAATAGACCTAATCAACTCAGAACTACTCAGATACATCAATCAACAAAAACAAACCTCATCAAACTCATGACAAAGACCAAGACAACAAAAAGGTGTTTGAATCAATTTGACCTAGATGCGAATATTTGACTATTTGGATCGAAAAAGATTCAAATAACAAAAGCTATAGCAGAAGCTAGCAACTCACATCTCTGAGTTAGAAATGGAAAAAAGTAGAATCTTTTAAGATCTTCAAGACCAAATTGGTAGATTTAGGAGAAGAAACTGGATCTGGAGGACGAAAGGGGACGGGACCAATCACTCGAAACTCATTGAGATCAGATGTACAGTCCACAAGAAAAATGAAAAAGTATGTTTTTTAAAAAAAAATTTTGCTTCCCAAAGACAATGAAAGGTCTTAACTTTTTCACCTTTTGTTTTGTTAATTGTTATTAACTACTTAAACTAAAACTCGAGATGAGTAATCTATACAGCTGTTAAAGCTTCTATGCTTCATCATTACAGCTTCGAGAATCTGTGTGTATTATGATAGAAGCAGCGTAATTACAGAAGAAGTTAACCGTAATTGTGGATTTGTTCCATGTAAATATTTTGTAACTGTGGATTTAACTTTCATATAACCAGTTTTATTCGTTAGCTGGATCTATATTAAATTTAAAAAGAGAAATTAGGTTTGTACCCGCGCGAACATGATTTTTTAAATTATTTTATGATATCTAGTATTAATAAAATAATTAGTTGGAAAAGTTATATAATGTTAAAACATAGTCTATATATTTATATATAATATGAGTATAAATTAGTACAAAATTAATATTATAATAAGTAAACAAATTAAACGGATTCATAATCTAATTTGTTATTTTATATGAAAATGCAATTACACGTTTATTAGTGACAAAATGAATAAACTTTGCCATTTAATCCACTTTACTTCATATTAAGAATGTATATTTTCACATACAACCCGCAAAAAACTTCAGTTGTAAAACCGTCAATCCTAACTCACGGTACCATATAATTGCAAATTTTATTGATCAATCGGTGTACTTATATATATATATAATATTATAAATTAATAAGATAAGTGTTAAATATACCTAGATAATTTTTCAACAAAAAAAACTATTTTTTATTTTTATCAATAGTATTCAATTAAGTTTTATATTTTAGATTAGTTATATAAAATTCTAATACTATTTTAGTTGATATTAAATAATACTTTAAATTTTGAGAAATATTTATAAATATCTTTGTAAAGATATTCTGCAGATTCTTTTATTTAGTTAACACATTCTTACTTCCAAAAGTATTACACCAAACATATTTTCTTGTACAGTAGAAAAAATTGCAAAACCAATTTAACATATGCTAGTTTTTACTTGACATTTAGCAAAATTTAAGATTGTATTTTGTTGATTCAAATAAAGGAACACCATATAAAACGTAAATATAAAACAAAATACAATTGCTTTCAAAACATAGTTAAACGACTAAATATTTGTAATTCACAGTATGTTATTTTTTCCATTTAGTTTTATTTTATTTTCTTGTGTTTGATTCTTTCTCTTTAATCTCTCCACCTTAGATTTTAAATTTTTGTTACGTTAGGTCTTTTTTCTTGTCGGAAAATAGTATGGCCTCATCCCTTGAATAATTGGTCATCCTAGTCTTAGTATAAAGATTATGTATGTCTCAACTCTCCAAGTACTTTAGGACTTCAAGCTTTATCTTCTTTACTTTGTGACCAAAATACATACTTATCCAATATAGAGTGGGCCGGATCCCAATCTGGTATGTTTGGTTTCACTCCATCACAATGTATATCAAAAATGAAAACACATAACACCACTAATTTTGTCTATTGTTGTCGCTGTTGAAGTTTATTGTAATGTCATATGGTTTGATAAATATACAACAACTAGGTTCTTACCCGCACTATCTGCGAGATAATATTCTTAAGAAAATTTATGTGCTATTTAATCTTAAAATGTTAATTTTCCAAATATATATATATATATATGATTTTAATATGTGATATATGTCTTAATACTATTATCGATATTAGAGTTTTTAAATGTTTTTCTTATGTGAATAAAAAGAATAATTTGTAAAAATGAACGTATTAAAATAATCTGATTATAGTTTTCATTAGTTTTGGAAAAAAATAAGGAAAAATAAGATTTGTTGGAGATTTAATTTTGTGGAAAATAGAAAATCTAGGAATATCTATAATATTTTTACTCTTGTTTTATTCAAGTAAATATGTACAAATTAAATTGACATTTTTTTCCTTAACAAATCTTTTTCCCCTATAGTTACTTTTATAAATGTACTTCTCTAATATTAGTATAGAGATATTTGTCAATTTACTCAACTGAATATTTTTCCACATATCAATAACTTTTTCATTGTGTTTATCGAGTAATTGAGCAGAAAAGAAAAATACAGAGACTAAAAGAGTAGAAAACAAATATTTATACAGTAAAAAGAGGAAATAGAAACAAAATAAAGTAACTGTTTTACCCTCCAAATATTAGGCTAAGAAAATCAACTATTATGTTTTGTTATCAACGGAGAGAGACAACTATAATAGCTTGCTACTAAAATAAAAACAAAATTTGGCGGTCACATCTTATCTATTTGTTTCTCATTTCTTTTTGTGGCCCTACATTTCTAATATTTATTACCAAAAAAACATAATAATGGATAGGCATTGCCACCGATTAGTACGTAGGACTATTCATTTGAGTAGGACATATGGGAACCGATGTCATAAAGTATGATTTATAATTCGGATAAGGATTAGGGAAAGGAACTGAACAAAAATTTGAGGATGACACAAAGTCCAAAATAAATTCCTCTTAAATTTTGGGACAGAAACACTATGTGCCTCAAATCAGTCCAAAATGCTCTCGGGAATTTTTGGTTCTCAAAAATTTATTGTGAAGAAGATTAATTAACAAAAATGCCCTTTTATTAGGACCGCATTTAAAAGATAAATTAGTTTATGGATTTAGATTTTCAAAAAATAAATATCTTTTTACTGTTTTGGCACACCTAATATTAAATGGGATCTATAATGTTGAGATAAACTCTAACTTATGAATTTTTTATTTTATCCTTAATAAACTTTCTTAAAATCTGATTTTTAACAAATTAAATAAATAAACAAAAAGAAAACAAAAAATTGGCTGAAAAGCGATAATGTGAAAGAGAAAAAAATTGGTAGGTTTAAAATTAAATGACATTAATTAAATATGACCAATAAAAAAAGCCAAGTGTCATGTATTTTCATGTTCTCTTTCTTTTTATTCTTTCTTTCGTATTTTTTTCTTGAGATAAAAGTAAAGTTTCCATTGTTGACGAAATTGAAACTTCATTTAATGTGATTTTCGATGCTTTTTATCTTTTATAAATGATTGTTAGTTTATTTGTTGGAGTTTAGAACCAAGAATAATGAGTAAATGTAAATTGATATTTGAATAAGAATATTGTAAATTTAAAAATATTTCTTGACTAATGCCTCATTTCTTATGCACAATGACTTTTGAAACATATTATGTTGATCGATTAGAGTGTGACATTGTTAATCCTAGATAAATTATGGGTAACGGTGATGGAATCGTAGTAAATCTTAGGTAGATAAAAATCAAAATCGGGGGTGAAGAAGAGACTAATGAAATGTGTACAACTAAGTACAACTATGTGTTATTGGTAAAACTGGTACAACTATGTGTTATTGGTAAAACTGGTATAACTATGGTACAACTATGTGTTATTGGTAAAACTGGTACAATTTGGTACAACTAAGAATAGGGAAATACTAAAATAAAATGATTTTTTCTTATTTTTTCAGAAGAAAATGAATAATATTCCTTGCACATTCATACACTTTGATTATGGAGGATATTATTCTAAAAGCAGGGTTGAAACAAAATGGATTAGAAGTAATATCATATATAAGAAGATTATGGTAGATGAAGCCACTACGAGGTTGATACTTAGTTACATTCCATTGCACATACATCCTCCGACAGCATCATATATATCTAGTTATGAAGAAGTTTATGTCTATTTCATGACACTGAATTATGAGAACGTAGGAGTATTTTGCCTATGATAAAATTTAAATTATTTTATTTTCTAATTCATTTCTAGAGACTTATCTATGAGTGGATTTTCATATATAGAAAATAAAATATCTTTATCTTAAAATTTTTTTAAAACGTTAATAATAATTGTAATTATTTAGAAATTTATTTTTTAAATGAATGGTGTATTCTTCAAATTATAAAAAAACATAGACAAGGTATTTTTTTTTAAATCCCTAATAATATAGGAATTTCTTTTTTTAAGAGTTTAAATATAATTAATATTTTAAACTTTTTTAAAGTTTAAATTTATTCAAATAAATAACCGGATTAAACCGAATAAAACTTTTAAATTTAGACGCATGATAATTCAAACTTTATACTCATTTGTACTTGGAATTATTTTGACATGTTCGTGTTTATCTATGTTCGTCTAGAATCATTAATATCTACTAAAGGAAGGAAAATCAAGTTTTTGTTTATTGGTTACATAACATCAAAGTGGCTGAGGATAGACTCAAAGTGGCTGAGGATCGACTCAAAGTGGCCGAGAATCGATTCAAAGTGACGGAAGCATGTATAATTGGTTTCATTGTAGCAATGCTGAAGAAAATGTCTTTTAATATCTATGTTTGGTTTGGTTAACTGTGGATGATACTAGTTTGTGTTAATTTCTGTCAACGTAAAACTAGGTAAAACTAAGTGGTGCAACTATGTTGAATTTGATTTTAATTTTGGTAATTTGTAATAGAAAGACATGTTTGTGTCAATATTTGTTCGTCAAGAATCATTAACATCTATTAAAGGAAAGGTAAAAATCAAGGTTTTTGGTTATTGGTAACATAACATCATATTTTATTTACAAATGTCATATAATTTTATGTTTGTTTAGATGTGAAACACTTGAATTTACCAAAAAATTAAAAATTGTTATTTAACAATTATTTGTTTATGATACTATAATACACGCACTTTATTATTCCAATGTCATTAGTACAACTAAAAATATTGTAAATTAGTATGATACAACTAATTAAATGTTAAACCACCAAAGTACAATTATGCTATATACTGAGTAAATAGTTAATATTATAAGCATATCAGAAACAGAGGCATCTTGTTAATTTACAATATAGACTATGTTTGATAGAGTAAGTACCTTCAGGGCATGTGAAAAACCTGACTGGTACACTGAGTTGCGAGATATCTCTCACAGGTCACATGCACTCAGCTTCCAAACCTGAAATTTTCAGTTATTATTTTCAATAAATACATCATTATAACTAAATCCCACCATAATATAATATGAATAGAGAGAAGTTTCAATGTTCCTTGGTATTTGCAATGGCAAAAGATCCAATATAAATCATCCAAAGCTAATAAGACCTATCTAGGAATGATTAACTTTCATGGTCTGTGATGTGTGACATGACTGCATAATGCAAACATTATGACTTACAGAGGCAGCTATGCTATATTCTTCCACGAGTGGTTCATTAATTAAGTGAATCTGAAGGGGATCATCCGTAGACAAGAAAACATTGAGACCTCTTAAGAAAAATACAAATCTGAATATCCAAACTAAATTTCATACCCGAACCTAATTCACAATCACAATAACTCGATCCTAATTCACATTTCACAATAAATCGACTCTAATTCACTATAACTGGACTTTTATTCACAATAATTAGATCAAACTCCATCTAAACGAATTCGGGCTCATAAATTTCAAGAAATCCTAATAAAATCCCAAAACAACAATTTCTTTAAACTAAAGGTTCTAAAATTGAAAGTCAAACCCAATGAAGAGATGTGAAGTTCGTTTCACATTGAAAACCCTAGATTTTGAAGGTTTTTGGAGATGAACAATTACAAAGATGAAGAAAAAAATCTAGAAGATATTAGGGTTTTTGGGTTGGATTTACAAAGAAAATCAAAGCAATTTGAAAGAAATTAGGGTTTATGGATTTCTGGGTTTTGAACTCGAAGTAGTTGAAGGAGAAAAAGAGAAGAAGAGAGAGAGAAGTAAAAACGATAAAATAGGATGTTTTGATCGATTATTTTCTATCTCAGTTTTTTGTTTTGTTTTTGGAGTAAAGTTTAATTAATTTTGTATTGATTTTACGGATAATTCATTATAAAGGAGTTCTAGCAAAAAATTTGTCCATCTACACTTTTTTTGTAAATTGTCACTTTTTCCTAAACTACCCCTACTACTAGATTAATACAATTTAAAAAAAACGTATAAACATGTAGATACACACCTATTAAGAAGATTTGAAGAAGAAATTTTTTTATTTTAGGCAGTTTTAACTAGGTTTTTAGCTTGATGAAAGTTGTTCTAAAAATTCTAGAATACGTATTATGGCGAGATAAAATTATTAGATTACGTATTCTACCATTTTTTCATGGTTTGAAAAAATTATATTATGTATTCTAGAAATCGTTCATGTTCTAGGATTTTTAGAATACAAATATTAGAATACCTATTCTTAATTATTTAGAATACACATTCTGATCATTTTAGAATACTTATTCTACCAGTTGTTCATGATTTGAAAATATTATATTACGTATTCTAGCAACTAGAATACGTATTCTGATAATTTTAGAATATGTATTCTGAAAATTAGAATATTCGAAAGGATAATGACTGAATTTTAAAATTATTGTAAAAATATCAAAGATAATGACTAAAGGATTATTTGATCTCATAAATAATTAAAAATAATTTTAGTTATTCAATAAAATAGTATTTAAAATTATTAAATCATTTATGTTATTAAATAAAAATTGTATTTATTTTAAAATTATTTATTTGTTAGATTAAATTAAAATTTATTTTTGTTATTTATTTTTGTTCTTCTTCTCTCCATTGACGTCTTCTGCTTCATGTAGAAGAGTTTTTGTTTTTTTCATAATTATGCTACATATCTACATTAAGTGTGGTGTATGGAGATTGTGTGATCACAAAGAGTGGAGATTTATTTTTGATGAAGAAAAACGTAGGAGATTACTTACTCTGCAATCCACTACATCTCTTGAAGAGTTTAAATCCATGGTTTCAGAAGACTATGAAGTGGACCAGAGTGTAGTTGATTTGGAATTCAGTTATTTTCCCATAGATCTAAGTGTTGACTCTCCTCCCGTTGTTATGATGAATGATAGACAACTCAAAAATTTTGTTGGCTATTTAAAAGCGCACAATAAGTTACAATTGTGTGTGACGTTCAAAGGTAGAGTTGATGATTGTAGTAGTAGAGACCATTTCGATTTGAATAAGGAGTCAAGTGATGATGCTAAAGAGTGAAGCTATGATGCTAAGGAGAAACGCGTTGATTGTACGAGTGAAGACAATGATGGTAATGTGCGTAGAAAATCAACAGTATTTGAAGATGCAGATAAACAGAGTAATGATGTTGTTAAGGTCGTTGATGATCTCAGATCTATGTTGGTAGAGTCGATGGTCAATAAAGGGAACTATTTCAGGAGTAAAGAAATTTTACAAGCAACTATGGAAATGTATGCGATGAAGTATAACTACGACTACATGATTACTAAATCTGATACGAAATGGTGGTGTATACACTGCGTAGATAGTGTTTGCAAATGGAGTCTTCGTGCTCAGTTTTTAGAGCAGTCTACATATTTGAAAATCAACAAGTATGTGGGTGAACATACATGTGCTCATTCGAAGAAAAATAAATTTTGTAGAACACCTTCAAGAAGAACAATTGGACATCTCATTATGCATAATTATGAGGGTGTCAAGGAAGGACCTAAACCGAATGATATCATTAACATTATCTGTACAGAGTATGGATGCGAACTAACTTATTCCCAAGCTTGGGAGTCTCGTGAGTATGCAGTTAATGAAGTTAGAGGAATTCCGGAGAAAATTTTTGGTAAGATACCAAAATACTTGTATATGCTACAATAAGCAAATCCTGGTACGTATACAAATTATGAAATTGATTTCAATGGTAGATTCAAATACCTAATTATTTCGTTTGGTCAATTAATAAGAGGGTTCTATAAGTCAATTTGGAAAGTGATTGTAGTTGACGGAACGTTTTTGAAGAGCAAATACAAAGGAGATCTACTAGTTGCTACAGCCGTAGATGGTAACTCTAATTTGTATCCAATCACATTTGGAATTGCTGATTCAGAGAATGATAGTTCGTGGATTGGTTTTTCATGCAACTAAAGAATGTTGTAGAGGATGATGAAGGTTTAGCTTTTATGTCAGATAGACATCTCTCGATTTGTAAATCAATTGGAATATTCTACTCATTGGCTAGGCATGGTATTTGCATCCACCACTTGATTAATAATGTGATAACATATTACAAGAGAAATGGTGTGGCTGATTTGGTTGCAAAAGCGTCAAAAGCATATAGAGTTGCTGAATTTGAGAAAATTTTCAACCACATTTGCAACATCAGTCCTTCGATTGGAGTTTATCTAGAGGAAGCAGATGTGACACAATGGGCTCGATGTCATTTTCCTGGATACAGATATGACATTCACACCAACAATCCTGCTGAATCGATCAATGCAGCTTTGAGAGCACCGAGAGAGTATCCAATAATTCCTTTGTTAGACAGCATCAGAGAAATTTTAACACGATGGTTTTATGAGCGAAGAGAATTAAGTGGGAAGCAAAAGGATCCTTTAACTACTGAGGTGGAGAAAAAGATATCTAGAAGAATAGAGAAAGGTAAAATCTTTAAAGCTTATCCGATTACCAGAACCTGTTTACATGTTAAAGGTAACAAAGAAAACTACGTTGTTGACTTAGAAAAAAAGAACATGTTCTTGTGGAAAGTTCGAGATAGGAAAAATTCCATGCAGACACGCTATAAAAGCAGCTTTTGATATAGGCAAAGATCTATATACATACACTGATGATGTGTATACCACTCCCACATGGAGATCGTTATACGAGGAATCTATTAATCCAATAGGTGTTTGTGAAGAAGAATGGTGCGTCCCAGAAGATATTGCAGCTGCAGAAGTTCAACCACCTCAAACAAGAAGACAACGTGGAAGACCGAAGAAACGAAGACATGAAACAGTTGAAGATAGGATAAGATCGTCACAAGGATCAAAGATATATAGGTGCAGCCGTTGTGGCAAAGAAGGACATAACAGAACGACATGTGATATTGTGATATAGTACGGTTAGTGACACTATTTTTTATTTATTTTTCTTAACTTATAATCGTATTTTTATTTATTATTTTTTGTTTTCAGGATTGTGTTGCTACTATCATCATTTTCCGTTGAAGGGTAATATTTCATGGATATGTTCACTTTCTACTTTCACAAGTTAAGACAGAAGAAGCACATTTTTTGTCTTCCTTTTCTTTAGATGGTTTATTATAATTTTCTGGATATATATGATAACTTTAAATTTTGAATATTGGATTAAGCCAAATGAGTGGATGTTTTTCTTGTATTTGATGGTTCTGTACGATCGATCACCCTTTATCAAAGCAGTAAACAATGAACAAGAGGTGAATATCTTGGAAATTACAGAATAACTAATAGAGAATGTAATTGTTAAAGTCATTATTTATCTTCTAATAAAGCCATAAAATCACATAAGACAGAACAATAAGCTAAGAATCATTGGCGGTTGGATGAGCTTTCGCTGGAGCTCTGGCTCTGTCCTGCTTTTCTTCTACGTCTGCTGAGACGGCCATCTGCCGTGTGCCCAGAAGAACTGGAGTTGGCCTCTGCAGTAGATCGCGTGGCATCAGCTGCATATTTACTTCGCCTTTCACTCTCTTTGTCTTGATCATTGCCTTCTTGGACCTGGGGACGAGAGGCACAACAGCATGGTCTAATCTTAGATATTGCTTCCCATATCTTGTGTAGCATCGCGTTGTTTGTGCGTCATGTGTCAATGATCCATTGTTGTCTTTCAACATCAGCATCATGTGGTGGAATTGGTGGTAAGTCGTATTGGGTAGAATCAGATGGCAAAAGATGGTGTGGTTGCGGTGGATATAGAGGTGATGATGGTCGTATATTCTCATCGTTTATCAAATCCATAGGTAGCTGATGTAAATGACACTCAATGTATTTCAGCGCATAAACTCCGCAATCACTTGCTGATTGATTTAATCTAGGTGGTACAGAGACGGGGACGATCTCATATGGTGTCAAAATTGGAACTTTCCCATAAACCTTTGTGTGCAGTCTCTTCAGCATACAAGGGATGGTAACTGCGAATGGCTCCACGTACAATCGAAGACTTCAACTTGTTTTAGGCAAAAGTTAATGCAAACCGAAATCCAATGATTATTGTTGACGAACACTAAAGCATAAATTCTGTCGCAATCAGTAACCCATTTTTTTCCGTCTTTCCATGAGCTGGCAAATTACCATTGGCGTACGATAGAAGATTTGTATCCCACTTGTGGCTCTTTTTATTTTTCAAATACTTCATGTATTCGTTTTTGATTTGCATGTTAAATATACAATTCATAAAACCCACACGATCAAACTTCAGTCGTCCCAAAGATGTATTCTCACGAAATACATACATCATAGCATCTATTTCCTGAAAAATATTTAATCATCACGAACTAAAACAATAACTACGTTGAGTAATTCATATCGTTACAAAAATGGCTAGTACTTTACTTACTTTGTTGCTAAGCCAAACGTTGTGCCCCATGATTCGATTAAATAACTTCTCATTAAGTACACTTGGACCCAACTTAATGATTCTGCAAATTTTAAAAAATAGTAGACATTGATATTAGCAAAAGCAAATAATTGGTTCACCATAAAATGAAATTTATGAACTTATTCGTGTTGTTTATGCCACTCTTCAAAAGCATTCCATTTAGCGTCAGAAACGAACACCAATATAGCATCGTCGTCATCTTTACCCGCATCTTGGACACTATTTCTTCTTAAATCAACTTCCACAGAATTTTGATCATTGCAACCGCTCTCAATTTTGATTGGTTGCTTGTCAACCTCTTTGCTAACAAAACTCTGTTATCATGCATGGCAATCAAATGTGCAAAGACAGAATCACTCTTAAATTTTGCGTAATCAAGAGGCAATGCATCCTTCAGTTTGGTGAGGATTGATATTCTACATGAATTGTTTATATAATGCACTTGTGGCTCATTTTCTTCTCTAAAAAGATGATGTGGACAATCTTCTTCCATCCTGCACAAAACAATAAACAACAAGGTAATCATAAGCTAACAACAAAACAACTTAAGCATCTAAAAAACAAAGAAAATTACCAAAGACAGGCTCAACTCAAATTGAAACAGGTAAAAAAACGACAAATCATTCACAACTCACTTAACATATGCAAGCAACGAAACTAAATCACGAAACTAGACATATTCAATGAACACAAGCATATCGATCACTTAAGTGTCCAATCAATTATACATTGTCTGGAAGTTTTAAGAGTTTTGAAGAAATCGAAGTGATCGATCGATCATAAACGCCTTGGAAGTTTAAAGTTTTCGAGTGATTGAAGTGATCGATCGATCATACACGCCCAGAAAGTTTTTTTAAGAGCTTCCGAGTAATTTAGGTGATCGATCGATCTCTTAAGTGATCGATCGATCATACACGCCCAAGAAGTTTTAATAGTGTTTGAGTAATTTAAGTGATCGATCGATCTCTTATATGATCGATCGATCTCTTATATGATCGATCGATCATACACGCCCTGGAATTAAAATACAATCCGACTAACTGAAGTGATCGATCGATCAAGTATATGCCCGATGGATCATACACGATCTGAATTCTAAGGTAATTCTATAATGAAGCTTTTACCTGAAATATAGTGGTGAGTTGTGAAGTCGCAAAGGAGGAGAAGAACTGTCACAACGGAGGAGAAGAACCGTCAAGTTCGTCAGAGCCGCTGGTCGGATCTGCCGCCGGAGAAGAGAAGAGAAGATCGTGTGTTTGGAGAAGAGAAGAGGAGTTTGGCTGAGATAGTGGTGGAGTTGTGAAGTCACAAAGGAGGAGAAGAACCGTCGCAAGGGAGGAGAAGAACCGTCGAGTTCGTCGGAGCGGCCGGTCAGAGCCGCCGCCGGAGAAGAGAAGATCGATGGTGTGTTTGGAGAAGAGAAGATCGATGGTGCATTTGGAGAAGAGAAGATCGATGGTGCGTTTGGAGAAGAGAAGTTTGGAGATTGATCGTCTGTTTAGGGATTTTGGGGTTTTTTGTTTTTTTCGTTTTTTTCTATATTTCATTAAATCATATATATCATTTAAAATTAATAAATAATATTTTTAAAAAATCAAAACCTCTTTTTAAATCAGAAGTTTTGATATGTTTTATTTTAATAAAAAAACAGATTAGGAAGGGTAAATAGGATTAAAGAGTTTAAAAGGATTAAATGAATAATTTTTATTAAAAAAGATTTAGATGAACAAATTTGTTGAAATTCCTCCTATATAAACTTATGCTGATTTAATTGAATCAAATAGTTTAGTCTGGTTTTGTATATAATAAACTGAAAATTTAAAGAGCTTTAAGAATTTACCTTGTTTTTTATTTAAAAGAAATTGTTAAAAATACAAATTAAAATAATTGTATATCAGCCTATTTTCTTAGCAAAAAGCGTATTTCAGATTTTGGTCCTGGTCCTATAAAATGCTCTCGGTTATCATCAACTCTGAGATTCCCCCATAGAAGTGTAACACTGGTCCAAAGCTCGTCTCTGGTAACCAAAATGGCTTCCATGACTTCTTATTCTTACACACCATTCTCAGCAGTCTTCAATGGTTCCAGACCTAATTCATCTTCAACCTTTCTCGGCACTTCCTTGAAATTCTCCACCGGCTTATCAAATTTCGCGAATCTGAGTAGTGGGTTTTCCCTAAAATCTCCGATTAATCCTGGGTTTCTCTTCAAGTCAAAGCATTTCAATGTTCACGCTAGAGCTGCTGCTGAGAAGACCGTTCACGATTTCACTGTTAAGGTTTGGTTCTTACTCTTTTGCCCAATTAAGCAAAAAAAAAAAACTAGGGTTCTCTTTTGTGTCTCTGCTCTTTACTAAATTTGGAATCTTTAAGTTGTAATGAAGCTCAAGTATTTAATCTTATAGATTCATATCTCACTGAATTTCGAAGTGTATACACTTATTAGGTTAGTGATTCTACTTTGTAAAATCTGAAATTTGAGACTTTTTTTATTGAGGCAGGACATTGATGGGAAAGATGTTTCTTTGAACAAATTCAAGGGGAAAGTTATGTTGATCGTCAATGTTGCTTCAAGATGGTAACTTTCTCCTTCTCATTCTCTTGATGTGATTTAGAATTTGGTTGTTTATAGTTCTTGTAGTGGTTTCTGATATTAAAGATTGTATTTTCATGAACATACAGTGGTTTGACATCATCAAATTACTCAGAGCTTTCACATCTGTACGAGAAATACAAGAGCCAAGGTGAACTCTGATTAGCTATCACATTGATCTGTTCACTGCAATCGATTTGCAACAGTAGGATCTCTTGTTTATGAATAATCTTGTACTTGGAGTTCAGTTTTGTGTTTGCATCATCCTATTTTGATGGTTCTTACATGTTGTTCACTGCCTTTTTGGACATTTTTGGGTTTGTTGACTTGTTTTGTGTTTACTGCATTGTTCTGTAGATCTTTATATTTTGTGTCTATATGATTCGGTTCTATTATTGCTACTTCCACGGCAATGTTTCTAGCTTGCACATTATGGAAATCAATTGTTCTGCAACTTTTGAACTGCAAGCAAATTCAGTATCTTTGTTGAACTGATGATAATCTCTATTCATCTGTTTTTCGTAGCTAAAAGAATTCTCAAACTCAATTAGATTACGAATCTATTCTATGATCATTTAGAGGGCAATAGCCAATATACGTCTCATTTTCTCGCTGAATTAGTTGGTAGTAACACATATCAAACCTTTCTTGTTATTCTCGTTACAGGATTTGAGATTCTTGCTTTTCCCTGCAATCAGTTTGGTGGCCAAGAGCCTGGTTCAAACCCCGAGATCAAACAATTCGCTTGCACCCGTTTTAAAGCAGAGTTTCCTATATTTGACAAGGTATACAAATAATCCAAAACATTCACTCTTCTTTTCGGGTTGCAGACTAGAATAAAGTTCGAATTCGACAGGTTGACGTAAATGGACCAAGCACAGCGCCGATCTACGACTTCTTGAAATCAAACGCAGGAGGATTCTTGGGTGGTCTCATTAAATGGAACTTTGAGAAGTTCTTGGTTGATAAAAAGGGAAAGGTCGTTGAGAGATACCCTCCCACCACATCCCCTTTCCAAATCGAGGTACGGCTAAGAGACTACTTCCAACTCGATTATATCGGTTTGATTCCCGGTTTTGTAACCAAACAATTTTGTTTCGGCTGTTTTTGCAGAAGGACATCCAGAAGTTGCTTGCCGCTTAAAACTCTTGCTCATGAGAGCATATAGAGACTGAATAGTAAAAATAACCGGAAATTTGTGACATTAAATTTCTGGTTATTGCTTACTTACATTCTAAGTTGTACTAAACCCTTAAGAATTTGAGTATAATGGTAATATTATATATTTTCTTATTATGTAAATTAAAAAAGTTTCACAATAAGACAGTCTCGCTCTCACATCCAAAGCCAAAAATTTAAATATTACAGATCATGAAGAAGTATTACTTATTGCCTTATCATTAGTGTTAACATTATCATTAGTGCTAACCTCCTGTTCATCATCATCACCTTGCCATGACCAGACGATGTCTTTAAGAGCTGGCCTGACGTCATCTTCACAAAAGAGGTGGTACTCCAAGGTGTCGCCAGAGGATTTGCAAAACTCGACGACGGATACTTCAGGAGCGACTTCGAAAACTTCAGCCGTCACCGAGAGCCTACCTTTACGACCTTCTGTTCTCCTCTGCAGCTTCATCTTGCAGTCTTCCATGTGTTTCACTCTCATGTTCATCTCATGCGCTGCTATCTCCAACCTCTCCTTAACAGATATCGCTGGGAGCTTCGATGTGAACATCCGTTTTGGCTTCGGTTTTATCTCGAATAGGTTGGAGAGGTCGAAACCTGAAGACATTGATGTGATGAATTCGAAAGCGTTGAAGGATCTCGGAGAAACTCCGTCGTTTTCCTCGTCGTACTTGTCTTTCTTCTTCTTCTTCTTTGCTGGCGGCTCTGGTGGAGATGGGATTGTCTCGTCGATTGAAAAGGCTACCGGCGGTGTAAAATTCTTCCGGAACCATGGAATTTGTTTGATCTCCGACATTGATATCCGTTGTTCAGGATCCGGCAGAAGCAATTTTGAGATCAGTTCCTTTGATTCTGTGGAAAACCATGGCGGGAACTCACATTCTGCTTTGAAAATCTTCCTGTTCATAAGAAAGCTTCAATTAAACCAGAAACAATACCGAGATTTTGGTCGATTCACAATCCGGTTCAAAAATACCAAGTTCAAGACCCGGTTTGATAACCTTTTATTGGTAAGGCCATTTCGAATATCGGGTAATAATAGAGAAAACTAACTGCATTCTTTCAAAAAGTTAGATAACTAACTGCATTCTTGTAATTAGGAATCCAAATTCTCACTAAGTCTAGTAAAGCTAAGATGTAATCTAAGGTCAGACATTATGGGTAACTAAGGTAATTTAAAAAATAATATCGAAAAATTACACACTTTAATCTAATTTCATTAATATTCAGAATTGATATTACCCGAACATATAATTCACTCCCATATCTCATATCCCATTCGTTTTAGTTATATGTTGAAATAAGTTAAACGGTTAAGTATGATCCTCGATTTGTAACATTGCATAATTGCAATATAAAACATGCATAATGGTGGAATGACGTTTTAAATGTGATTCTGCAAATGTATTGAATTTTTTTTTTTGTATAATTTTTGATTGTAATAAACTTACGGAATTACATTAGAAAATGTCATTCCGCCATGATGAATGGCATTCTATAATTATTTTAACATAGAAATTTTTTTTCAGAACATGAAGAATCAGATAAGAAAATTCGCCCCAAAATGTATAGTCCAATTTTGTAGCTCTAACATATTTATCAAATAATTAAAAGATATACGGTTTAGATTGGTTATCCAAAACCCGGTCAAGGTACTTACGTGTACAAGGTCATGACATTTTCGTCAATAAACGGCAAGAAGCCAGCAAGGAGAGCATACAAAACAATCCCGCACGACCAAATATCCGCCATAGCTCCGTCGTATCCTTTATTCCTTAAAACCTCCGGCGCCACGTAAGCCGGCGTCCCACACCGCGTATGTAGAAGATCATCGCTACTGCCACGTCGTCCTCCTAGTCCCTCCGGCATCATCAACGCCGAAAGTCCAAAATCCGACACCTTAAGATCACCTTCTCCATCAAGTAACAGATTCTCCGGCTTAATATCACGGTGAAAAACACCGCGGCTGTGGCAAAAATCAACGGCTGAGATCAATTGTTGGAAATACTTTCGAGCTACATCCTCCGGGAGCTTCCCGTCTCTATCGATCATCTCGAAAAGCTCGCCGCCGTTCACGTATTCCATTACGAAGAAGATCTTCTTTTTTGTTGCCATTACTTCACGCAGCTCGACGACGTTTGGATGACGGAGGAGACGCATGACGGAGATCTCTCGTTCGATCTGTTCCATCATGCCACGACGTTTTGACACGTGGTCTTTTTTTATGACTTTTATTGCCACGTCATCATCGGTGGAGATCTCTGTTCCGTGATAAACCTTGGCGAAGTTACCGGTTCCCAGAAGTTTTCCGATCTTGTATTTGTCGAACAGGACAGTACGGTTTGGTTCCTCCATTGTCTTTAGACTTTGTCTCACTGCTAATTACAAATGTGAGGATAATTATGTGAAAATTTGTAGTTAGTTATATATATATATATAAGTAGAGAAATTAATTCACAGATAGATGGAGATGATTTATTTATAATGTTATCTACTTTGTTTGATATGCGACGACTGAGTGAACTGGGAAGAAATGTTCTGTCCTTGTCTTAACAAAGTGATGTGCATAAGATCTGGCAGCTTAATTAAATATGCCTGAAAGAACCAACGAAATTAGATTTGAAAACTGAACTTAACATTAATCACAATGTTTTCAATTCAATTATGTGAGGAGTGTCGAGCCGAGTGACCTCCAACGGTTATCATCTCGGGTGAGTTCAAGTTGGGCCACGCAAAGAGCACTAATGGGCCAACATTAGTAGGCTTAAGTTTAAAAGAATTAAAGATCCAATTCCTAATGGGATTAGATGTGTGTGTTTCTTGGCATGGAAGTTATTCTATTTCAAGTAGGAAAAGGAGTTGATAAGTGGTTTTCCTAGTAGGAAATAGAGGTTCCAGCAACTATAAATAGAGGCACAGGGTCATCACAATAATTCATCCACAAAAGAGAGAGAAGAAAAAAAGACAAGAGAAACCTAGTCTTTCGGTAAAGAGAGTCTAGCTCCTAGGGGTCTTCGGTGAGTGTTTTCTTCTTAAGTTTCTTCTTGTTCTTTGTCTTGGGGTCGGAATTAGGAGTAGGTGTCATACTTCCTAGGCATAACATCACATTGGAGCTTTTCTTGGTGAGGTACCTATCACAAGAAAGCAAGAGAGTAGTGTGAGAGAGAGACCAAAGACTAAGTGTAATCAAAAGAAACTTACAAGTTATTTTAGTGGAGTTAGTAAGATAGGCTTACTCGAGACGTACTCTCTAGTTTTAGAGGAACTCGTTAATTTCTTGTTCTTGATTACTCTAACAATCGCATAAACCCGAATCAAACCTAAGCTATAATCGAACTTAAAAACTCAGCAAGTGGTATCAGAGCGTAGGACAAGCAGAAGCGTGATTGATTCCAAGTTCTGCATATTCCTAAAGTCATACGGACTAAGAAGTTGTAAGTGATTAGAGTTTTAGGCCTGAAACAAAGAATCATGGAGGCAACTTCAAGAAGGTATGATGTGGAAAAGTTCGATGGGAAAGGAGACTTCGGTTTATGGAAGTACAAGATGTTATGCCAGCTAGAACTACTCGGTTTGGATTCATGTTTAAAAGAAACAAATCCATCTTCATCAGGCGAGGGAGATCCCATAGGAAAAGGGAAGGAAATCTCGGAGACCTTACCGGAAGTGAAGATAGAAGTAGACCCGACACAACAAGAAAAAGAAAAAAGAGCTAAGAATACAATATGCATGAGCTTAGGAGATGTAGTTCTCTGGAAAATCATGAAAGAAAAGACTGTTTTGGCGATATGGCAAGCTCTCTCGAGAGACTATCAATCAAAGTCTCAAGCCAATCGCATCTACTTGAAACAAAAGTTCTCAAGTTTTAAGTTTGAAGAACATAAAAGTATAGATTACAATATGGATATGTTCTTGAAACTAATTAACGATTTGGCTACCTTGAACATCAACATATCGGATGAAGACCAAGCTATACAAATTCTGACAGCATTGCCAGATCCCTACGAGGCACTAAGAGACACACTTAAGTATGGAGCCGGCAAGACTCAAATCTTAAGCATGGACGATGTCACTAGTGCAGCTTATTCCAAAGAGATTGAACTAAAGGAAAAGGGTTTGTTAAAAACCAGGAACCATTCGGAAGGACTCTTTGTGAGTAGAGGAAAAAACGAGAATAGGAGCTACAGCAAAGAAAAATCGTTTCAAAAGTAGAGATAGAAGGTCAAAGTCAAGACAGAGACCAACTATAAAGAAAAAGGAGTGTTGGATCTGCGGAAAAGAGGGTCACTTCAAAGCAGAGTGTCCTGAAAGGAAAACCAGCATTGCAGCTAATATAGCTAAGGATGTTGAGCTACTTATGGTTCTAACAGTCAGCTTACAAGACACAAGAGACGAGTGGGTGATGGACTTAGGATGTACATTCCACATCACACCAAACAAAGAAGTACTATTTGATTTTAAAGAAATCAATGGAGGCAAAGTACTAATGGGCAACAACACACAGAGTGAGATCAAAGGAATAGGTAATTTAAAGATACAGAATCTTGATGGAACCATCGTGACACTTACAGAGGTAAGGTACATGCCAGATATGGGCATGAACCTCATATCATACGGCCAACTAGAAAAGAGTGGCTGCAAGTATGCAGGTGGAGATTTCACAGTGAAATTCTACAAAGACAATAAGCAAATGCTCACGGGAAAATATCAAGAAGGACTGTACTACCTACAAGGATCAGTGTTGCAAGGAAAAGCGTCTATAACAAGGGCTGAAACAAACCAAGCAAATAGGTGGCATTCAAAACTCAGACATATGAGCTTGAAGAACATGAATGTTCTGGTAAAAGAGGGTTATCTTAACTCTAAGAAAATACACACTCTTAATTTCTGTGAAGAGTGTGTACTCGGAAAGTCACACAAGCAAAGCTTTCCGGATGCAAAGCATACATCAAGAGGTATTCTTGACTATGTTCACAACGATCTATGGGGTTCAGTCTCAAATGAATATAGTCTCTCAGGATGCAAATACTTTTTGACATTTATAGACGACTACTCTAAGAAAGTATGGATCAGGTTCTTGAAAAGTAAAGATGAGGTGTTTGAAAACTTCTCCGAGTGGAAGACCCTAGTAGAAAATCAAACCAAGAAAACCCTCAAGTGTTTAAGAACGGATAATGGTCTAGAGTTTTGCAATCAACAAATGGACAATCTATGTAAGGAGACTGGAGTGAAAAGGCATAGAACTTCCACCTATACTCCACAACAAAATGGAGTATCCGAAAAGATGAATCGGACCATAGCCGATAAGATAAGGTGCATGCTAGCAGAGACAGATTTGAAAAAGAAGTTTTGGACAGAAGCAGCTGCCACAACCGTATACCTAATTAATAGGACACCCAATGCTTCACTAAACTTCAAAATACCAGAAGAGATATGGACAGGAGCTAAGGCTAACTACAGCCACTTAAAGAGGTTTGGATGTGTAGCTTATGTACACATTCAACAAGATAAGCTAAGTCCTAGGGCTATAAAAGGTTTCTTTATGGGATATCCTCAAAGAACTAAAGGATACAGGATATGGTTACCCGAAGAAAGAAAATGCACCATTAGGCAGAATGTGGTATTTGATGAAGATAAAGTCTACAAAGAATTCAAGGAAGAAAGTCAACCGAAAGCTAAGACTAAGAGGGTTACTTTCAGAACAGAACTGATTCAAGGACCAGACAACAATGTCATGGTCCAAAGCTCTTCAGTCCAAAGTGATACGAATCAAGAAGAAGAAGATACTAGGGACAACACCGGTCAAGGTGGAGTATCTTCAGAGTTAGAAGCAAAAACTCAAGGTCAAGAGGAAGAAGAATCAGAGGAGGAAGAGGGGTCAGAAGAAAAGGAAGAGGAAGAAGCAGAGTCACCGGACGAATACCTACTGGCAAGGGATATGACCAGAAGAGGAAATATCCAGCCACCACAAAGGTATGGCAACTCATCTCACTATGTGGCATATGCATTAGCTTGTGCGGAAGACCTAGAGTTAGATGAGCCGAAAACTCTAGGAGAAGCTAAGAGAAGTAGAGAATGGAAGAAATGGAGATTAGCTATGGAAGAAGAGATGAATTCCCTATACAAGAATGAAACATGGGAAATTGTTTCAAAACCGGAAAATCAGAAAACAGTTGGTTGCAAATGGATTTTTAAGTTAAAAAAAGGAATCCTCGGGGTTGAAAAAATCAAGACATAAGGCTAGGCTAGTCGCAAAAGAATTCACACAAGTAGAAGAAGTAGACTACAATGAGATTTTCTCACCGATTGTGAAACATGTATCCATAAGGATCATGTTTTCGGTTGTGGTGAATTACGACTTAGAGCTAGAGCAACTAGATGTGAAAACTGTTTTCTTGCACGGCACGTTAGATGAGGTGATCTATATGGACCAACCGGAAGGGTTCATTGAAAAGGGAAAAGAAAACAAGGTATGTTTGTTGAAGAAATCTCTCTATGGCTTGAAACAATCTCCTAGACAATGGAATCACAAGTTTAACGATTTTATGAAGTCACAAGGGTTTCACAGAAGCATCAATGATTTTTGTGTTTATCACAAAGGATCAACCATTGATGATCATGTATTCCTACTACTCTATGTTGATGATATACTAGTAGCGGTTAAGGACTTAAAGAAGATAGAGATCTTAAGGAAAAGTCTAAACATCAAGTTTGAGATGAAAGACTTGGGTCCAGCTACAAGGATTCTATGCATGGATATCATCAGGGATAGAAAGAATGAAGTTCTTAAGCTATCACAAGGAAGGTACCTAAAGCAAGTGCTAAGATCATTCAACATGATGGATTGCAGGGTTGTGGTGTCACCCGTGAACACACAGCTTAAGCTGAAAAACTTGACACAAGAAGAGTTGGTCAAGAAGAGAATCATCATGGAAGAGATGTATACAAGCGCATCATGCAGTCTTATGTATGCCATGATCGGCTCAAGACCAGACCTTGCTTATGCTATATGCTTGGTAAGCAGGTACATGGCTAGTCCAGGAAGGATTCACAGGAATGCAGTGAAGTGGATCCTAAGATATCTAAAGGTTTCTATCGACTTAAGTCTAACATTTACCAAGACAAGACATTTAGATATTGAAAGGCATTATGACTCGGACTATGCAACCGATCTTGACAAGAGAAAATCAATCACAGGGTGTGTGTTCTAGGTTGGTGGAAACACCATAAAACTGAAGGTCATCGCCTAATTTGGCGAGAGTGTACTTTGAGATTGCTCTGTCGGTTGAATATCTCAGAGGAAAAGAAAAAAGACTCAAGTTAGTAGCGGTACAAGTCTCAATAAGAGAATCAAAAAAAGTTAGATTCTAGATTTTGAAGGCGGTAAAGCTTAAATCGGAAAGAATCGGTTAAGAAAAGTGGCTTACTTTTCGCAGAGAGGCAAGGCGTCGAACTCCTTGCGTTCTTCTTAACCTGCAAAAAAGGAAGATGAACGGGTTAAAGTTAGAAAGAGGAGCTCAAGAAACCGGAGAATCTAAATTGTCTCGGTTACAGAGGCGAGGAGAGAGAAGACGTTACCTATTCCTTGAGTCACGCAAGCGTTCCGGCAGACCATCTCGAGCATGTCGTATTCGGAAATTGGAGACTTCTTGAAAGAACCACTGACATCCATCGGGAAAGAATAGAGAACGTCGGAAAGAGAGTAACACCGAAAAGGACAAAAAGATAGCGTCGGGAAAAGAAACGAGAGAGTTCCGAGAAGGAGAGAAGAGAGAACGTTGGGAAGAAAAAGAGTTTTTTGGAGCGATAAGAGAGAAGCTGACTGGCACGCGCCTCGACAAGGTGGAGATTGTGAGGAGTGTCGAGCCGAGTGACCTCCAACGGCTCTCATCTCGGGTGGGCTCAAGTTGGGCCACGCAAAGAGCACTAATGGACCAACATTAGTAGGGTTAAATTTAAAGGAATTAAAGATCCAATTCCTAATGGGATTAGATGTGTGTGTGTTTCTTGGCATGGAAGTTATCCTATTTCAAGTAGGAAAAGGAGTTGATAAGTGGTTTTCCTAGTAGGAAATAGAGGTTCCAGCAACTATAAATAGAGGCATAGGATCATCACAATAATCCATCCACAAAAGAGAGAGAAGAAAAAAAGACAAGAGAAACCTAGTCTTTCGGTAAAGAGAGTCTAGCTCCTAGGGGTCTTCGGTGAGTGTTTTCTTCTTAAGTTTCTTCTTGTTCTTTGTCTTGGGGTCGGGATTAGGAGTAGGTGTCATACTTCCTAGGCATAACATCACATTGGAGCTTTTCTTGGTGAGGTACCTATCACAAGAAAGCAAGAGAGTAGTGTGAGAGAGAGACCAAAGACTAAGTGTAATCAAAAGAAACTTACAAGTTATTTTAGTGGAGTTAGTAAGTTAGGCTTACTCGAGACGTACTCTCTAGTTTGAGAGGAACTCGTTAATTTCTTGTTCTTGATTACTCTAACAATCGCATAAACCCGAATCAAACCTAAGCTATAATCGAACTCAAAAACTCAACAAATTCAGCATTTGCTCTTTTATGCGGAGTGCTTCAAATGAAAAAAAAAAAAAAACAGATGTTAAATAACATGATAAAAATGGCCATATCGAGTAAGAACGATGCAATGATAGGAGAACAATAACAAATAAAATAATAATAAGAGATATTGTTTATGTACAGTTAAATTATTAAAATACATACCAAAAGAAAGAAAAAAACTAACTGCCTCTTTTTATACTATATATCGATTAAATTGCTTGAATTTTTAAGGTGGTGATTTCTGTTTTTATGATAGACTTTTTAAACGGATCCATTTATTTTTTGGTTCTTGCACATTTCTGACGATGTAATCATGTAATAAGTTATTAAAGTTTTCAAAATACAGTTAAGTGTTGATGAATAATCAAAAATAGTAAATCTCATATCTATACAAAAGTTGTGGACGGTGTGAAAATTGACTTGTAATCAGTAGTCACCGTTAAGGCTACGCATGTTTTGAAGTTGATATGCATTATTAAAAAAATAGTAACTTGTCCCGATAATATTTCAATGAAATGTCTTTTTTAGTTAATGTAAGATGTGACCTGTTCTACTTGGCCCTTATAGTTTAAAACAATTTCTTGACTTTTCGTAGAGGATTCTCTATTTTCTGTTCTTTCTCAATATTTCGAAAAGCTTTGACTCTTTTCCTACTTGGGAGGATTTTATCCGAAAGTGATATATACTTACTAATTACATACATGAATTAAGTGGTGAATGTGGTGACCAAATCTTCCTTTTTGCACTTTGATAATTTATTGGTTTGATGGATTCTTCGTATATATTATACGAACAACAAAACTCATTTTGTTCAATTGTTGTTTGTAACAATAAAAAAAACACACTATCCTGTTCCTGTTCCACCAGTCACACTTGATGTTATGTCAATGTCGACAAGAACTAATTGTTCATTTCCAATGATATAAATTAAATACAGATATGAGTGGAGTCGAGAGTTTATTACTAAAATATAGTATAATAAATCAATTTAACGAGCATAACAAGTCCAAGAAGCTTTGTGATGCGTGTCATGATTTGGACCCACGATAAATGCCAACATATATTTTTTTACGCAAATTAATACTAAAACAAAATCTGTATTGAAAACGAAGAGTAGAATGGAAAGAGCTGGACATATTGCACAGTTTTGTGGCTAGTTGCTAGATACAAATATCTAGAGTTATAATATTCGAATTGCATGCCCGATCTGTTTGTCTTTTGTGGGTGATTAGGTGACCTAATTTAGGTCGTCCAAACCAGCTATTAAAATCCGACCATGCCATTAATTTTTTTGCAGTACATTTATTAGTCGAACTCAAAGCATTGATTGGGGTTTACCCTAAAGAGTGTAAAGATTTGACATTTCACCCTAATAAGCCATCATGTGCACCACCACCACATATGAGTTTTAAGTATTTGCATCACATAGAAAACAGTTTGATCACATGTTAAGAAGTTTCTACTTGGAAAGAATCTTAAGAGGTTAACTTAATTTAGCTTCCTTTGTCTCGATGATAGAAGACCAGCCCTCACCTAACATTGTTGTTAGAGCTTTATATATATAATAATAATAAC
Organism: Cardamine chenopodiifolia; assembly: GCA_963922655.1. Lineage (NCBI taxonomy): Eukaryota > Viridiplantae > Streptophyta > Magnoliopsida > Brassicales > Brassicaceae > Cardamine > Cardamine chenopodiifolia. Next base: position 2,007,282 of record OZ000486.1, read on the forward strand.
TAGAGAAAGTTAACCTAAGAAGAATGTTTAAATAGAGCTTATAAAAGTTCTTGAACCAGAGTTATAAAAATTAAATTAAAAATTGGTGTTATTGATTAAAACTCAACATGTCAAAAAGGCAGATTATTGTTGAAGTATGGACCTCAAATTCTATGATTGTTGGCAAGACTTTTATAATAATCTTCAGTTTATAATCCACATATCTCACTTCATAAACGTATTTTAACGATCTACGATAATTGGTCTGCATAATATACATTTTGCATTATTTAAGCTATCTCTAATCGAATTACTATTAGAAGGAACATCTTGAAAACTGATATATATGAAAAAATGAATTATCTTTTGCAAGAAAATGAAGTTTTATTGAAATTAAAAATATTGAAGACTTGGTGATAAAGAAGATGCAAAAGCCATTAAGAACTTCTATTTGGTTTTAAGATTGAGAAAAATAATTGTGTAGGAAATTTTCTAGAAATGTATATGTAATTTTCCTTTTTTTTGTTAGAAAGTTAATAGGAAAATTTTATCTTTTCTGAAAACATCTGAATTTGCATTATGGAGAGCAAAAAATGAACTAATAAAGCTGAAATCAACTACTCTGAAATCCCTCAAGTTCGAGTTCCAAACGCAAAGTCCACCAATATTCTAGGTCTTCCAAATTTCCCAAACTCTTCAAATATATCAATATATTACGACTCTTAACTAATGAAAGCTAGATATAAGTAATAAAATGAAAACATCACAACCATAATATATAACAAGATCACAGAGTTCTCACCGGTGGTTTAAGCCAATGACTCACTTACCCGAGAAAAATAAAAGGTGTAACTGTTGGACCGAAATTAATTGTGGTATTGATATTTTCTCGACAAACACCAAAAAAAATCAACACCACAAAAAGTAAAAAAGCGGAAAGACATGACACATCAAAGTGTGGCACCTATACAACAAACTCATACATTATAGGCTGCATTAGTTGCACACAAAATTTGTGTTTTGAGAAGCAGTTGCAAAGGAACATGTTCTCAATTCTCAAATTAGTCTACAAACACCACAAGATTCATGTGTACACAAAGGTAACATACTAACATGTGGAATCAAATATATAAAATGTAAGTACAACTAATTATATATACTAACATTTTTTTGTTAAAGTATATATATATATATATATACTAACATAAGTCTTTAAAATAAAAGCTAATCATGTACCTGATGGAATAAAAATGTACGAGCAAATTAAACCATTTAAATAACCCGGAAACCAATGACTCATGCTTATAATGAAAATATCATGACCAGTACTCTTGTAACATTTTGTACACGCAAAATGAGATGTTATGATCGCATGAATCAAATTGGTATATAATATATATGAGTATATACAAATGGAACTAGGGATTAAAACACCTCGAGAGAGACAGAGAGAAAAAGAAACGATATAATATATACATGAATCGAGAAAATTAAGGACCAGCCTATTAAAAACTAGGTTACGATATGCTAATCTCACTTAATCACGCGTTAACTCATAGATTAAGCTTTTTCGATACTACCCATTCCTTAAAATATAATGAATGATTAAAGGCTAAAGGTCTCACCCCGCATGCAAGTAGATCGAAGAACCAAAATCTATACACAAAGAACAAGCCCTCGTTTATATCGTATCTTCTTACCTCAATTTGGAGATGAACAAGAGAGATTGTGTATGTGAGACAGAGATTGAGACAAAGAGAACGAAGACAGGCCAAAGAGATCAGTACTGGAATCTGACAGAAAGAGCAGTGAGCACGCAAGAGAAGCAGATGCAATGATAGCAAATTGCCTTTGTGTGCTCACTCTCTTCTGTCAGTTTCTTTGCGTTTCTCTTGTCCCAACTCATTCACTCACAATCCATCCAACTTCAGAGATCTACAAGATTTAAACAAATTAAGAACAAGAATGAGACAAGAACGATGAGAATAATTCAAGTTCTAGTGTTAGATCTGAGGTTTAACTATAGAATATAGATAGAGAGAAAGAAAGAGTACGGATTACATTTAAGACACCCTATGGAAGATCAAATCTAGGGTTTTTCTCTAAATCAACAAAAATATAGCAAAAAAAAGGAAGAAGAAACAAAGATCTGATGAGAAGATAAGAGAGAAAGATAAAACCAGGTTTCTCTCTTTGAAAGTCTTACCTTTCTTTATGGCTTTTGTCGCTTTCTTTATCTCTCTTACATGCAAAGGGAACAGATGTCTGGTGAGGCATTGAATTGAACAGAACATTTTACTTTATAGAGTTTCATCTCATGAGCTAAAAATGGCAACTACAAGACTCCATTGAACTTGATATTTGAGCGTCAATAATGAATGATCTTTGATGATGGAGGTAAATATATAAAGATTGGGAACAAGTTTGCCTTATTCTTTCTTTTTGCCAATAATTTTGCCTCGAATATGACTATTTTATTATTTTGAATTTAATGTTTTCTCGCCTTCAATTTGATTCTTTTTTTTTTTGATAATAACAATTTGGTTAATATTTTCTGTTTAATTTCTTCCTTTCCTTTGTTGGCGGAAGACCAACACCAACAAGCCCTAATTGTTCTAAAATTATCGAAAAAACATTAAACTAATAGTTTAATTAAACAAACCCGAAACGCTCAACTCTTTTGTTTGTTTTTTGTTTTTACTTTTTAGTATTTGTTTCTACGGAATGACAATTAATTTGGGTTACGTTACACAACGTTTTTCCTCCAAAATAAATAACTCATAATATGTAAACCGCGTTTATAAAAAAATTTTGGAAGGGGAAAAACTGTGGTATTTAAGAAAATAGTGATGGATTATTTGAGGACAAGTTTGAACGATTTTACAGTTTATTTAACTATTACTCCATTTTCACAAATTTTTTAAACATTTTGACACAAATTAAAAAAACTATGGAAAATTTTCTTATAGATTTTATCAATACGCTAAATAAGTTTCTCTCTAATAAATAAGATGGAATAATAATATGGACAAAATTGTGATTTATTTTAAATTTTGCATTAAAAACATAAAAAAAACATTCTTTGTAAAACAAAAATAAAATGTTAAGACAACACATTTTGCAAAATGGAATGAGTATGAAAATATTGATGTTTATATAATTTTTTATGTAGAAATCTTTAGAAATTAGGGATTTAGATTTAGGATTTAGTTTTTTGTTTCAAGCATATAATAATGTAAAATTTGCATACAAAACAACACTTTTTGTAAAATGGAAGGAGTATGAAACAATTGATGTTTAGATAATATTTAGAGACTAGGGTTTAGTTTTGTTTCGAACATATAATAATAATAACATTCACATAAAACATGCTATATGAGAAAATTATACACCTCGTAGTGGTCTTTTGATGGAGGAGGTACAATAGAATTTCTATAAATTAATAATCAATAAATTAATAATTATTATAAATTAATAATTATTATAAATTAATAATTGATAAATTAATAAATTTTGTTAGAATTGAGTTAATGTAATAATTAACATAATTTGATAAAACATTAAGATACTATATTTTGAAAATCCTATGTATATGTGTAAACACTGGGGACAAGTTTACCTTTTTATTTTTTTTACAAAATAAATAAACTTGCCTTCTTTTCCCATTAGAATCACATAAACATAAGAAAGAGATTTCATTGAGACATTAAACGGTTTTTAAAAGACACATAATGATGATAATAAATTATTATAATACAAAAATACGTAGAATATTATATTTTATTTTGAAGAACTTAACTAAAAATCATAAAGTATACGTAACATTATATTAATATAAAATGATAATGATGATAAAAATGAAGAAAAAAAGACTGAAAACGAAAAAAGTCAAAGTAGATGAACTGGTTTGTTGAGTCGAAAGAGAAATATTTTGCCGTTTAAGAAGACTAAATTGAAATATTTTATAAAAATGACTTAAAATCATGTCTTTTAGTGCCAAAACCAAACTATTTATTTGTATCGAATTGGTTCTAAGATTATGAATAATTTATTGAATCACCACTTGGTCGGTTCAACTGGTTTTCCAGATCGGTGGTCAATAGTGATTAAAAAGTAAATTTGATTCTAAAAATGACAGATTTTAGCTCTAAACCCGAATTAAAATAGTAACTGAATTCCAAATTATCCGGTCTGACCATATGTAAAAACATTGTCTGCCACTAAATGTTGACTCTTTATTTGTATCATTACAAACTTCATATTTAATTTGTCAAAACTATATATTTGATTTGCCATAAAATAAAAAAAGAATTAAGGAAAAATTGTTTCTTTCCGATCTAGCTAGCTGGTTTATTTTTGAATAATGGTTCATATATAATCATTGTCGCCACATTAATATCAATACAACGAATAATATAGCTAAAATAAATAAATATTTAATAATTTCTTATACACATGTACAATTCAAAATTTATCAACAAACGCATATATAAAATTATTCTTATAACGCGAGTAACACACATATATATGATGAGAAGTATTTTCTAACTTATAGTGATAAATATATATATTTATAAAGATTGTAACAAATGTCAAAATAATTAACTTGTGCTAATATTTCAATTGTAATATCAAACTTTTTTTAAAAATGATTGTCCTCGGATATCACCTATATAAGTATTATCTCTATACATTGCCAATCAGTCTAAATCAAAACAATATGAATATAAATGAAAGAATCTAACGAATAGATTCACTCGAAATGGAATATGTCTCGAATACACCAAAAGAATAACAAAAACAAAGATAAAGTAGTGAAGCTTTATCGAGAGAAAGAATAAGAAAAGTTTGCTGGCATGCATCGGACGGGTTATTATAAAGTGACGTGGTTTCTCGATAAACCAGAGAGTCGCATAAAACAGTCTGACCGTTGATTTGAGGCATTAATTCCCTGCCGTTGGTTCTGTCACTTTTAGAAGACACATTTCTTGTTTTCTCCATTTTCTAGTGCCATTTGGGCTTTGATTGTTTTGATTTTTTTTTTCGTCAAATTCTATATATTAAATTATCTATTTAATGATTTTTTATTAGAAAAAGTTAGAAAAGAACCAATATTTTTATATGGGAAAAAAACACGGATTAACACAATCTTATCCATGTGCATTATTCTGACAAAGATAAAATGCAATACAAAATAAATCCTAGGCATAAGACTAGAACAATGCTATAATATATAGAAACTAAAAACTCTTAGAAAAGTAAAACACGCCGCGGGGATAGATCACTCGAAGTAGTGAACAGCTAACTCATGTTTGATGGTTGATCTTTGGGAGATATAATACCATTCAAAATACAAAAGTATCTGATGTATTTTAAAGATTTTAACTTGTGCTTGAGAAGCCGAGGCTCTCGATCCTTGAAAAGGGTGGTCACAAGTAAGACAAGAGAAAATTCTCGCGAAACCCGAGATGAACGAGGGCTTGGTTGCCGAAGGCAGGGAAGCAAGACCTTGACCTCCTAATGCCGTAAACGCAATCCAAAAAGCATAAATTTTCATAGAGAAAACACCATAGTTCTCTTTGTGATGAATAATTTTGAATGACATAAAGCTTTTCTAAGGGATTTATTTATAAAAAATAAAAGAATCCAAAGGAAGAAATTTAACTCTAAATTACTCTTCATAGTGAAGGAGGAATCATCAAAATGATCTTTTACCCAAGATAATATCGAAAAAAGTCTATCCATTTTGGAGAAAATTGGAAGCAGAAGGAAAAAGTCACTCCAAACCCACCACATAGAATATGGGATTATGACGAGGGGCTTAATCTTTAAAAATTCAGACCCACCAACCTGACCTAAACTATGGGCCAGAGATGAAGCATAATTAACCACTATCCGTAGTGGGTCCTGGTAAAAGGAAATGGGCCATGGCAGGAGATTTGCTGAATTTGAGCTCAATGGGCTCAGAGAAGGGTCCAACAGGAAAACTAGGTTGAAGCCTTCAGTGTTATTTGGCTTCCTCATGAATAGTGGCGGCTGACATTGCTGTTGAGGATCAGAGGCGGCAAAGTCTACGGCGGACCATGGCAACTGATACAAGCCGGCGTCAACGCGGCGAGGGGGGGAAGGATCGCTGGGGAGAGATCTCGCGACATCCGGGAAGACCAATCGATCCATGGGCACTCTAGAGAAGACTCTCGGCGACGATGATTCGTTTCACCAGAAAGTTAAGGTCCCATCGGAAAGAATTTCCGAGATAGGCTGAAGCAGAAAAAAAGAGTTGTTCGTTTCAGCGACGGCGACACCATAGCATGAGCCTCCGGTCTTGTTATCCAGCCTCTCAACCCCCACAATGAATGAACCTGAGAAATTGGCGTAGGAGAAACAGATCCAAGCCAATATTACCAGCGAGATTAAGACCCTGACGCCACTGGATTCAAAGGTCTGAGAGGGTGTGCTTGCCATGATTGAGCCGAGATCCTTTATGCCCACGATGACGTTGAGCAAATTTGTCGGCACAACAAAGTGGAGAAGAGAATATAGAGCCCGTCCAATGGAGAGATGGAGGCAGGAGATCGGAAGAGGTTATTCCGTTCTCGACGGAGCTCTTCTCCGTTCTGATGGACTTGAGATCTCGACACTCATCAAGGAGAGAGATGAAAAAGCTCTTCGGCTAAGTGCCGAGATGGATTCTCGAACACCTTGGTTTGGAGGCACATCAATGACTGAGAATGGACGAGCTTGCCGGAGAGGATAAAAATCAACGACTCCAATGCACAAAGCCAAGCTTCTTCGACGAGTTGTGATGTCAGAGTGGGGATGAAAAGGATTAGGAGCTCGCTGGGCTAGGGGCCATGAGAGCTTGCCGGAATAGAGGCAATGGAGGAGAATAGTTCATCTTCGGTGGTCTTCCTAGACAGATCTGGATAAGTTGGGCGAGGTTGACAGACGGGAGGAGGAGGATAATCTCGCCGGAATAAGCTGACATAGAAACATAGTTAAGAAGAGCTCGAGGATAAGGTCTCCGGTCGAATTGGCGCCAGCGAACGACGGTCTGACGCCGGTAAATCCGACCGGAGGAAAGAACAACATCAAAGGGCACGACGTCGGCGAGCCACCACTCCACCGGCGTCAGAAATCTGAGTTTCACGGAGATTCTCGAGAACAGCGTCAGAGAGAATTTGAAATTCAAAAAAATCTAGAAGGACTTTTAATGTAATTTTAGCATTTATTGTTTAGAGAGTTGAGAAGTGTGTAAACAGTTAAAACCAGTTATGTAGGTTCAACGTTATAGACGTAGTTGGTGTTCTTCCTTTGTTTCCATTTTAGTTGGAGACACAAGGATAACTCTTTTGAGTCTTTTGATTATTTTGGTTTTCTCTATGTTGATGTGTGTATATATTTTTTGGTTAATATAAAATTTAGGGGCGGGTATTCGGGTTTCGGATTCGGATTTGGATAAAATCCGATCGGATTCAAGTTTTTGGATTTAGGGATTTACTCTCCAATAAAATAATTTATCGGGTTCGGGTTCAGGTTCAGTTTGGATATAAATTTTTGGGTTCGGATTCGAGTTTCAAAGTTAAAACCTAATCAAAACTTGAAAAATTCGGGTTTAAATCGGATTCGGGATTTTTTAGGTTTTTTTTCCGGATTTTTTGATTCGGATTCAGATCGAATTTGTGTATATTACACATATAAAACTCACATTTAGAAGATAGAATCTTCGAATTATGGTATTTCCCATGTATAGTTATATATTTTCGGGTTTTCGGATCAGGTTTTTGAATTTCGGATTCAGATTGGGTTCGAGTAAGAGTTTTCGGGTTTAGAGATTTACATTCTAATGGAATAATTTTCTGGGTTTAGATTCGGATTCGGGTATAAATGTTTGGATCGGATTCGGGTCAAATGTTTGGTTACGGTTTTTTTGCCCACCTCTAATAAAACCTATTAATTTTTGTTTCCGGTAAATTCATATATAAATTGTAAAGATAATTGCAAACGCAAGACAAATAAATTGTGTTTTAGATTTTACAATTGGCTTATTAAAAATTTAGTAGGTGATTGGTTGGCACGTAACTGTAGGTTAATTGATGTAAAATTTAAATCATAAGTATGTTGGTTGTACTTATTAAGTTTTTGCTCGAACTATTTTAAAATTAAAGTATGATTAGTATTACTAGTTCAATACTCTAAAGGATATCATTTATCTTAAAAACTATTATCACTAAAAAAAGTCTTGTATTATTTATTTTGTGTATTTGCATTATTTGTAAGTGATGCAAACTATTTTTGTATCATTTATGCAAGTGATTCAATAAATAGTGATGCAAAATATTTGTATTGGTTGAAATATGATGCAAAAATATTGCATCATTTTTGTAATTGATATTAATATGTATCATTTACAAATTAATGATGTTAAAATTATATCAATTACAAACAAAAAATGTTAATTTTGTATCAATTAATATAAATGATATTAGTATTTTTTATAATTAACAATTGATGCTACATAGTTTTATTATTTGTTTATACTTGATTATAATTGCATCGGTTGTAAACACTTGATTCTAAAATTAATTAATTTTATAATCATATTTAATTAATCAAAATATCATTAAATTTATATGATAATATGTAAATTTATTGACAAATTCTCACATATTATTTAATATTTAATTAAAATAATTAATTGGTGGTGAAATTTGTTTCATCTAAACCCTTATTAAATTTATTTGAAAATGATGAATTTATTTATAGATGAGTCATTTTTTGTCATCATAACTTGTTTTGACCATGTGGAAAAAATGTAAGTTGCATCATTTTTCAAATGATACAAATTTTTATTATTTAAACAGTTGATGTTGATTTTTATTTTCCATCGTTTCTTTTTTTTACATATGCAAATTAAGATAAATTATCAATTGTATTTAATTAATGCCAAATAACTAGTAATCACATATCTTATTGTAACTAATGTTAATTTATAAATTTTATATTGATTATTAATAAGTAACTCAAACTAATATTTATTTGATTGATGCAATTTAACTAATGCAACATACCATTTTTATAGTGTAACTTGATCATTTGAACAAAACACATATTTTGTCTCTTTTTGTCTCTCCTCTAGAAACCCTAAGCCGCTTCTCTTTCCCAAATCTTGCTTGCCTCTGTGGCGTCCGACATCTTGGTCGATGCTGTGAAAGGACTCTTGTTTCGTTTTATGTTGTTTCTCGTTCCTTTGTTGATAGTGCGTAGTTAGAACAAGAAGCATTTTTCGATAGCGGCAATGAGACGTGGAGCATCCAGCGAGGCAAATCCATAACTGAATTGATTAAAGTTGTGGTGCTCTTCATCAGCCTAGGTCGCTGATAGAGCGCAAGGAACGATAAACAATTCAACCAATAGATTCAAAGAACGTTAGGGACATGCCAGCCCAACCAAGAGATTCAATGTAATCCACACTTCGGATCTGCTTCTTGTTTGATGAATTTAATCGAATCAACACAATGAATATAAAATACTCTTCTCTCAAAAACTTAAACTTCTTTATTAAAAATAAATATATGAATACACCTTTAGCCTAAGCAGCTTATTTATAATAACCCAAAACCCTAGAAAATCTCTAAAGTAATAAAAATAATTTTTTTTTGTCTATTACATTATTATTATTAGAGATATTTAATCTAATCCTAATATGGTGCTACTCGAGTACCTTCACTATATGCGATTACGATGAACAATTTCTTCAAACAACGATTCCACGATGCAAATTATCTTCGACATTGGGTTCTGTATGTACGACATCTCCATGATAGATACCCCATAATACACAAGACCACGACGAACAGTTATATCTGCAACACTCTGGAACGTCTGACAAGCTTGCATCCATTAATCTGCAAGAAACTGCGTTATCTGGGGATCAAACCCCAGACCTGGTGTATAAACCTTTAAAAATTTAACCAATAGGCCAAGATTGTTTCCAATAAAAATAAATTATCTAAATATTAAAATAAATAAGAAAAGATATTTAGAAGATATTTGAAAATATCCAAATATTTTGTTGCATCAGTGTCCTTTTCGCTTGCCTTGTCCTTGGTCTTTCGACAAGTCACCATCGGCGTCTCTCCGTTTAGATTTGCTACGGAAGTTGCCAAACATGTCAGATGGTTTTTGCTATTCATCAAAGGTGAAGGATGCAGTCGGTTTCTTGGCTAAAGCGTCTCGAGTCTTCGAGCTTGGCGACGGAAGAGGTGGTGCAGCTTTTCTTTTTCTTCTCAGTGGCCAGAGCACCTTTTTCTCAGCTGAATCGAGGGTCGTGGCGTCCCTGGTGGAACAGTTTCTCAAAGGCATATTGGTAGAAAGCTTCTGGAGGAGGACACATCTGTCCTAGATAAGATGTCAAAATGGGTCAAATGGGTTGACCAAACCCATCATCCATTGGGCTAAAAGTTAAATGAGTTATGAGTTAGATTAATCCATGAACTCATTTAACTTTAATGGGTTAATGGTTAAATGGATCAATATAATTAAATAAATAATTAATTAATAACTACCATAAAATTAACTAATAAATAATTATCACAAAAAAATAATATCATCATCATCACCATCATCATCATGATCACATATATACATTCTCGTGGAAAAAATACAAAATCAAATTATTGAAGAGAAAATTATGGATCCATTTTTGGTAGAAAATTTACTGATTTTTCATTTTACGAATTTTTGATTGAAAAATACGGAATCAAATTTTTGGCAGAAAAATTACAGATTTCTTATTTTTGGCAAAAAATTACTGATTTTTATTTTATTTGGAAAATTACATAATCAATTTATGGCGAAGAAGTTGCAGAAAAATTACGGATTTCTTATATTGATGAGAATTTACGAATTCATATTTTATGGAAAAATTACATTATCAACTTTTTGGCGGGAAATTTATGGATCATTTTTTTTGCGAAAATTGCGGATTTTTCATTTTTGTGAGAAAATTGTGAATCATGTTTTGGATGGAAAAGTTGTGGATACGCATTTTGGCGGAAAAATTATAGATTCACATTATGACAGGAAATTGAGAGATTTTAAAAATTGGTTAAGTTGATTTGATTCAATTTTAAGAAACTGATAGATTAAATGGTGAACCATCAACCCATTGAAATCCAACCTATCAACCTTCCTTCCGGTTTGGTTGGGTAGATCCGCTTAATCTGGGTTTGTAACCCGGTTCTAACTATGTTTTTCAATCCGGATTGGTTTGTAATTTTATTTAAGAAAAAAAAACCCTTTAACAAAAAAATGTTGATTAAAAATTACATTTTAAAATTTAAAGGATTTTACAATATTTTAAATTAAATACCAAATGAAATTTCTAGTAAATAATAAATTTCATATATATAATTATATATGTATATATATATATTATATTATACATATATATATATATTTATAATAATTAAGTGAAATATACCTATATAATATTTATTATTTGATGTATATATGTAATTTATATACAATAATATATGGAAGCCAAGTAATAATATATGTAACTATAGTATATTTATATTTTATACTATCTATGTAGTAAAAATAAAGTTAGTAAAATATTTTGTCGTCTTATATTTAAAATACAATGCAAGTCATGTTCTACAGCGACTGTTTTTAATGAAGCCAACGACTTTGAAACAGTCAGGTCGAAGAAGAAGCGAAAGTCACAGTTTCATGACAAGAATTGGATGAGTGTCGCTGTTATTTTCAGCGACTCCGGAATTTCGAAAATGAAGTCGCAGTGATCAGAAAGATGAAAAGCATGTGAAGAAAAAGAAAAGGCACTTTTTTGGTCGTCGATGGGTGTCGCCGCGACTCACTCCCGAACACAGACCTGTAGTAAATATAACAAAACAAATCAGATATCAAATGCTTTTCTAAAGAAAATCATTGAAATTTTTTTCTAAAGAAAATGTGGTTTACAAATTTTAGGAGCTACAACCAAAAAGTAAAAGTAAAATTGTTAGGGTTGTGAGATTTCTAAAGAGGTCTTATTTGTTTAATTTTAGGTTTTTAGTTTAATTTTTGCAGTAAAATACAGATACAGTCCAATTAATCATGTATTTAATATATTATATTAAATTTAGATAGAACACCAATCATGCATTTAATATATTGTATGAAATTTAGGTAGAACAAGAAATCCTGCGAAATCCAACTTTTGGAAACCATTATTTAGTATTAAGAGGAAAATGTTCAAAATACCATTTTATATAGCATTTTTATAAAGGTTATAAGACTTTATAAAATCTTATAAAACTATTATTTATAAAAACTTATGGCTAATTTCAATACAAATGAGAAAGTAAGGTCTTTTGGAAAAATGAGTGAGAGAGGATATCATAAAAATAAAAAAGTGTAGTCGAGAGAATTTAAGCATTGTTTCATACCTTTATCCCACATCGCATTGTTCAAAAACATTTTGTATTACTTGTTTAATCAAAACAATATTTGGCTATTTACTGATGTTAATTTTGTATATATTTTTCAACTGAGTTACGAAATGATTGAAAAAAAGAAAGATTTTGCTTGATGAAAAGGGAAAATGGAGAAGAAAGCAAAAGAAAGTTCTTCCTCAATCCTCACAAAACAAAATGGTTAACCATAGGCCGGTTCTGGCCGGGCTTAAGTGATAATAACGGGCCTAACTACAAACGGGCCGGGCTTGAAATTTAGCAAATAAAAAGCTTAGGATAGCACCCGAACCAACATGTTGAGAGCCAGAGGCCCAGAGGTTTATAATATGCATAAAGAACTAAGAAAACAATGCTTATTAAATCACAACAAGACACATTAGAGAAATAAGCATATAAGCTAAGACATCTCCTTGAAGCTGGATTCAATCTTGTACTGAGACTAAAACTGAGTGAGTTGTTGTATTTTGCGAGCTTGGAAAAATTTGCAGCGTCCTTTTCCACTCGATTCGATTTCTTCGCTTCTACTCTCGCATGTTGTGAACCCAAATCTACTTAGTTTCGCTTGTCGCTTGCTGCTATTTCCACTCTCGTCAGCTTCATCTGATTCCCTGCCCAAGTGCACAAAACATCAAATTCAGATTCTTGCAACAGAATGAGATAAATGATAGCTTGATCATAGACAAGTTTATTGATAAATAAGAAAAACTAACCATGAAACTTCAACCTCGCCTTTCAAATGTGCAGTGCAAGTTCCCCAACTAAAGCGAACCAGTGATGGGAATCCAAACACAGAATGTTTGTGTTGCTCCAACCATGCCTTTGTCTCAGGATCTACAATTGCATTACAAACATATTAGTGTGTAAAAGTCGCTAAAAACATAAACAGTTTGTGGAAAAAATTCGTACCTCCAGGATATCCAGAACCAAAGTTTCTGTTTATATCTTCTCCTGTTTCCTCTACCAACCATTCTCTCAACGCTCTGTCTCTTGTCACCTGAGCAGGTAATATATATTTAGCGACTTTTACCTAGTGAAAAGCTTCGAGATTGATAGTGCGACCATAACATATTACCTTAGCCACAATACTTGCTCCACTAACAACAGGAAATAGGCTGTCAGCTTTCTTTGAAACAACAAACTTGATCGAAGGAAACCTCTCAGATAATTTTATTCTGTACTTGTCAGCATCTCCCACGGTATCCAGATAAGCCTGCAAAGATAAATTAGTGTTATAAAGCTTGTGGACATAACCTTATCTCTCAAAAGATGATCCATTTGTTTTAATTAAAAGCCAATCACCTCTGTCAGAAGAACTCCCATGTCTAGTACCCTTTTGATGAGCCCCATTGCAGAGTTATGCGAAATCTCATTTAAATTAGTCTTGTTTCTGTTGAAAACAAACCAAATAGCTATATTATATAAGAACCATTTCACGCTTTCGATCTATCAGCTTCAAAATATTATATAATTACTAACTTTGCTAGCATCTTGGCTGAGAGTTCCCTAGGATCAATGACATCAACAGCCCATCCAAGTGACTTGTCAAGCTTCAAATTTTCATATAATTCTTCTCTTTTCTCTTCTTTTAGAGTCTTTGAATCTGCAAGCATAGCAACAAAAAGTCTAAAGGAGAACAAAAAGAGGCAAGAGATTATAAAGATGACCAAAAGTTCCACGCTTTACTTATCATCGCCTCTCAAATTCGAAAACATAGCAGTAACATGCTTAAACTAACAATTGAAAGGTTAAACAATATACAAACACAAATATCTATAGCACATCTCCATCGAAACGTAAAGTTCAGAGCTTTGGCTATTAATGTTCAACTAGTAGAACAAGAATCTATTCAATTCTACAACATAAAGGAACAAAATGTGAGTCTGTTACCTGCAAAATGGAGAGAAGCAAGAGAAGACTGGTATGAAATTGGGCAATACATACATCCATATACCATTGGACCTGTTTCGTCAACAAAATTGATTAGATTTTTCTTTTGAATAACCAAAATTGATTCGATAGAAGAAGAAGAACCTAGAACAGGACCCCTCCCAGCTTCGTCAATGCCAATGAGACAAGGTTGAGAAGCCCATTCTGGTGTCAAACAATCCAATCCCATTCCTTTCAAGAAACAGATGTAATTGCATTGAGTTCTGGGCAAGTTTCAAAACTAAAGCTTTGGGTTTCTACTTAAAATGAAAGACTACTTACAAACAAATCGAACAAGCAAATCGGAGAAGGTGCCGGAATATTACTGGTGAGCGTTATCGACGGGAAAACGATTTTCAGGGTTCATATACTTAATTTGTACTCTTCTTTTATTAAACTGCTTGCCGTTTTGATGTAGCCTCCGAAAAAAAAACCGCCCACAGTTTATTATTAAGTTTTAATTTTTTTAAAAAGATTTCATAGTAACACTAATTATATTAACATTCGGAAAAAATAAATAAACTAAAAAGTTGCTCATTCAATATATTGCTTCCGTTTTTTACTCCCATTTCGTGTTAAGAGACGTTGATAAAACTGTACATAATGATAATTATCGGTCTAAAACATAACTTTTGAATAAGTATTAATCCTAGGTACTTCTTTTATAAATCGGCCAAAAACCTAAAAATCAAGAATCCTATGTTTTTTAAGTTCAAAATCGAAAAAAGAAAATGGAAAAGAATTAAGCTTGAAACTTTATGAGAATTCAAACTTATTGAAAAGAAACAAATTTGAGTATTAGGCAGTTGATCCAGCAAACGTAAACAAACATAGTTATATATATATATATATATATATGTCTCGGGCACGAAGACCAAGACAACTGCGACGAGGCTTTTTATTCCAAGGTGACTCTTTTCACCAGTGATCCTCCATCCAGATCTCTGCTTAAAAGGTGTGGATCTCCCTTCTCTGATTTAGATATGGTTTAATCGACATGGTTAAAATCATCGTTGCTCTCGGGTTTTTATTTTCCAAGTCTTTGGCTCTTTCTGCACCGGTCTGACCACTCCCCTACTTTCTGGTGAAGTCTTCCTTGAAGCGGCTAACTTTGCCTCACCCGCCGGAGACACCAGACCCGCCAGACCCTATTTCGTCATCAAAGGCTAGTCTTATCTCTTGCATCTGGCCCCTCTGTTTGTTGCTACTCTATTACAAATGAGAGATAATGAGAGTTTGTTAGAAATAATATTTTTTTATTAATTTCATCAAGAGCTGTTTAAACAGTTAATATACAAGTATATGCAATTAAACAAGCTTTACACGGATGGTTAACTTAAGTTACTAAACCATAATCCGGTTACTTCTAATGAACTCTGTTTTATGAACATCTCTGCTTCAATGATTCCAAAAGGCCTTTCAAGATGAGCAAAATATGTTTTGTAAGTTCATTTAGGATTTGAGATGTTTAAATGGTTGCGAAAAAAAAGTTTGGTAATTATATCTGCCACTTGGTCTTCAGTTTGTACATGAAGCATTTTGATAATTCTTTGATCTAACTTCTCACAAACTGTGTGACAATCCACCTCTATATGTTTAGTCCTCTCATGAAAACAGGATTAGTGGCGATATATATAGTTGTGGTACTGTTCGAGTAAAGAATCGGAACAGGGAGATCAATACATCAATCATCAATGTCTTTAACCAAACCATTTCACAAGTTGCCAAAGCTAAGGCCATGTGTTCTGATTTTGAAGAAGAACGGGAATTTGTTGGTTGTTTCTTGGAGCGCCAGGAGATTAGAGAAGAACCAAGAAACATGGTGAAATATGTAGTTGAGCGGCGACTATCTGTACATGAGACCCAATCTGCATCAGCAAAAGCCTTGAGAGTAAAATCATCTGAAGCAGAATAAAACATGCCTTGGCTTACCGTGCCTTTAATGTAGCTAAGAACCCGGTATAAAGCAGCAAGATGAGTAGTGCGAGGTGCCGAAGAAAATTGGCACAGTTTATTCACTGCAAACGTTATGTCAGGTCTCGTAATGGTCAAGTACATTAACTTTCCAACGAGTCTTCGATACAGTTCTTTGTCAGTCAAAAGATCACCATCTTCTTTAGATATTTTCATGTTCGGAATCATAGGAACATAGGTAGGTTTACTATCAATCATACCAGTTAAAGATAGAAGCTCCAACGCATACTTTCTTTGGCAAAAGAGATACCATCTTTAGTACGAGCTACCTCAAGTCCTAAGAAATACTTCAATGGTCCAAGTTCTCGTAACCTGAAACTCTTCTTCAAAGCATCAGTAAGATTTATAGCCGCTAGATTACTAGTACTAGCGATAATGATGTCGTCAACATAGACTAAAACAACCACAAAGTCATTGTCAAAACTCTTTGTAAACAAAGTATGATCACCATGGCCTTTCTGAAATCCTAAAACCAATAAACTTTTAGAAAATTTCTTGAATCATTGCCTTGAAGCTTGTTTTAAACTATAGATTGATTTCTTTAATCTGAAAACAACATTCCGAGGAAGAGAGACCCCCTTTCGCAATGCATATCCATCAGGTACTCTTCCTCTAATTCTCCATTGAGAAATGCATTAGACATATCAAGTTGAGTAAGAGACCACTATTTTGAAGCATAAATTTTTAGTAACAACTTCATTGTTGCCATTTTTGCAACCGGAGAGAATGTTTCATTATAATCAATCCCCTCCTTTTGTGTGTACCGTTTTGCCACAATCCTTATAACGTTCAAGGCTTCCATCATCATGAAATTTTAGAGTAAACACCCATTTGCAGCCAACAGTCTTCTTACCCAGAGGTAAAGATGTTATTTCCCAAGTCTTTGTAGCTTCGATAGCATCAATCTCTTTGTCAACAACATCACAACATTCATTTGAATTCTGAGCTTCTTTAAAAGTGTGTGGAATAGGAATTTTTGTGATGTTATTCACATAAACCAGATGAGATGGAAAAAGTTTGGAATAAGACAGAAAAGAAGAAATAGGATGGTGAGAATCATGTCGTAAAGAGTAACAATGATAGTCCTGTAAATGAGCCGGAGGTCTCTTGATTCGAGAAGAAATTTCTGCTGATAGAGATGAGGTGGAAGAAGTGGAAGAATCAGAATTCAATGGTGTCAAAAAATCCAAAGATGTGTCTGCAACTGTATCGTTGGACAGTGGGAAAATTTCTTTATGAAACGTTACATTCCGTGATATATAGTCTTATTGCTCTCTATATCTAACAACTTGTATCCTTTGTAACCTGCAGGATACCCCAGGAATACACAAGCACGTGATCTAGGCTGAAATTTATGTCGGTGTGCAGATGAAATAGAACTATAACAGAGGCATCCAAACGTTTTCAGCATGGAATAGTCTGAAGCTTTTCCTGTAATTATCTCATGAGGAGTTTTATTTGACAGAAGTTGTGATGAAGTTCTGTTTATCAAGAACACAACTATCAATACACAATCACCCCAATAAGACAATGACACTTTAGACTGAAACATGAGAGCTCTAACAACATTTAGTATATGTTGATGCTTCCACTCTACTACATAATTTTGCTCCGGAGTCTCTGGAAAAGAGTGATAGGATGTAATACCTTTGGCTTGATACAAGGCTGTGAACTTCAATTCATAAGCATTGTCTGATCTTACTCCCTTAACCTTGACATTGTATTGATTTTTAATCTTTGTTATAAACACTAGAAATATATCAAGAACCTCATGTTTGGTTTTGAGCAGATATATCCAAGACACTCTATAGTGGTCATCAACAATTGTCAAGAAATATATATATCCTTCAACAGTTTCAACTGAAAATGGTCCCCATATATTTATATGCAACAACTAAAAAGTTGAATTACAAATGTTATTTGGAGAAATGAAAGAGAGTTTCTTTTGTTTAGCCAAATGGCAAAGATGACAATATGCTGCTTCTTTATTCTTGTATTTTCTTGTTCCCAAAGCTTCAGATATAACATTCAATCTTGATGATGGATACCAAGACGCTTGTGCCAAGTGTTCATGTCAACCATTGTATTTACTGAGACTGGTGACTCTGTCAATGAAACATCGAGTACATAAAGGTTTGCAACTCGCTTACCCTATCCAATCGTCGATTCCCTGATAGGATCCTGGATTTTACAAGAATGAGCATCAAATATTACTCGGAAGCCAAGAGCAGTGATCAAAGAGCTTATGTTGATAAGATTCAATTTGAATTATGGTATAAACAAGACATTTTCAAGCAAAATGTTCTTGTTAAGTCTGACAGTTCCCACACCACTTATCGGAACTATAATACATGAAAGTTCCCTGAGCTTATAATAGATGTATCCATAGTGATAAAATCACTTATATCATACGATACGTGATGTGTGGCACCAGAATTAATAATCCATGTTTGATTTGATAATATATGATGAGAAATCATCAATATCCCAACAAAACAATATGTGGGAGAAGAGAATGAAATACAAGAAGTATTCACTGTAGACTTAGAGAAACTGGCTTTATTCACATCGCCAATCTTCTGGTTTTGAAGCTTGGAACTGAAAAGAGCAATAAAATGTTGTATTTGATCTTTTGAGAAAGTTCCAATAAGATTCTCCACATTTGTCAACTGACTGTCAATCACATAAGCTAAAGCAACATGTGCAGTTACAGGTTGTGGTTTTTGTGATTTCTCAAAAAACTTTCCTTTTGGAATGAAACCTGGAGGAAATCCATGTTTCCGTAACATCTTTTAGCAATATCTCCAATCCTGTTACAATGAGAACAAATCAGACATCCTTTGTTTGGTCTCGAGTTTACATAGCAAACTGTTGGTGCATTGATATTGAGCCAGTATTCTCAGACACTTGGAAAGCAATCGGAGGAGTATTCACATTCAAAAAACTCCTTTGGCTATCATCTTGATCAAGAATATTGTAAACTTTAGCAAGAGTAGGAAGAAATTTCTTCATTATGATTTGTCTTCTAATGATTCAATAGGACTCAATTAACCCAGCAAGAAACTTCATTATCTTTGTTCTCTCTACTTTTAATAGCAGACTAACAGCTTTACCATATATACAAGGCTTCTCAGGTTCCTCTGAGCTTTCCAAATTATCCCACCGAGTCTTTAACTTTGTATACTAATCGGATAAAGTCATTGAACCTTGGCAAAGATCTTGTATATCTTGAGTGAGATTGAAAGTCCGTGGTAAACTCATATGAAAATGACTATAAAGATCATTCCAAATATCAGAAGCATCATTCAATATCAAGATGCTTCGATATATCTGAGAATTAACAGAGTTTAACAACCATGACTTCAACATATTATTGCATCTAGACCAAATTCTAAACTCAGAATCAAATTCATCAGGACGAGATAAAGTTCCGTCTACAAATCCTATTTTGTTCTTAGCATCTAGAGAAATTTTCATAGCAGCATTCCAATCATCACAATTTGATCCATCAAGTTTGATAGAAGTGATGAACAAACCTGGATGATCGGAGCTTTGCAGAAAAAAAAATGAAGAATCCATGGATTCAACATTAGCAACGGCTCGTGAAGTTCTAGTAGCTCGATTTCTAGCAACTAGAGGAGAATCAGGAGGGAGAGATTATTGTAATTGTCGATCGAGACAATTTTCGAGCTTGAATTTCTTTAGTACTCGATGAAATCTTCGAACGTGTCGATTTTTGTGGAATCTTCTTCACAAACACCATTGTAAGAGAGGATCGAACAAAGTTTGGAGCACAATCGAAGTCAACAATGGCGAATCAAAGAGAATTTTAGCTTGATGGCTCTGATACCATATTAAGAATGAGAGATAATGAGAGTTTGTTTGAGGCTTTATTAGAAATGATATTTTCTCATTAATTTCATCAAGAGCTCTACAAACAGTTTATATACAAGTATATGCAATTAAACCAGATTTACACAGATGGTTAGCTTAGGTCACTAAACCTTAATCTGGCTAACTCTAATGAACTATGTTTCATGAATATCTATGCTTCAATGATTCCAATAACTGCTCGAAAGGACCATTGATTTGGCGAGTTTATCGAGGAGTAGCTCCTTCTTTGTCGTCGGATAGGAAATTTTATTCGTCGTTTTTAGAAGCTTGCCATCAACGTCTCCGACCCTCCCGATTCCTCAAGTATACTCTTCTTCCCCTTTTGATTCTCATACCTTGGAATTTTATCGGTTTTAGGGAAGATGATGTAGCATTGGTTTGGTGGAATATTGATATAGAGCTTTTAAACCCAAATATAAGACTGAAAGTGTACAGACACACACATTAGTATATGTGGGATCGAATCTACAGATACCAAGGTTGCACTATGATTCAAAAAGAGATTGTTTGTTTGCAATAAAAAATAAATAACGAAGTAAACCGATGGATTAAAAGCGTTAGAATTTAGGGATAATCGCCGGAAATAAGAGATCACGAACTAGATAACTATTCAGGAAATCCATAAGAATGATCTAAAACTCGAACAAAAGCGTCTAACCAATCCACTGTCGTAGCATCAATTACCATGTCTAACCACCTAAGTATCTAAAATATCGTTTGAACTTAAAATCCTAGACAAGCATTAACTAATAGGTTCGATATGTTCATGTATCATAATAGCATCAACTTTCATTGGCTAAAAGCAGTACGTTATATCCAACAACCTATAACGCTTTTGGAGAATATATTCAACCTAAGATCATAAACTAAGTGATAAATCTAGTCTAAGCAATAACATCAACTATAAATGAAGATTACATAAGATAAAGTCCTATTTGTGTCCGATTTAATGATTATTCATTTATTTGAAACCCTAAACCCGAACTAGAGAACTACTCAGGTATGGAAGCTGAAAAACAACCAAGTATTGATGAAGAACTCAAATAATGCAAAAATATCAATAGAATAGAAAGTTGTAAAGAAATAGAATAGAGATTTAAACATAAGGTGTAGCTTAAAAAATGGTTAAAAACTAGTATTTATATGTACAAACTCGTATAGGTCGAAATCTTAATCCAAATTGGAAAAGAAGCAAAATTTCCATTTTTCTCGGGTTGGTCGATCTGGTATGGACAGATCGATCTGGTTTCTCACAGTATTTTTCTGTGCATGCTTCATCTGCTCGTAAGACTATACTGTTTTCACGAAAATTGGCATAACTTTTGAATACACCGTTGGATCGATTTCAAACCACTTCAAATTAAAATATAACTCAAAGATCTATCTTGTGTCCAAACGTTAGCTTAATCCATCGGTGGTAAATACATTAACAAATGACGAACTTATGATGTCTTTGCATAGTTCTGCATCATTTTCTCTAAATCTTGCTTTCAAATGCATTAGAACTATTCCTAGCATGATTTAACCTGATAAGAATCTAAAAAAAACTAAAAGAACTCTAAAAGCCAATGTTAGAATACGTAAAATACACAACATATCAAATACGAGGTTAGATAGGTTGTCTGATATGTTTTCGATGACTAGTGTGCCCTCTTATGGCCCTTTGACCGCCCTGGTGCGGGTCATTACTGATTTATGCAGATTGTATTGTAGTTTCACTATTAGTTTAGTTACTCATATGGAGCTCTCTTTCCTTTGGTGGCAATTAGGACATCGATATCTTATTACTTGTACTTTACCCGTACATCTGGTTTTTGGACAACCATAGTCTAATTTCTTCTTTATGGAGCGTTATCTCCTTTCAAACACGCCACTTGTGTGTAGTGATTACGTTATTGGGAGCATTGTGTTAAGGGATGTTATGCTGGAAGCAGATGTGATGATGACTTGCATTTTTTTTTCAGCAGTTGATGGTGCTGACAATTTAATCTTACCTATGCTGGAGACTTTAGCTCCTTCTCTTTGTGGAATCAACCAAGTCTACCAAAGTGAAAAGACTTCTTCATCAGGTATGTTGGTGAGTTTGCTATTCTGAATGAGTCGTTAAGCTCGTCTTTATCCCTAATTTTTTATTTGAGCATTGCTTTTACATTAGCATTTCATTTTGGCCCACCAGCATGTTGGTTGTGGTACTCGTTTTCTTGGGCTTATTATCCATTTACTTATTTTTTTTTAGTGGAGGTTAAACTTTGATCTTGAAATGAAAGCTTAGGTTTGACCAAAAAAACAAAAGGAAATTGATCCAACAAAATCGATCATATAAGTTTCAACTCAGCTCTTTTTCAATGTCTAAGGCTAAGGTGAGATGTCACTATGAAAAATCAGTGGTTGAATATGCAAAATTTATTTTGAAAGGCCTTAGGCTTTTTCTAGGCAATCCAGAGAAAATGCATAGCTGGTGGTGGGAAGTGGGAACAACTATGTTCAACCATACTTCAAACTCAAAATTGATCATAGTTACTTAGATTCTCTATTTCTTCTTCTGTTTAAATTTGAATCTCCATGATTTGGACAATTTCTTCTTCTTTAGTCATTGTGTCATTTTTTCACTTGATTAATCATCACCAAATTGTTTTAGAACATCAGCTTCTCTATCATTATTTTATCGTCGTTGCGAATAAACCAATTTCAACAAGCCATACTCTTTACTGGATTACAAACCCGACTAAATTTAGTAGCTTAACTTCTGAAACTACAAGCAATTCTGCAATTTTATTTGTCCTTCAATTTATTCTACTACCTATAATTCTACACCATTTTACAAGGATAGACATGCAATTATTTTTACACGTCAAAGACTTCAATTTTTTTGTTTATTTCTCTTTTGTAGCATATAATCCAAAATTTAATGATGTTAAATGTAGAAGCTAAAGTGTGTTGGTTGCAACCTTTTATATCTGTATTTAAACATCCAAGACTTGGGAGACTTTCTCTTTAACCACATGATATTTCTCAAATTTGTACTTAAACATCTTTCTCATAAGTAAATGTTTGGCAGATATAATATTTCATATTGCCTTATTTGAAATCTGAAATACCTCTAATTTTTGTTTCCTTTCCGCTATTTATACAACCTACTAACTAGCAAACACTTTTTATATAAGATTTCATACTACCACCAATTAAAATATGAAATACCTTTATAGTTTTTCCTTTATTATATTGCTCATGTGTCTATCACTACAAGAAAACTATCGCAAAACTGACAGAATTTTTGACAGACACTAAATCCGTCGAAAATTTCAAACGGTAATGCTACAAATTTGCGACTACTGCAATCCGTCGAAAATCTGTCAGTATTTCTGACGGATTTTCGACGGTTTATGAATCTGTCGGAAATTACCGACGGTTTTCCGACGGAAAAACATAAATCCGTCAGAAATATATATACGTATATATATATATATCAAAGATACAAATAAATTTATAAATTAATTACATGTTTTAAAAAAAACCTAAAAACCGTGGGAATTTTTGACGGATTTCTGATGGAATTGGTGGTAAGTATAACACGAAAATCGTCATAACTTTCTATCGCATCGTTGGATCGACTTCAAACTATTTTTAAATGAAAGCTAACTCATAGAGCTACTTTGTGTCCAAAATTTATCTCAATCCATCGGTGGTACATATTTCAAATAATGACAAACTTCAAACAACAAATTTCTGACGGTTTTGGAGTTTTGGTTCATTTTCATATAAATATATCAACTTATGTGTAATATAAAAAATTGTAACACTTATTTTAAAATATGTGTCACAAAATAAACATTTAAAATTTATATTAGAAATATTACAAGTTTAACATGATTAAGGTTACATATTATGTACTGATACATATACTTAATGAAACATGTATACCTATTACAACTTAAATTTTTGTTTTTGTATATTTGTTATACTAACAAGAACTTTATTAGTATGTTTATCATTAAAATGATTAATATAGAATATTACAAACAAATTCCAAGTGAAACGGATCGAAAAAAACTTCAAATCTCTAAAACCGTCGAAAATCCGTTAGAAATTTGTTGTATGAAGTTTTCCATTATTTTAAATACTTACCACCGATGGATTGAGATGAATTTTGGACACAAGATATCAATATTAGTTATCTTTCATTTGAAAGTGGTTTGAAGTTGATCCAATGGTGCGATCAAAAGTTATGACGATTTTCGTGATGACAGTCCAAAGGTATACCAATTCCGTCGAAAATCCGTCAGAATTTCTGACGGATTTCCCACGGTTTTGGGGATCCACGCGTTTGGTTTTAAGGTTTTACTAACCAATGACTAGACATTCAAATTTCGCGGATCCGTCGAAAAATTTCTGACATATTTCCGATGGATTCGCAAAATTTTACCCAGGAATTAAATTTTCGTATCCCGCGTATCTTAAATTTTTTCAAATCCATCGGAAATCTGTCGAAAATTTCTGACGGATTTTGAAAGGATTCGTGAAAATTTATGCGGTAAATGAATTATTTTAAGTCTTTCCGACGGTCGTGTCCGTCGGAATTTCTGTTTTATAAACATGTCGTCTTCCTCGTGAAACCATTAAAAAAACGTAAAAAAGTTTCAAAAACACCAAATCCTCTCAAATCATCACAACAATTTTTGAAATTAAATATCCAAATATTATAATCGATCAAAATCAATCACACATATAAGTTTCTTTGATTTTTATGAATTTTTAAGTTAGAGTTTTAGATTTAGGATTTTGAATGTAGATTTATGGATTTGGAATTTAGATTTAGGGTTATGTTTGTTAGATTTTGGATTTAGCTTTTTAGGATTTAGATTTTTAGATTTAAAATTTTGTTTAGGAATATTTAAATTGATAGATTTTTAATATGGAATGTTATTAGATTTTTGATTTTTTATTGTTTTGAATTATTAGAATGTTTTATATTGTTTTTAAGTTAATTGATTGTTTTGTAATTTTTTATTATTTTTTGGTTGTTATTAATTTTTTAAAAAATTTTAGATTGAATTTTGTTATTTTTAATTGTTTATTAATTATTTTAAATTGTTAGATTGAATTTTGTTATTTTTCTAATTGTTTTAAATTGATTAAAAAATTTTATATTGAGTTTTTATTTTATTTTTTTAATCATTATAATTTTTTATTAAATTATTTTCATTTGTATTTAGATAATTTATTTTCTGAAATTTTAATTTAATTTAAATTTAAATTTTCATATTACTTTCATATTCATTTGATTTTTATTTGTATTTAAATATATTTAAAATTTTATATGTTTTTAAAATTAACTAATTTTTTTTTTTGAAAGTATTCATCGGAAATCCGTCGGAAACACGCAAGTCAAAAATCCGTCAGAAAGAAGTTCGTCGGAAAGTTGTCGGATTAGCCTCGTCCGAACTCTGTTGGTTCTAATCCGATGAATTTCGGACGGATAGCTTGATGTCGGATATCCGTCGGAAATACCGACGGAATTCCGACGATTACTTTTTCGACTATTTAGAACAGACAGATTTATTCGTCGGAAATGACCATTTTTGATAAATTTCTGACGGATATAATCGTCAATTTTACGCTGTTTTCTTGTAGTGTATTAGCATGTCTTTAACATTATATAATTTAAAATGCATGTCTTTACCAATCAAATTAAAAAAAAAAACATATATGGATTTAATTAGTGGCATATGGTGGTAACTGGTAAATGTTTATAGTTATAAAACATGGTAGTAATGTAGTTAATGATAACTTAAACAAAATTTATGCACAAAAAGAACAAACATTAGCAAAACATAAGTAAATAGTCAAACATAACCAACATTTGGCAAAAAAGTAATTATAGATTCAAATTTAGTAAATTAAATTAAATAAATTATTGTTATTCAAATTAAATTCAAATTCAAATTCAACTACTTTGGAAGCTTATCTCTTATGAGGAGTAAAACTCCTTTTCTTTTTGAAGAATGGAGATTGATTTTTGCCTCCCAATGGTTGGACGAAGTGGTGCTTCTGTTTGAAAAGGATACTTGGCAATATTTTGGCTGATTCAAGAGTTTTCTTTTCGAAGGCTGAGAAGTTTCTCAAGTAGAAACTGATTGACAAGGTTTGGGGATATGTCTTTAAACCCTTGTTTGGCTCAACAATCATTATGTTCAAGAATGACTTTTTGTTTAGTGTTGAAGATGGAAAGCCATTTTGAAACATACTTGTGTAAATCAATAATACTATCATTTACTCACAATTTTGAAACTTATTTTTGACATAATTCTCTATGAAAATTAAACTGATTGTTCATAGCTCTCTTAATTATTCATTTTTAAAATGTAACCCCTCACTTTCCATTCTATGAATAATCATTTTTTCTTCATCCATCACCATATCTCAAATATTTTTAATATATTTTTTGCATAGTGAAAAATTTTGTTTTTAAATTTTATCTTTTATACTATATATATTATATATATATTGTAGAATACATTTTCAGCTTTTATTGTATCTTTAGAACACAAGAATAATATATTTCTTATGTTTATATTTTCTTACAAAAGTTGTAACCAAATATAAATTATTTTTATGTAGGACAAGACTTTTGGCCGTAATACGAAAACTTAGAATCATCTATTGGAAAAAATGATAAAGTTCTACCAATTATATAAGTTTCAAAATTTTAATTGTAATTAGTGGGGTTCATCCAAGTTGACTAAGGGATTTGATCTAAATTTTCTCTCAAAGCTTTCAAATATATATATATATATATATATATATATATATATATATTTCTTCAATAGTGAAAATAGTTTGTTTCTAAATTTTATATTTTATACTATATATATGTTGTAAATGAGTGATATTTTTGCAACTAAATCTTCAGCTTCATTATCAATGACAAACTTTCTATATGTTAGAACATAACCAAGTTAAACGAACAATGTAATTTACCAACTCCTAAAAGCTAACAAGAAAGATTTCAGACCCAAGCAACACATGAAGCACTTTCTAGTACTAAGATATAATACAATGCAAGACAATAACATAACTATTAGCAGTTCTTTTAATAAATTATGAGACCAATCATATTTTACATCAAAAATCTAAGTTCTGATAGACATATATTTCCTTGCATTTGTTGATTCGAATGAGAAGATTTGGATTCAAGGGTTGTAATGATGTAAGAGATTCGAATCCTAATTCCTTATTGATTCAAACCCGAAATTTTGAATTCAGTTTCAAAATTTTCAATTCAATATCATAAATATAGTCTCTAATTTTGACTACAACGATTTTGAACTATGATTCCTTGTTGTATTTGTTCGATTTCGAACCCAAAATTGAATTCGTTTTTGATACTTGAAATTGCGATTTTCTATCGGACACTTGAAAGTTTGTTTCTTTGTTGCATTGACGAAAACGATGATGAGAGAAAACGATATCTTAAGATGTTCGAAGATGAGAGTGATCCTAGTGACCCAGAATTGCTTGTTTAAATGTAGAAGAAACCAATTCTTGTGAAAGTGATCCGATTATATGGTGATGAAGAGTTGATGGAAAGGTTTGAATTAAAAATTGAAGATTTGGTAGGACAGTTTAAGGACGTATGCCCATGTAATGATAACGAGTATGAAAGAAGAGGTCGAAGATACAACGCAGTTCTTTGTCTGTCGTCTTTTTCTTATAATCGTGTGTTTCTTCTTTCTTAAAAAATTTATATGAGTGAGAAGGTTTGGTAGTGAATCAACAATTGGATTTTGGTTATTACCTCGATTATCGATTCTTTCATTTTAATCCGGTTTAGTGTCATATTAGACAAAAATCGCAAGTCATTAACAATGTACAATGGAACCAAAAACCAAATTTTAAGTTTAGTGGAGATTTACACTTTCATAGTTTCCTTGTGTATTTACACTCCAATGCGAAAGTTTCATGATGATACAAATTTAATATAAAAAAACCTCAAGTAAGATATTTTAGTAAAAAAAAACTCTTTTTCTAATAATTTTGCCGAAACATATGTTGTTTAATCAATATCGTGTAAAATTATTCATTCTGGTGCTTATCTTTTATTTCATATGTGTTTAATTCATAAAATTAAATATATGAGTTTATCAATTTTCATCATTTTACGCAAACTAGGATGCAATATTTTAATTATATTGATTGATTGTCTCAAATTTTCAATCTATTTAATACGTTTATGATGTTATTTCTAATAACAACCTTTTTCTCCTATGTCTAAAAATATATACACATTATTTTTAACAAAGAAAAATGCAAGAGTATCGATTTGATGACAGTTGATATTTGAGGGGTCTTTTGTTAGTGGATCTTAATTTGAGGGTTTTTTTTTGTTAATGAACTGACTCCTTCATCAGTTGGACGTAAAAAGTGAATTTTTCCATGGCGCTTTAAAAAAAAACCGTTTATATGCATCAACTACCCAGTAATTAGGAATGTGTGGCAAACAAAAAGTCTAATACATTGAATCTAACAATCTCTAAATGCATTCTAATTTTTTACTATCTTTTAGAAAGATAAATCCTCAAACAAACCATGTACTAAATTATATTATTTATTTTAGGTATTTCGGACTGGCCCGAAATCGATAGGAAAAAATCTAGAAACCCCTAAAACATCAAACTTATTTTAAAAACTATAAAACAAAATTTTTAATTAACTACACCCTTAAACACATTTGGCCAAAGTGTGAGTTTATGAAAAAACAAACAAAAGCAAAAGACAAAATTGCATAAAAATACACCAACTATTTATCTATTTCCACAAAATATATGAATTTTTAAAGTATCCACAAAAAAATACATGAATTAATTTTTTTCTTCCATTATAATACAGAAATTCTTAAAATTTTATCCATTAAACACCCATGAGTTGATGGAAAATAATATCTATTAAAATTTTTAATTAAAGTTTTATCAAAAATTATAAAATACATATAAAATTCTAAATAAATTCTAAAAAACTTTGCAAAAAGTCTATTCTTCAATGATTAAAAAAAAATGATAAAATTTGTATTTATAATTAAAATAAAAAATGGGGTAATATTCCTAATATATTTTAAAAATATAAAAATTAAAATAATATATTTATATATATTATCTTTCACGTCAAAATTACAATGTAACTTATTATTTTATTATATTTACATACAACACGCTCATCTAAGTAACATGTTAAAAAATATAACAATTATAAAATTAAAAATAATATTATTTTACGATGCTATTGTTCAAAATCGTTTTTTGAAAAACAAATGGTAACTATATTATTGGAATTTATGATGAATCTAAAACTTTATATTTTAGCTTTTAGAAGTCTAAGAATTTTCAAAGATTATTAGGAATTTTATATGTTTTTACTTGTTATTATTTCTAAATCCCAAAATCTACAATTTCAATTTCTATTTTTAGAATTAATTTACAATTAATTTAGAATTAAATTAAAATAAAAAATCTTGGATTTTTTAAAAGAACTTTATATGTTTTCACATTTTTAATAATTTTTAATTTAATAATTAATAAATGTTATTTTTATCAACTTATTGGTGTTTAATGGATATAATTTAAAAGTTTATGCATTATTATAGAAGGAAAATGTAATTTACATATTTTTGTGAATATTTCAAAAGTTCATGTAGTTTTGTGAAAATAGATAAATAGTTGGGGTATATTTATGAAATTTTTCCACTACAAAATTAGTTTAGCTTGGCCTCTATGAAACCGGATACACCATTCATAACACGCCATCTCATAAAAATTACACGTGTTAACTTCTCATTAGCTATCCGAACGTAAGCCTGCGTGTCAACAAAAACAGAGCAAATTAATGAAACTACTAGAAATGATGCCACATGGAGCAATCGGCAAAGTTAAAAGATTTCGCTGCTATTTGCTGTCTCCGGCGAGATCTCAATTTGAATCTTCACGGTGGCGTCGACGTCCGGGACACAAGAAGGTCTCTCGAGAAGAAAGCCATCATCATTGTCTCCTCCACCTTCATCTTCCTCAGCTTCGCCTATACGAGCTCCTTCGGTGAGGAAAGCGAAACCGGAATATCCCTTTTGGCAGCAGAACTGGTTTATTGGTCTGCTCTTTACGATGGCTTTGGGATTCTTCTGTCTTGCTATCTTCCTTTACCTTAGCCTCGATCCTGATTCCGGTTATACATCTGCTTCCGCCGCTGCTTCTGGTAAAGAAGGTGTCGAGGTGTGTTTAATTGCAATTGATTTTCGAATTTTCTAATCGATTTGGATTCTAAGAACGTTGGTTTGTTTCAATTTGCATTGAATTTGGGTTTAAATTCGAATTTAGGTTTGATCATCTGATGTAGAATGCTTCTGATATGACAGATTACTTATGGTAGTGCGATTAAGCTGATGCACGAGAAAACTAAGTTTCGACTACATTCTCACGATGTGCCGTATGGATCCGGCAGTGGTCAGCAATCAGTAACTGGGTTTCCTGGCGTTACTGATTCCAACAGCTATTGGGTACTTTCTTCTTCGTTTTGCCTTTGATTTTCATTGTGCTTATTGGATTTGGCTTCTCCTCTTCCTTTATTTGTTCATATAGTATCATGTTTTTAATCAGATTGGAGAAACTAAAAAGTAAGAGTCTTTGGATGTTTGAACAAAACATCAATCATCATTTATTAGCTTATCGATTCAATTTTCGAAATTTCTCTTCATTTAGAAAGATTAGACTAGACAATAGATGTTGTTCTAGTATCCGGATAGTTTCCTGAAATCAAAGAAACCGTTGCACATGCTGTTCAATCTCACACTTTAAATCCCATATGTTTGGCTTCCCATATGTTAATTTGAAGCTATGGTGTGGTTTCCTGTTTTATCAAATGTATAATGAGTTATGGTGGAGTAATTAAGCAAATGTATTGTTTTGATAGATTGTTAAACCTGTGCTGGGGACAACAGACAAGCAAGGTGATGCCGTTAAGAATGGAGCAACCATTAGATTGCAGCACATGAAGACTAGAAAATGGCTCCACAGTCACCTGCATGCTTCCCCTATATCAGGGAACTTAGAGGTTAGTATTATTATTTTCCTCCATTTAAAGTAAGTAAACATCATTTTTGTATTCCATTGTCCATTAAGCTTGGATTTAAAGATCTATACAGAGATCTAGTATTAAGAGGATATCTACTAGTGGGTCTATATGACTTTTGAAGTACTATGCCGGTTTGAATTTGTATTCCCTGATCTGCTAAGCTTGATCTAAAAGATATATCCGGAGTTAGTTATAAATAATTAGACTCGAGAGACAGCTAATTCCAGGCAGTCAATGTAGAGAGATCTAGTAGTTAAAGTATATGTACAGGCATGTCTATGTGAATTGTGAAGTACTATGTTATTTTCAATTAGTAGTTGCATTCTCCTTATTGCAAACCAATTTTCTCGGTGCAGGTTAGCTGCTTTGGAGATGATTCAAATTCTGATACCGGTGATCACTGGAAGTAATAATCAGTTCCCAAAAGCAATTTGATATTCATCTAATACTCAGTCTTTTCACTGAAAGTACTCACGCAACTTTCCATTTGTTCATAGGCTAATAATCGAAGGGAACGGTAAGACATGGAAACAGGACCAAAGAGTCCGGCTTCAACACATAGACACTAGTGGTTATCTCCATAGTCATGACAAGAAGTACCAACGTATAGCTGGTGGTCAGCAAGAGGTAACCAAAAATCGCAATTCTCATCTAAAGCCTGATCTTTAAAGAATATTGCTATGTCTTGAAACTCGGATGCCGTAGATAGATAGATATTCAACAAGGTTTAACGCATCGGATTTGTTTTTTCGGGTAAACAGGTCTGTGGTATTAGGGAGAAGCGCGCGGATAACATTTGGTTGGCCGCAGAAGGAGTATACCTTCCCATTAATGAGAGCAGCAAGTAAGAATGCGGTAACTTATCTGGAGAAGACTTTGAATCTCAATCTTTTTCTCTATAAACTCAAAAACAAGAAATAGAGATATATATTATTTGCTAATTTTCGATTAAGAATACTTTTTTAGTCGCACGAATATGTATTGCTTTGGTAGATTTTATGCCTTTATCATTTTTTTTATCACCCACGAGAGAGTAGCAAATCCAACCTAATCTGTTTAACATTAAAACTATCATTGTCTTTTCAAGAACCGTTGATATGATATTTGAGATCTAAGAATGGGAAAAACGAAGAAATGAGACCTCAGAAACAATTCAAAGAGACAGAGCTGAGAACAAAGCTGGGAGCGAAACGTTGTCGTTTTTATAGTTGTTTGGATTGGAGGTTTGTTAATAAGGGAGAAGAACTTCTTTGCATCATTTGGATTTTTCACTAATTACAACATAACTTGAAACGAAAGGAACGTCGTTTTACAAAATGTGACCTATTATCTCTACGTGACTTAGTTAAATGTCAGCCAAATCTATACTATTATATTTTTTTGCTAGTTAGAATTTTTCTAATTATCGTGACATCAGCCAGATCCACAAATCAAAAGTGAAAAATAGCCATATATATTATTGCCCAAACTTTCTAATCAAAATTTTATCTAATTTTGAATAGTTTCGCTAATTCAAAATTATCATTGTGTCTATACTTTGGGTTTAAGAAAAACTATTAACATTTATTTTCTTTTTCTGGAAAAGGGCCATATGCTAAAGTTTAAGTTTTAATGCATTGACCACAGCCTGGTGAATATAATTCCTAATTTGTTATATATTATTAGATTTCCGATACAAAAAGTACGAATAACTAATATGCTGCCAAAGGTGTTTTTCTAGAAGAGCTAAAGTTAAACTTCTTAGAAATGCCATTCTCTGATTTGGTTTGACAATTTTCTCCAAACCAATCAGAAATAATCTTCATTGCAGAGCTAACTCCATTGGCACTCCATAACACCAAATATCTTTTTCATTTCCATATGGGACTATATTTTACATCAAATAATTGTTTTTAGTGTTTTATGAACAATACCACACCATATTTGGTGTGACACTGTTCATAAACACTAAAAATATTTATTTTATTTTTGTTTATTCGTTTAATAATATAATTTTAATTTTATTTATCAACTAAATTTTTTATTTAATAATAATACTATCATTATTTTTGTATTTTTTTTATTTTAACAGTATAAAATTATAATTGTAACTAATATGAAATTTTTATTAATTTTCTGTTATTTTTAATTTATTATTGTAATTGTTTTTTTGTTATTGTAATCTTGTACCTAAATTATAGTTAATTAATTATAGGAATAATTAAAATTTATCAAACTATTAAAAATAAAAAATTTAAATTTATAATATAATAATAAAAAAATTAATGTGAGATTTGATGTTGTGGTTGGAAACAAAAAAATCAAAACAATAAAACACCAAATATAGTGTGATTTCAATACTAAGACTCCGACTGTGGACATGTAGTATCAAAGTAAAAAACCAAATTTAGTGTAATTACAACACTAAGGCTCCGACTGTTGACATGTAGTATCAAGGTTGAGTTGCAGTAGATGTTATAATTTGATATAACTTGCAGTAAAAAACATGTGAAAGAAATTGTAGATTTATTCGCTAAGTTTGTAGTAGAAAAATGAGTTACATTTTGTCAAAAACAACTGATTGGTAATTTTTATGATGTTTAGTATGTGTTATTAAAAATAAAGTTAATTTAAATTAATATTAATAACATCTATTAAAAATTTAGTCATTAAAATAAAATAAAATAAATTATTAGATCAAGAGTGGATTTAATAAATAGAAAAAGAAAATCAAACCATAAATTTTGAAGAGTTTTTGTATTTTGACGATGAATATTTAGAAAAATCTCTAGAAATACATTTTTAAAATAAATAAAATAACAAATAAATCAACAATTAAAATAATAGGAACATTTTTGTTTGATTTGTTTGAATCATTCAACTAGACCATTAAGACAATTTTTTTGTCTTAATAAAAACAAACTAAATGAGAAATGGAAAATAACTTATAACTTATTATGTACTAGCGTGTAATTTTTGCTGTGATTAGTTAAAAATATATTAAAATTATGACATCAACTTCTAGCTACCACAAGAGATTTTTTTTTATGTTGAGTTATCAAACCATTTGAGTTAGTAATTTTCAAAGTGTATACCTCAAAATCAACCATAACACATTCATAACTCAAACTTAACTTCAAAACTTTTTAAAACTTCATGATTAATAACATTTTTAGTTATCTTAAATTAATGATAATTCATGTTACCAATCAGACCCTAAGTTTTGTGTTGTGGTTGAAATTGCTCTAAGAATATCCCCAAAATTTTGCGATAGTATTAAACATTTCATTAAATTTTTTTTGCCATAGTACTTATAAGTTATATCGTCCAAAAAGGTCTAAAACGTGACATAAAATAGTAAAATCATTGGCAGAGTCAAAAGTACAAATTTATTTGGCTGATTTTTCTAATTCCTCCTTCCGAGGAATTAAAAGGCTGAATATTTGTTTTCATTATAGTTTTAAAGTTTTCTGAGGAGTAAAACTATTTTTCAAAAAATTTATTATTTTAACACTTTAAAAATACAGGTTTTGACTAGTCATTTCCCCTTAAGGAGAAAATGTAATCTCATAAATTGCCTCTTCATTGTTGTTTCTTCAATTTTTCTCTCGATTTCATCCTTCGATATAGGATATTTCATACATATTTCGATGCCTTGGAAACGATTTGCACTAGAGAGAGACCTAGCGTGATTATTTGACCTTCACATAATTCAGTATGTCAACGTTATTGAATTTTTATTATTATCTTTTTGATCAAACAACGTTATTGAAATTGAGCCCAACTCGTTAATGATAATTCGATACTTAGTATAGTTATTATTTTTTTCAACTTAGTATAGTTGAAAAAAGTCTACAATTTGGTTGATAGTCAAACCGTGACCAGCAGTGTCTAACACCATCTAATATTCTCGGTTGATACAAAGATTTTAATCTGATCAAAATTACCATAACTGCACAACAATTATTATCACACTTCAATTCCAATGAATAAATGTTAAGATAAGATAAAATATAGAGTTTGATTGTTTGTGAAATACAATAAATAAACAATAAAATTAAATAAAATATGTAAACCGATGGATTAAAAGCGCTAAGCTTTAGGGATAATTTCTAGAAATCAGAGATCACGAACTAAAAAGTTATTCAGGGTACTAATAAAAATTATCTAGAAACCCGAACATAATAGTTTACCTATCCACAATCGTGGTATTAATTACTTTAACTAACTACCTAAATATCTAAACTATTGTTTGAAGTTAAAATCCTAGACAATCATTAACAAGCGAGTTTAATATGTTTACAGATCGCCTTAGCATCAGCTTTTGTTGGCTAAAAATAATCCGTTCACCTATGTTCTATCTAGCAACCTATAACGCTTTTGGCGAAAAGATTAAACCCTAGATCATAGACCAAATTGATCAGCTCAGCCTAAGTAATAAGAACAACTTAGATGAAGATTACTGAAGATATAACCTTATTTGTGTCTGATTCAATGATTTTTCATTCCTTCAAAACCCTAAACTCTAACCAATGGATTACTCAAACATGGAGAAATATGAATAGCAAATATATGAAAGTAAACTCATAATCAAATCAATAAGAATTCCAAAAAGGTTTAGAAATCTTCTCAAAAGATGTAGAGTCAAAGATTTCTTCTCCCTAAAAGCTTACAAATTCCAAAGCCAAAGGTCTGAAAACTAGAATAATGTGTACCCTAAACAATGGCTAAAAATAAGTATTTACACTCATAAAAACATTTAGGTCGAAGTCCTAATCACAAAAGGAAAAAGGGCAAAGTTTCCATTTTTTTGGGGCATGTCGATCTGGATTGGATCAGTCGATATGGTTTCTTACGGTGAACTAGATTGGTCATTTTTGATGATGGATTGATCGATCCTCGGCCGAACCGATCGATTTGACTGCGTCTTGTCGATCTAGTTTTTTTTCACGGCAAAGTGTTGGTGGAGGTTGATCGATCGGTCCAATAAAGATCGATCGATCTGGAGATACACAGGAAACTCTCAGATTTGGGATCGAACGATCCATGCGGGGATCGATCGATCCGGAGATACACGGCAAACTCCTCGGATTAGGATCGATCGATCTAGCAGGGATCGATCGATCTGGAAATACACGGGAAACTCCTCGAATTAGGATTGATCTGGATACTCCAAATGCCTTTTTTTTGCTAATTTGCTCCAAATACCATAGGCTTCTCCTAAGCATATATTGACCTGAAAAGAATAAAAAATATAGAAAATACTCTATATAACTTACTAGACCTAGGCTAAAATGTGTTAATTACGCAACCTATCAATTCTCCTAGATTTGAATCCTTTCTTATCCTCAAGTAAGAACAAACAAATAAAGAAAAATAAGAGGAAAGATTTGAAAACGGGAACTTACGCACTCCTTCAATTCTACCGCGCTAAACTTCCAATCATTGAGAACTTAGAATAGGTCAAAGAACAAGTTAGTACTACATATACTTTACCGTATACATATCAAATAATACCTTACTCTAGTCCCCAGAATCATAAAGAATCTTTGAAATCACCATTCTCAACCCTTTAACATTCATTGATTTCTCTGTAAATTGCGGTTTCACAAAGGGGTTATCAATCGCAAAAAGGTTTGGAATGGTTGGCTAGTTTGATGGTGGCTTAAGTGTTTAGGCCATGATGATGAAGTTGGATGCAAGTTAATGCGTAAAATCAAAGTAAGACGAAGACCAAATGTTGATACACAACCTCTCAAACCTTGTAGTCTCTGTAAAGTTCTGTAAATGTCATACTGAGTTGCAATGGTGTCTAAGATGATACATTAAACTCATAAAAGACTTTACCCTGGTTCCTTCTTTGTCTTCTTTTCTTTCTCGGCCTTTTCTATTATTTTTTGTTTTTTTTTTTAAAGAAGGCAAAGCCGGAACCAGTCCTACTCATACAATACATGCACCAAGACAACTCAACCACAAATTTTCTACGTAAAAAAGGGCGATAGCCTTACTAGAGATCCTCAGAACAGAAATATGTGTTGGTCCGCATACTACGTAGTTTTTGCACTTGATTGCTTATGAAAATGGTGAAACAAAAGGTTTGTGGTTTGAATGAAAAGGTAAGGATAAAGTGTGATACCAAACTAAAGATGAGCTTGACCATTCAGATTTCTGAAGAGAGCGGTGGAAATGATGGAATAGAACTCTGAATGTTGTGATCCTTGTGTGATATCAAGCCTCTGAGTGAGAAGTTAAGTCATGTTAAAGGTCATGTAAGTTAAAGTCAACGTTAGATCAATCAGATTTTTAGAGGATACAAAAATTTAAGTAAGTTGATCCACTTATGGTGTTTCCAATCTTCCTATGCTGAGAACAGTCATTGTTATAAGTATGTTAGCGAGTTAGTCAACACCAGATGAAATCCAAGAACAACATAATAATATTCCCAAATGTTTGACTCAATAACAACAAAAAGAATCAAAAGAAAACCAAAACAAAGAAACAATGTTAGTCCCAGCAAGTACCCTTCCCCAGACTTACTTCACACCATCTCGGCGTGAAAGCAAATCCTAAGAAAGATACGACAAACGCAAAAGTAAAACTGAAAAGCGAAACAAAGGGAAATAACACAATAAGATAAGAAAAAGGGTACTAAAAAGCATCGCTATCAGAGGTGGCGCTCTGACTCTCGTATGGTGCTCTTCTACGCCTATGCAAGCATATGGTCTCATCAGAGTCAGTATCCTTTGCAATGCACTCAACAACTATAAAGTAGTATATCTCGGTCGGCACAGAAGGTCTAACGTTCTCTTTCTCTGAAGACTCAACAACCCTAAAATAAGAAGGTGGCCGAGGACACAAAAGGTAGGCAAGTGCATTCTAAATCCGCACCATCATCGAGTGTTTCTTTTGGTGTGTGTCGGCCAACCATGCCCAAAAAACATTATCTGATGCACCCTCAGAATATGGAGTGAGATCGTACTCACCAGAATATACAAAAAATAGCTGCTCCATTGTATCAGAAGTCAGGAATAGGGGTTGTGGTTGTGGCGAGAAATGGTCGGGAATACTATCATCCTCTAGGTGAGGCTAGGAAGAATGTGCTCTAGAAGAACTACCCTTCCGTCTAGATGCATTTGATGTGGATTTAATGGCACACAAGTGCGCGGTTGACGGTACTTGAGAGTTAAGTGTTGGAGAGCACCTACAATGCTGCAAAATTCTGAAGGATCCAGATTATCTGATGTTGAGTTAATGGCACACAAGTGCGTGGTTGACGATATAAACTCTAAGTTTCCCATAGAAGTGAGAGTGGTCAGAGCTGGAAGAGGTAACTGACAATAGCTTGTGTTTTCCTCGCGATCATAGAACCTGTATCGCAAACCTGGCTTGAGGATAAGGTTGTTCTTAAGGTAATCCTCAACGATAAGGTCGATTTTATCCAAGCATGGGGACGAACCAAGATCAATCTGATGGAAACAGAAGATCGGAGTAAAAAACTCCCAACAACCTCAGTCTGTGGTCTCGCGGTGTTCAGACAACGAAACTTCTTATGAACCTAAACAAATGCAAAGATCGCACCAAACGGTGGAAGTCCGAAATGAATCATCATCAACTCATCAAACCTCAATGAACATGTCTTATCCTTAGCAAACAGCGTAAGCCCATGGATTTTTGTGACAATATGAACCACATGGTTCCTTATCAACGCCAGCTTGTTCCCCGCGAGTTACACGGCCCTAAACCAATCATATTCTATAACTTGAAAAACTGCGGGAATGCCTCGTATGGAAGAAAGTTGCAACTCTCTCTTTTCTTGTCAAACCCATAAAGACCGCACAAATCCTTAATGGATATCTCGTAAAACAAACCACTAGAGAACTCATAGAAAGTACCGTCGCTCGCAATAGGATAGTCCTCATCCTTATACTTGATCTCAGTGGAGGCAAGTAATTGATGAACTAGTTTTGGGTATAAAGGATATGGTTGGGATGCGAAAGTGCCAAATCCCATTCGTGCCAACATCTCTCGACGTCTTTAGCATTACCCATCTTTAGTAAAGTCCGACTACAAACAAACTTTTTCGGAAGCATCTAAATTCTTAACAACCCATTGTAACATATGCTATTGTAAGCATGCCAAAGATCACCATACTGACCGTTACTATAATCCGTAGACTTCAGCATTTCCTTAGCTTCATGTTGGGGACCTCAGGACTACGGAGACCAGTGATAGGTGTATGGTCCGACCGAGCCCAAGGAGCAGTGGTCTGAACACTACAGTGTGTCTCATCCTCAACTTGCAGTCCCAAAGATAGCACAATTGATTGGTCTTTTGCTATGTAGCTCTCTGACTCGTTGTCCCTTTGGGCTTGTCCTTTGTACCTTGGGGGAGGGGTGTTATTGCATGTTGTTGCATTCACCATCTATACATTCCATAACCTGCAAAATCAAAAGAAACAATATAAATCCAAAAGATCACATATAAATCCAAGAGCTGGATCAATCGATCAAAAAATCATGGAATGTTAAAAAATAATCAGATCGATCGATCTAATAACATGATCGATTGATCCTGTTTTTGTCACACAGTCTCGTATGTATTACCAGATCAATCGATCCGATCCATCCAATCGATTCATGGTTCACAAAAAATCTTCTATACTTAACACTTTTCAATCCAACATGTAAAGCAATGAGTCGATACCTATGGGGGATTCTAAAGCAATCTAGTACGCACCAGCCTTGGATTAGAACACTTAACACAACGAATCAAACCCCAAATATAGCCATAAACGTCCAAATTTCCAAAATGATCAAGTGGAGATTGAAGCACATACCTTTGCAAATCAAATTATAAAGTTCTGAGAAACAAAAAGAGGGCAAAATCCAAATAGAATAGAACCAAGAATTATCAAATTCCATTAAGAATGGAGGAAGTTAGGGTTTGATAAAGATTTCACCTTAAAACTCTTTCAATTTGGAAAAAGGGGACAATCGATCTAGTTCCTCACAGTTTTCTCAACTGTGCTTGGATCGATCAAACTGAATATAAGATCGATCGATCTGGCTCTGAACTCATGTTTTACCTTTTTAAAATTACATGAAAAAACAATACTAAAGTTAGAAAATAAGCAAAACATAACTATATACACTTACGAGTGGGTTGCCTTCCACTAAACACTTTTTAGCATCATTAGATTGACTTATGATACTATCTAGGCTTTAGGTGGATCACTAAGAGGAATAATGTCACCCTCAGTAATTTCAGTGTTAGCAAGATATGGCTTAATGCATGGATCATTAACCATAACTTCACCTTCTATAGTGTTCAACAACACTATAACACCATATGGTATCACTTATTTGATAGTGAATGGACCAGGCCATCGAGATCTCAGCTTTCCAAGAAAGAGCTTCAAGCGAGAGTTAAAGAGGAAAACCTGATCTTTTGGAGCAAAGTTTCTAGCAATGATCCTCTCGTCATGATAGGCCTTAGTTCGTCCCTTGTAAATCTTGGAGTTCTCATAGGCCATGTGACGAATTTCATCCAGCTCATTGAGTTGCATCATCCGTCTTTTAGAAACCGGCTTGATGTCGAAGTTCATCAAACCTTACAGCCATGCTGCCTTGTATCTCGACTAGAAGGTGACATGCTTTCCCATAGACAAGATGAAATAGAGTTGTGCCTAATGGTGTCTTGTAAATAGTCCTGTAAGCCCAAAGAGCATCATCGAGTTTGAGAG
Organism: Cardamine chenopodiifolia; assembly: GCA_963922655.1. Lineage (NCBI taxonomy): Eukaryota > Viridiplantae > Streptophyta > Magnoliopsida > Brassicales > Brassicaceae > Cardamine > Cardamine chenopodiifolia. The sequence goes on from OZ000486.1 coordinate 2,048,370, forward strand.
GTCAATTTTTCCGTGTTGGGTTTACAGTCTTCTACGAAATGCTCTTAATCTCTCTGTTAGAAATCTCGACTTGTCCACTCGTCTGCGGATGGTAAGGAGTAGAGACCTTGAGTCTAAATCCATGCTTCTTCAACAAACCGTCAAAGACTTTATTGATGAAATGAGATCCACCATCACTGCTCACAATTATAGGCACATCAAACCTTGGAAATATCACATACTTGAACATTTTCAGAACTACCTTGGCATCAGTGGTTGGAGAAGCCAACACTTCAACCCATTTAGACACATAGTCCACTACCACGAGGATGTATTCATTACCATATGATGATGGGAAATGACCCATGAAGTTAATCTCCCATACATCAAACACTTCAACCTCCAAGATGAAATTCTGAGGTATCTTATTCCTCTTGATGATGTTTCCTTGCCTTTGACATGAATCACAGTTATAAACAAAAGCATGGGCATCTTTGAACATGGTTGGCAACCAAAAGCCAGCTTGTAGAACCTTAGACACTGTTTTGAAAGCAACAAAGTGTCCAATATAATTCGAACCATAAAAATGAAAGATAATACCAAGAAGCTCTTCCTCTGTGGCGCATTGTCTGAAGATACTGTATGAACATTGTTTGTATAAGTAAGACTAATCCCAGAAGTAAAGCCTTATGTCTCTCAAGAACTTTTTTTTTCTGTAACCAACAAAGTTATTGGGTTCTTTCTCTGCAGCAAAGTAGTTAGCAATGTAACCAAACCAAGGTTATCTCAAGAAGCTTGGTGGTGCGAAGAGGCGTGTCATAAGCATTTTCAAGAATGATTGCATAAACATTCTCCTCAGGGAGACTATCATCTAAAGACACCTTTTCTTCTATAAGCAGCGTAGAAAAATGGTCAACAACACCATTTTCAATCCCTTTCTTGTCCTTTATCTCAAGATTGTATTCCTGTAGCAAGAGTATCCAACTCGACAATCTAGGCTTGGCATCCTTTTTGGTAAAAAGATACCTCAAAGCAGCATGGTCAGATCCTTTTGACCGAATTGGACAGCTGGAGGCTTGCCATTACCTCAATCTTTGCTTCGCCAACTTCAATGCCTTGTTCCAAGATCTTGTGTCCTAAAAAAATTCCATCTTTGACCATGAAATGACACTTCTTCCAGTTAGTACAAAATGCTTCTCCTCCCAGTGTTGTAATATCCTGCACAGGACAAACAGAGAAAGATGATACATAGACAGAAAAATCGTCCATTAAAACCTCCATTATATCCTCAATCAAGTTAGTAAAAATCAACATCATGCAAAATTGTTGCTGGAACATTGCACAAACCAAATGGCATTTTGCGATAAGCAAACGTGACATAAGGACATATGGATGTGATATTCTCCTGGTCATCTGAATGAATAAGAATCTGAAAAAACCATAATAACTGTCTAGGGAACAATAGTAAGGATGGTTAGCCAATCTCTCAACCATTTGATCAATAAAAGACAAAGGAAAATGATATTTTCAAGTAGCAACATTCAATTTCCTATAATCAATGCATATCCTATGTCCAGTAATCGTCCTAGTTGGAATCAGTTCATTCCTATCATTCTTTACCACCACCACCTTTGTTTGGAACAACATGGACTAGACTCACCCAAGTACTATCAAAAATAACATAGATGATGCCTACTTCTAGAAGTTTCATTATCTTTTTCTTTACAACATCCTTTAGATTCATGTTTAATAGCCTTGGATGTTCTATAAAAGTCATTGATTCATCTTCTAAATGTATCATATGCATGCAAATGTCAGGTAAAATTCTAGTGATATCAATAAGCGAATAACCTAAGGCCCTACAATACTTTCTAAGTTCACAAAGGATTAAGGTTTACAAAAGATTAAGGTAGTCTCAGCATTGTTTAACTCAACATTGATGATGACAAGGTAAGTAGATTTAGGACCATGAAATGCGTACCTTAGCCCAGCTGGGAGTGTCTTGAGTTCCACCTTAGGAGCTTTCAGCTTAGGAGCTCCAAGGATTGCTGATGGATGCACGGGATGACGCATAGGAGGTTGAGGTTGGTGGTTTCTCAACCGTCTCTTCCAAGCTTGTGGAGGCTACCATGACCTTGCTCAATTTCAGCATCTCAGTATACCCATTTGTATCCTTACTCAGAAAACAAAATTCACCTTAAGATTTCGTCAAAAGCAATCTCTAGCGGGTCATCCATCAAGATCTCGTCAGCTACTTCCTCAGAGACTTCTAGCGAGTCATCGACCGAGAATTTGTGCCCATCTAGCATTTTCTTCAACATATTTCCATCTTAATCTTCATGATAATATCTCCAAGGTGGAGATCAATACGTCCATGTCGAACATCTATCATGGCCCATGCAGTGCATTAGAACGGTTTCCCCAGAAGAGGATCCTTTATCTCTTTTTCTAACTCAAGAACCACAAAATCTGCAAGAACAAGTACATTCCCAATCCTCACATAAAGATCCTCTAGAATTCCAACTAACAACTTCACAGAACAATCAGTGAACACCAAAGAGATTTTGGTTGGCTTGAATTTATGAGCCCAAGTCACTTAGCCACAACATAAGGCATCAAGTTGATGTTGAAACCTAGATCATACAAGGAGCAAGCAAAATTCATTTTTCTTATTTGCATAGAGAAAACAAAACGCCTCGGATATCCAAGCTTCTTGAGACCCTTGTTTTGGAGAATATCACTGCAGTCTTTGGTAACCTTCACAAAGTATTCTTCAGAGGATACCTTACTTGTCATCATCCATTTCATGTATTATTTCATGTACCATTTCATAGCAGGCATCATGTGAATTGAAAAAACAAGAGACAATTTCACTGTAAGATCATTCAGCATTTCCTTGCACTTTGCTTCTTCCAAGTCCTTACGTGACTTCTTAGAACGAGTAGGGTACAAGATCCGTGGAGCATACACACGCACATGCAGTGATGGATTTGACTTCCCTACATAATTTTTAGCTCTCTTATCCACAACTTCATTCGTGTCATTGAGATCGATTACCACTTCAGCATTGTTGGTTGTTCTTGTTGCATATTCGATCGCTTTCCCACTCCTCAGTGTAATAGCTTAATCGAATTCTTTCTGCGGATTTTGCTCTCCTTTCATAGGAAGGACCCCTTGCTGTCTCTTAACTGCTTTTGTGGTTTGAGAAACCTGACTACCTAACAACTTCAAATGTGTTGAAACAACTTTAAACTTGCCATTTAGATAGGTGTACATGCTGTCGACTTTTACGTCGAGATCAGAAGCAGATTTCTCTTATTGGAGACAGGGTTGCTACATAAGGACCTTGAGTTCGTCCTAAGGCTCTTGAGAAGGCGGTGCTTAGAAATTGTTGATGGGTTGGTTCTGCTTGTAACCACCTTGGAAGTTGTTCTGAACATCCAAATTTTGCACGCCTTGATTTTGCACAAACTGTTTTCCCCGAAAACCCTAAGAAAAATTCTTCTGGAAGATCGGATTTTGCATGCCCGGATTTTGTATGAACTATTTCCCCTGAAAAATACTAGTGACGCTAGAATTTTACACGAACATTTTTTCCTGAGATTGTTGACCCTGAGCGACCACCTGCTGTGGATGGATATGATCGTGCGGATTCTCAAAATTAGTGCTCTTTTAAGACAAATTAGAATGATTTCTGTAATTTGGATTGAATCCCCTATTTTGCACGAACCCCTGTCCATTCACATAGTTTACTTCTTGATACTCCTCAGTCTCATCCTCAATAATGTCTTGGCAGTAAATAGCCTCTAAACCATCTTCATAAAGCTGAACTCCTCTCTGATTTGCATTCATCAATAAACTCACTTTGTAGTCAACTCATTGATATTTTGAGATTCAACACTGTTAATCCTCTTGGACCGATCATACTTTGCACATCTGCTGTGCGAACTTGCCGCCAAGTTCTCTATCAATTGATAAGCTCATTTCACACTCTTAGTCATAAAGTCACTATTACTTGCAGCATTAAGAGCATTCTTGTAATCCTAATCAACACCATCATAGAAGATGCTCAGAATCTACTCCTCAGAATACCCATGATGAGGGCACTTTATGCGGTATTTGTTGTACCATTCCCAAACTTCACAAAAGACTCCCTTGAATGTTGTCCAAATGTAGTGATCTTGTTCCTCAGAGAAAATATCTTGGACTTAGTGTAAGAGTGATCGAGGAAGGCAGCTCTACATTCAACCAAGTCCTCAATGATCCATCAGGTAGTGACTTACTTAAGCCACCTTAGAGCCTTGTCTGCCAAAGAGAAAGGAAAGAGGTTGCACTTGAGGTAATTAGCTGGTACCCCATTTGACTTAGTGGTGCTGCAAATCTCTTCAAAGTTCTCAATGTGATCCATTGGGTTCTCGGCAGGTAACCCATGGAAAGTGTGCTGCTTCACTAATGCGATCATTTTTGGCTTGATATCATAGTCTTACCTCGCGATCTCTGACGGATAAATGGCAGCTATGTTCTGATAGAACTTGTGGGGTGTGTCAGTGTCCCCAATAGCGCGTTGCTGCACTTGTTGTTGTGCTTGCTGCGCTTGTTGTTGTTGACGATACTGCTGCAATTCCTATTGTAATTCCTGGAGCTGAGCAGGTGTAGCGGATTGAGCATTAACAAGTGCACGATTGTGGTTGTCGAAATTATCTTCCATGTTGGCTAACTTCGACTTTGCTTTTGTAGCCTTGTTGTTAGCACATTCTGTTCTTGCTATCTCGGAGTTGGTGAGATACAATAGGTCGTCAGAGTCTGACTTCTTATCTGCATGCACCTGAAACACACAAGCAAGCAAAAATAAAACTAAGTTTGTAAATCTTAGACTAAGGTTCAGTCTTAGATTCAAAGGCAATGCAATTGGTCCCCAACAACGGGGCCAAAAACTTGATACAAAGGTTTTTACCCTATCAAAACTACCGCAAGTGCACAATAATTGTTATAGTATCCTAGGGATAGAATCCACAAAGATTAAGTGTCACACTTCAATTCCAATGAATGAATGCTAAACTAAGACAAAATATGGAGTTTGATTGTTTGTGAAATGAAATAAGTAAATAATAAAAGTAAATAAGAGATCTAAATCGATGGATTAAAAGCGTTAGACTTTATGGATAATCTCTGGAAATTAGAAATCACGAACCAGATAACTATTCATGATACTAATAAAAACTATATACAACTCGAACATAATAGTCTAACTAATTCACTGTCGTGACACTAATTATTTTTTCTAATCACTTAAGTATTTAAAATATCGTTTGAATTTAAAATCCTAAACAAAAATTAACAAGTGGGTTTGATACGCTCACAGATCGCCTTACCATCAATTTTCGTTGGATAAGTACAATTTGTTTACCTATTTTATATCTAGCAACCTATAATTTTTTTGGCGATTGCGTTTGAATAGTGATTTTATATATTATAATTATGTGTATATTACCTTATAATCTGACATATTTTAAAATAAATACATAACGGATGTAAGTTTTTATATTTTAGATATTCTTACCTGCTCTATATATATACCTGCTATTATCCGATCTTTTATTTGAAATAAAAATATTTTTCTAGTTGAATTTAGTTGAATCTGACATCATTTTTTTGGGTTGAATTATTGAATTTTGCTGAATCTAGCGGAACTTGTTTAGATAATAAATGGTAACAACAAAATTGCTGATATCTAATGGAATCCGGCCGAATTTTTAATGTGTTACCATTTACGGCGTGCTTATGATTTTGAATATGGGTTACTAATGGGCCGTAAAAACATATTGGGCCTTCACAGAAATTTGACGAGGCGCCTATCTTTTGCTCAGTTTTAGCAACGAATCTGGAAACCTAAACCCTAAAAGAAGCGATTTTTTTTCTGCCCAAATCTTCCTTTCGTCTCTGCGTACGCTAACTCATGGCTGTAAGTTCCCATCTCTTTCTTCTCCCGTCGATTCATTAAATCTTTCTTCTTTGAGGTCAAATATAGAATTCTACTTGTTAAGTAGATATTAGGGCTTGCAAAATCCGGTGTTCTGTATCTAATTAGAAGTAAATATGGATCGATGGGTGTGGTTTTAGTGGGGATACGGTTGCGAATTTGTGAATCCTGGGTTTGTAATTGAGTCCAATACTACACCTTTTGCCATTGTTTTTATATTCGTATTCCTTGTGTTGGAATCAGAACATTCGAATAGTATTTGATGATCCATGTTGATATTGCTTTGCAGACCATTCCGGTTAACCCGAAACCATTCTTGAACAACTTGACTGGCAAGACCGTTATCGTTAAGCTTAAATGGGGAATGGAATACAAAGGTACTATTTAATTTTCAGAGCTTTATATCTTATGATAGTCTTCCCTGAAATCTGTTGTTACTTTCACAGGTTTCCTCGCCTCTGTTGACTCCTACATGAACTTGCAGGTGCGGTCTTTGCTTCTATGTTCAATTCGAAAATGTTTTGAAGTTATATAATTTGTCTCTGAACTTGATTGATGTTATATTGTCAAAAACCACCTAAATGTTCCTTCTACTTAAAAAGTGTTTGCTGCAATCTATTAATGATATAAATCCACATACAGATACATAGATCATCATTCATTGCAGCCATTGAGATTTTCCATACTGTTTTTGCAGCTGGGAAACACCGAGGAATACATCGATGGGCAATTGACAGGAAACCTTGGAGAGATCTTGATCAGGTAATATTACCTCATTGTCTTACTTATTGTTTCCTTAAAATTCAAAATTGGACTTAGCCATTAACTAGACCACCCATCTTTATCTGTGTTAGTTATGGAATCCCTAAACAACAATCAGTTTTGTAATTGCTATAATTTTCACGGCTCCATTGAATTAATTTACCGAATTTTTACACAGATGCAACAATGTCTTGTATGTCCGAGGTGTGCCAGAAGATGAAGAACTTGAAGATGCTGATCAAGACTAGCCTATGCTTAGAGGACTTAGAAATCACCCGTCTGTATTTTTAGTCTTGTATTCTATGAGCAATTCAACCCAGTTTGTGAGATTTCTCAGTATGATGTTCTTGAATCTTTTGAGTTTGCTGAAAACGAACCTCCTGCCGGATTTTTTTGTCATTGAGATGGAATGCATGTCGTTTTTAACCATCTCTATTGGGTCAGAACTTTTGAACCAAGAGATACTTCCATTAACAGGGGTGGATCTAGAATAGTATAAGGTAGGGCACGTGCCCCATACTACTACTTATAAGATACCAAGCGGTGAAGTCATCTTCGATACACTGGCATCATCTCCAAGACCAACCTGTACAAGACGCTGTGCACCTGAACAAACTACTCATGAAGTTAGAAACCAGTACAGACTACTATCGAACACATCAAAAACCGGATCAGGACACCCAAGGCGAATGATGACATAAATAAAGAAACTAACCTTGTTCAACAAGAAGGTCATCTACAACTTTAGCATCCTGCAACCCAAATTTACAAAACAGTTGGAAATCAAGAAAAGTTGTACAAAGCTAAATAGTCGTTTCATTTTCTATTCGACAATCTCAGTCTAACTCGGCAGTTTGCTTTGTGGTGTATTTATAATTTGCTCCAACAGGCTGAAGAATTAACTGCAGCCTTGGCAGCTTGCAAGGCCCAACCCCCACAGACCGATGCTGATGCGATAAAAAAATGTTTTGGTTTTCAAATCGACAAGCTGAAGATTCCTGACAAAGCTGAAACCTTTTTGCTTGTTTATGAGTTTGTAGTCGTCAAACCAGGGGATTATGGCTGGAACTGCATACGGCAGTCAGGCTTCACGGCCAACGGGAATGGGCCCACAACCTGTACCTATAGGAGGAGGAGCAGAGCACCAACGTTACTCTGTGGAAGACGAAGCCATAATGAGACTCAATGCAGAAAGAGCTCCACGGGCTGGAGGATTTTCTTTAGAGATAAGTAAGAGTAGAGGTTTGGAAGACGCATTTGCAAGCATTTGGGTTTGATTCCTCGAGAGATTTTACTTAAGACCATCTACTAGCTTTTTGAGTATGAAAGTAATTAGAGTTTTCATTGTTGTCTCAGGTTCGTTGTCTGTTTACTCTTGTATTCTTTTTTTCTTGTATAGTTGACAAGACTCAATCACAGATTCACAGACATAAAAACTTGTTTTTGATAGATTTCGACAACATCGTTTTATCTAGGTCTATTACAGATCCAGATATCCGATTTTTTTGTGATATCCGGATCCGTATCCGTATTCATGATATTCGTGAAAACACTATATGTATATGGATTCGAAAATTATGGATATCCGCATGACAATCTGAGCACTTACTTTAATTCCTAAAATCATTAATACCATACATCAACTGATCAAACGACCACAAATTGGCGTTTTGAAAGTGAAATTATGCACTTTTTAGCAGGGAAACATCCAAATGAAAGTGAAAGCTAAAGCAACATTCATATATATTCATAAAGGGTTCATAAGTTCTTATTGTTCTTTTTATTGGATGACACGATGGATGACCTTGAAGAGAACTCTACATCGCATGCATTAAGCCCCCTGCAAAACAGATAGAACAAAAAATGAATATGGGAAAGAGACAAGTTTAGCCAATAACATAACTTACACACAAGTTCAATACCCTTAAAAACTGCAACGTAGAGACTCAGGTGAAAAAAAGAACCAAACTTGAAACACCTGAAAAGTGACAAGTCCAGAACCAAACATCATCCTCACACAAAATCAACAACTTATCTAACTAACTCTACAATTACTCTATAGCATAAACAACTCTACAATTACTCTACAACATAAACAAAACCAAATCTAACTAATCATCAAGTTCAAACTAAGAAAACTGAAACTAAAAGATATTCTTACACAACTCAAATCCTATCATGGCTATATTGTATGATTAGAGTCTTCACTTTTGTATAAGACAACAACCAGAAATTAGTATTAGAAAAGCTAGTAAAACATTTTAAAAGTGGAAAATAAAACAAAGTATGAACCTGATTTGATATTTTCAAGCTCAACAAGCAATTCTTCTACGTTTAAATCTACATCACCATCACGATACCAATATTGAGTGAATATAAGAGCTTCCACGGTTCTTGGTGTTAGAGAACTACAAAAACGATCAAGCACTCGACCTTTTGTGCTAAACACAGATTCTGATGCAACAGTTGAAACATGTATAACCAACAAGTCGCTTGCCATCAGAGACAAAACTTTATACTTGGAACCTATTTTCTTCCACCAATCTAATATTTTAAAACATGGATTCTTTTGATCCTCCTGAATATCATCTAAGTAAAAATCTAGCTCTAATTTTATAACCTTAGCCCCTTCACTTTCCTCAGCATCATCAAACATTGTGTCAATGAGTGAATGTCTCTTCTTTTTGTCCTTAGACTCTAACTCCGAATCTCCTTTGCTTTGGGAAGATACCACTGTATCTTGTGATTGCAAAGATGAATAATATGCAACCAATCTCTCCAAAGTATATGTGATCTTGTCAATTAAACACTTAGCCTCATAATATGGGTATGTACCTTCAATCATCCACTTTACCCATCTCATTTTGTATTGCGGGTCAAGAATTGTAGCAACATATATAAGCATATTTGTATTGTCAAAATTTCCCCAATACTTATAGAAAAATGGTTTCTTATATTTAGCTTTAATATTGCACTAGTTGTGGAACAATGCTTAGTTCTACATGTAATCATTGCTCCACAATGAATACACTTAGCTTTTTCAAGAATTTTAGTCTTTACAAAACACGACCATACCATAGATCTTTTCTTTGATCCTTCAATATTTGTTGAAGAATATGTCTTTTTATTTTTTCATGCCAATCTGGATTGGAGCTTACATCCTCAGTACCACAATTTGCTTGTTGATTTTGTAGTATCATTCGTAGAATCCATCTACACAAAAGTCATGTTCAAGTCATGCTTGTAAGAGTACAATAAGTCTATTTGATAGGGTGGTGGCTAAGGTTTAATCGGATGGTGGTTAGGATTTACGTACGTGGCGTTGTGATCCAAGAATTGAGATGATACAGATACGAAGATCTTTCTCCTAGTAGGGGTAGTATCTTAGGGTCTTCCTGTACCCATGTTGGTTTTTCAGCCAATATACCGTAGGGTCCAATGTTTAGGTTGAAAGAAATGGATCAAATGATAAGGGATTTATCATAAGGAATGAAAAAGGGGAAGGTGTATCAGTTTGGTCATGGTGAAGATGAAAATGTATGATGGTGGTGAAGAAAAACATTTCATTCACCTTAACTAAAGATGAAACACAAATTAAGTAAGTAATATAATCTTAGCACATCAGTAATCTAGAGTCTTAATTAAGGTACACAATTTCATTCACCTTTACAATGTTATGAAAATCAACCAATATCATCCAAGCATGTAAGCTAACAAACTAAATGATGCCTCTCTTAACTAATCTAAGCACAAATTTAATAGTATACAATTCGATCCCTCACTCCCTGGTAATACTTCCATTATGTTACTAGTTTAGATCAATGATCCTCTATAACTGAAAGAACACTACTCTCGAAATTCAAATAGTAAATGGGGCTTGTAAATGTCAGATTTGTAGCACCTGAATCTATTAAAGCAAAAAATAAATACAAACTTAATCACTCAAATTCTAGTAAAGCAAAACCTATGTTAATGAAACATGAACAAAACAGTGAAATTCAAAACACAAACCATTGAGAGAAAGAGCTAAGAGATGTAGCAAAATAACACATATTGGCACTAAACCATAAAGCTTCATTTTTAAAAGAAAAGCTCAAATTTTGGAGAAATAAGATTAATCAAAACCCGATTAAACCATAGCACTCCTTAATTCAAATAGCATTAACCTCACATAACTATCAAAACCCCTGACCAAGCAAATCAGAAACCTAACTGAGAAAGCATTACCTCGTTGCTGAAGTAGAATCTCCGATCTCGAAAGGATAAAATTTTCACCTGCCTTCAAATACCAATCCCTCTGGAAAACCAAACATATAAATCCAATCAGATAATACTAAAACAATCTATTTTATAGAGCAGAAGATGACTTAGATGGGTATAAAAACCTGCTAATGTTACTATTGGGTTTAACCTAAGTTTCAACTTTTGCAATCGATTAGGTACCTAATCGGCTGATCCCCCAATCAAACACACAGAAGTTGAAAACCGGTAAAGATCATCTCTGAAATCCCAAATACCGACAAAAGATAATCGATGAATCCATAAAGAAGCGAAATGAATCACTAAAAGAAAGGGACATTTACAGTAGTGTATATACCTTGAGATTAGGGTTCTTTCTTCTTCGAAGAGTGATAAGAAAAAGAGATAGAGAAGAGAGTCACAGGCAGCTCTAGAAGCAATAGAAGAAGAAGAAGTGATGATTGTGAAATTAGGGTTCGTTGGGCTAATTGGGAATTTGGGATCCAGCTAAATGCAAAGAGAGTCAGGAGAGAGTAGTCGAGGGATCTGAAAGAGGGACTAAAAATGGGCTTACAAATGTAAAAACTAATTTCTCAAACATGGGCTTGTAGAAGTGTTGGATATCTGATCATCTGGCCCAATATGTTCTATTATCTGTATCCATATCTGGATCCACCGGATCCAAAGTTTCACTATCCAGATATATATATATCCAGCGGATCCGGATAATTACTCCCCAGCTAATTGAAAATTTTATTTTTCCTTGTTTTTATTGTCTCAAAATATTAGTTGGTCCGACCGAATTTGAACCATGGCTTAATAATGAAACCAATTTGATCTCCGGTTTACTAAAAATTGTAGAAAAAGTCATCTTGCTGTAGAAATTGAGCTCATCTTCTATCCTCTCATTATCTCTCTTTGAATAGAATCATGGACCAAAATCTAAAATGCCCTTATACACCTCCTCACAAGTATACATACCCTTCTTCAATCCAATATGCCCTTCATTTAAAAAAAGACAAATTTTACCCCTCCTTCCTTTCTTTATTTAAAAAAAATGAAATTAAAAGAAATAAAATCACATTTACACGTTGGAAGAGAGAGAGAAAGGTGGGAGAGAGAGAGAGAAATGTGATTGAATGTGATTGGTGAGAAGTTAATAAAGTGGGTAAATGTGATTGGTGAGAATTTAATGTGATATTTAATAAGGACCAATCAAAATTTAGAAAAAAATAGAATCTTTTTTTGTTTCTTCTTCCTCTTACCCAAGAAAATAGTTGATCAACCATAGCTCAAATTTTGAAGCTTTAATTGAGGTAATTTCTTTTGCTTTCCTTTTATATTAATGTTATATAAATGATTTGTTGTTGTTTTTGGTGGGTTTGAACCAATTTTGGAGGTTATAAATCCAATGTTGAAGAGAAAATTGTTGAAGATTTTAAAACTAAATTTGGTTTCAAATTTTCTTGATGTTTGTTTGCAATTTGGGTTATTCAACTCGTTTTCTTGATGGGTTAAAGTCGGATTTTGATAAAATTTGTTAATTTTTGGGATTATAGAGGTGAAATCATAGAGAGTCGTAGTTAAAAAGAAATAAAAATCGTTGTATAAATGGCAAAATTACCCAGAAAATGAGTACAACTTGTACAACTATGTATACTTAGTACAACTGATACAACTGGTAATACTGAGCGTACCGTAAAACTAATATTCAAATTATTTTTATGCGATTTCAGGGGAAAATAAATAAGAAGCGATGCATAATCATGCATTTTGATTATAGAGGATTTTATGCAACTAAAGGAAGAGGTTATATGAAATGGATTCAAAGCGAATATCGAATTTACATTGTTGTGATGAAGAAATCTATAGAGGAGATAACTTATTATGAGTTGGTTCATACCATTTGCAAGAAGATGAAGAGAGATGAAGCTGCTAGAAAGCTGAAAATGAGTTACATTCTAAATGCAGATCCTAAGCAAAAACCATCATTTATCTCGGATGACGAGGAATTATTTGCTTATTTTATGTCATTTTCTGATGATAAATTTGGAAGTATTTTGTATGTAGAGGTTGTGGAAGATTTAGGGAAAAATGAGGTGTGTGAGGAAATAGAGGATCAAGTAAGTGCAGCATGTGTTAATGATAGTATACTTACTCCTTACGGAGAGGAACATGGGTTAGTGAACAATATTGAAAATGTTTCACATGATGATGTTTTATTGGTGTTGGATAACCTAGAAGAACTAGAAAGAGAAGGAAATGAGGATGGAAATGGTGCATGGAAAGATGGTGTAAATGTTAAATTGCACCAAGATTTTCATAGTTAGGCAGAAGTATACCTATTATCTCAACATGGATAATGCATGTATTATTTGTCGTAGAATGTGAAAGCAAGTGTTCATCATGTCAAAAAAAATTTAGTTGCTGCTAAGTTCATGGAATGCGCAAAAACTTATACGAATAATGAGTTCAAGGTACAACTTGATGATGACCATTGTTGTGAAATCGATTAATGGTGTTTTTAAAGAAGCAAGAGAGTACTCGCTATTACCAATGTTTGATGCAATTATATCAAAAATGTATGACTGGTTTAACAAACATCAAAAGAGTTCCATTGATGTTCCTTCTGCACAATTGTTGGTTCCTCATATCGAAAGTCTAATGACTGAAAGATTACAAGTAAGAAGACACAATCGTTCTCAGTTGAAGAACACAGTTGTAGGGGATGAAAATCGAGTACTAGTGGACAAATATCTACTGGAAATGTCCCAAATTCTAGTCAAAGTGCACAAGGATCCAGTAACTGTGGGAGAGGATCGAGTAACCGTAGGGGAGGTATGTTTAGCTGATTTGTGCATGGTAATAGTTCATAATATAGATTTGTTAGTAGTGTATATTTATGTCAAAGTACAACTAAGTAAAACTATGATACAAGTATGTTGAATTTTTTATATGTCCAATTTGCTTTTTGTACTTTAAACATCAAATATGGGTCTAGATGTATTCAGTTTATATCATTGTAATCTTTAGAACGTGGGTAAAAATTGATACTGTTTTAATTGTTCACGTTTCATCATAATTTTCCGACAAATACCATATAGTCTTAAGGTTTCTTTATATGTGAGGCACTATAAATTATCAAAATTGTGAAAAATGGTGATTTTTTACATTTGTTTATATGAAACTATAGTAAATCGACCATTTAGTTGCAATATGTGTGGTACAACTAGAAAAAACTTAGTTTTAGTACGGTACAACTAACTAAAGAAAAATATGTGAAAGTACAAGTATGTACATTTCGGAGTACAACTGCAAAATTTGGTATAACTGTGGTACAACTATGTTAATTGACTTTCCATAAATTTTGTACTTTTGGTCGGATCATAGATATCAACCTTGTACTTGCAATAATTGCAATCATTGAATTATATTATTTTATTATTAAAATTTAATTAATAAAATAATAAATTAAAATTTAATTAATAAAATAATAAATTAATTTTTATTAATAAAATAATAACTTGAATTTTTTATTTAAAAATAAAAAAATTAAATTTTTATTTATAAAATAATTATAAATTAAAATTTTAATAAATAAATTTTAGTTTCATAAATAATTTTTATAAACGGTAGATTACACAGTTGTACCTAAGATTACCAGTTGTACTTCTGTACTTAAGATTATCAGTTGTACTTATATACCTAAGATTACGAGTTGTACTGAATGAACATAGTTATACCTAAAGTTACATAACTTAGTTTCCACAAAACACAAAACACAAAACAATTAAAAGTGGTATGTAATCAGAGTTGCACAAAGAATAACATCACAAAAAACATAAACATATTGGTTAATCATTAATCTTCCCCTTTTTTTTGGGTCCTTGTTCTTCTCTTTCGTAAAAGGAGATTGTTGGTACTTGGATGGTTTAGACTCCCTTGCTTTTTTCTTCTTCGACTTGCGTTCGAATACACAATAACTGGGTGGGCATTGACATACTGCAGGACGATATATCCAGTACCCTTATTTTCCCTTCCGTATAGGGAGTTTGCTTGTACTTGGATGGTTTATTGGTCCTGGAAGGTTTTACCCGGTTTGTTGCTCCCGGTGGATGGTTTACCCGAATTGGAAAAGTAAGAATCCCTTAATTATAACAAACGATATGCATGCTAACAAGAGTGCCACAAGGAACCTACAATAGCCACGAAAAGTATTAGAATGGATGTCATAGTCACAAAGAAAAATAAAATTTAACTACATATGAACAATGTTAATCCCAAGCACAGTGACACAAACAATAATACGCGGCAAAATCTGATATAACATCTGAGAGAAAGCAAATGCATTGCAGACATTAACGATACAAGTAATCACAATGAGCTAAAATTCATCCTTCAAAACCAAGAACATGTGCAATCTATACTAGATTTTGCACCGTAGATAACCAAAAAGAAAAAAAGATAAAGACATGAAACTAGACATGATTTAGTTTCACCTTATTAAATTTGGAATCGAAACCATTCAATAAATCTAGGTTGACACTTGATGGTTTTTTGTCTCCAATCCTTTGAGATTTGATTTTGAAGGTCCATGTAGTATTGAGAAAACAAATTAGCCAATCAACCACAAATCTAATTGAGAAGAACATTAATAATGAGAATTGCATCAAAAATCTTTGGAAAATGTCAAATCCAGCAAAACTCAGTTTTATAAAAACAGAAAACCTCCTAATCTACAAAGACTAATTGGAATATTTCTTCAGAACCTCATATCTGCATATAAAAGACTCAATCCCACCTAAATGCGTGTAAACTCAAGCTCCTGCAAAAATCAGATATACACAACTTGATGAATCATTTACGAAATAATTTAGCTTAAACCCCCCCCCCCCAAATTCCATTTAAATCTAAACTCTAGACTTTAAACCCAGATTTAGAATTTCCAATTATAACTCCAAATTAAGAAGTCTAATTTCCAATTATAACTAGCAAAATACACACATTTAATTGTCTAATTTTTAATTATAACTAGCAAAATCTAATTTTCGGTGGTTACATATGCACAGCAGTTTCACAAAAAGAAGAACACGAAATGAGAGAGAAAAAGGAAGAAGACAAAGATGGATAGGATCCAAATGGATATGGGTCAATTTTTAGGATCAGATTTTAATTGTTATTGGCCTAGGTCCATTTTATTCCTTATAATAATTTGGCCTTAAGAAGTAGTTCGGTTTTTTTGTAATATTTGTAACATCATTTGCTATTTGAGACATTTAACCCTTTTTCTTATTTAAAAATAAATCAAATATATATTCATAATATGATGAGGGTATATCAGACGAGTTGTTTAAGTAAAAGGGTATATCAGATTTTAGTCCTAGAATCATTCCACTTAAATCGAACTGGGACCTTTGGATTTCATCAGGATGTTTTAATAGGAGCGTCAATGGGTTCGTTAAGATTTTCCATTCGATTGGACCCATTCAACTAAAAAAGGTTTCATTTTTCTGCTAACTCATTTCAGTTTCCTGATAAATTTCCAGGTTTTTCAATTACCAAAACTTTCACATTTGGTTCTGTAACATTATAATTCCCGCAATTTTGGACCACAGAGTCGATGCCTGTTTTAAAAACCCACTAAACGAAATATTATATTAATGAGGAAACATATTTAAAGTTTATTTTTCTTTTCTTCTGATGATCTCTCTCATTCTCTCTAATAAGGAATGCACACAAATTATAGAGTGAGAGGAAGAAGAAGAAAACTGATTTCACCAGTTTTGGAAGAAAGGGAAAACGAAGGAGAAAGCAATTCATTTTCGTCCTATACTTCATGGAGAGTTGCATGACATCAAGATCTAGCCATAACCGCAATGGGATCCCAAATCGGAGGTATGGTCAGAAAGTTATGGCCGTTTTTCCAGTGCAAATTTCTGCAGATCGGATTATGTTGCCTTTGAATTTCAAGAGCAGTTTTCTGGTGAATCGTAGAGAATTAGCAAACTATATACATATCCGTGGAAAGCGCTGGATGTCAGCTTTCCAGAACAGCTTACAGATCCGGATTCCAAGGTAAACTCCAGCCGGAATTAGAGTTTGAAGCTGACGGCGACTAAGACCTAATTTTAGAAAAACCCAAAATAAAACCCTAAGTGGCAGTTCTGAGATTACTTCTTCAATGCAACGTTTTAAGATCGAAATGTTGTCTGATCTGGCTGAAAGTTGGTGGAGTTATTCATGGTAATACAAGCTAAAGATTCAATGGTGGGATTGTGATTCCAACAATTAGTTGTAGAATTATTTGTGTGTTTCTGAAGCATATTTGAATAGAGTAAACGGTGACGAGTTCTAGTGTTTGGTTTGGCAAATGAGGTTGGATGAGATGAAGCTCCGCAGGAGCATTCACGATGCGTAGATCTGCCGCGGTTGATGGAGAACCAAATTGGATTTATGAGTTCAGACTATAACATCTCTAACAAGTTAACACTAACGTGAGGACGAGTTTGTGTCTTCTCTATATATTAATATATTTAGATAATTACTTAGTTTAAGGTTAAACCGAGTATACCTACAAGTTACATATATGATGAGTAACTGTATTTGCTTGATAAGTGTATTAGTATTTATAATCTTTAAAAATTTATTTTTTAAAAGAAAAAAATTAGTATTTTAGGGTTAAAAATTAATATGAGAATTTTTTGCGTGGTGCATGGTTCTGTGAATGACAGTTTTATGATAAAATATTTTTTTGTGAAACGGAAATGTAAGTTAACCGCAGAATTATCTGCGAGGAGATATCCTTGTAGTTGTGTGTTGGTTTATGGACGCGAGATTGCAGGTAAGCCAATATTGGCTGACGAGCCAACGAGTAAGTGTTGTAGGGAAGATGTGATTATACACTAGGGATGTGATACACGAGAGAAAAATATGCAAGGAAGACGTGCTTAGGCATTAGGAATCCAATATGAACGAGAGAAAGATGTGCACCAACACAAGAAATCTTGTACGCACGAGGGATATCATGTGTTAACATGGGATATCCGGATCGCGTATTGGGGGTTATGATTTGTGTTCTCGCGGAATTGTTTGTTGTGTGTGTTGTGGACACATGATTATCAGCTTGTTTTAGGTTTAGAGTTTGTGATGGTATAGATATGTTTATGTATGGAGAAATCGTGACTCTAAGGTTTACCCCACTGAGTAATCTCCGATTACCCACCCCTCTTTTTCCCTTGCATATAATTATGATGAATAGTTTCAGAGAGTCGAAGTTAGTGCCAATTTTAAGAGATCGAGATTGCTTATTTTAATTCATCATTATTGGATTTATTGGATTAATTATTTATTTCCATATTAATGTAATGGAAGACGTCGATTTAGATTATTGGAGGATTTTGTTTAATTTTGGTTAATGGAATTATTTATGTTATAAGTTATTTGGAATATGTTGTGTTGTGGAAGTAAGAACCGGGTGTCACAGGTTTTCCGATTAGGATTACTAAAATTCCAAGCTTGAGTTCTAAATTGAAATATATAAATGCGGTCACGAGTGGTAATAAGAAAGATGTGGCTCGAAAAAGTTTAGTTTCCGAAGAAAAAGCAATGAGGATTTGTTTGTAAACAATGGAGAAATGAATGTTAACTATTTTGCTACTAAGCCTGGTTTGAGTTTAGAGCATTGCAATGGTATATTGAAACAAATTGAGAGTTGTAGTGACACTAATGCCATCAGGTTCTTTGATTGATGAGATGTCAAGGAAAATTGCAAGGTAACTTTGGTGCTTACAGTTTGATTCTTAGAGTTTTAGCAAGGAGACAAGAATGGGACCGAGATGAGGATCTGATCAAAGATTTGTGTGGATTTCATGGCTTTCAGAAGAGTTTTCAGGTCTTCAACACGATTATATATGCGTGTTCTAAAAAATGGAATGTGAAATTAGGTTCAAAGTGACTTCAGATAATGTTGGAGCTTGGTGTTCGACCAAATGTGGCTGCAATAGGTATGCTCATGGGTCTCTATCAGAAGAATTGGAATGTTGATAAAGTGGATTTTGCATTTTCTCGTATGAGATAATTTGGGATTGTGTGTGAATCTGCTTACTCCGCGATGATAACCATTTACACACGTTTGAGATTATATGGTAAAGCAGAGGAAGTTATAAACTTGATGAAACAAGATAGAGTGAGGCTGAATCTAGAGAATTGTTTAGTGATGCTTAATGCCTATTGTCAGCTAGGCAAGATGGAGCAAGCTGAGTCTGTATTGATCTCTATGGAAGCAGTGGGGGTTAACTCCAAATATTATGCATACAATACTCTAATCACTGGTTATGGTAAGGTTTCTAAAATGGAGGCTGCACAGAGTTTATTCCAACGCCTCTGTGATATTGGGCTGGAACCAGATGAAACAACTTACATGTCAATGATCGAAGGTTAGGGCCGCGCTGACAATTACGAAGAGGAAAAAGGTTACTATAACGCGCTGAAGCAGTTGGGATATAAACCCAATTCATCCAATATTTTTACTTTAATCAACTTGCTGGCTAAATATGGAGACAGAGATGGTGCTATTAAGACGATCGAAGAAATGGTTAATTTTGAATGCCAATACTCCTCGTTCCTTGGCATCATTCTGCAGTCTTATTAGAAGGTTGGAAAGATTGATGTAGTGCCTTATGTTCTTAAGGTTCTTTTCAAAACCATATATGTTTAAACCATACTTCTTTCTCGATCCTAGTGATGGCTTAAAACATGGTATGGTTGACAATTGGTTGGTGTTATTGCGAGGAAAAAATGGAGAGACTCAGCATCTGTTCAACTTACTGAGTCTGGTCAACTTTCTGATTCTGTGAAAATATACATGCACAATGATTGACATTTACACTGTGATGGACGAATTTGGTAAAGCAGAAAAGCTTTATTCAAAGTTGAAATCTTCTAGAATTTTGTTGGACAGGATTGGATTCAGCATCGTGGTGCGGATGTATGTGAAAGCCTGATCCTTGTAAGAAGCATGTTCTGTCCTAAACCAAGCTTGTCGAGGATGACTAGAACATGCCCACGATTTTGGATGGAATTCTCTTGGATGCTCAAGCCGGTGTGGACCAGTTCGGCAATGTGAAATCAGACTCGGCTCAAAGAAAAAGCAGTTGCTCTCTCTCTCCATGCTTTTCTTCCTCTCTGCAATTTTTTTCCTCTTCGATTATCTTCGATAATTTTTTTCAATGATTCAGGAAGTTTTTAGCAAAAAGTTTATATATGGATTTATGAGTCGGTTTAATTTAATTTAATATTGTATTTTTATCTTGATGACCAAAACCTTGTGTACGTTCATCATCCCCATCATAACGTCCATCTTTTATATTTGGATCACAGACAGAATCCTAAATTGTACTTGGTAGGTTTCTATCATCAACATCTTATCTTGCATGATCTTCTTCATTAGCAACATCTTCAGTAACATTTTCTCTAGCATGATTTTCTTCTCCAGTGTTGTATTTATTTTGATGTTCATCAGGCTATTAAAATGGTCAAATAATATTTTTATAAGTTGTTTCATAATTTTATAAAAAGTTATAAGGTTGTTTATAAAGATATAAAAGTTTTTATAAATCTCCTTACAAACCAATTCTAAAAAAACTTGTAACTCTTAACATCTATAATATTATAAATATTGCCATGTAACTAAATGATAATAAAAACATTTTTCACATGCCTTTGTATCTTCTCCTTTCTAGAATTCATGGAGCAGAGTATTTCGTATGCTATCAACTTTTTTGTTGATCTGCTCAACCATCTGAATTAGTATGTCAACTTTTTGATTAAGACAAAAATATTTCTTGATATGTTGATAACCGATAGCTTTGGTTTCTTCATACACATCAATGTATCCATTAATCCAGTCAGCAACCTTCAGTCGATATCTTTTCTTGACAAACTCAACAATTTCCATAAAATCATTGTTGTCATGATGTGGTGTCGGAATCAAATTCTTGTGCTTTTCTGGATCTCTCATAATAGTTTTGACATTAATCTGAAAACATTTAAATCAAAAGCATATATGCATGTTTTTTTTGCAATTCATAATCTGTTTATAAAATATTAAATAATAAAATAAAAAATACTTACATTGTTAATGTTCTCTACATCCGAAATCTCATTTGGTCGTGGTGTACCAGTTGAAATCCACCTTAACATGAAAGGATTTTTAGAGCAAGTTGTAGAACACACTTTTCCAAACCTAAAACCTAGATGAGGGTACATAACACAAAGCCCAAAAATTGATAGCTCATCCAAATCCTTGAAGATCATACTGATCTTTTGTCCATTTTTATCACACATCTTCAAAATGTTAGATCTACGTATGTAAAATCCAATCTTTCCACTTGGTTTCCTAATGTAATCTTCAATATTCAAAGTCTCTTTCAATCTATAAATTGGGATTTTCTTTATTGGCTGACACCCCTAATTATCCCCTCAGCTAATATGACCAAAGCAAGTGATAACTTTTCACACTCTGTCATTTTCTTCTTCTTCCTCTTCTTATTATCTTGAAGGAGTTGAATCAAATCCTTCAATGTTTCATTCTCTGATGTCATCCAACTAGACGGGGTTTCAACTCGTGGTAGATTCAGAGGTGTATGATCGTCTTCAATCCAAGAAGGAAGGCTTATTGTAAGCAGAAACTCTCTCGCTAAATCGCGTTGGTTGCGATGCGAACGTGAACCACAAATCATTCCCTTTATGATCTACTCTCCTTTGCATTAAAAAGTGAAACAATTTTCCATAAATGATTTTATAAAGTATTATAAAGCAACTTATAAAAACTAATGATTGGTTAATAAGGTTTTATCTCTGCACTATTTTATTACTTATGAAAGCTTTTATATAAGGTTAATGTATGAATACTAATAAAAGCTTTATAAGGTTTTTATAAAAGACTTTATAAGGTTTTATAATGTAACTTATAAAACAAATGATTGGTTTATAAGGTTTTATAAAGAGAGTTATAAAACACTGCTTTGTTAATTACAAATGTTTTTATATGGTTCTACATACAAACTTATAAAATTTGTTGCTTGATTTATTGTATGATAAAAAAGCTTTTCAAAAATAGTGTAAGGATAGTTTAATAAAAAATATCTCATTCGTAACATGAAAAGTTGTAGGAGCAGGAACATTAAAACTCTCAGCAAATTGATCATCATTAGCAGTTGTGATGTATACCATTAGATTACAGCTTGTTTGTCTATGAAAGAAAAAAGTGGATAGCTTTATAAATCTATTTATAACTAAATAGACAAAAATATTATAAAAACAAATAAGAGAGATTTTGTTCGATAAAACACCTTATTTGCAAAATGAAATGTTGTATGAATTGGAGTGGGAAAGTAACAGTCTCATCAAACTGAGCATCATTACCTGTTGTAATGTTGTCTTTCTCTAGCATTGGATTTGACCTTTTTGGTCCATGAAAGAGAATATTTGCACTTTATAAATTTATTTATAAACACAGATATAAAACCTTATAAGAAACGCAGAATTAAAGAGAGATTTTTTTGTGAAAGAATCTCATTTTCGACAAAAAATGTTCTAGGAGCAGGAACACTAACATCATTACCAGTTGTGACGTTGTTTGTCTCTATCATTCTAGTGGCCCTTGTTTGTCTATGAAAATGAGAAAATTTTGATGACTGTATATTGATATGTTTGGTTTTTTTATCGCATTTTAATATATTTTTTAGAGTCAATCTATGTGTTTTAGAGTTTTATCATGTCAAATCATGTTAAGAAGAGTTATAATATCTTTGGGAGCAAAATTTGGAGCAAAAGATGCAGGATCATGCATATACATCTGAAAGTGGTTTCTCACCGATGGATTAACCTCAATTTCGGACACAAGATATATATTTGAGTTAGCTTTCATTTGAAAGTGGTTTGAAGTCGATTTAACGGTGCGATCAAAAGGTATGACAATTTTCGTGAAGACGGTCCAGTCTGGCGAGCAAATGAAGCATGCGCAGAGGGAAAACGCCGGGAAGAACTAGATTGATCGGTTTGATTCCAGATCAATCGATTCCAAAATACCGTAAGTTTTCAAATCGACCAGATCGACTTGTCTGTCGACCAGATCGATCTGTCTGCTGACCAGATCGTCCTGTCTGCCAACCAGAAAAATTCATCTGAATTCAAGTAACATCTCATTTCCCAAAATGGACTAGAAAATTTCATCTGAATTCGCTTATAGTAACTTATTAAAGTCGTTTGCTAACTTTTGCATTAACGTTTTCTTAACTGTATCAAAGAAAACTTGTGGACTCTTGTGGGAAGATGAAACTTTTAGATAAAATGACGGTCAAACTGAAAGAGCAAGAACACAGAGTTCTTATCTACACGCAGTTTCAGCACATGCTGGGCTTACTTGAAGATTACTGTTCCTATAAGGTGTCTGAATTTTTTATCTATACTTTCTCTTTCAGTAGATTTTCATTCTTGTTTTTCTGTAGAATACCATTTTGACACCTATAGAGTCAATTCTGCCTTTTTCCTTGTTAGTGGCGCAGTTAAGGAAATACAAGCAAGTAACTTACTCTGTTGGAAATATTACTTATTTATTCCTTCAAATTTTACTTTTGTGTTTCTTGAAATGCCATTATCATTACCATTGGTATCGCTTATTTATTCCTTCAAATATTACTTTTGTGTTTCAGTAGATTACTTATTTCATCTCTTTCTATCACATTTTTATATGCAATTAAACAAAATCCTTATATATGATTTGTGCTGTTCATTTTCTTGTCTTTGTCAGAAATGGAACTATGAGCGAATTGATGGAAAGGTTGGCGGAGCTGAGCGGCAAATACGCATAGATCGATTTAATGCCAAAAACTCTAACAGATTTTGTTTTTTGCTCTCCACAAGAGCTGGTGGCTTAGGAATAAATCTTGCAACTGCTGATACAGTAATCATTTATGACAGGTTTGATCAGCTTCTCTTGGTGTTGTATGTACGCTTTCCATGGTTATTTTGTCAAGCTGTAAGAGGAGCTATTTGGCTTGTTAATATGAGAATTTAGAAATATAATGTTGATTTTCAAGTAAGTTGGATGCTTTAAGTAAATGTTCTGGGTGATGATGTGTGATAAAAAGGCACTTGGATTTTTTTTGCCTTTTTCAAATAACAGCTATTTTCTTGAACATGTAACTTTTAAGACAGCAAGAAGATCAGAAAAATTATTATCCTCTATTTTGCTAATAAGAAAATTTTCTAGGCATGACAGTCTGTTTTGGTTTACATCTCTTCACATTTTTATACCTACCCGAAACTGACCCACAGCACAGCGCCTATTCGCTTTGCGCGCGGGAAGGCAACGAAGTGAAGTTCATGAGACCGCGACGGAGTGGAGCAGCCGCGACACTCTTTTTTTTGTTTACGGAAGGTTCGAAGAAGAGTAAGATTTAGCTGAGCAGGGTGACCATGCATTCCCAAAAACATAGTGGTCATTATAGCGTTTCCTTCTGGTCCTAGAAAACGTCCGAAAAAACCTGCTACGGAACTACCGAGCAGGGGCAAAAATACGATAAGTAGATACATAATAGGTCCGAAGGAACAAAGGAGCTCGACTGTAAGGAGAGGAACGAGAGTGAAACGAGAGGGAGGTTGGGCGGGCTAGCTCGCAAAGAGAAGTGGAATCATAAAGATCGAGACTGCACTGACAGGGCTCACCTTTTAAGTCAATAGAATAGGGCTAGTTCATGCGCCTTTTTTTCGGTATGGTGCTCCGCGAGCAAGGAGCGATAGAACTCACTGAGTTGTCATGATGTTCGAATTTGCACCTATTTGTATCTCTTTAGTGGAAAATGAACGAAAGGCGAGATGAACGTGCTATTAGATTGATCTGTTCGAGCGGAAGCTCCAGGATGAGTATGCCCTGGATTCCCGGATTCATTCTCGTCCTGATCCACTCTGGAATTTACGACGGTAAGGGCGATTGCTTCCATTACTGACCAGAAAGACACCAAATTCTCCTTTAGGTGCTTCAACTGCAGTATACGTAGAAGAAGCTGGTACGGAAATGAGTCTGGTCTTGACTCTTCTGTGTGGTATTCATTCTCGTTCAGCTCTTGGAATCACATCCAGCAGTGGTTGGAACAGCTCGCAAAATCCAACCACTACGAGTCCTCCGTCCCAGATTCCATCGCCGCGGCCATCTGGTTCACCCGGTGCTGCTGTTGCCTGCGCGTAGAGCCAGATTGAAATGTTTTATCTGCTTCTGTAGTGACTGGAATCCGCATGCTGATCTTCAGCCAATGGCTAGAGCTCATCGACTGGGCCAAACAAATAAGGTTTTAACTTTTATCTTGTAGTGCTTTCAACTTGCACTTTCAGTATTTTTTAGTTTCACTAATTTAGCCTTATATTTCTCTTTAGGTGATGATTTATAGGCTCATAAACCGAGGCACCATTGAAGAAAGGATGATGCAATTGACTAAAAAGAAAATGATTCTAGAGCATCTTGTCGTCGGGAAATTGAAAACACAAAGCATTAATCAGGTATAGTTTTATTGCTCGATTCACATGGTGTACAAATTTCTCAACAGATTGGAGTTAGAAGGTAGAAACATCAAGGAAAACACGTTTGGTTATTAGTGTGACACTAAAAGATAAAAAAAACACTAGAGAGAAATGTCACTATTTGTTGATTATTTGTTACTAAGTTTTTTGTTTGTTTTATTTTTCTGTCTGCAATTTAGAAAGAGTTGGATGACATAATCAGGTCTGGTTCAAAGGAACTTTTTGCTAGTGAAGATGAAGAAGCAGGAAAGTCTGGAAAAATTCATTATGATGATGTGGCTATAGACAAGTAATGTACTCCTTTCCTCTTGTTTTTGTTATCGGTTAACAAGGAGTTCTACACTTACCTATTCCTCCTTTTCAATGAAAGCTGTTGCTATCAGTTGCATGGAAATATTTCATTATTTGTTTCCATCTTCTGTTCTGCATCTTGCTCGATCGTGATCTCGTGGAGGCTGAGGACGTCTCAGTGGATGATGAACAGGAGAATGGATTCTTAAAGGCTTTCAAGGTTTCTTTGCCTCTTTCTTTTCTTCTTCTTCTTCTTCTTCTATTAGTTTTCTCTGGATTAGTGTTTACTGATTTAAATGCTCCATTGGATTCTATGGTTAATTGTGTTCCTATTTTCCACGATATTTAGACTGTAAGTGGCTATGAAATCTCTTCTGATGTGCACAATCTTGTCAACTGAAGTAAAGTAAACTCGATGAAAATTATTGATGATGACTTAAAGTTAAAATTTTATGCTTGTGGTAATGTTGATTGAGCCAATGTCAACCTATTGATTTGTTATATTTCTTGGAAGCCTGATTAAATAGAATCTGTTATATGAGTGGCTTTAGACCTAGCTGGGACATAAGGCTTTGTCCTGCGTTGTAGCTTGCCTAAGGACATAATGACAGACCTTAAGGATTTTCATGTTGGATCAAGGCGCATGTATAAAATGGAAAGAAAACTATAGTTTATTGATTGATTGGGGGCCCAAGTAACTATAGTCTTGATAGTTTACATTTTTTTGGTCTGCCATCATCGTTACATATCTTTCAGCAAGGCTGTTCTAATTCTTCTATGGGCTTTTATCGTAGTTGGTATCTATTGAAGAAGATGATCTTGCTGGTTTGGAAGATGTGAGCTCTGATGGAGATGAAAGTTATGAAGCCGAGCCAACTGATGGTGAAGCACCAGGACAAGGAATTCGGACGGGTAGATGGCCGTACAGAGAAGGGGTCGGGGTATTACCACGTTTCTGAATTTTCTTTTAGTTGTAATTGAGCTGAAACTAGAGACATTAAAAGTGTGCGCAATTTGTTAGAAGAGCTTTTTTCTGTAGATAACTCAGAGCCAACTCCTTTGATGGAAGGCGAGGGGAGATCTTTCAAGTACTGAGTTTCAATCAGAGTCAAAGGGCCATTTTCATACAGACGCTTCTGAGGTATCTTCTTTCCAATAAGGCCTTTAGACACAAGAAACTATACTGTCTAAATTGTACATTGTTGTCTCCCAATGCATCAATATATCCTCAGCCTTGTGCTGCACATGATTTACAAGTTTTTGCTGTCTGGGCAAAAAAATTGCAGGTATGGAGTTTGTTCCTCGCTTAAAGCAGAAGACCTATGAAGAAATAAATGAGTATTGACTCAACCCTTTAATGCTATTCTCTTCTGCTTCTTTAAAAAAAACGCATCACTATAAAAAGGTGTCCTAATTTATACGAAGAATAAACCAATGCTTTTTTCATCAACTGATTGTTTAATGACTTTCTCAGATATGGAATACTCTTCTTGAAGCACATTTCTGAAAACTATGGTGAGAATTCTCCAACCTTTCCAGGTGATTAATAACTTTTCTTCTCTCTGTTTGCTTATATCCTATAAGTGTGATTGTTGCTTCTCCTGTTAACCTCTTAAATTTATTACTGCAATGGTCTTTGTCTATAGGAGGTGTGCCTAAGGAAGGACTTAGAATTGAAGATGTTCTGGTCAGAAGTGCTGTTCTGATCCTAGTTCAGGAGAAGGTGAGTCTTTTCAGTGTAATGCTTTAATATGCTCCTCGCTTTTATTTCTGAGTTGTCGTCTGAGAACCAATACACAATGTTGCCACATGGTGATTGGAATTTATGCATATGTGTTTTAACTGTTATGTGGCCATTGAGTTAGGTGATGCAACAGAAATGTAGCGGTACTGTTTGTATCTGTTGCTTTTAGGTCATAGTTTGATTTGTATCGTTTTTAATACACTACCATTTTATTAAGAGTAAGTAATCATATGTTCAAACCTCTCAAAAAACCAGGATCTAAGAAGTTTCTGTGTATTACTGTGGAAGCTACCTTTTCCTTCCTTTTGTAGAATTCTCTTTTTGTTTCTTCTTAAGCTTTATCGCCCCGAAGTTTTAATTCTGAGTTGCTCATGTTTTGTTTTTAATGCTCTGGCTTGACAGGTGAAATTTGTAGAAGATCATCCAGCCAAATCTGTTTTTCCTTCCCGCATTCTTGAAAGATTCCCAGGACTCCGAAGTGGAAAAATTTGGAAAGAGGAACATGACACGATAATGTTACGTGCTGTTTTAAAGTATGAACCTTTCAACATTGTTTTTACCAAATGGTTTAAGTCTCTCATCATTTTCTAATACTTGCTCACATTTTCTTTTCCTTATCTTGAAATTTGAATCTTTAGGCATGGGTACGGACGACGGCAAGCCATTGTTGATGACAAAGAGTGGGGGATCCAAGAGCTTATCTGCAAAGAATTGAACTTCCCTCACGTAAGTTTTTCTGCTGCTGAACAAGCTGGCTTGCAGGGGCAGAATGGTAGTGGAACCTCCAATCCAGGAGCGGCACAGAATAACCAGAATCATGGAAGCGGTGTTACGGGGAACAGTAATGCTTTTGTTGACGGGGGCCAAGTAAACTCGATGTTCTACTATCGGGACATGCAGAGAAGACTTGTTGAGTTTGTGAAAAAGCGAGTTCTGCTTCTGGAGAAGGCGTTGAATTATAAATATGCAGAGGATTATTATGTATGTTGTGTCCATCTGCAGTTTCCGTACTTATTCATATGTTTTTGTTCAACTTTTATTGAATCTCTGGTGACAGGGACTTGGTGGCTCATCATCTATACCTAGTGAAGAACTAGAAGCTGCAGCAAACGTCGCTGTCCCAGTGAAAGCGAGCTTTATCGAGGTCGACGATGAAATGCTTGATGGACTTCCTACAACTGATCCCATCAGTAAGTTCCAGCACAAGTTTTGCTACTTAATGAGCTAATTGGTTCTAACGGTGAATTCTTAATATCGCCGCAGCTTCGGAAGAAGTTATGGAGGCTGCTGTTGACAACAATCAAGTGCGGGTTGAAATAGCTCAACTTTATAACAATGTAAGCAGCATTTTTTTCTTTTGTGGAAGGCTAATGTGTATAACCAGTACTACACTAATCTCTCTGTACCATCCAGATGTGCAAAGATTTTGATGAGAACGCTCCTGAATCAGTCCAAGCATGTGTAAACAACCAACAACCGTCGAGTAGCACGCTGAATGAGAGCATCAGTGCACTCAAATCTATCAATGGTAACATTAACACGATGATTTCGTCTCCATCTGATCAACCCAAGGCACATGAAGAAGACACTAAGCCAAACTTAAACAATGTTGAGATGAAGGGCTCAGTAGAAGAAACAAAACCTGTTAGAGGCAACGTCGATCTGAATGTGGTGGAGGGCGAGGAGAACATTGCAGAAGCTAAAGGAAGTGTTGATGTGAAAATGGAAGTATCTAAAGATTGACCCTACTAGTAAGTATCTAAAATTCAAAAGATTGACTCATGCCTTCTTTGGATTGAAGTATCTAAAGATTGACTCATGCCTTCTTTGGATTGACTCTACTAGTAAGTATCTAAAAGATTCAAAAGACCGAAGGGGTCATCAAGTAGAACTATGATGTATGGACTTATTCCTTTTGTAAGACTCGGATCTTCTCTGCTTTTACAATATTTGGGAACATTTAGGCTAATAACTCTGATATTTAAGTTATTTTCTTTCAAAGATTCATCTAAGTCATGAAATTCTAGTTTCCCATTATAGAGTTCACTGTACCACACAACTATGTAAGATGATGAGGATACATGAATTAAAAATCCATTGTTATCTCTCAAATGAAGTCAATTTTGTGATAGTGGACCTTATTGCATTTAAATGGAATATGTTAACCAATGCATAGTGGTTTAGTTGTTGAAGAACTCACTTAAGTGTTGAAGGACCAAGGTTTGAGTCTGGTACAGAATCTTCATGGTTTAAAAAAAGAAAGTAGAAAAAGGTTCTGTTTCGGTTTGGTATTAAGGATAATAATGATTCTTTTGATGAAATATTGACACAAAAAGAGTCCATCATGAATTATTTTGCTGCTTCCTATGTTTTGATTTTATCAATCAGAAATAGCAATATATAATTCCCCTTCCAAAATCTTATATCTAATTGATTAGGATTTACCACTTAGTATTTTGTGTTAGTTTTTCGTTGTGCCCCTATCTAGAACTGTATATATTACATGCTGACATAAGAAAAAATCAAACTCAATCCCCATAACGGGACTAAATATTATATTTAAAATATGTAACATACAAACATAAAATTTTTTCTTTTTGTCAACAAGACCGTAACACAACAAGGTTCCGTTATATAATACACATTTCGGTTGACTTAAATATAATGGTCTCGAGTGGGGTAAGTACAAAGGAATCTCCGTTGCTTTTTATTCGTCAACATCACTTTATTTGAATAGTAATTCATCTTTTCTAGCAACTTATATCATTAAATTTCTGGATTATCTTTGTGTATTCATAGTTCTAGTAGGTCTGTTAAATGAGTTAACTCGCAGGTCTAACATGCGGATAAGGGTAAAAATTCACCTACAAATTTTTAATCCGTTTAATTTGCGGATCAAAATCGGTTAATTCGTATCCGCTTTGTTCAAAACCCGCAAAACCTGCGAGTAACTCGCTAATCCGCTTTTTTTATTAAAAAATTTCAAATTATTTTACGATTTTTTGGATTAAAGATCCGTTAATTCGTATTTTAACCCGCCAAATATTTATTAAAAAATAATAATCACATATACGAGTTATCCGCCAATCCGCAGATTTTGATCCAATGACCTGCACCCATCCCGCAATCCAAATCTTCAATCCGCATTCGCAACTGACCAGCAAAAATTTTTCTTCCATCGACCCGCACCTGTCCCGCGTAGATCAAAACCCACGGATCCCGCAGATTGAATCACTGACTGGCCTAGTTTCTAGTCTCTTTATAGGCTTCTACTCTCTGAGTTGTTTCATCCTGGTTCTTTTTACAGATACAAAAATTGTACAGCAAAAACAAAAAAAGAATACAATTAAAAATAAGTAAAATTTTATTTATTTTATTCTTCTTTGGAGTCCTAAATTGCTAGAACCAGTGACAAAGAAAAAAGTAAAAAAGAAAAAAATAGTTTACAGTTTCATTACAGATAAAAGATTGAGAAAAAGAAAGAGACAAAAGCAATCACAATGATTTTTTTATTTTGTTTTGTCTCAATGGTTCTCTCAAAAGCATGTTCTGAGTGAACTAAAGCCACCATATCCCAAATCTCCTCCAGAAAATTCTCCCTGGCCATGCTCCTGTCACACTCACAATATCAGAGATTATAATAATAATCTTCAAATCAGAAGTTGCTTTCTATTAGCATAAGCTTTAATTGTCACACCTGCTTCATTGTAGAGTTGACTATATCATCTAATGAACCAGCATCTGCACTCATGAATCCACCGCTCTGTAGCTTCTGCTGCTGGCCCACGACGAACCCTTCCTTCGGGTTACTACTTAACATAGCATCCGTGGTTGGACCGTAGTTCCCTGATTGCCTCATCTGCAATGAATCATAAAAGCCTCCAGGTTGCTCGTTTGAATTGAAGTCTGTGTTTCTACAGAAAGCTCGGGGATTTGTTGTATCCAAGCCTGGATTGGTAGAGTCACAGAATGGTATAGAATAGCTTGATGAGACATTGTTCCATTCCAATGAGTCGGGTTTAGAATGTGGTAATGAAGAGATATCGAACTCATGATAACTGTTCTGTGCAGAAGGAGGAGGAAGAGACGATGAGGATACAGCGTTTGACCAATGCTCTAAACGTTTATTGATTTGGTGTCCTTGGAAGCCCAAAGGAGATGGTTGTGGATGACCTTCTAGAACCAAGAGATTGTCATTAGGAGCACCGGTGAGCGAGTTTTGTTGTGTAGAGAAGCTAGGAAAAGCCATGGAATTCGCGGCGATGCTCTTGTTATTATTGTTCATGTTTCTGATGTTGTTGCTGTTGTTGTTTGTTTGAAGCTGCTCAAACTCTAAAGGCATTGGCAATCCTTGAAGTATGTTTCCTCCATCAGTATGGTTAAGAGGAAGTGATGAAACATGGTGAAACTTTCCATGATCGGTTTGGTTTTGCAAGAACATTCCTGGAGAAGAAGAAGAAAAGTTGCGGACACCAATTCCAGAAGGAGTATTGAGTCGGCCAAGAATCCCATTTGAAGGGTAAGGTCTCATTGCGACAGCTCCACCATGGAACTGACCTGGTCCAACAGGGATTGGGCGGTGGTGGAAACCGTCAAGTCCATTGAGAGAAGAGTTCATTTGCAAGAAATGTAAGTCAGAGTTTGCCATAAGAGCTTGTTGATTAGTCACACCACTGATCCTCTTCAAGTAAAGGCGAAATTTCTGCGGCCACAGCGGATAAAAGAATAAGCTTTTGAGGTTTAAAAACAAACTTCGACATGAAAGAATCCTTACCTGAAGATGACTAGCCACATTTTCTCTAGTGAGCATCTCAACATTCATTAGATCAAGAATATTTTTGGGCATAGCCTCTGCAATCATAACAAAATCAAAATTTAAAACCAGCAAGAACGTTTGATAAACAAATTGGTCAAGTGACATTAATAAAACTTACTCTCATATCCCAATTGGTTAACCGCTGCAACGAATTTCTTGTGCAGCTCGACAGTCCAAACAACACGTCGCTTCTTTTGAGCTGACGAATCATAGTTATCATCTCTTTCCTCATCCTCATCTTCATCATACTGATCCTTACGTTTTCTATTGACTCTCCCATTGTTCTGATCAGAATTTCCAACACCTTCATTGCCCGATCCATCTCTCTTTTCGCCATTATTACTCCCACGGTTCTTATCAAAACTGCTTCTCACTACATGTTGCCATATGTTTTTCAACTCCTCAATACGAACTGGTTTCAGTAGATAGTCACAAGCTCCATGAGTCACTCCCTTCATTACATACTTCGGATCGCTATGCGCAGATAACACTGCCAGAATTAAAACCAAACCAAGAATCAAGACTAAAGATCAAAGCTTTTCAAGAAACCAAGTCTAAAGATCAAAACTTTATCCTGTAGTCATTAAGGAAAAGTTTAAAATTAAATGAAAATTAGAGAAAATTAGTTGACTTACTAATGACAGGTAGGTCCATTTCAAGACCAACAAGCTCAAGTAGTTTGAAACCATCCATGTCAGGCATGTCAACATCACTAATAACAAGATCAAACTTGTTCTTGTTCTCTCTTAATAACTCTAAAGCCTTTTGTGCTTGGTTCGTCGTTGTAACTGCAGAGTCATAATAAAGTCTCAATTTTTATTCATCTTAACTCAATTCAATAACACACATGTAGGAATGAATATTTCAATAGATCAGACATAAATAACACAAAATGAGATTTTGAAGGAACTGAAACATGTCAAATCTTACAAAATTTTACAATTGAATCCTGCAAAATCGATTTAAGATTATTGGAAAAATCAAATCAAACAGCTAAATTTTTGTAGGATTTGTAACATATAGTTAGGTAGATAGATTAGATAACTATTTGAATCACTTCTTAAAAGATTCCACATATATAGTCAAAATTATACAAATCCAAAAAACTAAAAACCAGATCAAGAAAATAAAATCCAACTGAATCTATAAAAACTCATCAAACAGATCCAAGAAAACAAAAATGGTCAATTCAAGAAAGCAGAGAGGGAGAGAAGAACCATGGTATTGGCAGTGATGAAGCAAAGTTTCAAGGATTTTAAGACAAGTTTGGTCATCATCAACAGCAAGAACTCTCATTCCTACAGGAAACTGATCCAAAGCTTCAAAATTTTGTCCCACAGTCATCTTTTCAACAAACCCAAAAAAAAAAACAAATCTTGTTTTGGTCTTTCTTGTCTCGGAGAAAAAAAGTTGCAAGAAAGAGAAAAGTGGGAATTTGATGTGCAAGAACGTCGACGAGAAAATGGAGTTTTATTTTTTAGATTTAATTATGTGATTCAATGAATGGGTCTGCAGAGATAGTCTTTGTATATGTGTGATTTAGGAGTATGTAATATTTAGATTTAGAGAGAGAGACAAAAGATTTTTCCAGCAGAGTTAAAAGTTGTTTTTTTTCTGTGGTGAATGCAGAAAAAAAACAAAGAATCTTATTTAAGCTATTAGGCCACCTCTATCAATGGTTTTAAAAGAGAGGTTCTTAAATTACAAAAAAGTAAAATAATAAAGAGAGATTCTTAAAATAGAGAGAAAAGTTTTCAAATGAGAATTTTTAGAGCTCATCTCTCCTCTTTTAAGAACCCTCCTAATATTAATATATTATTTTATCATTATAATTTTTTTAGAACTCCTTCCCTAGAATCTCTTGATGGAGGTGCTATTAGCTATTCTATCTATAAATGGCTACTCAAAACTGATGTGTTGATTATTTTCAAGACTAGCCAATCTACTTTTTCTGCAAAGTTTTTTTCATTTTATTCTTTTACCATTTTTGGTCTAATCTTATTTTTCCATTAGAAAAAAAACACTTAGAATGTTTGAAACTTAACCAAAAATAAAAGTTTGGTTTGTTTTTGTAACTAAACCGGAACATAAATTTAATTACTCAAAATTTGCAAATTGAATAGAAATTAAACCTATATTAAACTGAATGAAGTCGAAGTGTGGTGAGTTTCTAAAACCGGTCTAAATTGAATCAAATTCATAATTATAAATGGCCTTTTCCGGTTAAATTAGGAGTAGTTCCGGTTTGGTTTCAACCCAAAACCCGGTTACCTATCTCAGGTGATATTTTAAGTTGTTTTTAGGTTTATCAAAAGTATCACTCGTAGGACCAGAATAATAACGATATATTGTACACTGGTTTAGTTACTGAACACGTATCAGTCCTCATTATCACTTCCTCTAGGCTAGTAAAGTAGAAAAACTTTTTTTTGTTTTTTTTTGTCGTCAAAACTTTTTTTTGTTTTTTGTGCAGTTTTGTGTTAAAAACAGAGCTAAGAAAATAGGTTTTATTTGAATGGGGTAATTTAAAGATAAATCTGTTAGACATGGGAAAGTGTTTTAAGTTGAAGATTTGGTTTACTATCGTTTAAATCGCATAATCATTGTTGAAGATACAAATTGATTCTGGTTTAATCTAGTACTATTGTCCAACTTTTAAACGGACAAACGAAATTTAATTATTTCCATAATTTCAATCATTATAAATACTTTCGATAGCATTTGTTTCGAATTTAGTTGCGACAGTAACTGCAACATCGACAACAGCCTTCAGTCGTCGAAGTAAGGAATTACTAGGAACTACTTTCATTCCCACGATATGCGCCAACGACCGATTACTTAAACGAGTGTTGTAACATTTTGGATTTTATAAATATGGCGGTGTTAATTAAAAAAAACTTAAAAACCTAGAAATGACGAAATCAATTGTTGAAAAAGCGATTTGCGATGGGGTTAGTCATTAGCGAAGGCTCCAATTATGTTCCTCCAATTTCTGAAGAACCCGATTATGAAGAAGCTGAGGGGTATGAGTATCAAGTCGAAGAAGAGGTAGGTAACTTCAATGATGAACCTTCAGTACGCCACAATGTATATCCTGAAAGTCGATGCTACAGTGAGAGTTGATATCAGACGTGGGGATGGAAAGCTTTATGAGAATCAGCAGTTCTACAATGCAGTAGTTTTCAAAGAGGTTGTATTGGACTATGCGCTAAGAACATGTCGGAATATAGCTCAGAACAGGTATGCTAAAACGAAGCTCGAGTATAAATGTGTTGTTGATGGGTGTACTTGGCGTATATATTGTGCAATTACTAGAGATTTGCCAATGTGGAGAGTTAGGGTGTTCAATAAGGTTTATTTGTATGTTCCTAATGGAGAGTGTGAGATGATTAAGGTTCTAGTCATAGCTAGGTTGTTTGTAGATAAGATCTGTGAAGAACCTAACTACTTCATGTCAATGAAAATGGAAGAAATCATAAAGGAGAGATGGAAGATCAGTGATCTAGCCCTCAATGTTAGTTTGCTAGGTACAAAGCACTTAGCTGGATTGCCACAGAGTATACTGAGTTGCAGTTTTCTCGCCTCCGAGGTTATGGGGCTAAGTTATAGTTTACAAATGAGGGATCTACTATGGAGATTGACACGATCAAAAATGATGTTGGTGAACGTGTCTTCAACCCGTTTTATGTCTGCTTTGATGTTCTTAGAAGAACTTGAAAAGATACATGTAGGCCGCTTATAGGAGTTGATGGTATCTTCTTAAGATCAACTACTAAAGCCTAGTTGTTGGTAGCTTTAGGTAGAGATGCTGATAATGCAATATATCCAGTAGCATGGTCAGTTGTAAAAGTTGAAAACATAAAGAATTAGTTGTGGTTTGTGAAGAAAATCAAGGATGATTTGGGACTGGGAGATGGTGAAGGATACATTTTGGTATGTGATCGTTCAAATGTATTATGTCTGATTGGTTTTATTTTGATTTACTTGTATTATGATAATATGTCTAATTGGTTTGTGTCTTCTTCTTTCTATTAGGGATTGATCAAGGCAACTCAGCTGGAATTGCCTAATATAGAGCATAAGATGTGTGTCAGACATATCTATGGGAACATCAAAGAAAATGATGGGAAGAGAAAATGGATGAAGCATTTAATTTGGAATTTGGCTTGGAGTTACAATGAGACAGAGTTTCATGAGCACTTGGAGAGGATAAAAGAGAATGATATGGGTGTTTATAATGGTGTGTTAAAGACAAAACCCAAGATTTGGTGTAGAGCTTTCTACAAGATCAGCAATTACTATGAAGATGTTGAAAACAACTCAATTGAGTCATTTAACTCATCAATTGTCAAAATAAGGGAGAAACCTTTTATGCATATGCTTGAGACCATCTGAAGACTTGCATGGCAAAAATTGCTCAAAGGTCAGCTAAATCTTATGCTCACCAAGGAATTTATACTCCATCTGTTGCTAAGTTCCTTGAAGTCGAGCATGAGAAAGCTTCAATGTGTAGTGTCACAAAAAGCACTAATGGCTGGTGGAAATCGTATCTTCATGATGAACCATTTTGTGTGAATTTGGAAAAGAGATCATGTAGTTGCATGAAGTGGGATATTTGTGGAATTCCCTGTGAGCATGCATATGGAGTGATACTTAAGAAGACACTTGATCCAGATCAATATGTCTGTCATTGGTTTCAGAAAGCACTGCGGAGAAGAAAATACACTGAGGGATTGATTCCAGTACGAGGAATCCGGTTCTACCAACTACAAATACTCCTTTGGTGCATGAAGTCTCTAAGGATGAAGTTGATCCAATAGAGGCTGGCAAGAGAAAGGCGAGCAAGAAGGACAAGAAAAGGAAGAGAGGGAAAATGAATCTCCGAGCAAGAAGCAACCACATGAGAAAAAAGATAATGCATTGTGGAATCTGTAGGGCAGCTAACCAATGATGTGACATCAAGTTTCACGAATCCATCAGAAATCTTTCAGAACATGCATTTTTCGCGATACGTCGAAAATCTATCGTAAATTTCCGACGGATTCATAAAATTTTACCCGGGAATTGAATTTTCACACTTTCCATAACCCTGCATGTCCAAAATTTTGCGATCCGTCAAAAATCTGTCATAAATTTCCGATGGATTTCGAAAATTAAGCCGCGAATCTTCTCAAGAACCACCGAAAATGTGGGGTGTTAATTATTTTTAAGATTTTCCGATGGATTTTTAACGGCTATGTCCGTCAGAAATCTGTTTTATATACATATCGTCTTCTTCGCGAAATCACTTCGCAAACTGTTACAAAAAAACTACAAAAACCTAGAACCTCTCAAATCGTCAAAAGTCTCTTCAAAACTCAACCTCCACTCATTCAAACAATTTAAACTTGTAAGTATCTTATGCTTAACTTGATTTTTATGGATTTATAAGTGTGAGTTTTAGATTTAGTGATTTGGATTGTAGTTTTAGGGATTTTGAATGTATTTATAGGGATTGGGATTGTAATTTTAGGGATTTGGAATTTAGATTTAGGGTTATGATTGTTAGATTTAGGATTTGGATTTTTAGGAATAAGATTTTTAAATTTGTAGATTAAAATTTTGATTATGTAATGTTTAAATTGATTGATTTTGATTTTGATTTATGAATGTTAGTAGGATTTTTGTATGTTTTTATTGTTTTAAAATCATTAGAATGATTTTTTTACTGTTTAATCTTTTAAATTTTTTTCTAAATTTTTTTTGAAATGTTTATAAATTGTTTTCTAAATCTAAATTATTAAAATTATTAGGGATTTTTGATTTTTGAAAAGTTTAAATTTTTTTCTAAATTTTTTGTTGTATTAGATTGAAGTTTTTTTATTTTAAAAGTTTTAGATTTTTTTTGGAATATATGGTTTTTTTGTTATTTATTAGATTATTTGGATTTTTTTAATATTATTAGATTGTTTTTAATTAAATTTTATATTGAATTTGGAATTATTTTTTGCAGATATTATGGTCACTTTCATCATCAGACTAATTCTGGGGTGGGTGGGTCGCGAAGGGGACAAGGACCGAGTCAAAATCGTTCGACCATGTCCCAGAGACCCAATCTACGCCTGGAGCAGCTTCAGCTCCTACTCAAATTAGCATCAAAGATTTTGTTTCTCAACCTAGACGCGAGCGCTTGCCTCCGCTTCATCTAAATTATGATGGACGACACACGTGGTAAGTTCATTTTTATGAATTTTTGTAGCTTTATTTGTTTAGGTTAAAAAATTTATAAGTAACTTTTTTGTATGTTTCATTTATCCAATAATGAAATCTCAAAATCCATCAACTGGATGCTCAACGCAATGTTACAGCATCTGTATCCGACATACTCGATCATGCCGATGGTAAACCATGATATGTTGTTTCGGCAATTCGCAATAAGTTTAGTTATTTATTTATTTTACTGTAATTTAAGCAATTTATTTGCATTTACATTTTTTGCAGCAAGATTTCATTAGGGAGAGAGAGCTCACGTCTATGGTTAGACGTGAGTTCGATGCTAGGAGATCGCAGATGTACTCGAGAGACCTGAACGAATGGAAAGATAAGTGAAAACGGAATGAGGTGTCGAAGGAGTTTCTTGAGAAACCGGACCTATGGAACATGTTCATTAGGTATTGAAGGATGGAGCAAATCCAAACAGCCCTGGTAACTCAATCCACCAACCAGAAGAACGACTAGAAAGGTAAAGGACTTGCTACACATAACTTGGGAGCAATGAGCATGGCTTCCCGAGAGCAACAACTTTTAAGTTTACTTTTTCTCAAATTTTATTTGAATTAATTCATATTTTAATGAATTTTCATTTTTTATAGTTTCTGAAAGATGGTGTACGTCCCACACATCTTACGTTGCTGCAAGATGCACACACCAACCGGAAGACGGGTCAATACAAGATCCACTTGCTCGGGAGATCATCTAGACCGTGACAAGGCTTGGTGACGAGTTTCTCCAATCCCAACCAGTTGTTGAAGAAACTCTTCCGTGCAATGAAGTTCTGTTTACGAAGATCAACGAAATTGTTTTTGAACTCACCATTTTCAATCGATCGATCTGATGGAGTCCATTGTTGCTATATAGAACAAGATTAATCGATCCATGCCAGCCTAGTCCAAGCTGTGAGGAACTAAATTAATCGATCCAAACATAGATCGATCAATTCAGAAAGCTGCTTCTAGCCGTACGAATTCAGATCTATCGATCTTGGGCCCAAGTAAGTCCCCTACTTGATTTCTAGTCTATTTTGGTTCACCCGGTTTGCTATCATTTAATTTAACCCAGAAACACCCATTATACTATCAACTTAACCCTTAAAGATCAAACCATCAAAATTTTCATCTCTTTTGTCCCCCCCTTTGCGAATTTGAAGAGTTCTAAGGTGAAATCTTTATCAAACCCTAATTTCCTCAATTCTTAACGGAATTCGACAATTCTTGGGTCTATTCTACTTGTATTTTTACCCTCTTCTTGTTTCTTGAAATTTCAAATTCTATTTGCAAAGGTATTTGCTTCAATCTCCACTTGTTCATTTCAGAAATTTGGATCTCTATGGCTATACTTGGATTTGATTCGTTGGGTTTAAGTGTTCTAACAAGGCTAGTGCTTACTAGATTTCTTTAGAATCCCCCATAGGTCTTGACTCGTTGTTTTGCATGATTGGATTGAAAATTTTGAGTTTTAGGGTAAAATTGTGAATTTGGGATAAATTGCGAGTTAGATCGATCGATCCGGCTGTCGAATCGATCATCCAGTCAAGAAACATATTTGCGTGAATTCCCAGATCAATCAATCATGTGCCTAGACCGATCGATCCGATATCAAAGCCAAGTTCTGTGAATTTTTGGATCGATCGATCCAGTTGTTTGATCGATCGATTCGATTATGAGACCAAGGCTGAGATTTTATGGATTAATCGATCCCATATTAGGTCGTTCAATCCAACTAATAATGATCCATAATGTGAGAAATTTGGATTTGTATGATTTTTTTTTGCTTTTGCAGATTATAAGATGTACATGCGATGATGGCAATAACAAGTGACAATATCGTTTATACACAGAGCTGGTTCGTCAGTTCTTCGCCTCAGCTGAGATCAAGTATAAAGATGAGAACTATCCCATTGCGAGTGAGGGTACACCCTCTTATTTCTCCAGTGGTTTGCTTACGAGATATACATTCAGGATTTTTGTGGTCTTTATGGGTTTGACAAGAAAAGTGAGGGTTGCAACTTTCCCCCTTACAAGGCATTCCTGCAGTTCTTCAAGTTATGAAATGTGATTGGTTCAGGGCCGTGTAACTCGCAGCAGAACAAGATGACATTGATAAGGAACCATGTGGTTCGGATTGTTGCAAAGATCCTTTGGCTTACGTTGTTTGCTAAGCGGAGATAGGTTCATTGAGGTTTGATGAGCTGATGATGATTCATTTTGGACTTCCAGTTTTTTTGAGATGTTTATACCATATCACCCCCACCTGCTCTCGACACCAATATTAGTGTGGTCTTTGCATCTTTTTTGGTTCAGAAGAAGTTTTCGTGGTCTGAACACTACGCGACTGAAGATTGAGGTTGTTGGGACTCTCTTGAATCTGATCTTCCGTTTCCATCAAATTGATCTCGCTTCGTCCCCCTGCTTGGATAAGATTGACCTTGTTGATGAGGATTACCTCAGGAACAATCTTATCCTCAAGCCAGGTTTGTGATACAGGTTCTATGATCGCGAGGGCAACATGAGCTATTGTCAGCTACCTCTTCCCGCTCTGACCACTCTCACTTCTATGGGGAACTTGGAGTTTCAACCAGCACCTGTGCACTTGTGTGCTATTAACTCCACATAAGCTGCATCTCGACGGAAGGGTAGTTTTTCTAGAGCACATTCTTCCCAGCCTCACCTGGAGGATGATATCGTTCCCGATCATTTCCGCCATAGCCACAACCCTCATTCCCGAATTTTGATACAATGGAGTAGCTTCTTCCTATATACTCCGTTGAGTACGATCTCACACCATATGGGTGTGCATCAGATGAGGTTTTCCGGCCATGATTGGCTAACACGCATCAGACAAAACACTCGATAATGGTGTAGATTTGGAATGCACTTGCCAAGCCTCAGTATCCTCGGCCACCTTCTTGTTTTAGGGCTGCTGAGACTTCAGAGCGAGAGTACATTAGAGCAGCGGAGCTAACCAAGAGAGACGATTTTGTAGCTGTTGAGCTTTCAGAGCGCCACCTATGATATGATGCTTTCTAGTACTCTTTTTCTTATCTCATTGTGTTATTTTTCTGTTTTACTTTTTCGTTTGTCGTATCCTTCTTAGGATTTGCTTTCACAACCAGATGGTATGAAGTAAGTTTAGGGGAGGGTACTTGTTGGGACTAACGTTGTCTTATTTGTTTTGGTTTTCTTTTGAGTCTTTTTGTTTTTTTATTGAGTCAAACATTTGGGAATATTATTATAATGTTCTTGGATTTCATTTGGTGTTGACTAGCTCTCTAACAGATTTCTAACAGTGACTGTATTCAGCTTAGAAAGATTGAAAACACTATCAGTGGATCAACTTACATGAAATTCTCTATCCTCTGGAAATCTGATTAATCTACCATTGACTCTATCTTAGAGGACCTTTAACATGACTTAACTTATTATTCATGGACTTGATATCGCACAAGGATCACAACATTTAAAGTTCTATTCCACCATTTCTACCACTCTCTTCAGAACTCCAAATGGCCAAACTCATATTTAGTTTGGTACCACACCTTATCCTTACCCTTTCATTCAAACCACAAACCTTATGTTTCACCATTTTCATAAGCAATAAAGTGCAAAAACTTTCAGAGTATTTGGACCAACACATCTTTCTATTTTGAGGATCTTTAGAGGTTGAGTTGTATTGGTGTATGTATTGTATGATTAGGATTGATTCTCGTTTCCCTTTCTCGAAAAAATGAAAAATAATAGAAAAGACCGAGAAGGGAAAGAAGACAAAGAATAAACCATGATAAAGTATTTTATGAGTTTAATGTATCATCTTAGGCACCATTTCAACTCAGTATGACATTTACAGAGCTTTACAGGGACTCCAAGGTTCGAGAGGTTGTGTATCAACATCTGGTCTTTGTCTCACTGTGATTTTGCACATTGACTTGCATCCTCCTTCATCATCAGAGCCTAAATACTTAAGCCACTATCAAACTAGCTATCTATTACAAACCCTTGTTGCAATTGATAATCCCTTTGTGAGACTGAATTTTACAATGAAATCAATGAATGTTAAAGGGTCGACAATGGTGATTTCAGAGATTCCTTAGGATTCCAGGGGCTAGAGCAAAGTATTTTTTTTTATACTTATGGTAAAATCCATGTAGTACTAATTGGTTCTTTGACATATTCTAAGTTCTCAATAATTGGAAGGAGTGCGTAAGTTTCCATTTTCAAACATTTCTTTTTACCTTGTCTTTATTTTTTGTTCTTACTTGAGGACAAGAAAGCCAAAATTGGACAAGGACCCTTACGTATCTAAGACATAGTTCGTGGCATACGATCAAAGAAAACTGGGCGGAAAGCTAAGACACCAAGCAAGGATTCAAGTCTAGAGGAATTGATAGGTTGCGTATTTAACGCATTTTAGCTTAGCTATAATAAGTTATATAGAATCTTTCTACATTTTGAGTATTTTCAGGTTAATATACGCTTAA
Source organism: Cardamine chenopodiifolia (assembly GCA_963922655.1). Classification (NCBI taxonomy): domain Eukaryota; kingdom Viridiplantae; phylum Streptophyta; class Magnoliopsida; order Brassicales; family Brassicaceae; genus Cardamine; species Cardamine chenopodiifolia. Next base: position 2,091,490 of record OZ000486.1, read on the forward strand.
GAGAAGCCTATAGCATTTGGAGCAAGTTTGGAACAAAATAGCAAAAAAGAGGCATCAGGAGTACCTAGATTGATCGATCCTCATTTGGAATCGATCGATCCGTCGATCTAAAGATTTTGTCGAGCATCTCCAGATCGATCAATCCCCTCCTGGATATCTCGATCCCAATCCGAGGAATTTGCCGTCTATCTCCAAATCAATCGATTCTCGCCTGGATCGATCAATCCTAATCCAAAAAGTTTGCCATGTATCTCTATATCGATCGATCCTCGCCTGGATCAATCGATCCCAACTCTGAGAGTTTTCCATGTATCTCCAAAATAATCAATCCTTATTGGACCTATCGATCCACCTTCACCAACATTTTGACGTGAAAAACTAGATCGACCAGACGCAGTCAGATCGATCCGACCGAGGATCAGTCGATCTATCATCAAAAACGACCAATCCAGTTTATCTCTAAGAAAACATATCCATCGATCCAGCCCTGGATCAGTCGATCCAGTCCATATTGACTTGTCCGAGAAAAATTGAAACTTTGTCCTTGTTTCTTTTATGATTAGGATTTTGACCTAAAAGTTTTTAGGAGTATAACTACTTATTTTTAGCAAGTTTTAAGGCTACACACTATTCTATTTTCAGATTTTTGGCTTTGAAATTTGTAAACTTTTAGGGAGAAGATATCTCTGACCTTACATATCTTGAGAAGATTTCTGAACTCTTTTGGAATTCTCATTGATTTGATTATGAATTTACTTTCATATATTTGCTATTCATATTTCTCCATATCTAAGTAATCCATTAGTTAGGTTTTAGGGTTTTAAAGGATTAAATAATCACTGAATCAGACACAAATATGGTTATATCTTTTGTAATCTTCATCTATAGTAGTTCTTATTACTTAGGCTAAACTGATCACTTAATCTAGGATCTAGGGTTTAATTTATTCGCCAAAAGCGTAATAGGTTGTTAGATAGTACATAGGTGAGCAGATTGTCCTTAGCCAATGAAAGCTTATGCTAAAGCAATCCATGAACATATTGAACCCGCTTATTAGTGCTTGTCTAGGAAAGTTCAAACGAAAGTTTAGATACTTAAATGGCTAGACAAAGTAATTAATGTCATGGCAGTGGATTGGTTAGAATATTATGTTCGAGTTCTAGATAGTTCTAGTTAGTGCCTTGAAAATAGTTGTCTGGTTCGTGATTTCTGATTTCCAGAGAATATCCCTAAAGCCTAACGCTATTAGTCCATCAATTTACATTTATTATTTACTTTTATCGTTTGTTTATTGCATTTCACAAACAGCCAACACTCATATTTTGTCTTAGATTAACATTCATTCATTGGAATTGAAGTGTGACACTTGGTCTCTATGGATTTGATCCCTAAGATACTATAACAATTGATGTGCACTTGCTGTAGTTTTGATAGGGTTAAAACCTCTGTATCATATTCTCGAGGATGTTCAAATTCTTGAGAAAGAAGACATACAACTTGTAGACATGCTTTCAACAGATACTACATTGGAAAGAGTTCAACATGTTCCAGGAGTCTCAGCTTTTCATCCAAAAATTGCGTTAAAGATGTTAGCTAAAATTACGGATGGTCTAATGAGCAACGAGGTTAAAATGATCGGTGCTTAGGGTATGGGAGGAATAGAGAAAACTATATTGATTTGGACGCTGAACAATATGCTTTGGGAAAAGGCTGCTACTCAACCCTTTGGCTTGGTTGTCTTTATTACAGTATCAAAAGAGTTTGATCCAAGAAGGCTCCAAAAGCATATTTCTAGGAGATTAGTTATTGACAAAAATATGGAAGAAAGTGAAGAGCATATAGCAAGACGGATCTTTGTAAGGCTTGAGAAAGAAGAAACATTTCTTCTCAATCTTGATGACGTATAGAAACCAATTGATTTGGATCTTTTAGGCGTTCCACGAGCAGAAGTGCACGAGGGTTCAAAAGTCATTCTAACTTCAAGATTTCTAGAGGTGTGTCGTAGCATGAAGACAGAACTTGATGTTAGAGTGGATTGTTTAAGTGTAGAAGACACTTGGGAACTATTTTGCCAAAATGCAGTGGAGGTTGCAAGATCAGAACCTATTAAAGCTATCACAAAAGTTGTTCCCTTAAATGTGGTGGCTTCCCTTTGGCTATCATCACAGTTGGGACATCTATGCGAGGAAAGAAAAATGTCAAGTTCTGGAATCATGCCTTGAGTAAGCTAAGTAGATCTGTACCTTGGTTAAAAAGCATTGATGAGAAGATCTTCCAGCCTTTGAAATTGAGTTACAAATTTTCGGAAGCCAAGCCAAAATCTTGTTTTCTCCTTTGTGCTTTGTTTTCCAAAGACTACTCGATCGAAGTCACGGAGCTTGCAATGTATTAGGTGGTGGAAGGACTCATTGAGGTACAAGGTTTGCACGAAGACTCCATAAATGAGGCAATCACAACTGTTGAGAGTTTAAAGGATTGGTGCTTTTTAGAAGATGGTGCTCGGAAGGACATTGTTAAAATTTATGACATTGTCCGCGACTTTGCCATATGGATCATATCTTCCTTACAAAATGGTTGTCATTCCCTGTCATGGCTGGTACAGGTTTGGAAGAGATTAGAAAACATCAGTTTACGAATTCTCTACGAAGGATTTCTTTGATGTACAATAAAATAGAAAGGGTTCCAGATCTCACAACAGAGTACTGCACATATGCCACGACCTTATTGCTACAAGGAAACTCTTTTCTACAAGAAGCACCCACTAGATTCTTGCAAGCATTTCTAACTCTTAGAATCTTGAATCTAAGTGGGACTCGCGTGAAATCATTGTCACGCTCCATTTTGCAGCTTTCATGTTTTCATTCTCTTTTCATAAGAGAATTTTCTGATCTTGTGGAAGTACCTTAACTAGAAACGCTATTCAAACTTAAGCTACTAGATCTCTGTGGCACCCATATCAAGGAATTTCCAAGAGGGTTGCACGAGTTGAATAACTTCAGACATCTGGACTTTTCTCAAACACCTCACCTTGAAAGGATTCTAGCTAGAGTGGTCTCAAGGTTGTTAAGTTTGGAGACATTAGACATGACATCAAGTCGTTACCATTGGAACGTACATGGAGAAGCACAAGACGCAGAAGCAGCAGTCAAAGATATAGGTTGCCTCCAGCATTTACAAGTTTTTTCTATCAAGCTCCATTCTTCCCCATATCTTCTAACTAACACCAACATTTGGATCAAAAGATTGAGAAAATTCCAACTTATTTTTAGGTCCAGCTACATAGTTCCTACAAAACAAGACATGAGGAGGGTAACAGTAAGTCACCTCAACATGTCTCAAGGTTCCATCGGGTGGTTGTTGGCTTGTACAACCTCTCTTGCACTGAACCATTGTCCTGGTGTCTAAGAAATGATACAAAAGTTGGTCACTGACAACATGAGTTTCAAGAATTTGAAAGCTTTGACGATTGAAAGCACTAGCATTAAACTAAATTCAAAAAAAAGCTCCCAAAGAGTAGACCTTCTACCAAATCTAGAGGAACTTCATCTACAGTGTGTTGACTTGGAAACCATCTCAGAACTAAAAATACATCTCTGGTTGAGTTTGGAATCTTTGAAGCTACTTTAGATCACTATGTGCCAAAGACTTCAAACACTACTCGACCAAAGAAACTTCAAGAGTATTCCAAACTTGGAAGAAACAGAGATTAGCTATTGTGACTCGTTTTAGAGTCTACATGAAGCTTTGTTTTACAATGGCCCTTTCCTACCAAATTTAAGTGTCATGAAATTGAGAAATAGTCCAAAGCTTTTGAATATTTTCAACTAGGGAGAAACTTGGGGATGTTTGGAACAAGTGGAAGTCGTACAATACAAACAGCTGGGTCATTTGAAAGTCTAGAACTTGTGGGAACAATAAGCGGTTTGTTGGAATAAACTCGAGAAAATTTTAGATTAATCGATTGATGCTGATGTGGTTCGTGGCGTTGAAGATAAATGTCAAAAAAGATATTTGAAGATATCCTTGGAGAAGAAACGTGCATTTAAAGATATACGTGGAGAAGATTTGAGAAGATATTCTTGAAGATTTATTCTTTTTATTTTAAAAGGATAAGTTTCTTTTTGTTGATAAATCTAGGAAGGCATATCCCATAAGTATATGAATATATATACAAGGGGTGTGTGTTGCTAGGGGTAGCCAAAAATAGAGATAGAAAATTGTTTCAATTGTTTCAGTGATTTGGTAGAAAATTCAAGTAATTTGTGGGAACACAGGTCTGGTTATTCCACGACTGTGTGTAGCTAGATATTGTTTGGTGACAAACTAAGGGGTGTCTTAGTGTCATATAATTCCAATTAGATAAGTTTTTCTTGTAGGATTGTCTAAGTGAATCTAGTTGGTGGTTTGAGGACGTATGCACTTTGCCGAACCTCGTTAATTATTGTGTGCATCATCCTTCTCTGCCTTTTCAATTGGTATCAGAGCGGGCATCTGTAGAGAATCTGACTCAACACACGGCTGAGGATCCTGAGGAAAGAGATAGATGATATATTTCGAGAGTGGCTTGCAGTTAAGAGTCTTATGGTAGATGTAGAAAACTATGGATACTGGAAGGTGAATATGAAGGCAATCATACAAGGTATTGATGAGGATGCTTGGACAACAGTGGAAGATGGTTATGAAGTCCCAAAGATTGTTAATGAAGACTAATCCATAGTCAATAAACCGAAGAGTAAATGGACAAAGAATGAGAAGAATATGTCAAAGTATAATGCAAAAGCTTTATCGACTATTTTTACTTCGGTTAACAAGAATCAATTCAAGTTGATTCAAGGATGTTCATAAGCAAAGAGGCATGGGACAAACTAGAGAAAAGTTTGAAGGAACCACATGCGTGAAGAGATCAAGAATGGACTGTTTAGCTTCTCAATTTGAGAATTTACGAATGGATAAACATGAAAGTGTTATAGATTTTAGTGTGAAGTTGTGTGCTATTGCTAATGAAGCACACATGATTGGAAAAAACTACAATGATAAAAAAATTGTCAAAAAGTTAATGCGGTGCTTGCCAAAGAGATTCGAGTCACAAAAAGTGGCTATGGGGGTTGCTCTTAATACGGATGAGACCCCGTTTGATGAAATAGTGGGGAGGTTACAAGCATATGAGATGGATTGCAAAGATGATGCTTCAGAGAATCCCAATGTTCAGTTCTACATGTTAGTGATGAAAAGTTGAGAATGCAAAACATAGAGGAATCAATGGGCTCACTTGTGAAGATGTTTGGTAAACTTCTTAAAGAAGTTGAAAAAAGGATAATAAATTCTTAGTAGATGACCATGGCTCATACAAGAACGTGGGAAGAAGAAGAAATGGACGACAATGCAATGAATGCCGAGGATTTGGACATATCAAGTCTAAATGTCCAAACATCAAGACAAAGAAGAAGACTCAATGTGTAGAATGTAAGGAGTATGGACACATAAAAAAAGTAGAGTGTGACAACACTTTGAAGAAGAAAGAGAAACCCTATACAGACTATAGTGAGAGTGAAACAGATGAGGTAACTCACCTGCATTCATCGAGCTTAACGAAGAAAGCAAAAAGTCTAATTTTGTCTCAGTCTGTTCCCACAACAACATCGACTGTTCCCACAACAGTAGTGACTCAAAGGTAGAACATGAAGAAATTGCAGGAAAGATCTCAGGAAAAATGTCTGAAAGTGAGTCAGAAGATGAGAAAATAACTAATCTACAAGAAGAGTTTAAGTCAATGTATGAAAGCTGGAAAAAGACAAGTCAAGAGAATGTGTTACTCCTCAAGGAAAACATTATGTTAAAGGAGATGAATGATAATCTTAAGGAGGAATTGAGTACGGAAATCTCAAAAAGAAAGGCGATAGAGTATGAAGCAGCTGAAACCAATAAGTACATATGCTCAATAGTGGAACTAAGGATTTGAGTAAAATATTGACGATGGGAAGGACTGAGAAGGAATATCCTCAGATGTAACAAATTTCGTGAAAGAGAACATATCTACTCATGTTCCAACACAAGGAATCCGAACTGAAAAGTCAAACAATGTTCTTGGATATCAAGGAGGCCTCGTTGCAGATAGAACCATATTCGTTCCAACAAATTTGCAAAAAATCAAAACTGAAAGAAAAAATCCACATGGGTGCTACTAATGCGGAAAAAATGGGCATATTAAGACATTTTGCTACAAATTCCTTGACAAGGTGAGATGTGCATTGAAGCAAAACAAATTCATTCCAGATTCAAAGATATGGATTAAAAAAAATTGATTTGTATGATGGTGTATTGTGTAACTCATCAACTAGTGCTTCGGAATATTATATGTTGCACATGTGGTTGTTTGAAACACATGTCAAGTGGTCAAGAAATAATTAAGTGGAAGACACACAGAAGTATGAATGAGAGTTATTGGAGAGCTCTAAGGAGAATGCGATTCTGATCGAGAAGGTTGTTCCAAGAAGTATGGGTATGCTCATAGTGCATTTGAAATTTTAACAGAGTTTTACCACTCAAGCAAGGGGAGAATGTGGAAGTCCGTGAATATGATATTATCAAGTTGATATATAATTAAGGGGGAGTTTTTTATTTCATGACTTCGTGCTTGGTATATGGTGAGTTTGAGTTGTAAAACTTAGTTAAAAAGGGGGAGAATGAAAGTCCAAAACTTGTGGGAACAAGAAGCGGCCTGTTGGAACAAACTCGAGCAAATTTTAGATTAATTGATTGATGCTGACGTGGTTCGTGGAGTTGAAGATAAATGTCAAAAAGATATTTGAAGATATCATTGGAGAAGAAATATGCATTTAAAGATATACTTTGAGAATATTTGAGAAGATACTCTCGAAGATTTATTCTTTCTATTTTAAAAGGATAAGTTTATTTTTGTTGATAAATCTAGAGAGACATATCTCATAAGTATATGAGTATATATACAAGGGGCTGTGTGTTGCTAGGGATAACCGAAAATAGAGATAGAAAATTGTTACAATTGTTTTGGTGATTTGGTAGACAAGTTAAGTAATTTGTGGGAATACAAGTCTAGTTGTTCCACGACTATGTGTGTTAAATATTGTTTGGTGACGAATTAAGAGGTGTCTTAATGTCGTGTAATTCCAATTAAACAAATTTTTCTTATAGGATTGTCTAAGTGAATCTAGTTGGTGGTTTGAGGACGTAGACACTTTGCCGAACCTCGTTAATTCTTGTGTGCATCATCTTTTTCTGTCTTTTCATTATTTACCTATAAGCTCCTTAATTTGTGGAAGAATTAAGGAAATAAAAGGAGAATTAACTTGGTGGGAGCGTTTGATGGGAAGATCCATGTGCTTTAACGACACTTCAGCCTTTTTTCAAGCCAGTGAAAGAATTTCATCTACTCTTGTTATGATTGTGGATGCACCAAGCCAAAGTTAGAGAAGGTTCGATCGATATTCGAGACTCATGAGAGTGTATTACCTTCTAATTCTATAATTTATTCGTATTGTGTGAATTTTATTTGAGTTTGCAAGTGTGAATGTTAGAAAAACTATTACAAACGTGTAATGTGAAAGCATACGGTCTTGTTGCATTCTATATTCATTATTTCCCAAGGATTGAAGTATTACTGAATCCGTGGTCGTTTAATCATCTAATTTTCTGTTTCTTTTCCCCGACAGAAGGCGCTATTATTCTACTACTCAATCTTGAAATGATCACACCGCAATAGAAACCAATGAAACTATTCTAAGAGAGGATCTAGCAAGGCGAGCCAAGAGGTCGACCTTTTAGTTTGATACACGTGAAACAAACAAAATGGAAAATGAACTAAAAAAGCTGCGTATGATTACTTTATTTTCTGTTTAAACGAAATGGAAGATCTAGTTTGCTGTTTAAGCACAATCCAAATGATTACTTTATACAAAAAAATGTAAAAACTTTAGTTGAGTGTATTTTTACTTCCTCCATGCGTAGACAATCAAAGAGAACCAACTCTTATTCCCAAAATTCCTCTCATCTTCCTCTCTATAACTCGACCACTCCATTACAGAAGACATGCGAGAAGACCAATGACCAAATGGACTCGCCCAAAACGACGGCGTTCGAGAGTTCTCCTTCCGCAAAAGGACATCGTCTCTTACACGCTTGTTCATCATCAACAAGTCGTTTTCCTCCACTTCTTGGTTCTCAAACCGGAGTAAGAACACGGCAGGGACTGCTTTAACCTTATCCTTGTCACCAAACAGCCAGTTGTAAACATCCCACGATATCTGTATCGTCACACCATCAACTACAATCTTTGTGTTTCCTCTGAAGTTCCATTGAAGTTGCTTAATCTTCAGAGCATTCTTATCGTCTACACTAAACCGGAGATTAGCTTCATCGTCATTAATCTTAATATCTATACTAATCTTTCTGAGTTTTTCCTTAATCTTGATTTTCGTATTGTAAACTCTGTTTCCAAACAGATTCTCTCTTCTTGACACCAAGATTTGCCTCGTTGGCTTCTGTTTCAAGTTTCCTTCGCCAGCGAGAAGACACACTTCACCGGATACAAAGACAGCGACGTAAAACCCGGATACCGGGTCGGGCCCTGATCCAAATCTTGCCTGTGTCAGGTCCCATACGACTCGAATATCGGGATTTCTTGATATTTTCTTGGATCCATGTTTTCTCCAGAAGGTCAAGGGTTTGATTTCTAGCCGGAAAGTGAAGGGAACGGAGCAGCGGTAGCAATCTAGAGAGTGGAGGTAACAGTTTGAGGAATCGCACGAGTAGAAATGAAGGTGGAGAGAACGGTGGAGGAAGGCTTGAGACCAAGAGAGGAAGAAAACGCCAACGTTAGTATGATAGTGACATGTAGTGGTGGGATTTGGAAGCTCGCCGGAGAAATAAGAAAGATTTGACGGCGATGGAAGAGACGACGGTAGATCTTCGTTGATTGCGGTGGTGGAAGGGTGGAAACATGCGGATAAGGGGGAAGAGCCACCGCGAGAGATTCTCATTTTTATGTATCTTTAAATCTGACTATTTGGTTGTTCTGACTTATTATATAATCAGACAGATCACTTATTATATGTATGGATATGTGATATGTCATATCTTCGTATATATCTAAACTTGAGTTTTTTGCTTATGTGTCTGAAAATGAGTTGTCATGTTGTGAAATTCAAAAGAGTGGGTCAAGTCCAGAAATTGAAAGCAACTTTGTGGATAAAGTTTTGTGACCGAAGCATACGTTTATTGATAATTTTTGCTGGTTTTCACATTACGGTTATGTAGATTATTTTCTACTTTAATTCTTTGTAGGTCATTGGACTTTTGTCTTATTTTTTTGAATTAAAAACTTTTTGTCTTTTTCCACAATCTGTTTAGTTTCACGCGTTTTTAGTCACAGTGAAAGCTACCAAATTAAGAATATTGTAAAGGCAAATCGAATATCTTGTTAAAGCATGGTTTTGATGTGCCTCTACATCATATGTGTTGTGTTTGATAATAAAATAATGAAATGTTTAAGATTTTGTGATAAGTAAGATATTTGTTTGCTGATTTAACAGTACATTGAACCGGTTTGGTTAAATGTATACATTATGGGAAGTAAATGCTCACACAACCTTTTTACTAACTCAAGATTTTTTAGATGTAGTTTCTCTTAATCATGCATATAAAATAAACATTAAAGAGATAATTTAGAGGTTAGCTATTGATAGAAGACTAGAGAACGAGTAAAAATGATTTATAGATAAAAATAAATTCAAATCGGGATGACAATTGAGCATGTTTCATCAGCGAACTCAACATACTTCCGATGTGATTCTAGACGAAACTCGTTCACCGGAATGGTTAGGGGTGGGCAATCGGGTATCGGGTTCGGGTTCCGGTAAAACCCTATCGGGTTCGGGTTCCAGTAAAACCCTATCGGGTTCAGGTATTCGGGTATAAGAAGTTTATACCAAATGGAATAATTTTTCGGGTTCGGGTTCGGCTCGGGTAAAAAGTTTCGGATTCGGGTCGGGTTCGGGTACAAGACTTGATACCCGTAAAAAGTTTCGGGTTCGGTTCGGGTTTGGGTTTGGGTTTTTTTGGGTTTTTTCGTGTTTTCGGGTCGGATTCGGTTCGGGTTTTCGGATTTTCGGAGTTTTCGGGTTTTTTTGGGGTTTTCGGGTTTTTTCGGGTTTTCGGTTTGGGTATGGGTCGGGTTTTCATTTTTTTTGGTTTCGGGTCGGGTTTTCGGGTCGGATTCTGGGGTTTTTCGGGGTTTCTTCGGATTTTTGGGTTTTTTAGATTTTTCGGTTCGTATTCGGCTCGATTTGTGTATATTATATATAAAAAATTCCACATTTATAGGATCGAGTCTTCGAGTTAGGGTATTTTCTTATGGGTAGTTATGTATTTTCTTATGAGTAATTATGTATTTCGGGTACGCTTTCGGGTTTCGGGTTTTCGGGTTCGGAACGGGTTCGGGTTCGGGTTTTCGGGTTTAGAGATCTCGTGTCCAATGGAATAATTTGGTCGGGTACGGAACGGGTTCGGGTACGTCTTATCGGTTCGGGTATGCGGGTTCGGGTTTTTTGCCCAGCCCTACTCGAATGGCAGTTGCATGCGTAATAAAAACTCGAGATTAGATGTTGGGGTGAAGCAAACACAGTCAAAGATGTAGAGCACTTCAGGCTGATGGAACCATCTCATTCTCGATGTGAATATGAAAGTATTAAGCATCGGATCATCAAGGACCTCGTCCTGAAGGTTCACCTTAAGCACCTGTGACAAATAGGAAACATTCAGCCATTAGTACCTTTAGCACATGTGACAAACAGTAAACAAACCTAGAGCAAACATGATCAGATTTGAGCATGTACAAGTGGAGTGATCTAGTACGACTTCAGTTCAAAAAATTTCTTTAAAAATGTTTTAGATCCCAATAAAAAATTTCTTTTGGTAAAAATAAATCCAAATCAATTATTTAACTAAAGATTTTAGTTGCACAAAGTCTTCGACAGTTAACTAATTAACATACAACTATGAATTTGACAAACAATCATCATGATATTATATTGTATGTTAATTGACTTAATTCATTGGAGCTAAATTTAGTTAATAGCTAGATTCACAATTAAGGTTGCCACACAATTGCTTTTTTAGTTCGTACCATCCGGAAAATAGTGCTCGACTGTATTATCACGTGATGTTATCCAGAAGGGACTAAAGTAAGTGATCTCCGAGGTCGATGTGCTTATCATGTTAGCTAAAAATCTGTATGGGCTATTTCTCCAGAAGTTGTTCTATGTTTTCCTTCCATGTACATAACATTCAACTATAAATGAATTTAACATTCAAAATTTTTTTAGTAGTTAATTGGTCAAGTAACTTGTTTGTTAATTGTTAAAAATTACTTTTAAAAACTTCCCAAAATACCTTTTAAAAAACGTATTTTACAAATGTAAAGAAGGATGGTTATTGTATTGATCCAAAATAAAATCATCACTTTTTCCCCAATCAATGAATCAGTCAATAGTTGGGTTCACCACTTAGAAAAAAGTTCGAATAACAAATTTTAAGTCTTATTTCAAATAATTATTTAATAAAACTATGCAATATCTGCACAGTTGGATCTCTTTGTTTTTGGTAACCACCAATAAATATGGTTACCAATATGATTGGAAAGGAGAACTTTTGATCCAAGTTATAAAAATTTGATTGTCCAACTAATTCGATGAATAAAACAGAGAGCTTTAATATGGTTGAATCTGCAAGAAACAGCTATAAAAGTTTGTAGATATGTTATGTGTGTTTATATATTGTTCCTTTTTAGTTAGTTATCTAGTCACATGCTCAATTAGATACCAGAGAAATATGTTACTGAACTTAATAGGATTGAAAGAGCAATATATCTATTAATTAGAGATGTAAAGATATTTAGTATAAGGGCTTTAGTTGTAGAATGAAACTGGGAGTTTTGGTGAGTTGTTCGATTTTTTGGCGATTAGGTTTGTGGCCTTCTGCCTCAAGTAAGTCTTCCCTCTGGGCTTCGGCCACCATCATGAACATGTTGGCCTTGGTTGCAGAGCTCTCTACATCGAAGCAAACTGCTCCACATGAAGTTCCGATACTTGCTCAGTCGCCATACTCTCAGTCCAAGGAAATCGTGGCTATGAAGACTTGGGCTAATGTTGTGAGCCACCCAAATCTTTCCAAGTTTGAGTACACGGTGTCAGATATCGAAGGAAGATTTGTTGTACTAGTGCCCGATGAAGTTCTAATCGATGCTCCGCCGCTCTGGAAGGAGTTTGTGGTGGGTCGTTTGGCTTCGACAACGCTTCATGTGGCCAAAGTTCACAATATCGTCAACAAGATTTGGAATCTCAAGGATAAAACCATTAATATTGATTCTTTCTTTGTGAATGAAACCTTATCTAATTTTTGAATTCAAAAGTCAAGCTACTAGACAACGTGTGCTAAGGAGGGGAACGTGGAACATCTGCGATATCTCGATGATGGTTTCAAAGTGGACTCCAATCGTTGTTGAGGCCCAACCAGAAATCAAATAAATGATGACGTGGGTTTTGATGAATAACGTTCTGTACTCTATGTTTTTGTGGAAGGAACTTTGTTTTCTTGCGAGCCCTCTGGGTATTCCTATTAGGCTACACCAAGAAATAGAGCTTGTTACGAAGTTTGAAGAAGCCAAGATTTTTGTTGATGTGGATCTAACGAAGAAGCTACCTGACAGCTATTTCATCGAGGTTAAAGGTGAGGAAGTCAAGGTTTTGTTTGATTTTCCATGGCTGCCGTTAAGATGTAACATGTGTGGTAAGTTGGGGCATACCAATGAGGGTTGCTTGGCTAACCTTCGGAGAGTGTCAAAGCATTTAAATAAACCTCTGGAAGCTAGAATTACAGAGGCTCGGGAAACGCAAAAAATTACAAATTCAAGTGTTATCGGTCTTGTTTTGGTCGATAAGAATGTTGTGTCTCTAGACATTGTTACGGAAAGGAGCAGAGGACATAGATTAACGCATGTAACAGTCTCGAAGTTAAGGAAAGTACTGTTTTGGAGGTAGAGGAAGATGAAATTTGGTTGATTTCACCTATTTTGAAGTAGGATGCGAGTGATTGGTCTAAAGATTCTCACTTGGGGAGTAAGAAGTCAGCTAAGAAATCTACATGTCTTATATACGGACAAGTAACTATTGCATCATCTACAAGGTTTGATATCTTGAGGAATCGAGATGAAGAGTCAGAGGGGATAGAGATGGAGGAGAACAACAGTTCAGAGGTCATTTTCAGTTCAACCTCAGTCTCGAGTGTGGGCTTTGTTTTACCTGAAGACAAAAGGGTGTCAGAGAATTTAGCTTCAACTATTTCTATCTCAGAGAATCTAGAGTCCGCTAATCTTAAGGAACCAACGGGTAAGGAGGAGGTTGCGGTCGGAGCACCTTTACCACGTTCTTCTATGCTTGCACACCAATATTTTTCTAAATCGTCTCAAAAGAGCACGTGAAGCAGTCTCCAGCGGCAGTGGAAAGAGGAACCAACAGAAAACATTAATTTTGTGTTTTTCCTCGAACGTTTGTGGCTTTAATAAATCAAGAAAACATTATGTGGTTCGGGAGTTGATTCAATCTAAGTCAATGTCTTTTGGGGGGTTTGATGGAGACGAGAGTTTGTGAAAGCAAGGAAGCTCATATCTTCGAATCTGTTTTCAGTGAATAGTATATGGCCTCTAACTATGAATTTAATCTTTTAGGGATGATTTGGGTGGTGTGGAATAAAAAGGTTAAGTTAACGTTGTGTTCAAGAGTGGACAAATGATTTCTTGCTTGGTTAAGCTTGATGATTTATCAGAGGATTTTTTTCTATGTTTGTTTGTTTATGCATCAAATATCATGGAAGATCGAAGAGAGTTATACAGAGATCTTAAGTATCTTCAGGATATGTCTCACCTTCGCGGAAAACCTTGGATTTGTGCTGGAGATTTAACAAATTTTTAGACACAGCCGAGCATTCAAATTCCTCTATGTCTCATGTTTCTCTGCCGAGTATGATTGATTTTCAAGAGTATGTGCGCTATTGTTCATTTCTTGATATGGGTTATCACGGTCTCCGCTTTATAAAAAGGGTTGGTATATTAAAAATTAGATCGGATTCTCTTTAATGATATTTGGCTGCAGCGAAGCCAGAGTTCTTATTGTGTTTTTGAGGCTAGGGGATGCTTTGATCATTTATGTGGTCTCATTTATTTGGAAGGGTCTCTGAGTAAGCTGAAGTGTCCTTTCAAGATTGTGAACGCCATTGTAAAGATGGAAGCTTTTAAGCTAGCGGTCAAGACCTATTGGAATGATAAAAAGGTTTTTTTTTTCCTCTACCTATGCTCTTTTCGACTGTCCAAGAAGCTCAAGCTTCTTAAGCCAGTTGTTCGCAATTTCAGTCGCCAAAAGATGTATCATTTATCTATGAGCAGCAAAGTGCTACTCTTACTTGCCCATATGCTCAAACTATGATGGATGAGTCAAATGTATATGGTACGTGGGAGTATGTGGCGTTTAGAAGAAAAATATTTGCAACAAAAGGCAAAATTGCACTGGATTAATGTGAGAGATAAAAGTAACATATTTTCACAATTCAGTTAAAGATAGAGTTGGTCGAAACTCAATTAATGTGATTAATGGTCTTGATGGAGGGCTGTTTACATCAAAACCACCAGATTTTTCAAGTTAGACAGTGGAGGGGATTGGTAGTATTGTCGATTGTGGTTGTTCTGAGCATGAGAAGAAAAGCCTATTAATGGAAATATCTGAATTGGAAATTAAGCGGGTGTTATTCTCAATGCCTTCGAAGAAATCTCCAGGACCAAATGACTATACAGTGGAATTTTTTAAGGAGACTTGGTTTATTATGAGTAAGGACTTTGTTGTTGTCATTCAATCTTTCTTTAAGTTTGGGTTTCTACCAAAGGGAGTCAATACAACCATTCTTGCTACTATACTGAAGAAGAATGGAACAATTGGGATGAAGGATTATCAGCTGATTTCCTATTGTAATATGTTTTACAAGGTTATTTCAAAGATTCTAGCCAATAAGCTCAAGCATATACTTCCTAGGTTTATAACGCAAATTTGCATAGACCGTTCGGCAATTTTTTAAAGATTTTTTTTAGAAATTGGATTTTTGTTTTGTTTTATTGACTCATTTTTTATTTTCTTCTTCTTGCGTATGAGTTGGTATAGGATCACCACAAGCCGAATATTCTTCTCGATGTGCTATGAAGATAGAAATTTCCAAAGCCTTTGATTCAATCCAATGGGAGTTTCTCTTTAATGTTTTGAAGGCAATGCAACTTTCAGCTAATTTTATACGATGAATTGAACTGTGTGCCATCTTTCTTGGTTCAGGTTAATGGAGAGCTTGCGGGATTTTTTAGAAATGAACAAGGGTTGCGTCAATCTTGCTCTCTTTCTCCTTACTTGTTCATTATTTTCATGAATATCCTCTCTCAAATGTTGGACAGGGCAGCCGGCAATGGTAAATTTGGATACCATTTGGATTGTAATAGTTTGAACATCACACATTTGTGTTTTGCAGATGATATTATGGTTTTTGCTGATGGAAGAATTCGCTCCGTAGAAGGTATTCTCGCTTTTTTGATGAGTTTGCTCGATTTTCTGGCTTGCACATTAGCTTGGAGAAATCCTCTTTTTCACCCCTGGTATATCCTCTGTTACTAGGGATTCACTCTCTGATTTTCTATTTAATATTGGTACTTTGCGGTGAAATAATTGGGGTTACCTTTGATGAAAAGAAGAATGTCTACCTCTGATTTCCAACCCCTCATCGAGAAAATCCGAAATTGAATTGGGTCTTAGAAGAATCATTTTTTTATCGTTTGTGGGTCGACTTCGATTACTATCCTCGGTGATTGCTAGTTTGACAAAATTTTGGATTGTAACATTCAAACTCCTAAGTGCTTGCATCAATGAGATTGAGAAAGTTAGCTTGGCTTTCCTATGGTCTGGTTTGGACTTAAACCCAAGAAAGGCTAAAGTGGCGTGGAAAGATGTTTGTAGACCAAAAGCTGAAGGGGTCTTGGTTTAAAGTCTATTGCTGATGTGGATAAAGTGAGATGTTACAAGCTGATATAGCGTTTGGTTTCATCTAAAACATCCTTGTGGGTTAATTGGGTTTAAAAAAATCTAATACGAAAGGGCTCTTTTTGCTCGGTAAAATTGACTACAAGTGATGGCTCGTGGATGTGGAGAAAGTTACTTAAGTATCGGGACTCTGCCAAAGAGTTTCATAAAATTGAGGTACGATGTGGTTCTCATACTTTCTTTTGGTTTGATAATTGGAGTTCTCTTGGTAGATTTTTCGATGTATGGGGGAACGAGGTTGTATTAACATGGGGATTAAGTTATCGGGTATATTGGCTTATGTGTTTGTGAATCATCGTTCTAGACATAGATGGGTCGATATACTATCTTAGATTGAGGATGAGATCAATAAGATTAAGGACTGTGCTTACACTGATTTGAATGTTGGTTTATGGCATTTTAAGGAAGAAAAATTTAAGCCCAAGGTTTCATCTAAAGATACTTGGAACCAAGAGTGGTGGTGCAAGAGAAAACATGGTACAAAGGCGTATCGTTTCCTCACGCTACTCCAAAGTTTTCTTTTTTGTTTGGTTGCCTTGTCTAAACCGTTTGTCCATGGGAGATAGAATGCTCCCTTGGAATAGCACTGTCACGTCTGATTGTATCTTTTGTAATGGTTCAGTGGAGACTCGAGATCATCTCTTCTTCTCCTGTCCTTTCATCTCGTAGATTTGGTACCAACTCACCTATGGTTTGCTCCAACAAAAGTATACAACTCTGTTTCATAATATCTGTCACGTCTGATCTCCAGTAATAAGGGCACTCGATCATTTATTAAGAAATATGTAAACCAAGCATTTATCTAACTTGTATGGGAGAGAGAAATCATAGGAGATATAGAGAACAACCAAACAATATAGGCAAGTTGGTTCGAGATGTGGGGAGGACAGTTCAGAATTGTTTTTCTACATTGCAAAGCCAAAGAATTAAGAAAGATGGGTTACAAGAATGGTCCGCAACAAAAATTTTAACTCTGTTTTTCTTCTATTATTTTTGTTTGAAAAACACTCTAAAACTATGATTCAACTCAAGGTTGCATTGATGATATATTAAATATTCGTATGCATACATTGTGCACCAATGCTTAATTCTCATTCAATTTTAAATTTAATTAAATCCTCTCTTTCTTAAGTGAAATCGAACTCGCAAAATTTTTATCATCTGTAATTATCAAGATGTTACCGGGACACCGAATATAAACTGCATACAACAAAATTTGATTTTTATCCTATTAGCATATTTTCCACTATTAATATTTTACTCACAAAAGTTAACTTATGATTTTTATCGAAAATCTCTGACTAGGTTAAGCGTTATTATTTGGACATTGAATTCGAAAAATGTGGTTTTCAAAGGGCAACAAAGGGATGTTAAGCTGGAACTGGTGCACTTAAATTACATCAAGAACTACAAAATATTTGTCTTTTGGTGGTACCTCCATTCCTAATTACTCATATGGAAGCGTTTCTCACTTGTTTCGGTTAGTTAGAAATATTTTCTATCACTACTAAGAACTGCTTCTGTATGTCCATGTTGCTTTAGGAAACGTTTAGATGAAGTATTTAATTATTATCATGCCATGCTCCCAGAGCTACTTATGATTTTCTATGATCTCATTCATAAACATTGTACAACAAAAGAAGCATAAAAAATTCTTAAAAAAAGATTGCAATATTAGTCTGTAATAGCAATTTTTATCTATTTCTTAAGAAAAAAATCTTAGAAAAGATTGCCATTAATATTAGTCTATTTTTTACTAAAACAAATCTGTTATATATTTTGACATCATTATTTTTTTCAATAATATACAATGCAATACATGTACATGAATAATTTGATAGCATGTACATGCATTTATTAATATAATCTAAAAATATTATATCTAATATGTCACTCATAAATTTTTTTTTTAATTATGAATATGCGCTTAGCGTGACATATATAACCTACTATTTATATAAATTGGAACCTATAATTTTCTAAAAAAATATGTACATATTAATTGAATCCTAGAATGTTTTTTAAAAATAAATATAACATCTAAATGGGTCTATAACTTTTTTTAAAGCTATTTTACCACACAAAAAAAAACTTAACAAAAATTTTGAATAAGACCAACATATAGTTGGTGACGGTCCTGGTAAAACTACAACTAAACTCTAAGCAAAATCCTTTTTGTTTCGGTTAACTCAATTTGATTTGATCTGTTTGGTTGATTTGGTTAAAATCCTTGATGAAGGCCGGCATAAAAGTATATTCTTCAGAAAACGGAGATTTTAGATCAAATGTACTAACATAATTTCGATTCTACCAAGTGAAGTCATGTTTCATAAGTTTGTGGATAGATAGGAACCCACATTCATTAGGAATCAAATATGTTAAAACTTTTTTTTCTCATGCTTGATTCTTTTTTTTCTCCTTGATTGGTTTGAATTTGATATGTATAAATTTATTTATTATTGGATCCTTTTGGGGTTCCAGCTAACAAAAGAAAAGGTTTGAAAAGGTCCAACTATAAATTAAATATGGTACCATACACCAATTCATTGCGAGATTGGTGCTTTACTCGCACTGCTTTTTGTTTTATACATGTGATTGTTGTCTGAACTTTCATTCTCCAATCATTCAGAGAATACCTACAAAAATCAATCTTCACCGAATTGTTGACTGGCCATTGATATTCAAAAATATTTTTATTCTTTCTCTAGTGTTCTGTCAATTTGTATTTTAATCATCAGTTTGCACCAGTATAATATATTTTAACGGTAAAAATACTTTTTTTTTTAGAAAGCGAGGAAAGAAAGCAAGGAATTTCAGCTTATAAGATCTCTGAAACTGCTCAAGCCGGTTCTGCGTGCTCTAAACAAGAACCATTTTAGTGGCATCTCTAAGCGGGTAAAGGAACAAGGAAAGATCCTAGAAGAGATTCAAAGGGTCCTTCTTATAACTCCATCATCTGAGGCAGCTAGAGATGAGCAGAAAGCAGGGGAAAAATGTAATGTTCTCATCAAGGCTGAGGAGAAGTTTTATAGGCCGAGATCGCGGGTTAAATGGCTTCATCTTGGAGATGGGAATACATCATATTTTCACAAGATGGTCATGCAAAGGTTAACTCAAAATAATATTTACTGCTTCAGGGACAGTGAGGGCAGGAAGATTATATCATCCTCTGAAATCAAATCTCACGTAGCAGCCTATTTTCAGTCCATCTTTGCTCACACTGATTTGCATCAGTCCCCTTGTTCTGCGGATTTTCTCAAGGGATTGATGTCTTTTCGCTGTTTAGAGACTCAGTCACAAGCTCCATCTCAAGCAATTACAGAAGATGAGATTGTGAAGACGATATCCTCCATGTCTCTCAGCAAAGCGCCGGGACCGGATGGTTATTCAACAGAATTTTTCAGAGCTTAATGGTCAGCTATGGGCTCTTTGGTTATTGATACTGTCCAGGAATTCTTTCACAATGGTAGGCTTCTAAAGGATCTAAATACTACCCTCATTGCTCTGATTCCTAAAACCATATAAGCTTCATGTATATCAGATTTCAGGCCGATAAGTTACCGCATCCTGGTGCATAAGGTCATATCAAATATATTAGCTAACCAACTGAAGTCAATTCTCACGCAATGCATTTCACTTTATCAGGTGGCTTTCCAAAAAGGTCGCAGCCTAGGAGAAGATTTCTTGCTAGCCATAGAACTAATTCGTAAGTATGATAGTAATTATGGGATTTCCTTTTGAAGATTTTGGAAGCTCAGGACTTCCCACCTCTGTTTCGTGAATGGCTGAGACAATGCATTTCGACCGCTCAGTTTTCCATCTCAATTAATGGAGAGCTAGCAGGGTTTTTCAAGGGGGGGGGGGGAAGAGGTTGAGGCAGGGAGATCCATTGTCACCCTACCTCTTCATTATGGTTACGGAGGCTCTTTCTAGGCTAATTGATAGCTCGGTGGAGAGGAACGGGTTCATGCTTCATCCAAACTGCCAAAATCCGATGCTCACTCATCTTCTTTTTCTGATGATATGTTGGTGTTTTCGGATGGTTCTAGGCGGTCTCTTGATGGCATTATACAATTCTTACATAGGTTTAGGTCTCTCTTAGGATTGGATATGAGTAAGTCAAAGTTAGTTTGAGTGAAGCCTATGGCATTGACTTAGGCGCCTTTCCCACCAAATACTTGGGGCTCCCACTCAAAACTAAGAGGCTCTGTTTCTCTGCACTTCAACCTTTCTTGGAGAAGATCACAATAAAGATTCACTCTTGGACAGGTAATGCTTTCTCCTTTGCAGGCAAGGTTAGGCTCATCTCATCAGTCATTTATGGCATGGTGAAATTTGGATTCAGGTCTACATCATGCCTAAGGTGGACTCTTTGTGCTTAGCCTTTTTGTGGAAAAAAAAATCTCAATCTGCTTCAGGGGCTAGAGTCGCTTGGAAAGAGGTTTGCAAACCAAAGATGGAAGGAGATTTTGGTATAAGACTTCTTGAAGACTTTCAGGTGGTGTTTAGGCTTAAGCAAATCTGGAACCTCTTCACTAATGTAGGATCATTTTGGGTTGCTTGGGTGAGGGAAAATGTGTTCAACCCCAAGAGATTATGGGTCAAACAAGACTCTCCTCGGCTCTCTCGCTTTATTCAAAGCTCGCTTCAGTGGAAAATTCAACTCTCGACTTTCGTCAAATGTACTTTGAATGATGGCACTTTGTGTCCTTTTGGTTTGATAATTGGACTGAGTTTTGGCCGCTTATGGATCTTATTGGCAATGCTAGCCCTAGATTACTTCGTCTTAGAAAAGATGCTAAGGTCTCAGATACTATAAGGCAGGGTTCTTGGTCACTACCTTCAGCCAAATCTGACCCCATCCAGAACCTCCTCATCACTCTTACGACAATCACACCTCCAGACCCTTCTGCAGGAACTGATACATTGATGTGGCGAGCTCCTTCGGGAAACTACTCTCCAACTTTCTCCTCACGAGGTACTTGGGAGCAGCTACGGTCTCCTTCTCCTACTATTCCTTAGCCGAAAATTGTGTGGTTGAAAGAGGCAATACCGAGATGCTCCTTCATTCTTTGTTTGGCAAATCTTACTCGCTTTACAATGCAAGACATATTGATTTCTTGGTGAATGAATGTGCCCTTGAGTTGTATTCTATGCCTCTCATGTACGGAGTCTCATCCCCATTTGTTCTCTGACTGCGAGTTCTCTTCCGAGTTATGGCTTGCCTTTGCGGCAAGGGTGTGTCCTGCAATGTATTCTCAGCTCTCCGGAGTTGTTTCTGTCCTCTCATCGCAACATCAACCATGAACTCCGGCTTCCATTATCTTGCGGCTGCTCTTGCAGGTTATCCTATACCTTATATGGATCGAACAAAACATAAGAATCTTCACTAGCGTATCTCAACCTCTATCCGGGATTAAGGCTACCATCAAGCAGACCATGTGCAATTGGCTTCTCTCTTTCCTTGGGCATCGCTATCTACTCCTTCCCTTCTTGGGGGTTATTTTGTATAATGTTCGGGTAGATTACGATGTAACCATTAAAATAGTTGGTATAAATTTTATAATTAAAACTAAAAAGAGAAAGAATTGTGCTGATGTGTCAGAGGGTATTGACGTGTCAAACAATAAAAAATGTACAAGACTACGGGCATGTTCGTTTTTCAGTGGCGGTTGCAGCTGCGGCATGCGGCCAAACAATGTTCATTTGCCAGCCACAAGAGAATGCAGCCAAACGATGCGACAGACGCGGTAATCTACGTCAGGAAATTTTGGCCGCTGAAAAATCTGGCAGTGCGTATGGTACTATTGCGTTTGATGCTGTTGCGGCCAATCGGTGTTCGTTTGCATGTTGCATGAGACTGCGGCTGATGATAAACGAGTTTTAAGCCCAAGTATATAACTGCAAGTGTACAAAAAAAATCAGTAGTACAGAAGGGATCGAATCCTCAGAGACCAAGTTGCACTACAATTCTATCGAAAGAATGCTAAGCTAAGATGAAAAAAATATTGTTTGTTTGAGAATGGAACTAAAGAAAGCAAATAACGAAGTAAACTTATGGATTAAAAGCGTTAGGCTTTAGAAAATTCTCCCGAAATCAGAAATCATGAACCAGATAACTATTCGGGGCATTAATTAAGAACTATCTCGAACTCGAACAGAAACGTCTAATCAATCCACTTTCGTGGCATCAATTACTATGTCTAACCACCTAAGTATCTAAAATTTCGTTTGAACTTAACGTCATAAACAAACATTAACTAATGGGTTTGATATGTTTACGTATCGCCTTAACATCAACTTTCGTTGGCTAAGGATAATCCGCTCATCTATGTTTTATCCGATAACCTATAAGCTTTTGGAGAATAGATTCAATATAACATCATAAACTAGGTAGTTAATCTATTATAAGCATTAATAATAACAACAGATGAAGATGACATAAGATAAAAACCATATTTGTGTCTGATTCAATGGTTCTTCATTCCTTCGAAATCCTAAGCCCTAACTAGAGACCTACTCAGCCATGGAAGCTGAGAAACAACTAAGGTTTGATGAAAAACTCATGAAGAAATCCAATAAAAATCCAAAAGATATCTCTTAACAATATGTCTCAAATAAAAAAAGGCTTAGAATAAAATAAGCATAAAATAAGAATAGTCTAAACAATGGTTTAAAAACAAGTATTTCTAGGTTCAAAAAGTTCTAGGTCGAAATCTTAAACAAATTAGGAAAAAAAAATTCCATTTTTCTCGGGCAGGTTTTGGGGCTCTGATCGATCGATCTGGTCACAACCAGGTCGATCTGCTTGGTAGACAAGTTCTGGATCGGTCGATCTGGTCGGTAGACAAGTTCTGGATCGGTCGATCTAGTCGGCAGACAGGTCTGGATCGATCGATCTGGACTGGATCGATCGATTTGTAAACTTACGGCATTTTGAGATCGATTGATCTGGAGTCAAACCGATTGATATGGTTCTTCCCGGCGTCTTCCCTCTGCGCATGTTTTATCTGCTCACCTCACTGGACCGTCTTCACAAAAATCGTCATAACTTTTTGATCGCACCGTTGGATCGACTTCAAACCACTTTCAAATGAAAGCTAACTCAAATATCTATCTTTTGTCCAAAATTAAGCTTAATCCACCGGTGGAAAATTTTCAAATAAAAGAAAACTTCAGACCTATCTGTATGATCATGCATCTTTTGCTCCAAATCTTGCTCCCAAAGGCATTATAACTCTTCCTACCATGATTTGATCTGATAAAACTTTAAAAACACATAGATTGACTCTAAAACATATATTAAAATGTGATAAAAACCAAACATATCAGCTGAGGTTGTGACCAGACACGCGACTGATGCTGCGACTAGATACGCGGCTGTTAAACAAACAAGAACTGCAGCGTCATGCCGCAAGTCGCAAGCCGCAAGCCGCAACCCGTAATCCGCAGCCGTATGCGACATGTAAACAAACAAGACCTACTTTTCATATGTAAGAAGTGAATAGTTCGGAATATTCCCCATATCTGGTGTGATTCTCGATAATATCAGTCTTTAAATACTCGGGTAAAATCTGAGTAATAGGAGTTACTGAGTTAGAGTTTGATTGGATGTTGCAGACATAATGGATTAAATCATTAGTGAAATAGACCATCTAATTTTGTGACAGACAACAATCTATCGTAAATTAAACTTTTTTTTTCTCCATCTTCACCATTGTGGAGTACAACTTATGAATGATGATAAACAAAAAAAATTTCAATATACAAATGGTTTTATCCGCCTTATTTGCTACATCAAAGCGTTAGTTAAAGCCTATACCTCCTTTCGAATTAATCCAACACATAGTTTTGCAAATCACGTTGTTAACCATTTGAAATCCACCATGATTTTGCAAATAAACAATTTTAAATACTCAAGTTAATTGAATGATTCAGTAATCTGATTCCGATATTTTACTCGAAGTACAGAGTAATATGGATGACCGAAGCCTATGTTGACAGGCCTGACTCTAACCTAAGGCCTCGAAGTAAGTTATGATGAGATTATAAATGGTCTTAAAGTAATGGGCTGCTTTACAGCCCAAATTCAGAAAAAAAACTCTATAACCCTAAAAAGTATCGCCGTATCGCCGTATAAAATGCACCGCCATCACTTTCTGCAACTTTCTTATTCAGATTTAGGGTTTCTCTTCGTTTGGGGTCTGTCCGAGAAGCAAGATCACAAGGCTCCGAGATGGTAAATCCTCTCTTCACCCTTCCAGTCTTAATCTCCATTATCTTCTACTCTGAATTGTATTTAAATGTTACAGAAAGTTCGGAACTTTGAATCGTTTTGATGAACTTCATTATTTGAACAGCCGTCGCACAAGTCGTTCATGATCAAGAAGAAATTGGCGAAGAAAATGAGGCAGAACAGGCCTATTCCTCACTGGATTCGTCTTCGTACTGACAATACCATCAGGTTCGTCGATTTATTACACTAATTTGTAGCTTGATTTGGCCAAAGTTAGTGAATCTTGTTTGGGTTTTGTTTGTTGTTTTAGGTACAATGCTAAGCGTAGACACTGGCGTAGAACTAAGCTTGGATTCTAAGAGGTTACATTTGCCTATTGTGAAAGCTTTGTTCTTTCTAAAGATTTGTTTTGTTGGGTTTAGTGTTTCCTAAGTTTTGATTTTGTGACTTTTACATTGTTCACGTTTGTGTAAGACGATCTTTAATCATTTGTGTTTCCAAATTTTATGTTGAAAAGTACTTATTGTAGTGACAATGAGTTATTAACAAGTTCGAAGATTTGGAAATGACATTTGGTTAACTCTACTTTGAATAGCTACTTTGAAAAACTCTATTTTGGTGTGTTGTTTGGGTAGCTTGAGGTTGATACAAGTGCTTATGAATGTAGTTGGATTATAGCTAAGTAGGCTTGAGAAGATATTTGAGTATCAGGCTATTTGTCTACATATCAATAAAGCTTGATCGGTGAAAAAGAGAAATCTACATAGCTTGATCAATATAAGGCTTCGTATGGTAGAATCTGATTGTATATGAAATGAATCATTTAGATGTTGCTTCGTTCATTATTATTAATGTTCCCATCGTTGCTAACTTGCTATATCGCCTGTTACCATTGCGACTCTGATGCGTTCAACATTCTTCGTAGAGTATAAAATGGGATGACGTTTTTTTAATGGTTTATTCTAGTATTTGGTTTTGCATAATAGCTGAAAAATTGATCAACAATCCAAATTAGATAACAACGGCGAATAAACGTTTCTTCAAATTATTAACAAAAGTTGAACACAAGACATTACATTGAGAAATGTATAACAAGAACAAGTCAATATTAACAGAGGAATCATTTTAAGTTGACAAAAAATTGTCAATTTTTAGCATCATTCATATTCACTTGGTTTGACATTTGACAAAAGTACCATTTTAGCATCATTCAAATCAAGCCGGCTAAGTAAAAAACCACTAGACTCCCCTCTATATATTACACTCATAGGTGTAAACATACGAATAGTTCTCTTCCATTTTTAGAATTCCATCAACGCTTTCTTCTTTTATTTTCATAATTCTTCTTCTTAATCAAACATCCATTAGTTGTAGTTTAATTCCATTATTAACCACTAATCTTTATTTAACTAAAGAATGTGGAGATTCATTATAGTGATGTGTCTTCTAGCTTTGTCTGGAAGGGGAACCTCGAGGATAACGCCGATGTGGAGAAAGGATTTAGGAAGATTGTACGGCTTACAGAACCAGCTTCAGCGAGGTCCGGTTCCTCCATCAGAACCCTCTCTATGTCACAACAGACTAAACCATTTTTCTCATGCTGAGGTTTATTCTTCCCAAACTTACGTTCTTTGCCCATGATCAATGCTTATTCCGTCTTTGACAATGATCAATCCCATTTTTTATTTTCTTTCTCTCCAGTCAAACATAATTCATAGTTGTATTTTGTGGCATTTTGATTCGACTAATTTACGATAGAGATTCATACGATATATGTATTTTTTTTTTGGTTGGCCATAAGATTTATGTTTTGGATAGAACTACCAAGCTTTATGTATTAAGAATAAGTAATAAATAACTCCATCATTGACTAAATAATGAATAAAGATACAACTTAAATGGTTCACTTTACCCCCTAGATGCATAACATGCCACTGAAAATACATTTTGAATGATATATATATATATATCATTCTTGAAGAAAATAATTCTTAGACATTTTAAGAATATGCTATGAACAATGAAAGATTCTGTTACATCCGGTGTCGATAACTCAACTGGTGTATTTACCTAGTAGTCCATTGCGTTTTTTGAAGTTTTTGAGATGGTTTGAAAATGCAATGAAAATTATTTAACATGCAATGATCTTTGGTCTGAATAGATCACGAGCTTAAGGCCTAAAAACTTATTTGTTACCAAAAAAAGATTGTCATGAAAATTATTTTGAAGTTGACTATATCACATTTCCATTGCTCTATTTTACGACGAAATGTATTGCAGTGAGATGTGAACATATATTTGATTTTGCAGCGGAAAAAAAGAAGGATAAAATAAGTGGCAGAGTAACTATGAAGCGAACACAATTCAACAAGATAGTGGATGACTTAGATATAACATTAGTCAAAGTAAATCATAATCTAAACTTGGCTTCTTAATTAAACTGGGAAACGGCGTCTACATTCAATTATTTGTATAGAAATTATCAAAATTGTTTTTTGTTTACTTGGACTACGAAGCCAAAATATAGAGAATAGTAGTATGTGACTAGAGTTAATAATAAAATGGTATTGTAAAACAAAATGTCTTAAAAAGGAGTTAACAGAATAGGTTAGGAACCTCCAGCTGAACTTGGTATGTCCGATAATGCGACTTCTAATCTCGTTCTTTTTTGTCCGATACCAAAATCTCGTGTTTTTTTTTTCTCATGTGGTTTTTAAGAAGATTAAGGCATAGAAAAGAAAAATAAAGGAAGACAACTTTCAATAATACAATAATTTATGTTTTTTTTAATGGGGAAATGTTATATAAACAATTAACAAATTCAACAACTAGAATTATAGACACAACAAACTTGGAAAACTTTATAAAAAAAAAGAAAAAAAAACTTGGAAAACTTCTACTCACACATTCTTACCAAACTTTTGAGATGAGCGGATCATAACCCTATACAAAAAAAAGGGTAAATGGATTTGGATTTTGACATATATATTATATCAATCATCGTGTTAACCGGAGAGTCCCTCCTAGCTCTACTGGAACCAGTGGAACAAGTGAATGAAGAACATCGGTTATTAGCGGCCGGTAACTCGGTTCTGGCTGTACACACAGCACAGCCATGGCTGCCACCTGCAAAAAGAATTAACAGTCTTGATTCAATAATGTCCAAAGTATCTGCAATCTCACCGGTTTAAACCAGTTTGATCCAAGACCATCACAAACAAAATTAACTTAAACCGGTTCTATCTTGAAATCAAACCTGGTATAAGTGCTTAAGATCCATTGTATCTTTTATAACAGGATCCACGATGTTTGGAAGGTTCGATCTATCGGTAAGTTGGGGCATTGCCTGAACCATTAACACTTCTATATATCACTAACTGATTCATTTTGTAAACCTTCTTAAACCGGATAAAATACATACCCATGTCACAAGAGACTGGCACTGAGCTGGAGTTAATTTCTCAACCGGCCGTCTACCTAACAAGAGTTCAAGTAGAACCACCCCAAATGCATAAACATCACTCTTATCCGTCAATTTTCCTGCAAGACATACAGAAAAAAGAAACATTTCTTTCATCGAAACAAGCCGATTAGTTATGCTAAAATGTAATCAACCAATGGTCCTGGTCTCGTGAACCTGCCTAAAACCAGTTTCCGTATCCATGAGAGAGTGAGACTAGTACTCATGATATCGAAATAATACAAACACAAATGATTGGATTTTTTGTAACAATCTCACATTTAAACAATGATGACTAAGATATGAAAACATATTTACCGTCTAAAAGATATTCCGGCGCAACATAACCAAGTGTTCCAGAGAGTTTAATATTGTTCTTGCCATGGACATCAACCGAAACAGCAAGACCGAAATCTGAAATCTGCATTGTTGTTATCAAAGTCCATCATAATATCAGAAACAAATAATAATGCGATTATTCAATACAAAGATTCTGGATTCTCATTCTCGTCTCATTTTTTTTTTAATACAAGGATTCCGAAACCCGTAATGCGATTATTCGATACAAAGATTCCGAAACCCGTAATCCCCAGACCGAAACCACAACATGTAATATTAGTTTCGTCCCAAGTGTAACTCGATCATTCCCTTCTCATTTTACATATAAATAAGAACCAAGATCAAGGACTAAGAACCAAGAACCGGTTCTAAACAACAACTTTTTTTATATAAAAACGGCAGTATTTACCTTGGCATTGAAGGACGAATCAAGAAGAATATTCGACGATTTCAAATCCCTGTGGATAATTGGTGGACGACAATGCTCATGGAGATACTCTAGTCCTCTGTAAATCAAACAGAGTAAAAACCGGTTTACCAGTTTATGAAGACTAAACCAATGAGAAAACCGGTCTACAAGCTGAAATGTCGGCTACTTATTTATACCTAGCTGTATCAAGAGCAATCTTCATACGCACATGCCATGTTAGAGCTGATCCACGAGAAGTCCCTAATACATTAATTATAAACGATAAAACCAATAAATTATCATTATTAATTCATATCCTTTCAATCATTTATATATTTAACTACAATAACAAGAAGATGTTTAACCATGTAACTGTTCATCCAATGATCCTTTCTCCATGAGCTCATAAACGATGAAACTCGAGTTGATTTCACTTGCAGAGCCTAACAGTGAGATAATGTTCGAATGCTGGAACTTGCTCAACAAGTCAACCTCATTCTGACATCTCCAAGAATCAATAAAGATCCAAGAATCAAAACTTAAAACATAGACTTGGTTTATTTTTTATTTACCTGAAATTCTCGTTTTACATCTTGACTAACGTTTTCAATCTTCTTTATCGCTGTTTTCGTGTTGTTATCCAAAGAAGCCTTGTAAACGCATCCGAAACCGCCTTTTCCGATTACATTACTGTCTTTAAAACCACCTGTTGCTTTCTCAAGCGTCTTGAAATCAAAACATTGTACATAACCTTTGTTGATAGATGTTCTCCTCTGAGTTCTGATTGAGCTTAGTCGTCTCATAAACAATGTAAATGAATTCCCACTCTCAGCATCTTCATTTAAAACATTGCACAAAGATCAATACACATAATCTCACACATACTTCAAATTGATAAGAATCAATAAACTTCCATTGGAAAAACAAATAATCTCCATTGGAGTTACAGAATAATGAAATTTGTTTCATATTTATTTTTTAATTTTTGTGGAAAATTTACTTTATTGCTCAGCAAAAAAAGGTTTATTTACAAGGTTTTATTTTTTAAAAAAAACCAAAAAAGTTGCTCAACATATTTATTCATTTCTATTTCATGATGATGAAATTACCTGAATTATTGATGGATTTGGAAGATTGGTTACGCTTATAAACCCAGAAGCCAAAACAAAACAAGATTATTAAGCCAAGAGAAGAAGAGCTGATTATGAGACCAATTAGAAGTTTCTTATGAGCATTGAATCTGTGTTCTTCAGCACTTCCCATTTGGATTCCTGACACAGAAAAAAAAAAACAGAACAATTCTTCAATTTCAAGTTGAAATGAGTATGATTCTGAATCAAACCCAAGTTTCAAAATTACAGAATGAGTTGAGATAAGAAAGGAATATTATTTTATTTTCAATTAAAAGAAAGACAAAAAAAGACAAGGAGTGAGTAGCTCATAAATGGCATTTAATTAGGTAATAAAGAAAACAAATTTGGTTTTGATTTCGAAATTCGAGGACACATAGATCAAATCTAAAAACCCAGAAATTAAATATAAATTTAAGTCAACGACCAATAATATTACCAGGAGAGAAAGTAGTCATGGAAGTGTAAACTGGAGCTATAGAAGGAGAAGAAGAAGAAGAAGCAGAAACGATAAAGAATTTAGTAGTAACAACGATCTTCACAAAAAACAGAAATTGAAAATGAAGAAGAAGCTCCATTATTATTATTTTTAATGCTAAAAAAAGAAAAGGTTGGAATAGATTTAACTCTAAAGACTTTTCTGGGGTTTTGAGATTCTTGAGAAAGCGAAGAATGAACGAACTATCGCTCTCTCTATTGCTGTCTTCTTGAAATTTCTTTTTATGGGACATGAAAAGAGGGAAAGAGAGTGGTTTTTAAAAGAAAAAGTTGAACTCTCATTTCTCAACCATTAATGTTTTTTTAAAAAGTTAAGTGATGAACTAACGAGGAAAGATTCGAGACAAATCACACACTTTTCTTTACTAGTGAAAATTAAAACTCGGTCGAAGATAAGCTCTTGGACAGCAAAGCACTTCTCTTTCTCTTATGCAGGTCTAATGATGCTCATTAAATTAGTTATTGCTAGCTTATCAAATTTCTGGATTTCGGCGTTTCGATTACCAAAACGTTGTGTTTTGGAAATAGAAATTTTTTACTATGTGCTTTTATGGTCTGGTCCAGAGAGCTAAACTTCTGGAAAGTAAAAATGGTTTGGGCAAATATATGTAAACTCAAGAGTGAGGGTGGACTAACCTTGAAATCGCTATATGAGACAAATAAGATTAGTTGTTTGAAGCTTATATGACAAATTCTTTCACAGCAATCTTCTCTTTGGGTATCTGGAAGTATTTGATTAGGTTAAAGTATAAGAGAATACAACCATAGAATTTTGGATGTGGAAGAAATTGTTAAAGTATCAAGACTTTGCACAGGATTTCCATCAAGTAGAAGTGGGAACAGGAATTCAATCTCATTTTGGTATGATAATTGGAGTGGTCGAAGAAGATTTATTGAAATCACAGGTATGTGTGGAGTTATTGACTTGGGAATTCCCATCTATTTCTTTGGCTTTGGTAAAGTTACGCATCGAAGACTAGTGCAGATGAATAAGGATTTAAACGACATAGAGCATGTGATTTCTAACCTCTTGCAACAAGAGCTGGGCATGGAAGTAGAAGACAAGCATCTTTGGCGATGTTCTGAGGATAAATTCAAGCCGGTTTTCAATACTAAATCAACACACCATCTTATCCGAAAAGCCTATCCAAAGCTTCAGGGTTATGGAGTTGTTTGGTTTAACTATAACACTCCTAAATTCATTTATATCACACGGTTAGCGTTTTGAGATCGCTTGTTGACAGGGGACTGGATAAGCCGATGGAATACCAACCAAAACACTAGTTGTGTACTTTGTGATGGATGTGACTATGAAACTAGGAATCACCTATTTTTTTAATGTGCTTTTTCAGCAGAAGTATGGAGATCACTCATAGGATCCTTGCTGCACACAAGTAACCAACACGCTACTTCATGGGAGCTTATTATTCAAGAGATTAACGCTCTAGTTCAGCCAAAGCTTAAAGCATTTTTAGTTCGCTATGTGTTTCAAGCAATAGTGTACCGAATATGGAGTGAGAGAAATACGTGGAGACATGGTCATCAGCAAACATCATCAATCATGATTGCAAACCTTCTAAATAAGCAAGTCAGGAATCGGATCACCTCAATAAGGGAGGAAGCGAATGGTTTTTTTAGGATGGAATAACTCTATGGTTTGATTCTAGAGTATAGTTTATTTCGAAATCTATCAGCTTTTTCTATTTCACAATTTGAACTCTCAACGTAAATGTGCTTTTTTGTTGAATATAATTTAACATTCTTACAAAAAAATTAAAAATCGATCATTTAGGTGAAGAGACATCTGTTTCTTCTTAGATTCTGAATAATAATTTAGATCTCTGGAGAATCTTTATTATTACATTTATTATGTCTTCTTCTTCTTTTTTTTGTAAAATTTTATCCAACAAACAATCTTTGGTACATTATATGCATCTTTGAGTTGAGAAATAATCGAAGAATAAATTTCTAAAATAGCAGAAAAGTAAAATAACTCTTCACAAAGATTTTAAACTCTTGTTGCAAACTGATACATTGGGTTTTTAACATATTTTAGTATGTGTTTTATTGTCGTTTTCTGTATCTTTAGAGTCTTAATCAGATACAAACTCGATTAGAATAAGTTCGAATCGATCATAATGGAGTTTGGAGCAAAGAAGTAAAAATGAGTCGATTAGAGCTTAGATCGATTGATCCATCGATTTAAAGAAAGTGTCAAGCATAACAACTTCGATCGATCCACACAACGTGTTCATAATCCACGCCACCAGCATAGAGTTAACAAATTTACTGTAGCACATATGTTTTTAAGTTATTCACTCTTCTTCTTCGTCTTACAATTTTCTCTATGATGTCTTCCCAAGTTTCAGAGGAGAAGATGTTCGTCAATCATTCCTCAGATTGTAAACTGATCAGTGCTTTGAAAGACAACACGATCACAAAAAGTTCAATGCTAGATCCGGTGCTTAAACAAGCCATTAAGGATTCAAGAATCTCTATCGTCATCTTCTTTGAAAACTATGCCTCTTCTTCGTGGTGCCTGAACAGTTGTTGGAGATAGTGAAATGCAAAAACGAGTCGGATCAACTTGTGATACCTATTTTCTATATTATTGACCCTTCTCATGTTATAAAACAGAGTGCAGACATTGGAAAAATATTTAAAGAGATGCCAAAACCACAACAAAACAGAGGATGAGATAGGGTTATGGCGGAAAGCTTTGACGGATGTTGCAAATCTTGTCGGATTTCATTCTCAGAATTGGTACGATTTCACTGAAACATATCTTTAGTCGTTGTTTCTTTCTCGTTTATTGATTTTGTTTTTTTTTTTCTTATTGATAGTGAAAATGAAGCAAAACTGATTGAAAATATCAATGATATTTTGGTTAAACTTGGTTTAATTCCATCAAAGGATTTTGATGACTTTGTTGGCATCGAAGCTCATATCGCAGAAATGAGTTTATTATTGTATTTGGAATCTAAGGAAGTTAGGATGGTTGAGATTTGGGGTCCTTCAGGAATTGGTAAGACTATCATTGCAAGAGCTTTATTTAGTGGACTCTCTCACCATTTCCAAGGTAGCATTTTTATAGATAGGGCGTTTATATCTAAGAATAAAGAAAATTTTAGGGGAGCTAACACTAACGACTATAACATGAGGCTGAGTTTGCAAGGAAACTTCCTATCTGGAATTTTAGGCACAAGGTACATGAAAATTGATCATTTAGGTGCAGTGGGAGATAGGCTAAAGCACCACACTGTTCTAATTTTTATTGATGACTTGAATGATCAAGTGGTGTTAGAGGCCGTGGTACATCAAACTCAATGGTTTGGATGTGGGAACAGAATCATTGTGATTACAAAAGATAAGCATCTTTTGAGGCCCCATGGAATCAATCATATTTATGAGATCTGTCTTCCATCTCAAGAGCGAGCTCTTTAGATGTTATCTCGATATGCTTTCATGCGAAACTCTCCACCTAAAGATTTTGAAAACCTCGCTGTTAAAGTTGTGAGTCATGCTGATAGTCTTCCTTTAGGTCTTAATGTTTTAGGTTTGTCTTTGCGGGGGAGGGACAAGGAGTATTGGATGGAAATGATGCCGAGGCTTTAGAATGGTCTAGATGGGAAAATTGAAAACACATTAAGATTCAGCTATGATGGGATAGATAGCGAAGAAGATAAAGCGATATTTCGTCACATCGCATATCTTTCAATGAGGCGGAATTAACAGCATCAAGTTGTTGCTTGCAGATAGTGATTTGAGTGTATATATTGGGCTCCAAAACCTAGTTGATAAGTCCCTCATTAATGTACGAAATGATTATGTGGAGATGCATTGTTTGTTACAAGAAATGCGTAGAAAAATTGTTCGTGCACTGTCTATTGACGAGCCTGGACGGGAATTTTTGCTGGATTCGAAGGATATATGCGATGTATTTAATGAAAACACTGTAAGTTGTTTTCCTGTACTCCTTGCATAATCTCATTTGATAAGCATGAATTGTCGGTGTTTATTAATCTAATGATTTTTTTTCCTTGTTGATGTTATGTTTTTCAGGATTCTAAAAAGGTTTTAGGTATATCGTCGGATATTCATGAGATTGATGAGTTATATGTACATGAGAGTGCTTTCAAAGGGATGCGTAATCTCCATTACCTGAAAATTCACACAATTAATTACACATCTGAAGATGAAGTCAAATTGCAGTTAGACAAAAGCTTCGATTATTTGCCCCCTAAACTCAAATTATTGAGTTGGTACAAATATCCAATGAGATGTTTGCCTTCTAAGTTTCGTCCTGAAAACTTCGTCATCCTCGAAATGGAGAACAGCAAGCTTGAAAAGCTGTGGGAAGGAGATTTGGTAAGTTTTGAGAATATATGTTATGTTCTTAGTAGAAAAATTTGAAAATTTATTTTTAGTTTTGGGAAGACAATCATCTCACATAATGTGTAACTTCTACTTTGCTCTGTGATTATTTTTTTGTTGGGTTCAGACGCTTACATGTCTCAAGGAAATGAATTTGGGGGACTCAAAAGACTTTGAAAGAAATCCCAAATCTTTTAAGGGCCACCAATATAGAGGAACTAATCTCAAAGGTTGTTCGAGTTTGGTGGAGCTTCCTTCCTCTATTGGAAATCTCAATAAACTAACATGGATGATCATGTCAGGTTGCACAAATTTGAAGACTCTTCGCTCTGGCATCAACCTCCTATCTCTCGAGTATCTATTTCTTGCTGGATGCTCACAATTGAAGAGTTTTCCCGATATCTCAAAAAATGTCATTGATCTCGATCTAAGCAAGACATCAATAGAAGAGATTCCTAGGTGGGTAGAGAATTTCGATAGGCTCAAAAGGCTATATATGGAAAGTTGCAGCAAATTAAAATATGTATCCTCTACACTGAAATATCTTAAGACAGTTGACTTTTCACATTACGGAGCGTTGAAACCAGTCCCTGGGGAGGCCTCCTCTTCTCTTCTAGATAATTTTGTCCCAAATGTCGAGTTCAGACTCCTCAAATGCTTCGATCTGGATCTTGAAGCTCTCCTTCAACAACAATCAGTTTTCGGGAAACTCATTCTGGCTTGTGAAGATTTAGAGCTTGTGCTGTCATTGTTTTTGGCCCTGTTCCACCCATGCTTAACGTCTACAACAGTATCAAGATAACTTGCCGGTTTAAAGACAGACTGGATAACCACTTTGATTCCCCTGATCACCAAGAGGACATCATGGCATATGGGGATGGTACTCAGCTGTTTGTATTCGACTATTGTTTCCCTCTTGAAGAAGACAATGCTAAACTTAACTATGATCACGTGGATATACAGTTTCATTGTCCTCATCACAAAATGAAACTTAACTACGATCTCTGCTACTTGAAAGAATGGGGTATACGACTCTTAGAAGACTATTCATTTTCCAGCGACTCTACTCCATCTTCAGATGATTCAAGTATCTTTGAAGATGTTGGTGACGAAGTCAATAAAAGGACCAGGGACAGTGAGACTGAAGAAGAGCATGGAAGAATAAGTAAACGAATCAAGGTAATTACTTCTTCCTCCCTGATTTGAATATGACACCCAACGAGGAAGACGAGATGTTGTACGGTACAAGGTAGAGAAGCTGAAACCAGACCAGCTAATTAATAGAAATCAATGGTGTTAGCTTTTTTTCGTATATGTGGTCGGAGATTGGAGTAAGGGAGATCACTGACACTGAATTCACTACTCAAGATTGGGCACTAGAAGATTTTATAAAGCTATTATTCTCATTGTGATACAAGCTTTGTGAGTTTGATCTCGATGGCTAGGTTTTGGAATTTGGATCAGGATTTCAATTTTGTTTATGGATTTTAACGAAGTTTCTTAAACTGTTTAAGATTTTGGGGGTTATAATATAGATTTCATAATATGGAGTTCAATATATTAAAATTGACCATTAAAATGAAGGGTGCAAATGGTGATACAATTACTTGAATAAACATGGTTGAATAAGTCATTCATTTAAATTTTCACAATTTGAGATGAAAGGAGTTAAAAATCATTAATTCATTCAACTAAAAAGATTAGCAAATAAATATATTAGGTCCATTTGTTTGCTCATCTAACATTTTCATTCAAATGATGTATTCAAATAATTTATATGGATGATTCATCTGTAGATTTGTTTGTTTGGTTAGTTTTTGTAAATCCACATTTCCATCTATATGGTTTTAATAAGAAAGTAATTAAAATGTCCATGTTTGAATCTAATCATATGTTTAATCTAAATGCTAACCATATTAACTTTAATTCTTAATCTAAAATATATTTACAACTAAATAATTTTTAAATTACTATTTTGACATTTATAAATTGATTTTGATCATATAAATTCATATAAATATATAAATTAAGATCCAAAATTCGCAAAATAGCGTTTTACGCCAAAACTGCAAGATCTCAAAATTACATTTTTGCCGAAATCAAGTTTTTTCGGAAAAATCATGAAATAACATTTTTTTCGCTAAAATTATAAAATAGTACAATTACGTTTTTGCGATAAAACTATAAAATCTTAGAAATGCTTCTTCCGCCAAAACTGTGAAATCACAATTTTGACGGAAAATTGTAAAATGATATTTTCCGTCAGAATGTAAAATCAAAATTTTGGCATAAAATTGCAATATGATATTTTTCCTCCAAAACTGCAAAATTTTGGTATTAGACTTTTTGCCATATTTGTGAAAACGAACTTTTTGCAAAAAAATCGTAAAATGACATTTTCCCTAAAAATGCAAAATCGCAGAAAAAAAATCTCGGAATTGCATTCCCCGCCAAAACATTGAAATCATAATTTTGAAAAGACATTGTAAAATGACTATTTTCCATCAAAACCCTGAAATCGCAATTTTGGCATAAAATCCCCAAATCTAGGAATTATATATTTTTTGCCAAAAATCGTAAAATCGAGTTTTTAACGGAAAAATCATAAAATGGTATTTTTCCGCTAAAATGCAAAATCACGAAATTGCATTTTTTCCGCCAAAACCGTGAAATTGCAATTTTGGCGGGAAAACATATCAACAAACGTAATGTCTAATAATTATATCAATATTTATAAAAATAATTATATCAATATTTATGACAATGATTATATCAATATTTATAAACATAGTTCAGAAATAAATATATGTTTATTTAGGTTTTATATGTTTAATAAATAATTATATCAATATTTAAAATAATTATATTAATATTTATAAATTTAATTCAAAAAGAAATATAATTATATTTATGATTTTACAAGTTTAACAAATTTACCATTCAAATTTTATAAATTGTTGTTGATAAAGATATTTTAAAAATAAATTAAACAACAACAAAAATTAATTAGTGATATATTTGTCATTTGTTATTTTGGAATGAATCATTCTCCATCCAAATGGTCCAATTCGGTCATCGAGATGGATCAAAACTCATTCAGATGGTCCATCTACATGTTAATCATTTTTTTACTAAACAAACATCAATTCTCATATTCATTCAGATTAGCCATCCGAATGAGGAAACAAACAAGCTCGGACCTGTTTGGTTCTCCATCAACCATTTCCATCCAAATAGTTCATTCAAATACTTCATTTGGATAGTCCATTGAATGTTGTTTATTTTCATTTTGAGTTTTTATCTAAATGATCCATTTCAATGAACATTTGTTTGTTTGTTTAGTTTTTGAAAATCTTCATCTCCATCTAAATGCTTTTAATAACAAAATGACAACAATACCATGCTTTAATCTAATCATATTTTCAACCTTAACCTTAATCATATTAATTTTAGTTCTTGATTTAAAATATATTTAACACTAAATACTTTTCAAATTATTGTTTTAGACATTGATAAATTGATTTAAATTATATTTACAACTAAAATATATTTGGTCACACAAATTCATATAAACTTATAAATTAAATTCTAAATCACATTTATAAATTGGTTTACAAAATAATCAAAATTTTACAAGCAAAGAACACTTAAAATCATGTCACAATCCTCAAACAAAACAAAAGTCTACAATGTTCATTTTTAATTATAATATATATATATATATATATATATATATATATATATATATATATATATAACTATGCCACAACTCGAATTTATATTTTGTTTGATTTTTCATAAGCTGACTGACAACATTATCTGAAGAAACATTTTAAACTCAACATATGATCAGATTCAAAACAGGGGAAGAAACATTTTAAAAAGATGACTCTGAAGAACATGATCTATTATCAAGAAACATTCCCTTATTAAAAAGTTGTTTCTTAATCAAGAAAAAGATGTACTGCATCAAAAACAAAAATGCATAAGAAGTTATTACTCAAGTCTCTATTTCTCTATTATCTAAGGGCCTTTGTTAACCTCAGCACCAACAGCAAGAACAGACCCTTTCTGATTAATCACTTCCTCTGACTCTTCACCATCATTATTCTCCTCTCTTGAGCTCATAATGTCTTCCCAATCAAACAATCTGTGTATCCACAGAAGATCACTTATTACCTGTGATATCTCTACTTGAAACTCTAACAACTATCTACAAGAAGTAATTAACCCCATATTTGAATAAACTATACGTCATTGTTGTATACAGAAACTTTCAGCTCGTATGCTTTCAAATTCTAATAACAAAACCACACTAATTAGAAAATTTCTTAGGATTTAATCCCATGTTTCGACACATTTGGGAAAACAGAAGCTTGTAAAACAGGGACTAACGATTTTGATCAAGGGATGTTAATTTTTGATTGTGTTAGAGAGACAGTCTTTACTTTAAAAGACAAACATTCTAATTTTCTTTGACAAATCATACCTGTCATCGTCAAGGTGAAGTAGGTTCTCCCAGACCGAATTACAGTACGCATTTCCTAAGTTCCGAAATAACTCCAAGATTGTAGGTTCCCATACTTTTCCATCCATAGTCAGCGATCTCAACTGCAGAAGTTCTATGACATTAGCTTGAATATCATAATATGTCCCTAGAAATTTCAGATTATCAAATTGAGCTCTGCAAATTCTGGATGATTGCAGAGATAGATAGCATGAGGTTTGGTATACACCAAACTAAACTAGCTCATACAACCTCAAACTGAATGGAAAAGAGCAACATTATCTTACCAAAAGAAGCAAATTACCTTGGATATATGAACGCCAAGATTCCTGTGAGTACTAGAGCATTCGATGCACATCAAAACTCCAAGATTCAATGATGCCCAATCAGGGTGAGATGCATTGCATTCTGCACATGTGTCATTTCCAGGAATTCCTCTGAGTATTGCAACGGTGATCATTGCTGCCATTGTTGCTCAAAGTGAAGAGGCAGATGAAATATAATCAAGAATCCCTTAAAATAAAATCATTTTTGTTTATTAGAGCATGTTTGTTTCCTTATTTAGATGGTTCATGTGGATGAAGATGAGAATTAATGTGTTTTTAGTTTTAAAATGTTTTTTTTTCGAAAAACGTGAAATAATGGACAGCAAGGACCCTTTTTTAAATATAATATACTCAGATCAGCAGTTAACACTCGTGATAAATCCAATGGATAATATCGGTAGTTAAATATATAGTCCATATCTTTCTCCCAAGTTGACAAAATATCTAAAACAGAAGGATCCAAGATTGACTCACAGTTTAAGCAATGTACCTGAGTAGAGTCTTTTGAATGCTTTCTCGCATAGATGCAAGATGCCAAGATTTTATGTCAAAAAAAATCTAAGTAACTTAGAGAAGCTATAGATATGATGCCTTAGATTTATTGCATCTGAATGTCAGATTTTCAAATATAATAAGCGTAAAGACAGCAAAGAGAGTAAATGAAAGTCTTTGAAGAACATGTATAGAACAGACGAAACCAAACTTATTAAATGTTCCCGAACTGAGTGTCAGGAACTGGCAATCTGGAGATTGAGAGTAAAACTAAGAAAAAGGTTGGGTTCGAGGAATTGGAGTGCACTTAAGAGGATGAATCATGCTTAGGTTCATTCCTTCTATTGTCTCTTCCATGTTGACCTTATCTCCATTGATTTTCCAGTCAAAGTACTGCACCATCACTCCTATCGCGGTTCCAACAAATATAGAAGCTAGTTTTACTCCAGGACATCCTCTCCTTCCGCTGCCAAAAGGAAGGTACTTCAGTGCTTGCTCTTTTTTTTCTTCTTGTACTGATCTTAAAGAACTTAGAAACCTTTCTGGCTTAAACGTGTCAGGATCTTCCCAAGAATCAGGATCTCTCATCACAGCATAAGCATTAATAACAAGTGTTGTCTTCTCAGGTACGTAGAACCCTTTGATCTAACATCTTTCTTGGATCCTCCTTACCAATAGAGGCCCCGGTGGATGCAGTCTTAGTCCTTCCTTAATCACCGCTTGCAGATAAGGAAGGTTTGGTATATCTGCTTCTTGAATCAACCTTGATTTCCCTACAACAGAATCAATTTCTTCTCTCAGTTTCTCAAGAACGTTAGGGTTTTTAATGATCTCGGCCATCGTCCATTGTGTTGTTTGCACCGAGGTATCAGTGCCTCCAATGAAAAGTTCCTGCAGTGAGAAGACTTGTACGTCATTTTTGTTTTGGTCCTCCTCCAATGAAAGAGACATAATGAAGAACATTTACCACGAAAAACGACTTGATATGATTCCTAGTGATCTTATACTCTGCGTTTTCGTTTCCATAAGCTGCCAACAACACATCCATCATATCTGTATTTTTTTGCTCCTCGTCCAGTTTCTCTTTGTGTTCCACAAGAATCCTCTCTAGCAGCTCATTGAATCTGTTGGAAACACCCATTATATCCTTCTTGAATAATGGGATCCGAAGCTTCTCAAGCGGTTTGCGTAGTATAGTTGCCAAGAAAAGCTTCTTTGTCAAGGTAAACGATTCATCCACCAAGCTCCTGACTCTCTCTGCCTCACTGTTATCCTCTGAGAAACTCCTTCCCATAATCATCCTGCACAAGTTGTTGCTGATAAGCTTGTTAGCTTCCTTACTGATCTCAACGCTCTCGCCCGTCCTCGCCTTATTGAGAAGGCTGTTGTAAAAGCTCTGTAGCTCTTCAGCACGGATACCTCGTGACCTCTCGAATGACTCTGGTCGGAGCAGTTTAGTTGCCATGAGCTTGTGCATGAACTTCGAGTAATCTCCATAGGGAGCGGTCATGATTCCAGAAGATCCAAACACGAGGGACTCATCGACCACAGCACCACCGCGAGAGGAGATGTTCACGTCATGGGCCCTGAAGATCTCGTAGGCCACTGAGCCTGAAGAGACGAGGATGATGGGGACGTTAAAGATCCGGAGATGAAGGAGAGGTCCATACTTGGAGGAGAGTTTCTGAAAAGACTTGTGGGTCAGAGCAGAGAGGAAAAGGTGAAGATGACCGATGATGGGAAGAGAGGGAGGGCTCGGAGGAAGATCACAGCAGCCTCGTGGGTCCTTTGGTTTCCTGAAAAAGAGAGAGTAACAAAAGAGCCATAAGAGGAAGAGGAAGATGAAGATGAAGCAGTTTGGAAAGTCAACGGTGATCATTGCTGCCATTGTTGCTCAAAGTGAAGAGGCAGATGAAATATCAAGAATCCATTAATATAAAGTACGGCCACCCATGCTTTGTTTAATATTTTCTCTTTGGAAAAACGTGAAATAATTGGACAGCTAGAACCTTTTGTTTTTAAATAATATACACTTAGATCAGAAGATGAAATCAATAATATCGATAGTAAAATATTCAGAGGTCATATCCTCCTCCCAAGTTGACAAAACAACTAAACAGAAGGATTAAAGATTAACTCACATGGCCTAATTAAACACAAGTGATATGATTCATAAACAGCAAGGATTGCATTAATTTTGAGGATACCCCAACGATTCACAAATCTGAAGAGAATATCTTTACACACTAATTCAAGATTATAACCGCCCACGGTGACCACTAAAGTTCCACATAGATTATAAGATATTTTATCTACCAGCATGTGATATTTCCAAGTCAGGAACTCGGAATCTGCAGGTTCAAAGTTAAAGGTGGGGCTCAAGCAACAGGAATGCATTTAAGGGGATGAGCCATGGTCAACACCATCGCTCCACGAGCCTCTTCCATGTTAACCTTATCTCCTTTGTTTGTCCAGTCAATACTCCTACTGCGGTTCCAACAAAGATGTAAGCTAGATTTGATTCAGGACAACTTCTCCTTCTGCTGTCAAAAGAAATATACTTCAGTGCTTTCTCTCTCTCGTCTTCTTGTCCTGACCCTAGAAACCTCTCTAGCTGGCGGGTGCAATCTCAATCCTTCCTTAACAGTGGCTTGCTAGTAAGGGAGGTTTCGCAAATCTGTTTCTCTTCTCTGATTCTCCAGTCAAACCTGTAACCTAAATTTGATAGAAGACAGCCTTGCCAATAGTCATCAATATCATTAGCAAAAAGAACCAAATTCAAGAATGCTCTTCTGTATAAAACGATAAAAAAATCCAAATAACTTAGATAACCTAGACTTGATGCCTGAGATTTCATGCATTTCAATGTCAGGTTTTCAAATATAACAAACATAAAGAGAGCAAATGAAAATGAAAGTCTTTGAAGAAAATGTCTAGAACAGAAGAAAGCATACTTCTTACATGTTCCCGAGCTGAGCGTCAGGAACTGAGAGAATCTGGAGATTTATAAAAGCAAATTAAGAAAAAGGTTGGGTGCACTTAAACGGATGAACCATGCTTAGGTTTATTTCTTCATAACTCTCTTCCATGTTGACCTTATCTCCATTGAGTTTCCCGTCAACGCACTGCACCATCACTCCAATTGCGGTTCCTACAAATATAGAATTTAGATGTACTGCAGGACATCCGCTCCCTTCACCGCCTAAAGGAAGGTACTTAAGTGCCTGCTCTTCCTCGTCTTCTTGCCCTGATTTTGAACAACCTAGAAAGCTCTCTGGCTTAAACTCCTCAGGATTTTCCCAGGAATCAGGATCTCTCATCCGAGCATAAGCATTAATAACGAGTGTTGTCTTCTCTGGTACGTAGAACCCTTTGATCTCACATCTTTCTTGGAACCTCCTTATCAGTAGAGGCGCTGGTGGGTGCAATCTTAGTCCTTCCTTAATTACCGCTTGCAAATAAGTAAGGTTTGGTATATCTGCTTCTTGTATCAACCTTGATTTCCCTACAACAAAATCGATTTCTTCTCTCAGGCTCTCAAGAACGTGAGGGTTGTTAATGATCCTGCAGTGAGAAGACTTACACGTAATTTTCGTTTAGATCCTCAAAATGAAATCAACATAGTGAAGAACATTTACCACAAATAAGGACTTGATATGATTCCTAGTGATCTTATACTCTGCATTTTCGATCCATAAGCTGCCAACAACACATCCATCATATCCGTATTTTTACGCTCCTCGTGCAGTTTCTCTTTGTGTTCCAGAAGAATCCTCTCTAGTAGCTCATCGAATATTGTTGGAAACACCCATTATATCCTTCCGGAATAGTGGGATCCGAAGGTTCTCAAGTGGTCTGTGCAGTATAGATTCGAAGAAAAGCTTCTTCGTCAAGGTAAACTATTCATCCACCAAGCTCCTGACTCTCTGTGCATCACCATTCTCCTCTGAAAAACTCCTTCACATGCTCATCCTCCACAAGATGTTGTTCATAAGCTTCTTCACTTCCTTACTGATCTCAACGCTCTCGGTCGTCCTCGCCTTATTGAGAAAGCTGTTGTAAAAGCTCTGTAGCTCTTCAGCACGGATACATCGTGACCTCTCGAGTGACTGTGGTCGGAGCAGCTTAGTTGCCATGAGCTTGTGCATGAACTTCCAGTAATATCCATAGGGAGCGTTGACGATTCCAGAAGATCCAAACACGAGGGACCCATCGACCGCAGCAACACCGCGAGAGGAGGTGTTCACGTCTGAAGATCTCGTAGGCCACTGAGCCTGAAGAGACAAGGATTGAAAAACGCGGAGAGGAGATGGTGAAGAGGACCAATGATTGGAAGAGAGGGAGGGCTGGGAGGAAGATTACAGCCTCGTGGGTCCTTAGGTTTAGTGAAGAAGAGAGAGTAACAGAAGAGACATAAGAGGAGTGAGATGAGGAAGTTTAGAAAGTGAACGGTGATCATTGCTGCCACTGTTGCTCAAAGTGAAGAGGCAGATGACAGATATATTACTCTAAGAAAATGCTTTCTCTTTGGAAAAATGTGAAATAAGGAACAGCTAGAACCTTCTTCCGAGATCAGAAGTTAACATTCGTGATGAAATTGATAATATCCATAGTTAAAAATATACAGATTCCATATCCTACTCCCAAGATTGGCTCACAGTTTAAGAAATGTACCTGAGAAAGAGAGTATCTTTTTCATATAAGCCTAAATGTGATTCATAAAAAACTATGCTTACATTAATTTCGAGGATATATATATATATATATATATATATATATGTACTCACCAATGGTTGCAGAGATTGCTTCACAATTTGACTTCGAAATCGAAATCTCCTTAGGAAATTTTCTTGCTTTCTGGACATAAACCCAATCCTTCCCTCCCAGACACGTAAGAATCGCGTTTGACACTGAAAATCTGGAATCCAATCTAGGAAATAAATAGATTCCATGGAAATAAATAAATAGATCCATGGAATTCAGT
Source organism: Cardamine chenopodiifolia (assembly GCA_963922655.1). NCBI lineage: Eukaryota > Viridiplantae > Streptophyta > Magnoliopsida > Brassicales > Brassicaceae > Cardamine > Cardamine chenopodiifolia. The sequence goes on from OZ000486.1 coordinate 2,136,402, forward strand.
GATATATATCGAACCTACCAATCAACTTTGCAGGTTAAGACCATGAATGTTTGAGAGTTTTTTTCTAGTGGTTTTTAGTTTTTGAGTTTTAGATTTTTGGCACAAAAAAATCTCTTAAAAATTAGTAAAAGTATGATTTTGGATTCTCTTTACAAATGTGCAAAAACAATCAAAATCCATATTTCCTATCTTTTAGAAAATTCTTTTTTTTTTCAAAATCATGAATGGCTATAAACTAGATTTTTGGAAAATCTAAACCCAAAAACCACTCTAAAAACCATTGCCATTCAAAGCCTAAGAGTCAAAGGGTGTATTGTTCGAATAACATAAGTTCACTCTTCGATGTTTAAGGTCACCTACAATAGCCTCTTCCATGAAACAAGATGCAATCTAGGCTTGAGGACATCATTTTACTTTGCATTCTTTGTATAAAAATAAAATCATAAATAAATTTTACATATATTTATTTCTCCTCCAAAAGGAAGGTACTTAAGTGCTTGCTCTCTTCCCTCTTCTTTTTTTTAATAAATGTAAAAATATATTCAAAGAAAATTTTTTGTACATATATGTGTTAACGTTTTGAAACAATTTGAATGCCTAAAACTCTTAGAGTTAATCGAATGCGGTGGCATCGCTAAAACCCAAGGTTGGAAAACCCGTTTGGGACAAAACCAGCTCTTGGAAAAAGGAGTACCCCACCTTCGATTGAGCTGAAAACTAGTAAACCAATCAAGCTAAAAGAAACAAATGAAACTTAAAATTGTGACACAAACCAATGCTGCAATCCCTTCTGCCAAATTCCTTGACTTTTTAGCGTTGAGAGACGAAGCCGGACTGTCCTTTCCACTCCTTTTATTACGCTTGCTATGTTTCATGGAACTTCCCCATGTCTGCGCTGATTCCTTTCTCGCCATAAGAAGTAAATAGAAGTTTGGAACACATATATTTTTAGAAACATCTTGTAATCCCCTTGTCTTGACATTGATAGATGTCATAGGATAGAAGTGAACTGGTTCGTGAAGTCTTGATGGAACAACCGAGAAGCTAGATTTTTCCAAACCTGAGAAATGATAGGACAAGAGAAAAATAAATGATCCCTTGTTTCCATATGGTTTGAATAGAAGACGCATCCCACAGAGGCATTACAGTTCCAGGCCAACATTGTATTTCCCGTGGACAAGCGATCCTGAGCCGCCAACCATACAATAAAAGAATGCTTCAGAGTCGCATGAGAGAACCATACTGCTTTTAACCATATCTTCTCCGAAGTGCTTTCTCTAATCTGTTTCCATATATCCTTTGATGAGAACAAGGGTATAAAATTATCTGTTCTACTACGCCATAGTGCAATATCGTTGTCGAAAGAGCCCTCATCCCGTACTCTTTTTAGTTCATCTTCTATTGGGATAAGATCTGAAAACGTCTACATCTCGGTCTATGATTTTTAAAGACATCCTACAAAGTGGCTGAACCTGGAATTCCCATATCACTACTTCCCCGATTGCCTAAAATCTCAAATAGTCTACCAAGATGACTCCAATCATCATACCAAAACGATGTTTGAGCCCCACCTCAGACTCTCACTTTATGAAATTGTTTTGCTGAGTCCTTATATTTAAGAAGCCTCCTCCACATCCATGAACCCGCACTTGTGTTAGGATTTACCGATCAAAAAGAACCATGTCGTATCAAACTCCTTTGAACACAGTTTACCCAAAGACTCTTTTTCGATGAGACCAACCTCCATATCAATTTTGTAGCAGCTCACCTTACTTGCTTCCACCAAGGATTTTATACCAAGGCCTCCTTCTGATTTCGGTTTCCAAATGTCCACCCAAACCACTTTCGCTTTCTTTGAATTTAGAGTTGGTTCTGACCACAAGAAAGCTGAGCTTATTTTCTCTATTTCTTGGATACAAGCTCGCGGGAGGCGAAATGCAGCCATCCATAAATTTGTTATACTAGCTATCACTGAGGAGAGTAACTGGAGGCGCCTGCAAAAGAAAGAAAATGATTCTTCCAAGAGCCAATTCTTCCTTGGATCTTATCTATAAGCGGCTGATAATCCAAAGTAGTCATCTTTTTTGTCAACAACGGCAGCTCCAAATATTTCACCAGGAGTTCTCCAAGATTAAACGGAAACCTCGAGATAGAGATTGTCTCCATGCAGTTGATATCCCAGCGGCAAAAAGCGTTGTATTTTCCAGACTTATTTTCAATCCTGAGACTCTCGCAAAATCATCAAACACATCAAGAATACCTTTTATAGATCGTGCTCTTCCATCAGCAAATACCATTATGTCGTCAGCAAAATATAAATGTGTTATATTTAAACTTCTGTATCCCGGGTGATAACCAAATCTTCCTTCCCTAGTTGCCTTGTCAAGCATTAAAGATAAAACATTCATTGGTATAAAAAAGAGATAAGGAGATAGGAAAACCTTGATGCAGTCCACCGTTGCTCCTAAAAAATCCCGCAAGCTCTCCATTTACCTGGACCGAGAAAGATGGGGTCGTAATACATAATTCAATCCACGAACAAATTCTACCAGTAACTCCATTACCCTCAAAACCGGCTAATTTACGGAATCAAAAGCTTTCGAGATATCTATCTTCGTAGCACAACGGGAAGCTACATTTGACTTATGATAGTCTTTTACAAGCTCAGATGCTAACAACAGGTTCTCCATCATATAATGATCCTTGATAAAAGCTGACTGATTCGACTTTATAAATTCAGGGAGGATCAACTTTAAACGATTAGCCAAGAGTTTAGAAATGACCTTATAGATAATATTGTAACAAGATATCGGTCTGTAATCCTTTATGCCTATTGTTCCCATTTTCTTCGGTATCAACGCTAGTATTATTGTATTTATCCCTTTCGGAAGAAACCCATAAACGAAAAATGCATGCATCGTCACTATAAAGTCTTTCTCAACAATAGGCCAAACCTCCTTGAAGAACTCCACAGTGTAACCATCCGGACCTGGGGCCTTATTTACCGGCATTGAAAACAAAATACCCTTTATTTCTGCCGCCGATACAACCATCAACAAACCTCCTTTAACCTGCTCAGTACATCGATAGTCTAGCTGTCCACTTATTTCATCCAACAGGCTAGATTCCGAGAATGAATCCACCATCGTCCGAGCTGAAAACAACTCTGAATAAAATCTTACCACCTCAGATTTGATTGCCTCTCTTCCCGTGAGAAGACCACCCTACGCATCTCTGATCACATTTATCGAATTTCGCATTTGTCTCTCCTTTATAGTATTATAAAAGTCTGTTGTTTCTATCTCCAACCTCCATCCAATGGAGTTTTGCCCTTTGCTTTAGGAACTCCTCTTCTAAGCCCGACACTTTATCCTATCTATCATAAGCTTCTGCCTCGCTCATCATATTATTAGAATCTGGATTCAACAAAGTTTCTTCTTGCTTTTGACAAAGCTCCACAAAAACCTCTTCCGTTCTTCGTGATAATTGATATATTTTTCTGTGGCTTAAATTCCGAATGACGGCTTTTAGAAGCTTTAACTTCTTAGCCAACCGGAACAAAGCTGTAGTTGAAGAAAAAATCCCTTTGGTATTTCGCCAATATGCCTCTACCGCCTACTTAAAATCCTCCATCTTGATCACCACATTCACCACCTTAAAGGGACATTTTGGTTTGTAAGGAGAACCCAACATAGATGGTCTGAGCATACTTTAGCCTCATAAACACTATAAGAGTTATCAATTTGCTGTAACCAAATGTCATTTATCAAAAAACGATCCAGCTTCTTGCAAATTAACCCAGCCTCCCACTTATTACACCATGTAAACTTCAAACCATGGTAAGCCATGTCCATCAAAGAACATTATCTCACAGTATCCTGGAACTCCACCATACCTGACAACGTTCCATGTACAGCGGATGGCACAAAGTGTTCTGTTATCTCTAAAATTTCGTTGAAATCCCCTAGACACATCCACTTCTTTCTGCGATAATGAGCTGTATCTTGGTGATGTTTGATCCCACCAGAACTCACGATGCTCTTCCAATGAATTAGACGCATATACGAAAGTACATAGAAAATCCTCTGCTATATCATCCATCTTAATAAGACACGAAATAAGCTGCCTTGTATTATAATCAACCTTTAGAGTCACCCTGTTGCTCTACACAACCCAAATTCTTCCCAACTGATCATATTCATAATTTTAGACCATCGACCAGCCCCCTAAGATCATTTTTGTAACTTGGTCAGACTTATATTCTTTGACTCTCGTTTCCAACAACCCTCCAAAAATCATTGAGTTTGAACTGATCATATCCTTAACAATCGAATGTTTTTTTCTTTTATTCAGACCTCTAACATTCTATCAAAAACTTGACATTAATGTTTTTTTCTTTTGGTTTCTTTTACCGATGGCACTTGTTTGACCTCCCGCTTTCTCACCTGTAGCTAAAAAATATTTGTGTGCTACCTTCGAAGAACGAGGTAAAGGAGCACGTGTTCCCACCTCATTCCTACTCAACCCCGGAATACTCGTTTTTCCTAACTCATTCCCCTCCGGTCCAGACTTTGCCTTCTCTTCTACATCCTTTTCCGACTTTGAGCTTACTTCTACCTCCTTGTTGTTACATAATCCGCTGCCTACCAAACCTGAAACCTTTGTTGTCTTTATTCTCAGTTGTCCAGCCTCCTCTAACACCCCTGCTTCCTCTCCTTGAATGTTTAAAACCGCATATCTAGAAGGAGACGCAATAATCACTTCCCCTTAGACAAGAGATTTGTGTTTCTTCCTGTTTTTTCTCTCCCGAGTGTGATACCAGAGACCATTCCGTGGTGTTCTCCTTATTTTCTGAGAAGATTGAGCTAACTCCCCCATCGGCGAACCAGGGGCAGCCCTTTCGAACCCAACTTTACTCCGATCAGGCAACCCAGAGCTATTCATCACACCCTCCGGAGTACATGTCCCAACTGAGGCCTCTCTTAACCACTCATCTTTTCTTATCGGCCGCTCATAGCTCTCTGCTCTATTCAATGATGGAACCTTTCCCATCTCACCTCTCTCCTCCAACGAGGTTGACTTCAATGGCTTTTTTGTTATTGACCTGAACTTCAAAAGACATCCATCTTCTAAATGTCCCCACTTTCCACATGTGTTGCATCTAGGTGGAAGCCAAGGGAATATAAAATATGCCTTAAACATTTCTCCTTTCACCTCATAGTGATAGTAAGCTAGTAGTTTTTGCGAAAGATCAATATCAATCAACAACTTCGCTTCATCAAAATTATTGACCAGCTCTGTGTCTCGATGTAGATGTAGGACTCCCTAGAGGGCAAGTTAAAAAACTCAGCCCTTTTCATGAAAACATAGAATGCAGAACGTTCTTCATCACAACCCACATAGGCATAGAATTAATATCCGACTGAGCATCCTCCGCGTTGGGAGTCCACTTTGAAACTAACAACAAAACGTCACAAATGTTCCACATACCCTGGCGAAGCACTCGTTGTCTAGCTCTTGCATCTCGAATTCGGAACTTAATCGTTGTTAACATCTACTTCAAACGCATTAATTTTTATCGACTTATCCCCTAAGTTCCAATTTTTTTTATAATGACATGCACTTTCCCTATATGCGGAGCCCTATATGCAAACCATCCTACAAGAAACTCCTCCCATAGAGGGGGGCATCCTGCAATATATCATCCGGAATAGGGATCACTTCTTTCCCTTCTATCAAAGAAATATCACAAGTGTACTGAGATAAACCACCTGGGGCCAAGACCTCGTCGTTGGCACCCTCTCCCGTTCCTTGCCGCTCAAAGTCTGACCTTGTGACAAATTTCCTACAACTGCCGCACCCAAAGACTCTTTAACTGCACCTGCTACCCCTGCTTCACCCAAAGACCCTGTAACCTTTAACCCCTCTGAAACCAACGCAGACCTTGTTGCTGGACCAACCAACTCTGACACCTTCTGACCTACCTCTGCAACCATCGCGCATCTGTGAAGTTCATCCCCTTTGAAACCAATGCAGACCCTGATCCCGGGCCAACCAACTCTGAAACCTTCTGACCCTCCCCCACAACCATCGCAACATCTGAAATCTTCATCCCCTTTGAAACTCGCAAAACCACTGAACCAAAAAATGTCACTAAATCACAAGTCAACTCTGCTTCATCTCTGTTATAAACATCCGATGATCGCCTAGTACACAATAACCTGTTCGTAATCACATCCGACAATGCTCTATTTTCCAATGAAGTAACAGAGTTTGAAGCCTGTTCCAATCTCAAAGCCACATCATCACAACTCTCCTTCAGAACCAAAACTCTAGCACCAACAGCATCAGCATCAACCAGCAGTGGCGGCGATGCCATGAATCAAAGATCACAAAATCCCGTCGTAATCGCCCTCAAAATCTCCCCAGGATCTCCTCCGAAAAAAGCAGACCTAAATAGACAATGCTTACTCTCTTTTAGCACAACAACATCCACTCTCTTCTCTCTTACTCTTACTCTGATCTTGAAGAAGCTAGAAACCTCTCTAGCTTAAACTCATCAGGATCTTTGCCGCACTCTTGATCAAATCCACTAAAGTTCCACATAGATTATAAGATATTTCATATACCAGCATGTGATTTTTCCAAGTCAAGACTTGGAATCTGCAGGTTCAATGTTAAGGTGGGGTTCGAGCAACAAGAATGCACTTAAGAGAATAAGCCACGGTCAACACCAATGCTCCACGAGCCTCTTCCATGCTAACCTTATCTCCCTTGATTTTCCAGTCAAAGCACTGCACCATCACTCCTATTGCGGTTCCAAGAAAGATGTAAGATAGATTTGATCCAGGACAGCCTCCTTCCGCTGCCAAAAGGAATGTACTTAAGTGCTTGATGTCTATCTTCTTCTTTTCCTAAACCTAGAAACCTCTCTGGCTTAAACTCATTAGGATCTTCCCAAGAATCAGGATCTCTTATCACAGCGTAACCATTAACAACAAGTGGTGTGTTCTCTGACACATAAAATTCTCGATCCCACACCCTTCTATGGAGCTCCTTGCAAAGAGAGCCCCTGGCGGGTGCAATCTCAATCCTTCCTTAACAGTACCTTGCAAGTTAGTTTTCTCTTGAACCAACCTAGTTTTCCCAATAACATAATCAATTTCTTCTCTCAATCTCTCAAGAACTTTAGGGTTGTTAATGATCTCTGTCATTGTCCACTATATTGCATGTCTCGAAGTATCATTGCCTGCAATGAGAAGATCCTGCAGTTGGAAAATATTTTTTAAATAGGACAATTAGTGGAATTCTTTTGGATTTTAACTGATGAGAGAAAAAATTACCACAAACAAGGACTTAATGTGGTTCAGAGTGATCTTATACTATGCATTTTTGTCTTGGTAAGTTGCCAACAACACGTCCATCATGTCTGTCTCTTGATCTTCGTCCAGTTTATCTTTGTGTTCCTCAAGAATCCTCTCCAACACCTCGTCGAATCTACATGAAACACCCATTAATATCTCCTTTTTGAAAACTGAGATTTTGAGCTTCTTAAAGGGCATGTGCAACATGTTTGCCAAAAAAAATATTCATTGTCAAGGCAGTGGACTCGATAACCAAGTCTCTGACTTTCTCCACCTCACCATTCTCCTCAGAACAACTTCTCCCCATGATCATCTTGCAGATGCTGTTGTTAATGAATTTCATTGATTCCTTACCAATCTCAACGCTCTCCTTCTTCATTGCCTTACCGAAAAGGCTTATATAAAACTGGTCTAACTCAGCTGCACGGCTGCCTCGTGACCGCTTGAGTGTCTGAGGTCCGAGCAGCTTCGTGACCATTAGCTTCTTCATGAACTTCCAATAGTCTCCATAAGGAGCGGTGAAAAATCCATAAGATCCGACTAAGAGGGACTCACTTAAAATTAATTTATAGGGTTAGTGTTAAAGATGATTATGGTATTCACTTTAACATTGTATTTATTTTTACTTGTATAAGTAATTATAATGATGTTATTTATCTAAGGTACGTACTGAGGTGTTTCTATAGTGAATAAGAGTGTTGTAGCGTGGATTATACACTAGTTTCAATAATATATATATACTAACCCGTGATATTAAAATAACCCATAATTACAAAAAATAATCGATCAGACTTTGTAAACTTGTTAAATACATAATCCTTAAATTTGACAAAAAGTATTTAAAACAACCTGTGATGTTAAAATAACTCGTGACAATACTCTGGCAAAGTCATCGCAACTATCCTCACAAACTCCTCCGGCTATAGCATCACCAAGGGATGCATATCACCATGGAAAAAGCTAACTGATCAAATTCCCCAGCTATAGTAAGAACCAAAATATTGGTTTATAGACAATCTGAACATTTAGTCCACATAAATTCATTTACCTGAAAAATTATACTATGACTTTTTAAAATTGAATCTATAAACATAACACATAAGATATGGAAGAAATTAAAAGATAGAGAGAAATGTAACATGCACAAAGAGATGGTTAGAAAACATGGGAAAATCATCATCAAAAAATAAAAGTAACAGCATCTTAACTTGTACACTGAATCTGTTAGACTATAATTAGAGTATCGTGGGTTGTTTATATAATTATTAATTATGTAAATCATGTAACCGCTAGTTGGTTACATGAAGCATAACAGCTAGTTGGTTATGTTGTTGAGACATCCTTTCATTTGTGTCTCTTCAAAATGTATATGTACTCTTATCATGAATTAATAAAGTATTCAATGTGTTTTTCAAAAAAAAAATCAGAGCAAAATTCAATCACAGAGAGTTACGTAAAGTAACAAGAGAGAAACAGAGAGAAACAGAGGTCGAGCAGAACAACTATGCTCTTGTTCCCACAACAAACTTTGAGTAAATTCTTATATGGTATCAGAGCTATGTAAACATTATCACAACAAGTGATTCTGATCTTTAATGGAGAGGCCTACGGCTTTTCGCGCATCAAAATGAAAACAATCCTAAAGACGAGGAAACTTTAGGATGTGGTTGAGAATGGAGTGCCATCGATCGTTTCTTCAAATGAGAGCACACCAGAGATGAAAAAGGATCATGAGGATCAAGTCATGCAGGATTTAGGAGCACTGCAAATACTCTAAACAGTGGTTTCAGATGCCATTTTTCCACGTAGAGCACCAGTAGCGAGTGCGAAAAGTGCATGGGATGCATTGGAAATGGAATTCCAAGGAAGTCCTCAAATGAGGATGATAAAACTTCAATCTCTACGAAGAGAGTATGAGAATTTGAGGATGGAGGAGAGTGAAAAAGTTCACACTTTTACAACAAAGTTGATTGAGATAGGCAATCAACTTAGGATTCACGGAGAAGAAAAATTGTACTATCAAACGGTCCAGAAGATTTTGATTTCTCTTCCCGAGCGGTTTGATAGCATTGTAACGGTGCTACAACAAACGAAGGAACTATCAGTGCTATCAATAATAGAATTGACAGGCACACTAAAGGTGCATAAGAAGCGTGTGGAACTCCGAGAAGAACGAACAACGAAAGGAGCATTCTATGTTTGATCGAATGGAGAAAGGTTTGTTTCAAGGAATGAAAACAAATATGGTGAAAAATGTCAAAGTAATTCCAAGAGATGGTGTGGTGTTTGTAAGAAAGATACTCACAATGAGAATGATTGTTGGAACTACAAATATGTTGTTTCGCAGAGAAAATGTTTCGTGTGTAACAAACCGGGACATTTGGCGAAAGACTGCAAGCCTAGGAAGGCCGAGAAAGCGAACCTAAGTCTAGAAGAAATAGATGATGACAAGGAGAGTCACATACTGTTTAGTGCGGTCGAAGAATCATCATCAAACATAAATGATGATACATGGTTAGTTGACAACGGTTGTACTAATCACATGACCAAGGAAGTGAAATAATTCATCACTCTTGATCGGAGTGTAATGGTTCCGATCAAAGTGGAGAATGGTCAGAGTATGATGACAACAGGAAAAGGAAACATTCTAGTAATGACAAGGCAAGGAGAGCAAATCATCAAAGAAGTGTTCCTAGTGCCCGAATTAGCAAGAAACTTATTGAGTGTTTCTCAAATGGTATCAAGTGGATACCGAGTCTCATTTGAAGATAAATAGATGTCTCATCAATAAAAGGGAAGATACTTTTGAACAGCAAGATGAAGAATAAGATTTTTCCAATTAAGTGGAGTAACTGAGAAGAAAGTGACTTACTTGCACGAGAAGAAAAGGCCGAGAAAACCAAGTTATGTCATAGAAGATTGGGTTATGCCGGTTGGGACAAGTTGGAGAAGATGAAAAGACTGAGGATTGTAGATAAACTTCTAAGGTTTGAAGTCACAAAGGAGATATGTGACTCATGTGAGATGGAAAAGCAAGCAAGGAAGAGTTTTCCGAAAAATTCTCAAACTAAAACTAACGGAGTGTTGGAGTTGGTACACTCAGACGTTTGTGGTCATATACAAATGGAATCGATGAATGGAAGTAAGTACTTTGTGTTATTTGTTGATGACTATACACAGATGAGTTGGGTGTAATTCATCAAAAACAAAAGTGAAGTCCTATCCAAATTCAAAGTGTTCAAGTCACTAGTGGAGAATAAATCCAGAAAACTAATCAAGCAACTTATAACTGATGGTGGGGGTGAATTCATATCCAAGGAATTCGTCAAGGTTTTCCAAGAGGCTGGGATCCAAAGAAAAGTTATAACACCATACTCCCCACAACAAAATGGTGTTTCGGAGAGGAAGAATCGAACATTAGTGGAGATGGCTCGATCAATTCTTGCGGATCAAAACCTTCCAAACAAGTTATGGGCTGAAGCGGTGGCAACATATGCATATATACAGAATTCGTTGCCTACAAAGTCTTTAGAAGAAGACATGACTCCATGGGAGAATTGGAGTGGAAAGAGGCCGAGTGTAGAACATTTAAAGGTGTTCGGGTGTTTATCCTATGTGCATAAACGGTTGAGAAAAAGGAAGAAACTTGACGTGAAGGCCAAGCATGGAATACTCATCGGCTATAGTAGTGAGTCTAAAGGGTATAGAATACTCTTTTTAGATGAAGAAAATGTGGAGATATCAAGGGACGTGATATTCAATGAGGAGAAGAGTTGGGATTGGGAGAAGAAAGAAGTGAAGTCAATTGTTCACCCACAAATCGAAACCAATTCTCAAGAGGATGAACAAGATCAAGGAATAGGTCTCAACATGTTCCCACAAGATGGAAATGAAGAAGAATCTCTAATGGGACCAAGAGGATTTAGATCCCTCAATGAGATTATGCAACTGTCTGATGAAATAGAGGAGATGGCTCAAACACACGAGATGTGTTTAATTGTGGCTGAAGAACCTCAATTGTTTGACAAAACCGTAAAAGATAAAGCATGGAGAGAAGCCATGGAAGAAGAGATTCAGATGATAAAGAAGAATGGTACTTGGCAAATGGTCAATAAACCAAAATGTCATAAGCGTGATGTGGATCTACCACTTAAAGATAAATGCAAATGGAGAGCCTATCAAGCATAAGGAGAGACTAGTGGCAAGAGGGTTCACTCAAGAGTATGGAGTGGATTATCTTGATACATTTGCTCCCGTTTCAAGGCATGACATAATCCAAACTCTATTGGCAGTTGCGGCTCAAGAGAAGTGGAGACTTTACTAAATGGATGTGAAGTTGGCATTCTTGAATGTAGAATTGCAAGAAGATATACATTGAAAAACCGCCAGGTTTCATATGAGATGGAGAAGAAGATAAGGTGCTAAGGTTTCACAAGGCACTCTACGGCTTGAAACAAGCGTCTAGACCATAGTATGGACGTATTGATGCACATTTCTTGAAGAATGGGTTCCAAAGAAACATCAATAACGCTGCATTTTACGTGATGAAGACATTATAAGATGTCTTGGTGGTGAGTCTATACGTAGATGATATAATAATCACCGGAAACAACTTGGATTAATCAATAAGTTTAAAGTTGATATGAAGCAAGAGTTCGAGATGACAGATTTATGAGAGCTTAACTAGTTTCTTGGAATGGAGATTATACAAGATAAAGATGGAGTGTTTTTCTCTCAAGAGAAATACGCAAACAAACTTCTAGGGAAGTTTGGAATGAAGGAATGCAAGAGTGTGAAAACTCTTCTCATATCTCATGGTAAAGGGATAGAAGAAGAAGGAGCGGATGAGAAGTTTAAAGATGAGACTAAGTATAGAAGCATGGTTGTAGGACTTATATACCTTGTGCATCAAAGCCGGATCTCATCTATGCAAGTTCGTATCTATCGAGATACATGTCATCACCACTCAAGAAGCAAATCATGTTTTAAGGTAGGTACATCAAAGGAACAACCAAGTTTGGAGTTTAATTTAAGAAGGTAAAAAAGAACCAGAAGTTCATGGTTATTCGGATAGTGATTGGGGTGGATCTATTGAATAAAAGAAGAGTACATCAGGGTATGTATTCACACTAGGATCAACGGTATTTTTTTGGCAATCAAGCAAGTAGAAAACCGTGGCATAATCAACAACCAAAGCAGAGTACATTGCAGTATGTTCAGCAGCAAACCAAGTCATTTGGTTACAAAGGTTGGTGAAGAAAATCACATTCAAAAGTGAAGAAGGAGTGAAGATATTTTGTGAAAACAAATCTGCCATAGCTATTGGCAAGAATCCGGTTCAACATAGGAGGACAAAGCACATTGATATTAAGTATCATGTTGTGCGAGAACCTGAGGAAAAGAGACTAATCAAACTCGAGTATTGTCCCGGAGAAACTCAAGTTGCGGATATTCAAACAAAGCCCTTGAACACTTCAAGGTTCGAAGACTTGAGGGAAAAGTTAAGTTTGAAAACGAAATTCAATTAAGAAAGAGTGTTAGACTATAATTAGAGTTTCGTGGATTATTTATGTAATTACTAATTATGTAAATCATGTAACCGCTAGTTAGTTACATGAAGCTTAACCGCTAGTTGGTTATGTTGTTGAGACATTATTTCATTTGTGTCTTTTCAATATGTATATATATACTCTTATCATGAATCAATAAAGTATCCAATGTGTTTTTCATAAACAAATCAGAGCAAGATTCGATCACAGAGAGTTACGTAAAGTAACAAGAGAGAGACAGAGAGAAAGAGAGGTCGAGCAAAACAACTCTGTTCTTGTTCACACAACAGATTTTGAGTAAAATCTTATAGAATCTTCGCCAATGGCATATAAATTTTGATAAACAGAGGGATCGAGGAAGATTATAACCTAATTTCAGTTTAAGCCAGCCAAGCATTCCACGAGTTTTTTCCTTTCTGATCCTTTGTCATCTCGTCCAGACTACTACTTCCATCTCTCGACTCCTTTAAATGTTTAGAAATTGTGCTTCCAGCACCATCATCAGTCATGTTCTCACGTCTTCTATGAAAAGCATAATTGTAAACAAAGGTCTCAGATTTAGAGACTATAGATTTTTACCTTGACTTCTGATTCAGGATTCCATATATAGTTGTTGCTGTTTAATTTAATTTATCTTGCTCATCTTGTATCTATGATTTTCTGTTCAAAAATATTGATATCTGTAACTTGATCATGTAAAATCAAAGCTGTATACATATTCACAAAACACATCAAACATAACATTTCTTCAATGCATTTTAAATCGTTCAAATAATAGTGATGAATAAATAGATCAAGAACCACCAAAAGCTCAAAAATATAGAATTTGGGAAATGCTAATGTGTTGATTTCTGAAATGATGTGTTTATAGGATTGTATACTATTTTAAGGAATCTTCTAACGAAATATTTTGTTTTTCTAATGAATATCAATTTATGGTATATTTTCTAAATCTTTTTGAGACATTTGGCGTGAATGTAAATCTTAAGGATTTAAACAATCTTTCTAAAGAAAGTAACAAAAGAATTACACATTATTCTTTTATTTCTCACGATAAAATCAGTTAAATACAATAACAAGGTCCATAGCCAAAAACCAAACACGTTAAAATCAATTAAAAGAAAAAAAATGAAACATTTACATTCCTTTCAAAAAAATAATAAATTATTCTTTTATTTCTCACGATTACATTATTTCTTTGAAAAATCCCTTCACATTCACTTGGTCTCTGTTTTTTCATCATTATCATCATCATGAAGCTAACTAAAAGAAAAAGAAAATTAAGGAAACTAAACAATCTAAAAAAAGAGAGATTTGTCAAACCAAGCCAATTACATGTAAACTAACAAATCGAATTAGAGATCTTTGAAAAATAGCAGATGGTTGTGGTTGTTGTGGCCGTGACCGACTGTGACAGCAATGAGTCTCCTCGTCGATAATTTCTTGAACATGGTTGAACTCATAGACACGGCAAATCATCATAATCGGACCAGCGTATTTAAATCCATAATCTTCTTAAGCTTTTTTCAAGAGTCCCCAAAACATAGGATAACTCAAGAATACCAATGATTGTTGTGGCCGTAACCGTGTCTGTAACGATCTCATAGATCATATTATCTAAACCTAACACCAAATAATATATTTTTAAAAAGATATACTGTAAAGCATATTTGATTGGATGCTTAATAATAATACTTGTCCGGATTTGAGATATAGAACTCTGTGGCGGTTAAGTCCGATTATCTGATCTCCCACCATGTCAAGCCGTCTTTCAGCAACCAATCCTATTTAATATAAAAAATACATAAAAAATTTTTTTAATATGTTATTAGAAAAGATCATAAGCAATAGATTCAATCGATAGCAATCTTTTTTCCACAAATGATTTCATTATCATTAAATCAGATAAAGATAATAATTCCCTAAGTTCCGAAACTACATGCAACACCATCAGGCGGGCAATAAGCTTAAACAGGCCAGGCAGCCTTGCAAAAAAACCAACACAAGAAAACATTCCCAAGCATATATTGGATCGCTCAAAGGAAAACCAAAGAAATATCAGTACCTTGTTTTTTACTTAATGAATCGATTATGTAGGTGACTGAGATTTTGATGAGTATAAATTTCTATATATTTATATGGATGATATATTAACGAACAACTCTTAATTGATTTTGATGAGGATTTTATGAATTTATTATTTAGACATTACCGTATCTTTGAAACTAATTTATGCGATTTAAAAATATATTATAGTTTATTTAGACCAAATCGGATCATATTCTTTCTAAATCTAACTCAATCGCAATTAATGACATATAATTCAAAATCGAGAAAATCAAAGATTATTTGTTAACTAATCCGAATTCATGACCCGCAATTGATCCATGACCCAATTAGAAGGACGCATATTCTCTTGTGTAGTCTTCTTCATTCGATTTTTTATTAGTGTAAGATTAGTGTATTAGACCATTGAAATTGATTTTGATTTTATGACTAATTTGTCCTTATTAATTTTAATATTCATTTTAGAAAGTAAGAAATTGGATGACAATTGCTTAAGTAGATGATCAATTTTGATAGATGTGGGAGATAAGAATACGAAATACTTTCATAATTGTGTGAAGAGTAGAAAATCCCGGAGCCGACTGCAAATGCTGGTGGGTAAACATGGAGTAGAGCCGTTTACGGAAGACTCAAAAGGGAATGTGGCGACTGAATATTTTCGCGAGATGTTCACAAGCTCATAGCCTGAAAATTTGGATGGACTGTTGGAAGGGATGATGCCTAGAGTTACATCGGTAATGAATGAACAATTAGTTGCTCCAGTGACAGACTTGGAGGTGAAGCAAGCGGTGTTTATTATCAATGGCAGTAAGTGCCCTGGAGCAGATGGATTAACTAGCAATTTTTACCAACAGTTCTGGAGTATAGTCGGAGCAGAAGTGACTAAAGAAATACATGAATTTTTTCGAACTTCGGTCTTCCCACCAGAGTGGAATTATACCCAGATTTGTCTCATCCCCAAGATAACAAACCCAACCAAAATGACGGAGATGAGACCAGTCAGCTTGTGCTCAGTCCACTACAAGATTGAATCGAAGATACGTTGTTTACCTTTAAAGAAGATATTTCCGGACATAATACCTGAGCATGTGTGTTTGTGACTGGGAGTCTAGTTTCAGATAATATACTCATCGCACATGATATGGTGCATGCTTTATGTACAAATAACGCGATGGCGGCTGAATATATGGCGGTAAAAACAGATATGCCCAAAGCATATAATAGAGTGAAATAGAGCTTCCTACACAAGTTAATGGAGAAGATGGGTTTCAGTGAGAAATTGATACAATGTATTATACATTGTGTGAGCACAGTGACAATAAATGAAGAATCACATGACTTCATCAAGGAATGGGGAATACGTCAAGGAGATCCACTTTCATTGTACATCTTTATCTTATGCAAAGGCGTTGGTGAATATCTTGAATAGATCGGCTGCACATTGAAGATTAAATGGAGCTCGAGCATCAGCAAAAGGACCAAGAGTGCATTATTTACTTTTTGCTGATGATTCACTTTTCTTGTGCAAAGCGAATAAGAGAGAGAGCTCAGAGCTCAAAGACTGTTTATCAAGATATGGGAGAGCATTGGAACAAGTAATTAATTACCAAAAGTCTTATACTCCCTCTGTTTCTATAATAGATTGATGTTTTGATGTCTTTTTCTTGTTCTTAAAAGATTGATTTTATAGACTTTATTTATTATATTTTTATTTTAAAATTAATTAATGAGTAGATTTTGGGAAAATGGGAAAAGGTGAAAAAAAAGTGGGAAAATGGAAAAAATGAAGAAAAGAAAAGTAAAATGATCACATATATGGTATGAAGTCATAAAGAAAGAACAAAAACATCAAGGAGAAAAGTAAAATAAAAAATAATTATATATTTCTTTTTCTTAATATATGTGAAAACACCTAAACATCAATCTATTAGGAACAGAATGAGCATTGTTTTTGGCTCGAACATTGATGAGAGAGTTAAAGAGGAGGTAAAAGCAACATTGAACATCAATAAAGAAGGTGGAGAAGGTACATATTTGGGACTACCTAAATGTTTCAAGGGATTGAGAAAAGAATTACTTAGCTTTATCAAGGAAAAGCTACACTCATGCCTCCATGGGTGGTTTGCTAAATCCTTGTCTCAAAGGGGTAAGGAAGTGTTACTTAAATTTGTAGTTATGCCCTTACTGGTGTACGCGATGTCTTCTTTGAAGTTACCGCATGAAACTTGTAAGAAGATAATTGGTGCTATGATGGAGTTTTGGTGTAGTAGTGGCAAGGAGAAAAAGAAAATCACATGGGTTGCATGGAAAAAAATTTGCCAGAAAAAAAGAAGAAGGGGGCTGGGGTTTAGAGATATAGGAAGATTTAACAAAGCCTTATTGTGAAAGCAAGCATGGGGAATTTAGGACCAACCAAAGTCTTTACTGGCGCATATCCTTAAGCAGTGTTATTTCAAGAAATCGAGCATTTTGGGATGTGGCAAAGGGAAGAGAACATCTTATGCTTGGAGAAGCATTTTATTTGGCCAAAAACTGTTGGTAAAAGGAATGCTCCGAGTCATAGTGAACGAGAAGAATACCGGAGTTTGGTCGGACAACTGGCTCATGGAAGGGAAGCCACAAGCTCCTATAAGTTCCCCCGGAATAATAGATACGACAACTATGGTCAGGGAACTGTGGGATCTTGTACTGCACATATGGAGAGAAAATATGATAAGAAAAAATTTCACTGAGCAGGATGCATCAAAACAAAGTGCTGGAAGGCCTTGAGGATACTTACGCTTGGGTGTATGTCCAAAAATGGAGTATACAATACACAAAGCGAATATAAGTTGGCTGATGAATTAAATGAGGAAGAAGAGGAACCAGTGCAGTAACTTACAATCGGCGAGAGAAGACTTTGGCAAAAACTATGGATAGTGGAAACTACACCAAAGATTCTACATTTACTTTGGAGAGCGCTATCGGTAGCGGATCGGCTACAAACTCGAGGTATGATTGTGGATCCTTTATGTGTAGCGTGTGGAGGGGAACATGAAACAATATGCCAAGTGTTGTTCAATTGTTTGACCGCTTCACAGATGTGGATGGGAGCAGAGGTATCGATCCCTAGAGAAGGGTGGTCGCGAAACTCAGTATGACTTAACCTTCATCATATTGTGAAAGTGTATGATGATAAAAATGTCTCGGACAACATAAAACACCCTATTCTGTGGATATTATTGTACATTTGAAAAGCAAGGAACTCTCTGGTATATGAAAGAATAAGAAATGAGCCGGTGAGTTTGGTTCATAAAGCATAAGAGGAGGCGGATTTATGGCATGCGGTCAGCCAAAAGAAGAAAACACCTAAGATACATAATCGGGGGGGGGGGGGTTAATGAGCAACGATGACTATGGACAAAACGACTTGATCCGTGGGTTAAATGCAATACATGATGCTCATGGTCTCATCCTAGAAAAATAGTGGCACATGATGGATTAAGCAGAACTTTAAAGGAAAAGTCATTTTCCATAGTCGAATATCCTTTTCAAAGACATCATCTGAGATGGAAGCCGAGCATCTAAGCATCTATTGGGCGATGGAATGTTTAGGGGATTTAAAACAAATCAAAGTGATATTTGGAACATCCTTGAAAGATTCAAGCGCAACGGTAAGGAGGCCAATGATTGGCCAATATTTTGAAAGAATGAGAACCATCAAGGTCTGAAAAGGTTTGCAGATTGGCAAATTCACGATGTGTCAGAAGGGAATAATCAATGTGCGTTGAGAATAGCGAGAAGTGTGACAGAGGAATACAAATACTAATCATACATAGGACAAGGAGGGAAAATATGGCTCCAAAATGTGTGGGAAGCAGAAGCGACACAAACATTATTGTCGATGGGAACGAGTGCGTAATGGGCGTAGCCTGAAGGACCTAAACATCTTGAAAGCCATTTTCAAAGCTGATGCTATGTTTCCACATAAAGCATAGGCTGAGCTACTGCTCTGTTTTTTTCTACCTAATATTTTTGTAATGGCTGTTGGGTCTGTTTATGTTTTTGTTCTTTTTTTTTTTTTTTAAATATGAAATTAATAGTAAGTGGTAGAGTTTGATTACATGACGTGGGAAATAATGGTAAGAACCAGAGACTGAATTTTACATTTGAAAACTGAAAGCTAAGTAAGTAACAAAAATGACGTTAAGCATGGATGGCGTTCCAACGGTGGAGAAGCCCGCTGAGCTTGTTCTCCTCAGCATAGTGGATTGAGATTAGACGGTCATGTATTACTTTGAAGATACCACAAACTAGATGGGCTGTAGAGTTGCTTGCTTCTCCATGGCGTCTACCATTCTGTTCCCTCCATATATGATAGATTGTGGATTGAGCCATACATAGTAGTATTTTCTCAAGTAATCGAAGATGAGTGGAGCAGAGGCGCCTTAAGGTTAGTGTCTAGTCAGAGTTGATCAGATTCCCCAAGAGAGCCCCATAAAATTTGGTCCAGATTATCTAAGAAATAGGACAAGAAAAAAATAGATAGTTTCGTGATTCATCCGGTTCACTACAGAATAAACATACCTGATTTTGACCCCATAATAGAGTGCATGTACCGTTGGATAGGTGATCATGAACCGCAAGCCAAGTGATGAAAGAGTACCTTGGGATTGCCTGGAGAACCAGATGGAGCTGTGCCAAGGGACCTCACATCGGACCTGACGAATCTGGTTCCAAGTGCAGCAAGCGGAGAATTTTACTCCTTAGTCTTCAGGCGCATGGCACCACAAAACAATATCTAGTCCAACATCAGGACAGTGCAGAGTATGAGCTTAAACTGCTTAAAGATTGGCGTCCTACCTCTTCGAAACACCATTGATTCTCATTCAAGGATTCAGACACTGTGCTCAATAAACCTACACCCATATTTCTTGGACATGCTTCTCCTATTTCGCAATAGAGTTGCTCCATAAGTAACCAAGTGTCCCACCATAAGTATGTGTTATGTCCATTACAAACCTCCCAACGAATGAACCCATATGCTAGGTCACGTAGTTAGAGAAATTTTCTCCAAATCCAAGATCTCATGGTTGCATCTGTAACATTCCATAATAAGTTTGTTTCAGCAGATAAGCACGTGTTCAAGCAACTCAAAGGGAGCCGGAATTGGTGAGTAGTCTCCAGATCAGACTAAGAGAGAATACAAGAGATGAATCACGCAGCCGGCGTATACCTAAACCACCCTCTTGCACCTGACAATAAATATCGTCACATGAAACCTTTGCTCTGTTTTTAATGCTTGGCGAGCTGCCCCATAAGAAACCACTACACAACCCCTCAATCTCATTAAGACATCTCTATGGTAAATAGAAAAATGAACACCAAAAGTTTGATATACTCGTTAGCAACGACTTGATTAGTTGAAGATGGACTGCATATAATAGACTTTTACTAGCCCAGGATAACAAGCGAGTTCTGATATTATCAATGAGAGACTCATAGTCATGACGACAACCCCAACACAAGCCCCATCCTCTGCGTTGCGCTTATCGTCCTAAACTTGTCCACACCTGCTGAAAAAATGAAGGACTTAAATGTATTTATGTTAAGACCGAAGATAAGTGCAAACCTGTTGAGTACATCAATAACCTCCGAGATTGATTATGGGTTCCCATCCATAAAAGCCAAGATATCATCCGCAACACATTCTCTAACAACAACATGTCTTTAACGAATGCACTTTTGATTTCATTCTATCATATTTGGCAATGTTTCCTTCAAGCGGTTAACAGTGATCTATGATATGAGCTTGTAAACTTTATTACAACAGGCAATGGGTCGATAATCCTTCATTGTTACCGGAGCTTTTTGCTTAGAGACTAGGATCAAAATCGTAGAGTTTACAACGCGAGACATAAACCTGAAGAGAAAGAAGGACATCAAATCTGTAATCATAGCTTTGCCCACAATAGACCATGCTTCATAATAGAATTCAACAGGATACTTGTCAGTTCCTAGGACCTTATCAGAAGGCATTGAAAACACCACTCGTTAAATCTCCTCTACCAAAACAGGACGCACAATGTTGTTGCATCGTGCGGTTAACAGCGGTAGTCAATGCGTTTCCAAGAATACATCAGAACTGTCTCCCTTTCATGTGTAATTAGTTGTATAAAACTCTAAAATGACTCACCGCTTCAACCTTAATATCCTCCACCTCCGTTAAAGTATGCCCATCAGCCATTATAATTCTCCTTATAGCATTTTTTACGCTCGACTCTTGACCATTCTATAAAAAAAAATTCGTGTTGTAATCCCCGATCTCAGCCAAGTAACTCGTGATTTTTGCTTACAGGATTTCTCCTCCACTTTGCAGAATGGTTCCAGATCATTTTAACCTCGGAGACAACATCAAAAGTCTAAGGGTAGGAACTTTGTAATGCTAAATTTTGCGCCTCAAACAACCTGTCATAAGCTTCCTTGGAACAAACAGTTAGTCCTTCATAGATAGTTTTGTTAAGGCTTCGAAACTGATATTTTAGAGCCTTCATTTTCCCATGGAAACGGTACAGAGCCATCCGAGAATGAAACAGAGTTGGCAGAGCAGACCAATGTTGACTCACAACGAGGAGAACTGCGGAAGAGACACTAGATAAGTAAAGAACTTAAAAGGCTTCCGAGCAGTTGAGACGACATTATCGAGTTTAACTTAACTTCTTATGTGATCCGAAATTTCACAAGTCTCAAAAGACGCAAAAGATTGGGGAACCATTCACCATTTACCAAAACCTGATCCAACTTCTTCCTCATAGGGTTTTCAGCTTGACTATTTCACAATGTAAAAGTAGGACCAACTGATGTGAGATCTTCTAACCCATAGGAGGAAATTGCATTTTGAAACTTCAACATGCCTGAATGATTAAACTGATAGTCAAAGAACCGAGAATGCTCTGCCGAACTTAAAATTTAGTTGAAATCTCCAAACACAATCTATGGTATGTTTTGTCAAACAAATTTAGTCTCGATCCACTCTAGCTCAGCCCAAAGAACCCAGAGATCTGCCAAAGAATTAGAGGCATAAACACACAAAACACACAAATTGTTGGCTAGAATTCATAGATAGCCCAACCGTTATAAGTTGTGCACTCTTGTAGGTTAGAGAAACCTCAACATGGTCCCCCCAAATCACCCAAATACGGCATAACCGGTGATGCTCATAATTTTTGATAGACTTCCAGCCAAGAAAAGAAGCATCAAATATTGATTTGAAATTTTCTTCTTGCACTCTTGTCTCCACAATACAACCAAAGCTTGGCTTGGCAACTTTAATCCATTCCTTTACTACATGATGCTTTCATGGCTTATTAAATCCATCCATGTTCCAAGAGAAGATAGCCGACATCAATGCTTCCGAAGGGAAGATTTGTTATTGTTTCTTCTCATACCCATTTGAATGATATCTTTCTTGTTTAAGATTGGCGTCCCTTTACTTTTCTGCTTTCCAGATTGCTTTACTTCAGCAGCTTTCGCAACCTCTTTGCCAATCACCACTGGATTACCTGGTTGTTGGTCAAGAATCTCACCCTCTTCGATAATTTCACCCTCATCACATAAAGTAGCCAAAACTTTGAAACCCGATGGTGACTCAGAGCCAGACCATTGATCCACTAACTGCAAAAAGCCCGTCACCTTTGGGTTTAATGGTGAGCGTCTTCCAGACCTAGCTACCACTGACCACTCCTCCTCTAAAGTGGTGTCGTCTACTAGCTCTATTTCTAACCCCCCCCCTATTTGTGGCATCCCTGACCTCCTATGTTATTGACACCACTTGTTCGGTTTGTGCAGCCTTTGAACTCATACCCACTAATATACTTGAAGACGATTTGATAATCGAATGTGACTGCTCCAACTCGGACAATAGGTCCTTCATCACCTATCTCGCCTGATTTTATTTCCGCATAGATAATGGAGCTTTAGTCCATGTTTTCAGTCCAAAACCATCTCCTTCGTTAAGATAGAAATTTTATTTTGTAACAGACACTCCTTATCGCCATGCCCCCATTTGAGACAGGTTGAACAGTGAGGAGGGAGCCACGGGTAACACACAAACACTGATAACTTCAACCCAGTCTTATCCGTCAAATAAATCTCCTCGATCAAAGGTTTCTGTAGATTAACCACCACTAAGACACGAGCCACATCGAGCCTCATATAACGTTCCATGTTAGGGTGGAGTTTCACATATTTTCCGGCATTGTTTGCCAGGAAGCTCAACCCCTCCGAGAGTACAAATTTCCTGGAAATTTCTTTAAGTCAACCCACATAAGCAAGGCCGAGAGATCAGGTCTTTCGTGAGCGGATTCAGAGGTCCATTCATTAACGACCAAGGGAACATCAGCGAACTGCCAGTACTTCCGCTTCAGCAAACAAGCACGCATCTGAGTATCTTCAATCCAAAACAAAACTGACGTCTTGCTAATGAACTGGACATCAATCTTTGCAGCCTTCCCCGGAGCAACCTAAATCCGGTTAACTATAACATTGATCTTGCATGTGAAATAAACCACCAGAAAACATTGCCAAAGGGGCATGGTGTTCTTCAAGATATCATACGAGATACAATCCTGAGAACTCCCATTCACGACAGAAGAATCCAGTAGAGTTGGCGTCTTCAAACTTTCAGTAACCAAAACAGCAGATGACGATCCAGGATCGGATGTGTGTGAGCAGGACTGGAGCAAAGAGTCCTCTAGCGGCGCCATAGGCCCCATGGAGCCGGCGAAGACAAAAGCTTGCACATGAAGCTGATGGGAGATTGCTAAGCAGAGGTGGCTCTACTAGCGTTTTTGCAATCCTTAATTTTAATGGTTCTTTTGTTTTTGTTCTTTGTTTCGAGAACTCATGAGGATTTTCTCCAGTCACGTTATAATACAAAGGACTACATCTTTTATGTGGAAAAAAGGTCAATTTTGATTATTTTAAAAACTATACTTCTAAAATGTTATATATAAGATTGTGCCTCCCTCTTACTCCAAATTTAAGGCCAAATTTTTCTTTTGTATTTTTCTTACCAATTATGCACCCAATGACATACATCAAACTTGTGACCTATATTTTTACTTGGTTGTAAATGGTAACAATTTATTTGAGGAATAGTTATGAAATCTGTTAGAAAATAATAATGTTGCATCAGTTGTAGTAGTTTAATTTGCGTTATCAGGAATTGATGGAATTGGAAAATTTTGGGAATTCAATAATTAGAAAAAAGAATACAAACAAATTTCCAAACAGAATTCAGTTTTTTTCAAAATTAACGATATGAACCAAACTAAATTTTAGATCTGGACATTTGGGTATTCGTTCGAGTTCGGATTAGTTTTTTGGGTTTCGGAAATTTTGGTACTAGGGATTCAAGATCTATTTGAGTATTTTAGAATTTTGGTTCAAAATTGGCTCAGTTTCATACGGGAAACCAACCCAAAATATCAGAAAAAAAACTTTTTAAAATGGATAAATTTGAGTAAAATTTGGTTAAATTTTTACAAATATAACTAAAAATTTCAAATATTTTGGTTATTTTGAGTATTTCAGTTGTGGATCTAAAAATAATTGATATCTTCTAGTTTCTAATTGTAATTTAGGGTAATTATGTTATATAAAGTCTAAATATAATTAATATTTTGGTTAATTGTATTTAGGTTAATTTGGTACCCGTTTGGTGCTTAGTTCGGATTGGATTCAGTACCGCTTTTTTGGATTTAGGAGTTTAGGATCCGTTCGAGTTTTTTATTGGTTCTGGTTAGATTCGATACCCCATTTTCGTGTTTGTTCCAGTTTGGTTCTACTATTTTGGGTATTTTTCTCAGGCCTAAAAATTTATCAAATCAAACAAAAACACGGTATTAAAAATTTATACTGAATTATCCTAACAGAAATTGAACCAAACCGTTTTACCAAAATCCAAAAAAATCATATATTAAATTAAATATATAGAAATATATATTTATATTTCCATATACAAAATATAATAATAATAATAATAATAATAATAATAATAATAATAATAATAATAATAATAATAATAATAACAATAATAATAATAAAAACGAATTAATTACTTTTATTTTTGTTAAATTCTTTTGTCTAAAACCAAATTGAATTGGAACCGAATAAAATTCTATCACATATCTCCAACCAAATCGAATAACCAAATGCCCACCCCTGACTTTTGTTCTCTAAATAAAAATAAATTTATATTATATCTAAAAAATAATGTAATTTTACCTCATTAGTTTTTTCTAGTTTTAGATTTTTTTTTGCATTTCTATGTTGTTTAATACATTATTAATCCATTAAAATAATTTAATATTTTATTTTTTTTAAACGTGAAACTTATTACTGATAAAAGTTAATTACAAAGCTACCAAATCTAGAAATAGTGGTATTTTAAACAGAGCACATCAAGTAGAGTTGGTACCCTCTGAGTAGAGTTGTCAAACAAGTCAGCCCACGAACGCTTGGACCGCGCCTGCCGGGACCACCATTTCCTCTGACCGCACGGGTTGGACCGCGAGGGTCGGCCCACTTCAAACCGTTGTCGCCTGATTGCATGTCCATACCCGCCCCACAAACAATAGGGGATATGCGGGTAGGCCCGCTGGATTCGTTTCTCTTCATCGATGATGCTTCTTGTCTTCAAGAACACGTGACGAAGCTCTTCATAGGTGATGTTTCTCATCTTCAAGGCAGCCACCACATCGAATCATTAATTTCATCTTCAACAGTCTGTAAGCTCACTTCAAATCCACTTCAAATCATCAATCTCGTGTTTGATTTTCTATGATTGAAAATGTTTGATTCGTGAAATTGCTGGTCTTAATTTGCTTTACCATGTCTATGCCTTAGTGGAGAAGCTTCAGAACACTGTTAATAAGAATGCCAAGCTCAGAGTTAGGCAAAAGGAAGATGACAAGCTTTGGAGAGAATTGAAGTCTAAATTCTCTTCAACGAAGACTATGTCTGTGTGATCAGCTTACTAAGACGCTGCAGCATTTGGCTTCCCAAGTTCATGATTTTCATTTATTCTCACTTGTAGCTTCACAGACTTCACAGTTAGGAGAGAAGTTTGGTATTGACCCAAAAAATTCATTTGCATTTTAGGACTGGGTTGGTGGAAGGTATAGTGGTAAGTTCTTGTCTGTTTGGTTTGATTCATTTCTTACCCATATCCAATGCCTCAGTCTTTAACTCAAATTATGTTGTAGTTTACAATGCTATTGGATTCTTACCTTTGTCTCTACAGTATGGCTTCTCTGTGGTTGAGTTCTATTCATTATCCATCTCATAAAATTTCTTAGGCATAAGAAGTAATGCATGTTTTTCTTGAGAAATTTATCACATAAGTTTGCAGATGTACTGTTATAAACTATGAGACAACAAAAGATATTATTTGTTTTTTCTTGGAGATTTCTTCTCTTCTCTTATATGCCCATTCTATCGTATAGGGAATGTACTTCCTTTACGATAGAATAGGCATACCCATATCCAATTAGAGGTAGTCCTAAATCTTGAAGAAATCTTCCTATTAGAGGTAGTCAATATTCAACGATTTGTTTTTTGGATTGCAGGTTATTGAAGGGCGCTTCAAGCATTGATCAACATTTCCAGTTTACACCATTTGAGAAGAATATACCTGGTGATGATAGTCCAAAGGCGTGTTTTCTGTTTACTGAATTTTTCCTTGGTTCTGAATTTAAATTAGGTCTTTTATTTTTGTTACTGATGTTATTTATACCTGTTTGCTTCTTCAATGTGTGTTTCAGGTTCCATTCTTCAGCTATGAAGATGAGAATTCCAATACACCAAAGGCTGATGCATTTATCATTCCCAGGGAAGCCTTGTTTTAATGGCAAACAATATTTCCATTGTTCGAATA
Source organism: Cardamine chenopodiifolia (assembly GCA_963922655.1). Lineage (NCBI taxonomy): Eukaryota > Viridiplantae > Streptophyta > Magnoliopsida > Brassicales > Brassicaceae > Cardamine > Cardamine chenopodiifolia. The sequence goes on from OZ000486.1 coordinate 2,163,299, forward strand.
AGTTTTTTCATATACATTAACTCCAATAGGTTCTCTTATGAGAAGTGAGAAGTTTTCACTTAGAACATATAATTTGATGCTACCTCTATAGCAGAACTTTCCTAGAAAACTTGGACTCTTAATATGACACACTTGCATAATATCTTTGTTGCTGAATTTGAACGTATCTGACTCCTTTTTTTTACATGTGAATTACAGGTAAGAGTTTGAATGGGGTTACTAATGGAGCCAAACATGAGAGTGAGTATTTTAAATAATGCATATATGGTCTGGTTGACTATGATTTGTCTTAAGAAGATTTGCTAAAGTCATTACTTTTTCTCATTTGTACAGTCGAATATGAGGATTCTGATCTCAGGAGGACCTGGATTCATTGGCTCTCACCTTGTTGATAAGCTGATTGAAAACGAAAAGAATGAGGTTTGCATAAAGATGACTTGATCCTATACTGGCCATACATAATAATGAATTACTGATGTTTTATATCTTTTTCTCAAGTGATTGTTGCTAATAACTATTTCACCGGTTCAAAGGACAACCTCAAGCAGTGGATCAATCATCCGAGATTTGACATCCAAAGAGGCTTATCCGAGGGATCACTCCAAAAGGCAGAGGTCAATGGATTCTTCGTAAACTCAAACTCAAATGAAATTTAAACTAAAACTCAAGTGAAACTTAAACTAAAACTCAAATGAAACTTAAACTAGAACTCAAAGTAAACCAAAGTTGAAACACTAAAAGTCTTAAAGTCTGAAACATTAAAATAAACCCAAGCTGAAACACTTAAAGTCTAAAAAATTCAATGTAAACAAAGTTGAAACAAAACAAAAACCTAAAACTGAAAATCAATTGAAACTGAAACACAAACTGTTTGTGTCGCATCTTCACCATCAAAGTCTTCATCCTCCTCTACAAAATGCAAATAAAACTAAGTTACTACACAAATTAAGAAACAGAAGATCCAAAAACTTTTAACCACTTGCGGTTGTAAATGACTATTTTCATATGCTTCAAAACCTTTCAACCACTTGCGGCTGTAAATTAATGCTTGTACATTTTTCGGGAGAAGCCAGCTTCTATAATTGCTCAAAATTTGTGAACCAATGCTAAAAGAGGATTTAGAGGCTATGATTGTGATCGGAATACAAAGGAGGTCACAAGCCATGGAAACCAATTCCCCATAGCGTTGAGAGTTATCTTTCCAATACTTGAGAATATCTAAACTAGCAAAATTCCTCATGTATAATAGGGGTTCTTCAAGATATATTTCCAAAGAAGACTTTCCGCTGCCAACACAGTCTCTTTGCAAAAGGTTAAGAAATCCTGCATAAAAAACAATAAGAACTAAAAAAACACCAAAAGTTCAATAAAAACATAAGAATGAAAACAATTTCGACTACTTAATCATAATTGCCAAAACTTCCTCTTTCTCCTTCATTATCGTCTCTTTGTTGATCTGTTTCACGAGTCGTTGTAGGAGGTGATTAAAAAGGGATTATTCTCATATGATTCAAACAGAAAAGTTAGTTTTAGACGCAAGTGTTCAATCTTTCCTTGACAAGAGCTTCTATCAAGTTTACTAAAACAAAATTGTGCAAGCCAAAGCGTAAATCTTGGGTCAAACACTCTCGTAATTTCAAATAAATCACTAAATTTGTCCAATACTTATCAAACTTCTCCTTCATGGAACAACCATTTATTTGATAACTTCATCTTCACTAAACTCATTTACTGTCAATCAGTTATTAATCTTCCAAACTTGCATGAAATACAAGTTTGAAGGTGGATATGTATAAATTGAAATAAGATTAGTAACCTCATCAAATGGCTCCAGTAAATCATAGATTTTTGAATCGTTTCCATTCAACTGATGTAGGAAAAACCTTATAGTTTTTCCCATCAATAACATTCAAATTACCAAATGCAGCTCGATACATTAGAGCTCTATCTAGCATCTTGTACGTTGAGTTCCATCTAGCTTCCATATCTAATTGCAAACTAGCCTTAAGCTTTATTTCAACAGATTCGGCATATTTTGCAAATAAGCTCTCACGATTTGATGATCCTTGAACATATTTAATACTCTCCCTAATCTTATGCAACAAAGTAGAAATCACTGAAAGACCATCAAGACCATCTATTGCAACAAAATAGAAATCATTGCAAGACAGATGTGCTGCACATCTCACATGAAAATGTTGTCCTCCACACAACAAATCATTCCGGAGCATAAGCTGATTTTTCACAATCTCTTGCATTGTATTATTGTTACTAGCATTGTCTAAGGTGAGGGAGAACACTTTATTTTTAATTCCCCATTCCTCTAATTTCTGAAGAATCTTTATTGCTATGTGTATACCTGTATGCAGAGGTGGTAAAGCACAAAATACAAGAATTTTATTGTTCAGTTTCTAGTTTCTATCAATGTAGTGTGTTGTTAAAACACAGTTACCCCTCATGAGTGATTGCAGTTCACAAATCAGAAGTTAAGCTGATCCTTCCAGGAAGATTAGCTATTTGTCTCTTTAAATTTGTTTTCTCACATGTATAGAACTTATAAACATCAGCTGTCATTGTGTTCGGCTTATAAAATTCACATCTGCATTCAAGTACTTCCAAACCGCTCTTACTCTCTCACTCAACATAAAAAAATGGGATTTCATGTTGATAAATACATTTAGCTACCAAATCACGGAAAACCATATGATCTATCTTTATAGCTTGCAACTTTGTTTCTAAATTGATCATCATTGTACCAATATCATAATTTCTAATCTTAAGCTTATACGCACCCATCAAAATTCATATGCTCGTTTTCATAATTTGCAGCATCAACAACTCTCTGAGATTTCGAATCTAGTGATCTAAACTCCCAAGAATCACGTGATGAGTCCTAAAACTAATAAACACGATTAGGTTAAAGTTATGAAACTGAATAAGCACATGAAATTCGTAGTAAATCAGCTTGGTTAATAACTTGAGATATTTCTAGAAATCGATCAATAACTTGAGATATTCTTAGATGAGATTCTTAGTAAATCAGCTTGGTTACTGATTTTGTAACTTACCATTAAATTTTCTTGTTTTACGATTTATGTGATGATTGATGATGAATGTCTCCAAGTGACTGATTCTTAGTTAGTGATGATTAATGATGAATATCTCAAAGTTGATTTGTGTTGATGATACTCTGTTATGGATTCTGTTTTGAGTTTTGTGATGGATGAGTGCTGATGAATGTCTTAAAGTGATCGATTCTTAGTTAGTGATGATTGATGATGAATATCTCCAAGTCGATTTGTGTTAATGATACTCTATTATGGATTCTGTTTTGAGTTTTGTGATGGATGAATGATGATTGATGATGAATGATATTACTCTACCTTTGACTCGTCTCTGTTTTCCTGTAGGGTTTCGAAGAACCTTGTAACACAATCACAATATCGATTTTGTTTTCTATAGGGTTTTCAGAAATTTATAAAAAAAGTTAGAGCCTTTATGTGAGACAAGCTTCAGAAAGTTACAAAAATAGTCAGAGACTCTAAGTGAGAAAGAGGTTTTGTCGTCAAGCCTTCAAAAAGAGTCAAAGAAAAGCCTCCATTACATTCAGAATCTTTGCTTGGCAGACCGCCCACGTGACCGCAAAACCGCACGGGTAAATCTGCAGAAACCGCCTTCCTACCTGGCTGTTACCCGCAACTCCCACTCCTTTGTGGACACTCCATAGCTTGTCCAAGCCCGGCCAGCCAAGGTCCTAAACGGGTGATGCCCACAGGTGATGCCCATGGGCCTACTGTCTGCTTGACAGCTCTACTTCTGAGTAGTGTAGTAAGGTTATACAATCCTCAATTGTCTTTCGAATAGATCAAACTAGGTAATCTTTAGAGTGAGTACCTTGCTGATGCCGTTATGAGCTCTGTTCTTGCCACACATGGTTAATCGAAGCTTGGAATGCCATAAGTAGGAGAGTTTTGTCAACTAGACACCAGTGAGGTAAACCAATATCCCTAAGGGTATGAGACCAGCCCGGATTTATTTTTTGGCCTAAGATTGTACGTATAAGGTCAGACCACATACTGAAGGAGAATGGAAAAGCAAAAAAAAGAAGATGATCACTCATCTCATCTAGCTCGCCACAAAACACACAACTCTAGAATTATCCCCAGCCATGAGTTCTTGCTCCAGTCGCCAATCTATCCCTTACTGCAAGCCAAAAAATGATTATCTAGGAATTGCTTGAGGAAACCAAACTAATTGAGCCCAGATTACCTTTATTTTGTGACTCGTATTTGGTTGCAGGTGCTGCGGGTGGAGAACATAGCTTTATAATCATCCTGAGCATGATGCATAGCGGAATGTAGGAGCTTGTTACAAGACTTGAATATGTTGCAGAATTGAGAAGTGAAAAATATCTCTAATTATGAGATCTCTACAACTTCGAAGTTGCCAATTTCTCACAATTAGTGCCTCTGAAATCGATGCGCTCAATCCAATTAATAATTTACTCGAACCAGGAGCCCCAACCAGATCATACAAACGACCAAGAGACAACCAATTATTCCACCAGAGCTTCACCATTTCTCCATTACCAATCTACCATTTTAAGAACCCCACATCTTGGCCTCTAAGTTTTAAAAGTGCGCAAAATCCAAGAACCTAATGAACTTTTCTTGATTTCCCAAAAAGATTTTTGTTTCATATGATTTTCTCTAGTCCAAGCAAACTCACAAAAATCCCGAATTGGAAAATAGACGTCAAATAAGGCTCAACCAAAGACCTTAAGAAGAATCACGTAGTCTACGAGTAACCAGTTCACCCTCATTTTTGGGAAAACACACCTCTTCCCAAGACTCTTTTGCATTAGAATGACAATAAGGAGAAACTGACCAAAGAAACGCACCACACATACTTTCAATCTCATCTAGGCATCGTTGAGGAAGCCGGAAGATCGAGCACCAAAACATTTTAATATTTGTAAACAAGCTCACATTTTCAGTACGTTAAATTATTAATATTTAAAGAGGAAAAAAATTGTAAGCTCATTCAGAGTTTAAGCATTTTCAGATTTCTTTTCCCTGTATTTTGTTTACTAACCATCAACATTATTGTACATCATTGTAGTCTCTGTGGAAAGAAGGCCACAACAACCTCAAGTGAAAGATTGGACAGGTGCCTAAGCCACACAAAAAAAACACCTAGTAGGCCACAAATTAGGCCATTTGTATCTACCTCAACATTTGAAATTGGTTCAAAAAGCCAACCAGCTGAACCAATTGAAGATCTTCCAAGCTTTTCATCTGCACTCCCAAAAAGATGTCCAGGAAGACCTCGAAAAAATCCAACAGAAGGAGCTTCATCATCTCAACCACTTCCTCAGTGACAAGAGCCTACTTATGGTACATGTCCTTTACATCTACCAAGAGTAAGGTCTCTATAACTTGCATTATCTAAACACTTGTATTCTCTATAGCCTCATTAACATATTGATCAATTTTTCAGTGTCTGTTTTTGAATGAGGTCTTTTAGTGAAAACACTGAAATATCATTAGGACTGAACCTTATTAGGACTACATTCTCTATTTCATTCTTTATAACTTTAGTGTTCATTTTTTCAGGAAGTTTATGGTGTCTTCACCAGTCCAATAACTGGTGACGAGTACATTCATGTTGGCAGGTGTGTGACTAATACACGGTATTATCAAGCAGTCTCTGCCGAACTATGGAGCGGAAGAAGTTGAATGTTGAACGTGGTCGTGGTCGTGGTAAACAGAAGTGAAGATCAGTGTTAAGGGAAAATGTTTTTTTGTTTTATGTTTTCTAAAGGTTTGATAAACTTATGTGAGTTCAACCTTCATCTTTCCATTTGGTTATCTCATGTATTAGGATGCTTTTGGCTCTACCTACTTTGGTACTATATTTGTTTGTTCGACCTTTTGTTTTGCTTATGACTTTGGTTATGTTTTGTTGTATGACTACTTTGGTTATGTTTTGTTATAGACGACTTTGGTTATGTTGCCTATTATTTGTATGTTTATTTACTCTTTAGTTTTGCTTATATTTGCCTTTTGTTTACCACATAATAAACTATAATACGTTAACACAATCTGAAACATCTAACAAACCATACAAAATTACTTGAACACTAAAACATCAAACAAACCAATCAAAATTACTTGAACACAATTTGAAACATCAAACACAGTTATAAACAGAATTACAAAAAGATCAAACAAAATCTGAAACTTAAACATCAAACACACAAATTACTTAACTAAATCTCAAAGTTGACACATAGCTTGAACACATACTTAACTACTACAAAGACCCTTTCAAAGACATTGAAAAGAGAAGGATCTTCATCTGAATAAATTTTAAATACACCGAACTGAAAGCTACTTGAATTAAGGATCTTCTAAAGACATTCAAGACACTTGAAACATTCGTGGTTACTTATCTACTTAAACAAGTAGATAAGTATTGCCACCACAACAAGAGCCGCAATAAGCACATTCTTCAACTCCAAAGCATTTCCATAACCTTGATTTGCAACCGATTCCTTCAACCTACCAATCTCATGATCGGTCCCAACTTGTAGGTCCAAGATATGAGAGCCTACCATATCTCGTCCTTGTGCTTTTGAATCGTTTCACGGAGAGTATCCCCAACAGCTTCACCATGAATCTGCCCACAACTCCTAAGGTATTGAAGCCTCTCTAATTTCTCTTGCATTTCAAGCCTTAACAAGGTGAATTCTTCCATCATTGCCTCATCCCACCATTTCCAAATGTGACATCCACCATAGTACTATTTACATAAGCTAATATGCCACTTTCTCAAGATTTACAAACAATTTAACCAATTTCCTTACCTCACTCATTTGGCATGAGTAAAATCTCCTTCCTGGGTTTGTGACTGTCCTAGAGGTTAGAATCACTGCTGCTCCACCACAAAAACAACGCCTAGCAATTCCATAGTCACCATTCGTTTGACCCCTTGTCCTCACCGTTGTTCTTGAAGATGACAATGTTACTGTCAATAAAGAAACACATTTTCACTTTTAAATCCAAGACAGAACAACTAAATTAGACGACTTAAGTTTCAAAAATGAACAAGAACCCAACAAAACTAACCAGAGATGCAGAAGCTTCGAAATATCCTAGGCGGCAGATGATAAAGGAGAAGAAGAAAACGATTTAGGAAACTTACAAGCTTCTTCGAAAATGAAACAATAAAATCAAGCTAAAATCAATTATATTAACTCAAAGAGATTCCAAATTTTCAATTGACCAGGTTTGGTTTCGTCTCTGTTAGCCGCGTGAAGAAGAATCCAATGAAGCTCAAACCCTATTTTGGATTACTTTACCAACCCAATATTAATTCCATTTGTTTTGACACGTGCTCATTTTTAAGCACAAAACGACATGTTGTTCGGATTTTGGAGACAAGCAAAACTGTGCATTTAATATTCTATGAGGTCTTTTAACGACGTGAGTCAATGCCATATCATTGACAAGCAAGTGACGTTTGAAATTGACATACATTTTTCGATTTAAAGGGTAAAATTGTAAGAAAAATCGACCCAAAGGGTTTTTTTTTTCGAAAACCCAATTGGATATACCCAAACCCAGTCGAATGATAAGACTCGCCAAGAAGGGTGTGAGGGAGAGCCCAATTTCTATTGGTTGGTCTGTCCAAGGTCGCCAATCTTCCACAAATCATGCGTTGTAGGTTTGGAGACAGCACAATAAAACCTTGAGTTACTTTCCTTCCGTTCTAAAAAATATTAATGTTAAAAAAAGATGTTGAGTGACTCTTCTATGGCAAGATGGAAAAGGTTTGGAGAAGAGATTGTAGGCGATTTGTTGAGTTCTAGAACCTTCCCGAGAATATTCCATATATTTAGAGATATATGTAAATAAGATTAGGATCAAGATAGAAGTAGTTAGTCCTTGTCTCTATCAAAGTATATAAGTTGTACGTAAGTGAATCAATACAATCATCAAGTTCTCAATCATATTCTCTTACTTTAGATGGTATCAAAGTTTGAGTAAAAAAAACTCCAAAATCGTTTTTTCAGTTTCTTAAAATTCATTGTAAACAATGGGTGAAGTTGTTGCGAAGTATTCAACGTCAAACGATCCATTTTACCTTCATCCATCGGATAACCCAGGTTCTAGAATCACCCCCTGTAATTCTCACGGGGAAGAAATACTCAAGAGTGGACAACAAATTTTGAAAATTCACTCCAGAAAAAGGGAAAGAACGGGTTCATCGATGGAAGCATCGCCATGCCAGAAGATGATGGTGACAAGTTGGAGGCATACAAGAGAGTCAGTTCAATGATTGTGGGGTGGATCAGGGCGTCAATCTCGCCTAATATCTGATCCACCGTGACATTTACTACTGATGCACATAAGCTTTGGAGTGCTTTGCAGCGTTACTCTGTTGGAAACTCTGTTCGAGTATATCAAATGAAGTCTGAGCTTACCTCATGTAGGCAACAAGGTTAAAGTGTCATGGATTAATTTGGGAAACTTTCTTCCAAGTGGGAAGAACTTCTAAATTACAAACCACTTCCGGTTTGTACGTGTGGCGCAAGTGATAAGTTTGCGAAGAAGTGTGAAGAAGAACGTGTTCATAAATTTCTTATGTGATTGGATGAATCACGCTTTGGTAATGTGTGTACTAATAGCATAGGGATGGATCCTTTACCCGATCTTTACAGTGTTTACCAACGTGTTGTGAGAGAATAACGTCGATTAAGCACCCTACACACTGATGTTAAGCAAGATGTTGTGGGATTTGTGGAAAAATTGGAACAATCGTCTTCCATGGAGCTGACAAGTGTGGAAGGTGCGAGTGTAGTGGTGGCCAGAGAATGTGAGCGAATCGTGTGTAGTCACTGTGGGAGAACACGAAATGAGAAGGAGTGTTGGCAAATCACTGGATTTCCTAAATGGTGGTCTGAACGTAATCAAGACAGTGGTCGTGGTAACAACTTTCGAGGAAGAGGTAAGGGACAGTTCCGTGCCAATGTGGCTCAAGGTCCAGCAGCATTCCCTAACTTCACCAATGAGCAATGGGCATCATTGTCGAGTTTACTCGAACAATAAAATTCAACCCCAGTTCACGGGAGCTTCACACCATATGACAGGAGATGTTTATGTTCTTGCTAATTTGCGTGACATTGTGGCTTGTCCAGTTAAATTTTCAGATGATAGTCATGTTATGGCGATACAAAGTGGTTCATTGAAGTTATCAAAGTCGATTGTCTTAGAGAATGTTCTCTTTGTACCAAGTTTAAATTGCACTTTGTTGTTTGCCGCAAAGTTGCTTAAGCAAACAGAGTGTTTTAATAGTTTTACTGATAGGTTGTGTATTTGACAGAACGGTTTTAAAAGAACGTTGATTGGAGCCTGTGAAAAACGGGATGGTGTGTATTTTTATCATGATGTTTCAGTCGCCAGAGCTCACAAAATAAAAACGGAAGAAGATCAAGTTTTGTGGCATAGGAGATTGGGACATCCAGCTTTTTGTGTTTTGGATTTTTTTCCTTTTATTTCTGGTGTTAAGAATGTCCCCGACAAGTTCGGTGGGTGTGAAATTTTGTTTTAAGTTAATACAGACCCGTTTTTTCATGAGTTCTTTTAATAAAGCGTCAGTGTTGGTTTAATTTATTGTGATTTGTGGGGACCGTACCATGTACCTTCCTCTTGTGGTGCAACTTATTCTTTTGACAATCGTAGATGATCATTCTCGTGCGGTATGGATCTTCTTGTTACTAGAGAAAAGTGAAGTCAAGAAGGTTCTTCAAAATTTCTGCATGATGGCACAACGCCAGTTTGGAAAATCCGTTAAACGTGTCTAGACTGACAACGGTACAGAGTTTCTTTGCCTTTGTAAGTATTTTGACGCCAATGTAATTTTGTATCAGACTTTGTGTGTGGCGACGCCTCAACAAAATGGGAGAGTTGAGCAGAAGCATCGCCACATACTTAATATTTCTCGATCCTTATTTTTTCAAGCTAATTTGCCTTCAAATTGGGGGGGGGGGGGGGGGAGCGTGCTAGTTGCAGCTCATGTTATCAACCACACTCTGACAAATGTTCTTAAGGGAAAAACACCATATGAGCTTCTATACGATCGGCTCCGAGTTACGAGGATATCAAAACATTTGGGTGCTTATGATTTGCGCATAGAAGCTCTAGATATAAGGACAGGTTTGGCGAAAGGAGTAAAAATGAATCTTTGTTGGATATCCCTTCGTTAAAAAGGGGTGGAAATTATATGATCTTGAACGCAACAAATTCTTCGTCTCTCGTGATGTCGTGTTTGATGAGTTCTCTTATTCGTTTCAAGACGATTTACCAGCTGTCAATGATGAGTCTTTGGCACCAGTTGTGATCACTGAGGTCTGGGATATGGACCAAGTATGGTGAATATACGAGACAGGGGGAGTAATCCGGTCTCTGTTCCACAACCGGTGGTCACAAATACAGAAGCACCACTTGTTGATAAACATACAGAGAAAGTAAGTGAGACACAAGACATGATTGTTCCCAGCCGTGCTGCAGAAGCAACACAAAACGTGTATTTGTGAAATGAATCAGAGGTTGTGCCACCTGCTCCTCTTCTTGGTCAGGGTCTTCCACAAAAAATTTCTAATGTACGATTGCAAGGTTATGAGACTTATACCACACAATGCAACGTTCCGACTGCTCCCGATAAAAATACACATCTCGCTCCCAATCTTCCCGCTGCTGCATCACCGTCGTCTCCAACGGTCGCAGGTAAATCACCGTACTAAATAGAATATTATGTCGACCAGTTCTTCTCCGAGAACCATCAAATATTTTTGGCAGCTGTCACGGCTGGAGTTGAACCATTGGGATATAGTGAGGCTGTTATCAGATGGAATAATTTAGGATAGGAGAGGAGAAGTCAATCCTAGATAGATATTTAAGACATAAACCATTACGTACAAAGGAAGAAATGAATCGTCATTTGTAGGTGCGAATAGTAAAATTAGACCATAAATGTATGTCAATTTGGGTATTAAAATTATAATTGATGTGACCATTTCTTTTACATCTCACTCGATGAAGAGCATCTTCATCTGTTATATATAAGATTTTTTTTATTTAGTGAATGATATATGTTAATCATGGGATCTATAATGATTTCAGTTTTAACATACATAGAGGGCTAATTAGTAAGATAGTAAAATATATGCTATTTTATATAGTTATCAATTTAAAATATATAAATATATTGTAATTTAAAATATTAATGTACATATGATTTAAAATATTTAATAGGACTACTTACAAATTTTGCGGATTTGGTATGGTCAAGTTGAAGCTGAATAAGATGAAATCGGCAAAGAGAGAACTAAAAACAAAACAATCAACCGCAAGTTTCTCTTCATTTTCTTTTATCTTAATTTGTATTGTAGGTTAAAAAGTTCTACGCATGTACATGTGTATTTATATCAATTAAAATTTTAAACGTGAGGTTTAGAATGAAGCAGCGTAGGGAAACCATATATTCTGACTGACTATAAGAAGATTCTTCGACGTAGACAAACATGTGAAACCGTCTTCTATCAAGAATTTATATATATATATGGTAGGAATTCAACGTCAAAATTTGAAATGATACTTTGTAATTAAAAAAAAAAACACTACAGAAGACTAGGTCGTAATTCTTATGAATTTACTCACTCTTTCTCTTAAAATAATTGAGCTTAACTACACATATATTAATTAAATTTGATAAATTTGTTTGAATTAAATATTCTTTTTTTTGTTCAAGAAAAAAAAAACTCTGCTAGCTGGGAATAGAACTCAAGTTTCCTGGATGAAAGCCAAATATCCTGACTGCTGGACGACAACGGATATTTGAATTAAATATTCGTATTACGTAGTTCAGAAATATATATTCTAATGCAATATTTTTCTTGTATCGCCAACATTGTTTTTCATCGCAACCCTAATCTTAAACACATGCTTGACATTGCTCCTCTTCACATTGGTCATTTCAAGATGCAACACGTTATCAGTCTTTGAATATCGGATCCTGCATGACTGAATTGGATAACACATGGAAAGAAAAAACAAAAAATTCCTACACATTTGAAGACTATAAACTAAGTTTCTGACACTGATTGGTAATTTGGGTTGTTTCGTATGTATATATTTTCGTTTAATAATATATTTTAGAGAAATTTTTGTAAGATAACCCAATATTTTTAAACAATAGTCATAATAAGCTCTTTTAATTTTTATCGATAAAATGACTTTGGACTGGAAAATAATTTTTCCATAGTACAAAAATTGTCCTTTCTAACTAATAAATATTAAAAAAATAATAAATTATCATTTTATTAGATTAACTATTTTTAATATATATTTACAATTAAAAATGAATTTTTAATATTTGTTTTTACCTAAAATATTTGGTTAAATAATAAAGTTTTTTTGAAAATCCTAAAAATCATTATAAAAGTCTGTCAAATATTAGCAGAGTTTTTTAGATGTTCGTAAAATCTGCTAAATACTCGCCAAAAATCTTTAAAATGTTAGCAAAATCTGCAAAATGCTCGCAAAGTTTGCAAAATGCTCACCATAGTCTGCCAAATACATGACGAATCTATCAAATACTCGCAAAGTTGGCCAAATGCTCATAAAGTCTACAAGTATTTACAGAGTTTGCCAAAATTTGTGGAGAATCTACCAAACATTTGCAAAGTCTACCAATTATTCTGGCAATCTGCCAAATATTTGCATATTCTGCCAGTTATTGTACAAAATTTATTAAATACCCGCAAAATCTGCTTGTTAGTTAGCAGAGTCAATTTATTTAAAAGCAGTGAGGATATGAACACCACCTAGTCAGTTAAATGGACCCATTTTAAAATATTATTCTATTTTATAGTTTAAGAAGAAAAAAAATAAAGAATTCAACAAAAAATTATGTATTTTAATAGGTTCCTAAACAAATGAACTACGAATAAATGAAAAAGTGGCGAGAAAGTCTTCATCATTTATATTAACATGAATATTTATATAAAAGAGTTGTATTTTCTAGAAGAATATTTTTATACTTTCTATACAGAATACGATCATTAGAAAATAGGAAATATAACATATTTATATATTATCTTCTAATACTCTCCCTCAAGTTAGAGATCTCGAATGTCCAATTTGCGAAAAAGATGATCAAGTTGCAAAGAATCAAGGGTTTTAGTGAGTATGTTAGCAAGCTGATTCAAAGTGTGTACCTTTGTCGTTGCTAAGACACCCGCCATAATTACATCACGTATAAAGTGATAGTTCTTTTCGATGTGTTTAGTGTGTTCATGGGAAACCGGATCACAATATGGAGAACTGTTTGGTTATCACAAAAGAGTATAGGATCCTTGTGAGTAATGCCGAAACAAGAAACAAGTTCAGAATCTCATTTCAGCTCACGTGTTGTATAACTCATGCCCCGATATTCTGCTTCGGCCAAATACATGGAGATTTTCTGCTGGTTCTCAGTCTTCCAAGCTCCTAAAAGAATGATATACCCTGTCAAAGAACGACGAGTGATATGACATGAGGAAAAATTCAAGTATGAATATGCAAAAATACTGAGATCACTAGCAACACTCAACAAAATGCCTACGTAACGAACTACCCAAGTAGCAACATCACAATGCTTAGTCTTAGGTTGTTGAAGAAATTGAGCAAAAACATTGATAGGTTGCGTATTTTACATGTTTTAGTATGTGTTTTACAATCAATTTAGGTGTTTTAGAATTTTATCAGGTAAAATCATGGTAGGAAGATATCTAATGCCTTGGGGAGAAGATTTAGAGAAAAAGATGCTGAATTATGCAGAAACGTCTAAAGTTAGTCGTTCGTTGAGGCATTTACCACCGATATTTGAGTTAACTTGCATATGGAAGTTGTTTGAAGTCGATCCAACGGTGAAATCAAAATTTATGACAATTTTCGTGAAAACGGTTCAGTCTGGCGAGCAATGAAGCATGTGCGGAGCCAAACTGGCGTGAAGAACAAGATCGATTGATCCAAAAATGCCATAATTTTCCAAATCGATCGATTGATCCAGACCCGATCGACCTGTCCAGACCCGATCGCCCTGTTCATACCAGATCGATCAATCCAAGTCTTTAAACCTGCTCGAGAAAAATGGAAAAATTGCTCTTTTTCCTAATTTGTTTACGATTTTGACCTAGAAGTTTTTGTACCTATAAATACTTGTTTTGAAGCCATTGTTTAGGTTATGCTTATTTTATTTTAAGAGTTTTTGAAGACTTCTTGTGAAGAGATACGATTTGTTTATTCTATTAGATTTGTTTTATGAGTTTTTCATCTATCATGTTTTTTTTAACCACAACCATAAGTGAGTAGTTCTCTAGTTAGGTTTAGGGTTTTTCAAAAGAATCATGAATCATTAAATTAGACACAAATTAAATGCTTATACTAGATTATCTACCTAGTTTATGATCTTAGGTTGAACATATTCTCCAAAAGCTTATACGTTGATGGATAGAATATAGGTGGTTGTATTGTCCTTAGCCAACGAAAGTTGATGTTATTGCGATACGTGAACTTATTGAACATAATCGATAATGCTTGTTTAGTATTCAAAGTTCAATGACAATTAAGATACTTAGATTGCTAGATAAATTGATTGGTGGCACGACAGTGAATTAGTTATACATTTATGTTTGAGTTTGAGATATGTGATTAATCATTCCCTTAATAGTTGTTTGGTTTATGATCTCTGATTTCCGAGAAATTCCCGAGACCTAGCGCTTTTATCCATAGATTTACTTTTTTTTTTAACTTTCAATTGCCTTCTTTTAGTTATTTGCATGACAATACAATCTCTCATTTATATCTTACCTTAGTTCTAGTTTCCAAGATTTGTAGTGCAAATTGGCCCTGAGGATTCGATTGCTAATATACTGTTGCGTGTATGTACACTTGCAGTGCTATACTTGGGTTTAAAACTCGTGTATCAAACATGTACCGCATATGACAGTTTCACTCATGTGATGGTGAGGTAGACAAACCGACCCATAAGACGACGATATTAAATAGAGTGTATCATCATCATCAATAACCTGGAGACGGTGATCTTGTTCAATAGGTGTAGAAACAGGTTTTTCCCCGCCAAATAACCACACTCACTAATAATATCAAGCGCATACTTTTGTTGAGACAAATAAATACCTTCTAGAGAACGCGCCACTTCAATACCAAGAAAATACTTCGATGGACCTAAGTCTTTCAATGAAAACACTCATTCAAATATCCTTTAAATCGAGAAATAGCATCATAATAATTTTCACCAATCAACAAATCATCCACATAGAAGAGTACATAAAGTCGAAACTTCCCACGAGACAAGTAAAACAAAGAGTAGTCCAAGTATGTTTGAATGAATCTGTACCCTAGTAAGGCAGCGGTAAGCTTGGCAAACCAACAACAGAGCACCTGGCGAAGACCGTATAAGGATTTACGAAGACGACATATCTTATTAGGTTCAAAAGAGTGGAAACCCGGAGGAAGCTTCATATAAAATTCTTTGTCTAAATCGCCATGAAAAAAGGCATTGTGAATGTCCATTTGGTAAAATCCTAATGGTTAACGATTGCGACTTTGAAAAACATGCAAACAGTGGTCATTTTTGGCTATCGACGCAAAAGTCTCGTCATAATCCTTTCCTGTAATCTGATGATCACCTCGAATAACCAGTCGTGCCTTGTAGCATTCAATCTCACCATATGCTTTATATTTAATTGTAAACACCCATAGACAATGAATTGCTTGCGTATCATGTGGAAGATCTGTTAGGTACCATGTATCATTCTCTTATAGGCTTGTAATTTCACCACCCATCGCATCACACCACTCACGATATTTCACTGCTTCCACATATGTTTGAGGAATAGAATATGATGTTATCGAAGCAAGAAAAGCCATTTACTTAGGCGAAAATTGATCACAAGTAACATAGTTGGAGATAAGATAAGGAATTGTACCTTGAGAAGACGCTGAAGCTGGTGCGGGAGTGCGAGGTGGGGGGTATGTGGTTCATCGAGTAGTATAAAGAACATAGTTATGCAAACGTGGTGGCAATTTATGTTTGCGTTTACCAACCCCTAGCTGCTCGGCAGCCAGTTGCGGAGTCACGGAGCTTCGCTCGAGTTCCCTATCAGACGTACTCCCCCATATTTCATCATGTGGTGTGTCTGATACAAGAAGGCCAACATTAGGCGTGCCAACCGCGGTACCGCCAGTCCTTTGTGGTAACGCTGGTGGAAGACCCAAAAATCATCATCTCAAACTTTAACTTGTGGGAACAACGAAGGATTTATCTGTATGATAGTCTATGGTCGAGACGTAGAAAACGGAAACTCATTCTCATAGAACACGATATCACGTAAAACAAAATATTCCTATGTGTCAATATCAAATACACGCCAACCTTTCTGGCCATATGGATACCCAACGAAAACACATCGCCCACTATGCTCATCGAACTTGTCCTTATCACGAGATTTCTTGTGAGCATAACACAAGCACCCAAATACCTTTAACATATCAAAAGATGGAGCTGACCCGTACAACATTTCATAAGTGGTCTTACCGTGCAATAAAGTCGATGGTGTTCTGTTAATTAGATGAGCTGCTGCCAAAAATCATTCACCCAAATGTCGCAATGAATTAAATAAAATCTTCAGCTTTATTAGAACTCTCATGAAAGCATTCACGGGTTTGTTTACGCCGAAAGCAAGTATCAAAAATAACTTATGTCTCATAAGGTTTCCCAACATCAACATGACTCGATAACAATGACAAAATCATATTAGATGGATGTCCTAAGTGATGGTGTCAAAGATCATGTGCCTCTGAAGTCTTTCTCGCATGAGCTTGACTGAAGTCTTTGCCGCATGAGCTTGAGCACAAATGACACCATGAAAAATATAGAACCCTATGCACTCTTCAGCCACATCAATCAACGTCTTCAAAGTACGGTCCTACAAAACACACAAATCCTCAGTAAACATAAGTGATATTTTTATCGTTTTAAGTAGCCTAGCCACATAAATTAAAGAACATTTTAATTCGGGAGAATACAAAACTTCACAAAGCCATAGGTTTCCACCAACAAACACATCTCCTTGTTTGATGGCAACAGCCCAATCTCCATCATGCAATCCAATGGAACACGATAAAATAACAATCACATTACTCAAGAGTTTCAGGTTCCACGTCATGTGGTGTGAAGCTCCCGAGTCAATAATCAATTCAACACTATCTTTCTTACCAGTCAAATTTTCAATAGAGTCTAGATGTTTTGTGTTAAGAAACTTCACAACTGCAGTCCATTGATCGTCAATAAGTTGCACAAGAGAACCACGATCAAATTTCTTCTTCTCATTAGGCGCAATTGGTACAACTTGAGCGGCCTGTCCCACGTAAGCAGCATGAGCTCGTCCAGCAGGTGTTACATCTCGTCTTCGTCCTACAAAGCTCTCGATCATGCCACCACCATGTCCAGAACAACCACCACGAGCTACTCCTTCCCCCCCCCACTACTTTGACCTCTTTCACCCTACCATTCCGAATAGCCTTTAAGTTGAAAAAATCCAACTTTATTAGGGGTGTAGAGAAGGTCATTCGCCTTTATCATCTGCAAGTATAATGATGACTATTAAGACGGACTAAAATTTGGCGGAAGAATGTGTTGATGCGATTGTAGATTTTGTGAAAGATATTTTGCTGGTAGATAATCTTTCACCAGCATCATACTACGAGGTTCAGAAGCTTGTTGCTGGTCTTGGGTTGCCATATCAGATGAAAGATGTGTGCATCGAAAATTGTATGATACTTTGGAGAGAAGATGAAAACAATAAAAGACGTAAAAAATTTCATAAAGCGCGGTTTCAGAAAACTAGTGGGAGAGTTCCAATTCTATATAAACGGATATAATATTTACCGTTAACTAAAAGGTTGAAGAGGTTTATATCAATCTCAACGCACGACATAGCCAATGAAATGGTATGCAAAGCATAGTCAAGAAGGAGAGACTTCACATCCTTTAGACGCAAAAGCTTGGAAACATTTTCAATCATTGTATCCGGATTTTGCGTATGAGCGAAGGAATGTATACCTCGGATTATGTACAGATGGTTTTAACCCATTTGGAAAGAATGGAAGAAAATATTTTTTGTGGCTAGTAATCATAACACCTTATAATTTGCCTCCATCTATGTGCATGCGTAGAGAGTTTTTGTTTTTCTCCGTGCTTGTTCCTGGTCCAGAGCATCCTAAGAGATCACTAGATGTATTCCTCCAGCCATTGATGCATTCCAGTTGCGTATTGTCAAGAAAACACTGATGCATTCCAGTTGAGTACCGGAAGAAAGAGTTGTTGTTTTGATTGTCATAGAAGATTCCTACCGAGTAATCATCCTTATCGTCGGTCGAAGTCATTGTTTACAAAAGATAAACAAGTGTTTGACGGTCCACCTCCTCAGATAGATGGTAGTTCTATATTGGAGCAGTTAAGAGATTTCGGTGCTGAGAGGACTCCTTACTGTGGGGGTAATGGGTATGATCCCGTTGACAATGTTGGTGTAAATCACAATTGGCACAAAAAGAGTATATTTTGGGATTTGCCTTATTAGAAAGACCATTTATTGAGTTACAATCTAGATTTCATGCACATTGAGAAGAACTTCTTTGACAACATCATGAACATTATTTTAAACGTCCAAGGGAAGACGAAAGACAATATGAAGTCTAGATTAGAATTGCCACTAATTTGTTCTCGGCTTTTTCTTGAAATTTTTCCAAATGGTAAATATCATACGCCTGCCTATCGGTTATACTCAACTAAGAAACAAACATTTTTTGATTAGATTCGCAAATATGTTAAATTCACTGATGGCTACGCATCTAATCTATGTAACTGCATAGATTATTGAGAAGGAAAAATTTTAGGAATGAAAAGTCATGACTGTCATGTTTTCATGCAACAACTACTTTGATTTTTCTTTGCCCATCTTCATGACGAAAATGTCCACCAAGCAATTCCAGGTAAATATCATTACTTCCTTAAGTTTATCAATTTACCAAGCATATATATTTATTTTTTGAATGTTTAACTAAATGCAGGAACTGGTGCTTTTTCCAAGATTTATGCTCGAGAACACTTACAGCTGAGGGTATTCGCAATTTATAGGCTAATATACTGATGATCATTTGCAATTTTGAGAAGATATTACCTCTGTCTTTCCGTCTTTCTTTGATGTTATGGAATATCTTCCAATCCACCTTCCACAAGAAGCATCACTAGGAGGCCCTGTTCAATAATGATACATGTTTCATCTCAAGAAGAAGGTTAAAAATTTAAACAAAGTTGAAGAATCTATTGCTTCACATAGTCTCAACGAAAAAGTGTCACACTTTGCCAAATATTACTTTCTATCGGAAGTTCGTACGAAAACTCGATGTCCTGGTCGTCATGATGATAGAGGTAAGAGCCTGATTTATTCCTTGTATGCCCCTAAGTTGTTTACCCAAGTTGGTCGAGTAACTGAAAAGAGAAAGAGCCAGTACTATCTGAGCAGGAGTTCACACACTTGCATATGTATATTCTCACAAATTGTGAGGATATTATGCAATATGAAAGGTATTTTCTTTATGAAAATATCAATTATATATAATTTGTTATGTTAATTTTTAGGATTTTATAATGTTTAATTCACTTATAGGATTTACATGACTCTTGTGTGGTCGTTCTATCCGGATTACGCCGAGAAAGAACTTAAGGATTTAAAAGAGAAGGATTTCACTCCTTGGTTGAAATATTATGTAAGTGTTTTCAATAACAAAATTATATAAATATATTATTTTATGTTATTTTATTTATATTCCAGAATTTCCTATAGGTAACTGAAGGAATCGCTAATGGTCAAACCTTTGACACTTTGTTAGTGGAGCTAGTTAACAGTCTAAATTACATCGTAACATCATACCCTAGGTATTGCACGAGAGGATATGCGTTTAGGTTTTATGAGGCAAACCGTAGTAGGCCAACTTCAGATTATGATATACCGGCTAACTCAGGTGATGTAGTTTACTACGGGATCCTTAATGAAATATTAGAAGTTCGTTACCCAAGAATGCTGAATCAAACGTATAAACCCATGGTTTTGATGTTTGACGGATTTGAAAAGATAACGAGTACATCGAGTTATAACATTACATATACATTAACAACAAACTCATAGCTTCGATGATTCGAAAATGTAAACTTGATATTTTATGAAATTAGGCTATATAAACTTAACTTTTGAATACTTTAAAACACTAAATTGATCTTAAGACCAGGTTCAAAGTAAAAAGAAGAGTGATCGGAAACCGAAATCCTAAACTCGTCGGAAATGTTTTGAATAAATTTTAATAACTTTTTGCCATGAAGAAGACTTTTTGACAAATGTTTTAAATAACTTTCTGACGGATTTCTGGGCCCGTTAGAAATCTTTAAAATAAATAATCTTCTTCTTCCTCGCGAAAATTCACTAAAACAGAAAAAAAAAACGAAAACCCAATCGCCTCATCGAGATTTATCCACGATTCTTCCATTTCCACACTCAAAAACCTCCAAATCATTATCCAAATCACTCCAATGGATAACAATCCATCAAATATGTAAGTTTTCTTTTCATTTTTTGATATTATAGTTTAGATGATTGATTTAGGTTTTGATTTAGCTTTGGAAGTTAGATTTAGGGTTTTAGATGATAGATTTATGATTATGGAAGTTAAATTTAATTTTTCCATGGTTAGATTTAGGTTTTCGATTGTTAGATTTAGGTTGTTTCGATTTTTTTGGATTTTATTACAATTTTTTTTTGAGTTTTATATGACTTTTATTTGAATTTAATGAAAATTATGTAATTTGGATTTTAAAAGATTTTTTATTTTATAAGATTTTTAATTATATAAATTTGATTGACAATTATGAAAACATTATAAAGATTTTGTAATTTTTTCTAAAATTTTTAAGTAATTTTATGAATTGCACTATGATTGTAAAATATTATTTGTATTTTAATATGAATTTGATTATTAATTTTATCAAGGTTTTAAAGGTTTTCAGTTTTTTCTTTAAAGGTTTATATTAATTGTTTATAAATTTTGTGGTTTTTTCAATTTTTTTATTTTTAGTTATTTTATGTATTTTACAAATTTTGTGTTTTTTGACAATTTGCGAATTTTTGGTTTTTCAAAAATATTTGTGGTTTTTTGGATTCTTTATATGATTTTTGCATATTTTACAAATATTGTGATTTTTTGCATTATATTTTTGTTTAATTTTATTTTAAATATTTGTAATTTTTTTCCAGGAATTACGGACACTATCACGCTTCCGGTTCCGGTTCTCATGCTCGACGAGTTAGATCGACTTCGGCTGCGGCTACAGGGAGGACTGGATCGAGGCTAGATTATTCACCGTCTAGCCATGTTCTGGAGACGCAAGCTCCAGCGTCGACACAAATGAACATTGAGGATCTTGTATCTCAACCCGGCCGAGAGGGCTTGACACGAATGCATCCATGATAGATTAGAGACGCTATTTGGTAAGTTTTTTTCCTTCTTTTTACCTTATTTCGATTTTTGCTATTAACATTTAAATTTCAAAAAAATTTTAGGTTTGTTTTTTTCAACAATGGAATAAAAAAAATCAATCAACCGGATGCTTAACGGAATAGTTAAGCATCCTTACCCGACATTCGTGTCCATGCCTCCGCAAGATCGCGAATTATGGTTCTGGCAATTTGCGGTAAGTATTTTCTTTTTAAAACGTATTTTTATATTTCTGTATTTTTAATGTCAATTTTTTATGATTTTGCAGCAAGAGTTTACAAATGACATGGAGCATCATACGAGGATTCGAACGGAGTTCGAAATCAATGTGGCGAAAATGTACTCGAAGAAGCTCTATGAGTGGAAGGATAAGTGGAAGGCCAATAAAGTGCTGAAGGTGTTCTTCTACAAATCAAAACTTTGGAGTGGGGTTTGTAGAATAAATATTAGAAGCAAACCGAAAAAGCGAAAACTTCGAAGACAAACTCCAACAACTGGAGGAGCGAGCGTGGCGGCAAAGAAATTGCTGGAGCGACAAGCTTGTTATCCCGAAAAGAGAAGTTGGTAAGTTTTAATCTATTTTTGTTTTTCTTTCTTTATTTCTAACTTATAACTTTATCAAATATTTTTTTTATTTTATAGTTTCAGATAGACGGTGTGTGTCCCCCGCATTTGAGGCTGATCGAAGATATTCACACCAACAAGAAGACGAAAAAAATTCAAGATTAAGTCGCTCGAGATCTCGTCCGGACCGTGAGGTCCCTCGGAGAGGAGTTTCTTCATTCTCAGCCGCCCGGAGAAGGAGGTTCTTCCAATGACATTCCTTTGGATAAATGGAATGAATTAGTCTCGGGATAAGTAACTTTTATTTTTGTCAAATTTTAAAGTTTGTTTTCTAACCTTTAACATTTATATATATATATATATATATATATTTAATTTAATTTCAGCAAACTATGAAAATCAAAGGTTGTCTTTTCCGGATTCCAAAGGAGTACTACGAGGCATCTAAAGCAACGTCGCAGTTAAGGGCTTTATTTTGAAGAGAAGACCTCCCAGATCGTAGATTTGAAGTACGAGATCTCTACCATCAAAGTACTTTTGGATATGAAGAATTGGCTGCCACAAACGCAGCAAACAAGCCGAGATAGAAGCGACGAAGGCGATGCTGGAAACGCAGAGGAAGGTTCATGGCCGAGATACGAGGTTCTTGTCGTGATTGAAGATTCGGTTCTCAGTTTTTGGTTTGAGGTTTGAGGTTTTCTGTTTTATGAATATTGATTATTTTAAATTTGAATTTTTATTATTATTTTAATTTGAAATTAGAATTTTAATTATAATATTTTAAAATATATATATATATATATATAATTAAAATAAATAATAAATAAATTAAAAAACAATTATTTCTAAAATTAAAAATTATTAAATAGGTCAGAAATCGGTCAAAAGCAATATATTCGATCAAATCTTCTGGACTTTGAAATTCATCAACAACCATAGCACATGATTTCATAAAACCGTACGATTCTCCCAAACCTGTTCTATTCGATATGGGTAATGTGCAACACACTTATTTTTTTCCAAGGTCTCAGAGATATAGCTGCTCGAGACATCATTTTACCGTCCTATGTGGAAATCATTGATAATACACAACATATAGTGTTGGAGTAAGCTTGAAGATAATTTGATCCACAAGTAAAACTAATCATAACCGAGTATGGATTTAGAAGATTAGGATAAGAATATGATTTATATTTAGGAGTTATCTAATAAGGTTTTCTAGTTCTATTAGAAATAGGTGGTGCCTAAACCACTATAATTACAATTGTTGGGTTATGACAATTGTATGAGAGTTCTATGAGAGAACGAGAGTTCTATGAGAAAATGAGATATCTCAGAGTTAGAGAGAGTTCTAAGAGAGATAGTTTTGCCTGTTTAGTTTTCTGAGAGTATCTAAGCATATATAATAAGAGAGTGATTCTTATTAAAAGCTAAGTTTTGTGTTTGATTGATATATTTAACTCTTGCATTGGTATCAGAGCTATTGGTTATCAATTCGTCAAACACTAGAAACATACCCGAGTCATGGGAGATGTTAGCATTCCGACGGCGAGGTTGAAGGAGCTCGGACACATCAATTCAATGTCCAATGCTCAATTCATCAAACTACACGGTGTGGGCGATGAGAATGAAAGTGAACTTGCGTGTTCACAAGGTATGGGAAATGATCGAGCCAGGATTGACCATAGACGAGAAGAACGACATGGCAATTGCCTTGTTGTTTCAAGCAATACATGGGACACTCATATTACAAGTTGGGTGATGTTGATTCACCAAAAGGTATATGGGAAGCGATCAAAGAAAGATATCTTGGAGCAGATCGTGTCAAAGAAGGGAGGTTTCAAACCTTAATGTCCGAATTCGAAAGACTCAAGATGTACAGATTTGGACACAATTGACTCCTTCTCAGTAAAGCTATCGGAGCTAGCAGCGAAGTCAATGGCACTAGAAAAAATCATGGAAGAACTGAAACTAGTGAAGAATTTTCTTAATAGCCTACCACGAAATAAGTTTATACACATCATAGCATCACTTGAGCAAGTCCTAGATCTAAACAAGACCAGTTTCGAAGATATAGTAGGATGTCTCAAAGCATACGAAGAGCATATAGTTGATGATGAGAATCATGTGGAGACACAAGGGAAGTTATTCCTCTTAAGCATGGAGTTGCGTGGTAACCAAGCAAACAACGAAAACTCAAGAGGCTGAGGAAGTGCTCGACGAAGAGGTTTTCGGGGTACAGGGTATGGAAGATTTAATACTCAAGATCAAAATAAAGAAAAGAAATAAAAATCAAACTTGAAGTGTTATCGATGTGACAAGGTTGGTCACTTTGCTTCGAATTTTCCCGAAAGAAGAAAAAGATTTGAAGCAAAGAAGGTCAAACCACAAGAAGTATATGAGGCTCTCTACATGCACGAGATAGTGTTTCTCAATGAAGAAAATGTAATGCCAAAGAAATATGAGATGAAGAATGGAGAAGAAGGAATGTGGTATCTAGACAACGGGGCAAGTAACCACATGACTGGAGTAAAATCATTCTTCTAAGAGATAAACCAAAACGTGAAAGGGAAAGTAAAGGTTGGGGATGGATCTTGTGTAGACATAGGAGGAAAAAGATCAATTCTCTTCCAAGGTAAAACCGGTGAACAAAATATACTAACCGAAATCTATTATATTTCGAAGCTAAGAAACAACATATTAAGTTTGGATCAAGCAACCAAGCATGGATGCGATGTTAGAATGAAAAATGATTATCTAACACTACATGACCCTAGCGGAAGGCTCTTGATAAAAATAATGAGATCTCCTAATAGGCTTTACAAGATCAACTTTAAAATCGGAAAACCGATTTGTTTACACTCAAGAATCGATGATGAAACATGGAGGTGGCATGCAAGACTTGGGCATATAAGTTTCAGAACTATCAAGACGATGTCAATGCTCGAGATGGTTCAAGGTCTACCCGAGATCGAAAGTGAGAAACAAATTTGAGAGTCATGCTTAGTTGGTAAACAAACACAACAAGTTTTTCTGAAGGCAATGATATATCGAGCTTCACGGATCCTAGAACTTCTACACTGGCCTGTAACAGGTACATCTTTGAATTCATTGATGATTACACAAGATACATGTGGACAATTTTACTAAAGGAGAAAAGCGAGGCGTTTGATAAGTTCAAAGGCTTCAAGACTTTAGTAGAAAAGGATCATGGGGAGATGATCTCGACTTTACAAACATATAGAGGTGGAGAATTCACCTCAAAAGAGTTCCAAGACTTTTGTGACATAAACGAATTCAAGGCTGGAATGTCGTCAAAGTTTGAGATGACAAACCTTGGAAAACTCACTTATTATCTTAGGATAGAAGTTAATCAAAGTGAAGATGGGATCGAGATCAAGCAAAAGGCTTATGCTCGACGAATCCTAAAAGAAACCAGACTATATTCTTGCAATCCTACACACATACCTATGGAGTTTGGTTTGAAGATGTCCAAGGCGCAAGAAGAAGCCAAAGTTGATGCCACAATGTATCTTAGAGGTATAGGTTGCCTAAGGTACCTTTTACATACGAGACCCAATCTTGATTTCTCAGTTGGAGTGGCAAGTAGGTACATGCAAGATCCTAGAGAATCACATGGTGTGGCGATAAAGCAAATACTAAGGTATCTTAGAGGAACTCTAACTTATAGCTTAAGTTTTAAGCGTGGAGGATCAAAGAAGATTATTGGCTATAGTGATAGTAGTCATAATGTTGATCTTGATGATGGAAGAAGCACAACCGGACATCTGTTTTGTTTTGACGAGTCACCAATCACTTGGTGTTCACAAAAGCAACAAACGGTAGCCTTATCTTCGTGTGAAGCTGAGTTTATGGCAGCCACCGAAGCCGCAAAACAAGCTATATGGCTACAAGATTTGTTGAGTGAAGTCATGGGTCGAAGATGTGAGAAAAAAACCATTCGGATTGACAACAAATTCACTATAGCACTCACGAGGAATCCCGTGTTTCATGGCGGAAGCAAACACATCCACAAACGTGGATATATTGACTAAAGACCTACAAAGGATCAAGTTCAAGGGTATGAAAAGATTAATAGGAGTTTAAGACCTCACCAAGACTAACTTGAAGCTTAATGGGGTGAATGTTGGAGTAAGCTTGAAGATACCTTGATCCACAAGTAAAAATAATCGTAAGCGAGTATGGATTTAGGAGATTAGGATAATAATATGATTTATATTTAGGAGTTATTTAAATATATATTAGGAGTTATCTAATAAGGTTTTTTAGTTCTATTAGAAATAGGTGGTGCCTAAACCACTATAAATACAATTTTTGGGTTGTGATAATTGTATGAGAGTTCTATGATAGAACAACATTTCTATGAGAGAACGAGAGTTATATGAGAGAACGAGAGCTCTAAGAGTTAGAGAGAGTTCTAAGAGAGATAGCTTTGGATGTTTAGTTTTGTGAGAGTTTCTAAACATATATAATAAGAGAGTAATTCTTATTAAAAGCTAAGTTTTGTGTTTGATTGATATATTTAACTCTTGATAAAGCTTCTACACCAACTCCAACAGTGCCTTCTCCAACGGTGCCACCTCTTGTTGTCGACTTAAATATGGAACCGAGCAAAGACCTTTGAGATTGAGATTCCCCAGTCCACTTATGCCCATCCTTTTAAGAAAGTGATCCAGAGAAATGGACTATGAAACGGATTAGATCAAGAGATAGGTTTGTAACCCTATCCGTGGGTCATCACTATCTATGATGGACTTTTTCATATTTGGAACCATGCAAACTTACTTTTGATGACAAAGAAAGCTTCCACACCATCCTGAAATGTTGAAAGGTGTCCTAGCTGCGCTCTCATGTCCATGGATCCTCCAAGAGTCCAAGACCAGGGGCGGAGCTAGTGTATAATTAGGGGGTTCATACGACACCAATAAATTTTTAAAATTTGATGTATTTTTGATGTATTTTTGCTATAAAACTATATTAATTACTTCTAAATTGACATTTTGACCCTTAAATTTTTTTTTCTACCTCCGCCACTGTCCATGACCCGAGTTTCTTTTGTTGGACCTGAATGCATTCAACGAGCAACGACCATTTTCTAATCTATATGTCGCTTTAAACCCAAAAAAACATCATCACGGATAAAACTCAGAGTTTCAATAGATGTACTGTTGTAAGCATCTAAGTCGTTTCAATCTATTGTGAAAACCAAGCAATGAGGAACATTGTTCTTTGTATAAATTCAACTTGATAATTTCTATCATGAAATCTGTCCACATCCTCTAGATTTGTTTTAACCCAACCATGAATATTTTTTTAGAGAAGAAGAAACATGACTAACCGTTATCCGTTGACATGATTTTCCAATGTCTTCTCAAATTCCGTTAATGTCTTCTTCCCTTTTAATCCTTTCTCTTTGCTTTGATCAACCTTTAATGGAGCAGGATTTTTGTTTTCTTCAGTCGATTTTTTGTTCTCTCTCTTCTTTTGATGGAAGTTATTAATGTGATAAAATCTGATCTCATAACTCCCACTAAGATCCCCTTTCCCCTTTTAAAATAACGAGTGAGTATTATTTTCATCCATTAATCACATCTTTTAATTAATACATATTATTAACTTCCATCATATATCAAATACACACATATATATATATATATATCAAATACATATATATATATATATATTATTAACTTCCATCATATATCAAATACATATATATATATATATGCATAACTAAATGAGAACATTAATAATATAATGGGCAAGGGAAAAGAGTTATTAACACACCCAATTCTACTAGGTTTAACCGAATCGATCCATTACTATATTGACATTTATGTATTAGAAAAACATTAATAATATAATGGGCAAGGGAAGAGGATTATTAACACACCCAATTCTAATACGTTTAACCGAATCGATCCATTACGATATCGATATTTATGTATTAGAACTACAGAGTATAATACAAACTTGAACTTAATGATTAAATTGTTAATACATCGGCCACACTTTACTAGCGTTTTTTCTAGGTACGAATGTCTCATAACCTTACTAAAAGGTTAGGATATTCGTCTTTAAAAAATTCTCTCGCCTGAACTTCATTTTTTTATCACCAGCTTCTGACATGCTTTATAGAGACGTTTTGTTTTGTCGAAGGTCTTCAGAGCTATAATGCCATAGAGATAGTCTCTTCCTCACACTATATGCTTACCTCTTGTCAGTAGTTTTACACTGTAATAAGCTAGTACCTAGTTTATCAACGTTCCGTTTGGCTTGGTAATGAGTTTATTCTTTAACGAATTGGCCAGAAAGAAAATGATATTTCTATATTGTTTTAGTGAGTTATGTATTTTTGAATATAAAATAGTCTTTTTATGTCAAACAAAATATAAAATATAAATATGATATTTTAAAATATATATTTATGTCAATTTAATAAAAATTCAATCTACTATAATGAATAAAATGCAAACATCATAATAAATTTTAAACCAAGTGGTTGTCTTAATTGTCTCTTCACAAAAAAAAAGGATCATTTCACAATCTATTATCAAAAAGGGATATCTTATCTTCTAATTTCACATTCCATAAGTCATTTTTCACAATAAAATTAGGGAAAATTTATTATATAGGAGGAATTTCAAGAAATTTGTCCATTTAAACATTTTTTGATAAAAATTATTGATTTAATCATTTTAAAATATTTAATCCTATTTTGTCCTCCTAATTTTTTTTAATTAAAATAAAACAAATCAAAACTTCTGATTTAAAAGAGGTTTGATTTAAAAAATATATATTTTCATTAATTTTAGATGATATATATGATTTAATGAAATAAAAAGAAAAACAAAAAAAAACAAAAACTAACAAAATCCCTAAACTACACGATCTCAGATAAACTCCTTTTCTCTTCAAACCACATGATCGATCTCTTCTCTGGCGGCGGCTCCGACCGGCGGCTCCGATGAACGTGAGTGTTCTTCTCCTCCCTTGCGACTTTACAACTCCACCAATATCTCAGGTAAAAGCTTCACAGTCAACTCCATCTGAAATTACCCTAAAATTTAGATTATCTCCATTGTAAAATCCAAATTATCTTTATTGTAGAATCGAGATTAGAGTTTTTCATTTGGTTTTTCTGTGTCTCCATTATCCATCTTTCGAATTTGATTTTGTTGTTCTACTCTATGAATGATGCTTCCATTTCTTCTGCTGATCCAGTTGGTCAATCCCTTTCGACAAGGTCAAATATCATTGGGACTGAAACCTCCAAGGTTAGATAAAAGTTATGTTCGCGCGTGTCTAAATCTCTCAGCTTCTAAATGTAAATCTTATTAATTTATAGGGTTTTGCTAGTGTATGTTTCATGGTTCTTTCTTTATTTCACATACCACATTTTGTTGCTTTAGCTATGAAGTGTCTGACTTTGTTGGTTTTCATATGTTATTAACTGTGTTATGATTTGATATTGCAGGCACTATCTGAACTGCATATTAGAATCCCTCCCTTTCCCTGGCCTGAACTATCAGCTATGCATGCCGCCATACTTCACACTTGTCATGCGTTCTCTTGCTTGCTTGGAAGGTATTTATAATTGAATCCTTGATTTCTCTTTGTTTGATGGTTTAATTATCATTGGTAGAAGAAATAATTATACCATCAAAGCATGCTTTAAATATGTGAAGAGAAAATCCGCCTTTTGAGCTGGTATCTGGATCTGCATGGATCTTGTATTATGTATTGTCAATGTGAATTATACAATTTCTTAACCTGGTGGTTGTTTGTTATATGGCTGTGATAGGGAAAAAAATCTGTCTAGGAACTGATCTTGAATGATAATGGATCACAGGATAATCAGATAACTTCATTTCATCTCTTTCTAGCCATGCTTGGTTTACATTACTTGGGCACTTTAAGTCATTCTTTTTGTTGGCTTATATGCTAAAAGAATATTCAGTCAGTTTGTTTCCACTCAAAGTTATCAGCGTTTTATTCATGTCTTCCCAGGTCTGGCAGCAGTTGGAGATCCAAATTTTAAGACATTTGAGGTTGCATACCCTTTTGTGGTTCAAAAAATTCTCACTGAAAATTCAGCTGCAACAAGGAAAATTCTTCATCCGGTATTACACAGTTTCTTGTGCCATTTAAGGGACTTCTTAAATTCACAGCAAAATAAGACATAAACTTTATTTTTCTCTTAAGCTAAATGGCAGAGAAAACCTGACGTTATATCATTTGTAGTACACCTAGGAATTCAGTTACATATCCTTTCTGAATTTTCACTTGTTGATTCTCACTGTGCATTTATTCGCTCAAAATGAGAATAAGATATATCTCTTAGGTAGACTGGATAAATTTCTAAACTTCTGTTGGTGTCTGTAGGTAGTTCTTAACCAAAAGAAGGAATTCCGATGGGAAAGGGTTGATCTTTTCTTGAGTAAAAGTTCTACAAGGTATAGTGAATCAGACATTTGATCTAATCGTTTAAATTATGTTTACTATCTAGTTATCTTTTAGCTCTGCTGCATAAAGAGGTTTGCTAGGTAATATGGAAAAGATGCGAATTTAGTGCCTCTGGGTCTCATCTAAGTACTTTTTTGAGGTCAGCAACAGGGAACCATAGTTAAATTATCGAAGCGGCAGATAAAATGTAATGCTGAATTGTGTGTTATGAAATTTAATTACAGCAGTCACACAGGGATAAGAAAGAGCAAGTGATAGGCATCTAAAGTAGATTTGACCGAGAATGATTATATATTGAATGATCTTGACATGCAAATCCTGTTTTATTTAGCACCTGTTTATTGTTTGGGATCTTGTATTCTTGATCTCTGTGTAATAATTTATTTGATACCTACTCTAGGAAACGTTCGCCACTGGTAACATCATTGACGGAAGAAACTTCTGTTGCTAGTAATTCCAATCAAACTGACAGAGATGCTGACACTGTAAGTTTGGTCTTGAGACTTTTGGCATTCAAAGACGGTGTGGTTTTTAGAAGACTCTTGATGGCTGCGGTTAGTTTCTACAATCTTAATGCTATTCTTCCCATCGTTTTGCCAGTTATCTGGACATATAGAGACTAGTCTTTAACAAATTAAACAGGGAATAAGTTAGCTTCCTGGTTATGGTCATCATGTCTATCCCCATGTTGGCTTTAACTTGTGATTTCGATTTTTCTGTTTTCTGAGGAAAGTGATCTTCAAGTAATAAACTTGTTTTGGTTCTGTGCTTTGATAAACAGAACGGGACCTCACTGATCCGGACATTTATTTCAAGAGAGGCAAATGTCATCTGCAAGAAACTTTGCACGACGATTGCTGACACATTGTACCAATGGATGGTCGGAATCCTCAGAATTAGATCCCTTAAATTCATCTCTCTTCCAGAGCCACCACCATCTTCAGGAATCAACATTACAGTCAAAGACTTCGAGATTCTAATCAGAGACAAACATGTCAGAGTGATACTGAGATATATACTGGAATCTACAAAGAGTGACCAAGTTTTGATGCTCAGATTCTGCTGGACTTCCTTTGTCATGTCTCTCACCACCACTGCTCTTGCTTGCCATCGGTTTGTGATTTCGGTCTCTAAAGGTTACATCAACTACTTATCTCTGACTGCTCCAGTCGCACTTCCTACCTGAACATCTCACACTGACACTAAAGAAAAAGTATCTAATGTATATTGTTGAGCATCTTATATACATTGTTGCCAAGCCACAAGCAAAGGTTTCCTTAGTAAGAGGGTGAGATTCCAAAGAAAAAGACTAGAGATTTTAGTGTATAGGTTTGTTCCATACACTATATAATACTATCAATCATTGTCTCAGTGGTAATGGTATGACCATATGTTATGATTTTAAGTATAATATCCGAGACATCAAAGGTCCTTTTGATCTGCTTCCAGAACACAATATCCACATCCACCAAAATCTAATCGTCTTATTTGATTGAAGGCTAAGGCATTAACAAAAGCAAGTCTTAATTAGTGGTATTTTAAGATATATTTGTTGAGTAGATGAAATTACGGTCTACTAATAATGATATGATATACTAAAGCGTTTAGATCTTGGAGCTACAACAAAATTTATTATAGAAGAAAAATAAAGAAAGAAGATGAGTGTTGTCATTCTCAAGATTATATCATTTACAAAGAATGAACAGCATACAAAAACTATAGAAGTTCTATCACTTCTTGAACGTAAACTCAGACAAATCAACCTTGATATGCTCAGTAACCTCTCTCTCTTCTCTAACAGAACTTGCCATGTCAGCTTGGGGATGATGACTATTGCTATATTCAGAATTTGTGATCTCACGTTGGACACAGTGACTCTGAGATTCATGATCGAATAATTGCTGATGGCCATGACCGCTGCCGCCAAAATCAGAGAATCTAGGAGGAGAAAGAGAGGCATTGAAGCTGGTTTGATGGTCTAGACCGTATTATGGCGGCAACATCCGATATAGAGGTAAAAACTCTTCTACATAAAGCACAACGTGTCAAAGGAGAGAAGAAGAACAACAACAAATATCGTCAAAACTAAATTTTAACTTAATCTAACAAATAAATAATTTTAAAATAAATACAATTTTTATTTAATCACATAAATTATTTAATAACTTTAAATACCATTTTTATTTAATAAACGAAATTATTTTTAAATTATTTATGATTACAAATAATCATTTAGTCATTATCTTTGATATTTTTTAAATAATTTTAAAATTCAGTCATTATCCTTTCAGATATTCTAATTTTTTCAGAATACATATTGTAAAATTATCAGAATACGTATTCTATTTGCTAGAAAGCATAATCTAAATTTTCTAGATCATGTACAACTGGTAGAATAAGTATTCTAAAAAAATCAGAATATGTATTCTAAATAATTCAGAATAGGTATTCTAATATTTATATTCTAAAAATCCTATAACATGAACGATTGTTAGAATATGTAATTTAATATTTTTAAACCATAAAAAATGTTAGAATACATAATCTAATAATTTTATCTCGGTAGAATACCTATTCTAGAATTTTCAGAACAACTTTCATCAAAATAAAAACCTACTTAAAACTATCTAAAATGAAAAAAAATATTCTTCAAATCTTTTTAATAGGTGTGTATCTACATGTTTTTATGGTTGTTTTTTTTTAAATGGTATTAATCTAGTAGTAGAGATAATTTAGGAAAAAGTGACAATTTATAAAAAAAAAAGATATAAATGAACAAATTTTTTGCTAATCCTCTTTTATAATGAATTTCTCCGTAAAATTATGAAAAGCTTCGTTTCAAGAATTGACCCAAAAATTAATATGTCCAACCGTAGACTTTTTTTTTTAAAGAAAAAATCAGAAATCTCAATAAATTTGCCGGTTAAACAAAAATATTTCACTTTATTTAATTCGGTTCGATAAATAATAGTGTTCGTTTGTTATGTATTTATCTTGGGGAGATATGAAAATATAAGGTAGATCGAATACATTCTCATGTCACCCAATGAAATTGTTGCCCCACATTCATTTAATGATTTTATCAGTTAGTAAGTCTCTGTTGTAAAATATATAAGTTGACTTTTATGAATAAAAATTGTCGGTAAATTGTTATACAAACTTCCTCCATCTATTTTATTCGTGGATTAGAGATCACTTCATCCAAATTCGCATTCCTCTCTTCTCCATCAAGATTGCTACATCTCTTAGAAAATAAAATTCGAATTCTAACATTTCGAATTTTCAAAATCATCATCAATGGGAAAACCAACGGGGAAGAAGAAAAATCCCGAAACGCCGACGGATTCCTCCATCGGCGGCGGCGGAGGTAAAACCGGAAAAAGCTTTGATCGATCTACCTCCAAAGCCTTCGACAACGATATGACGATCTTCATAAATCGAGCAATAGAGCTAAAAGAAGAAGGAAACAAATTATTCCAAAAACGTGATAACGAAGGTGCGATGTTAAGGTATGATAAAGCCGTTAAGCTTTTACCTAGAGATCATGGAGATATAGCTTATCTAAGAACAAGCATGGCTTCTTGTTATATGCAAATGGGATTAGGAGAGTATCCAAATGCGATTAACGAATGTAATTTGGCTTTGGAAGCTTTTCCTAGATATAGTAAAGCTTTGTTGAAACGAGCGAGGTGTTATGAGGCTTTGAATAAATTGGATTTTGCATTTAGAGATTCGCGTATTGTTTTGAATATGGAGCCTGAGAATGTCTCTGGTAATGAGATTTCTGAGAGGGTGAAGAAGGTTTTGGTTGATAGAGGGATTGATGTTGTCGAAATGGAGAAGAATTTGGTTGATGTTCAACCTGTTGGCGCAGCTCGGTTAAAGAAGATTGTTAAGGAAAGGTTGAGGAAGAAAAATAAGAAGTCAATTACGATGAATATTGGAAATGATGGTGAAGGGAAGAGTAATGAAACTATTGTTGAGGCTGCAAAGGTTGAGAATGGAGATGAAGCGGATAGCGGGAAGAAGGATGATAAGTCGAAAAAGAAAGAGAATAATGGTAATAAGACAAGAGAAGAGAAGAAGCTAGAGGATAAGATTGTGGTTGAGGAGAAGAAACTGAGTCATGTTATGGATAAAGAGGTTATTGCTTCAGAGATTGTTGAACGAGGAGGTGGTGTGAAGGAAGACGCGAAAGTGACTAGGACAGTGAAGTTGGTTCATGGAGATGACATAAGGTGGGCACAATTGCCATTAGATTCTGATGTTAGACTTGTAAGAGACATAATCAGGGATCGATTTCCTGCGCTGAAAGGTGTCTTGATTAAATATAGAGATTCAGAGGGTGATTTGGTTACCATTACCACGACAGATGAGTTGAAGCTAGCTGCATCTACGAGGGAAATGTTTGGTTCCCTTAGATTGTATGTAACTGAAGTTAGCCCCAGTCAAGAACCAACTTATGATGGTATGAACAACGATGAATCAACCGATAAGTTTGCAAAAGGATCAAGTAGTGTTGCTGATAATGGAAGTGTTGGAGACTATGTGGAATCTGAGAAAGCATCTACTAGCCTTGAGCACTGGATTTTCCAGTTTGCGCAATTATTCAAGAACCATGTTGGGTTTGATTCTGATTCTTACTTGGACATTCATAACCTTGGGATGAAACTGTATACAGAAGCAATGGAAGATATTGTCACTGGCGAAGATGCGCAAGAACTCTTTGATATCGCTGCAGATATGTTCCAAGAAATGGCTGCACTTGCCTTGTTTAACTGGGGGAATGTTCATATGTCCAAGGCAAGAAGGCAGATCTATTTTTCCGAGGATGGTTCAAGAGAAACTATACTAGAGAAAGTTGAGGCTGGATTTGAATGGGCAAATAATGAGTACAACAAAGCTGCAGAAAAGTACCAAGAAGCGATTAAAGTTAAATCTGATTTCTACGAAGCTCTTTTAGCACTCGGGCAACAAACAGTTTGAACAGGCTAAGCTTTGCTGGTATCATGCATTGAGTGGTAACATAGATGTAGAAAGCGAGGCTTCCCAGGATGTTCTAAAGCTCTATAACAAAGCTGAGGAGAGCATGGAAAAGGGTATGCAAATATGGGAAGAGATGGAAGAACGTTGTCTAAATGGAATCTCCAATTTTGATAAACATAAAGAACTACTTCAGAAACTGGGCTTAGATGGAGTCTTTAGTGAAGTGACTGACGAAGAAAGCGCAGAGCAAACAGCTAATATGAGTTCACAGATTAATCTTTTGTGGGGCTCCTTACTTTATGAACGGTCTATCGTGGAGTATAAGCTTAATTTACCGACTTGGGATGAATGTTTGGAAGTTGCAGTGGAGAAATTTGAATTAGCTGGAGCTTCTGCAACTGATATAGCTGTTATGGTAAAGAACCATTGTTCAAGCGAGAATGCATTTGAAGGTAAGTAAATAAGTTTTTCTAATGAATACTAAACTCTAACGAATAAAAGCAGTGAATATATAACAATCAAAGAAACAAGTGCAGGTATGGGATTCAAGATCGATGAGATAGTACAAGCATGGAATGAGATGTATGATGCTAAAAGATGGCAAATCGGTGTCCCATCTTTCCGGCTAGAACCTTTGTTCCGAAGACGGTCACCAAAATTACTTGATATTTTAGAGAATGTGTTTTCAGGGCCTCAGTGATGAAACATTCATCATATATACAAACCGAACATATCTGCGATGGCATCAGTTTTCGAGTATCGCTAGGTAAATAACTCATTTCTATCATGAACTATCGGAAAGATTAGTTTCTTGGTAAATCATTTTTAAAGTGATAGTTTGGTAAGGTTTGTCTGAATTTTTTTAAATTTTTTATGAAAACTAATTTCTTGATCTGTTTCAACAATGTATTTGTTGTGCAGGTATTGTATTCATTGAGAGTTATACATTTTTTCTTCTATTTTTGATTTGGTTTCTCAGCTTATGGAAGCAATATTATTTTCAATCTCTTGGCGGGTGATGATTTTTTTATTATTATTATTTCATTTGTTTGGTTTGTAATTATATCATAGTTTTGTAATTTTTTATTTATTCATTGATTGTTTGGATTAGTTTGTGTTTACAGCTGTGATTGTTTCATTCTTATATGAGATAGTGAATGGTTTTGGTTTGTGGCACTTTAAAGTTCAATTCTGTTACCATCATACAATTTGTAAACGACACGCAGTTTCCATTCTTAGAAGTAGAATAGCAATTTGTAATGATGCGTTCTGCATGTGGTAAGGCATCATAGCGTATACACTGGCAATTTGCCTTCTTTGCAGCACCGATCAAGAAAGTCGAGAGCATCTCTACTTTGAGTGTGATTACTCTTCAGAGGTTTTGTAACACCCCCGATCATTTCTAATCAAAGGCGCTACAATGATATTTCGAATATCTCATCTAAAGCTTCAAATGAAACATTTTTAACACCATTCCTATTTATCCTCATTCATAACTTTTCAACAGGAACAAGAATTCGTAGTTAGTTTAGCTCGGACAAAACCAAATATCATACCGGAACTTAAGTCGTATTATACAAAACCTTTAACTTTATTTACTTAAGTTCTAAAACTACATTTTTAAACATTCATAAGTATATGTGTGCACATCAAAAACCATAAAACATTTAAGTTATTTACAACATACATCTTTACAAAAAGGCCAACTCTACATCGGCTTTACTTCGTTCTTTCTTTAACTCCGCTTTCTCTACCGCTTTTCTACAAGGAACGAGAATGAATAAGCAACTAATTTGCTTAGCAAATTCGAGTGCCTAACATGCATAAAATGATTCCACCAAACCCCAAACAAAATCACAATACATGGATCATTCACCGAAAATGAAGTATAAATACATAGAACATATTCTCGTCAATTCTCATTCTCACCCACCATTCACAACATCAATATTCCTTAGATCTTTCATCCTTTTACCTCGTCCAACACACAGTCACTCAAACTGAATGTGCCGACGATCTTGAATCTCGTTCATCATCTTACCTCATTCAGCATGCAACCACTAAGGCTGAACATGCCGAGTGATCCGAACAACGCATCGTCATGCGACATACAACTGGTGGTAGCGAGCCAATCCCCCGTGTGTATCACGATAGAGCCAGCTACGCCCACAACGTACCGCTACTATCGAACTAAGGACATATTGATCTGTTTCACCGAGCACGCCTCACCGTGCCTCGGAATCACGGCCGCGCACGTCTCACCATGTACCACGCTGACCACACTCAGAACACATGCATACCACACGAAATCATGCATGTTTCAATTCATCTCAAGCCACTTTACTTGGCTACTTAACATAATTCTAGTAGTGAATCAATTCAATTCAAGTCTCGGCATCATGGAATTCATCAAGTAAACAACCAAATAATTCCACCGAGAACTTAACATACTAACCACTTAGTATTCATGCATCCTACATCTTATTTATGTATATGCATCATTCACCATGAAATAAACAAAGAAAACCGAACTCACTGTCTAGGTTTAGTCGATATTATTCTGCCGATAGAATAAACTTGTCTGTGGAACAGCAACTCCTCCGAAAATCAGTCTTTTCCCACGAAATCCTCTTCTTTTCCTTTCCACGAATTCTTCTCCACACTTAGAAAATTCTTAGAGATTTTTGCAAACTTTCAGAGAAAGGAGGTGAACTAGTATTTATAGGAATATAAGACTTCAGCTGAAGGAAATCTCAGCTCTTATCTAGGCGACACCTCCTCCATGAGTTATCAAGAAGACTTCATAGGAGGGTAAGTTCAGCTGCTTTGCCACCACCTTCCTCCTAGGCTGCTTCCCATAAACACCTTTCCACCACCTACTTACCAAGCTGCTTCCTAGAAGCACCTTGCACCACCTATTTACCAAGCTGCTTCCTAAAAGCACCTTGCCACCACCTACCTATCAAGCTGCTTCCTTATAAGCACCTTGCCACCCACCTATCTGCTAGGCAGTTTGATTCTCATACTCAGTCTAAATCCTTCTCATGCTCAGTTTCGACTCATCCCGACTAGTCCACCGATCACAATCAAATCCTTTGGATGGATCTTTACTTTCCAAGGCTACCTCACTTCATTGTATCACCAGTTACTCAAAATTCCCACTTTTCCGTCCATAACTTCCTTATGTTCTCGGACAATTCTCGGTCTGTTTCCGGTTTAAAGAGATCACTACAGGTTTGGTCTACATTCTTCACTCATCAATCACTTTCTCCTCCGACAGACTTTGATGATATTGTTGGAAGTGATCAAGTCTTCATCAACATTAAAACGTTAATTCACTAACTTAGGGTATTCATATAATATAATAAACACTTACGATTATATATATGTAAGTCTAATATTTGTATAAGCCAAAAGTTTTTTTCGTATTATTGAAATGATACGAAAGATCATTATAACCGTAAAACAGTTATAATGAATATATGTGTCTTTAGGAAGGTTTATCTCTTGTTTGCACACATTTCTCTTCGAAGTCAGAGTCATGTAAAACAGTATAAATGTGGGTTTCATTCATAAATAAAAATATAACGTAAGAAACACATATCGAACTCGTTGTTGTCCGATCCGATTGAGTGTGAGATCGATTCAATCAAAAGATCAACATGGTATCAGAGCTTATGGAGACAACAATGCACCAAGTGATTTCCATCTTCAATGGAGAATCATATGGTTTTTGGAAGATCAAGATGAAATGATCTTGAAGACAAGACTATTATGGGAAGTGATTGAAGATGAGGATGCAACAAGTTCATCGCCTGAAAACTCACTGGAATTCATCAAGCAAAAAAACGATAGAGTGATAAAGGATATGATGGCCCTTAAAATCCTTCAAATGGCTGTCTCAGATTCAAATTTTCCAAGAATTGCACTTGCTTCAAGTGCGAAAGAAGCATGGCATGCGTTGGAGCTTGAGTTTCAAGGAAGCTTACAAGTCAAATTGATTAATCTTCAGACTCTAAGGAGAAAGTACGAGAACTTGAAGATGGAGGAGAGTGAAACCATAAACGATTTCACAACTAAGTTGATTAACTTAAATAATCAATTAAGAGTTCATGGAGAGGAGCAGGTTGATTACCTTTTGGTTAAAAAGGTTTTGATATCTCTATCGGAGAGGTTCGACTGCATAATCGCTGTTATAGAACAAAGAAAGGACCTTTTAGTCTTGTCAATGACTGAATTGGTTGGGACATTGAAGGCGCATGAGAATCGTCTAAGCATCCGTGAAGAACGTGTCAAAGAGGGTGCGTTTTACGGTGGGAAGTTTGGCTCTAAAAGAGGGAACAAACAAGAAAAACGTCATGAGAAGACCAAGAGATTGTGTGGTGTGTTTAAGAGAGACAATCACAATGAGGTGAATTGTTGGAAGCAAAAGAACGGAGGCGTTCCGCAAGTGAGTGCGACAAATGAAAGAAAGTGTTACATATGTGACAAATCGGGTCACATTGCAAGAACTGCCAGCTTAAGGGAAAAGAAAAGGCTAACATAAGTCTAGAGGAAGAGATCGATGATGAAGATCAGCAACATCACATGCTCTTTAGTGCAGTAGAAGAAGAAGAACTTACAAAAGTTAGAGATGAAATGTGGTTGGTGGATAGCGGTTGTACTAACCAAATAACAAAGGAATCTGACTACTTTGTAGACATTGATCGAAGTAAGAAGACTTCTATTGAAGTTGGTAATGATCAAGTGGTGAAGGCAGAAGGCAAAGAAAGCATTAAGGTGTTCACAATCCAAGGAGTACACATCATCAAAGATGTACTCTTGGTTCCAGGTCTTTCAAGAAATCTACTAAGTGTTGGGCAAATGATATCAAATGGATATCAAGTTGTCTTTGAAGACAATACATGTGTCATTGAAGATCCAAAAATAAAGAGGATTTTGAAGATTCAAATGAAGCATAAGAGTTTTCCATTGAAGTGGAGTAACTCAAGAGAAGATGTGTTCATAACGGTTGAAGAAAAGGAAGATAAAACAAGTCTTTGGCATAAACGACTTGATCATGTAAATCATGACAAGATGGATACAATGAAAAGATAAGGAGTGGTTGAAGATATTCCTTAGTTTCAAATTGTAGAAGGTGTATGTGAGTCTTGTGAGAAAGGGAAGCAATCAAGGAGGAGCTTTCCAAGAACTTCTCAATGCAATACTAGTTGTGTATTAGAACTCATACATTCGGATGTATGTGGTCCTATGCAAACAACATCAATGAATGGAAGTAGATACTTCTTAACATTCATTGATGACTACTCAAGGATGTTATGGGTGTACTTCATAAAGAACAAGAGTGAAGTACTATCAAATTTCAAAGTCTTCAAACCATTTGTTGAGAGACAATCTGGAAGGTGTATTAAGAGGTTAAGAACGGATGGTGGAGGTGAATTTGTGTCAAGAGAATTCAAAAAGGTGTGTCAAGAGAGTGGCATACATCATGAGAAAACAACACCTTATTCTCCTCAACAGAATGGTGTTGCGGAAAGGAGGAATTGCACACTAGTTGAGATGGCAAGATCGATGATGATGGAGAGAGTCTACCGAATGAATTTTAGGCTGCGGCTATAACAACATCAACCTATTTACAAAATATCATGCCATATAAAGCATTGGAGAAAGGAGTGACTCCATTTGAAGTGTGGAGTGGCAAGAAACCAAGTGTTAAACACTTGGAAATATTTGGATGCTTATGTTACACACATGTTCTAAATGAGAAGAGAAGAAAATTTGATTCAAAGGCTAAGCAAGGGATATTCATTGGCTATAGAGGTGAATCAAAGGGGAATAGAGTGTATTTTCCAAGCAAAAAGAAGTTTGAAGTATCAAGATATATGACCTTTGATGAAGAGAAGGCATGACATAAGGATAAGAAGGAAAAGAAAGACTCGTTTTTTTACAAGTAACAATGTAAGTTTCGAGTGAAGATCAAGGAAACATTGGCGATGAGAATGAGAGTGTAAGTGAAGCATTCAATCGGCTTCATATCTTAACAAGAAAAGTTATAAATGAGGTTGAAGAAGGAGAGACATCCGTTGGTCCAAGGGGATTCAAATCAATAAACGATTTAATACAACAAACGAATGAGGTTGAAGAGATGACTCATAGTCATGAGTTGTGTCTCATGATGGCGGAGGAACCTCAAGCATTAGAAGATGCAATGAAAGACAAGAATTGGAAAGAAGCAATGAAAGAAGAACTTTGGATGATCAAGAAGAACAACACTTGGAAGATGGTGGAAAGACCAAGTGATAAAAATGTTATAAGTGTGAAGTGGATATTCCGGTTAAAGACCAATGCAAGCGGTGAAGCAATCAAACACAAGGCTAGATTGGTGGCCAGAGGATTCACGCAGGAGTATGGTGTATATTATCTCAAAAAATTTGCACCGGTTTCAAGATATAACACCACAAGAACTCTCATGGTGGTTGAGAGTCAAAACAAGTGGCGACTCTTCCAAATGGACAGGAAGTCCGCATTCTTGAATGGAGACTTGGAGGAGGAGGTGTACATAGAACAATCACCAGGCTTTGAAGAAGAAGAAGGAAAGGTTCTAAAGCTTCACAAAGCCTTATACGACCTTAAACAAGCGCCGAGGGCTTGGTATGGGCGTATAGATGGTTACATCTTGGAGAATGGTTTTAAGAGAAGTGTAAACGATGCAGGAATATATATGAAGAGGCATTGGATGATTTATTGGTGGTAAGTTTATATGTTGATGACATAATAATAACCGGCAAAAATTTGAAGAAGATTAAAGACTTCAAAGAACAGATGAAGGAGTTCAAAATGACCGATTTGGGAGAACTCAGTTACTTCCTTGGTATGGAAGTAATGCAAAAAGATGATGGCATATTCCTTTCACAAGAGAAGTATGCAAAGAAGTTATTAAAGAAGTTCAAGATGGAGGATTGCAAAGGGTTGAAACGCCTTTGGTTCCTCATGGTAAAACCAAAACCGAAGAGCTGTTAGAAGAAAAACTTGAAGATGTAACAAAGTATAGAAGTATGATCAGTGGAATACTCTATCTTTGTAACTCAAGGCCTGACATTATGTATGTCAGTTCTTACTTATCACGTTACATGGCATCACCAATGAATAAACATCTTCAAGAGGCGAAACGAGTTCTTAGATACGTTAAGAACACGTTATCGTATGGTGTTCATTTCAAGCGAGTGAATCAACCAGAGTTGATAGGCTTCTCAGACAGTGATTGGGGCGGTTCCATAGAAGACAAGAAGAGCATTCTGTTGGAATTCTGTTGTGATTGGATACGTTGTCAAGATAGGATTGAGTGCATTCTGTTGGAATTCGAGCAAACAGAAAATGGTTGCTCAATCAACCGCCA
Organism: Cardamine chenopodiifolia; assembly: GCA_963922655.1. NCBI lineage: Eukaryota > Viridiplantae > Streptophyta > Magnoliopsida > Brassicales > Brassicaceae > Cardamine > Cardamine chenopodiifolia. Next base: position 2,206,409 of record OZ000486.1, read on the forward strand.
AAGCCGAGTACATTGCAGTTTGTGCTGCTGCGAATCAAGCCATTTGGCTTCAAAGGATTGTGAACGAGATTTGTTTTAAGGTTGTGGAAGGTGTGAAGATATTCTATGACAATAAGTCTGCCATTGCCATAGACATAAATCCGGTACAACAGCGTCAAACGAAACACATCGACATAAAGTACCATTTTGTTCAACAAGTAGAGCAAGAGGGAAAGATTCGACTTGAATACTGTCCAGCCGAATTGCAAGTGGCTGACGAAACCGTTAACCATTACAAGGTTCGAGATGTTACGTGAAAACTTGGAGTAAAGATGAAGCTATGATCAAGGAGGAGTGTTGGAAGTGGTCAAGTCTTCATCAACATTAAAACGTTAATTCACTAACTTAGGATATCCATATAATATAATAAACACTTAGGATTATATATATATATAAGTCTAATATTCGTATAAGGCAAAAGTTTGTCTTTCGTATCATTGAAATGATACTAAAGATCATAATAACCGTAGATAGTTATAATGAATATATGTGTCTTTAGGAAGGTTTGTGTCTCTTGTTTGCACACATTCGTAGAGATGTTTATCTTCAAAGTCAGAGTCATGTAAAACAATATAAATGTAGGTTTCATTCATAAATAAAGATATAATGTAAGAAACACATATCGAACTCGTTAAAACAGAGTTTAACAACTTTTATTGTTTGATCTGATTAAGTGTGAGATCGATTCAATCAAAAGATCAACAAATATTCTCTATTGGGTAATGAATTCTTCTTCTATCCCTATGCTCAAAGTTCTTTGTAAGTTGATCCTTCAAGCGTAATCTATGAGCTTTGGAGAGAAAGAAATGCGACACTTCATAACTCAGTGGCTAAACCTGCATCACTCATCATTAGAGAGATTCAAAAGACACTACGAAGCAAGCTACTTGGTCTGGATAAGCGACCCACTCAAAGACCACCTCCGATCAGACGGACAACAATTCAAGAGAGCTTCCTCTCCACTTGGTTCCGCTACATTCAGTAGTCTTAACTCGGGATAAGCATCTGCAAGACGGCATCACAATCATGTTACTATCATCTACTGCCAACAATCCCTTGGTTTTCTCATAATTGAAGTTTATTGTTTCTTGTTTTACCACCTTTCTATTCATCTCATTTGATCTGTTTTGCTCAAGTAAGAGAACTCAAAAATGTATCCCTCAAGGAAAAACAAAAGTAAAAATATATATATGAAAACAGTACTTATCAAAAAAAAAATAGTTGAACCATAAATATGCATTAATGCATATATAATCACTGATACACTGTATGACCCAAAAAATCATTGATATGTACATGTCTAGGTAATTTTCTCTAAAATTAATATTTATTACTAATACTAGTGTAACAAAAATATATACAGTTGTAGATATTAAATTTGCATAAAATTAATATATTAATACCAAGAAAATAAAATGTCTCAAAAAATAATAAATATTAAAATAATAGAGTAACTAAAATAAATAAGAGAGAAAACAGAAGAAAATTAACTCTCTCTTTTTTCAAGCATGGGAAACAACAGATTTGTTTTTTATAAAAGAAAATTTTAATAACATTTTTTTTTGAACATTTTTTAAAGAAAATTGTGTATATACAAGAATATAGCATCAAATAAATATTGTTGATTTTTCGTTTAAAGATTTTACTGACGATATTCTGTCAAAAGATGAAGGAAAGAATCAAAAGATTTTATTTCCCGAAAAGGTGAAGGAAAGAATCAAAAGATTTTTCGCAGTTCTAGAAGCAAAGGCCTTTGGCGACAGTCTTCCAGTTAATTTTTCGCATATGGACTTATCACATGTAACCGAGAATATCTCTTTCGGTTGTGTTATACTAAGGGCATGTTTGGTTGTCCATTCAGATGATTCATCTGAATGGAATCTGAATGGAACTGAAAAATGATGTTTGTTTAATGCTAAAAATTGTTCATTCATATGTATCATCTGAATGGAACATCCGAATGAGTTTTAAAATTTACACTAAATTTTCAAAACCATTTGGATGAAGCAAATTGGACCATTTGGATGAAGCAAATTGGACCATTTGGATGGAAATGGTTCATCCAAATAAACAAATGACAAATATACCCCTAACTAATTTTATTTTTATTAATTTAATTTGTTTTAAAAATATTTACATCAACAACATTGGGATTTCATGGTTTTGACGGAAAATACAATCCAATATTTAGTGGCTTTGGCGGAAAAATTTAATTCCGCAGTTTTGCAATTTCATGGTTTAAAAATATTGATATAATTATTTTCATAAATATTAGGATTTCACGATTTTGATTTTAAAAAGTAATTTTGATAGATTACGGTTTTGGCGGAAAAATATAATTCCATGGTTTTTTTGTCAAAATTGGGATTCACGATTTTTGCGGAAAATATAATTCTGAGATTTAGTTGTTTTAGCGGAAAAATGTGATTTCCGCAGTTTTCCCGCCAAAATTGAAATTTTACCGTTATGACGGAAAATACATTTCTGAGATTTATTGGTTTCGGCGGAAAAATGTACTTTAATAGTTTTTCCGCCAAAATTGGCATTTTACAGTTTTTGCGGAAAATACAATTTCGAGATTTATTTGTTTTAGCAGAAAAATGTAATTCCGCAGTTTTCCCGCCAAAATTGAGATTTTATGGTTTTGGCGAAAAATACATTTCTGAGATTTATTAGTTTTGGCGGGAAAATGTAATTTCATAGTTTTTCCGCTAAAATTGGGATTTTACGATTTTGGCGGAAAATACAATTCCGAGATTTAGTTGTTTTGGCGGAAAAATATAATTCCGCAGATTTTACGGTTTTGGCGGAAAATAAATTTCTGAGATTTATTGGTTTTGGCGGGAAAAATGTTATTTTACGGTTTTTCCTCCAAAATTGAGATTTCATGGGTTTGACAAAATATACAATTCCAAAATTTAGTAGTTTTGGCGGAAAAATATAATTCTGCAAATTTTCCCCAAAAATTGGGATTTCACGGTTTTGATGAGAATATATAATTTTGAGAATTTATAGTTTTGGCGGTAAAATGTAATTTTCAGATTTTCCTACCAAAATTGAGATTTTACAGTTTTAGTGGAAAACGCAATTCTGAGATTTAGTGGTTTTGCAAAAAAACATCAAATCTAATTTTCGTACAAAAATCGATTTTATGATTATTTCGATTAATAATATTATGTGATTTTGCGGTTCTAAATATTGTCTTTGAATAATATGATTAATATTTAAATATAATTAGATAAAAGTCATAGACATTTTAGTCATTTTTTGTTAAAAGTATTTAGATGGAAATGAATATTTAGAAAAATTAATCAAACAAACAAATGTTCATTCAATTGGATTATTAAGATGAATAGACCAAAATAAAAACAAACATTATTTAAATGAATTATTCAAACGAAGTATTTAAGTGAACTAGTTGAATGAAAATGGTAAATGAACAAAACAAAGAGCCCCTAATCCGTTATTTTGGATTCAACTTTGGCGTAGTTTATTATTTTATTTTTTGTTGATTTATTTTTTTGGCTTTCAATATGTCGATTTACAATCTTTCACATCCACATTGGCAGATGAAGTAGTTGAACGATTTTTTTTTGTTTTTTTCCATTCAAGTTTAAGACCAGATATGAAGGATTAGTTGCTGTTTCATCTTAATCGGACTATTGGTTTAATTTTTGGAGTCATCTTTTTTTCTTGAGACGTATGTAATGTCATCCATTTATAATGTATTTTAGGAAAAGATAATTAACAGTAATTTTTTGTACAGGGTATGGCATACGAACTATACACACTCGTATAGAGCATATTAGAAACAGCACGAATGCTTCCAGGAAATAACAAAAACGGCACACATTTTTCCTCTGAGTTTCTTCCCCGAGTTAGTATAAAGCACAGCGAAGAAAGCGAGACAAGTAAACACAGAAAAAGAATCTTCTCAGATTCCTCTCTCACAAGTTTAGAAGAAGCTCTGAAATTAGGCGTTTCTCTCTGCGAACACGATCCTCAATTACTTTACGAAAATGGAGAAAGTGAGACAACCATTGCATGCAGGCTCTTGGTATACCGATAATCGTGAGTTCTCACTTCTCTCGCTTACTTACAATTTCTTACTTGCATGCTCTCTCAATCATCCTATTTTGGGATTGCAGAATTAGGTTTTAGATTTCTTAATTTTGGATTCATCTGTGTTCTTTACTCGCTGATCACCGATTTTAATCTTATAGTTGCTATAATTTGATCTGATGTTTAGTATCTGGGTTTAGGATTTTGATTAAAATGTTCTGGGAACCAAATGATTAAGTTGTGAGCTTTGACTTTTATTTTTTATAATCTTCCTCGAATTGTCCGCTTAATCTTGATTGTTGAAGGATTCGATAAAGAATGTGATCCCTGTGTCTGGGTTTAGGATTTTGATTTCTGTAGAAAATTAGTGAAAATTGTTCTTGGAATCAAATGCATTAATCAGTGAGCTTTGACTTTCTTTTTCTTAATCTTTCTCGAACTGTCCACTTAATCTTGATTCTTGTTTTTGTGTGTTCTTTAATCAGCTACAAAGTTGTCATCTGATCTTGAAAAATGGCTTAGAGAAACTGGTTTAACCAAATCTCCTGATGTACGAGGCGTGATTTAAGTTGTATTTTGGCTTCTCTCATTGCCTTTTAAAAAGTGACTGATTGATTGATTACACTTTCCCCTGACTTTTGAAAGGACTACAGACACGCGGGCTATTCGTATTCCGGTCCTACAGCTGCTTATGCCTTTACAAACATTGATCCCACAAACATGTAAGTCAATCAATCCTCTTGAAATTTTTGCTTCTAAAGCCCTATGATTTGCATGACTTAGAGTAGAGTTCATGGGTTCATTATTATTCTATCTGACTAGTATTGTGTTTTTTTCGAGTCTCATTTCAGTTCTCGGATTTTTCTTCTTGGTCCATCTCACCACTAGTACACTCCAAAATGTGCTCTTTCAACTGCAACAGTTTACGAAACTTCCATTGGAGATCTACCTGTTGATGTAAAGAGTAAGTTTGGCTAGCTTAGCTTATCTTAACAGAGAAAGTTGTTTCATTTTGGTTTTCTTACAAATTCAACAGTGATTAAGGAGATAAGAGCTTTGGGAAAATTTGGAATGATGGATCTACGAGTAGATGAGGCTGAGCACAGCATGGAAATGCATTTACTATATTTGGCTAAAGTATTTGAAGGGTAATCACAGGGATAGTAAATGTTAAGGTTCTGAATAACTTTAAATAGTATGTTGGAGTTTGCTGAGACCGGCTTATTTTAATATTTGATCAGGCACGATGTGAAGGTTGTACCCATCTTGGTTGGAGCAGTAAGTGAAGAAAATGAAGCCATGTACGGTCAATTGCTTTCCAAATATGTGGATGATCCCAAGAATTTTTTCTCAGTGTCCTCTGACTTTTGCCACTGGGGCTCAAGGTTTGTCTTAGCTCACTTCTCTTGTTCCCTCCTCTGCTTGAGAAATGTTCTATTTTTGGCTTTAACTATTTCTGAAATTTGCTTCAACTCCAGTCAATTTATCTGAGGCCCTTGTCTAGCTGCTTCAGTGAGCTAATTGGCTCTGTTATGATTGTGTTCATATGTTTTTACTTATAGGTTCAGTTACACGCAATTTAACCCAGATCATGGTGAAATACACGAATCCGTTGAGGTACTAGACAGGACTGGAATGGATATAATAGAGACAGGAGATCCTGATGCCTTCAAGAAGTGTCTTAAGAAATTTGAGAACACCATTTGTGGGCGCCACCCGATCAGTGTTTTTCTCCATGTAAGCAGTGCTATATTCTTTGCAGTGATCAATTACTTTATCAAAATTAGCCTTAAGGTTCTAGATCTAGTTGTTGTCTTTCTATTTATCTAGATACTTTTCTTTTAGATGCAACCAATATAATAGTACATCTGGTACTCAAATAGCCTTCTTTAGCCCACATCGGATTTGTTGATATTTCTCAAAACTTATTGCTTCTGTTTATGTTTGTGATTACTTTCAGATGCTGAAACATTCCTCAAGCAAGGTTCAGATCAACTTCCTTCATACAAGCAGTCAAGCAAGTGCAAGTACATGCAAGACAGCAGTGTCAGCTATGCATCAGCCAAGTTGGAAAGTTAAATAAAGAAAGACGATACTTGGTGTGCAGAAATTCTCATTTGGTTTTTACATTTCGGTTTCAAGGTCTTTCAGGGTTGAAAAGTATCATCTAAACCAACGAACCTTAGAAACCCAAAGTTTACAATCATCTGTAATAACAAGAAAAAAACACTAGACCCTCCTCGTGACTGATATCTAATTTTGCATTTTCGTACATGGAAGCACAAATCTACAGTCTTGAGACTTAAAACACTTTGCTTAAAATCTGCAGAGATATACATCAGAAGTTAACTCTTACAATCTCCTTACTTTCTGAATATTCTGGAAGAGCTTCCTTTCGATGCCGTCTCTCTCTACCATAGATAATCCAGAACAGAAGTGACAGCATCACAGCTGTTGCTAATATTGCCAGACCCACATAGACCCAATAGCCATATCGCCGGAGTCCAGGACAATGGTCACTGGTTATGTCTCTGAAGGTCTGTTTTGCGTATGAACAATCCTGAAGCTGGACCAGGAAAGGCGCGTCTCTGATCAACCCTGTACTGATGTTCACTCCTGATGCCATCTGACCGTATAGCGCTGGTGTGAGCCTCCCTGTTGTGGCGCAAGTCCCATTCGGGCCCACTTGGCATATGAAACTGCTCCATCCCTGTGAGTGTTGTTGTGACATCAGTAAGATGCCGCTTGACTCGAGACAGTTTTAACAGTAGAGGAATGCTAAAAAGTTGGACAGAGGGACTTACTTGAGTAGCATTGTTCAAATCGAGCTCACCAGGTGAGCAAGAGCGATCGGTGAGATCATGGTTAAAGGGGTTGCAGAGCAATGGAAGCAACGGACCAGATTGGTTATAATACATTGGGACAAAGATTGGAGAGAAGTTGATGTTGGAGACATTAGTGATGACTGTGTTGATGAGATCCACGAGCTGACATGTCACTTCTCTGCTACGCATCAAAGTTTCCTGAGCTGTGGCATTGTCTGTACAAGGCAAGATCTCGTCCAGAGCCGTGTTGCTTGCAGGTCTCTCAACCCATTCGCCCATTGCCTCACATGTATCTGCAGTTGCACTAATGGTGAAAGAAACACATTTTAAGGTTTTTGATTATTCAGTTAACAAACAAAGAACAAGTTGATGAAGAGTCATGAGATATACTTGTGTAGCACAAGGAACGTTCCGCTCAAGATGAATGTACCCGTCACCAGAATCCACCCCAAGATCACAAGGCTGCACAAGTGGGAAAGGATTCAGATAGTTTTTACTAATGAAAGCCACACAGAGAACATTTCAGGGTTTTACTCACGTGTAAACGATGACTTGCATCCCGAAAATCGAAGAAACTGCAAGAGAGGAAATGAATCAAACAAGATCTCTATACGTAATACATTGGTTGACACTTGGGAAATTTGTAGAAACTTTCGTTTCCAAGAGATAGTTTTTGTCATTCAAATGTTGACTACATTAAAACATTACGAAAGATTCAGGATTTTGTCTTACCAAGACCAAGAAATATCAAGACAAGCATGACGATTGAAACTACAATAAGCGCCGCCTTCCTGCAAGAAACAAAAATGACCATTACACATTGTATTTCAAAATCCAAAGTTGTGTTTTCTGTAATAGATAGAATGTTAGGAATTGTTGTTACACGGAATCGAGGAAATGTCTTATTTCATTGGAGCTATGAGTTGTTTTCTCAGTGATAGTAGCTACAGAAGAATTCAGTTTTGCTCCAATCTGATCGATTTCAGTTTGAACATTTGCAGGTAAAGAAACTTGAAGAACTCCAGCTTGCTTAGCTGAAGCAAGATAATCAGAAATAGCGCTAAGCTGTGAAACCGTGCTATCGGCTTGGCTCATGACATACACTAATGCCTCTGTCGTGCTTTCGTTATACTTGACCTGACCCGAGTATAGCAGACCACATCCGATTCTACAATAAGAACTCAAATGCTAAGCAACTAAAACCTTTAATGAAGAAACAAGCCAAATCCAAATGTTATTTTCTCTTACTTACATTGCAATAAGAGTGAAAAAGAGGAGGAAGATAAGTGAGACAACATAAGCAACTTCTGAGTATCCAATAGATTTGCTTCTATGGAAAATGTGACACATACAGATGACTAATAAGCAGATGCCAAACCCAAGAAACCAGACAGCAGCAAGAACAAAGAGAGGAACAGCTGTATAGCTCACAGACTGCAATTTCAAAACAAAAACACATTGAAGAAACATCTAAAAGATTAACATAGAAGCAAGTTGAAATGGAAAGATCTTACAGCCCAGTAATGGTGATTGCTGATATTCCAACCTCCAGTGTATTTCTCAAAACCATTGAGAGGATCTTTTCTGAATGTTCTTTGAGCAGCCAAAACCACTGATGAAGTATCTTCAATTACTTGAGGATTGTTGTAACCAGGTCCTAATAATGGCGCCTCTGCCACTATAAATTTCTTTGCAGAATTTTCCAACCTGGTTTTTTCTGAAGCTGAAAGAGACAAACAGATAGAAATTTAAGAACTAAAACAAAAAAAATGTTTTAAAAGGTTGAAACTTCAGAATTTTGGTTGTCAACCCTAAAATTGCATACATGATTTAATGGTCAAGACTGATTTTTTCAGATTATAGACAAAGCCCATTGTGAATCAGATGAAAATCTATAAAGGGTTTGGCAAACATTTGAACTTTTGAGCATTTTCATGGAGAAAATAAACAGAGAATGTAGAAAATGTAGCTATTTCTCTTTTACTTTCCAGGAAAATTGAGGGCTTTATTGAGAAAGTGAAAGAAAGTAAAAGAACCAAAGAGGGAAAACACAAACCTGTGGGAGGCTGAGTGGGAGAAATGTGAATAGTGGAAGCTCCATGAGAAAGAGAAGTAAAAAAACAACAGAAGAAGAGAAGAAGAGACATTACTACTAGTGTGACGCAATCTTGAAAGAAAGAGATAAAGAGTCACAGCAGTGAAGGAGACCAGAGGAGAGAGAGAGAGAAGAAAGACAATAAACACAACAATATGCTTTTTCGAATTTCTATGACCCACACAAAGACTTTTTGCAGTTTTTTGTAATGAGTTTACACAAACCCAGGTTTTTCAGAAGTTTTAGAGGTGAATTATTGGATAATAGAATCTAGTTGATTTAACTTTTTACCGCGTGTCATGTTTTGGTAAAAGTAAATTTATTTTTTAAATATTTAGTATTTGGAAAAAGAGGAAGAAGTTAATTTAAATATTTGTTTTAGTCGCAAGAAATTTTAAATTCTAGTGATTTTCTATATTTTTATTTAATTTTTAGGTAAAACATGGTAAGATTGTATATCACTTTTTAAATTTTGGATATAAAATATAAAGGAAACAAGAAGACGAAAAAACAGAAAACTAGAAGAGACTGGACCAAAAAATATAAGTAGATAAGTCTATGCTTAAACAACAACAAAATTCCAACGAATTGATTTTATGTATCGGAGTCCAAGCGTCGATGCCGCAATCCTAAGAATTGGAATCCTGATCGTTATTACCACAAATAACCCTTTCCGAGACCAGCCCTTAAAATCTGACCATTTATACTTTCTCCGAAGACACACGCAAAAACAGAACCACTTTAAAGAACTAGCTCTTATCCAACGACACGGAAGCTTTTACGGACAGTAAAAAAAGCTGCTTTTAACCGCCATTTCCAAACATGTAAAAGCCCATGGAACCATCTCCCACAGATACATGATAGCCGGCAAAACAGAAACCGCAACCTCTATTCGATCCTGAGAAACTACTGTGTTACGAATAACAACTTCAAAATCGCTTTAATCTCAACTCACTCTCTCTCAATTTCATTTTAGATCTTCTATTTGATTCAAAAATCAAGAACATGCAAAGATTAAAGAAGGGAAAGACATAGGATTTGTTAACCCAATTCGATTAAGTCAAGATGACAAGATCTACGTGTGGGGCCAGATCAATCCGGCAAAATTCACTAATCACAATAAGGATGAGTCTTGCTCAAGAACAGAGCATACAACAAACTGAAGCTATCTCTCTAACTCTCTCAAGATCGATAACAATCTCGCACCGAAGAAGAAGAAGTTAATGACGCTTAAGTCTAAGTGTCAAAACGAGAAAGATGGAAACCTTCTATCGTGAGTAGAAGTTTCATTTATTTCCTCCATACCGGTTTTCCAATAAGCTTCAAACCGAGATCCAATTAGCTCCGGTTTAGCAACCAAAAACATTGAATCACACACAGTTATATCAACACTCCACCTTGATTCAAGTTTCATACCTTATCATTGTGAGTTTGCACTAATCTTGGATTTAACCTCTGACATCAATGAATCACTATCATTTACCTGAGCAACTTTAGAAAATCTAAAGCTGCATCAAACTTGTGAATTGGTATGTCTTTAGTAAGCATATCCGTAGGATTAGTTGAAGTGTGAATCTTCAAAACTTCTACTTCACCTGATTCAATAATGTCCCTTATGAAATAGAACTTAACTGCCACATGCTTAGTCCTATCATGGAACAAATTGTTCTTTGATAAGTATATAGTTGACTGTGAGTCACACCAAACTTTTGATGCTTCTTCCTGTTTGAAACATGTCTTTTAGCAATCCTCTAATCCACAAGGCTTCTTTCACTGCTTCTGTTACTGCTATAAACTCAGCTTCTGTAGTTGATAGGACAACAATGTGTTGGAGATTTGACTTCCAACTCACAGTATTACCACTAACAGTGAAGACATAGCCACTAATCGACCTCTTTTTGTCAAGGTCTGCTACAAAGTCAGAGTCACTATACCCTTGCACACTAAAAACTTTGCTTCTAGTGTAAACAAGATTGAGGTTAACATACCCTTTTAAATATCTTAACAGCCATTTTACAGCTTTCCAATGAATTTCATCTAGACAACTCATAAAACGACTCACTAGATCAATAGCATAGGCTACATCAGGCTGAGTACCAATCATAGCATACATGACACTACCTACAACACTTGAGTAAGGAATTAGTTTTGTATCTATACACTCACTGTCATCTTTAACCATTGACAACTTAAAATAAGCTCCAATAGGAGCATTTACTACCTTAGACTCATTCATTTTAAATCTGTGGATAATTTTCTCAACATATTTAGCTTGTGACAGGCATAAAGTGCCTTTACTTCTATCTCTAGTAATGTCAATACCTAAGATTCTACTAGCAGCTCTCATGTCTTTCATTTCAAACTCTAGACTTGGAATTCTTTTAAACTTATTAATTTCACTCAAGCTCTTAGATGCTAACAGCATATCATCAACATATATTAGTAAGTACACAAAATCTTTTATGATTTACTTCCTTGACGTATACACAAGGATCATGCTCACTGCTATTGAACTTCTGCTCCAACATAAAAGAGTTGAATTTCTTGTTTCATTGTCTGGGAGCCTGTTTTAAACCATATAAAGATTTTTTAAGTAAACAGACTTGATTCTTACCTTGATTTACCTCATACCCTTCTGATTGCTCCATGTAGAGAACTCGGTCAATGTCACCATGTAGAAAGGCTGTTTTAAAATCCATCTGCTCCAGTTCCATGTTTTCATTCACAACTAATGACACTAAGATCCTAATAGAGATGTGTTTGACCACTGGAGCAAATACTTCTTGGTAGTCAATTCCTTCTCTTTGTGAAAACCCTCTGGCCACAAGTCTGGCCTTGTATTTCTCAGGCTCTACACTTGGGATGCCATTCTTCTTTTTATACAGCCACCTACAACTTATTACCTTTTGATCCACAAGTCTATCAACTATCTCCCAAGTTTTATTCTTCCAAAGAGAGTTCATTTCTTCAGACATTCCATTGTTCCATTTTTCCCAATTTTCATTCTTCTTGGCTTCATGAAAACAGCTTGGTTCTTCATCAATATCTACTTCTTCTGATGCCATCAATGCAAATGCAAATTGAAAGTAGTCTGACAGCTTAGCAGGATGTTTTATAGATCTCCTAACTCTATCTTTTGCAAGTTGATAATCCTTTAAGTCTACTTCTCAAGCATCTGGTGTGACAGGTACAACATCTTCCTTTTCTGACTCACTGGAGCTATTTGAAGAATCTCCACCTTCTTGTGAGCTTTCTTTAATTTTTTTTACATCATGCAGAATCTCAGCAGCTGTCTCCTTAGCTTGTCTTTCCTCTGTAGGGATCGACTGTTCACTTTCAGTTTTCAATTGCTTATAGACAACATCCTCATTAAAGATCATGTTTCTGCTTATGACACATTTTTCTTCATCCATCAACCAGATCTTATAGCATTTTGTTCCTCTAGGATAGCCTAAGAAGACTCCTTTTAAAGCTCTAGGCTTCAGCTTTCCCTATTCTTGATGTACATATGCCACAGAGCCAAACCTTCTAAAATGTTTATATCCATAATTGCTCTAGCACATTATGGTCAATGGCAGAGGAAGGGGAATGATTTATTAATGTAAACTATTGTTGATGCAGCCTTAGCCCAAAACCTTTCTTCTAGTTCTGACTCATCAAGTATGCACTTAACCTTTTCCATAATTATTCTATTCATTCTTTCAGCGACTCCATTCTGTTGGGGGGGGGGGTATAAGTACATGTTCTGTGTCTCTCAATACCATTCTTACTACAGAACTCATTAAAACGAGAGTTACAGAACTCTAATCCATTGTCTGTCCTAAGAATTTTAACTTTCTTATCACTCTGATTTTCAACTAAGTCTTTCCATTCACAAAACTTATCAAAAGTCTCATCCTTAGTTTTCAAAAACATCAGCCAAACTTTCCTAGTTTTATCATTAATGATAGATAGGAAATATTGATTACCTAAAATGGAAGGAGTCACATTTGGAGAACCCCACAAGTCTGCATTTATGTATCTTAATGCATCTTCTGTGTTGTGTCTTCCCACATTAAAGGAAAACTTCTTAGCCTTCCCTATAACATAGTGCTCGCAAAAATTCAAGTCTTTGATATCCTTGTTTTCAAGCAGACTTTTTCCAGACAACACTCTCAAGTTGTGTTAGGCTCATATGCCCAAGTCGGTTGTGCCATAGCTCAGTAGTGTTCTTTATACTTACTGCATTACAGCTTTCAGTTGAAGTTATTTCTCCATCAAGAATGTATAGACCATTCTTTAAAATACCACACAATGTAGTTTTCTTGTTCTTGAAGTACCTAACTCTGCCGACTCCACCTTCATGTTGGTATCCCAAATTTCCTAGTGTGCTTGTAGAGATTAGATTTCTTCTTAGAGTAGGAACATACTTTACCTCATTTAGCAACTTGATCGAACTACCATGAGTGTTCAGCCTGATTGTTCATGATCCTTGTGATTTTACTGAGTGATCATCGCCAAGAAGACATGTTGTAGATTCATTTTCCTAAAAGCTACAAAACCAATCCCTTATAGATGTCATATGTGACGTACATCCAGAGTCTAAAATCCATAAATCTCGAACTATCATTAATACTCAATGCTTCTGAGAATACAAGTTTCTCTGTAATCACTCCTGCTTCACTTTGGCCTTCATTTTCAAAAAAAAATTTCCTTGCAAAGCAGTCTTTCTTGATGTGACTCTCCTTCTTGCAGAACCAACATGTCAGTCTTGATTTAGAGTTAGACCTGCTCCTACTTTGATTATTGGAAAATCTTTGATTCTTTGTAGGAGGCCTACCTCTCTCAGTAGTAAACAGAGACGTTGATGCTGATTTTGTAATTTCTTTTGACTCTGCAAGTTCTCTTTCTAGAGATTTTGCTGATGAAACCACGTCTTGTACTGATAGGGTCTTGTTCCCATAATTTGAGTGTGTGTTTCAGTTGATCATAACTGTAAGGAAGGGAATTCAAGATCAATATAGCTTGAACTTCCTCAGCAGCTATGATCGCAAGACTGCCTAATTCAGCCACTATCTTCAAGAAGTCATCAACATTGTCGTTTATGTTCTTCGATCCATTCATTTTGAATGAATAAAACTTCAGCTGCAGATAAACCCGATTTGGAAGAGAAGTCTCCATATACTCTTTATTCAACACATTCCACATGTCAGCTGTAGTCACACAGTGATTGATTTTCCGAAGAATCGTATCACCAACATTCAAGATGATAAGATTCATGGCTTGCTCAGATTGATCTACTTTGGCAGGATTTGGAATCGTCTTTGTCAAGGCTCTAGGTGACGAATCTTGAGCTTCGTCATCTGTCTTCACTTTCTTTTCTTCACCTTTAGTCAATGGAATCTCCATTGTTAGATCAAAATCGGTGATGATTTTCTTCAATCATAAGATCCTCAAATGAGTCATCATCCTGATTTTCCAGAGTGAGAAGTCTGATGCTCCATCAAACTTTTCGATTTCTACTCGTTGCTTCGACATCGCCTTTAAACACCGGGGCTCTGATACCAAATCTTGTTATGAAAAACAACCTCAAAAGCGCTTTAATCTCAGCTCACTCTCTCTCAATTTCACTTCAGATCTTCTATTTGATTAAAAATTCAAGAACATCAAATATTAAAGAAGAGAAAGACATGGGATTTGTTAACCCAGTTAAATCAAGTCGAGATGACAAAATCTACGTATGGGACCAGATCAATCCGACAAAATTCATTAATCACAATAAAGATGTGTCTTGCTCAAGAACAGAGCATACAACAAACTGAAACTATCTCTCTAACTCTCTCAAGATCGATAACAATTTCGCACTAAAGAAGAAAAAGTTAATGACGCTTAAATTTAAGTGTCAAAATGAGAAAGATGGAAATCTTCTATCGCGAGTAGAAGTTTCATTTACTTCCTCCATACCGGTTTACCAATAAGCTTCAAACCGAGATCCAATCAGCTTCGGTTTAACAACCTGAAACACTGAATCACACACAGTTATATCAACATACTGGAGCCTAAAGGAAACGGTCTCCAATTAAACAAAGAACCGAGAACCGCTCCTTGAACTGTCGAGCGAAGCCAGAAGAGTATAAGAAAACAAGCTTAACTCCGGTAAATCATGTCGTCAACATGACCACTCCACCATCGCAAATCATGTCGTCAAACTCCGGTAACCATACGAACAAATCTGAGACACTAGGTCCTTGCTGTCACCGAGACACCAACAACAACAACGAGAGCCAAGTGATTGAACTCAAAACCACCAGAGGGATAAGCAAGTCAACATCACCGAAGAAGAAACCGAAAGAGAACCGTCCCCAAGACGAAAACCCAACACAAGACCACTATGAGTAAGAACATCCAAACCACTGTGACCAAACCAAGATAATCATCTTTGTGACGCAACCCACGCCACCACAACTAACACCACTGCGCCCCCGTAGCCACTCTACCACCGAAGCCACCGAGGGAACAACCAAAGATGAAAGGACCTGCGAACCCAAAACTCACGCTGTAACACTCTCAGATCTGAAACAACAAACTCACAGCCTAGAGCCAAACACTAAGAACCCGACCAGATCTGACCCACCAAGGGCTGGAGCTTCACCGGAAGGTCCTAGAGAGACTCGCCGCCGCCGCCGCCGCAGAGGAAGTCGCCACGAGACCTAGGAGCTTCCAACGCAAATAGAAACAGAGCCGCTGCTTCGAGATTAGTATAATAAATATTTAATACTATTTTTAATATGTAAAATAGAATTTTAAACTAAAAATAGCATTACAATATATATTTTACTAATCTATATATATATATATATATATAATAGAATATGTGTTTTTCTCATCATGCCATATCATCTACTCATCTCCTAAAATTGTAACACATCAACAATTATTTTTATTAATTTTAAATTACTTACTTGATTTATTTATATATATTATTTACACTTTAATTCTCATAATAATTAGTCATCTTTAATATAATAATTTTGAAAAGAATTTGAAAGTTTGTTTCTTAGAAAACGATCTAAAAACTCTAATTTAATAATTTTAGTCTTATTATATTTATTTAAATAGTTTAAAAACTATATACCTTCAAAATAAATAAAATTATTATTAATTATTATTCTAATTTATAAATTTCCTTCATATGATAATTGAAATGATTTAAAACAATTATAGAGTTTCGAGTTTATCAATTCTGAAATAATTTTGTATATATTAAATCAAAATATTGTGATATATAATTTAAAATAATCAATAAGGATTAGTTCATAAAATGTAAAATTTAAAATACACTGCTTCATTTGATATTTTTCAATTTTCTAATTAAAAATAATTTATTGAATTTAAATAGGTTACATGAGAAAAATAAAAACACTTGCATTTTTATGGTCAAAAATTGGTGTTTGGGTGAATGAGAATTCGTTTAACATTGGAATACTCACGAGAGTTTTTAAAATGTTTAGTGGCAAATCCAAAATTTTAAAAGGCATATGAGAATGCACGTTATGAGAGATAAGCTCTGATATCCCAAAACGTTAACATGTTCAAACCAATCTTTGAGAGAAAAATGAGTAAAGTCTTATAAAAATGTTACAATGCTCAAGTCAATCAGCATACATCGGAATGGACATAGAAAAGGGAAACATGAGGAAGATAGTGAAGGTTAAGTTTAAAACGGACATGTTGTATGTGTTTCAATCTTTTACGTCAATGAGAGAAATATAGATAGTATAAGCGGAGCTTAGAAACAAATAAGGAAACTTGGGAGGAGTTCAATGTTGTTGGTGATCTATGTAATGTTTTCCATAATTCAATTATATCGTATTGATGAGGGGAAAAAAAAGAACGAAAAGAAGAGAATGAGTGTATTTTTAAAACACACTAGACGTTTATGGATATAGATCAATATTTGATGAATGAATATCCAAGTCAGTTTTTGCAAAAGAGAAGTGTAAGCATTGGTTTTTTATACGTAAGTTTTGAATTCTTTCGAAACTTCTCTCACTTTATATTATGCGATATTCAAGAGCTTACATAGGAATATAGATTTGGAAATTGAACTTATGGATGGTTGGATTAGGTTGAGTCGTGTGTAGTTGTGAACATTTGATATGGCCAGTTGTTTTTAGGGTGTTTTTGGATGAAGTGATTTAACGTTAAAATTTCTGATGAGACTGAATAGCATTTATGGCACATCTCATCTATCGGAAGAATGCATGTCTACTGTAATCGAATGGTTGAACACGTTTGTTTAATTATAGTATTCAATCTAATTTTTTTGATCCAAAGTTAACAACTCGGATCAAAATTACATATGTAATTATCTAAAATTTTGTATGTGAATATGAATATACAAAAATTGGCTATCTAAAAAATTTTATGAACTCAAAATATATTTAAAATTTTTATTTTTGATATTATATATATGTTATCGATAAATTTTATTTTATCAAATACATATAAAACCGTTAAAGACGAAATATACTAATATTTTATATTGGCAAAATTTTCTATAACTATATTATTAAATGATAATATAAAATTATGTGTAAAGCGCAGTTCACCTACTAATATATTTAAAAGAAATTTAGGATCCTAAAATATACTTAAAATTTTGGAACCCAAAACAAAATTTCTTATATTTTATGCATGAGGCAAGTCTTTATTTAAAACCAATATATATATATATATACATCACGAAGACGTTGGACTGCTCATATAATACATTGTAGCTCTGCTGCAATCCTATTCGAACCCTGTAAACAACACATCACGGGCATGAAAAAGGGCATTACCTTCATGATCTCGAACAGTCCATGATCCTCCAATTATATCTGATGAATTAACCCAAGAAGAGTTCACATTGCATTTTAAAGAACTCATCATTGGCTTAACCCATATATTTTCAGCTCCATTCACTCGATTAGCCTTTTTTATTGAGTGCTGAGCTTCTCATCATTTAATCTGGACCACAACTCGATTAGCATTTTGATTGAGTATATTGTCTAACTAAACTGAAGTAATTGTAGTGGACAACGTTTACAAAAAAAATTATTTATAACAAATAAATGAGTATTAACACCAGAAATAATTTGACCAAAAAATTTAAGAAAAGCCCAAACACAAATGGAATATCATTCTGGCTTAACATGTTTCATCTCTCTTATATTCTTATCCACAAAGTTTCTTTTACAAATATTCAAACATATACGAATCAATTAAACAAAACGACGCATTTGCTGACAAATCATGATTCCATTGACACTAATCAATGGATGAACAGAGTGGAGATTATCCTCCCTCTCCTCCAACAAAACATGCTCAAAAGGTATATTAGCATGGTTCACTTGAATTTCAAACTCCTCTTGTGGCTTCTTAATCATTGCTATATGAAAAGATTTTTTTTGCATCGTTGTACGGGACTCAAGAGTGATGTTTAAGCAAAGATTTCTTGACTAGAAACATGTTAAGCTTCTTTCAGTTGAAGAGGACACTACAAAAAAGGGTATGAAATTGATGGCCATATTCGTTAGAATTTCGTCGAAAACAACCATATTCGACGGATTTGTTTTTGACGGATTGAAAATAAATGTTTTTTAAATATATAATAAAATATTAATATGAATTCAAATTATAATCAAAATTAAAATGAAAATTAAATTAAAATTAAATTAAATTAAAATAAAAATAAAAATTACTCAAAACAAAATAAGAAATATCCAAAAATAAAATTAAAATTATTCAAAATAAAAAAAAACATGAAAATTAGAAATCTAAAAATTATTAATTTTGAGGAAGCGGTTGGAAGGAATGGAAGAAGACATCCATCTGTTCCAACATTGCTTTGAGCTGTGCAGCCGTGTTACTTCGATAGTCTCAATTTTGTTGTTGAGAGCTCCGATGTCGGCTAACTTTTCGTCTACTTGCGCTATAAGCCTAAGATCTCAATGATACCTCTAAGTTATCTAACATGGCGACAAATACTCTTCTGAAAGTCCAAAAATACGGCTTTTAGACTTTGGAGTAATCTACGAAATAAAAGAAAGTAAATCATTAGAAAAAGATGAAATCGATAAAAAAGAAAAAAAAACAAATGTTACTTACTTCGTAGACAAATTCATTGATCTTATCGATCGGAACTTTGGTGCACAGAAGAGTTCCTTCAACAATCGGCTTTGATTGGAGAAAATCCTCTCCTAGCTTTGTCACATTCTCCATGATCTCCCGAGCAACCGGATTTTGGATTTTTTCCATCTTGCAGTTGGTGTGCGCATCTTGTAGCAAAACAAGATGCGAAGGTCGGACACCTTCTTGACGAAACTGAAAAAAATTTAAAACATTTAGTAAGGTAATATAGTGAAATAAAAGTTAAGATTTAAAGAAACTTACCAGTTGTTGTTCCCGGAAAGCCTTATCCGTTGCTCCCAAATTGTGAGTGGCAATTCCTTTTCCCTTCCGGTCACTCTTCCTGTTGGTTGATTGAGTAGCCGATGGTGCATGATTTCGTCCATCCTCTAATACTCAACCAACCTATTCCATAGCTCCGGTTTTTCAAGCAACTCTCTAGGAATGTCATTCTGATTCCATTTTTCCTTCCACTTGTTCAGCTTTCTTGAGTACACTTTTGATGTCTTAGCATCGAACTCACGTCTACCCCGAGGCGTGAGGTCTCTATCGCAAGTAAAATCTTGCTGCAAAACGAAATGGTTAAACATAATAACTTTCCAGAAAATCTATTATCATAAATCTAAAAATTTGAAATGTTAATGTTAAAAATAAAAAGTAAAGCATACCGCAAATTGGCAAAACCAAATATCACGCTTTTAGTGATATTAGGGAGTATATCTTATACGGACGTTGTATTCATTCCGTCAAGCATGCGGTTGATGGACTTTGTTATCCCATTATAGAATATATGAAACCTATAAAACAAAAATAGTTGTAAACTGTTAAAGAGTAAACAAATTAAATTAAAAATCTAGAAAATAAATTTATCAAGTATTGTTGTCGTCACAATTCGGATGAAGATGAGACAATCTTTCCCGGCCGGATTGAGAAACGAAATCCTCGATGCTCATCTGGGTCGGAGTGAAAGCTGCTGGATGAGTAGCTGAAGGAGATTGGATCTCCGAAAAAGGACTGGAGCAGTTCAGATTCGTTCCTCAGCCACGTCTCAATCCATCCGTCTCGGAAGTGGATCTATGAAATCTACCATAATCCATAAAAATGAAAACAAAAAATGTTATTAAAACATATAGAAATAATCATCTAAAAATCTTAAAGTTTTTACAAATTCATAAAACTTTATAAAATTATAAAATCTTAAAAACAATTCAAAAATTGATATAAATTGTTAAAAATCTAAAAAAATTATAAAACTATAAAAATATTTATAAAATGCTAAAAATTAGAAAAAAATAAAAATAATTATAAAAAGGTAAAAAATATTTTAAAACTATTAAAATATTTAAAAAATGGTAAAACCCAATTTAAAACTATTAAAATAATTATAAAAATCTAAAAACATTTATAAAAGTAGAAAATAATTATAAATTTTAAAAACAATAATAAAACTTTAATAATATAAAAATAGAAAAACTATAAAAATTATAAAATATGAAAATATAAAAAAAATTATAAAAATATTTATTAACTAATTCTATCAGGAAATAAAACAATTCAATATCATAATAAAATAAAATAAAAACCATAATATCATTCATAACAATCTAAATCTACGTTCCAATTCACTAAAACCCTCTTCAAACTAAAACACTAAATCTTTATTCATAAACCCTAAATCTTCATTCCAATTCACTAAAACTAAATTCTAAATCCTAAATCTAAAGCTCAAGATGTGAATCAACTAAAAAACTTTAGAAACTTACATATTTGATCGGTTTGGATCCATTGGAATGAAGATTGAGGAAATTGGAGACGAAAATTGGAAGATTTGACGGAGATTTGGAGATTTTAGAGATTTTTGCGAATGGTTTCGCGAAGAAGATGACTTGGTATATAAAACTAATTTTCTGACAGATATACCCGTTGGAAACATTTAGATAATTAATTCATCGTGTCTTTGACGGTTTTCGATGCCTTAAATTTTGTGAATCCGTCGAAATTCGCAAAATTTAAGACATCGCGGGAAACCAAAAGGTATTTTCCGGTGTAAATTTTGCGAGTCCATCGGATATTCCAACAGACTTGCAAATTTTTAGGTTACGCGAGAAGCCAAAAGTCATTCCCGGGGTAAATTTCACGAATTCGTCAACTTTGCTTAAAGTTTTAACCTTTTCTTGAGGTGAAACATGTAACACTCAAAAGATACATCAACGGTATTGAACAGGACCTCCAAGTGCTGCTTCTCGTGGGAGGTGGATTGGAAGATGTTCCATAACATCAAAAAGATGGCAGAAATATCTTCTCAAGATTACAGAAGATAACCGATATATTATCCTGTAAATTGTGGATACCCTCTACTGTAAGTGTTCTCGTGCATAAATCTCGAAAGAAAGCACCAACTCTTACAAAAAACAATAAAAATAAACAAAATAATATATATATATATATATATATATACATGTGCTAAAGAAATGGTTAATGAACATTATGGAAGTAACCATATATACCTGTAATTGTTTCGTGGGAATTTTTTTGAAGTAGATGTGCAAAGACAAATGGAAGTTCGCCGCATCACAACATGACAATCATGACTCTTCATTCCAATAAAATTTCCTTCGACGGAATCCACTCAATTATGCAGATTAGATGCGTATCCATCCGTGAATTTACATCGTCGCAAATCCAATTGAAAAATATTTTTTTCTTAGTTGCGTCTAACCGGTAGGCAGGCATAGGCAATGTTCGGGAATACACTAGGCCATATTTTTTTGCTCTCCGTTGATTTTCGGCCAATCCCATGAACTTGCAGATTCCTTGTGAATAGTCATCTTTCAGTAAGTTTGACTCCGGATCCATCGTAAATTCGTCCATCCATAACCAAAAATATTTACCAGAAGACACACTTTCTATACTGAGAATGAATGAATATATGATGTTAATGAATGAAGCAATGTGAAAACATATATATATAAGTCATACCCGTCAAAAATCCGTCGGTATATGTGAAATTCAAACGGCTATGACAATAGTTATATTAATGTTCTTATTTATCGACTGATTTCCGACGGATATCGGTCAGAAATCTATTAGTTATTTTCTAACGAATTCAATTTTCGTCAAAAATTCGTCGAAAACACTAACGAATTTCTTATAACTATTAACAATCGCAAAACTATCAGAAATTTCGTCGATTTTACAACTGTTTTCTTGTAATGGAAAGATATTCTATTTATGTTTTGGCTTTTCTTTGAAATATTTAGAAAATATTGGATTTTTCTTTTCTTTAGGTTTTAGTTGGGGGAAACAAGTTGCGGCCCTTCGCATGAACCACATAAGCGGTTTCTTAATATTAAGGAAAAAGTATCATCACAGTTTCTATGATCACCCAATCACAACAATCACTCCGTTACATATTCATATGACTAATTGTATGATTCTCTCATTTATTATATTTATCATATGATTATATAGTTCTACTATATAGGGCTATGTAATCCTCATCATATGAAAGAATACAACACAATATTCTTATAGTCAATACTTACGGCCTCCATGATTTTAGTATACGATGGAGTATAGAGAATATGGTCAAATCCATACAATGGATGAAAATGAAGATGTTAAAACTGAAAATGAAATAGCTAACTCTGACAATAAAATTCCAACGAAAAAGACAGGAAAAATTATTATGATGGAGGAAGAACAATCGGAAAGACGAGATAAAAATGAAATACCAACTCTGGAAATCCTTTTGCGCAGAATATAATCGCGTAATAATATGTAAAAGGGGAGATGTTATCAATTAGGGACTTAGATTGCTCACATTTTTATGTGTTTATTTAAGATCTTGAAATAGATTGGGCCGGTCTTGGGCCGCAGAAATCCGATAGATGGTTTCAACACCAAGATTTGGTAATACCCATCTTTTATAGTTATGAAATATTCCTCGACAAGGACAAAGTGAAAAAAAAATACCATAAGTAGAAGTTGAACAAATAATAAATACAATTATAAACTTACAAATCATAATAATTCATAGTAAGGAAACGGAGACCAGAACGTTGTGGGACCAGCCACTTTCTAACAACTACTCTTTATTTCTCAATAACACAATGAGCGACGACTTTTTATACAAATGGAAACTATCTTATGTCTTCTTCCTCTCACAAACGTCCATACTAACAAATGCATATGCACATGAATAAATTGTTGATATAGTAAAAGAAAAAAACATGGGTTTCCGTGGGAAGTTCTTCTTCCCAATTCTCATGACTCTATCGCTATTTCTTATAATCAGATATAACTACATAGTCTCCGATGATTCTCCTCTCCGGAAAGATCTCCCTGGTCGCCGATCATCTTCTGAAGATGACGTCAGATATTCGGTCAAGACTCCATCAAAGAAGACAAAGAGACTGTTTCACACGGCGGTGACGGCCACAGACTCTGTGTACAGCACGTGGCAGTGTCGGATCATGTACTATTGGTACAACAGGTTCAGGGATGGACCCGGTTCGGAGATGGGTGGGTTTACTCGGATCTTGCATTCGGGTCGACCCGATGGGCTTATGGATGAGATTCCTACGTTTGTTGCTGAGCCTCTTCCCTCTGGTGTTGATCAGGTTCATTATCCCATTTTTATATTCATTAATTACTTCATTTGCCTTGTTTTATGTTATTGGTGATGAATATAATATACTTGCATTAATTTATATAGCTCAAAGCTATTGTTTACTAGCTGTATTTTAGAATCATCATGATGGTGGTTTTTTTTCTGATGAGGTTTATAGTTGGAAATAGTCTCAAAAACAAAAACCAATCTTAAATCTTGTATAATATAGATGATATATGTTTGATTTACTAAACAATGTAAGTAATGTTCATGTTGATTTTAAAACTTTATTCCAATAAACATAGCCGCCTTTGTTGATCTATCGGATCATTTGAACAAATGGTCTTTTAAAAAAAATTATAAACAACACACAAAAAGCTTATGATGATGGTATATGATGTGCAGGGATATGTAGTTCTAAATAGGCCTTGGGCGTTTGTGCAATGGCTTCGACAAGCACATATAGAGGAAGAGTATGTATCATTACATTCTCAATCCCTTATTTTCTTATAATACTCTTTTGATACCTAAGCTCTCTTAATTTTATTTAAGTGATACCCCATAGTTAGAGTTTGTTGATTTCAAACCCACGTATTTAGGTCGGGCGGATGCCACTTTTGATGCTCATATTTGTTCATTTCTTGATCATCATGTCAGTTACATTCTCATGGCGGAACCTGATCATATCATAGTTAAACCGATACCAAATCTAGCCAGAGGCAATCGTGGGGCTGCATTTCCCTTTTTCTACATTGAACCGAAGAAATATGAATCGGTTCTCCGCAAATTCTTCTCAAAGGAGAATGGTCCGATATCAAGAATCGATCCCATTGGGAATTCTCCTGTGATAGTCTCTAAGGTATAGTAATCACATCACTACTCAAAGTCTGTGCGCAGACCGCATATGACTAATGATATTCTTGGTTTGTTAGAATGCATTAATGAATATTGCTCCCACATGGATGAACGTTTCTTTGGCTATGAAGAATGACCCACAAACAGATAAAGCATTTGGTTGGGTCCTTGAAATGTAAATTTCTCTCTACTTTAATTTTCCCCTTCAGTTCTATATTTATTTTGTTTGATTGATTCCTTATGTATGATTATACATTATAAGGTATGCATATGCTGTTTCTTCGGCGTTACACGGCGTCAGCAACATTCTACACAAAGACTTCATGATTCAGGTTTTAATCAATAAGCTTTCTGTGGTATATACCGACGAGTTTCAAACTTTTCAAACATCACAAGTCATGTTTTCTCTGTTGGTGTAGCCTCCTTGGGACACTGAATCAAAAAAGACGTACATAATACATTACACTTACGGCTGCGATTTCGACATGAAGGTAGATAAATCATGAAACAAAACTCAATAAAACAAAGTTAATGAAAAGCTTTGTTTTTACTATTTTTTATGGGCAATATAATTTACAGGGGAATATGATGATCGGAAAGATTGGAGAATGGAGATTCGATAAACGGTCTTACGGGAGTAAACCGCCCCCAAGAAATCTCACATTGCCTCCCCGAGGTGCTCCAGAGAGCGTGGTATATATATAGCTTCAAACAAATCTTCTTTCAATTGTTTCCTTTCGGTTTTCTTGCACAGTCTTGATTAAGTTGGTCATATAACTCAATGCAGGTGACATTGGTGACAATGATGAACGAAGCTACGGCTAATATCCCTAACTGGGAATCTTAAAAAATAATTTATTTTTTTTGTAAGCAAAATTTTATCCCTTTAGCTCTGTCCCATAGTTTTTGTTACTCATATTTTCGATTCTAACAACATGATTAATGGATTGGGAAAAAAAGAGAAAAATGTAGTTGTGGATTCCGATTTTTTTAGAAATGAGAGTAATGTTGAAAACCAACTTGCTGTTACTTCCGATTTCAAGAAGATCCATTTACGGTTCAGTAGCATCAAGTATATCCTATAATAATGTTTGATTTAATAATGGTCATTCAAGAAGAAGTTAAAAACAGAACAAGAACTAATTAAGGAGAAGAAAGACTTTTATTAGTGATACACCATAAAAATTGCAAGATTATATCTAACTACAGCAAACTAAAATGATCATATAGTGCTCTCTAGCTTTTCCCTCAAAAATCTATTTTGAGTATGAGTTTCAAATAAGAGCAGATCTCACCTACCTTTCTTACCTTAAACCGCAATGTTTCTCTGTTTCTTGTGGGTAATGAGAAGAGCTTGGTAGTATCCAGCAAACGCTTAGTGATACTCCCGACTCACTTCTTTGTGCTCTGTCTTTTTTCCTTGTTGGATTAAAGCCCATGACTTATCTTTCATTTTGGCATATGTGCTTCACTCGCTCCCCCCTTACAAAGCTCTCTACACCATCAGAGATTATTCGCATTGCATTCTCAAACGCTCTGGAATCCCGCTTTCTTTCCCAAGCATTCGTGTCTTTGCAAAGTTTGTGTGTTCAACATTAAGTTTGAAGATGAAGAACATGGTTCCAGAGAAGATTGTTACCAGTTTTGATCCCTCAATTGAGGAGGATGTACCAGTCCAGCTCCCAGCTCTGGATAATTTGGTCCTTGTCAGTCGGTTCCGCTTAACGTTTGTTGGCTGCATTTTCCACGCTGGAGGAAGAAGCACTGAAGCTTTCCTAGCCTTCATGCCTGGAGCTGGAATTTGGTATCTAGAATGAAGAGTAAGAGGATATGATCTGGGAAATGGAAGGTTTCACTTCAAGTTTGAAACAGAAGAGGACTTATTCTAGGTCTTGAGGAAGAGACCATGTCATTTCAACAAATGGTCCTTCTCGTTGGAGCGTTGGGAGCTCATCTTCCAGGAAAACCTCCTGTGTAGGATCACTTTCTGTGTCATGATTCAAGATCTTCCCTTGAGCTGTTGGGTTGAAGAAGCATTTTATGGGATAGGAGAAGCCTTGGGTGATGTAGCGCCAGTTGACGTGACAAAACCACTAGAGTTTAAAAAGAAGATTCTAACAGAAAAGGGGGAGTTGATTGTCGTATCTCATCAATGAGAAACTTCATCGCTACTGCCACATTTTCTTCATGATCTCCCATGAAGAAAGGGATTGCCCACAGCTTACGGACCAACAACTTGCTTCAAATCATATTACACAAGACAAAGGGAAAGAAAAATTGATGGCAGAAAAAGAAGATGATGATCAATTAGAGGGAGTGAACGATTTCAAGGCCGTGAACATCGATAATACTTCGCTAAATTTCAAAGTCGGCTCAGGCTCAGGAAATGGGATCCCACATCTTGTCAATCTTCTCCCAGCGATAACCAAATCAGGAGAGCATGACTTACGATCACGGCGGCGAGAACCTGACACAGAGCCCAACCGAGGCTCCACCGGTGGATCCAAGAGAGAACTTGGAGGAGGAACTGGAAGAGTGGGGGGGATGAGGATCTCACTTACGATGAGGCGGCTGAGAACGATGAGATCTACGGGGAAGAAGAAGAAGACGAGACCTTGTCGGATTGGGAGCAATTGGTAGAGGAAAACTTAGGCTTGACGAAGGAACTGCGGAGGAGGATTTGAGGCGGATGAATGACTTAGAGCAAGAAATATTCTCGATGGCTTGCTCATCAAAGAAAATTTTCTTGGCTATGAGTTGATCGAGGTGGATAAACCTAAGCGATCAGAACCACATGATCAGGAGGAGAGTCTTGAGAGGACAATCTCGGAGTTAGCACAGCCTTTAACCCACCTTCAAGTAAGATTCCAGCGACATCTCATTCACCGATTAGCAAGCGTGAGAGATCTCCATCGATGACTGACAATATTAGAAAGATTAAAGAGAGAAGGAGAAGAAGGCGCATGAGAAGAGTCCATTAAAGTTGGCCAAAGATAAGGTGCGTAAAAAGAATGAGGCTAGGAAGATTATTCTAAGAAGCCAAAATTCGGACCTTAACTTCTTAAAAGTTTAAGACATTCCATGGAAAATCATCTCCAAGGAAGAAATTGGTCAATTTGGCTAGTGAGAGTGCGGTCTCTTGTGAGGAGGAGCAAATAGTAAAAAGAAAAAGAAGGAAACCAATGCTATATTGCCCAAGGACGGTCCTGTGGAGTTTCAGATCTCCCCAACCCTTCCAATTAAGGACATTAGCTTGGAATTGTCAAAGGGTGGTTGACAAAATAACTTCCCGCCATGTGGAAAAATTGTGTAGATTTTATTCTCCAGGTTTTATGTTATTATCTGAGACAAAAATTCTAAGTTGTATGTGCAAGATTTGCAAGTTGTTCTAGGATTTGGTAATCCGGTGGGCATTAGTGGAGGTTTAACTCTTTTTTATTCTAAAGATTATCCGGTTAATTTTTTTCTGTTAGATGATCCCCTCATTGACATCGAAACCATTATTGATGGCAATAAAGTTTTTGTGACGTTTATTTACGAAGACCATGTTGTTAAGAACCGAGATTATGTTTGCAAAAGGCTCTTACGTATAAGTATTAACCGATATGAAGCATGGTTCATCATTGGAGACTTCAATGAATTTATTGGGAATAATGAAAAACAAGGTGGTAAAAAAAGACCGGAGACCACCTTTCTAACCTTCCGTGGTATGATTAACGCGTGTGGATTTTTTGATTTCCCATTTCCAGGAAATCAGTTCCCTGGGATTGGCAAAAGATCAAATGGAAAGATAAGATGTCATCTTGATAGGGCCATGGTAAATGAGGAATGACAATATTTTCCCACACTAATGTGGAGTATTTGAAGATATGGGGCTCAGATCATACACCTATGATTGATTCCATATTATCTAAACCGTAGAAAGCACATAGATGATTTATGTTTGACAAATGTTGGGTTGATAAACTTGGATTTAAAGAAGCAATGGAAGATGGATGGGGTTCCTCCATTTTACACGAAAATGGGACTTTCATGAAGAAAATCCAAAATTGTCGAAGAGCTATTTCAACATGGAAGAAACCCTCCAAAACAAATTCAGAAAAACTAATCAAGGAGCTCCAAGATAAGATTAATGAAGCACTGGAGGACGATCACACCCATCTTGCAGATATGACGAACCCCAATGGAAAATTGTGGGAAGCCTATAGAGAAGAAGAAAGTTATTAGAGGTTAAAAGGTAGAGAGCAGTGGTTTGAGGAGGATGATAGGAATACCAAATTATTTTCCAAAAAAACATAGAGCAAGAAATAAGATCCTAGGTTTACTCGACCATTTGGGTGAATTAATTGATAATGAAGAAGGGGTGGAGCAAGTAGAGGTGAATATTTTTCAAAACCTTTTCAATTTCTCGACATCGAGAGAACCAACTCTGGCAATACAAGATATTTCAAGGATATTGATTATGGAAATGAATGCAACATTAAACCGAGATATCAAAGGGGAAGAGGTGAAAGGAGCCCTCTTCTCTCTGAATCCTAGAAAAGCTTCGAGACTGGACAAAATGATGGCCTTTTTCTTCTAGCGGTTACAGATAACCATTGGCCTGGACCTCATCAACATGGTGAAATCAATTTTCAGAACATGTCTTTTTGTTGGAAAAATCAATGAGATCAACATATGTCTCATCCCAAAAAGAGCTAGACCAAGGAAAATCTCAAGGTTCACACCTATTAGCCAATGAAATGTAAACTATAAGATGATCTCGAAGATTCTAAGTCTACAACTTAAGAAGTTCCTCCCATAATCAATATCCGAGACGCAATCTGATTTTGTGGCAGACAAATTGATTACATACAATATTTTGATAGCTCAGGAGAACTTTCATGCCCTCAGATCCAATACGGCCAATCGGAAGAAGTTCATGGCCCTGAAAACATATATGAGTAAAATGTATGATAGAGTGGATAAGATGGGTTTTGAGTCCTGATGGATGGAATTGATCATGTAATGCATAACCTCTCTTTCATATCAAGTACTTATCAATGGGTCCCCTAAAGGCCACATTAGACCTTCTCATGGTATCCGACAGGGAGATCCTATCTCTCTATACTTATTTATTATCTGTACGGAAGTTCTTATTTCGTAATTATGCTGAGCGGAATCTGAGGGAAAAATTCAGGAAATGAGTGTCTCATGCACAAGCCCACGTGTCTCCCATCTTCTTTTCGTCGACAACATTTTATTCTTATATAAAGTGGACGTCCATCAAAGTAAGGAATTAGTTGAGATCATCTGCTCTTATGGCGTGGCATCAGGGCAAGAAATAAACTTTTCCAAATCATCTATTATGTTTGGAGCAAACGTTCAGACCCAAGTGAGACAGGAGATAGAAAACATAGTGGGATAACCCAAGAAGGAGGAAAAAGGTATCCAATGGATGGCATGAGAGCATTTGTATACATCACTAGCAAATGGATGATTGGGTTTTAGATCATTAGAAGATTTCAATCTTTCTCTTGACTCTAGATTTTTTCCCTTCGCAATTTTGTTTTACAACATGGACTACCTTTATTGGAGAGGGAAGGATTACATACTGAATGAGGAGATTTTGAGGATTTTTCCTTGGGTTATGTGGTATATATGGAAGGCGAGAAACCGGAGATCTTTGAGAACTTTAATGAGCACCTCGTGATACACTCAACATCACCATTCAAGAAGAAGAAGCTTAGCGAAGAGCAAACACAAAGGAGGATCCGCCTGAAGTTTTGATTAGGGAGGTATTGGAGGAGAGACTACCCCAAGACACCCTTCTCTACTACACAGATGGTTTGTGGCACAAATCGGATAGTAGGAGCGGACAAGGTTGGATCATCACAAAAGGCGACGAGGGTCTACATGTTGGGCTGAAAGGATTTCGATGGTGCCTTTTTCCTCTACATATAGAGGTAGAAGCTCTTGTTTTGGCGATGCAATGTTTGGTAGATATTCCCTTAGTCGACTTTTTTTGTTACGGATTGCTCAGACCTTATTTACATGACGACAAATCTGGAGGATTGACCGTCATTTGCATCAGAATTAAAAAATTTCTCGTTGTTTAAGAATTCATTTGTGCTTTTAAGGATTAAACTTATTCCGCGTCATGAGAATATATGTGCAAATCAACTTACGAAATGTGTATAAAACATGTGAGTTCTATTTTCCTATGTAAGTATATTGGTGTCTGCTTGGCTTTTCTTAGAAGAGAGTCTAAACCACCGATAACTTGGGTTTGATGACTAAAAAAAAAGTGATTATATAGTTTGATCTAAGTGATTCATGTTCAAATGCGGTCTCGAGATCTGATTTGAAATACTATGTACCAGAAATTGAAAAACGATGTATTGAAGAAATTCGTTTACTCACTAACCACAGTGTTTTCCCATTTAGCAATGTTCAACTCAAGCTAGAAGCGTGCCGGAGAAACTTATGTTAAGGTTTCTAAGAACTGGAGAAGATGGACAAAGATGGTTGATATGACATTCGTATTGGATTATTGGGCTTAAATGGGCTTTATCTCTAGAATATTGGTTAAGTCGAACAAGTTTCAGATGTTGCTTGCGTAACTTTCGAGACCGGATAACTTCTTTCTCTCTTGTCGCATGAAAAGGGTCAATTACGTCGTCCATATTTTTCTTGAATTGCGCACTAACTACAACGAAAGAGAAAAAGTGAAAAGCCTAATTTCCGTGCATATACTTCTCAAGAAAAACAAGCAAAAAATCATCTTACCCAAGAAATTCTTTTAATAAAAAGAGAAGAAAAACAATAAAAACGGGAATAATAGCTGTAATCCTCTTATTACATTCATTCTTCTTCCTCAATTTTTCTTTATAAAATCTTCTGGTGCCCATCTTGACCACTTGTACGGAAAAAAGCTAACACCATTAATGTCTACTAATTATCTGGTCTGGTTTCAGCTTCTTTAGCTTGTACCGTACAACGTCTCGTCTTCCTCGTTGGGTGTCATATTCAGATCAGGGAGGATCGGTAAGCGTTTCCTTTTACGGGACTCAGATTTACTAATCAGTTTGGGCTTGCTACGATTTGAGTACTCAAGCTATAAAAAAAACAATAGAATCTGATTCAGATTTCAAGATCAGATCAAAAGCTATGGTTTAGAGAGAATGAAAAATGCCTAAAAATCACCTTAATTCTCTTTAAGCTTTGGTTCTTTGCACTTCGTTCCTCATATGTTTCTTGCACATTTGCAATCTTCTGAAGAAAACAACAGAATAATTAAAATACGATTTAGGAGAAAAAAACAAAGCTTATTGAAAAGATAATGTTAATACCTTTTCAAGGTCAAGTCTTTCCTTCAACTGCAAATGTTCTGCATCTTTAAGTTCCAAAAATGTCTGTAAAATATTAACAAAAAGATTAGAGATCGAACAAGATCAAAAGAGTCACAATTTGAATATTCGATATTTTTATACCTTCTTTTTCTTTGATCTCCTAGACCAAGAGCTGGTAATTTCATTTATTGCCTGCAAAAATCAACACGCATTGATTAGCAAAAGAAATTAAAGGGTATTAGATGCTAAAGAGAAACTCTTTAATTCAAATGAAAGATCTTTTCATTATAAACCAGACAAAAAAAAAGGAGAAAAGTAAAAGCTAACCTAATTTTTAAAAAGGAGATTATTATTATTATTAATTTTTCAGTTTTTTATCATGATAATTCCGTGGCGTGGCAATATCATATGACACCATACATCATCACACTTAAAAATCACGTGACGATCTATCCGACAAAATTTACTCGTTTTTCCCACATCACTAAACGACAGCGTTTTCTTTAAACTCGAATCGTATTGAAGACGCGCAACTTTAGTTTTGACCTGTGTATTCTACGACACATCATTTAGTCCCCCATAATTTATGGGCCAAATACAAACAAAACCCAAACGGTCCCCAAACCGGCTAATTTTCACCGGTTTACGAAATTACCCTTACTGGTGAGTCAATATTTCACAGTGAAAGTCTATAGATTTATTAATTAACCCTCAAAAGTGGAGACTAGCATAAGGTCACGCCCAAGAATCGTGTAAAATTTACCAAAAAGATAAAAACAACAAATCTGAACCAAAAATTCATTAATTAAAATGGATTACAAAATTAATAATATAATTTACCTGTTTACAAAATCATCCCTTTGTTGTGTACCGTACATTTAGCTTAATACAGATTGAAATGGATTCAAGGTTTTACAGTAAAAACCTAAATTTAACCATCTAAATCTAAAGTCAAGACTAGCATATGAAGTCACGCCCAAAAATCGTACAAAATACCAAAAAGGAAAAATTCTGTAACCTAAAAAAAATCAATTTGACAAAAAAAAGAACAAAACTAAAAAATAGCTTTGGCCCTGTGAGAGTGGATGGATCCGTAATTTACCCTAATCGAAGGTTTCTGCGTTCAACCGCTAGGAGTAAAACGGTAAAAAATCATTTTTCACCGGTACGATTAGCCTTTTCCGACGGTTGACAGAGGAAAAAGACAGTAACTGACAAAAACGCGATCTGGACCATCTGATTAAAAGCGTTTTAGACGAAGACGACTTACGTAAGAGTACGAAAGGTAACGTCAGCCGTAGACTGATTATCGTCCACGGAGGAAGGGTAGTTTAGGAATTTCAAAAAAGACAAGAAAAACCGCAACTCGCCACAATTGCGAGATCGGAATCAAAAACGAGAGAGAATGACGATTTCAGAGAAGAAGATGGAGAGAGATTGAGAAGATGAAGTAAACAACATACCTTAGATCCGGATCCAGAAGATGTAGAACAGCTAGCTTGACGACTAGTATCCTCGAAACCATCGGCGGTTACGGCGGAAGGAGATGTAGAGCCACCACTACCAGATCCACCGCTCCAACATAAAGGAGTCATCGGACTAGTTCTAGCCGAATCCGTTTCCTTCTTCAAATAACCTCCGACGCCGACACCTAATCTCGATGGCCGAGACCGTCGTTGACGGAAACCCCAACGAAATAGAGGTAGATTCACCGTGGGATTCTCCGATTTAACAGTTCCGGCATGTTTAAGCCGTAGAAGAAGCTCCACCACCATATCGTCGTCCGTTAAGGCTGTAACTACCCACTCGTCCATCGGCTTTTTGTGAGATATTGTTCTCATTGAGACTGTTAGGGCTCAGATTATAGAAGCGGCGATAGAGAAGAGAGAAGAAGTTGGAAAAATGGAAAAAAGAGAGGAGATGAGAGATTGAGATTGTGAGGGGACTAATATATGAGAGCCTTCCTTATAATTATTATATTCCTTTTCATTCTCTTTCTTGTATTTTCTTTCATTTATCCCCTGATTTATGAAAATCGTTTTTTTCCATTTTATATGTCAATTGCGAATCTTTTATTTTTTTCTGTTTTTTTCGACGATGATAGATCGGGTCCATTGCTGATGCGGGACCCACCTATTTAGTCTTGCAGCTACGCGTAGATGGCAACGAATCTTCTACGGGTTTCGGCCATTCTGAGCCCAACAATGGCCCA
This sequence comes from Cardamine chenopodiifolia, assembly GCA_963922655.1. Classification (NCBI taxonomy): domain Eukaryota; kingdom Viridiplantae; phylum Streptophyta; class Magnoliopsida; order Brassicales; family Brassicaceae; genus Cardamine; species Cardamine chenopodiifolia. Next base: position 2,240,592 of record OZ000486.1, read on the forward strand.
TTATAAGTGGGTTTCTTTTTCTCATATATGTGGATTCCATTCGTATGTTTATGATCAATTCACACGTTCAGAATTAGACTCATTTTCCAAAGCTGATTCCGTCTCAGTTTTTTTGTCTTTGAACCTACAAGAAACAAATTACATAAATACATATTTAGAATTTAGAAATTTTCATGGTCCACGGACAACACAATGTCAGTACGGATCAGGATCGTAGAACATCGATCTTTTAGCAAGTTCGCTACAGTTAATCTTCCGAGTGATCCATGCGGTTTAGCTCCAGAGAAAACCATTATATCTGCATACTATATGCAGAAACAATCCAACATGATTTTATTGTGCACAAATATGTTTCCAACTAATCTCAACAAATAACTGATGACAAATCACAAAGGCTTAATTACCTTGATTCGTTTACTTGTTCTTCCATGTTCTTCAATCTCACTGTCCGTGTTCCTTTCATTGACTTCATCACCAACATCTTCAAAGACGCTTGAATTATCCAGAGATGAAGTAGAGTCGTGAGTTCCCAATGTTGGACCCATATTGTTACATAAAATGGGCATGATATGATTGAACCCATATTATATGCAAATAGGTTTAAAATGTGAATATGAAGTGAGATTCAATGTGAATGGTGTCAAACTATTAGTGACAAAATGCAAATTGTCCCACATTGGAACTTGAAAACATTTCTCTCAAGTATAAATATAGGATTGTCTCTAAAATGGTTAACATGTTATGGAGACACAAAGGGAGTTATGCAAAATACCACACACGCGTGGGCCAAATTTTTTTTGGAGACACAAGCTCGAGCTTGCCCACGTCAAAGATATTATTTTTGGACCAAATTTTGGACCCATTTAGTTCACATTTTCGTTGACTAAAAGTCAACATTTTACCATGATATTTTGCATACAATTTAAATTAATCTCGAGTTCAAACTCGAATAAAAACCGAGTCAAAACTGCTCCGGTTTTTTCGCCCCAAATCTCGGTCAAACCGAGTTCGTGATTTCACACGATCTCTCCCTATATTTTTTCGGCTGCCTTCTCTCTTCGAGTTATCGTCATTCGAACGAAAAAACTCTAAAAAAAACATAAGTGTCTCGAGAGTATACTGTAGAGTCGTTGTTCGCATACTCCGTTTATCGAGTGTTGCGATTACGGTTTCGTTGTGGTTGTATCCTGAGATTCTTAATAGTTGAAAACAGTCACACTACGGGTGATTATAAGAATTAAGGAAAGAGATCAAATCTCGCCTCCACGTTTTTCCGGTTTCTAAAAAATGTTTTTCGTCTCTTTATCTTTTCGTAATTCTAAGTTTCATTCGCAGTTTTCACATTCCGGATTTTTTGCGTCCTACAATCTTAATTCTTATAATCCGCTTTCTGCTTATCGCTTAAAAACGGATTGAGAATTGCGAACAATTCCTCAAAGTTTTACGAAAACGAAAACAAAAATTTTTAGAAATTTTCTTACGGTTTTTACAAAACGTTTTTCAATTCTTACGGATTTTAAAAACGTTTTCAAAAAACCATTTACGATTTATTTCAGTTTATTTACAGATTTTCAAAACGTTTCTGGGTTTTAATATAATTGGTGGTTATTTTGAAATCCCGAAACGAATTTTTATTCAGTTTTTAAATCGATTCAACGCTTCTGCGGTTGATTTTTAGCGATTTGGCGGAACATTATAAATCGTAAACGCTACTATTATTTTGAAACGGTTTACGCGGTTTGTTTCGCGAAACGAATTCTCAAAATAAGATCCTCGTGATCTGGGAAAAAAATAATATAAATATTATTATCGTTAGAATTACGCTTAATTGCGAATTTGAAAACGATATTCATTTATTTATTTTCCAAAGAGAAAAAACAATATTCGCTTGAATTACACTTTATTGCGAATTCTAAAAACGTTATTTATTCTCGAAAAAAAGAGAAAAAAGTAATTAACGATTTGTATAAACAAACGTTATTTTTTCTTTTTTGGAAAAATAAATAAATAAATTTAAAATTAAATACGTTTCATAAACTATTTAATTTATTAATTTTAGCGATTTAAATATTTAAACACTATTTAATTATTTTCTTTTCTCAATTTTGACATTTATTTGTCTTTTGTTGATGTGACTAACAGAGGTCGTGATGCTGGCAATCAAATAAGTGAGACAATGATCCTACACGGGAAAGGTCTTCCACTTACCGCGTCTGATGTCCCGAATGTTCCGACTGCTATTGTGACACCGAAAAAATTCGATGGCTCCAACTTTAAGTCGTGGCAGCAAAAAATGCATTTCTTTCTGACTACGCTAAAATTGGAGAGGTATCTCACCGAGGTTCAACCTATTGTGCCTCCCGGGAATACTGATGTACACGTTTTGGCTAGTGTCACCGGGGACTATCTGTGCAGAGGCTACATTAAAGCTCGCCTGGTGGATCAGTTGTACAACGTTTACAGTGAGGCCAAAACTTCCAAGGAAATTTGGGATTCCTTGGATAAGAAGTACAAGTCTTTCAATGTAGGCTCGGGAAAGCTCGCTACGGCGAAATTCCTTAACTTCAAAATGGTGGACTCTAGGCCCATCATGGAGCAAGTTCATGAGCTGCAACTGATAATCCAAGAGATAGCTGATGAGGGCATGAAGATCTGTGAAACATTCACAGTGAACTACATCATGGAAAAGCTACCTCCGTGTTGGGTCGATTTCAAAAATTATCTCGGCCACAAGCAAAAGGCTTTAACTTTGGAAAATCTCATTTCCAGGCTGCAAAATGAGTCATTCAAACGCAAGGTGGAACCGACATTCACTCACAATACTAATGTAGCTGAGTACAAGAACAAAGGCAAAGGAAAATTTGTGACTAATTCAAGCAAGAGGCCGCCTAAAAAGGTTGCACCTCAAGCCTCCACGAGCTTTAAAAAGCAAGGTGCGCCAAGAAAATTCACCGGAAAATGCTCTTATTGCCACAAGAAGGGGCACAAAGCCGAGGAGTGCTTCAAAAAGGCTAAAACGCTCAATCAAGCCAATTTGACGGAAAATGACCTATGTGCGGTGGTTATGGAAGCAAATGTGGTTGATGAAGAAACGAAACAGTGGTTTTATGACACGGGTGCAACTACTCACATCTGTTTTGACAAGACAATGTTCAACACCTATCAAAAGACCAAGTCTGATGCCGATATGAAGATGGGTAACAAGTCTGTCTCCAAGATTGAAGGCACTAACAAAGTGGTGTTGAAGTTCACCTCTGGACATGCCATAACTCTCACCAACGTGAGGCACGTGCCAGACATGAGGAAGAATCTCATCTCCGGATCTTTACTGAGTAAGCATGGCTTCGCCAAGAGCTTTAAGTCCAACCAGCTAATTCTTAGGAAGAATGTGGTGTTTCTGGGTAAAGGGTATGTTAAGGAAGGACTTGTGAAAATGTGTTGTATCACAGTCCTTAAGAACTCTGATGTATCCGTTTCTGAACTTTCAATGAATAAGAAACCAGATGCTTACTTGGTCGAGTCTTTTAATATTTGGCATGAACGGTTAGGACATGTGAATTATAAATCTTTACAAAGATTAATTAATTTGAACTTAATTCCGAAATACAAATTTATTAAAGATAAATGTGAAGTATGCGTTCAAGAGAAACTCACTAAAACACCTTCACCTCAAGTCGAAAGAACAACCGAACCTCTCGGATTAATCCACACAGATTTGTGCGATTTAAAGTATATACAAACCAGAGGCGGTAAAAAGTATTTTATAACTTTCATAGACGATTGTACAAGATACTACTATGTATACTTACTACATAGTAAATATGAAGTCTTGGAAAAATTCAGACAATATAAACTCGAAGTCAAAAATCAACTTCAGAAAACTATTAAAATAGTTCGAAGTGATAGAGGAGGCGAATATGATGGCCTGTTTAATGCATTTTGTCAAGAACAAGGCATTATTCATCAAACAACCACTCCATACTCACCAGAATCTAACGGAGTTGCGGAACGAAAAAACCAAACTCTGAAAGAAATGATGAATGCAATGTTGTAGGAATCTGGGTTACCCCAGAACCTATGGGGGGAAGCACTCCTTACCACAAATTATATCCTCAACAAAATACCGCACAAAGTAACTGGCAAAACGCCATATGAACTCTGGACGGGTAAAGTACCTTCGTACAAATACCTGAAAGTGTGGGGGTGCCTCGCCAAAGTCGCAGTGCCGCCTCCCAAAAAGGTTTCAATAGGACCGAAAACCATAGATTGTATTTTCATCGGATATGCACACAATAGCAGTGCTTACCGGTTTCTGGTTCATAAATCAGATATACCGGATATTCATGTAAACACAATTATGGAATCACGAAATGTATCATTTTTTGAAAATGTGTTTCTGTGTAAGGATAAACAAAATCCAAAACAAACTCGCAAAGAGGTTGAACCAACGAACGTGGGAAGCACTTCTGGTACTTCATTTAATGAATCAGAAGAGGTTGAAAATGAACCTCGACGGAGCAAAAGAGCTCGAAAGGAAAAATCTTTTGGTGACGATTTTTTAATGGTATTTCTCGCAGAGACTGAGCCAAAAACGTTCACAGAAGCCATGTCTACTCCGGACGCACCTTCATGGAAAGAAGCCGTCAATAGTGAGAACGACTCCATTATGCAAAATCACACATGGGAAATAACCGATCTACCCCAAGGGTTTAAATCACTAGGGTGTAAATGGATTTTCAAAACCAAGTTGAAAACCGATGGTTCAATTAATAAATACAAGGCTAGGCTTGTGGTGCAAGGTTTCCGGCAAAAAGAAGGCCTGGATTTCTTTGACACTTATTCTCCGGTGACGAGAATAACCTTCATCAGAATGCTGATAGAAATTTCAGCATTGAGAAAACTAGAGATACATCAAATGGATGTTAAAACCGCTTTTCTAATTGGTGATTTAGAAGAAGAAATTTACATGAAACAACCTGAAGGGTTTGTCGTTCCTGGACAAGAACACAAAGTCTGTAGACTTGTGAAGTCATTATATGGACTTAAACAAGCTCCAAAACAGTGGCATGAAAAATTCGACAACGTAATGATGTCAAATGGTTTCAGCATTAATGAATGTGATAAGTGCATTTACATCAAAGTTACTCCTAGCCGGTATATTTTGATATGCCTATACGTGGATGACATGCTCATTATTGGTAGCAATAAAGACATAATCCAACAAACTAAGAACATGTTTAGCGGCCAGTTCGACATGAAAGACATGGGTCTCGCAGATGTAATCCTAGAGATCAAGATCACTAGAACTTCTGACGGAATCACCTTGTCTCAAACTCATTATGCTGAAAAGATTCTTGATAGATTCAAGAAATACACAACCGGGACTGCAAAAACTCCTGTTGATTCTCAACTCCACTTGACCAAGAACTCGGGTGAAGCAGTTTCTCAAGTGGAATATGCTCGTGTAATCGGAAGTCTAATGTACTTAATGAATTGTACTAGACCCAATTTAGCACATGCGGTAAACGTATTAAGTCGCTACATGAGTAATCCAGGTCATAAACACTGGAAAGCCATAACAAGAATATTAAATTACTTACAATATACAAAAAGTTATGGGTTGCACTACGGTAAAGAACCGGCAGTTCTGGAAGGATATAGTGACGCAAAATGGATCTCAGATTCCAAGAACTCGAAATCCAAACAAACTCTGCTAGCTAGATCAACTATGGAGTCAGAGTTCATAGCTCTTGACAAAGCCGCAGAAGAAGCAGAATGGCTTCGAAACTTCCTGGAAGATATTCCACTGTGGGAGAAACCAGTTCCGGCATTACGTGTACACTGTGATAGTCAATTAGCTATACCCCGGGCACTGAGTAATCTCTATAATAGTAAATCTCGTCACATCAGAAGACGACACAAAACCATTAGACACTTGATCTCAAATGGTGTAATAATGATCGATTACATCAAATCAGCCGATAACCTAGCGGATCCATTTACTAAAGGTTTGGCTCGTGATCAAGTTTAAAATCATCAAAGGGAATGAGTTTATTGCCTACTAACTAAAGAGGATGTTTGATGGAAACTCCACCTACGTGACTGGAGATTCCAAGATGTAGGTTCAAAGAGATAACTAAATCAAACAAAATCTAAAAGCACTGATAGACTTTTATGTCATTACTCAATTCCCAAGATGATAAACAGTGCTTCCTGTATATAAATAAGGATAAGCGTTAGCTTTTAATGATTCGAGTCCATAGCTTTGTATGTGGAGTATTACAGGATACTTCTTAAAACAAAGACTTATGGGGAACACCTAGTGAGTGTGAAATGAGACCGTTTCTAGGAGAATGAAGTTCAGGCTATATTCTCTAAGTTCACTCACAAATAACTAGGCAAGTTCACGGCAAAAAATGAACACAATAGAGAACAAAGTTCTACGAGAAAATGAGCTGCGTTATAACTGTTGTCTCGGTTTACATAAATATCCGGGTGGTTCACCTCTTGGCCAGTAAACCCGATAGATATTAACCATGAGTGGTTCAAGGCTGAAATATGCTACCATCTCAGACACAATAAATTTTCGTTTATACTCTCGAAAAGTCTTTTTATCGAGTCTATCGAGTCTGTCTAATCTGTCCAGTCTGTCAAGTCTGTCCAGTCAATAGAGTAAGTCGAGTTTTCATATGTTTAGAGTAATTCCTATTCATGTGGGGGATTGTTGGACCCATATTGTTACATAAAATGAGCATCATATGGTTGAACCCATATTATATATAAATGGGTCTAAAATGTGAATATGAAGTGAGGCCCAATGTGAATGGTGTCAAACTATTAGTGACAAAATGCAAATTGTCCCACATTGGAACTTGAGAAAATTTCTCTCAAGTATAAATATAGGATTGTCTCCAAGATGGTTAACATGCTATGGAGACACAAAAGGGGTTATGCAAAATACCACATACGCGCGCGCGCCGTACCGAGCTCGAGATTGGGCTTGGACTTGGGTCTTGGGTCTTGGGTCTTGGTGAATGTGGGCCTTTGGCCCACGTCAAAGATATTTTTTTTGGGCCAAATTTTGGACCCATTTAGTCCACATTTTCGTTGACTAAAAGTCAACATTTTACCATGATATTTTGCATACAATTTAAATTAATCTCGAGTTCAAACTCGAATAATAACCGAGTCAAAACTGCTCCGGTTTTTTCGCCCCAAATCTTGGTCAAACCGAGTTCGTGATTTCACACGATCTCTGCCTATATTTTTTCGGCCGCCTTCTCTCTTCGAGTTATCGTCATTCGAACGAAAAAACTCTAAAAAAAAAAACTTTCACAGAAAACATCAACTCCCTCTCGTCTTTCTCTTCTTCAAAACGAAAGTGTCTCGAGAGTATACCGTAGAGTCGTTGTTCGCATACTCCGTTTATCGAATGTTGCGATTACAGTTTCGTTGTGGTTGTATCTTGGGATTCTTAATCGTTGAAAACCGTCACACTACGGGCGATTATAAGAATTAAAGAAAAAGATCAAATCTCGCCTCCACATTTTTCCGGTTTCTAAAAAATGTTTTTTGTCTCTTTATCTTTCCGTAATTCTAAGTTTCATTCGCAGTTTTTACAATCCGGATTTTTCGCGTCCTACACCCAAGTCCTCACTGTGTTCAATCTCATTAACCATATTGTCTTCAAAAACATTTGAAATAGTGTTTGGATCACCAAGTTGGTTCTCTAAGAGTCGTATACCCCATTCTTTCAATTTGCAAGAAGCCCTGAAATTAGGAAATTGAGACTGTATATCCAACCGAAGCTGTATGTATATCCACGTGATATATGTTAAGTTTGGCCAGATGAGAAATATCTTCTTTAAGAGGGAAACAATAGTCGAATACTAATAGATAACTACCTTTCTTAAATGCCTAGATGTTCACTTGGCGATCAGGGGAATCAAAGTGGTTTCCCAGTCTGTCTTACCGACAATTTTTCTTGATATCTCCTTGAACGGCACAACGGCGGGTATAGGACCAAAAACAATGACACTGCAAACTCTAAGTCCGAAATATGGTTGAGAGAGAGAGGTTTGAAGTAGAGGTATGGTGAGAGAGGAAGGTGATCCTGTAGCTTTGTAAGTGAAATATAAAGGCACTTCTTCACAAGACTGGATGAGTTGCTCAAAAACTGATTGTTGTTGAAGGAGAGCTTCAAGATCCAAGTCAAAGCAGTTGAAGAGTCTGAACTTGACTTTCGGGACAAAATTATCTAGAAGAGAAGAAGAGGCCTCCTCAGGGGCTGGCAACTTCGTGTCGATTTTTTCTGTTTTCATTGCCACTCCACCTGGATAGCCATTCCAACCAGCTCCAACCAATGCCCCACAATTTGAAAAGTCAACTGTATCAAGATATTTCAGTGCAGAAATGGATACATATTCTAACTTGCTGCAACTATCCATAAATAGAAATTTGAGCCTATAGAAATTCTCTACCCACCAAGGAATCTCTTCTATTGATGTGTTCCTTGGATAGAGAGAAAAGACATTTCTTGAGATATCAGGAAAACTCTTCAATTTTGAGCATCCACTAATATATAGTTTATAGAGAGATTGGAGATTGATGCCAGACGGAAGAGTCACTAAATCAAAACTTACAGTGTTTGCAGCAAGTACATCACATATATCCATCGAATCTAGCAAAAATTCTCGTTTTCCATGCTCATCAATAGACAGTGCACAAACCATTTATCTACCCATTTCTTGTAACAAAAAAATGCATCTTCACATAATTTTGTTCTACATGAATGAGGGACTTATCAATAAGGTTTTGGAGCCCAATATTTACACCACTATCTGCAAGCAACATCTTGATGTAATTGATAGGGATCATTTAAAAAAATTTAGAAAGACATGCGATGTGACGAAATATCGCTTTATCTTCTTCGCTATCTATCCCATTATAGCCGAATCTTAATGTTTTTCGAAGCCTCAGCATCATTTCCAGCCAATACTCCTTGTCCCTCCCCTGCAAAGACGAACCTAAAATATTAACACCTAAAGGAAGACTACCAGCATGACTCACAACTTTAACAGCAAGCTTTTCGAAATCTTTAGGTGGAAAGTTTTGCTTGAAAGCATATCGATAAAAAATCTCAAGAGTGAGCTTTTTAGATGGAATACAAACCTCATATATATGATTGATTCCATGGGCCCTCAAAATATGGTTATCTTTTGTAGTCACAATAATTCTGTTCCCACATCCAAACCATTGAGTTCGATCTGCCAAGGTCTCTAACACCACTTGCTCATCCAAATCATCAATAAAAATTAGAACTTTTTGGTGCTTTAGCCTATCTCCCACCACACCTAAATAATCATTTTATGTAGTCTTGTGCCTCTGTTTTGGTGCTTTAGCCTATCTCCGCCATAATCCTATCTCAACCTCTGTTTTGTTGTGGTTGTGACATGTCTCTTTAAACTTTTTTCCAAAGTCTCCGCCCTGTTTTCTGACATGAGAAGGATCAATATTTTATGGAAAATGGGTATCACAAGTCGATTCGACTCGTCCTTGCATTTCACTATCTCCAACAGTTCGTTTAGGCACCATGCAGAAGAGGCATAGTGTTCAGAGAAGATGACGATCGCAATCCTCGAATCCTTAATCGCTAGTTTAAGCACTGGATCGAGCGTTCGACTCTTCTCGATCTTGTTGTCTCTGAAAGCACTGATCAGTTTATGATCTAACTCCTTTAGAAAGTGGCTGAGGAATGATTTGCGGACATCTTCTCCTCTAAAGCTGGGGAAGACATCATAGCGCCAATTGCAAGACCAAGAAGAAGACATAATAAAGGAAAGAATAAAGATTCCAGAGATCAATTAACAAAAAAATAAAAAATAAAAAATTCCAGAGATCTAAATTATCATTCAAAATCTGAGAAGAAACTGATGGATCTTCCTCGTCGTCGCTGTGATAAAAACCTAATAACGCATCTATGGTTCTAATAAGCTGTAACAGAAGAGTGAAAAATTTCACGAGTCTTTCTTTAGATTTAGCTGGTAGCTAATACGTCGATTTATTTCTCTAGAGAAAAAGGATTTTCCAAGACAAGAACTAAAAGTTAGACAGAAATTTTATTGAGAAAAACTAAACGTTAGACAGAAATTTTATTGAGAAAAATGTCGTTTGAGCCATGAACTTAAAAAATAATGCATGTTTAAATCACGAATTTTTAAAATATTATTTAGTTGTTAGAGTTTTGTTAGTATTCAAATTAAATAGCGAAGTTTCGTTGATTCGGCCGAAAAAGACATACCGTTACAAAAACACGATGACGGGATTAACTTGATATTAACAGTAAGTTAACGTCATGTCTTTTTGGTCGAGTGAATAAAAGTTTGATATTTAATTTGAAAATCAACAAAAAATTTGGTATTTAAATGGCATTTCGATAGTTCGTGATTAAAATGTCTACTTTTTAAAAGTTCATGCTTTTTGATATTTTCCCTTCGGTTTTAATCATAAACTTAAATATTAGTGAAAACATACTAAATAACATTTCTAAAATATATATATATGCTCTCAAACTTTACCCCCAATTTCTATTTGGAGTAAGAGTTTCAAACTATTCAAAATCTCACCTACTCCCCTTTCTTTTTTTTCTGCAAGTTTCTCTTTTTCTTGAGGGCAAAGCATCGATCTCTGTAGTGACCAGCGGTTCCTGAGAGTGTCCAAGGATCGCTGCCCCATGCTCTGTTCCCTTTAATAACCTACATTTTCACTTGAAGATTTACACTAATCAGAGTTTCCATTTCTACTCACTATTCTTAGTCGAAGGCAGCACCCAAGCTCTTTTCTTTCCTTCATCCGAGTCTTTTATCAAGAGTTCAAAGAGTGCTTTCTCTCTCAATCACCTTGAATATAGCATTACGGAATTCCTGAAAACAGCCTGAAGATGAAGAACACAGTAACTAAGAAGTCAACCAGCAACTCAACTCCCTCGAATGAGGAGGACATCCCAGTGCAGTTACCAACTCTGGATAACTCAGCATTGATCAAAAGGTTTCGTCTTACTTTGATAGGGCATATCTTTCATACAAGAGGAAGGAGCATCGAAACTTTCCTAGCCTTCATGCCAGGAGTAGGAGTCTGGGACGTTGAAGGTCGAGTCCGCGGCTTCGACCTGGGGAATGGAAGGTTCCACTTTAAATTCGAGACTGAAAAGGATCTTCTCAAAGTCCTAAAAAAGAGACCCTGCCACTTCAACAAATGGTCATTCTCCCTAGAGAGATGGGAACTGAACTTCCAGGAAAACCTCCTGTGTAAGATATCATTTTGGATCAAAATTCATGACCTCCCCTTAAATTGCTGGGTAGAGGAAGCTTTTAGAGGCATAGGAGAAGCCCTAGGAGAAGTGAGCGAAGTCGATGTCATCGAGGCAAGGGTGCTCGTGGCGGTGGATGTGACTAAACCCCTCAACTTCAAGAAAAAAGTATTAACAGATAAAGGAGAACTAAATGAAGTTACTCTTATCTATGAAAAGCTATACCGTTTTTGCCATAACTGTTGCCTGATCTCCCACGAGGAAAGGGAATGTCCCTTTCTCTCGGAACAACAGAGGATGGATCGTCGTGAAGCTAGAGCCCCCGCCCCATTGGCAGAACGTTATAGGAGAGAGGAGAGAAGAATGGATCCGAGACACAGAGTAGAGGAGTTAAGGAGGTCAAGACCAAGAAAAACGGAATCGTATGACAATGCAAGAAACAGACATGAGGGTCTCACCTCAGAAAGGAAGAGTGATAAATAGTCAACGCATAATAGATTGTCCCGAGAGGATGGAAATCACTAGCGACAAGTCCGAAGAAGCCGTTATCAGACGGCTGGCGAGGAGAAGAGTCAAGCAAGAGATCCAGTGTGGCATCGCCTAGGGAATTCAAGACAACAAAACGATACCCATGTCAGGGAGCAATCAACACACCCAACCTCAACTCAACAGAAACAAGAGGGAGGTTTTAAGAAGGTTACCATATCTAAGGCCCAAGATATTTCTCTTCAGAAGGAGAAGCCTTTACCTCGAGAAGCTCATCGAAGAAGAGAAGTCCCTCTCACGATTAGAGAACCAGCTGAAAACATTCCCAGTCTGGAGTACTGGAGACATCGGTGAAGATCTTCGCGTCAATCCTCGAGATACCAAGCCTCTCACCAGCCTCCAGCCCCTACATCAAACATATTAGAGAAAGGTAAAGGGAAAGTTATGGAGGAAGACGAGGAACTCCAATCGGAAGGGAAAATGATATGGAAGTCGAGACATACCCCACAGCCCCGCCTAACTTTGAAGTGGGCTCTGGATCTGGAACAGGGGCTCTGGCCTCACACAACCAAACCAAAGAGGAAGCAACCACTGGAGTCCTGGAAGCCCGAAACGAAGCCCTTCTTTTTAACTCTGAGCGTCAAGGGCAAAGCTCATCAGAGACACCGCTGAAGAACTCCTCCGAGAAACCGGAAGAAGACTTGGAAATCCGGGAAGATGACGATTTGTTGTACGAAGAGGAGAAAGGAGCTGAAATTGAAGGAACCTTAGGCCAAGAAGAGAATGAAGCGTTGTCAGACTGGGAACAATTGGCCGATGAAGATGATCTAACCCTGGCCAAAGATCTGACGGAAGATGATGTGCAACACATGAAAACCTCGAACAAGAGATGATCCTTGACGGATTACTTATGGAAAATGATCTCTTGGGTCTCGATTTGCTGGAAGCAGAGAAGCTTACGGATAAGACCTCCGTTTAAGAGATCGCAGAGGCGGAGGAGAGCCTAGAAAGAACGGTTTCCGAGCAACTTCAACCCTTATCCTATCGACCCTCAGAGATCCCGACATCATCGCAATCTCCGTCGAGCAAGAGGAGCCGATCAGCTTCGGCGACAGTGAAAGCGTCTTCAACTATTCGTGGAAAGAAGACAGAGGCCATCGAAAATGGGCCATCAGTTCTGATGACAGTAAATGGGCCTAAAATAGGTGGGCCTAAAAAATGTGAGAAAGGTGAGACAAGAAGATTAGTCCCTAAGAGCTCAAGTGGAGGCTTCGTCGCTTCCAAAAAACTAAAGACGTTTCAAGGAAAATCTTCACCAAGGAAGAAGTTGGTTATTACGGTTAGTGACAATACAATCCCTCGAGAGGAGGTGAAGACGGTATAGAAGAACAAGACAGATAGATACCAATGGCACAAAGCCCAGAGACAGTCTGGTGGAGCCCCATATCTCCCCCGAACCCCCGAAATGAAGACATTGGCATGGAACTGTCAAGGGGCAGGAGCAAAGATCACTTCCCGTCGACTAGAAGAATTATGTAGATGTTATTCTCTAGGCTTTATGTTCTTATAAGAAACCAAAAACTCTAAGTTATTTCTACAAGATTTGCAAGTTGTATTAGGATTTGATAATATTTTAACCGTTGAGCCAGTTGGCAATAGTGGCAGTTTAGCTCTTTTTAATTCAAAAGATTATCTGGTGAAGGTTTTGCTTATTGACATAGACACCATTATTGATGGTAATTAAGTCTTTATGATGTTTATATACGGAGATCCTATTGTGAAAAACTGAGAATATGTTTGGGAAAGACTTACTCGTATAGGAATTGGATGATCTGAACCGTGGTTTATTATTGGAGATTTTAACGAAATCTAAGGGAACCACGAGAAAAGTGGAGGCAAAAGAAGATCGGAAAACTTTTTCCTACATTTTCGCGGAATGATTGACGCGTGTGGATTCATTGATTTCCCATTTACAGGAAATCAATTCTTATGGATTGGACAAAGATCAAATGGTAAAATTCGGTTTCGTTTGGATAGAGCCATGGGAAACGAGGAGTGGCATAATATCTTTTCCCACACTAATGTGGAGTACTTGAAGATGTGAGGTTCAGACCACCGACCCATGATCGTCTCGATTATATCAAAGCCTCAAAAAACAAGGAGAAGTTTCATATTCGATAAAAGGTGGATTGATAAACCTGGATTCCAAGAAGCGGTAGAAGAAGGATGAGGCTTTATCCGAGCATAGATTTCTGGTGACATTCACGAAGAAAATCCAGAATTGTCGAAGATCCATATCATCATGGAAATTTTTTGCTAAATCTAACTCCGAAAAGCCCATTAAAGAACTCCAAGAGAAGATTAATGAAGCAAATGAGGATGAAATCACCCCTCTGGAAGATCTGAAAACTCTCAATGGAAGATTAAGGGAAGCTTACAGGGATGAGGAAATCTATTGGAGGCTAAAGTGTAGAGAACAATGGCTTAAAGAAGGGGACAAGAATACCAAGTTCTTTCATGCCTCTACAAAACAGAGAAGAGCAAGAAACAAGATCCTTGGCCTACTAGACCCCTCTGGTGTCTAGATAGATAATGAAGAAGGGGTAGAGAAAGTAACAATTAATTTCTTCCAAGACCTTTTTAGTTCCTCGGTAGAGAGAGACCCATCTCCGGCATTATTAGACATCCCGAGAATCGTAACTCCTGCAATGAACACAGTGTTAACTAGAGAGATCACAGAAGAAGAGGTGAAACAAGCTCTTTTTTCGATCAACCCTGGAAAACCCCTAAGACCAGATGGGATGACGACCATTTTCTTCCAAAAGTTTTGGGATATTGTTAGACAAGACCTCATCAACTTGGTGAAATCTTTCTTCAGGGCAAGAATATTCGATGGAAAAATCAATGAGACAAACATTTGCCTTATCTTGAAAGGAACAAAACCAAGAGAAATGTCAGGATTCAGACCCATTAGTCTCTGTAACGTAAGTTACAAGGTGATTCCAAGATTCTAAGTCTCTAACTTAAGAAGGTTTTCCCGAACCTGATCTCCGAGACACAATCAGCATATATGGCGGACAGACTGATTACAGACAATATCTTGATTGCTCAAGAAAACTTTCATGCCCTAAGGACCAATATGGTTAACCATAAGAGTTTTATGGCCCTGAAAACGGATATGAGCAAGGCTTACGACATGGTAGAGTGGAACTTCCTAATTGCAGTAATGGAGAAAATGGGATTCGAGTCCCGTTGGGTGGATTGGATTATGTACTATATTACATCAGTATCATACCAAGTGCTCATTAACGGCTCACCAAAAGGTCGAATTAGACCTAAGTGCGACATTCGTCAAGGCGACCCTATTTCTCCATACCTATTTATTCTATGTACGAAAGCACTCATCTTGTGTTTGAGAAGAGCGGAATCAGAAGGAAAGATACAAGGAATAAGAATTTCGAGTGCAAAACCTAGGGTCTCCCATCTCCTATTTGCAGATGATAGCTTATTCTTCTGTAAAGCAGACGTCCAACAATGTAAGGAGGTAATCGAGATCATCCGCTCTTATGGCGAGGCTTCTGGACAACAAATCAACTATAACAAATCATCTATAATGTTTGGGACGGAAGTCCATAGCCAAATGAAATAGGAGTTAAAGAACATTATAGGGACATCCCAAGAAGGAGGAATGGGAACATACTTAGGCCTTCCGGAGAAAATCTACGGCTCTAAAACCCAAGTATTTGCATTCGTGCGAGACAGGCTCCAAAAGAGGATAAACACATGGACGGCAAAATTCTTATCAAAAGGAGGGAAAAAAGTGCTGATAAAATCCCAAACGCAAGCCCTTCGAAGTTAAGCAGCACTATAGCAAATTTTTGGTAGAGCCAACAAGAGGATAAAAGAGGTATTCATTGGATGGCATGGAAACACTTATGCGAGTCTCTAGAAGATGGAGGGTTGGGCTTTAGATTGCTAGAAGAGTTCAACCTCGCCCTTTTAGCCAAACAATTATGGAGATTACACTGTTACCCTAACTCCCTACTCTCTCGAGTTCTGAAAGGAAGATATTTTAGACATTGCTGCCCTATGGAAGTACAAACGTCACATCGGCCCTCGTTGGCTAGAGAAGTATGATGGCGGCAACACCACTACTAAGATCAGGACTCAGAAAAACGATCGGCTCAGAGTTCGGGACGAGAATCTGGTCTGACCCTTGGATTCCGGAGGTGATTCCGCGCCCACCAAGAAGTCTAACTGGAGTTAGAGATCCAAGGGCATGTGTAAACTCCCTAATTGATTTCTACACTAAGTTATGGAAATTGGACCGTCTCCGGAAACTTTTCCCTCCGGAAGAAATTACCCTTATATTAGGGATCAAGCCGAGTAGACAAGCATCTAACGATGGGTATAGTTGGTCATTCACTAAATCCGGTAATTACACCGTTAACTCGGGTTACCGAGTCGTGAGAGTCCACTCTCTTCCTACATGTGACCTCCCTTTTCAGGGACCAAGTGTTTCGGCACACTCCAGGCACAAGCATGGAAACTAAAAACTACACGGAAGCTCAAGCACTTCGTGTGGCAATGCATCTCAGGCTGTCTGGCTTTCTGCCAACGCCTTTTTTACTGACATATTGGAAAGGATAAGAGGTTCCCAAGATGTGGAGCGGATGAAGAAATGATCAACCACTTGATCTTCGAATGCCCTCCGGCAAGACAAGTTTGGGCGCTATGAAGAATTCCCTTGGCTCTCGATTTGTTCTCGTCATCATATCTATTTTATAAGATGGACTTCTTATTTTGGAGAGGGAAAGACTACGGAGCGACTGAGGAGAGCTTACGGATTTTTTCATGGATTATGTGGTACATCTGGAAGGCAAGAAATTGTAAGATTTTGGAGAACCTTAACGTACATCCAAGTGACACACTCGAGATTGCCATCCAAGAGAATGAAGCTTTGAGTAAAGTAGATACTAAGGAGGACTCGCTTGAAGTTTCGACCAGAGAAGCATCAGTAGGAAGGCTGCCCCATGACATCCTCCTCTGTTACATGGATGGATCGTGGCACGAATCGGACTGCAGAAGTGGCCAAGGGTGGATCCTAAGCAAAGGCGGGAAAATCCTGCAAATTGGTATAAAGGGTACTCGCAGAAACCTATCACCCCTACATGCTGAGCTTGAGGCCTTGGTATGGGCAATGCAATGTCTGCGAGAGATGGCGGTGAGTGATGTTCTATTTATTACGGTTTGCTCAGATCTCATTGATATGTCGACAAAGCCGGAGGATTGGCCAACTTTTGCATCGGAGTTGAGAGACTTATCGCTTTTTAGATCTTCATTCGAACCGTTTAGGATTAGACGAATTCAGCGAGGTGAAAATAGTCGCGCAGACCACCTTGCAAAATGTGCAAGAGCTTGAGGTTATTGTTTTTCCCATGTAAGCACTTCGGTGCCTGAGTGGCTCCCCTTAGGGAATGTCACTTTTCAACTAAATTAATAATTGGGGATTGTTGACAAAAAAAACAAAAAAAATAAAATCTAAGAACATGTTATTAATTGTGGTTTATTTTCACTGTTTTAAAATTAAACATTTAGTTGCTCTTCAATATAGTTAATTTAATATGTTATCAGGATTCTAATTAAATCATATAAATACAAAAAAAATTTAAAATATTTTTCTAATTTTCATTACCATTTTTTTTCTTTCGTTTTTAGTAAAACAAATAGTACAATTTCTATTTAAAATAAAATAAAATAAAAGATGGAAACAGTTGTAAACTTTAATGTTGAACTGATTCAACAAATGAGAAGGAGATATTAAATTTTTAGTTTTGATCTTAGGATTGTCTAAGCTTAAAAAATTTATTATAAATTATGAAATTATTGTTTCAAACCACTCGAATGTATAAAATAAACTTTTTAACATAAAAGAACAAAAGATGAATCTTGATCGATGTAGAGATTAAGCTGGAACTTTCTGAATCTATAGACACTTTACCCGGTGAGTGTTAAAGAAGAATTAGATGAAAACAATTGTAAACTTTGTAAACAATTGTAAAAGTTTTTAAAATAAAATAAAGATGGAAACAATGGAAATTTTCAAAATATGAAATGCATTATTAGAAAAAGAAACTTTAACTGGAAAAAAGGAAATTAAATTGATATTTTTACCAAATATTAGTGACACCTATAAATTTTAAATTTTATTTAGCATTTATTTCATTATGTATAAATATGTTTTAATGACCGAATTAAAAAGTTATTTGAAAGAAGATTTTTGTTATTAACTTAGAAAAAAAATATTTGACACATATTTATCACATATTGGTTTGTGTAAAGATAATTAATATCTACTATTAAACTAAAATTATAATTATTTTCATTTATATTATCTCAAAAGGATAAAAAATAATTTTTGATAAATATGAAAAAATGACTTATACAAAATGCCATTTTAATAGCAAAATTTTTGTTGAATTTCAAATTAAATAGCAAACTTTCGTTGACTCGGCCAAAAAAGGCATGACGTTAACTTACCGTTAACAGCAAGTTAACCCCGTCATCGTGTTCTGTAACGGCATGTCTTTTTTGGCTGATTCAACGAAATATTGCTATTTAATTTGAATGTCAATAAAAAATTTAGCATTTAAATGGTATTTCAAAAATTCGTGATTTAAATGTCCACATTTTGAAAGTTCATGCCTCAAACGATATTTTTTCCAAATTTTATTAAGAGGGTTATGGACTGAATTGTAAATATAAATTTTTTATGTATATTTTGGTAATTTATATCTTGTATCCAAGTATAATCGAAGTTGTATATAAGGCATAACCTTCTCTATTTATGACATAAGAAAACATTAATACAATTTTGGCATTCTTGTGATGGTAGAACTAAATCTAATTTTCTAGGTATTTGTTTGATTTCTTATCTTCTTCATCGAGTTCATATCTCATCGAATATCTTTTTGATTTCACTTCTTCTTTTTTGACATTAGTATTTCGATCCCTTTGTTGTAATACTCCTTTGTTTTGATGGCTGATGATTATGGAAGTAAAGTTAGTGGCGGTTCGACATGACTTGTCTTCAGATGATAATCCATGTTCTATCATCTCTCATCCACAACTTTGAGGCCCTAATTTTGATGAATGGGCTTTGAATCTTTAACTTGCGTTAATGGCAAGAAAGAAGTTTGGTTTTGTAGATGGTTCGACATGCGGATGATTTTGAAGACCTTGAAGGCTGGTGGGCAAACAATTCTATGGTGGTGTCGTGGATTAAACTCACCATTTCTCTTGATCTGAGCAGTTCTTTGTCTCACCATGAGATCGCGCATCATTTATGGACAGACATCCAGAAGTGTTTTTCGGTTAAAAACGGTCAGAGGATGCAACGCCTTAAGGCTGAACTCGCTAATTGTCATCAATGAGGCACAACTGTCGAAGCTTACTAAGAAAAATTAACAAAGCTATGGACAAGTCTCTCTGATTTTCAACACGCCAAGACAATGGAAGATATTGTGAAGGAGCGAGAAGAGGATAAGCTTCATCAATTCTTGATGGGCTTGATGAGATACTATTTGGCATGGTGAAATCTTCTTTACTTTCATGTAATTCACTTCCTTCGCTCGATGAGGGTTATCAAATGGTGGCTCAGGATGAGGAATCAAAGAAGGTTAGTCGTACTATGGATGAACGAAGTGATGGTGTAAGCTTTGTTGTTCAAACTGTTTCTCGATCTCGATAGTAACCAGAACTTCGTGATCCTTCGATTGTTTGTACTTGTTGTGGGAGAACCAGACACTTAGCTGCAATTTTTTTTTGGAAAATTGGTTACTCAGCATGGTGGGGAGATCGCCCACATTATAAACTTCCGAACATGCAACAGGGAGGTTTTAGTTGTGCTTCTGGTGATCAACGATCCACATCTTCTCAACCAGCTCCGACACGACGCACAGACCCAGCTCGTGTGAATCAAGTATCTGCATCAGGTCTGGTTTTTGCTGCAAACACCGTCATCACAGATGCTGGTCGACATGGTTTTGTTGGTTTAAACGACCAACAATGGAAGACTTTGGTTCGAATGTTCAATGAACACACACCGGGTTTGAGTGATTATCTTTCGGGTAAGTTTTTCTTGAATTTTGGATCATTGATACATGTACATTAAACCATATGATTGGTAGTGTTGAGTTCCGTATGGAAGTTTGTGATAAATGTTGATAAAATTACCGGATGGACAATTTACAACTACGACTAAACAAGGGAAAATCTCATTGGGATCTCAGCTTCAATTGCTCAACGTGTTCTTTGTTGTTGGATTACAATGTCATCTTATATATGTGTCTCAGTTAACACGATATCGAGGTTGTATCTTTCATATATCTGATAGAATTTGTGTTGTTTAGGACCACATCATTGAGACCCTGATTGGAGCAGGTGAACAAGTTAATGGCTTGTATTTCTTTAGAGGTTTGGTGGCAGCGGTGATAACACAAACTTTGGACCGACAATCTATGGACGTATGGCACCGTCGTTTGGGATATCCAACATCTAAAGCTATGTCTTTATCGGATTAGTACTAGTGATAGTTTTGATTCAAAGTCTTGTGACGTTTGTATTCATGCCAAGCAAACACGAGATTCTTTTCCTTTAACTAATAATAAGACATCTGCAGTTTTTGAGTTTGTTCATTGCGACTTATGGGGTCCGTATCGAACTACATTATTGTGTGGCTTTCGCTATTTTCTTACAATTGTTGATGATTACTCACGTGCATTATGGATTTATTTGTTGCCCAACAAAATGGAAATAACATCTACTTTGAGGAATTTTGTTGCTTTAGTTGAAAGACAATTTGATCGAAAAATCAAAATCATTCGACGTGACAATGGATCCAAATTTATTCATCTGACGGAACTTTTTCGGAAACATGGAATACTTCATGAAACATCTTGTGTTGGTACGCCACAATAGAATGCGCGTGTGGAGAGAAAACATCGCCATATTCTTAATGTTGCCCGTGTCCTACGATTTCAAGCTCACCTTCCAGTCGAGTTTTGGAGTTTTTTTGTACGGACGCATGGATATTTGATTAATCGAACAACAACTGCAATACTTGCAGGGAAAAACCTTTTGAACCCTTATACAAATGCGCTCTTCATATGCATCCCTTGTGAGTATTTGGGAGATTGTGTTATGTTCATAATCAAAGACATGGTGGTGATAAATTTGCTTTACGAAGTAATCGCTCGGTGTTTCTTGGATATCCGTTTGGACATAATGGTTGGCGAGTTTATGATCTTGAGAGTGAAATTATTTCTACATCACGCGATGTTGTTTTTTGTGAGACGGTGTTTCTTTTTGTTATATCTCTCGTCTCTTCTTCGTCTTCTACATCACCACCGTTGGTCACACCCCCGCGTGTTCTTGATGATGATGATGCGTTGAATATGGTGATTGTGCCGGTGCCGCCACCTGATCTTGGATTACTTGCCTCACTAATTTTGAAGTTTTGATAGTTGAGACTACTACTGAGACTCCACGATAGGAATCATTGATTCCTAATGAGTCTTCTCCATCAACGTCATTGTCGCAGATTGATGATACATGAACTAAAGAGATTGATACTTCACTTGAGCCGCAAGATTCTTCTCATCGCTTATCTTGTGAGTCTCCTTCTGAATTTCTACCTCTTGTTCTACAGATTGATGCATAGGTTTCTATGGGAATAGGATGATGAGCGAAATTCCCATCGACGTGATTAAAGGGATACATTACAAACACGACTCATGTAGCCTTGGATAATGATTTAATTGATTCTTCATGGTACCCGATTGATGATTATGTTGATTGTCTTCATTTTTCTGAAAGTCATCGAGCTTTTCTTGCTGCTATAACTGCTGATGTTATTCCCCAAACCTATGCTGAATCTATCTTGGATGAGAACTGGCAAGAAGTTATACGTGGGGAAATTGATGCTCTCAAAGATAACGGTACTTGGACAATGGAATCCTTACCACTGGAAACAAAAACCTTGGACTGTGAAAGGGTATTTAGGATTAAATATAGGTCTGGTAGCACTTTGGAGAGGTATAAAGCACGCTTAGTGATGCTTGGAAATAATCAAACGGACGGTCTTGATTATCGAGAAACATTTTCACCGGTGTGTAAGACGATAACAGTTCAATTTTTCTTGGAAGTTGCGGTGTCTCGGGATTGAGAGGTGCATCAAATGGATGTCCATAATACATTTTTCATGGAGATTTGGAAGAAGAAAGTTTATTCGTTTCCCACTGGGTTTTTGGACTGATGAAAAATCTCAAGTATGTCGTTTACACAAATCTCTTTATGTTCTCCGTAAAGCTCCTCGTTGTTGGTTCGCGAAACTTGCTACATCGTTGATAGAATACAAGTTTACCCAAAACTTATCTGACTATTCTTTGTTCACACTTGTTGATGATGTTGGTAATCTTTGTCTTCATGTTCTTGTTTATGTGGATGATCTGATTATCTCAGGGAGTTCTACGGAGTTGATTCAACAATTCAAAGACTATTTGAGTCTGTGTTTTTGAATGAAGGATCTGGGCATATTAAAATACTTTTTGGGTATCGAAGTTGCTCGTAATTCCGGCATGTATCTATATCAGCGAAAATACATTTTTGATATTATTACGGAGACTGGTCTACTTGGTGCGAAGTCGGTTTCACATCCTATTGACCAGAATCATCAATAGGCCTTATCTAAAAGTGATTTGTTTTGGACCCGACTCAATATTTTCGTTTGGTAAGTACGCTTCTCTATCTTAGTGTCATGCACCCTGAGCTTTCTTATGCTATTCATGTACTCTCTCACTTTATGAATGCTGCAAAGGCCGATCATTGGGAGGCTGCACTTAGGTGCTTATTATTTGAAAAGGAACCCATGCGAATGGATTCTTTTGCGGGTTGATTCTGATTTACGCCTGACAACTTGGTGTGATGCTGATTGGAGTAGTGAGTCTTTGTCTCGACGACCACTCACTACCTGGTTCATCCAATTGGGTGGTTCACCCATTTCGTGGAAGACACACAAGCAAAAACGAGTTTCTCGATCTTCTATAGAGGTGGAGTATCGAGCTATGGCTAACACGATGAGTGAGATTCTGTGATTGCGTGAGTTACTTATAGCGCTTGGTGTTGATTGCTCAGCCACCATTCTTTTTCATTGTGATAATCAATCAGCTATTTACTTAAATAAAAATTCAATTTTTCATGAAAAGACAAAAAACGTCAAGAATAATTGTTATTTTATATGTAACGAAATTATTCGAGGGGTTATCACGCCTAATTATGTTCTGACAATGATATCAACTATTCTCACAAAAAAATTTTGGCAGAAAAAGTTTGACAATTTCTTGTTCAAACTGGATATTTGTGACCTACATATTATAGTTTGAAGAGGAATATTAGAAAATTATGGACTTAATTGTAAATATAAATTATTTATGTATATCGAAGTTGTTAGCCTTCTTTACTTGTGACATAAAAAAAACCTTTATACAAATTTGTCTTTCTTGACAAATTTCATCTTCCTTTCCGATAAGTTGACAGAGTTCTATGGTCGAGACGAAACCGTATGGGTTTTTTCTTTCTCAATTATTAAAACTTTTATTTTTGTTCATTTTCTTCATCTTTGCCTTGACTTTTTAAGTTTTAACCCATGCGGTGGAAGCATTTTCTTTTCATTTTCATTATTTAAAATTTAAACCAAGTTTACTAGTAACTGTTAATCAGAGTTATTTTTTTTCTATTTATCAAAGTTAATTTCCAAGATGGTTGACTAGATCATTAGGCTAGTAACCTCTACTGATTTTAGAATTTATTATTTTTATATTACTTTTGGAGGGATTTTAGGATATTCTAATGATTTACATGATTTTATATGATTACAACAATAAAACTCATGTGGTGATTTAGTAAAATTTATTGTTATATTTTAAATGATTTTGGAGTGCTATGTGTAATATTTAATAGTTTACACTGCTCTTTTAATCCAAAATCTCAAGTCCTCCTTCATGTCAATTTGAACACATCGTTCACTCTGGTAATTTAATTATAATGGAAACTTTGAACAGAGAAGAGGATTTGTAGTTTTGAAATCATTGTTCCCAAATAAAGTCACGAATGCTTAATAACTGAAATGCCATCAATAGCAAAGGACAAGCTACATGTAGAAGTTCTAAAGCATCTTCGCCTAAGAAAACATCTAAATCCACGCTTATAACTATAACACAGTCTGTATTATGACCACATGTTTAGCAGGTTAACCCACGAAGTTTTCGAAATTGAGCTAGCAACTAAAAAAGAAAAGAAACCGAACATCATTGCGATAATATTCATAGATTTGTTATTATTTTTTTATGCTTAATAACATATGAGTTCTATAAATAACAACTAAATTATGGCTAGCAATAGTTGTTGAGAAAGCATATGTTTTTTTTGTCGTCGAGAAAGCGTATGTTATAATAGCTGATTATCTTATTTTGTTAAGATTGAATAACCACATGAACAATTAACTGGACTGTGTTTGGTCACTAAAGAAGAAAAAAAGAACTTAGGTTTGCTCTTAGAATAATAGAGAATAACAGAGAATAACAGGAATAAGAACAATGGGTCGACTCTATAGAACTTAAGAAGTTTAAATAAAAGAATTGCTCTTTATTAGCTTTAGAAACTCACTCAAAATTAAAATTCTCAAACTCTTAATTTCTCTTACGACTATCACAACTCGACAATCGTATTTATAGTGTTTCTAAACAAAACCTATTCCTAATATAAATATAAAACCCTTATTAGACAACTCTAAATTTATTTAGATAAACTCCTAAAATATATTAGATAACTCCTAAGTATATTTAGATAACTCCTAAATATACATCTTAATCTCCTAAATCTATATTTGGTTAGGATTAGGTTTACTTGTGGATCAAGCAATCTTTAAGCTTAATCCAACATTCTCCCTCTTAAGCTTAAAATCTACCTTTAATAAATCTTGAACTCCCATTAGTTCCCTCATCTCTTTAAACTTGATCCTTCCCAAAGCCTTTGTCAATTTGTCAGCCTTTTGCTCATTCCCGGGGACATGCTCGACCTCCACTTGATTATTTTCCACACATTCTCGTATGAAATGATACCTCATATGGATATGTTTACTACTTCCATGGAACACCGGGTTCTTGGTAAGTGCTATTACCGACTTGTTGTCAATATGAATGACAACTTTCTCACAAGGTAATTCAGTAACTTCACTAAGTACCTCTTGTAACCAAATCGTTTGTCTTGCCGTCTCCGTAACTACCATAAACTCGGCCTCACATGAAGAAAGTGCTAAGGTTTCTTGTTTTTGAGAACACCAAGTAATTGGACTATTCCCAAGATAAAAAATGTGACCGGTTGTACTTTTACCATCGTCCGGATCAACATTATGGCTACTATCACTATAACCCACCAAAGTGATCATGTTAGTTCGTTTAAAGAACAAACCAAGAGAGCGTACCTTTCAAGTATCTCAAGATCTGTTTCATTGCTACTCCATGTGACTCCCTCGGATTTTGCATGTATCGACTTACTACTCCAACACAATACGCAAGGTCTGGTCTAGTATGGAGTAAATATCGTAGGCAGCCAACGTTTCTCCTATAGACCGTTGCATCAATTTCTTGTTCTTCTAGCGCTTTTGACAACTTGATTCCCGCCTCCATGGGCGTGTGTACAAGATTGCAGTCCATCATTCCCGCTTCAACTAGTATCTTGGTTGCATATCGTTCTTGTTTGAGATCCCATCACCATCTTTTCTTTACTTCAATCCCAAGGTAATAAGTTAATTTTCCGAGATCATTCATCTCAAACTTTGTTGACATCTCTTTCTTGAATTTGTTGATAATAATCATATGTGTTCCAGTTACGAACAAGTCATCAACATAAACCGCCACAAGTAGGAGACTTTCATTTTCTACCTTTCGATACACCGAGGGTTCTTTTGCGCACTTAGTAAACCATAGATCCTTGAGAATTTGATTGAGCTTATCATTCCAAGCTCTTGGTGGTTGCCTTAACCCGTATAAGGCTTTGTTGAGCTTATACACTTTATCTTCTTCTCCCGTGACTATGAAGCCATCCGGTTGAGTGACATACACAACTTCTTTTAATTCTCTGTGAAGAAATATCATTTTTACGTCAAGGTAATGTATTTCCCAACCGTGTGAAGCCGCTAGATTCACTAGAAGTCATATTGTTTTGATGCGAGCCACATGAGCAAAAACCTCATCAAAATCGATCCCATGTATTTGTACGTAGCCCTTTGCTACGAGTCTCACTTTGTGTTTGTGTATGCTTCCGTCAGAGTTTTTCTTTAGCTTAAAACCCGTTTTAAGCCGATAGGTTTAGCTCCCATAGGTAGATTAACCAAGTTCCAAATATTATTCTTTGTAATAGATGCAATCTCATCTTCACATGCGTGGATCCATTCCTCGGACTCCTTAGCTTCAAAGAAATCATCTGGCTCATTGTTTAGCATTAAAAAAAGTCTTTCTCCTTCTTCTTCAGCAAGTAGGATGTAGTCATCAAGGTAAGCCGGTTTTGTGATTTGTCTACTAGACCTTCTTAGTCCGAATTGTCCTTGGTCTAAGCCTTGATTTAAGTCTTGATTTTCTCCCACTTCTCCTCTGTTTTGTTCTGTTTCTTCTGTGGGCGTCGATGAATCACTCTCATCTTCATGTTCTAAGTCTTTAGTTGCTTCGTCATTTTCATAACCTTCAAGTCTAAGCTCGAAAGTTCCTAGTTTCTCGACTGGTACTTGCTGCTCCAAGTTATTCCACTTCCAACCTTTTGTTTCATCAAAAATCACTTTTCTACTCACTATGATTTTTCGAGTGGTTGGATCATAAAGCCGATAAGCTTTGGATCCGGGTTTGGTTCCCAAGTGTATCATCCGAGATCTATCATCAAGCTTTCTTAGGTGCAGAGTTTCTGCTTTTGCATAGCTAATGCATCCAAAAATTCGTAAGTGTTCAATGTTCGGTTTCTTGCCGTTGAACACTTCCTATGGAGTTTTTTCTTTCAGAGCTCTCGTGGCTATCCTATTGGTAAGGTAAGTAGCGTGTCTCTCCGCCTCTCCTCAAAGATAGTTTGGTATACCCATGTGTTTCATGATACTTCCAGTCATCTCCATTAGGGTTCTATTTTGCCTTTCGACTACTTCGTTTTGTTGTGGCGTATAAGGTGTCGTGAGATGTCTTTGTATCCCATTTTTCTCGAAAACTTCTTTAAACTCTTGTGACACAAATTCTCCTCCTTTGTCAGTTCTAAACGTTCCTATCCTTGTTTCGGTTTCTTGTTCAATTGATAGCTTGAGCTTCTTGAATTTTGAGAATGCATCACCTTTTTCTCTTAGTAGCATAGACCACATATAACGAGAATGGTCATCAATGAGGACGAATATATACCTATTCCGTGCGATCGTGCATGGCGTGATAGGCCCATAGAGATCTCCATGTATAAGCTCAAGCTTTCTCGTTGCACGATACATGATTGCTTGAGGGGAAAACTTTCTTGCTTGTTTTCCAAGTAAACAAGAACCACAAATCTTTGTTTCAACATTCATCCTCGGGACTCCTACGACCAACTCCTTTTCATAGATTTTAAATTCTCCATGTTAACATGCCCTAGTCTTGCATGCCATTTAGTCACCTCGTTTGTTATTTCTGCTTGTAGACACATCATATCTTTAAGTCCCATACGTACCTTGTATAAGCGATTTTTCGATCTGTTTACTTTGACTAATAGTCTTCCTTCTCGATCATGTAGAGTTAAATAGTCCTCCTTCATTCTTACTTCGCACCCTGTTTTCGTGGCTTGTCCAAGGCTTATAATGTTGCTTTTTAATTTTGGAATGAAGTACACGTTTGACATTGTTCTTTGCTTTCCATTCTTGTCAACAAAGTGGATTGATCCCTTTCCTTTTATGTCTATGCGAGAGTCATCGCCGAATCTAACTTTTCCAGTGATGGTATCATCGATTCTTGAAAAATACATTCGATTACCGGACATGTGATTACTAGCTACATTATCTAGATACCATATGTCATCTTGATCCGAATGTGATTCAAATTTACTTGGTACGAGATTCTTTTCGTTGAAGTAAACCACTTCATGCATCATCAATTTGTCGGCGTCTTGTATATCATCTTGTCCTGTTTCGTGAGCTTCTTGTAGTTTAAGTAATCTGTCCGGGCAATTTGAGGCATAGTGTCCTGTTTTATCACATCGATAACACACACCTTTGACTTATCTTTTCTTTGTTTATAGGCTTGATTTGGATTCTCATAATATTGTGGTTGATAATTTTGACAACTCCGCCCTCTTCCTCGATTATAGAATCGTCTATCACGCCCTCTTCCTCTGTTTTCTTCATTAAACCCTTGAAAGGATTGTGTCTCCATGTTAGCATACATAAGCTTGCCTTGATCTTCTTGAATATCTTCTTCTTCATGTATTCTTTCTTTATAAGCTTTTAGTAGTCCAACAATTTCTTCAAAGCTTATTGTATTGATATCTAATACTTGTTCAAGAGAAGCAACCATATGTATGTATTTTTGTCGAGGAAGGCTTTTCAAGAATTTCTTCACTAGTTTCGGCTCTTCAATGCTTTCTCCGAAAGCACCGGATTTTGAAGCAATCTCAGATAATTTTCTCGCAAAATCATCAATGGTATCCGATTCTTTCATCTTCATTCGGTCAAAGTTTGCCGTTAACGTTTGTAACCTAGCTTCCTTAACTCTTTCCGTGCCTACGTACCTTGCTTTAATTGCTTCCCAAACCGCCTTAGATGTGTTAAGATCGCCTACTTGAAAGATAAGTGATTCGGGTATCGATTGGAACAGGAGAGCTATGGCCATATCGTTCTTATCTTCGTCGCTTACTTCTGCTTCTATGGTTTCCCAAACTTTATGCACCTTAAGTGTGATCTTCATTCGCATAGCCATACCATGTAATTTGTGGAGTATAACATGGGGCATTGGATCGATGAAAGTCCTCCTTCCTTAGGTCTCGTTACGGTTGACACGGATATATCTCCCATGTTGCTGAAATAAGAACTTCTTGTTTACTCAAGTTCTTAATCATAATTTCCAATCTCAATACCTCACGGTTGAAATTTTAATATCAAGCTTTGGTACCAAATATAGAATTTAAGAAGTTTAAATAAAAGAATTGCTCTCTTTATTAGCTTTAGAAACTCACTCAAAACTAAAGCTCTCAAATTCTTATTTTCTCTTACGACTATCACAACTTGACAATCATATTTCTAGTGTTTCTAAACAAAACCTATTCCTAAAATAAATATAAAACCCTTATTAGACAACTCTAAATCTATTTAGATAAACTCTTAAAATATATTAGATAACTCCTAAGTATATGTAGATAACACCTAAATGTACATCTTAATCTCTTAAATCCATATTTGATTAGGATTACATTTACTTGTAGATCAATCATTCTTTAAGCTTAATCCAACAGACTCTCCTCTGTTTTCCTCTGTTTTTGCCACAAAACTCACTACTTCTTGTTTTGCTTTAAGGTGAGAGGAGTTCAATCTCAAACGAGAGCCACCTAATCCCATAAGTAATTAATGAACATGTTTTCCCTCAGACTGTTTTTGAAGCTCATTAACTGCTCCACATGTACAATTAGCAATGGATCTTCGATTTTTTGAAGCAAACTGTAGGTAAGGTATACACTATGTATTTGAAGATTATACACTACTGTGAAACAGTTCTCAATTGGGACATTTCTAAATGCAATATTGGTAGCTCTTGGATCAATTCTTTTATCAGTGGATCGGCTTGGTTGTTGAGAAACCATTTGTGAAACACGTTTTTCCACATAGAGACAGTTTATCTTAAGTCTGCATATGATTTATTCACTAAACTGAATTGGGAGTCATTTATCCTAAACCATCAATATTTTTACTTTTTTGCAAGAAAAAATTTCATCTGAAAGTTATGAAGGTCAATTCTACTAATTCTAAAGTCACCTGCAATACAGTTCCTCCGTGTATCGTCGATTTAACCACATTTATTTCTGTTAGAAAACTAACGGACTGATCAAAACAACGTTGTTTTGGACTAAAAAAACTATATGATGTTTTTCTTTTATCTCATCGTTTTTATGTTCAAAACAACATGATTTTTGTTTTGAATATTAATTTTCATCTCATATTAAAAAAAAAACTATGTTCTTCTTCGTTTCACCGACAATTCCTCGAGAAGCTTGCAATGTTCAAGCTTTTTGTTCACGACTTTGGCTCAAAAATTGCAAGATCTAACTGAGAGCTTCTTTAGATTTTTACAATTCCGAGAGAACTTTTTCATTCCCAGATCCGTGATGTCACGACAACCACAAAGCTTAACACAAGTCAGATCCGAGGTGACTTTCCTAGTATATTTGAAGGTGATTTTCTTTGGTTCGCCTTTTATTTCACAAAGATGGACTAACCCCCCCCCCCCCCAAACATATTCCGATCTGACATTACATTTTAATTGTTCATGTACTCTGATTCTTCTACTTATCAAATTTCTTATTTGCTAAACTATATTCTTACATAATGCTTTGGTGTTTGGTTTTTGCGCACCCGATGTTCGACAAAATTACTCAATGAACATTACCCCTTTGTTTGCAAGACATTCTTGTTCCATTTTATCAAGAACAAAACCATGACGAGTCTGATATGGTTAACGACAGAAGAAGCTGCAAAGAACAGAGGAAATGTTCTTTCTTCGTACAAACAATTACTGAGGAGCATCAACTCGCCAAAATTGCAGCTTAGTTATGCTTCAAGACTTGCAAAGAAAGCTGAGGTTAGGACTTTCTTTTTATTTGGCTTTGAGGAGATTTCAAAACACAACGTTACCCCTTTGTTTGCAGGACATTCTTGTTCCATTTTATCAAGAACAAAACCATGACAAGTCTGATATGGTTAACGACAGAAGAAGCTGCAAAGAACAGAGGAAAGGTTCCTTTTTGTACAAAAAATTACCGAGGAGCATCAACTCGCCAAAATTGCAGCTTAGTTATGCTTCAAGACTTGCAAAGAAAGCTCAGGTTATGACTATCTTTTTATTTGGCTTTGAGGAGATTTCAAAAAACAACGTTGCTAATCTCATATGTACTGCTGAGATGCTCTTTCTCAATTGAACAAGGCAAAATCCCCAACAACACCGGTCAACGTTTCCATGGATCTTTTGTTGTAACAGATCAAGCCGATCATTAACTCACATGGCATGTTTCGAGTATTATGAGTCTTTGGTTTTGTTAGAGAGATTCAGTTAAGGATCGATCTGAGAAAATGTTTCTGTTATTCATCTTAATGAAGTCAACGTTTACATTTGATCTTATATAGTCAAGATATCTTGACATTAAACCAAAGTAAATCAAACCCGATTTATATCACACCGGTTTACAATAAAATCAACATAACCATGGTCTAATATCCTCCCTCAAGATGCCAAGTAGATTGATTGGAGAGCCATCTTGCCAAGAAGAGACCTGAAATGAGCTGGAATCAGAGGCTTAGTAAAAGCATATGCACTTTGTTGATTTGACTTAACATGAAGAGTTTTAATCAAACCACTTACAATCCTATCACGAACTATATGATAATTCATCTCCACATGTTTAGTGCGTTCGTGGAAGACTGGATTGTTGGCTATATGAATTGCTGCCATTGAATCACATAAGAAGGCAACATGTTTAGTTTGAGGAGCTCCAAATTCACCAAGTAAGTTCATCAACCAAGAAACTTCTCTCACAACAAACTACATTGCTCTATATTCAGACTTTTCAGAAGAATGCGAGACAGCTGTTTGCTTCTTGGATTTCCAGAAAATGAGAGAGTTTCCAAGGAACATATAGTGACCAGAAGTTGATCTTCTAGTATCTGGACGTGATCCCCAGTCAGCATCTGTAAAACTCTTCAAAACAAAATCACTTTTAGCTGAATAAAACAACCATATCACCAACTGTTCCCTTAATGTATCGCAACACTTTATAAGCTGCTTGCAAATGAGAAAGTTTTGGAGCTGACGTAAATTGACAGAGCTTGTTGACTGCAAAAGTAATGTCAGGATGAGTGATAGTCAAATACATAAGTTTTCCTACCAATCGTCTATATGAAGCAAGATCATCAAGTAGTTGTTCATCTCCATCTTGAATAAATTTAATGCTAGGTTCCATTGGGATACTTGACGGTTTGCAGGCTAATAAAATCGTCTCTTCTAACAATCCCAAAGCATACTTTCGCTGATAAACTGAGATTCCTGAAGCAGAACGTGCAATTTCTAGACCAAGAAAATACTGTAATGCACCTAATTCTCTTAGCTTGAAAGCTCTCTTTAAATCTTCTTTTAACTTAACAACTTCATCATCATCATTACTAGCAATAACGATGTCATCTACATACACAAGCACAATGATATATTTCCCATTCACATGACGCACAAACAAAGTATGATCAACATGTGATTTTTCAAAACCTAAAGACATTAATGTGGTACTAAATTTAAGAAACCACTATCGAGAAGCTTGTTTTAAAAGATAGAGAGATTTTGCAACTTACAAACTGCATTTAATGGTAGAATGTCTCTGTCCTTGAGAGTGTAACCAGGAGGCAGTTGCGTAAAAATCTCTTATTCAAGATCACCATTGAGAAATGCATTGGAGATATCTAATTGATGTAAGATATATTTCTTTGTAGCTGCCACAGCTAATAGAGTCTTAACTGTGGTCATTTTGGCTATAGGTGAGAATGTATCCACAAAGTCAACTCCCTCTTGCTATGTATAACCTTTGGCAACCAATCTGGCTTTATAACGTTCTAAACTGCCATCTACATTGAGCTTTACTTTATAAACCCATCGACATCCTATTGCCTTTTTCTCTGGAGGAAGAAAACACACTTCCCATGTTGTCGTGCCTTCTAGAGCTTGTAGTTCATCATTCATAGCTTTTAACCCATCAGTTGACTTCTTGCCCTGACTGTAAGAATTTGGTTCTACATATCTCGTAACAGAACAAACAAACGCTCTATAAGGTATTGAAAAATTATCGTAACTCATACTGTGATAGAGGATGTTCAACACATGAAGTAGCCATGTTACAATAGTAGTCTTCCAAATGAGCAGGAGCTTTTGTTTTTCGTTTACCATTAAGGTCAATACCTGAAATCATAGGGTCTGAAACAATTAAATCAACATCATCAGTCATAGATGTAGTAGAATCACTCAGAGCTTGAGAATCTCTCACAACTACAGGCACAACATTATTAACAATATCACTTGAATCAAACATTGAGAAATCATTAATGGTATTAAAAGACTCTAGTAAAGAAAATTCAGAAGCATTTGTATGAAATGGAAAAATCATTTCATGAAAAACTACATTTCTGGAAATATGAATATTATGTGTCTCCAAATCCAAAAGCTTATAGCCTTTGTAACTCACTGGATAGCCAAGAAATACATAGGCTTTTCCCTTGGTTGAAACTTATTCCTATTCTTAGAAGATGTGGAGTTGTAACATAGACTTCCAAAAACTCAAAAACTATCATAAAAAGGTTTCTTAGAGGTCAAGATTTCATAAGGAGACTTATCTTTAAGAAAAGCAGTAGGCAGTCTATTGATCAGAAAGACAGCCGTGAGAATAAAATCTCCCTAATACTCCATAGGGATCTTTGCTTAAAACATTAAAGATCTTGCCACATTCAGTATATGTTGATGCTTGCGCTCAACAACTGAGTTTTGCTCTGGAGTTTCAGGACACGAATGGTATGGTATAATGCCTTTGACCTTGAACAAATCAACAAACCTTAGTTCATGAGCATTATCAGATCGCACTCCCTTGACTGTTGTCTTGTATTGATTTTCAATCATTGTGGAAAACTAAGGAAAAACCTGTAACATTTCAGATTTGGTTCTCAAAAGATATAACCATGTCACTCTAGTATGATCATCTACAATGATCAAGAAATATCAGTATCCTTCTATTGTGGAAACTAAGAATGGACCCCATATATCAATGTGAAGGAGATCAAAGG
Source organism: Cardamine chenopodiifolia (assembly GCA_963922655.1). NCBI lineage: Eukaryota > Viridiplantae > Streptophyta > Magnoliopsida > Brassicales > Brassicaceae > Cardamine > Cardamine chenopodiifolia. Next base: position 2,274,518 of record OZ000486.1, read on the forward strand.
CAGAATTACAAATGTTATTCTTTGAAATATAAGAAAGTTTCTTTTGTTTGGCAAGTGGGTAAATACCATAATTAAATGATTATTTATTTATCTATTATAAACCAAGTACATTTTTGACAACATTACTTGTATGTATAGAGGGATGACCTAGTCTATAATGGCATAAGCTAGAGTCAACCATAACATTTGTAAAGTATGTATTCTGCTTTGAGGAAGGATAGAGAATAGACTGTATGACCTAGTCTACAAGGCCATAAGCTAGAGTCAACCATAACATTTGTAAAGTATGTATTCTGCTTTGAGGAAGGTTGGAGAATAGACTGAATATCCAAGACAGAGATTGGAAATTTGTTCAGGCAAGAATCTTTTTCAAATGTCACTATATACCCAAAATCTCTAGTTAGTTGACTCACTCTTAAGAGATTTAATCTAAAGTACATTAGTTAATACAAGAAATTCATTCAGCTTAACTTGGCCTATTTCAGTGATCTTAACTCCAAAACTAGTGGGTAATGTCACTGAATTGTTCAAAGTACCAGATAAACTAACAAACAGACTCTTATCATGACAAACATGATTGCTTTCTCCACTATCTATAATCCAACTGCAGGTGATAGAACATTCCTAGTAGCTTTTAAAATCCTAACAAAGTGTAATGTAGAGGAAGAAAAAGTCATACGAGGTAATGTTGTGATACATGCACCTGATGTAGAAGTGGAAGTAACTGATGGAGCTATGTCTGTTTGAAGTTGTGAGTTGAAATAAGAAATTACCCCTTTGATTTGGTCTTTAGTAAGTGTCTTTGTCAAGCAAGAAAACTGCTCATTAGGTGTGGAATCTGCCAAAGCAAACTAAGCTATTACCAGCTTAGTAGAAGTTAATTGTTTCTCTGAAGTGATCTTGTCTAACAAATTCTTATTTTTTTTGCTTGAAACCCACCAGATAGCCATGAATTTTGTAACATTTATCTACTGTATGTCATGTATATCCACAATGTGCACAAATCAACTTATGTGGCTTACTGTAGCTGCATTGACTGAAACTGGCAAAACATTTGATGTAGAGACATTAAAGGCAACAACATTCTAAATAGGATTTATATTTCTTTGACTGTGATCTTGATCTAGTAAGTTATATATCTCAGCTAGTTCTGGAATATGCTTCTTCATGATAATCTAACTTCTAATGACTCCATATGAGTCATTTAAACCAGATAAAAACTTAATCACTCGAGCATTACCTGCTTGCTTATCCATATTTTGATAGCATTCACAATTTTTACAAGTCTTCACACAGTTTGCCCCATGTAGTTCATTCCAAAGAGTCTTCAAGGTTGTAAATAAGTTGCAAGATCCATTGATCCTTACTGCAATGAACAAATTTGCTGAGACAGTTAATATGACCTTGGAAGATTCGTAATCTGAAAACGAGTTAGCAATTCTTTCCATATTTCCGAAGCATCATCAAAGCGCAAGATGCTCTTATATATTTATCTTGAAATTGAGTTCAAAAGTCAAGATTTCACCATACTATTACATCGTGAACAAATCATAAAAATTCTATCTGATTCATTTGGTCTTGACACTGATCCATAGACAAAAGCTAATTTATTCTTCGCATCTAAAGCGATTTTCATAGCTATACACCAATCGTCATAGGTTGTTCCATCTAAGACCTCAAAGATGATAGAAAGACTTGGTTTGTCACCATTTGTGAGATAATATGAAGAGTGAATACTATCTAGAGACTTAATTAGCGAAGAAAGTACTTCTTGAACTTACAGTATCTCCGGTGTATCTTCGGCAGAAGAATCTTCCTGATTTACTAATTTCTGAGCTGAGGTAGCTGCTCTAACCGTGTGAGGCTTCATTCTGCGAGTATAAACCATCAGATAGTTTGTTTACCGGTGTAATCACTGTGATTTCAAGATTCTTGATTAGTTCCGATGAAAGAAAGCAAGACGAAGATCAATTAGAATGATTCATCAGCGATCAGAACTTGAAAGATGCAGAAGAATGAAGAGCAATGGTTGAATTTCAAGAATTCAATACTCTGATACCATGTTATAGAGATTCAGTTAAGGATCGATTTGAGAAAATATTTATGTTATTCATCTTAATGAAGTCAACGTTTACATTTGATTTTATATAGTCAAGATATCCTGACATTAAACCAAAGTAAATCAAACCCGGTTTATATCACACCGGTTTACAACCAAATTAACATAACCATGGTCTATCAGGCGATTTTAGCAATAAATATGAATTTCGGATTGGTGATTAGGTCATCAGGTTTATCGGTCCTAGCGAAGTCCAATTCGGATATGAAAACATTGCTTACAAACCATCATATACATTTTCTTTAAACGTGAACCTAGTAAAGTTTTTATAAGGTTTTAATTCGATTAGTTTATCTTATTAATGTGATTAACTAACTAATGAACACATGGAAATTTAACGAGTTCTTCTCAAATTAGAGAGTACGTCTCATGTGAGCCGAACTAACAAACATCCACTAGAAGATCACTTGTAGATTTATTGTTTTATAATCTCTCTTAAGTCTCTCTCTCACAAATCTTGTGTTCTTGTGAAAATTACCTTACGAAGAAATATAACTAATATGATGATGTGCCACATAATCGAGATTTCGGACCCCAAACCCGAGACTAAGAAGAAAAACAAAAGCCAAAAATCCACCCGCAATACATCTCTTGAAACTAGAACACCCAAGAACCTTAAAGCGTAAGACTCTCTCTATGTTTTTCTTTGTGTTTGCTTTGGTTTTTGAATAATGAATTCTGAAAATTTCTCTCTTTATATAGTACTTTGAGACCATATATTCCAAGTAGAAAAGAGAATTTTGAATTTCTTTTTCTCTTTTAGAAAATTGTCTTTCTTGTTCTTAAAAAAAATAGGAGACCATAAAACATCTTGTAAGCTTCATCTTCTGGATTCTGCTTATGGTCCAACTGATGCGACAATCCGGTTCATGACCCAAACCAGTTCCTTGGCCTGATGAAAATTATCCACAAATCTCTACCTTTGTCGTCTGGTCCAACTTCACATGTTCTGACGAACCTTCAAAACCTTGTCGTTATTTTTAATGGATGCTTCCAGCAGCTCTACGCAACTCCCGCCCAAGGTCCTCAAAGCTGTCATGAGTAATGCTATTGTTACTCAAGGAATCGGTAACTAAAACTTTGATTCATCTCTGTGTAGTGACGATCTATGCTTTTTCCTACTTCTTAGCTGAACTCCCGAACCTTTAATATGTTCTTTTACTTTACAGGTGAAGAAAAACGTAAGGAGTTCGATGCCTTGCATGCATGTGTGAAGTAAGTCTTTTACCACACTCGATTCTTTCCAATTTTAGACTTTACCGTCTTCAATCTCGAATTTTTTTTGTCGATTTCATTTTAGACTTGTACCGCTACTAACTTGAGTCTCTTTCCTTTCCTCTGAGATATTCAGTCGATAGAGTAATTCTCAGAGTACACTCTCGCTAAATCAGGCGATGGCCCTAAGCTTTACGAAGAAACTTTCCTGTGATAGCTTAAGAACTCTATTTTTTCTATCTATGATAATATCCATGCCTAGAATCCTTGTAGCTAGACCTAAGTCTTTCATCTCAAACTTGATTTTTAGATTTTTATTTCAGATCTCTATCTTCTTTAAATCCTTAGCCACTACTACCATATCATCAACATATAGTAATAGGAATACATGTTCATCAATGGTTGATCCTTTGTGATAAAAACACGAATCATTGATGTTTCTGTGAAACCCTTGTGACTTCATGAAGTCATTGAACTTGTGGTTACACTGCCTAGGAGACTACTTCAATCCGTAGAGAGACTTCTTTAGTAGAAAAACCATTTATTCTTTACCTTTCTCTTTGAAACATTCTGGTTGATTCATGTAGATGACTTCATCTAGTGTGTCATGTAGAAAAGTAGTTATGACATCTAGTTGCTCCAATTCTAGATCAAAATTCACCACAACAGATAATATGATTTGTATGGAAACATGTTTAACAACTAGCGAGAATATCTCATTGTAGTAAACTCCTTCTACATGTGTAAATCCTTTAGCTACTAGCATAGCTTTGTATCTAGGTTCTCCCACTCCTGGAATGCCTTCCTTTAGCTTAAAGATGCATTTATACCCGACTGTCGTCTTTTTGTTGGACTTAGAAAGAACTTTCCAAGTTTCATTTTTATCTAGAGACTTCATCTCTTCTATCATATATTTCTCTTACTTCTTCCATTCCTTACTCCTTTTAGCTTCTCCAAAATTTTGTGGCTCATCTAGTTCTAGGTCTTCTGTGCAAGCTAGTGCATAAGCCACAAATTGTGAGGATTCTCCATATCTCTGTGGAGGTTTTATGTTTCCTCGTCTTATTCTATCTCTTGCGAGTAGATAACCATCGACTGAATCATACTCTTTTACTTCAGCTTCTTTCAGAACCTCATTTGGATCAGATTCCCCTTCTGCTACACTAGTTGTTTCAGTTTATGTATCTGAAGATGCTCACCTTGACCAGTGCTTTCTTCATCTTCATCCTCTTCTGAAACAGCTCCACCTTGATCCGAGGAGCTTTGAACCATAACAGTATTGTCTAGCCCTTGGATCAGTTCAGTACTAAAAGTAAACTTCTTGCTTTTGGCTTTAGGTTGCTTTTCAATTTTCTTTTCCTTGTACAACTTCTCTTCGCCGAATACCACATTCCTGCTGATAGTACATTTTTCTTCTTCTGGTAACCATATCCTGTAACCTTTAGTACCTTGAGGATATCCCATGAAGAAACCCTTAACAGCTCTAGGACTTAGTTTGTCTTGTTGGATATGCATGTATGCAACACAACTAAACTTTTTGAGATTGTTGTAATTCACCTTAGTTTCTGACCAAAATTCTTCTGGAATCTTGAACTTCAATGAAGCATTAGGAGTTCTGTTTATTAAATAAACTGCAGTGGCTGCATCTTCAGCCCAAAACTTATTCTCTAATCCGATTTCAGCCAACATGCACCTTATCTTATCAGCTATTGTCATGTCCATCTTTTCAGATACTTTATTCTGTTGTGTAATGTAAGTGCATGTCATGTGTCTCTTAACTCCTGTATCCTTGCACAGTTTATCCATTTTCTTGTTGCAAAACTCTAGATCATTGTCTGTCCTTAGCACTTAAGAGTCTTATTGGTTTAATTCTCAACCAGATTTTTTCACTCAAAATTTTTTTCAAACATTTCTTCTTTGCTTTTTAGGAACCAGATCAAAAATTTCTTTGAATAGTCATCATTGAATGTTAGAAAATACTTGCACCCGGATAAAATTGCCTCATTAGAGACTGATCCCCACAAATCACTATGCACATAGTCTAGAATGCTTGTAGACGTGTGCTTAGATTCTGGAAATTTTTGCTTGCATGATTTTCCTAGTACATATTCCTCACAAAAGTCTAATGTGTGTACTTCCTTTGAGTTTTCTTTGACTAGAATGTTCATATTCTTTAGACTCATGTGTCCAAGTCTACAATGTCATATGTTGGTTTGATTTACGTTAACCCTTGCCACATATACTTCTCTCTTCAACACAGTACCCTGCAAATAGTACAGACCATCTTGATATCTTTCCGTGAGCACTTTCATGTCTTCTTTTTATAGCTTGTCTATACCCTTAACCTCATTGTGACTGTTGTTTTCTATCAGAACTTTTCCACCATCGACTTCTTTAAGATCAAATAACATATTCTTGTTAGGTGTAATATAAAAAATACATCATAAATCCATCATCCATTCATTCTTAATGTCTAGTAAGATAGTTGTTAATACCATTGGTAACTCTCTATCTTTACCTACGTTTGCAGCATTGTTACCTATGTTTGCAGCATTGTTAACAACATTGAGGCGCCTGTGGTGAATTACTAGGCGGTCCTAGTCTCCCAGGTTTAGGCGATGTTCCTGTCCACCCAGCTGAGATAAATCGACACTAGTCATATAAAAAGACAAATATGGAGGAAATCGAATGACAAACATTGGGACTACTTTACCAAGTTTGCGGATTTTGTATGACCGAGTTGAAGTTGCATAAAAGGAAATCACTAAAGAGAGAACCAAAAACAAAACAATCAACCACAGGTTTCTCTTCATTTTCTTATATCTTAATTTTTGTTGTAGTTGTAGGTTAACAAGTTCTACGTATGTACATGTGTATTTATAGCAATTCAAACTTTAATTACCGTAGGAAAAACCACAAGTCTAACTATAATTAAAAAGAGTCTTCGAGGTAAAACACATATGGGAAACCTTCTTTGTTGATCATCCTGCGGATAAATGTTAGGAACATATATATTCTACATCAAAAATTGAGATGACGTTGCAAAAAAAAATAGCTAAAGAAGACTAGGTCATAATTCTTATGAACCTATACTCTTTCTGTTCAAATATTTGAGCTTAACCACACACATTTATGAATTAAAGTTTTATATTACGTAGTTTAAAAGTATATATATATAAATAATAGGAGAGTTCTCTTTTTATGTACATTCCACAGTTTCGGCAGATCACTAAGTTTTGTTCATCTTCGGCGCAATAACGCTTGATCAGTGAGTAGAACCTACAAATAACCATATTAAATAATTAATTTTTAGATTAAATTTATCTAAATTATTATTTTTAGTTAATATATCATTTAAAGTAAACCTAAATTAAATAATAATAACGCAAATATAACAAATTTATGATATATTTAAATTTATACAAGTATTTGAAACAATAGAAATAATTTGGGTTATTATATGACTATAAATAAAAATAATAAATCAATTTAAAAAATAATAATGTGTAACTAATATTAAAAGTAATTATAATAAATTGAAATAAATAGAAACAAAAAAATATTTGTCACAAAGTTATAAGTAAAAAATATATTTGAATAAATTGGAATAATGATCATTTTCTAACGATTATTTTATTTGTAATAGAAAATGTAAAGTTATAAAAAAATTATTGGAAATAAGAAAAAACCATATTTTATAATAAACTTACAATTTGATATGTATTGTTTGAAATTTACTAAACTGAAAGAAAATGAAAAGTTAGAACAAACATATAACAAGGAAGGAAGCAATTGTTTTAACAACTTATATATTTTTTTGTTAAATATTATAGTGTTTTTTAACAACTTATAGTGTTTCTAGTGCATACTACATATTTTTATCTATAGTATTTATAACTTATATATAAATAATAGTTATAATTTGTTATTTTAGAATTAAAATTTTGTATATAACGTTTATATGTTTTCATATAATCTCTGATAGATTTTGATTTTTACGGAAGTAAATTTTCTAATATATATAGCAACCGTTTCGAGTATCTTGCTAACGATACGGCATCAACATTGTTTTTCATCGAAACCCTACTCTTAAACATTGCTCCTCTTCACACTGCAACACGTACGTTATCATCAATATTTGAATATTGGATCTTGACTAAATCGGATAACACGTGGGAAGAAAAACAAAAAGCTTATACACATTTGAAGACTATATATACACTAAGTGTCTACATATAAAAACTTAGGTTTTGTTTTTCATGAGATAGCGACATATAAATATAAATCTATTTCAAATTGAATAATGTAAAATGCCGGCAAAAAAAATTGAATGATGTAAAAGCATTATATCCTAATTCCTATATATATTAAGTAAGGTGACATTAAGGAAAAATCATATAAAATATATCGTATGTGTGTTTATTAACGGATTTAAGGAATATCAAAATATATCATCTAACTTATTTTTGTCATCATTAAATTTAAGCAATCAAAACATCTTATATATAAAAGATGACGACTCGTTTACTGAGTGAGATTTAAAATATATTGTCACATCAACTATAATATTAATACCCGGAATGACAAATATATTTACGGTCTAATTTTAGTACTCGCACCTACAAATGACGATTCATCTCTCCCTTAGCACAGTTTATGTCTGTAATCGCCCATAATCTTTTCTCTAAACTTCACCATCTTTTCATAGAAGAGTCTCTTAACATATTTTTCTAATTAATATTAATATTTTTTTTGGAATGTGGATCAGGAAGATGACGTTACGCACTGATCAGTAAGATCTCGACACGAAACCCTAGACTAAGATTGTGGAAGATGCACTAGGATTTGAGGAGAGGCAGTTGAGGATGTAGAGATGATAAAATTAGAGAATGTGAATTTGAAGCAAAGATTTTAACGGTTTTTTTGTAGACCTTATATGATGAATATGATGTCGAAGTTATCGTCAACAAGTGCTGAAGTCTAGATGTCCATGACAACAATCTAATGGTATTTACTGTTCTTTACTTTGATTTTAGGGGAAATTGTTCAATTTATCGGGTCTGTTTGTATAATGTCATACAGTACCGTAAGATATTAGGAATCCTTAGGGAAATTTTGTAGGAAATATTTCTATATTAAACCTACATAATTTTTGAAAAAAATCAAAGTGATAGAAATTGATAGGAAATTTTCTATGGAAACTATCGTAGGAAATCAAAGTGGTAGAAGATTAGTACAAAGTGGTCAGAAATTTCCTAGCAAAATTTTACAACACACTAGTTGCACTTGCATCTAAAGCTACTAAAATTCTAAAATATCGTCATCTAAACTAAACATTATAAAATTATAATCAAAATAATGTAAGTAATCTAATAATATTTTACGTAAAAACTAAAGCTTGATGAAGGCATTTCGAGCATTTTAAAAGAAACCTCATTTTTAAAGTTTTATTCATTCACCTCAAAAACTCAAATCTGAAGCGTCATCACTTATTTTGCTTTATAATCCTTTCAATTATATATTTTACAAATAACCTTTTTAATATTTTTGTTTATCATTTTAGTTTTTACAATTTTATGTCTCATAAAAAACGACATGTATTCTTATAAAAACATTTCCAAAAAATTTGGTGTCGTAGGTTGTTACCTTGTTGGCCTTGTATTTGAGCTTTTTTTTTTGGTATGATTCTTACTTATTTAGATCAAATAAATTCACGGGGTATTACTATCAATCATAAAGTCTAAATTTGTTGTAAAAAAAATTTCCTTGTTTAAGTAATCTTGTTTGTAGTATTTCTTTAATGCATTGTTTATAGTTATTTATAGAAATTTTGTAGGTTCAATTAATTATGATAAATTGTAAGGACTATAATGCAAGATACAAATTCTTTTGTGATTGACTTTTTTTTTGGCAGAAAAGAACAAATCATCTACTAAGCTATTAAGATGTGGGTTTCCTCGAAAGAAAACCAATCCAAAGTTTGTAACCTTACATGGAAAAAGATAAGACTTCGTGTTCGAGCCATTTTTGCAAAAAGTTGGCTAGACCATTGTCAGAATGAGAGATAGAAAAAGAAAAGAAAAATGACTTAAGCAAGCGAAAATCTTCAAGTCTGAAGCAAAGGACGGCCAATCTTCTTATGAATTTGTCTCAGAGAGAATTTATTTGCATTTAGTTTTGAAAGCCACACTACGCAGTGGAATCTCAAGCAAACATTTCATAGCCCAGAGATGCGATTCGAAATCAGTGTGCAAAGGAGAGGAACAACGACGAGAGCCATCAGCCCGATGTGTAGCAGCTGATCGTTGGAGAAGACGCCCCAACCGAGACCGCAGAGGGAATCAGCTGCAAGCTAGGATCCGTCGATTTGGCAAGTCATGTTGCTCAATAATATCAAACCGAGGGGATGGTGGTGGGACGGGTCTGCTTTGTGAATAGTATAAAATTAATAAGCATCAATCAACTCTGTGATGAAGGGCTGGAGGTTAATAAGCATCAATCAACTTTGGGTGTAAAGCGACTAATGAAGCTAGAGAAGTAGTCTTGTGTGGTTTAAGGTCTGGGCAAAACTGTTATATGTGGAAAAAATTGGAAGTGTGTATGTCTGCAACTCTCTCAGTTGAATATGTGGCATTAAAAAATTTGGTCACATCAACACTCAAGGACTGCTAAAGTTAGTCCGAGCTAAAATTGTACGAGGAATGCCAAACCTCAAAAACAAGACAGAAACAGTGTGTGAAGCTTGCAACAAAGGAAAGCAAATTAGGATACAACATAAGAAAGTTCCAGATATTGGATCGAAGAAGATCCTAGAACTTGTTCATATGGATTTCTTCGGTCCGGTTAAGACTGAAAGTCTTAAGGGAAAGATTACATATTTGTACTTGTGGACCACTTTTCAAGGTTCTAGTGGGTAAAATTTCTCAAAGAAAAATCAGAAGCATTGGAAAGCTTCAAGATCCTTGCTCGCTAACTGCAAACTGGGAAGAGAAACATTGTTCAGATCAGGAGTGATCATGTTGGAAAATTTCAAAATGAGGATTTTAAAAATTTCGTCAAGCTCAAGGTATTGCCCATCAATTTTTTCAGCACCAAAAACTCCACAACAAAATGGAGTGGTAGAAAGAAAAAACAGAACACTCCAAAAAATGGTCAAAACTATGATAAACGGAAATCACGTTGCCACTCGGTTTTGGGCAAAGACAATCAACATTGTGTGCTACATTATAAATCGCAGTGTATGTCAAGCCAAGAAAAAGAACTACACCGTATAAAATCTGGAAGGGCAAGACACCAAACCTGAGCTACTTTCATATCTTTGGATGTGTTTGCTACATACTAAATGATAAATATCACTTAGGAAAGTTCGATAGAAGAAGTGACGTAGGGATGTTTCAGGGATATGATACAAACAACACTGCCTTCAAGGTTTTCAACATGAGAACTTAGAGAGTTGAAGAATATGTGAATGTTGTGTTTGATGACAAACGAAAATCAAACACGTTCCCTCCTATCAAAGAAGGGGATGATTAGGCAGAGGCCTTCTAACAACAACACTAAAGGAAAATGGACATCCTCTAACAGAAGCTATATCTAATGATGATCACTAGGAACCTAAGGATCTGGAAGTGCAACCCTTGAAGGTGAATAGGAATCATTCAGCTGCTGATATCATAGGAGGGATACATGACAAGAGAGTCACTAGGAAGAGACAAATAAACTTCCATGAAATGATTCAATTCTCTTGTTTTGTATCATCTCTGGAACCCAAAAAATTTCGAGAGGCACTGAATGATGAGTTCTGGTTTGAAGCATGTCATGAAGAAATGATTCAGTTCTCATGAAATGATGTACGAGATCTTGTTCATGAACCGATAAATGTCATTATTGTGAGAACCAAGTGGAGTTTCAAGAACAAAACTGATGAAGGAGGGGATGTCATCATGAACAGAGCTTGCATGATAGCTCAAGGGTACTCAGCAAATAGAAGAGGTAGACTTTGATGAGACTTTTACTCCAATTGCATGACTTGAATCTATTCGTCTGTTACTCAGAATAACATGTGTTCTCAACATTAAGATGTTACAGATAGATTTAAAAAGTGACTTCTTGAATTGGGTGATCCAAGAAGAGGTGTATGTCTCTCAATCAAAAGGGTTTGAAGATCCAATGTTTCCCTACCATGTGTACAAACGGAGAAATGACCAATTTCAACGTCAACTATTTTCATGATGTTTTTTCATATACTAACTAAGATCCAGTGCGTTTTCCAAGTTTAGCTTACAGAATTTCAAAAAATCAACATTGACGAAAACAATGTTAGTCAAATCGTTAGTTAAGATGGTAAAAAACTTGCGGCTACAGAAATGATAAAAAACGATAAGGTGGCTCAATTGATAATGGTGTTTCTGTTTTTTCATTATAAGTGTCAAAGAAAATGTTTAGATCCAGAACATTGCATAAAACTTCAAAATGAATTTATTTATTATTTTTTTTTGAAAAGTTTACAAACCATCTGATTCAGCAAAAAATGTCATGTTGCATCTGACTCAATATGAATATGACACGTGGCATTTGACTTAGCATTAACTAATAGTTTTACTAACAATATTTTGGTCAAAACTAATTTCGGCACATATAAAAAAGTTAATGTAGATTTTTGGAAATTTTTTTAGTTAAAGTTAAAAAACGCACTAGATCTTAGTTGGTGTATTGAAAAGCACCATAAAAATAATTGACATAGAATTTTCCCTTTTCATGTGTACAAGTTTAAGAAGGCACGGTATGGTTTGAAATAAGCTCCTAGGGCATGGTATGAAAATTTCTCTCCGCTTTTCACCTCTAATGGTTTTAAACAAGGAAGTGTGGATAAAAATTTGTTCATATATAAAGAAGGAAACCACATTCACATCTCTCAAATCTAAGTTGATGACATAGTGTCTGGAGGTACCAACACCAAGACACAACTGGTGAATTATTTTGTCAAGACGATGACTTGAGAGTTTGAGATAAGCATGGTAGAAGATATGAATTCCTTCTTTGGGATGCAAATCAACAAACATATGAAGGTCTCTATGTGTGTCAAAGCACATATGCTAAGAATCTGATCAAGCACTTGGGTTAGAAACCAGCAAAAGTGCTCGAACTCCTATGACCTCGACTGTGAAACTTGGCAAAGACGAGTCAAGACAAGCAATAGATGAGAAGTTATACTGAGTCATGATTGGAAGTCTACTGAACTTGAAGCAAGAGAACATGATCTCTGTTTCAATGTGGGAGTGTGTGCTCAATAGCAAGCGCAACCACGAATGTCATCCCTCAACGCAACCAAGCAAATTCTCCAATATGTGAAAGGTACCTTGGATCATGGATTTTCTTATACAAAGCAAACTAATCGGAATCTAGCAGGATAATGTGATGCAAATTGGGCAGGAAACTTAGATGTTAGGAAAAACACAGAAGGAGGATGCTTCTTCTTAGGAAACAATATTATCTCGTGGAAAACCGAAAACAGAATTGTGTTACTCTCTCCATTACAGAAGTTGAATACATTGCTATAGGAAGTTGCAACACACAACTCTTGTGGATGAAACAAATGCTTGCAGATATGGTATGATCAGTGAAACCTAGTTAGTTCACTGTGACAATATGAGTGCTATCAACATATCAAAGAACCATGTTCATCACAAAGCACATTGATATAAGAGATCATTTCATTCAAAAGTTAGTTGAAAATAAAACTGTTAAAATTATTCATGTTGCATCTGCAAGGCAGCTAGCTGATATTTTCACAAAACCATTAGATTTTAATAATTTCATGCATATATTAAAATCTCTTGGATTTGGTAGCCACTAACTATCTTATTTATCACTGTAATTACTTTTTATTTTATTTTATTTTGTTTCCTTAAGAGATTTTAATTCTTCTTTTTGTTATGGTTGGTTATACTTTTTGGCCAAATTATTCCTACCCTATTCACTTTTTCCCTTTGTTTCTAGCTCGGCGTGTCAAGTTTTTGAAAGTCTTTATCCTTTGGTTTCTTGTGTTTATCTGGTTATTTGATATGTCTTTCACGTCTCCATGCTCTGTCAGTCACCCACTCTCCTTGATCAGGAACTCTGCTCACTTTTCCCAGGCTCCTACATCACATCTCAATGTTCTGTTTAACCTCTTTAAAAAGAACGTTATGAGCCTTTTCTCTTCTTACAACCTTTTCTATCTTTTCCCTGTTTATCTCTGCAGCACAGATGGCCTCCACTTCTCGTCAATCATCTGCCTCCAAGAAACACATATAACCCATCTGTTATTGCTCCAACCAGTGGCATTCAAACCCTGGTTCTTCCCACTGATTTTCTCGATCTCTATGCGACTAACAAGGAGGAAGTTCTGACTCTTCAAGCTTAGTATCCAGAACTCAACGCCTACTCATGGGCCCGTCTTGATTCTCGAAGCTAAAGCACATTACCAGCTCCTGGCCCACAGACCTTTCAACCACATGACACTTCTTGCAAACTCCAAACCAGAAACTCTCAATGTTCAACCTTTGCTTATGGCCTCGGGTATGTTCCCTACAATGATTGAGGTGGACTGGTTTGTGACTAATGTGGTTCAGGAGTTCTATGCAAACCTGAAAAATCATAGGGTATTGTGACATTGGTCGTCATGCCGTATATGTTAGCGGATCGATGTATGAATTCACTCCCAACATTATCAATTGGCTATTCGAGATCAACCATACACCCTATGAGCTTGTTCGTCCGGTCATCTGCACGTTTGAATCCATCGATGTAATCTTCACTCTCCTCTTTGATGGAAAGGCCATCTCGTGGGATGCTATCACCCTCGCCAGTCTCGCATCTGTAGTGGCTCTCTCGTCAGTTCCCCTGTCTACGGATCTTAATCACATTGTTCGCTTGTTTCAGCGTGTGCATCACAAAATTGCGGGTTTATTAGTTCTCTCCTTTTTACTTCTAATCATCTGCGCTTATATACACTGTTGTTTTTATCTTTGTATGCTCTCAAGCAGAGAGAAAGTATGATAAAGAAAAAGAACAAGAAGCAATCTCGAAACTAGAACCTGAAGTGTTCTGTCCAAGGAAGACCCATCAACGAAACATGGGGAGTAGTGCAATATTGTGTTTTGTTTTCAAGCTTTCTCGGCCTCACAGATTTTTCTCTTTATCTCTGTATAAACCTTGTTTGGTGCATTTTTTCACCTATTTCAACAGTTATGATGCTTATATTTCAATTATGTCTATAATCAAAACAATCACTTAATCCCTCATGAAGTTTTTTTGGATATCTCTGGTGTCTTATCCTTGAGTCTAGAATCTTGTAAGACCATTTACAATGCAAAATGGATTAGCTTATGAGTAAATGGACAGGTTTCTTGAGGAAGCACTCCCATATAAACAAAAAGGGGGAGATTGTAAGCAGAGCTTGCCAAAGAAAAAACAAGTCGACTAAGTTACCCAAGAGGAGACAGACAGGAAGCAAGGAAGAAGTAATCACAAGACAAAAAGTATGGAATCTTCGGTGAGTATATCAAGATGGTGCACTTCCCAAGTTACAAAAAAGAAAGGCGTGCAAGACAGGAAGTCCTAGGATCTGACACTCTACCAACTTCACCAAACACAAGTAAAAAAGGTGGAGCACCTCTTTGGCTAATAGAGTGAAAAGGGTTCAGTTGGAAAATGTGATATACTCAATGAAGGTGCAGCAAAAAAAGGTACACATAGAAGAAGAAGCTCTTGAGAGAAACGAAAGAAAAAGATAGTGATGCTGTGTGAGTGGTGAGTGAAACTATGTAAGAATGATAGATTGGATACTGTGAGAGTGACTAGTACTAGGAAATCTATCCAGGTGTAAGTCAGTTATTGATGTTGCGTAACTCTGTTTGAACAATATTCATGTTGGAAGATCGTTGTTGTAAATCGAGCTCAGATATTGGTTGATAACAATAAGAATTTCTCACTATCTCTCATGGAATCACTCGATTAAGCTTTGTTAAAGATCAACTAAAGAATGCAAGACACATATTTGTTTACCCGGTTCAGCAAGATCGATGTGATCAACCCTACATCTGGAGCCGAATCAGTTCGACAAATCCACTAGAAATCAAGAAAAAAGATGCTCAAAAATGAGCTTACAACAAACGTTAATGGCGAGCTCTCTCTCTCAACAAGAACCAGAGAAGAGAGAAAAAGAATTAAATGAATAGTTAATGAAGCTTAACAACCTCAGAGATTGATTTTAACTTTTACCAAAACTTATCTCTTAAAAACGGAAGAACCTCCACTGCAGTTAGAGGCTTTCCTCTGCTTCTTCACTTAATCTCGGTTCAGACGGTTATCTCTAAACCAAAAATCACCTGCTTCAATCTTCGTTTAATCCAATTAAACCAGATGAACCAAAGTAATTGAATCAGATCATCATACACAACACTCCACCTTGATTCAATTTCCCTTTCATCTATAAAGGACATGTACTTACATGAACTTAACCTTCGGCCAATGATTAATCACCTTACCTGAGCAACTTTAGAAAATCCAAAGCTGCTTCAAACTTCTGCACTTGAATGCCTTTAGTGACCATGTCCGTAGGGTTCTGAGATGTGTGAATCTTGAGTATTTCAACTCTTCCTTCTTCAATCACATCTCTGATGAAGTTATACTTGATTGCCATATGTTTAGTTCTGTCATGAAAAGTATTATTCTTTGATAGATAGATGGCTTATTGAGAATCACACCATAATGTGACTTTATCTTGCTCAATGCCCATATCCTTTAACAGCCCTTGAATCCACAAAGCTTACTTACAAGCTTCTGTCAAGGCAATATATTCAGCCTCAGTCGTTGATAATGTAATTGTACTCTAAAGACTTGACTTCCAACTCACTGTGTTTCCTCCCATAGTAAAAATATAACCTGTTGTTGATCTTCTTTTATCCAAATCTGCAGCGTAATCTGAATACAAAGTTCTTTACCTTTGGAGTAAACCAGATTCAAATCTGCAGATCCTCTTAGATATCTCAACAACCATTTTACCGCTTCCCAGTGGATATCTCCAGGCCGACTCATGAATCTACTCAGCACTCCTATGGCCTGAGCTACATCGGGCCTAGTTCCTACCATAGCATACATAATGCTACCAATGGCACTTGGATAAGGAACCTTGTCTGTATCAATGCATTCTTCCTCATCTCTAACTGATGCCAACTTAAAATGTGCTCCCATAGGAGTACTTACAACTTTGGCTTCACTCATGTTAAATCGTTTGAGAACCTTCTCTAAGTACCTTTCTTGTGATACGCACAACACTCCATTATTTCTGTTCCTTGTAATATCAATGCCTAAAATTCTGCTTGCTGCACCCATATCTTTCATCTCAAAACTTTTACTCAAAAACTTTTTGATTTTATTGATAGATATAAGAATCCTGATAGATATGTGTTTAACTACCGGGGCAAATACCTCATTGTAGTCGATTCTTTGTCTTTAAGTGAAGCCTCTAGCTACCAACCGAGCTTTATATCTGTCAGGTTCTACTCTAGAAATGCCCGGTTTCTTCTTATAAAGCCATATGCTACTTATAACCTTCTTGTTCTTGGGTCGATCTACAATTTCCCATGTGGAGTTCTTCCACAATGATTCCATTTCATCAGTCATGCCTGAGCTCCATTTCTCCCAATTTCTATCATCTTTAGCTTTGTGATAACACTTTGGTTCTTCACTATCAATTTCCTCGGCTGTGAATAGCGCAAATGAAAATTTGAGTGTAATCAGAGAGTTTAACTAGAGCTTTAACTGGTCTTTTTACTGTCTCAAGCCAACTGATAGTTTGTCAGATTTCCAGCAGTTTCAGAGGGTTATCCTTTAAGGTTCATAATATTCAGACTCAAAATCACTGGATTCAGTCTTAATAACTCCACCTGAATTTGAGCTGTCCTCAGTCTGATCATTTCCTTTTTCAAATTCTGTCATAACTTTCCTATGTTGACTAGGCTCATCTTCTGTGGAATCTTGTTTTTCTTCCTGGAGATTTCTATAAACAAGTTCTTCCTGAAAAATAACATTTCTGCTAATAACACATTTCCTTTCATTCATAAGCCATACCTTGTATCCTTTTGTTCCGTGAGGATAACCAACAAACACCCCTTTTAAGTTCTGGGTTTCAATTTCCCTTGATCTTGATGAACATAGGTGACTGCTCCAAATCTTCTCAAATGTCTGTAGCCAGGCTTTCTGTTCAGCCATAGTTCCTCTGACACGTTATGGTCCACTGCAGAAGCTGGTGATCTATTCACTAAGTAGGCTGCAGTAGCAGCTGCTTCTGCCCAAAATTCTTCCTCTAAACCAGACTCATTAAGAAGACATCTTACCTTTTCCATTAGTGTTCTGTTCATCCTCTCAGCCAGCCCATTTTTCTGCGGCGTGTACGTGCAAGTTCTATGTCTCTCAATGCCTTGAGCCTAGCAATAATCATTGAATCTTGTATTACAAAACTCAAGTCCATTATCGGTTCTCAAGATTTTGACTTTCTTATCAACCTGTTTTCCACCGTATCTTTCCATTCATAGAATTTCTGAAAGGTTTCATCCTTTTTCTTGAGAAACATTAACCACACTTTACGAGTCTTATCATCGATGATTGTTAAAAAATATTGCTTACCTGAGTGTGATGGTGTCATATTTGGTGATCCCCACAAGTTGGCATGAAGATATCCCATAATGTCTTCAGTGTCATGCTTACCAACATTGAAACTCAATTTCTTCGATTTTCCCATTACACAATGCTCATAGAAGCTTAGATCATTCACATCCCTATTTTCGAGTAAACCTTTCCAAGATAATATCTTCATTCCATTCAAACCAAGTGTCCAAGCCTACTATGCCATAGCCCTGTTCTGTCTTTTACTTTCTCCACATTATAGTTTTGCTCTGTAACTGTTTCACCATCTAAGATATACAACCCATTCATCAACTTTCCATACAATGTTGTATCATTTCTCTTAAAATATCTCACTTTTCCATTTCCTCCTTCATGACTAAAACCTAATATATCCAACGTACATGTAGAAATGAGGTTGCTTCTCAAGGTTTGGAACATACTTGACATAGTTTAGAATCTTGATTGATCCACCATTTGCTTTCACTCTAATAGACCCTTGTCCTTTTGATCCCATAGAGTGATCATCTACAAGAAGAATCGTAGTCTTCTCTTTTTCTTCAAAGTTACAGAACCAATCTTTCTTTGACGTCATATGCGAGGTACATCCTGAATCTAACATCCAAAGATCTTTAACCAGCTGATCGCCAATACTCAAAGCCTCTGAGAATTCAAGTTTCTCTGTGATGAACCCAGCCTCACTTTGGCCTTCAGTTTCAAACTTTCTCTTCCTAGCATAGCAGTTCTTTTTAACATGTCCTTCCTTTTTACTGACCCAACATGTGAGCTTAGATTTTGAGTTTGAAATGCTTCTCCCTTTTCCTTTTGATCCTTTTTGCTGAGTCCTCATAAATGGTCTTCCTCTTTCTGTGGTATACAGAACTGTAGATGAGCTTCTATCAGAATCTCTTGACTCAGCTAACTCTCGTTCCAAAGATTTTGCAGATGATACCACATCTTGAACATACAAGATCTTGTTACCATACTTAAGAGTATGCTTCAACTGACTATCGCTAATAGGCAAAGAATTCAATATTAATATTGCTTGAACTTTTTCAGCAACCTGAATCTCTAGACTTCCTAACTCAGCAGCAATTTTCAAGAAGTCATCCACATTTTGATCTATCGTCTGACTTTCAATCATCTTGAATGAGTAGAACTTCAACTGAGCGTAGATTCTATTTGGCAATGAAGTCTCCATGTACAATTTATTCAATATATACCACATTTCAGCAGCAGTCTCACAATGATTTACCTTTCTCAGAATGGTATCGCCGATGTGATTGATGATTATGTTCTTAACTTGTTCAGATTGTTCAATCTTTACAGGGTCTGGGATCTCCTTAGTTTGTATTAGTCCCTTTTCTGAAGATTCTTCAGTTTCAGATTGTTTTTCTTTGCTTTTGGTTAGCCGCTCCATCTTTGTCAATGAGAAATCAAATAAACTATTCTTTAACCCAAAAACTCCAAGTTGAGCTATCATTCTGATCTTCCAAAGTGAGAAATCTTTATCGCCAGTGAAGGCCTTGATTTCAACTCTTGTTGTCGTTGTCATTGATTGATTTCACTGTACTCCTTGGGCTCTTATACCAATTGTTGTAAATCGAACTCAGATATTGGTTGATAACAATAAGAAACTCTCATTATCTCTCACGGAATCACTCGATTAAGCTTTGTTAAAGATCAACTAAAGAATGCAAGACACATATTTGTTTACCAGGTTCAACAAGATCGATGTGATCAAGCCTACATCCGGAGGCGAATCAGTTCGACAAATCTACTAGAAATCAAGAAGAAAATGCTCAAAACTGAGCTTACAACGAACGTTAGTGGCGAGCTCTCTCTCTCTCAACAAGAACCAGAGAAGAGAGAAAAAGAATGAAATGAATAGTGAATGAAGATTAACAACCTAAGAAATTGATTTAAACGTTTATCAAACCTTATCTCTTAAAAACGGAAGAACCTCCATTGCAGTTAGAGGCTTTCCTCTGATTCTTCACTTAATCTCGGTTCAGACGGTTATCTCTAAACCTAAACTAATCACCTGTTTCAATCTTCATTTAATCCAATCAAACGAGATGAACCAAAGTAATTGAATCAGATCATCATACACAACATCGGTTCAATAGGTTTTCCTAATTAAAAGTCTTTTCAGTTTCAAATCACCAGTTGGTGTTGTGTAACACTGAACACCAAATCAGTTAGCTGATTTGGTTGGTCTGACTTTAATAAATTATGTTTTAGTCTTTGACTTCTATTATCTTTGCTTCATGGTTAACGTTGCTGCTCGGATATTTGCAATTCGAAAAGTCTACACTTCTTAAGAGACCAGATCAAGAATCTGATAAGTTTGTAACCGAAAACCTCCTTTATTGATTATCAGTCAATGATTACAAACCATGAGCCCTAGATTGAGATCCAAGATGTGAACCTTCTTGAACTCAATCTCCCTCTTCAATCTCATAGCCAAGAGACTCATCACGTCTCAAATCATTCAACAATCAAAGCATGAAAACTCCCCAAACGATCGACTCTCCTATTTATAACTAGTAAAATAAAACGGCAAACAGTCTGAAACAACCAGAGGCTTTACATCACATTGCCAGCTCACCCCCAAGTCAACAACTTCAGTTCACTTCCCTTGCATCCTATCAGGATCTCGTCAGAGATTGAACTTGAGTTTGAATTTAAGGTTGTATTTTTGGAGAAAAACACCTCAAACCTCAAATTTGAGGATTTGCAAACTTTGAAAATGAGGTTCTATTTCGGAAATGTCTTTAGGAGAGTTTTTTTCAAATGTTGATTTTCCTGACCTTCTGGTAAGATTTTGAGACAATTATACCAAAAAATTTCACAACAAAAATTATGTTCCTCTTTGCTTGGTTTTCACATTAGTTGAAACGGCTTAGGCTTGGGCGATTACAACACTGCATTCATTGATACTTTGATTATTATCCGTGCATGATGATGTTTTTCTGATCTTAAACGGTATATACATTCTCGATCAAGTCAATGAGAAAGTACTCCATGATCACAAGTTCACAACCTAGAACTTCAGTTCTTCTTTAACAAAATATCTTCATTTTTATTATGATCCAATTAAATTTCAGCTCATATGTTTTTTTTATAATTGTTTCCATTGGAAAAAATATGTCGCATCGATGATAAAAAATAAATCATCAAATACTTCAGTTCTTATAATTTTTTACCAAATACAAATAAATCTTCAAACCGCGATCCATACGTTCTACAAATTTAATAACAAATCTGTATTTGTTCTAGCTAGTATGTTACATTTAATTTCGCAGCAGCAAATACATCAAAACACTTTCAGTCCCATGAAAATACTTTCCATCTTTAAACCCCCCCCCCAAAATGATTAAATTTCACCTGTTTCTAAATGCTTAACTTGTGTTCCATTTTTGCAGTTGTAAAAAGACCCCAACATTTGAAAGATGTGTCATTTAACTGATGGCGTTTTTTTTTAACCGATACCGTGTTATTACTATGCTTTGTCACCCCTCTTCAGATTATGGCGTTTTGATTCCCGTTATCAGATGAAGTATGTTTTATTTGGAGACAATAAGTGTTACGATAACCATATGGCAGTAATGGTCTAATGGTTGAACAATTCATTTTGAGTGTTCATCTTTGCCAGAGTTTGGGCATTTATACTGCAAGTTCAATCATCTTTAACTGCTTGTAAATGTTTTTAATATCAAGAAACCCCAAAATTTAATGAGTTTTGGTGATTTAGTGATGGTTTCAGTTTTGAATTCTCCCCATTAACAAAGGAAAAACTGTTACGATGGCTTTTATTTTCTTGATTAATAAAAATATATTACATAATTATAAGAACGTTTTATTAGTAGCTCATTCATGTTGATTACCTTTATTTCTTTTTGAATTATAAAATAAAATTATATTTAAAAATGGTCCATCTAACCACCACGACCCTATGACCGCAGCTCTAATACTCTTCTTTTCATCTTGCTAACAACATTGTGGCGCGGGTTTTGATAAACTAGGCGGTGTTCCTATAATTACTGTTAGATAAATCATCGTTAGTCATATAAAACGAAAAATATATGGTGCAAATCTGATGATAAATACTGAGACTACTTACAAAGTTTTCGGATTTCGTATGGTCGAGTTAAAGCTGCATAAGATGAAATCGCCAAAGAGAAAACCAAGAACAAAACAATCAACCACAAGTTTCCCTTCATTTTCTTCTATGTTAATTTGTGTTGTAGACTTGTAGCTGTAGGTTAAAAGTTCTACCTATGTATATGTGTATTTATAGAACGTAGCAACGTAGGAAAACCATATAGTCTCACCGACTATAAGAATAGTCTTCGACGTAGACAAACATGGAGACCTTATTTTCTTGATCATTTCTAATTTTCTATCAAGACTTTAATATTAAATTAACAAAAACGACTTTTAATATAGATATATATGTTAGGAATACTACAACAAAAGTTGAGATGAGTTTGAACTTTGAACTGGTTTTGAATTATCTTAATTAATAATAAGAAAAAGACTAGGTCGTAATTCTTATGATTTACTATTCTATGTATTCAAATAATTGAGCTCATCCACACACATTCGTCCACACACCATTTCCTTTGTGCTAATGCTCAATCAACAATTTGATAATTAAGTTTTCAAGTCTAATATGTTAGGATAAATTATGGATGCAGATAAATTACTTTTAAAAGAAAATATTTATTTAATTATTAAAATATAAAATAAATGTAATACATAAAACGTACTTGTTTTTTTTGAATTGAATGTTACATTTATTCAAATTGAAAATTTATGTTTATAACTAGGTGCTATATTTTTCTGAGTTTTGAAAAGACATTAGAAAATAAGATTTAAAGCGCTGTGTGAATTTTTCTTATCTTGTCGTAAACCATTTCTCTATTTCTTTTTCTAGTTTTTTATCTCCCATAAGTCGGATGGAAGATAACATGTTTTGCACTTGTTTGTCTATAAGTTAAGTGATATTCGATACCAGCTTTGGAATTTCACAATGCTTTATGTTATTTCGTTCTTGGCAAATGAGGTGTAGCGCTGTAACACTCTGATCTCGCATTTTTGGACCACATAGTGAAGGTCTATTAAAAGCCCACTAAGTTCAATCCCTAAATTAATGAGAAGACATATATAAGAGAATATTATGGTTTTGCCTTACCAATTTTGTGGCCACCTTGATCAGAAGAAGAAAAAGCATGAGAAGAAGAGAAAAAAGAGAGAAAGAGAAAAATGAGGAGAAGAAGAAAAGACAGATTTAACCAGTTTTGGGAGAAAGAGAAAACGGAAGATCAAACGGAATCTTTTTTTGATGATATTTTTGGAGAGATGGCAACATCAATAGCTATCCACAGCCGCATGCGAATACTAAATCGGAGCTATGGTTAGAGAGTTATGGCCTTTTTCTTGGAGTGAATTTCTGAAGATCAGATTCTGCCGCCGCGTAAGTTTAAGAGAATTTTTCCGGGAAATTTTAGGGAGTTAGAGGACAATCGAACTATCCATGGAAAGCCCCATATCTCAGCTTTCTAGATCCATCAGCAGATCTGGATTCCGAGGTAAACTACGGCCGTAATCTGATTTTTAAGTTGACGGCAGTTGTAAGCAAGTTTAAGAAAAAATTTAGTTTTTTAATTCAAAAAGCATAATTCTTATTTTGGAAAGTTTCTATTTTAGAGAATTTCTATTTTAGGAAAGTTCATAAGAGAAGATACCAAATAGAAAAGTTTAGAAAAGGAAAATCTACGAAAGAAAGTTGAGAAAAGGAAAGCAAGACAAAGGTGAGGGGATGATTTGCGGAACCATAGTTACATTTTCTTTTATTATGCTTCATGATTCATGACATATATGTTTAGTTTTGATTGTTTATATGTGATTTCTAATGATGATATGATTTGATGTAGTGTGATCATGTCTAGTGACATGATATATGTTGTAATGTCGTATTAGTATAGAATAGAAGAGATTGGAGAAATATTGTGTATCATTCCATAAATAATGAAAGTTATATATAGGATAGAAAGACTTGGGGAACACATATAACTTGGAGAACAATTAATTTTAGCACCTTATAGAATATGTGCCTTTCTAGTTCCAGAAATGCTGACCAAGTGTGTTATATTCCTTATCCAAGATTAAAGAAAAATAGTGTGGAGTGGTGGGCAGCAACAAAGGTCATACCCCGCAGTTTCAGGGATATGGGTGTGAAGGTTAATGAACCTGTTTTGCAAGAAGAAGATGACCATAATCAAAGTGGATAGTGGTGTTTTTCATGTAAAAGATATGCTATGGAAGCAGAAACAAAGAACGATTTCGAGATCGATAATGATGGAACTGTTGCTGAAGAAACCGACGACGAATATGATGGATATGGTTCAATCGAGTCCGAAAGATATAGTGAAAATGAGGTGGAATGATGAGTTGTTTAAATTCAATTTTACATTTTACTTATTTGTATGAATCTTATTATTTTGACCTATAAATTGATTTTTATGTCACCATTAGGTCAGGATATTGAAGTGGAATGGATTGCATTTCAATCTTGCCTATGATGTTGATTATTTTCCTCAGCGTAATTTTAATTTGAAATTTATATTTATTAATTTATAACTATTATATAAGAATCAGTTTCAAAATTAATCACACTTTTAATTTTAAATTTAACAAAAAAAAAAATTTATATAAACACAAGTCATCACCACTTTGATCAAAACAATGAGTGTAAGTATATGAATGATAAAGAAACACGTTTCGTGGTTTAAGGAATCGATGTGGCCATCGATTATTAGTGACTAAGTGTTTTATTTCGGTGGCCAAAAACAAAAATAAAAAAAATAAATTTTGATTTTTTCATAAATATTAATAAAATTGGTGGCCATCGGTTACCACATAAATTTTTCCCCGAATTTTTAACTTTTAGTACTAAAAAATGGGAAAATTTCACTAACCGGGAAAATTTTCACCAACGAAAATATCTTAGTTGGCTATTGAATATTAGTAGCTAAAACGGTGGCAAAGAAATTGCTATAAATAAGATATCGGTTTTTACTTAATTAGCCATTTTTACCGACATCTCCTTTTCTCTCTCCCCGACCTCTCTCACTTCCTCACTGGTCGTGATTTCTCTTTATCTCTCACCGGTGCTGAAGCTCTGTCTCTATCTCTCCCTCTCTCAGTCTCTTTCTCTCCAAGATTAGTCTTTGTCAACTCTGTCTCTTATCTTCTGCAGATCTAATCCTCCTTTTTATGTTTCTGCTGCATCTGAAACTGAAATCTAAGCTTTTATTGTTGTATATCTCAGATCTCTTTTATTGTTGTATAACTGAAACTGAAATCTAGGTTTTTGTATCTCGTACATCCTTTTATGTGTAATAATTTTTTTTCAATGACATTTGTTTTTCAGGTGTAGTCTTGATAATTGTATCACATCTGATATCAACTCCATATACCAAAACAATTTCAAAGGACCATGGAGAAGTCTGAGATGTACCCTGCAGAGTATCAAGTGCAGTGGTGGTCTAAGTTTATGGTAACTTAACTTCTGTTCTTTTTTCTGGTTTTGCTAATTGTTCTTTTTTTTTTGGAACTTGTCATCTTTGCTCTAACTCTGGTTTTTCTTCAACAACGTTAATTTTGGGAAGGCGAACATCATGATGCTGTGATCAAATCATACCGCATGCAGTTAGAGATCTGATCAAGAACATTATCTCTAAGGCAAAGCGGGATGTGAAGAAGCCATATTTTGTTGAACCTCAACACTGGAACCTTATGCTTCAGTATTGGGAGACTCCTCCTGCTATCAAGAGGTAAAAAAATTGTAGTGAGGCCAGAAAATCCCAACGGTGTGGCTATGGACAGCATTCCCACACTGCTGGCTCCAAGTCATTCAACAAGCACTGCCAAGAGATGGTATGATTATTAAATAATTTGGACCTTCTGTTTTTTATGTTTTCTTTGATTCTCTAACAAATTTTCAGTATGATTAGAACTTTGTAATTGGAATCATGTTGGTTAACATGTGTTTTTATAGGCTGATGAAAATGATGGTATCATGCCATCAATACCAGACTTAATCAAGCACACTCACACACGGTCGGATGGGAAATATGTGGATAAATATGCTGAGAGGATCGTTCAGGAGGTTTATAGCCTGGCGACTCAACTGTCAGCCCCTGAAGGCAATGATCTTGACAGCGATGAAGTTGCAACAAAGCATTCTTTCAGGTAACAATTTCTATTCTTTTCTTAGTTGTTTTATTTTTATATGCATGGAATTAGACCAGTGAAGAGAAGAAGTTTCGTTCCAAAAAAATACATAAGTTTACCTTTTGCTTTTCTCTTTTGACTCAGAGCCTTATCTTCATTTTGGTGATACAAATTCTTTTCTCTTATAAGTGTTGTTGTTTATTTATTGTTCTCTAACATGAATCTTGATTCTTTCTCCCATAGAAGTCAAAATGCTGGTCAGTTGTAGGTTTTAATTAGTTGTATTGGCTGGGTTAGAGTTAAATTCTATTTTATCTCAGAATTTGATTGGTTTAGCCTGGTTAAAATTTAATCATTTTTATTAATATCATCAATCTTGTCTTGTGTTTGGCTAGCTAGCATGTTCTGGTGGTGAAGGGATACCGTTTTGGTTTAGGCGCAATTTAGTATCATAATGGTCAGACTTCGAAATCTTTCACACCTTGTCCCTCAAGCCAACTTCACTTAGAGACTGAGGTTGCAAACTTGAAGGAAACAATCTCAACCCTTGGC
The DNA here is from genome assembly GCA_963922655.1 of Cardamine chenopodiifolia. Taxonomy (NCBI): domain Eukaryota; kingdom Viridiplantae; phylum Streptophyta; class Magnoliopsida; order Brassicales; family Brassicaceae; genus Cardamine; species Cardamine chenopodiifolia. The sequence goes on from OZ000486.1 coordinate 2,301,315, forward strand.
GAGCAAGTCTCCAGCCTCCACGGGAAGTTTGATGCACTTCAAGCTACTTTAGCTATCCTAGTTCGGAATTTGACCCAAGGGACACCGATGACAACTGAGCCGCAATAACAACCGGAACCGTCTCAGCCTCCATCTCCACAACAAAGCTAAGCACGGACATCTCCACTTGACTTAAAGACATGTCCAACCGGACGCTATAACACCAAAGATGGTGTAAAATGTCCTCCAACCGAACGGCAAAACTTGCACCAAATTATTTGTTTTACTGTTTTATGAACAGTGTGACATTGTATACGGTGCGACACTGTTTATAAAACACTAAAAATATATATTATTTTATTTGATGTTGTTGATGTAGAAATATAATTAAAATATAGTTTATCAACTAGAAAATAAATATGCTATCAATATTTTTGTATCTTTTTCATTTTGAATGATAAAAAAAACTATAATTGTAATAAAATTATAGTTGTTAGTTAATATGAAATTTTATTTTATACAAAATCTCTAGAAATATCTAAATTAAAAATACATATTAAGTTCAATTAAAACATAAAATTACAAGAAAAAACAAGAGATGGAGATGCCATCTCTGCTGGTTCCTTATGTCATGAATGTTGTTTTCAGTGAGGATATCCCGTCAGATATTTTGGAGAACGCCGTGCCATTTTACAATGTTTTCTGGTGGAGTACTTCATGGGGGAGGCTCCTCATGTAGACATGTAGACAAGATCTACGCTGCAGCTAATCGGATTTGGGTTGCTCAAGGTAAGCATGCAAAGATTGACGTCCAGTTCATTAACAAGACATCGATTTTATTTCGTATAGAAGACAATAGATGTGTACTCGTGTGCTGAGGTGTAAGTATTGGCACTTCGCTAATGTGCCCTTGGTCTTTAATGAATGGACCCCTGAATCAGCTTATGAAAGATTTGATCTCTCGGCCATGCCTATTGCGTTGACTAAAAAACATTCCAGGACATCTGTAGTCTCAGAAGGGACTCAGCTTCCTAGCAAACAATACCATGAAATTTGTGAAACTTCCCCCAAACACGGAGCGTTGTATGCGGCTCGATGTGGCTTGAATCTTAGTGGAGGTTAATCTTCATAAGCCTTTGATTGAGGAGATTTGTATTATGGATAGGAGTGGGTTGCAGGTATCAGTTTTTATGTGTTACCCGTGGCTCTCTTCTCGATGTGCAACTTATCTAAAATGGGGTCATGGCAATAAATATTATATCTTAACGAAAGAGAGTGGTTCTTGTTTGAAAACAGGGAATGAGGCTCCATTATCACCGAGGAAAGAAAATCAGGCAAGAGAGGTGGTGCAAAACCTCTTGTCTGAGTTGGAGTAGTCACATTCGATTCTTAAATCGTCTTCGAGTATACTAGTGGGTATGAGTTCAAAGTCTGATGGTGTTTCATTAACAGAGGAGGTTATTGATGCCATTAATAGGGTGTTAGAAACAGAGCAAGTGGAGGATGAAACTTCAGAGGAGTGGTTAGTTGTAGCTCGGACTGGAAGACGTTCACCATCAAAATCAAAGGTGACGGGTCCTTTCACTAAAGGATCATCGGTCTGGCTATAAGTCACCATCGGGTTTAAAAGTCATGGCTACTATATGTGATGAGGGTGAAATTGCCGACGAGGGTGAAATTCTTGACCAGCAGTTAGGGAATGTAAAGGTGATTGGCAAAGAGGTTGTGAAGGTTTCTGAAGTGAAGCAATCTGGAAAGCAGAAAAGTAAAGGGAAGCCCATCTTAAACAAGAAAGATATCATTCAAATGGGTACGAGAAGAAACAATAACAAAGCTTCCTTTCGAAAGCATTGATGTCATTTATCTTCTCTTGGAACATATGCGGATTTAATAAGCCACAAAAGCATCATGTAGTAAAGGAATGGATTAAAGTTGCCAAAAAGCTTTGGTTGTCTTATGGAGATGAGAGTTCAAGAAGAAATTTTCAAAACAATTTTTTGATGCTTCTTTTCTTTGCAGGAAGTCTATCACGAATTATGACATTACTGGTTAGGCCGTATTTGGGTGATTTGCGTTGACCATGTTGAGGTTTCTCTTATATACAAGAGTGCACAACTTATAACGGTATGAGTTTCTATGAATATCAGCCACCAGTTTGTATGTTCGTGTGTTTATGCCTATAATTTTCAGGCAAATCGTCGGGTTCTTTGGGCTGAGCTAGAATGGATTGAGACTAATTTTGTACGACAGAACACACCATGGATTGTACTTGGAGATTTCAATGAAATTTTGAGCTCAGCAAAGCATTCTTGGTTCTATGAATAGCGTATTAATCATTCGGGTATGTTGGAGATTCAAAATGTAGTTTCCTCATGTGGGTTAAAAGATCTTACATCAGTTGGTCCTACATTTACATGGTGGAATAGTCAAACTAAAAACCCTATAGGGAAGAAATTGGACCGGGTTTTGGTAAATGTTGTATGGTTTTTTGAGTTTCCACAATCTTTTACGTCTTTTGAGACTTGTGGAATTTCGGATCACACAAGAATTTGGGTTAAACTCGATAATGTAGTCTCAACTGCTCGGAAGCCATTTTAGTTTTTTACTTATCTAGCGTCCTTCCGAAGTTCCTCCATGTTGTGTGTCAACATTGGTCTACTCTGCCAAGTCTGTTCCATTCTCGCATAGCTCTGCACATATTCCATGGGCAAAATAAAGGCTCTAAAATACCAACTTCGTACCCTCAATAGAACTATCTATGGTGGAATTATTGCATGATCAAATGAAGCTTTTGACAGGTTGTGTGAGGCACAAACCTTAGCATTAAAAAGTCCTTCCCCTTAGACTTTTGTTGTTGTCTCTGAGGCTACAACGATCTAGAACCATTACGAGGAAGTAGAGGAGAAATTCTATGAATAAAAATCTATAAACAAGAGAAGTGGTTTCTGATGCATATTTAGAAACACTCATTGACTACCGTTGTTCACCGCACGATGCAGCAGAACTTGTACGTCCTGTTACGACAAAGGAGATTAAATGAGTGGTGTTTTCAATGCCTTATGATAAGGCCCCGGGACTGATGGGTATTCCGTTGAATTCTATCGTGAAGCATGATCAGTTGTGGGTAAAGATATGGTTATAGGTGTGCAGTCCTTTCTCTACGGGTTTATGCCTCGCGAAGTAAACTCTATAATTTTAACCATGGTCTCTAAGCAAGAAGCTCCGATAACCATGAAAAATTACCAACCATTGCCTGTTGTAGTACAATTTACAAGGTCATATCAAAGATCATTGCAAACCGCTTAAAAGAAACATTGCCAAACATGATAGAATGGAACCAAAATACGTTCGTTAAAGACATGTTATTGTTAGAGAATGTGTTGCTAGCTATAGAACTTGTTAAATACTATCATAAGGATATACTTTCGTCTTGTTTTGCGATTAAGTTCAACATCTCAAAAGCTTTTGACACGGTTCATTACTTCAACTCTACGTGCCATGCATTTTCCAGAGCAATTTATCCACTAGATCCATCTATGTATGTCGACAACATCCTTCTCGATTTCTATAATTGGTGAGCTTGCGGGGGTTGTTAACAGTGCCAAGGCTCTTTGTCAAGGCTGTTTCCTATCTCTGTATCTCTATGTTATCGCTAGCAATGTGTTGTCAAGAATGTTAAACAAAGCATCCCAAGATGGAGTCTATGGATATCACCCAAAATGTGAAATAGTGGAAGTCAATTATTTAAGTTTTGCGGAGGATATCTTGGTTTTTACGGATAGGAAACCAGAATAAATCTCGGGTGTTATTGAAGTTTTCAAAAGGTTTGCACTTATCTCAGGTCTTAACATAAATGCTTTTAAGTCCTCAATATTTTCAGCGTGAGTAGACAAGACTAGGATGATAAGTGCAGCGCAGAGGCTAGGGCTTGCGAGCCACAATTTTCCAATCTGATATTTGGGATTACCGTTAACCACAAAGTCGATGAGTCCTCTTGAATATGAGCCTCTCATTGATAAAATCAGAACTCACTTGTTATCCTGAGCTAGTAAAAGCCTATCATATACATGTTGTCTTCAACTAATTAAGTTGGTAATAATGAGTATATCAAACTTATGGTGTTCGGTTTTTCGCTTACCACAAAGATGTATTGATGAGATTAAGGGGCAGTGTAGTGGATTTTTATGGGGTAGCTCGCCAAACATTAGAAACAAAGCTAAAGAGATATTTGTTGTCCGGTGCAAAAGGGAGGTTTGGGTATACGTCGGATGCGTGATTTATCTTGTGTATTCTCGCTCAGTCTGATCTGGAGACTGCTCAACAGTTCCGGCTCCTTTTGGGTTGCTTGGACATGTGCTTATCTATTGAAACAATACTTATTCTAGAATGTTAATGATGACACCATGGGGTCTTGAATTTGGAGAAAACTGCTCAAACTGTGCGATCTAGCCTGTGAGTTCATTCGTTGGGAGGTTTGTAATGGACAGAACACATATTTTTGGTGGGACATTTGGTTATCTATGGGGAAACTCTATGGAAAGTAGGTGAAGCAAGTCCAAGAAATATGGGTGTTGGTTTATTGAGCACGGTGGTTGAAACCATGAATGAGAATCAGGGGCGGGTTAGAAGAGGCAGGGCGCCAATCTTTCAGCAGATAGAAGAAGCAGTCCAAGCGCATACTCTGCCATGTCCTGATGTTGGACCAGAAATTGCTTTGTGGCGCCATGCGCCTAAAGACTACAAAGGAAACTTCTCCGCTCGATGTACGTGGAAACAGATTCATCACGTCAGATGTGAGGTCCTTTGGCACACCTCTGTCAGGTTCCACTAGGCGATCCCAAGGTACTCTTTCATCACATGGTTTGCGGTTCGTGATCGCTTATCCACCGGTACATGCACTCGATTATGGCATCAAAATCAAGTATGTTTATTCTGTTGAGAACTAGATAAATCACGAGACCATTTATTCTTTGTTTGGCCTTTTTCTTACATTATTTGGACCGAAGTTGTTGGGACCCTCTTGGGGAATCGGATCAACCCTGACTGGACATTATCCTTAAGGCGATTCAACTCCACTCGTATTCGACTTGACAAAATTCTACTCTGTATGGTCTTTCAATCCACAATCTATCATATATGGAGGGAACGGAATGGACAACTCCATGGACAAGTAAGCCACTCTACATCCCACTTCGTCCGCGCTATTCTCAAAGTTATACAGGACCAGCTCATCTCACTCCACTATACTGAAGACAACAAGCTCAGCGGGCTACTCCAGCGATAGAACTCCATCCATGCTTAATGTCTTCTTAGTTAATTACATAGCCACCAGTTTTCAGATGTAAAAAATCAATCACTGGGTCTTACCATTATTCCCGCATCATGTAATTACGCTCTACCACTTAATATTAATTTCACATTTAAACAAAAAAAAAACAAGAATTCAAGATGGTGAGTGATGATGATGCTTGATTTCAAGAATTCTTAGCTCAACACATGAAAATCAAGGACTGTGAAGCTCATATTAAACTTCAAAATCCGTTAATTGAACATTTATGGTTCAAATATACTTATTTTGAGAATTAGTATGGTATAATTTATTTTTCGCTATTTTTAATTTATCGATTCTAATCTCTTTTGTATCGTTATTGATTGTAGTCTTACATTCAACTTATAATTAATCAGTTATAAAAATAATTAATATTTATCAAACTATTAAAAATAAAAAGAATCTCTAATTTACTAATATAATAATAATAAATATTTTTTTATGTGAGATTTGGTGCTGTGGTTAAAGATGGAAAATTTTGGAACACCAAAACATCAAATTTGATGTAATTTCAAGACCAAATTTAGTGTTGTGGTTGTAGTTGCTCTTAGTAGCTTTTGTTATCTTTTGTACGTGTCCGTGAAGGCTTTCTTATATAATCTTTAGGTTTTTCTAATCTAATGCTCAGGCTTAGCCACATTATCTTTTGTAAATGTGCTACTTGTAATATTGTTGAACATTTTTGTAGTGTGTTTGTTGTATTTGCGAAATAATCTCTTTTGACCCAAGGTGTAGGGACACCCATGATCACTGAACATGTTTATGTTATTTATGAAGTTATTTTCTTTTTATTAATTTTATTTAAATTTTATAAATTGAATAGGTATAATAATTTATAAACTGAATGTATATAATAATTTAAATAATTTATTTATCGTATATAAAATATAGACACTAATAATATGTGACTAAATTAGTATCTAGATTTTGTGGCCAAATTAGTTGCAAATGGAAACAATAAAAGTAATGGCAACTTGGTAGCTATTTGTCACTAGTTTTGAAATAGTGTAATGGTGACTATGGCCACCATTATTTTTGTCACTATGTTGGTGGCCACACTTCCACGAAAATTTGGTGGTTATGTTCGTTGCTAACTGGCCACCAAATTAGTAATAACCAATATGTGGTTGGCTATTGGTGACCAAAATGTTTCGTCGCTAATTGGTGGACAGTTTGCTACTATTGGCCACCAATTTTATTTAGCTACCAGATATCCGCAACCAATTTGTTTTTGTGCCTACAAGTGGCTAATTAAATTTTAGCCACCGTTTAAAAGGTTTAACGACTGATAAAATGGTGGCTAATTCCCAGTTTTCTTATGGTGAGGGTAGAGGAACCTAATTTAGACATGTTAGATGCCTCTAAAAACCGGTTATATCAAGGTTGTCAAGAAAGTGATTCCCTGTTATCAGCTATAACTCGGATGATGACCATAAAGTTTTATTCAGTTTAAGCGAGGATTGTGTGGATTCAATAGCAGATTTCGTGAAAATAAAAACAATCTACCTAAAAATAATATTTCACCACCATCGTACCATGAGATACATAAACTTGTGAAAAGTCTTGGTTTGCCGCATGAGTTGATAGATGTTTGCAAGAACAATTTCATGCTATATTGGAGAGAGGACTCAAACCACTCATTATGTAGATTTTTCGTCATACACACTTTCAAGATGCAAGTGGAAGAGTTTCGATCCCATTTTAGCGAATGTGGTATTTGCCATTATAGAGGATGATCTTATAAAATTCTTTCAAAGGCATGTAATTTGCAGTTTTATTCTTATGTAGAAAATGTCTAGATGCATTTATGAATCAACAAACATTAAATTTCTTATGCTGTAAAGTCTTATTCACTAATAGATGGGAATCAAGACTACTTCAGATCTTGTTTGTTTGATGCCGCCTTGGTTGATCTTACTTACAGAGACAGTACTTATACTTGGTGGAATATAAGTGAATCTAATCCAAGGGCAAAGAAGATTGATAGAGTTCTTGTCATTGTCAATGCAAATTGGCTTGACTTGTGGCCGATGTCTTATGGTTTGTTTGGCAAGCCAGATTTTTCGGACCACATCCCCAGTTGTATTATTTTAAATCTTGAAGTGTAGAGGCAACAAAAACCTTTCAAATTCCTCAATCTGCTCCTTTTAAACTCAGATTTTATTCACATGATACAAGCCCATTGGTACACCTTCAACTTCATTGGTTTGGCGATGTACATGATCAACAAGAAATTCAAGGCCTTGAAATCTCCAATCAGAAGCTTTAGTAAGGAGAATTACTCTAACATTGAGAAGGGAGTGAGTGAGGCTCATGATTTGCTTATCTCTAAACTACATCAACTCTTAATTCAGCCAACAATCAACTTAGCTATGGAAGAAAGGGAAGCACACATGAAATGGCAAATACTTGTTAAGGCAGAGGAGGCTTTTCCGAGACAATAGAATAAATTGTTTATCAAATGGAGATTGCAATTCTGCTTTCTTTCATCGCATAGTTGCAACAAGACAGTCTCAGAAGCACATTCACTTCTTATTTGATGGGCTAGGTAACCGTATAGACACTTAGCAAGAAATCATCGACCTTCGTGCGAGATACTTTGAGGATCTGTTGAAGAAGCACTAAAAGCTAACCTTTGTTCATTTCTAAAGATATAAATTGCCCTTTAAACTTCATGCTCATCAGCTCAAGCCGAGAAAATTGAGTTTTTGTTTAAAATGAAGAGATTCGAGCTACCATTTTTTCTTTACCTCGTAACAAAGCTCTAGGTCCTGATAGCTATTCGGCAGAGTTCTTAACAAGCTGTTGGAGTGTGGTAGGGTCATAAGTGATTTCATCTATCAAAGAATTTTTTGCTACAGACCAGTTACTTACATAGTGGAATGCAACAACACTTGCTCTAATACCTAAGGTTACCAATGCCTCCTCTATCACAGAGTTTAGGCCAATTTCTTGCTGCAACACTTTGTATCAGATCATCTCAAAGCTCCTTGCAAGCCGCTTACCGGATCTCTTGCCTTCAGTCATCTCTCACACTCAATCAGCCTTTATTAAAGGAAGACTGCTTGCTGAGAACGTGCTCCTTGCCACCGAGATAAGGATACAACAAGAAACATATCGAGCCTAGAGCAATGCTAATTAGAATCCCAAAAATTATCCAGTTTCGGGTTTCCAATTGGTTCTCTCCAAATCAGGTACTTAAGCTTACCCCTGATGCACATGAAGCTCAAAATCTCTGAGTATTCCCTCTCTTAGACAAGCTTGAAGTTCAGTTTAAGTCTTGGGCTGTTAATCCTCTCTTATTCTGATCGACTTTAGTTATTATCATCCGTCATTTATGGCACAGTGAATTTTTGGATTTCGGTTTTCATTTTACCAAGGGCTGCATTGCAAAGATCGAATCAATGTGCTCGCACTTCCTATGGACTGGAGACATTGATAACTTTCATTCTACTAAGTAGCATGGTCCTCCGTTTTTTTGCCTAAAAAGGAAGGTGGTTTAGGACTAAGAAGATTTGCGGTGTGGAATAATACACTGTGTTTGTGATTGATCTAGCTTCTCTTTTCACAAGGTGGTTCACTCTAGGTTCTTTGGCACCACCATCATAGTTTAAAAGACCTTAGTTTTTGGGCAGTTGAAGAGAAACAAATGGACTCATAGAATTGGAAATTGCTTCTCAGCTAAGGCATTTGGCTGGGAGTTTCATCTCTTGTATCGTGGGAAATTTATCTATTGCAAGCTTTTGGTATGACTCATGGACACCTTTTGCCCCACTCATAAGTTATTTCGGCCTAAAGGGACCTACAAGCTTAAAAGTGTCATTGAATGCAAAATTTAGAGAACCTTGTGATCAATTGGGCTGGACTTTGGCTGCACCCCGCTTTGAAGCGGCTTTAAGTCTTCAAGTCCACCTAACCACCATTACGCTTCCATCAGTATAAAACCATGTAGACTTCTACAACTGGAAGATCAATGGATCAAACTTGCCTTCTTTCTCTTCATCAAAGACCTGGGAATGCTTACGGCCAAGTGAAGCCATAAAAATAGGTTTTCTTCGGTCTGAATTAATGGAGCAACTCCTAAACATGCTTTCATGATGTGGCTCTCTAGCTCGGATAGACTGCCAACAAAATCATGGTTAGCTTCCTGGGGGATGAATATCTCAACTAGTTGTTGCCTATGTAATGTTTTTGATGAGACAAGAGATCACTTACTTTTTCAGTGTGAAGTAAGTGCGAGTCTATGGAGGTTAGTTCTGCACAGATTGGGTGTGCAAGCTATCAACTTCAACAATTGGTTCGCACTGCTAGGCTGGACAAGATGCAATGGGACTAACTCTCCCCCATCTCTTCGAAAAATCACTGCTCATGCAACAAAATATTAGTTATGGCGAGAGCGTAACAATAGACTTCACAGTCAACAAACGATAACATCACCACTCCTCTTCAAATAAATGAACAGACAGATTCGCAACACCATTTTCTCCAAGAGACATCGACACTCCTCTTCAATCAAGGATCTCACTGGCTTATGGCTACGGTGGGAATAATCTCTTTATTTTCTTGTTGAAAGCTCTTGCTTTCTCTTGTGTTGTAATCTTTGCTTTTTACTTTATTTTTCGGCAAAGATTACAACTTTAGGTAGGTTAAGCAATTTTGTAAAACCGAATATTCATTTCTAATGATATTTATATTCATATAAAGAAAAGACTACTTATTAGTTTTAGAAAAAAGAAGTATGTAACTATCATTAGGTGTATCACAGGGGCAACCATGAGCTTATCAACAATTAGAATCGACCAAGCAAGAGAGTAAACAAAAGTAAAGTATTTTAAATTAAGAAGTTGCAAGTGAATCTACAATTTTTGGTCAGATATAACTTATAATGTTATATTTTAGACTTTTTTCACGCCTAAGCTGACTAAAATTCCTGAGTATGCGCTATATTATAAGCAATGACTGATGCTCTGACTCTAAACCAACAAGAAAACGTAACATTCGAAGAACCTGCCTCACAAAGAGAATCAGAAGCGCCATGAATATAGCAGAGATTTGTTGGAATAGAGTCCTTCTTAGTTGTAAATAGCGCGCCATGGCGTCGCCATGGCACATGGCGGTCCGATGCGAGGTCGTTGTCGCAGCAAGGGTCCGAGGCGAGGTCTTGGTCATGATGCGCTCGCCACGAGTCGCCATGATGAATGCGCACATTACGAGTTGCGACCGCAACGGTGGTGTGTGGCGTACGGTGTTATAAATCAGCTGTACTTTGTAATTTATGTATTACGATTTGGTTAAACGATGAGTTTTGTATCAATATATTTAATTGATTAGTCATTGTATATCTATAATTATTGCATCTAATACTGAATTATAAATAAGTCAACATATAATTTAAACTTAAAACCCTAGTTTCTCATAAAAACTTAACTTATAAATTATGTCAGACACCTCAAGAGCTGACTTATATTAAACTCTTGGTTCTCTTCAAATCTTCACAATCTCGTGCACCGTGGAATCAACAGTGTATACGATTAAGGTTTGTTTGTTTATTTAACTAATTTTTAGATTAAATTTTTACACTGTTCGTTTAACAAACACGTTAAAGTTTGTGTCTTATACGAGTGTTTGTGTCTTACACGTTAAGGTTTGTGTTTTAGATTAAATAGTTCCTGAGTGTTTGTTTATTGTTTTTGGAGTTTTTGTTCTGCATATCATTTATTCACAATTAAGGTTTATTCACGATGAAGGTTTTTGGAGTTTTTGGTTCTGCAAACAATACCATGTCCGATCATATTCCAAACCAAGACACAATTTGTAAGTTTTTGTATACCATGTCTTACACTGTAGCCTGTAAGTTTTTTACACTATGTCTTATACCATGTTTTTTGTGTCACACAGCAAACGAAATTGATCCGGGAAGAAAATATGGAATTTCAGAACCCAACAACAGAAATAATTGGATGTGTAAGTTTTGTGATAAAAAAACGAGCGAAGGAATTACTCGTCACAAACAACACTTGGTTGGAGGTTTTACGAATGTCCGTAAATGTCCATCTTGTCCGGAGCATGTTAGGGAAGAAATAAGATCATTTATGATGAAAAAAACAGAACTTAAAACTTCTACTCAAATGATGCCACCACCTCAAGAATTTGATGATTATGATGATGGGGAAGAGATGGATTGTGAGCCAAAGAACAAAGGTCATCCTCAACCTAAAAAGCCATGATACAAAGGTCCACTTGACAGGTTTGTAACTTCTGCACCTCCAGATTTGTTGAATGCTAGAAAAGATAGGAAAGGAATCTTTGGAGTTTGTGATAAAGAGCTAAGAGAGAAGACTTGTAGAGGTATTGCTAGGTTTTTCTATGATGCTGGTGTTGCATTCAACGCAGTTACTTATGATAGTTTTGGAGAGATGCTTGAATTAGTTGGACAATACGGTCCAGGATTAAAGCCACCAAGCATGCATGAGCTAAAAGTTCCTTTACTTAAGAAAGAAGTAGATGATGCTCATAGTCAAATAGTTGAGCACAAGAAAGAGTGGGCATCTAAAGGTTGTTCAATCATGTCTGATGGATGGCGTGATTCAGTTGTTCAAAAAGATTTAGTTAACTTCCTTGTAAACTCTCCAAAAGGATCTATTTTCATCAAATCTATGGATGTATCCGAAGTTGTGAAAGATGCGACATTGTTATTTCAATTGCTTGATAAGATGGTTGAGGAAGTTGGAGAAGAAAATGTTGTTCAAGTGGTCACGGACAATGCATCCAACTATGTAAAAGCCGGTAAGAAATATAATTCATCTATTTATGTTTTCATATTTATTGAATTTATTTTATTTTTAAATTTATTTATTGAATTTATTTTATTTATTAAATCTAAATATAATTCATCTATTTATGTTTTAATATTTTTATTGAATTTATTTGATTTATAAATCTATTTATTAATGTCAGGAAAACTACTAGAAGCAAAAAGAAAAAATCTTTATTGGACTCCATGTGCGGCGCATTGCATTGATCTAATGCTGGAAGATATTGGAAAAATCTCAAATGTGAAGAGCGCACTACAAAAATGTATCTTCATGAATGGCTATATTTATAGTCATGTTCCTCTTGTGAATATGATGAGGAAGTTCACAAATCAAAGAAATTTGCATAGACCGGCAATTACAAGATTTGCAACATCTTTCATCACGCTTGCACAGTTTCACAAGCACAAGGACAAGTTGAGGAAGATGGTTCATTCTGAAGAATGGAATAATTCAAAGTGGCCAAAGGAAGCAGGAGGAAAGAAAGTAAGAACATTTATTTTGCAAGAAAGCTTTTGGAAAAATGTTTTATACGCTCTGAAGTTGACAGGTCCTCTTGTACAAGTTCTTCGAATGGTTGATGGAGAGAAAAAACCTCCTATGGGATATATATATATGCAGCCATGGATCGGGCTAAAGAGACAATTATGAGGTCTTTCAGTCTAAGAGAAGAAAACTACAAAATGGCATTTGAGATCATTGACAAAAGATGGGAGTGTCAACTTCATCGGCCTTTGCATGCAGCCGGCTACTTTTTAAATCCAGAAATCCAATATGGGCGTCTAGATGATGTAGTTTGTGAGGAAGTCTTGCGAGGTTTGTATGATTGCATTGGAAGGTTGGTTTCGGATATTGAAACTCAAGACAAGATACTATTTGAGTTGGATGCATTTAAAAATGCTACAGGTCTGTTTGATCATTTTATGGCAAAAAGGCAAAGAAATACAAAATCACCAGGTAATAAATCTCTAATTTGACATCTTCAAGTTGATATTAAAGAAAACTAACGATTTTTTCATTTTCATAGCGGAATGGTGGTCTTCTTATGGATCTTCAACTCCAAACCTCAAGAGCTTTGCCATAAAAGTTTTGAGCCTCACTTGTAGTGCCACCGGTTGTGAGAGGAATTGGGGTGTTTTTCAACTTGTAAGTATTTTTAATTCTATTAATTATTTTAATTACATTATTTATTAAAAATATACAACTTATAATTTTTTTTCTAATAGCTTCACACCAAAAGAAGGAATAGATTAACCCAAAGTCGATTGAATGACATGGTATTTGTCAAATACAATCGTGCTCTTCTACGTCGATATAAGAGAAAAGACACCCTTGATCCTATTCTATTGGATGATATTGATGATAGTAATGAGTGGCTAACTGGGAGAATGGATGAAAACGTATCTGATAATGAAGATCTTGTGTTTGAAGATAATGACTTGACATGGAATGTAGTTGGCGAAGCCGCAGGAGCCAATGATCCTTATTATGCAACTCGATTTGCAGCTACTTCAAGCAGATTTGAAAGAGGAAAAGATATTGCTAGTGGTTCTAGTGGTTCAAAAACACTTCGTAAGCCATCTTCTAGTAGTATGACTTTGGTTGTTGATGATGATGAAGAGATGGAAGAAGATTTAGCTAGAGGAGAAAGTTTTGAAGATACTCTTTTGGACAACGATGATTATGAGTATGATGATACCAACTTTTAGATTGTTTATGGTTTAAAAACTATTATATTTGTTTTTATTTTAAATTTTTCATGATGTGCAATTGTGGATTCAAGGGTTTTATGGTATTATGGTATTTTGTTTCTGTTTTCTTTTACAACAATTTAAAAGTTTAAATAGCAAAATCAAAATTCATAAAACATTGCAACTCACTTTAACACACACCATATACAATGTCATCATGTTCACAACTTAAACTCTAAACACAATTAAACATATACGCTGTCATCATGTTCGCCATTTGTCGTTGATGCGGTTCGCCATTACCGCCATGGCGCATGGCAAGATGCGAAGACCTCCTCGCCACCGACCGCCATTCGCTATTTACAACCAAGGAGTCCTTTGATCAAGCCACAGAACACACCTTGTCTGTAAAAGTAAACAGTGATACTTAGATTACATATATATATATATATATATATATATTTAATCAAATCATATTAAAAGATATTAAACCTTGTCTGATGCTGCTACAGCAAATGCGATTGTCGTCTATATATGTTGCCTGAACACCAATCATCCAAGATCCTATAGAGGTATCATCAAATGCATATGTCTTCAATGATCCACTGCATAATTATAAACCAGAGAAGAGCGTGAACTGGACATGGAACTACATACTCTTCAAAGGAATTTAATATCAACTTGTGCCAAATTAGAAAGATTGTGAGCCCAACCTGTTAATGTTTATATATTGAGCCAAATTCTTGGATAGTATTAACAGCGAACCAGTTGCATGACGAAAGTACCTAAATGTAATGACGGAAGAATATGAGTTACTTTAAAGGTCCCAATTAGGTGTAGAAATCAAAGAAGATTTTGACTTCAGGATATAAGTTAAAGAGAAGACCTTGAGGTATAAAACATTTTCAATCACTTACGATTTTTCATCCCCAAATTTCCACCATTCAGGCTCATACCATTGGTTTCCCCTGAAGACAAAGACCCATGTAGATGGGGATCAAATTAGTTTGCACATATTGTCAAAGACACGCGAATTTAAGAGAGTTGGGTATGATACGAACTCTTCAGCAACAACTTCCCCAGACTTCATACACCCAATGTAAACACCATCTTGACCACGCCGACTTTCAAGAAGGCTAATCAACCCCTCTATCAGATTGAAAACATTTATCACACAAATATAGAATTGTTGATGTGGAACTGCTAATGCAGGATAAGATCAAAGATAACTTAGCAATGTAGGAAATAAACGCGGAAGTATTTACCAAGATCTATGTCAATGTTGTCATCAACTTTGATGTAAAACTCTGCATCCCAGTTTTGAACAGCAGTACTGAAGAAGAACTTCACTTTATTGGGTAGCTCTTCTTGCGCCTCCTCGTGATTCTCCTGATAAACAGTAGTGCCAGAAGAAAATTAGAAGCCACATCAGTGAGTAAAAACTAACATAATTCGATCACGCAAGCAACCAAAAGATGCTACAGCTTTTGATATTGTTTACTTACAAGAATTAAAAAATCTTTTCTTGCTTTATTTTCCTCATCAATTTTTCGATCTAAGCTATCACCTCGATTTGGACTGGAATTCTTAAAACATTAACATCAGAATTACAGTCCATATGGAGATAAGATGAAAAACTTGATACATAAACACAAAGATATAGTTAGTTTGAAAAACCTTCGACCAATCACAAAACGTATGACAATTCCTCTTTCCTCAAGTTTTTTCAACGCATCACCTATAGATCAAAATTTGTAATGATCATTGCAAACGGTAAAATGGGAAAAAACTGTTTCAATGATCAATCACAAACATGATCTACCTTGTGGCATCCAAGATCCTCGAAATGTATTACGCCTAAGATGACTTCCAAATCCAGAATACACTCCAATTACAGCAAGCAACTTCTTCCTGGACGAAGAACCGCTCTTCTGATTTTTCAGATAACCTTAACTCTTTGCAAGAGTCAACTCCATTTCAGTTTCAACAATTTTCCTCTCAAGATCTCTAATATCAACAAGTATATAATCTATTATTACAAGCATCTTGCTCAATCACTCAGAATGCTTATCAGAAAACCAACTTACTTGCATCCTAGAACCATCAACTTGTCATCCACTGTAAGAACCTTAGGCTTCTACACACCCAAGAAGATCACTAACAAGTAAGAGAACACATTAGATTAATAAAAATGTCTCGTACCAATAACATTTCAAGAATCCACAAGAATGGTCAAACCTGATCATAATTCCTCTTGAGAATATTACTGAGTACAACTCTATTCTCTGCATCTTGCCATAACCTAATCATATATAAAAATTTCATATGTTCCATAAGCTCCATGGATTGGATTTAAAGCAGTGATTGTTAATACAAAGCGAAAAACTTAAAAATTGAATTGGGAAATACAAATTTTCTCAAGTCTGAAATTATAGTATCTAGAATTTAACAATGAGATCGATCACGATACCAAAGCTTTGAAAAATCGAATCCAATAACAAATCTAGAGTCATTTAGAGATTCCAATATACATCGAATCAATGAAGCAACGTACCGGCCAGCGACGTAGAGCCAAGCGATGCAAGAGAAGAAAGCCATAACAACGGAGGGCTTGGAGGTACTTTGAGAAGACTTGATGGACCTGCCTCGCCGTTCTGATTTGGAGGGAACCGTCGTAGGTAAGCTCTCCATCTCAATCCAAGATCAGAGGAATGAGATAGAGAGATCGGAGGCAGATTCAAAATCTGAGAGAGCAAAAATGGAAGAGAATCTAGGTGAAGGTAGGAAGAGAGATGAATGGAGCTGTGAATGTGCTTACTTCTTTCTTCGGTTTCTGTGTGCCTTCTTCGGAGATCGGTTACTCTTGTAGACTTCATAGTCATAGACTCATAGGGGAAACTGAAATTTCCTGCCTAAAATATTTATTTTTTAGTAGGAGACTGACTCACTGTTCAGCTCAGAGGGTTAGGTTTTGGTAAGGGTTGAATTAGGCATGAGTGTTGGTGTATCCGCTTACGTTCAGTTTTATTTTTTCGGGTTTTCTAAGTTTTGGATTCATAGGTTTTAGACCCACGTGATATCTATAATTTTGGGTAGGGTACTGGTTGAATCGGTTAGATACGGTTCTGCATAGAAAACCTAGTTATATCCAAAAAAGTTCGGATAGTAATTGGTTCGGATATTTTTACCCAAAATACACAAAGAAAAAAGAACAAGTAGTGGATAAAAGAAAAGTGGAACCGGCGTTAAACTCAAACACAAACACAAGTCCATAAATATATATGGGCCATTAGTTAGTATGTTTAAAAAATTAAAGAAAAATTGTTGATGAAATTGATCTAACTTCCTACCTCTTTAGCACTTGTCTCTTATCAACTTTGACAAGTGTTACCACCATATTATAAACATTTTTTCATAACGGCTGCAAAAATTGTTAATATTTGTGAAGACCGCAAGTCTATACTTGGTCCGCTTGACCTTAAAGCCGGCTCTGCCTAGCTAATAGAAAAACATAGCCAAATAAAGGGGTGATGAAACTAAAGTTCAGGCTAACAATAAGGTGCACAAGGCAGACTAGCGTTCGAGAAGCTCAATGTCAGTTCCTTCTATTCATGGGTAGGGAGACAAGATTCGACTTTGGATATATATCTTTTGTTGATGGCATGAGTCAGAAAGAAAACGGCTTGGAAGGGCAAGACGAATCAGGGTGTGACATGGGGCCGATTTGCGGCTGTGAATGATGGACTAGAGGGTGTATGTCTAGTCGGGAGAAATTGTGGATCTGATGAGGTTAGAGTCCATATAGTAAAAGAATATGGGCATGCAAAAAGAACCAGGTGATCTCTCTCGACTTCGACGGTTCATGATAAAACTCACATACTTGAGTTATAACGCATATCTTGAAATGGAACGTTGAAACCAGAGTACTTTGTTCCAAGGAAGCCGAGGGCCAACTTTTCTAATTTGTTCCCATGTTGCTTTTGATGCGAAATAAATTTTGAAAGGTTAATTCCAGCTTTTCAGAGGACTATGTCTTCATTTGTAAGAGAATTCAGAGGTGTTAACATACAAATTTTCTACACCATAGACTGGTAAGTTTGATTACGACATCGACGAAGATTCCACTCTCCGTCTTTTATGATCTCTGCAAATTTACACTCCAACTGAATTCTCATTGTGAGAAAGCTATTACTTCCAGCGTCTTCGATTGAACGAGCTCCTTGCAGCTAGTTATCAAACCAGAAGAAAATTGATGTACCATCTTGAGTATCAATCCAAAAAAAACTATCGGGCCAAAAGACGAAGCTTTAGTAATTTTTGATAAATTCATGAATTCCTTATTATCACGAAGAAAAAAATGTGTGTTCTTCACATCAGTTAAAAAAAAATGAACAATGCTTATAAGTCTTAATATTTAAAGAAAATATTTTTTTATCTAGTTTTTTAATGGTTAATTTCTTTTTTGGTCATTAAAGCTTCCTGCTATCAAGCTCTTATAATAAACTCAGTGTTCCTTTTTGGTAAATAAATTCACATATTATCAAAAAAAGAAATCGTGAAATCAAGTGATAAAACAATTTATTTTTTCTTTTTATTTAAAAATTTAGCATCATTAGGTCTGAGGAAGTTTTATTTACTTTGATGAAATGTGTTGAATTATTTTGGCTTCACTTAGATAGGTTGAGATTTTTTTTATTTTGTTCAAATATGATGGATTTTAATTCACATCATGAATTTTTGAAGTATTATTAGGTCAAACTGCAATAGGGAAATGTTTTTGCAATTTTCCCACTATTAACAACTTTAAGATCTATCATATTAAATGCCAAGCATTCTATATTAAAATAACTTTTAAGATGTAAAATATTACATGTAATGTCATTTTTTTTTAGTATTTTTAAATAAAGTCATAAAGCTACAATAGTAATCATAAAATTAATATAAATAAATTAAAAATGGTAAAAAATATTTTAAATAATTGTTAGTTTCCAAAAAATTAAAGTCACTTTCTTTCTCTTATTAATTTTGGATGAAAATAAAATTAAATTCTTAAAAATTTGTTAATCAGTAAAAATTGAAAAAAAAAACTAAGATTTGATATCTAATTATACCATATTATTTATTAAGTTATTGAAAGATTTTGTTAAGATTTAAAACTCTTTAATCATCTTTGTTTGATCTTATTTTTATATTATTTTGAATTAATTTATACAACATAATTACCATAGTAATAAAAATTAGATTTTTCTGTATATGTTGTGAATCAAATTTCTAGAAACGGAGATATATTCCTCAATCGATGAAGAAAAAATTGTGTGTTCACCATCCCACATCAGTTAAAAAATTGGGCAATGGTTATATGAGTCCAAATATTAAAAAAATTAAAATGATTCCAAATCCAAATGAGCAAGAAACTTAACTTATTAAGCGTCCAAATTTAAAAGATTTTTTCATTTAATATTTGAGCAAGAAACTTGATTTATTAGGTGTCCAAATTAAAAAAAATGATTCCAAATCCAAATGAGCAAGAAACTTGATTTATTAGGCATTCAAATCTATAGTTAAGCCAATAATTTTACCGAATAATTTTTTTTTTTTAACTTAGTTTAAAATTTTTGTACTATTTTAAATTTTATAAAAATTTTAAAATATTAATAATATTTAAAATCATAAAAAAATGTAAAATAAACATAAATGCCCTTTTTGACAAAAAACATTAAGCCCTAAGAAAATCACATTAAATATATTTTTATATGTATATAATTTGATATTTCTAAATTATACTAGTTGTTTTAAGTAATTCATTTTACTAACCACATATACTTTCAAAACCAAAATTAAATTTTGATTAATCTAATATCATTATTCGAAAAATCAATCTTACGGTATTGGGACGGAAAATAGTTGGTATGGGACGAGAACAGATAATTCTGATAACAAAAAAATTACTCGAACGATTTTCGATAAAAAAACAAGACAAGAATTTATGGTAACAGTACGGGATCAAAAAATTTGGGTAGGTAAATTCAATTCTCACTAATTTTGCTAAGAGTTGAAAATGGGACGGGTAATGACCAACATCCAGACGGATATTTTAGGAATTTTGGGTAATTTTAAAAGTATTTAGAGATTTTTTTAGAATTATAGTTTTTTTAATATTTCCAATTTTATAAAAATAAATATTCAAACGAAAAAATACATGTATCTCATCTAAAACTCTTACTTATAATAAACATTGTCGAACGTGTAATTTTTTTTGTTAAAATAACCGAACGGATAGTTATTTAAAAAATAACGGTTATGGAACATAAAATTTTTGATATATACTGGACGAGATGATTATTTGTTTTAAAATGGATATAACTAAGTTATATACTGAATAACCCAAACTATTACCAAATCCAAATCTAATTCAATACCTCTAAACAAACTGTTAGAAATATTTTGATTAATTTAGAAAATATACATATAACATAATTTAATATTTACAACTAAATTATATCTTAAATTTAAATATCAGATAAGTTCGTTTTATAAATATAACCACTCACGTACGTGCGGGTCTGATTCTTGTTTAACATTAAACAAGTTTCTTTCCTTGCCATATTTACCAAATTAACTTTTTCTCTTTTTTTATATCATTTAGATCGACAAGACCTTATCCATAGTCTAAATCCTATTCCACGGGGTAATGTGATATACTGAAATCAAACTTCGATGGAAAAGATGCAGAAGTAGACGGTTAAGCACTAGACTAAAGACATTTCCTATTTACTAAATTAACTCTAACTAATATATGTATAAATATGAAGGTAATATATGCATGGCTCCATAATTTAGAGAAGTTTTACTATATGGTTCTTAAGTAATAAAACCCTAAAGGTTAGATTCATTGATACTTACCACTTCCCTTTCTATGATCCTCATTTGGAGGGTAACTTATCGATATTTTCCAGAACTCGAAGTCTCCCCAAAGCGATGAATTTGCTACACTTAGACGCCTTTTCACCAACTTCATCGATTTTATAAGTAAACCCTTCTTCTTTTTCATGATTTCTTGCATCTCAAGTTTCGTTGCTATCACGTCTTCTTTTCTCTCCACAGCAAACTCTAAAGTCTCCAGAATCGACAAGATCCTAATCCGCAGGTTCTCGACTTGGATTCTTATGGTTATCGTCCCTTCTTTGTTGATTCTCGTACGGTTCTCCATCAATATAACCAAATCTTTTTCTCCCCACCGCATTCTCGTAGGCCTTCAACGTCTCGCTAAACCATTTTCTCACCCTCCCAATCGGAGCTGTTAATGCAGATGCAACCGCACCAACCACCGGGACTGCGCTCATTGCAGCTAAAACCACCGATAAGACAAGAATAGAGGCAAACGCAGTCGCGAAAACAACATTGGACAATGTCCTCCAAATTTTTACATTCCTCAGCTTCTTTTCCAGCTTTACTTTCAGCTTATGGAACTCTTCCAGAAGCAGAACCTGCTGGTCGTAGACTGACTTGAACTGAGTCACTAACTCGTCACCAAAAGGGTCTCCTACGGCTTTGAACTTATTCAGCTCCCACAAGGTTTTTGAATACTTCTTTTTCTCATTTCCTTCAAGTCCGTGCAAATAGACTCTTTCTCAAACTGTTGCACCGCAAATCGAATGAGTAGCTGCATATTATCTGCTTTCTTGACGCAATTATCGACGGTATTGAAGAAATCTAAGGTCTTAGTGATAAAGATTGACTCTCGGTATGAGCATCGAGTGACTTCATGAAACTAATGACTCGCTGTTTTAGCCGAGAATCAAAGGATTTGAGGTTGGAGTCTTCTTTACAAGCGGATTTGTAAGAACGCAGGGACGCTGAGTATTTTGACCGCAAATCTGTTCGGACCTGCTGAAGCGTTGGTTCCGTTCCTGTTAGAACTGGAATTTCCTATCTTGAGCCCGCAAAGGTATCCAAAGCACTCCATTGATATTACTGGTGAAGAAGCTAAGCAGACCTTAAAAACGCGAAACAATTAAAGGAATTATTTAAAAATCAATTGGTGGCCAACTTTTTCCATGGAATTAGAGGAGTTTAATCATTTACGTGCTTTCTTTCCTAGATTTTCATTAAATTTTGATTTTCGGTTGTAATAATGTATGGGCTTACTTCCTTGCAAAAAAAGCAAGAGCACGAGATCTCTTTTGTTTTAATGTAATCGTTAATCTAAGTGACTTAAAATCTAAGCAAATGGAATGCACGGGCAGAAAGTATAATAAATTTTAGAATAATTTATTTTTCTATTATGATTGTCTCGGGATTGAAGCATATTTGTAACATTAATTCATTAGATTAATGAAAACGATTTTAGAGACAAAGAGTATTCGTCACATATAATTCTCGTATTTATTCTCTTTCGCTTTTTTAAGGTTTTGATCAAAACATAAATAAAACGGTTTCGGCAGGGTGTGCCTTATGAAAAAGGCACTTTCCTTATACCTCCTTATTATTAAGCAAATTTTGGGTCCCGATTTATTTTTGGTGTATAGATAAAATATGTAATTTAGTGCTAAATTTTTCGAGTTTTACATTTTATTTCATTTATTAAAAATATTGCTAATTATTTCGAATATTTTACATAAAATGTATTTCAATTTTAGTATATTAATTGATTAAAAATAGGTTAATTAAGAAAACAATTTACAAAATAGTATAAATTGAATTTTATTGCCTAAGAAGTTAATTATCTCTATTTTATTACAACACAATATGTTAAATTTTTAGTTACACTACATATTTTATCATGAAAAAATATAAAACGGTTTTGTTTTTTCTCGCCTGAAATCTCTAAAACTCTAGGCACAACCCTAGGTTCTGGACTGACTTCCTTCCAAGGCGAGCCTTTTCCCATCGTAATTTAAAAAGTTTTTGATGGAGCTTTTGTTGGAAAAAAGTTTGGTCGATGAAGTCCCATCAATCACATCGGCTACAACAGTTGATAATCTATTTTTCAATAAAACAGAAGAGGCTTAATGTATGGTCATAATCGATGTTCTCTCCGAATATGTAAAGGTTAATGGACACGAGATTAATTTCGCCAAAATATTCAGTAGTGTGCTTTGTAAGGACATTTTGAGCGATGACAAAGGATTGGTAAAACGTACAAAGATTTTGCATTTCAAATAAGGATGCATGTGTGCATTATGGGGTACTCCATGAGGTTTCTGTGGTACAAAGAGAAAAATCTTAAATTTATGTGAAGCGAAGATCGCAAGATCAGTAAATGGATGCTCGGCTATATTATGTTTTGAGGAATGAGGATCATAGCTTCTAATCAAATCAATTTTGTTACTCTTCAGATTTATTTAATGTCGTGTTTTATACTTATTAATGAAAGTACCAAGGTTTGAGGTTTAACTTGAAGTAGTTGTGTAACACAAGGATGTCTGAGTGCATAAAGTTGTCAAGGTAGGAAAGAAGATGACATGGCGCATATTTACTGGAGCGTGGAGTTTCCCACTAAAGCTGTGTAGAATATCTTCGAATCACAACTGAGAAGATTTGAATATATCATCAAGGAAAGTGTAGATCTTCGATGAAAAAATTATGAAGGTATATATGTGTGTGTTACTAACCTCTAGGAAAGGGTTAGCCGCTTACGAAATATAATTCATAAGATCATAGAAAACGGAAAAGGTTAGGGTTTTTGGTGAATGTCTTTAGAGATCTACACACCATTCTTGTGTTATTAGTTATGTGAGAGTTTTTATAGTTAGAAATTGGTAAATGACAAGTTGTATTAACTTGTGTTAATCTGATTTTTGGATTGTTTAAGTGATTCCTACAAAAAAGTGCTTTCTTGAAGATCTATGTTTCATTTGTCTGGCTATCTATATTCTAGTAATTTCATTTAATTTGTCAACTGAAAAGTTAACTAGCATTATAGCAAAATTTTGATGCAGTGCAAACATGACAAAATAAAATATTACACTCTTTGGGATAAGCTAATGGCCTTAGATCGTATCGCGATAAAAAATTTGGAATAATTGTATACCGTAAATTTTATTATGCATTTGAACACTATACTATACTTTACAAGCTTTTGAAATATACTTTTTTAAATGATATTTTGTCCTTAGTTAATAACTTACAATTAAAAAAATGTTTTGATTATTTATTTTTTACAAATGTTAGAAGATAATAAATTTAAACATAAGAAAATATTTTAAATTAATTTTAAAATAAGTTACGAATTTGAATATATATATATATATATATATTTTTGTTTTTGTTGCATTTAGTTAAGATTTTAGATGATAATTATTTTAAAATTAATAACGATTATAATTATATAGTCATAATAATAATTAATTAAGATTTTAAATAATAAGCTAAAATTTTTAATTAATTTAATATTTTATATTTAATTAAGATTTTTAGAAAATAACTAATTTACACATTATAATTTCATATTTAAAATTAATTATAATAAAAGTAAATAATCTATGACAAAAACATAAGTCCATGAACATAAAATAAAAATAATAAGTCAACAATCATAAATTAGTTAATTTCTATAAAAAATAACCAATCAAAATATAATTCAACTATTCTGAAATAATTCATTGTTAAAAAAATTAAGTCAACATAAATGAAGTATATCTACCAGAAATATATAAGTTTATCAAAAAATTAAAATCAACGAACAAAAAGAAAAGGTCAACAGCTTAAATAAGTCGATTTTTCAAAAAGTTAATTAATTAAAATATAACTCGATTGTTCAAAAATAAGTCGTTGGAAAAAAAATTAAGTCGATAACAATAAAATATAAGTCGAAGGATAAAAATATCAAACTTATTAATAAGTCAACATAAAATGCTGTAAGTCTATAAATAATAAATAAGTTTACAAATATAAAATAAAAATTGACGAACAAACAATAAGTCAACGTTTCAATAAATTTTTTTCTAATAAATGTTATTCTATTAAAAGCAGGTGGAAGTATTTACAGAATGGACAAACTATAGAAATAAAGCAAAAGGATACTAAAAAAATATGCATGTACTCAATGACTAAGGACCTTGTGACCAAGAAGAAACCATGCCTCCACACAACGAAACAACGAACGACGGTACATGGAGAGTATTGCCATTCAATACTCACTTAGAAGATCGGAGATCACAAAATGTCAATAGAGCATCCAATCTAGGAAGAGAGGCAACCAATGACGCAAAACATTCCCTTCAATCGCATTTGATGGGATGAAGCACATATACATATCCTAGCAATAGATTCTACCACCAAGCTTAAGTAGAGAGAGTGATAGAAGAAGAATGCTTTGCCAACAAGACCTACTTGAAGAGGGTCAGAGCCCGATGAAAAGATGGAGTTTCACTCACCAAAGCTGGGAATGGTGGCTGTAGAATGGCTAGGAAGGCAGTAACCCTTGAAGATCAGTGAAAAGCCATCCAAGCTAGGGAACGATTCCAACAGTCGATCAAAACCCATGAACCCAAATAATTCTTCATGTCCTAACTTAAGCAACCTAACCACCACACAATGTCTGATCCACGAGACCCAACAAGCAAAGACAAGACAACATAGAAAACCCTTCATCAAACTCAAATACTCTAGCAAACACAAGCAGCATCCTTGCTAATAAAAAAGTACAACCAAGCTGACACTTAGCAAGCCGCTGAAAGAGAGAGCCTATTTAATCGGCTACAAGGAAGAGCAGGCCGGAGATGGACAATAGAACACCACACCTATGATAGCAAGAGGAGGTAGAAGGAGAAAACCGAGGAGTGAGCCATTGCGAACTATAGTCCTTAACCAGTGCAAACCCAACTAATTGGTAGGAGGCAACTTCAACGACTCTTAACTAGGCTGGAGCAAAAGCCGGACAGCTCCATTGTCAAACTCGAAAGAGTGATGAGCCCATTCTATGAAGGCAGGAGAAAATAAGAGAGAGCCCCCGACGAATTAGAAACAAGACTATATGAATCAACAGCCGCATCATACAAGACACCGGAAGATGCAAGAGGATGAGAAAGAATCACCTTGGCAGACCCTCGATGATACAACCCATGGAGCAGCACAACCTTGCAACGGACGAGATATTAAAGCCAATCTAGACTAATACCATGAACTTAGACTGAGGAACACACTAACTAGTCCAATAGAGGAGGCTGCAAAGTGAAGGAGCTACAACTAGAGAATAGCTAGGACCTAGCGCGCTACTCAAGAAGACAAATGCAAAATATGGAGGAGCGTAGGACAAGTCACGAACCTTAGCCATCCTCGAGCTTAGGAGAAAAAGATTGACCCTGAACCTAACCAAAGTCCTTGAAAAATCTGAATATTGAGTAGGAACTCGCTTGAAAGGTAGAGACGGGTTGACATCAGCGAGAGAATCGATAATAGCATGAAGCTCGATTCGAACCCAAAACAGGAGCCAATCCTCGAGAATCCAGTAGAGGGAGAGCGAGCGACGCACCACAACATAGACCATCGAACCAAACGACTGACGCCACCACCAATCCAACCGCGAGTAGAGCCAAAACCTAGATCTAGCGCCACCTCCTTGCAAACTCGAGGAACTAGAAGAAGTAAGAGCTAAAAGAGACACCAGGAGTCCTTTGTTGCCTCTTCTAAAATATTGCCGCTCAAAGGCTTCAAAACAAATTTCATGTTTCAATACTTCCACTATGTAAAATATGGGGTTTATGCAAATAAACCATCAACATTTTTATTTTTTGCAAAAAAACTCTCACTTGAAAGTTGTGCAGTTTAATCCTACCAATTCCAAAGTCATCCGCAATATAATCCTTCCGCATATTGTCAACGTGATCACGTTACTTACTGTTAGAAAACTAACGATAGCATCAAAACGACATCATTTTGGCACTAAAAAAAACTATACGATGTTTAATAGTTTTAAAAATACTACACGATGTTATCTCTTCCCTCAAAACAAAACAAAAAGATAGATTCGAATGTTGAAGAAAACCTAAACCTAGAAACTAGATCTGCAGAAGAAGAAAACCCACTCTCCATTATCCCTTCTTGTCTACCAATCGCGCCTCACCTTCATCCCTAGCTCAACCCAATTTCTCAAATTGTTTTCTCATCATCCAAACAAGGCTGGGATCCCAACAGAGACCTCTTATCTCACCCATCTCTCTCAATCTTCCGTTTATCCTTTACCTTCCATAATCTCTTTCAAATCTGGGGAAAAATCTATTTGGGGCTAAAATTAGGGTTTTTCATCTCTCTCTCACATTCGCGATTCGTCTAGGGTTGAATCTTCGAGACAACCAGTTACGAGTTTTTAAGTTATGGTTTCTCTATTTGTCTTCTGCGTCTCTTAACGTCTCCGGTCATATCTCCGGTGAATCTCTTATATTTCTGATGCTCCTTTCAATAGTTTTTCTCTTTTTCTTCTTCTGTTTGGAGCTTTTGTGTTTTTCGAGGGGACCAATTTCTCATATAACCTTCGGAGCAAAAAATTAATCCATTATACCCCTCTTCTATTTTTTATTTTTTAAAATTAAAAATAATAAAATTATGATTTTACCCTTAATAAAATATGATTGTCGACCAAATCAAGTTATATACTTGTAATTGCGAATGACACCAAGAAAAATATGTTAGCTCAGATGGTTTAAACTACCAGCGCGCGCTCATTGTTTGAATCTGCTATTTGTGATACAATTTGTATAACTAGTTTTTTAATTAGTACAACTATATTATAACTGGTACAATTGAGTACAACTATATGATTACAACTAGTACAATTTTGTACAACCATTTGATAAATCTTAAGTACATATAGTTGTAATTGTAAATTATACAAAAAAAAACACGACAACTCAGATGGTAACGAGGTGAAGGGTTCAAATGGGTATTATTAGGTACAACTATATTCAAATTTTATTTGAAAGGTATATTGATTAATTTTGTGATTAGAGAGGTATATGAGAAAATGGTATTTTTCGAGAGTAGAGGTTGTTCCTGGAAAATTTGGTGATAGAGAGAGTCGATAACTTTCGCGATCAAGTTGGATGCGTAGTTCTTTTAGGTTGATTTAGTTTATAAGTTTGTATTTTTGCTAGCTACTTAGCAACAATTTCCGATTTTTGAAGATTTGTGTTTGACTTTTCTAGCGTTCAATCAACGAGACAGATAGATTCGAGCAACGTTCGTCTTTCGCCTGTTTAGTGTTACTCTGTTCTGTATTTGTTTGTTGTTGAGCTTCCACTAGTGATTGATCTCAGCTCAACTCAAATCTAATTCCTAGAATTTTTGTTAGTGAAATGTTTATGATTACATTTCATCATGAAAATATTAGCAGTGAGGCCATTTTTGATCATTTTAAATGCATCATCTAGATTGTCTGGTTTCACATGTAACTGTTTTTTCTTCTTACAGTGTTGTGTTTGAGGTCTTTCCTTTACATTTTTGTTTGTTATCAGTTGCTTGCGATGAATCTGACATTGATATTATCTTGGTGTCTGCAGCACTGAATTGATGGCCAACCTCCCAATCTATTATGGCAAAGAAGACAGAAAGCAGAAAGACAGGGCCCGACTCTCATGAGCAACTTGTGATCCGCCATGTTCCCATTAGGATTCTTTGAAAATCATGTATAATCAGACAAGTCATCAAAGTATATGTTCTTTTGTAAGTTAAGCTACTCAGTGAAACCCATCAAATGAGATTATATAAATCGGACCAGCTCTCATGTGCCTGATAAATCAACATCACAGAAACTAAATTTGGTTTTCACAGTCCAAGCCTAGTAAATGCTTGCCAGGTAAAGCATCTAATCCACAAATCTCACTCCATCGAAACAATGACGAATAACGAACTGAAAGGAAATATCTTTATGGCCACCAATTTGTACGAATCCAATGGCTAGTCTCAGTATTGCTCCATTTAAATATGACATTAACAATAATCTCATAAGCAACAATGGAAACTCAAGAATCTACTATGAGAATGAATGATAACATAGCACATGAGAATCTAAATCAATTTGTAAACAAAATATAAAATTGAATTCATCTCTTTCTCAATTCTCACTATCCAATTCAGTTTCAAAAACAAAGAGTTTTTGAAAAGAGTTTTACTCCCAAACAGAATCAAAATGTAATTAAGTTGAGAAAAATGTAATTAAGATCCTTCCAACAATGAAAATGAGAACATACACTGCTTGGTTAATGTACAGATCTTTTAAGTCGCTTTTCAAGTTGGTATTCTGCAGGTCAAAGAAAGCCTGCAAAGAAAGATAGATCAACATTTTAATCGATGAACATCCTCTCCTTGTTGTGCCTGCAACAACATACAGTTAAATCAAACATAAGCGACGAATTAAATCGATAAATATACAGAGTAAACGACAACATAATCAGGGACTGAATATATGCCTACAAGCAAAATATTATAAGGAAATGTTAAGTTTCAGTAGCTACGAATAGTTAGTTGCACAGCTCTCCAAATGTGCCAATAGATAGTTTCTCCCACTCAGAACCAATCAGATTCTATCAATTGTGAGATACGAGGTACCATAAATCCTATCGACACGGTTCCAAGTAAAGCACATAAATTGTTCCATTCCAAAGATGACAAATTGTCATATTATATGTACACCCAATTCGATAATTTAGCTAAAAAGAAGTGTTAAGTCTAAATCTGCACCCAATTTGACAAATTGCCGAAGTGTACCTCAGGAAAAATCAACCCTTTTATTAGCATATGGTGATAATGGGGAAGAAGCAAAGAAGAACTGTGAAACTGCAGAGATGTACCTTGACATTATGAAGAGCTCGGAGCTGAAGGCGAGGGTGAACATCGAGAGAGCAATTGATGAAAGTGTTATACTCCTCGAGATAATAGAGAACAGAGACGTGTTGGGAAGTGAGAGAGCTGAGGCTGTGAAATCTCGCGCAGTGAGTTGTTCTGAAACGCGAATTTGAGCTTGGCTAGGTTATCGAAGAGCTTACAAGAGACCTTATTTAAGAAAAGAAGACTATCGCTGTCGAATTCAGATGCAACGCGGAGTTTGGGTCTGTTGGCAGTTTTGAGAAAGGAAAAGGTTGAGGAAGACGGTGAGACGGTGGCGATAGTTCCGAGGTTGCCGATAGAAGGGCTGGAGAAGAAGGAGGAGGAGGATAATTAGTGAGGGTAGGGTTTGGAGAAGATGGATCCCCCTTTGAAATGGATTTGGGAGAATCTATCGCAAAATCGAAACAGTCACAGTGAGAAAACAATAAGACAGTAACGAATCCATTTTTCTTTTGTTTTCGGGGAAGAGAAACATTGTGTAGTTTGATATAGTGTAGTTTTTTTGGAATATCAAAATGACGTTTTCTGTTAATTTTTTAACAATAAGTAACATGAAATGGAGAACGGTTATATTGTTAATGACTTTAGAATTGATACGACTGACACGCACAGCTTTCAAATGAAAACTTTTTTTACAAAAAAATAAATAAGTTGATGTTTTATTTGCAGAAACCCTAAAAAATTCAATCAATTGAAATAGAATATTTTGTGTTATGTAATTTGAAAATACATTTTATTTTGTTACATCCATTTCTTTTGTTTTCTACTTAGATATAAGAGTATACACATATAAGATAATTATGATGTAAAAAGAAGAGTTAGTTGTAAAGGAAAAAAATGTGGAAACTAGCACCATCGTTAAGGAAAAAAGTCCTCCTAAAGTCGTGGAGTCGTAGAGGAGAGACTCAAGAGAGACAAACTTTAGAGAAAAAAGAGAACTTAAAAAAAAAAAAAATTTAAATGGAGATGTACATAAACTTAGAAGAAGTGAAACCATCCTAAAGAGTTCAGACTAATTTGTCATTTAGGTTTTTTATTCCCTCAGGGTCTGTTGTTATAGACCGCAGATCTCAGCGGGTTCATCCCGCGAAACTCCAGACACCAAAACTAAAGCCTAGACCACCACTTTTTATGAGTCTAAGTCCAGCCCAAAAAAACTATTCTCAAGAAATCCATATATATTGTTCTTTTAACCCACCAATTTTTAAAAAATCGTATGGAGGATCAATAAAATAGCATAAGAGTATCATAAATATTTGTTAAAATTATCATTGTGATTTGTATCTATCCCCAAATCGTATCTAATGTATTGTTTTGCTCACCACTGCAATAGTTTTGTCTCCAAAATCCTGGTATCAACAAAGTCTAACATATAGGCAGTCGTGTGCTGGACGGTCTAGAGCTCCAAAATATGGATTAATACGATCTGTTTCTTAGTCGAATGATGCTGAATCAGATTTCCCTTTCTTATTGGTGTCACACCGGAAGAGTGGTCGCTAGGCCACGACATCTCATTAGTCTATCCATAGTCATATATTTGGCGTGAACATAAGAGGGCCCAACTTTAGTAGAAGTCTAGAAGACATATAATGACCAAGGATGAGGTTAATATCCATCGACCTTTTTTTGGGAGCAGTTTTTGAGACGCAAACGCACATGCAACCCATAAATTCAAAAAGAATCACGACTGCAATCCCTCGCGGATGAAATTGTATTAGTAAATTTCACTCATGATACGACTCGAATTTTGGTGGTGTGAGATCCTATTATTTCTATAGTAGTGTAACAATCTCTCTAGAACGAGTTGGGGATGCTTAATGCTAATAATGAAAATTTCTCTGAATTTGTGGCTCCTCATCAATTTGATTATTCTCCTTGTCAATTTTTAGTCTATTTTCCTAATTATAAAATATTCAATCATTTAATAAGTGTTAGTTTTAGGTTTTTCACACTTTATGTTTTATCTTTCATTAATATATTTTATAAAATTTTTATTGGTCAATACATTAATACTGTAGGAATAAATCAAAAATACAAATGATAAAAATACCCATTTCATTTTGTCTCTTCTTCGTTTTGTCAAAAATACAAATGACAAAAACACATGAAAATACCATTTCGTTTTGTCTCTTCTTCTTCATTTTCTCTCAATTTCTCCTTCTGAAAACCCTAGCACGCCATCGGAGCTCTCTGCGTTCTCATCATCGGAACTCTTTGTCGGTGCCGTCGTTACAGAACATGGAAGCAGTTTCTATTTTTTCCTGAACCATTTTCTCTGCTTATTTATAGTTTTGATTAGTCTCACATTGTGAAGCAATAGAGATAAAAAGTATAGAGAGACAAAGAGAAGCTATCGATTCTCTCTAATGAGAGATAGAGAGAAAAGTTATGGATTTTGGGTTTCTCTTATGAAGTGATTATGAAATATGATATTTTGACTATTTGGTGTTTGATTAAATTCCCAAGAGAGCTTTTGAATACTAATAATTGATTAGATCTGATCTATCAAGTGTGAGTACATTCGAATTCTCCTCAATTTTGGGATTGATTTTTAGCGTGATTTGGTGATTCTCGTGTTTATTTTGGTGTAGTATGTAGCTTATTCAGTGCTAACCTGTCAAATGATTTCTGGAAATTTATGCTATTGTATTCATTTTTGGAAGATAGAACAATGCAGTCTATATATGTTTATATGGCTCCTGATTAGTGCTAGATATATGACATCATAATCTTGTTTTTGTTTACACGATTCAAGTATATGATTTCTGTTTTTAGCAGCTCAGATTCTTTATAATTCAGGTTCTGTAAATACTTATTGTCTTTGAATGTTTGGGAAATTTTGTGCAATGGATTTAATTTCTCTCATATTTTTTTGTTCTTATCTCCTCTAATGGCACGTGAATCAGCATTGTGATTTTAACAGAATTTTGAATTTTGTTAAGTGTTTGAGTTAGGGATTTGAATTCTTGGAAGCTGAAACAGTTTTTAGGATTCAGGTTTTGCTACACAATTTTTGTATGTTGTTTATAAAGTTTTTTTGCGCAAGAGTTTGAATTCTTGAGGTTTGGCTTGAGGAACTGTGAGAAGTCAGTTCTGCTAATCAGTTATATATTTACCTATCAATCAGTTTTATCAACAATTTTGGATGCTTCTATGATATCTTGAACATGTAGTTTGGTATACTATGAAGCATGCTCAAATAATAACTCATAAGCATCAACTGCTCATAAAACCAGTTTCATTTGGTCCAAGAAGCTTTCATAAAGCCTCAAATCTTGTTTCTTTTTTTGTGTCTTTGATGTAAATAAAGTTATATGAAGATGTTTTGTGTTTTGTGTCCTTTTCGTTTTTGTTTTGTAGTAAAGAGGTATATGTTTTAGATGCAACAAGATTGGTGTTTCTCTTGCTATGTATTGCTTCAGATTCATTTTTAGTTGTGTATGATATTAATATTATAAAAATATAATTCTTCTTTGTTTATGGTTTAGGGTTAATTTGGATTTAGAGAAACCATCAATACTTCTTCGAAATACTTTAATAGTGGCAGATGAAACATACTTGTTTTAGTAAACTCTGCATTGATACTATGCAGTAAACTCTGCATTGATACTATGAATATCATGTTAAATTTCTACTCGCAATTAGTTCTCTGTTTCTTCTGTTCGGTCTCATAATTAGAAATCATAATTTCTACTATTTTGGACTAAAATTTAACTATTCTTGTAGATAGTTGTTGGCACTTCTTCAGAGAAACAATGAAGTCCATCACTGGTACTGATGTGAGTATCTTCCCCTCTAAACTCACATTATACATTTTACGAAACATGTTTGTATCTTCAACTAAGAGTCTTGCATGGAGTGATGGCAAACCCGTTTGTATCTTCAACTAAGAATTGAAGAGAAACTGAAAGGAAATACAAGAAAACAGAAGATTGTGAATGATACGGGGATACAGTCAATTATAGAAAAGTTTTATGAGGCATTTGGGGAAAGACATCCATGGAAAAAAATTTGGGATCAAGTTTACTACTTGCAAGGAGCAGTATGAATCTTTCAAGAGACTGACTCACAATAAAACTGGACTTGGTTATGATACAATTGGGTTCATAGAAATGTCTGAGGACTGGTGGAATGAGCGGTGTAAGGTATATATTACACTTGGTTATACTCGCATTTAGTTAACACTTGGATTTTTTGCTTGATTCATGTTCTTGTTATTGTATCATTTAATTGAATTGTTTGATTTCAGGAATGTCCCGGAGTTAGAAAAGTAAAAGAGAAACCAGTGGCAAACATGGAAACAGTCTTTGGTACGGTTTATATAAGTGGAGGTGAAGATTGGACAGCTCAGCAAGGTGAAAAGCATTTAGACACAATGCATGTGGATCATGATGATTATGATGATGCTGAATCAAGGCATAATATCCCTCGTACTTAAGAAACTGATGTTGCAGCTGATCAAGAAATATTGGCCCCTCATCTTCTAGTAGGCCAAAAGCTAATAGAAAAAGAGCAAGGGTTTTACAAGCAAGACAAGTTGTAGCAGATGTGATTAGGGATAGTGTTGAGTCACATGATAAGATTATTTCCCACAAGAACCATCTAATATAGAGCCACCCTGAATTTAGTTGTACTCAGCTTCGAGCTATGGAGGTTCTACACTCTCTGCTTGCTATAAGGATGTAGTCACCTTTATACAAATCAACAATTAACCATCGCAAGCAAGATCCTGCCAATCGTCAAACATTTCTATTTTATGAAGAGGATGAAAACAAAGTTATCTACTTGGAATTTGCAATTGGTGAAAGCATAGATGCATGATAATCATTTATATTGTCAGTCTTTCATATGAACTCTAGTTTCTTATTTATGTTCTTGTTATTTTTTTTGTAAGAATTATATTGTTTTATGAGAATTATCTTATAAGAATTATCTTGTTTTATCAGGTTGTTGATGTTATTCCTATAAGAAAAATGTTTAATTACTAAGTTAGTAGTCTTGTTTATATCGTCTTATTGTTTGCAGGTTCGACAACTAGACTGATTTGGGTGTTGGTGCCTATCGAACTGATATGAACAGAACCATTGGATGACATGTTCCAACAAGTTAGATATGAACAACAAGGTACAATGCCACAATAACTTGAAATCTGATTCTGTAACTTGGTTTAGATTGAATAGTTGCTTTTGTAACTTGGTTTAGATTGAATAGTTGCTTATGTAACTTGGTTTGATTGTTTCTATAACATTCATAGTTGCTTCTGTAATTTGAATAGTTAACTTGTTTGAATATTCAATATTCTGTAATGGAGAAAAAGTTGTTAAGGCTTGTCTAAATATATCTGAAGATTGCTTAAACTTTATTGCTGGTCCAAAACAGCATGATGTATAAATTCAATCATCTGCATTGATGAGAGAATACATGTCAAGTTTGTGTGAAACTAAAACTGTAAAAGTTATTTACTTAGAGTTTGAAACTATGAAACTGAAACTGAATTGTTTTGCAGGATGCATTTAGATTTTTAGTAGAAGATGATGACATGGATTAGGTATTAGATGAGGAGAAAACATGTATGATTTTATTGAAGAAATATATAGAATGATGGAAGTTAATATTGACAAAAAATTAGTGAGGACAAATCGAGGTGGAGGCTGGCGTCGTGTGCAACGGTTTATGTTCGACTCTGAGGTACAAATCTATGAAATTTTGCACATGAACTAGGCAACATTTAGGATTTTATGTAAGATATTATAACAAAACTATAAGCTAGAAGAGTCTTGCAATGTTTACCTTGAAGATAGGGTTGCAATGTTCATAGAAATGGTAGCACAAGATTTAACTATGCGGGTCCTAGTTAAGCGATATACATTTACTTGAGATAGTGAAAAGGAAGTTAAATGAGGCTTTAAGTTCTCTCTTGAAACTCCTAGCAGATATTGTGAAACCCACCAAGGATGAGTTTGCAAATGCTAGTCACGTTCTAGTAGATAATCTGAGTTATTGGCCTTATTTTAAGGACTGTATTGGTGTTATTGATGGTACTCATGTGCCAATTCGTCCACCATCTGGGAATGTCGAACCATTCAGAGGCAGAAAGGCAGAAGAAACTATGAATGTATTAGCTATTTGTAATTTGAGTATGAGATTTATATACGGTTATGTTTGGGTTCTCGAGAGAGCACACGACACAAAGGTCCTAACATATTGTGCTACACAAGAAGCTTCTTTTCCTCATACTCCGTTTGGAAAGTACTTCTTAGTCGACTCAGGTTACCCAACAAGAAATGGTTACCTAGGCCCTCATCGTAAAACTAGATACTGCCTTGATCAATTCACTAGAGGACCACCGACTAACAGTAGGGAATTGTTTAACCGCAAGCATTCTAGCTTGAGATATGTAATTGAGAAAACATTTGGTGTATAAAAAGCTAAATGGAGGACTTTAGACAGAAAACACCTCAAGTATGAGCTGAAGAAATGGGTCAAGATTGTGATAGCAACAATGATTCTCCATAATTTTATCCGAGATTCAAAGCAAGAGGATTGTGATTTTGCACATTGCAAAACAGTGGAAGTGTATGAACAACATGGTGATGAAGATGTTGAACATGTTCCATACTTGCCGGCTAGTGATAGAATGATGGAGACTATGCGTGATTCTATCACTATAGAGATGGCGAGAGGAACTAGACTTCCATATTAATA
Organism: Cardamine chenopodiifolia; assembly: GCA_963922655.1. Taxonomy (NCBI): domain Eukaryota; kingdom Viridiplantae; phylum Streptophyta; class Magnoliopsida; order Brassicales; family Brassicaceae; genus Cardamine; species Cardamine chenopodiifolia. Next base: position 2,337,656 of record OZ000486.1, read on the forward strand.
GGTATGTGATCTATGTCTTCTAGTTTAGATTGTGGGTTATGAGATGTTAATGTTGCATTATGGCTACGAGTTTAGTGTCTTTCAATTAGACTTCATAATTTGATGAAGTGAAGATTCAAAGGATATGGAAGAAGATTCAAACTGGGACTATTGTATAGTTTTTGCTTAATCCGTGTCTTCAAATGTACTTATTTTCTATGTTTGGTTCATTGTGGCAAAGTGAAGTGAAGGGTTGATAGAACAAGATCACCATTAGAAACTGAAACATTGATATATCACCCTTCACTTTTACGATATATCAATGTTTCAGTTTCCAATGGTGATCTTGTTCTGTTTTTGGCCTAATATGGATTCTCTGTATGCTTCTTGATAATAACAAAGAGTTTGAAGCTACTTCTTGATAATAACAAAGAGTTTGAAGTTACTAAGTTTGAGCTAACACTCTATGTTTATTTATGGTGCCTTGTTCAATCTTTTCACTGCAAGCATGGGAAAGCTTATCTCTTCAATAAGGTGGTAATTGTTTCTTATTTCTAAGGCACCTCATTATGATTATGATCCAATACTTCTTAGGCTGGATTATCTGATGATGATTGATCTGGTTTCGTGCCAATGTTTCAATAGGAAAGACTGAAGAAAGAATTATCTGTTGTATTATCTGATTTATCTGTTGTGTTATCTGTTTACTAGAAACTGTTCATAAGGTTACATTTCCAAACATTTTTAGGAACCTAAATATGAATTTCTATACAATCTGGTTTGAGTTTGAAAAGGTGTCAATTTCTTATATCATTAAAACATGTCATATACGCCAGTAACGTTAAAACAAGGAACAATTTTATCAAATCAATTTATATACACAAATTTAGATTTTAATTTATATGAATTTATATGACCAAAACCAATTTATAAATGTTGAAAATAAGAATTTAAAAATTATTTAGTTGTAAATATATTTTAAATCAAAAATCAAAATTATTATGATTAAAATTAAAATTAAAAATATGATTAAATTAAACAAAACTTCATTCAGATAAATTATTTAGATGAACAACTAAAAATGAAAACAAACAACATTTAAATAGATTATCTAGATGGAGTATTTGGATGAATTAGTTGGATGGAAATGATGGACGAGGAAACAAACATGCCATACTCAAAAGAAGGTCTTTAATATCATCATCACTTGATGACGAGCAACCAAACTCACTCAGATCAATAAGAATTTTTTTTCTTTGCTCCTTTTGTGATACATTGAGCTAACCAAGGAACTCTTAACGGCTAGCTGGCAACAAGCTCGTAAGCGAAGGCACGCCTTGTCTCTTCATTTCCTCTTGTGCTTGTTTCATCTCCTCTGGATCTGTTTACGACACAATTTTAAGTGTGCTTAACTTGCAATGCAACAAATCATTTCAAGAGCTTGAAGAGATCCCAAATTGGTGAAAAGTGATAAAGATGGATCATATCCCAGAATTGGTGAAAAGTGTCGGCTCATCGTAAACTGCTAGATACGTGGCTGTAGAATGTTTGCACACAAGTCGAGGGTAATAGAAGCGTACCTATGTTTTCCATCAATTTGGGCATTAAGAACACAACCACGACCATGAATCCCACCATGAGACCCATCGGACTTTTCACAATTGACATAATGTTGAAAGGCTCTCGAATCTGTAATATTTTTTCATGATCAAATCAGAAAAATATATATATGAAGAAGCACATGAAAGAAATCAATAATGAATAGAGACAGGTGAAAGTATCACTTCGTAGTACTGATCTTCCCTCAATGGCTCCAAAACCAGCTCAGTAAGACTCCTTCTGGTTTCTGTTAATGTTGCTTGAACCTTGCCACTATGCCGAGCACTAACATCTACTCGTACCTAATTTTTGTTATCCAATCATTGCATGAGAATTGGGTTCTTACAAAACTGCAGTTTTGTAAACCATAAAACATAGCAACACAAAAAAACTTACCTGAGAAAAGAAGTATCCCATTGCAGATACTTCAATCAAATGAGTCCCAGCAGGCACTTTGTGACTTTACAAACCGGTTAGTCAAGGACGGCAAAAAAATTAAGAATCATATCTATTACTCTTCTTTTCATGACACAGTATAGTATTTACTTCTCCTGATCTTTTTGTAGCAACATATACACAATAACAACCAAATACTTAACGGGAATTTATTGAAAGATCAATAGGATACAAAGTAAAGTATCCATCAGGCCTGAGAAACGTAATCTTCTGTCCACCATTGAGTATAACTTTAACATTTGAAAACTTTGCAGTGTGACCAATCACGTTGCCTACGAAATAACTTGTAGATCAGTTCCACGGAGTTTAATCTATCATACATTTCGAATAAACATGAAGCGGCGAAAAAAATCATCAACTCAAAACATCAAAACCTATAACTCAAAATTCTTAGGCAAATCATAACTTCAGTCACAGTTCCTATTAAAGAGACTATATACTACATACGACAACGAAGATTAAGACTGCAAAGCAGCTAATTTATCTTAAAATAAAGCCGGTATCGACATTCAAAGACACAGAGATAGGGAGATCTGAATCAATTTGGTTAGAAAAATTCCAGTGAAGTTGAGAATCCAACTAACAAAAAAAAAAACGATAAGACAATCACATAACCAGTAAACTCAAGATCACAAGAAGAGAAGAGGGAGAAAAAGATGAAACGAAACCTACTTGGTGGAATCTTAACTCTACCAGTGATGGAGTAACTATCCTCAGACCTGTGCACAATAACCAACACAAAGAGAACCATAAGAACAGTTAAATTCACAAAAACCAAAATTTTCCGATTTCAAAATCAAAGTAATGAAATCAGATGCTGCAAAAATTAACAACAGAAGAAGACTCTAAATAAGGCTAGAACGATACATGAGAGACGCATCTGTGAAACGAGCTGAAATTGAGACTATTTTTAGAGAAAGCAAAGATAGAGAAGGATTCATTACCCAGAAGAGTATGGGAGAGTTGAAGCAAAGAAGATTAGGCAAATCTGCAAAACGAGGAAAGCGAGAACGGAGCTGGATCTGATGATCGGCGTCATCGTCCTCGTTCGCAGATCGACGTTAGCTTCAAAACGACGAAGTCTCTTTTTTAATCGACCAATTCCGGTGAGGAGGTTAAGGAAGCAAAACCAAAAGCAAAACCAAAACCAAAACCAAAACCAAAACCTTCTGAATCGCTGAGAAGGTTCTGATTCTTTTTTGCTTTTTTACATTTTTTTCTGGAAAAATGAAATAACCAATCTATCATTTAAAATTAAAATCCTAACTCCTAATTAAAATCTGAAGCGTTGTTTGATATAGTAGCGGAGAAGCTGAAACATCATAAATGAAACCACTTTGTTCTACTAGAAATCTCGTCATGGGAGGGTTTTCCTCTTCGTTGTGATCTGATCAGCGCGTTTGATGCATACATAATTTTATCTATATTCCGTTCTAGATTTTTTCCGATTGGCTTTTGATTTTGGTAACTCTATGGTTCCATTTGCTTGAGTACTGACTATTGAATTGATTAATAAGTTGAATAGCTTGCAAAATTTTCAACAAAAAAAACTATCACGAGTTCGTGTATCTTGTGCATGTTTTTCTTTTATTAGGACTGTGTGGTGGTTATTTATTTGCGATTACAAACCTGTTGTTTGCTGGATCCCTATCCCTATCCTCTTGATTATTTCATTGTATTTGAACTTTGATGTTTTGTGAATAGGGTTCGTTTAAATGAGCCACTATACATATACTAACACTACAAGAAGGCACGGTTGACCGACAGCCAAATCCGTTAAAAAATCATTGAGAATTCTGATGGATTAGAAGACAGAACTCAGACGGATATATTTTTGATGGGTTTCCGACGGATATTTGCATCGGTAATTATGTCGGAATATCGTTGGAAAAACTACGTCGAAATTCTGTCGATTATGAGTTCCGACGGATTTCCAACAGTCTTCCGAAGATCTCGTAATAGATAGATTTTCGATGGAATTACAAGTAACAGATTTACGACAGCTTTCCGAAGATGTCGTAACCAAAGGATTTCGACAGATACACATTTGAATTTGTTTTTTAAGTTAATTTATAAATACAATTAAAATGAAATTAAATTTAAAATTAATATTTAAATTAAATAAAGTGTAAATTTTATATTGAAATTAAAATAAAATTATTCATAATCCAAAAAAACATAAAAGTATTCAAAAACAAATAAAAGACAAATAAATAATACAAACTAATTTGCGGTGGCGTTGGCTCCATCCGCTCTTCCATTGTTTTCATGTGTTTCTTATCTGATAGTCGCTCTTCTTCTATGGTTTGGATCTTCATCTTCAAACTTTTAAGTTCGACTGTCTATTTCGCGAGTTCCGCCTTAAGATTATAATATCTAGAAAACCGTGAAAAATAGAAGGTGGGGAAGAATGATACTCTTGTTGAAAGTCCAAAAATGCAACATTTTGTATTCGCAGTTGTATGCGAAACAAATTCAATGAATAGTATAAATAAAATTTAGAACTCGATAATAAGTCAAACAAAACTATAAACGTTACTTGCTTTATAAACTAATTCGTTCAATTTCTTGAAAGGAACTTCGGTGCAGGGAAGAATTTCTTCAATGAGCGGTTAGGATTGGAGAAACTCGTCACCAAACTTCATCACATTCTCGACGATATCCCGAGCAAATGTATCTTGAATTAGACCGGTTTTTTGCTGGTGTGTAAATCTTGTAGTGACGTAAGATGTGTGGGGACGCACACCATCTTTCTGAAACTGTAAAATCAACAATTGATAAAAAAAATGTTATTGAATTGAAATAAAAATTAAGGAAAACAATAAACCTGCAAGTTGTTGTTCCCAAAAAATCTTGCTCATTGCTCCCAAATTATGCATCGATATTCTTTTACCCTTGCGGTTGTTTTTTCGGTTAGTATAGTGGGTTACAGAGATTGAACGGGTTTCCTCCATTTTCCAATAATCAGTGAACCCTTTTCATAGGTCTGGGTTCACTAGCATCTCCCTTGGCACCTCATTCTGGTTCCATTTATCCTTCCACTTGTTCAGCTTCGTAGAGTACATCAATGCAAACTTAGCGTCTAACGCGTGTGTAACCTTAGACGTGAGGTGTCTCTCCCATGTGAAATCTAGCTGCAAAAATAAAATGTATATTAAAATAAATTCTTTAAATTGAAATTAAAATAAATAAAATAAATAAACATACCGCAAATTGGCAAAACCACATATCACGATCTTCCATCGGCATGGTCGAGTACATCACATATGGACATTGTATCAATCCGTTAACCATCTGGTTGATGGACTTCGATATCCCATTATAGAAAAACTGAAACCTGCAAAACAAAATCATTTATAAGATTTTATTAATACAAAAAATAATTATTTATAAGATTTAACAAATCTAAAAATCATAAATAAAAATTACCATGTAACTCTTCCAATACAATCTGGATGAAGTGGAGTCAAGTGTTCGTGTCCTGATTGAGAAACGAAGTCCTTTACGCCCATCTGCGTGCGTGCTAAAACCACTGTAGGCGCAAAAGCCGGCATCTAGGTCTCCAGAATATGAGTCGGGTGGTTTTTAGTACTACTCGTCCCTTGCCTCCACGCCAACCACCCGCCCTTGAAGTAGACCAATAAAATGCATCATAATCCCTCCAAGAAAAAGGTAAAATTATAATTATAATACATTTAAAATTCTAAAATTATAAAACAAGTAAAAATTTAAAAGCATTATTAGAAAAATTCTAAACATTTAAAAAACAATTCCAAAGTCTAGAAAATTCCAACAATATTTAAAATTTCCAATTTTTTTAAAATTGACGATAATCCTAAAATTCCAAATAATTCGAAATCATTATAAAATCCTTTCATCTTTATAAACTTTAAAATATAAAAAAACATACATCTAACAAATCTAACATTCCAACCAAAATCCTAAATCTAAAAAATTGTAAATGAAAATATCAAAAATTCACAAAAATCACAATATTTCATTATCCATTCCAAATCAAATGCTAACAAATCTAACAATCCAAATTAAATCCACAATATCAAAATATTAAATCTAACAATTCAAATCCTAAAATCTAAATTTCAAATCCATAAATCTAAAAATCTAACTCATAAACCCATAAAACTCTAGTATGAATGTGTAGAAACTTACAAGTTATAATGAGTGTTGGCCATTAGGGAGTAGATTCGACGAAAATCGAAGAGGGTGAAAGATTTGAGAGGAATTGAGAGTTTTGAAGCTTTTTCTTCTGTTTTTGTGAATGAGCTCGCTAAGAAGACGAAATTATGTTTACTAAGATTTCTGACGGTTTTGTGGTTTAAGATCTCTTTTTATATCTATTGTAAACTCGGGTGTTTTTCGGAGGGTCTTTTATTAATCGATCATAAGATAATTTTTTCTTAAATTTTGATATATAATTGAAGTTAATTAATATATTCTAAAAGTATATGTAGATATTGTCAAAAGTATCAAATTTTAATGTGGAAATATGTTTGATATATAGGGAAAAATACATAAATATTCAATAAATATAAATATAAATCATACAATGTTTATTAATCACTTCGAATCTTTAGATGATCCTTTAGAAGTAATTGAGTCTGAATCGTTATCAAATTCTCCATGTGATTCATATGAGTCTGAATGAACTCTATCATCACCTATTTGTTTGAAATCAACAAGTTCAACGTAAAATGAATGCTCAACTGGATCCATTTTAATATTTATGGTTGACTACAAAGCATCGTGTTCTAGAACTCCATATATTCTTTCTCTTGGTTTGATTGCAGTCACTGTGATACAAGGGTCTGAACATTAAGTAACTCGAGGATAACGAATGTAGCAAATCTAAATCAAATAATGATAATTGTTAACAAATATAAATATTAGTAAGTACTAACACAAATATTATTAATTGAACCATACTTGATATGCTTGTGACGCAAGGATAAGTGAAACGTATTTAAGTAGTCTCGGTCTTGAATGTACTGATGTCATGCCAAATTAGCCAATTTTAACATCAAAACAAGGGATAAATCACTCTATCACCTCTATCATCATGGCAAGGTGGACGTCTACTATTTGTACGAACTTTCGATGGAAAGTAATAGTCAGCAAAATGCGAGTCTTCTTTATTGAGGTTCTGTGCGACAATAAATTCCTCAACTTTGCCTAAATTTTTATCCTTTTTCTTTATATGGAACATATGTAATGCTCAAAAAGATACATCCAACAATGAGTCAGACTGCTCAAGATGATACATCCAACAATTCAAGGACAAACACGGGATAAATCGCTCTCTCACCTCTATCATCATGGCGAGCCGGACGTCTACCCTTCGTACGAACTTCCGATGGAAAGTAATATTCAGCAAAGTGTTAGGTTTCTTCGTTGAAGCTCTGTGCGACAATAGATCTCTCAAATTTGCTTAAATTTTTAACTTTTTTCTTCACATGATACATCCAACGATATTTAACAGGGCTTCCTAGTGATGCTTCTCGTGGAAGGTGGATTGGAAGATGTTTCACAACATCAAGCAAAGACGGTAGAAAAATCTTCTTGAGATTACAAAGGATCAACAATATATTGTCTTCTAAATTGCAGATATCCTCAACTTTAAGTGATCTCGTGGATAAGTCTCGAAAGAAAGCACCAACTCTTACAAATAAACAATAAACAAATTAATATAGGTATATGCTTGAGGAATAGTTAAAATTATGGAACAAACGATATATACCCGCAATTTCTTGGTGGACATCTTTTGGAAGAAGATGAGCAAATGCAAATGAAATAAGTCGCTGCATCATAACATGATAGTCATGTCTCTTCATTCAAATAAACTTTCCTTCTACGTAATCTACGCTATTACGCAGATAGATGCGTATCCATCAGTGAATTTTACATCTTCTTGAACCTAATCAAGAAAATCTTCTTTCTTAGCAACTTCTAACTGGTAAGCAGGAAAATGACATTTACCATAAGGCAAAACTTCAAGAAAATCTCAATCATAAAATTTTTTGGCAAGTCTAATATAGACTTCATATTATTTTTCATCTTCCCTTGGACGTTTAAAACAATATTCATGATGTTGTCAAAGAAGTTCTTCTCAACGTGCATAACATCTAGATTGTGCCTCGATAATTGGTTTTTCCAATAAGGCAAATCCCAAAAATACTCTTATGTGCCAATTATGAATTTCACTGACACCATCAACAAGATCATGTCCATTACCCTCACAGTAAAAAGTCTTCTTGGCACCAAAATCTCTTAACTGCTACAATAAAAAATTGTCATCTGTCTTAGAAGGTAGACAATCAAATACTTGATTGTTCTTCGTAAACAATGTCCTAGACCGACGATAAGGATTATCACTATATGCTATATGCTGGAAATCGCTTATGATCCACATAAGAAACGTAAACATCTTAACTCATAGATCAATGGGTGGAGGAGTACATCAGTTACCTCCTCAGATGATATGGGCCAGGAACAAGAATGGATATAGTGATTGGAAATGTTTTCACACTTCTGCATCTGAAGGATGTGTAATCTCTCCATCTGGATAATGCTTTACATGTCATCTCATTGGCTTTGTTGTATGCTAAGATTGATATAACTTCTTCAACTTCTCTATTAATGGTAAATACCACATCCGTTTCAATGGAACTGGAACTCTGCCACTAAATTCTTAAAACTGCGGTTTACGACAGAATCGGCATCTTTTGTGGTTTTCATCTTATTTCAAATATATCATACAATTTTTTATGCACATATCTATCATCTGATATGACAAGCCAAGACCAGATACAAGTCCTATACCTCATAGTATGATGTTGATTAAAGGTTATCTTTTGGTAAAATATTTTTCACCAAATCTGTTATCGCATTATTCTTCTGTCAAATTGTAATCCTTCTTAATGTCATCATCCTACTAGTAAATGATAACAGTGAATGACCTTCTCTGCAACCACTATATAGTGGCTACTTCACTGCGTGTAACATATCAAAACATTTGCGCTTCTAAATTTGGTTCTTCAATTTTATCTCCATCTTCACCGGCCGACGACATGTTCTTTCTAAACGCATAAACGCATCATTCACCATCTCAACAATACCTACAGGTACATTTACTTTCGTTCTATCTCTTAACCTATCTGCAACATATGATTCACTACTACTACCATAATCATAATTTGTTTCTCCATATAGATATCAAATCCTTTAACCCGACATAAACTCATTATTTTACAAGTGATGCCAAACCCAATGTTATTTTCATGGTTTGTAAATAATTGACATTTTCACTAATTAATCATTATAGCTCAATGTACCATGTGTTGTAATGCTAAAGCAAGCTGCATGAGATTTAAACAATAAACAAAAAACTTGTGTTGCTATAAACCTACACTAATTGAGAAAAAATGGTGATTATTTTAATCTACACATGAATGCCTAGGTGTTCGTTGATATTTGCATTTTGGTTCCAGTATATATAGTGGTTAACCTTCTGGTGGTGATATTCATAATATGATGAAAATATGTTATTATTGAATTTAGAGCAATTATCGGATTGCAATACAAGATGGATCTGCTGATCCGAAAGTTGTAGGAAATGAGACTTCAATGGCTCGTCTTTTTATCAGTAACAAGAAAAAGAAATAGCTAGTATTAATAATAAAATCTCTTTAATTTTTTTCTTTCTCAAATTTTTTTTCAAAAGTGATTTTCTATATCAATCTTTTCTCTTCAATTTTTCTGTAAATTCGCCGGCCATCGTTGGCCATACTCTTTCTAATTATATTATAAGATTTATCTATAAAAAATCTTCAATATTTGGGGCGATTGGAAAGGTACGAGTGTAGGTGATTTGGATGATTGTCTTTCTCCTCTTCACGGTTTTGCCGGTACCAGCGATCTATCTATGATCTCGCCTATGAGTACGATATTTTCTTTCACACCACAATTTGTTGGGTTGGTGTATTTTCGACGTGTCTCTTCAACACATTGTGTCTGTTCATGTGTTTTGCCGACAATCTCACCATATTTATCATTTATAACAACTTGATAGATTATATTGGGTGAAAAATAAGTCGTATATTTTATTATGGTTTTTTGTATTAGTTATTTTATGTCTCTCTTCGTAGAGTTTGATTCCAGTGAAGTTATTATTCGTGGTGTTTATGCTGCTTATTTCTGTTGGTTTGTTAAAGTCTAGGCGAAAGACAAATTCATACAGAGACAACCATTGGTTATGGAGTTTAAAGTTTTCATGTAGTGGTGTTTTGAGATTTGCAAAATTCTTATAGTGCGTCATAGTTGGGTGATAGCCAATAATCGCAACGGTTGAGTTCGAATACGAAGAAAGAACTTAACAGATTTGTTAATCTGTTAGCAAGTAAGGCTTCTAAAGTTGAAACATCATCAATTTCGTTTCTTATGTTGTATCGTTCTTTAACCTTTTTAGAGTATAGCTCTATGAATACTATCTTTGTAATATTGTAAACTTTTGATCGAAGTGATAATAATATTTAGACGTTCAGAAAAAAAAGAGTTCGTAATGGTATGATGATTATGAAGACAAACATTGAACTTAGTTCTTCTTTATGGTAAATACATAAATATATCATGTTCTTTAGCATCAACTGAGCCCACTTTTGGAGATATAGAACAAAAAGCAATATGGACCTTGAAAGAAAAAACTTTGACAGAGGCTATGGAAGGAGAGAGGAGATATAATCATGCAAATTGAGGTATGTTTCAAACATGCTTCTCCTTGAGAAATTTGGGTAAATTTGATGGATTTTTCGGAGCTATTAGTTAGGGTGAACTAGAGAGAGATTTGGAGGATTTTGCGAGGCTATTGATCTCCGCCGCTAGGTATGGCCGGAGAGGAGATTCCAGAGGCAAAAAGACATATGGAGGGTGGCGTTAGTGGTTGTGTTCACTAGATGGAAAAGGAGGGGATCGTTTTGAGTTCAGATAAGGTTTATGGGGTTTGCTTATTCTCTGGTTCATCGCTGGAGAAGTCATTGAAGAAGGGGGATTTCGAAAGTGGTGCAGGGGCTCTGACGGGGCCTATTGTCGTGTTGGACCAATTAGAGGTAGAGAGGTTTGTTGTCGTGTTTGAGGATGCTGTGCGTTTGGCTAGCAGACAGATTTCTGATGGAGAGATAAACCTATCTCAAAAAGCTTCGACAAAAAAAACTGGGCTAAGATAGTGAGTAGGCCTTCACTCTCACAATATGATTATGCAGTCTTGGAAGTAGCGGGCAGATCAGTGGTGACTGTGCCGGAGGAAGTGTTGGAAGATGCACCTCCGCTTTGGGAAGACTTTGTTGTGGGTAGGTTCGCATCTACAGTCCCCATGTGGCGAAGATCCACATAATATTCAACAAAATTTGGAATCTAGGGGACAAAAGCATAAAATCGATGTTTATGTAGTTAATGAAACGCTACAAGTTCAGAATTCGGAACTCAAATGCTCGCTGTCGAGCTACGTCAAGGCATGTGGAACATTTGTGAAATCCCTATGATTTTTTCCAAATGGACCCGATCCTGGAGGAAGCACAGCCCGAGTTATTTTCAATGTCGATGTGGGTTACAATGAAAAACATCCCGCCGGCTCTGTCTTCCTGGGAAAGGACTGAGTTTTGTTGCAAGCCTTGTGGGTATCCCATTGAGAATGCACCAAGACACTGAGGTTGTAACAAGTTTCGATGAAGCTAAAATCTTTATAGATGTTAACCTTAAGAAGGACATACCTTCGAGTTTCTGCTTCAAAGTTAAGGGATATGAGGTTGAAGTAATGCTTGAATATCCATGGCTTCCCATGCGATGTGACAGTTGTAGGAAATGGGGTCATACGGAGGCAGGATGTCTAGATAAATTCTTAAAGGAAGGGGTAGGGGCATCAGATGAAGGTATTGAAGTTGTTGTGGAACGGAACTCTCTAATGTCGGGTGATGTTATGACAAAAATTATTGGAAGCTCCACATTGGAAATGGAGAGAGAGGAAGGGGAGAGTGGTAATATTCAATCTAGAAATGAGTGGAAAACTGTTCCACAGGCTCATGGTAGTTGACCGGGTAAACAAAGTCTGGTTTATGGGAGGTTAAGATAGCTTCACCATCATGTTTTGAGGTATTGAGCTCATCAGCACAAGAGATAGAGAAGTCTATTGAGGCAGAAATTTCGAATATGAAACATGGGGAGATGTCTGATGCAGAGGGTTCAAAGGTTGCTGTGAGTTTCGCATGCCCTATCTCTGTTTTGGGTTCAGCGAAGATGCAGACATTACCATCTATGGCTCCTAAATCAGGAGGAATCGATGATAGTTCTTGTCTAAGGAGGCGGATCAAATGGGAGCTATAGAAGACCGAACAGTTGCTCTAACTGTCTCATGTTCGGATTTTAAACCAGGAAAGGAGTTGATGAAGAAGAAATCTAAGCTACCAACTTTAATAGCATCGAATTATGATGTTGTGGAACTTCCATCTTCGGAAATGATGCAGACGTCGGCAGTAGCGAATTCAACCTCTAAGGCTGCTGAAATATCAGATTACTCTATCCCTGTTTCAGACTTAAAAAACACGAAGATTCAGATCCTCACATCTAAAATATCTAAGCCTGAGAAGATAAAGAACATGAAAATGATGCAGAGTCGGTAGTAGCGGATTCATCTTCAAAGATTGTTGAACCTTCAGTATATTATGCCTCTGTTTCATACTTAGAGAAGGTGAAGATGCAGATCCTCAGATCTAAGATATCTAAGCTGGAGAAGATAAAGAACATGAAAATGAAAAAGGAGGTAGCAGGTTTGGGAAAATTCAGGAAAACTGATTGTTACTTCACCATGCGAAGTGTCTGAGTTCGCGAAGTAGTGCTCTGGCCAAGATGTTTTGCGTAAGGATGAAAAAACTTTAAGAGTTCCTCTTTTTCGTTCAGCTAAGCAAGCACAAAAATCACAGCAAATGGGGGACCCAATCCCGAGTGCCTTAAAACGTCGGAACCAACGGAAGAAACAGTAATATCGTGTTTTTTTGGAATATTTGCGGTTTCAACAAAATTGGAAAACAGTCAGTTATAAAGAATATGATAAAGTTTAGGTATGAACCTGTAATCGATTTCTAAAGATATAAAAAGTTTAGGTGTATAAGGTTTTAGTTTATGTAATCATTAATTGTTATTGTTTTCAAGATTCTAATATTCGATAATTATATCATCTCGTTTGAAGTTTGTAAACTGTGGAGTACTTTAAAATTTAAGGAGAAAATGTTTTTGTTCTTTTTGAAAATTTTCAGTAGGGAGAAAATGTTATCATTACCATTCACTTATTGCAAACCCTTGTTAATCATAGCAAAAAGAAGAAGAATAAATATTTAACCTTAGTTAGCTCATGTTTCAAAGAAATATATTTTTGGATTATTTCCATCTTGTTGACTTGAAATATAATTTAATTTTCGGATAACAATGCCACTTTAGAAGGTATGTTTCGTCGTGTTTATTGTTCTGCTTTGCTCTCCTTCTCCTACATTTCTCAATAAATAAAATTATTAAAATAAAATGAAAAACATAAACTAGGAGTTTAAACTTTTGGTTGTAACAAGACCTCCCATATATTTTCTTTTTCTCTAATCCTATGTCTATCTTTTCAATACACAAACTTTCTTCATTTTAATCTATTATTCTCTTTACATGTGAAGAACATTAAAACTTATCTATTTGTTTCTTCTCTCGCTTTAGTCTATTTGTCAAAGAGCAGTTTCTGTCATTTCTTAACCAGTACCATAAAACTTGTAACACCCTGATTCCGGTCCAGTTTGTTGTGTTAGAAAGTGCATAAAACATATAAATTCATTAAGTCCGTTAAGCCCACACCTTAAAATTCACTAATATAAATAGGAATATATTCTAATGTTGGTAACTTTAAAATCTAAAACCTTAGAGAAGGATAGAGAGAGATTGAGAGAGATGTGTAAAAGGCCTTACCCCCAAGCCGGTCACTGCCGCCTCTATCATCTTTGTTGCCGCCTAAGAGAGAGAAGAAGAAGTTAGATCCAATTTAGAAAAGGAAAAAACTAATCCTGAAATATCTAAACCCTAAAACCCTAGATCCCTAATCTCTAGATCTTATTCCTACATTTAGCAAGAAAACTATATTTTTTCTTGCTCGATCTGGGAACATAGATCTAGAGACTAAAGGTACATGGTTTTCAAGGATTACATCTCACTTTTAGAATTAGAGTTTACCTTTTCTAACTTGGATATAACTTCTGCTTCTTCTTCTTTAGGGGCGACAACAATTTAAGACAGTGGCAGAATATCGGAGGCTCCAGCGTGGTTACGCGGTTGCGGGCTAGCTTGGGGGCTTGGCCTTTTTCTCTCTCTCTTTTCTCTCTCAAGCTCTCTCTTTCTTTCTCTAGGGTTTTTAGATTTTAAAGTGACTAAAATTAGACTAGACACCTATTTATAATAGTGGGTTTTAGGGTTTACGCTTAGTGGATTTAATGGACTTCTAGGTTTTAACGTTTTTCTACAAAAAAAAAATTGATTGGGATCGGTGTGTACAACTTGATCATCGTCATCATGTGAGGAAAATTCATGTGGACATTCTAGCCATTCCCATCATCATATGCTAAAGACAAAATACTTCAATATCCGGTCATTAATATTAACCAGATCATTAAATTTTTGGACAATCGGTTGCATATAATCATCTTGAGACTGCCATTGATGAGGTCGTGAGAACAAACGTTCTCTCAAAACGATGGGTAGATTTGTGGAAGCAGAGATCTCTCTCATGTCCAAACGAGATGAGATCAAGTTTCATACATGATCAAGATAGATCGATCAATGATAAACACATAATATATAAATAACGAAATATTTTTATTTATGGATGGCTGCACCTCGAAGGCTGCCTACGTACCCTTGAAAGGGATCAAACCTATTCGTAGTTCTCAAATCTCTCAAATCTCATAAGTTATAGTCACAACTCGACTTGTGCTTATATATTAGTTTAGATGACTCCTAAACCTATTTGGAAAACACCTAATAATATTTGGATAACTCCTAATATTATTCTTCCTAATCCTAATCCCTTTAGAAACCATAACTCGATAGGATTATGATAACTTCTAAATCAAGCTATCAAGCTATCAAGCTTAATCCAACATTGTCCCCCTTAAGCTTGAAGTTGTACTTAGACACATCATGAACTCCCATGAGATCTCTAATCTTCTTGAACTTGATCCTTCCAAGTGTGTTCTGCACCATCATTGTGACCATCACTTAAGAACACAAGATAATAAAAGACTCATTCTTTTATAGCTTTAGAAAATTTAGTCAAAAACTAAAGCTCACACAATCTCTCTTAACCTATGTCATGCCCCGACAAAGGTTCTCCGAGATTCTCTTAATCTATGTCATAACTCAACATAGATTCTCCTTTTTTTTAATGTTTTATGCCTTGCGATGTGCCACCTTCACTCACCAATATCCTACTTCCTGCAGCCCCTTATTTCTTGATTCCTCAATGTTAATAAGAAAACATATCTACCATGACTCGGTTTTGTGCGTTAACGTCGTCATTGACATCTCCTCGTTTTCTTTCCCTTCGGTGACGAAGTTTGGTGATCAACACCTTTGATCACAGTTTTGTCGGTTTCGTTGTCTTCGTTGAGGTTAGATCCCGTCATGGATCTTCTCGTCGTCAGCTCAAGAATTAACCGCTCTGATACCAATTCAAGCCCATGATCATGATAGATCGATCAATGATAAACGCATAATATATAAATAACAAAATATCTTTATTTATGGATGACTGCACTTCGAAGGCTGCCTACGTACCCTTGAATACGTACCCTTGAAAGGGATCAAGCCTATTTGTAGTTCTCAACTCTCAAATCTCTCTAATCTCATAAGCCATAGTCACAACTCGACTTGTGCTTATATATTAGTTTAGATGACTCCTAAATCTATTTGGAAAACACCTAATAATATTTGGATAACTCCTAATATTATTTTTCCTAATCCTAATCCCTTTAGAAACCATAACTCGGTAGGATTATGATAACTTCTAAATCAAGCGATCAAGCTTAATCCAACAAGAGATTCACTACAAGAAAACATCGTGGAACAGATGAACGAATCCGTTGGAAATGGCTGTTTCTGATAGATTTCCGACGGATTCTTTTGTCTGTTCTAGATGGTCGGAAACGTAAAATTTGTCAGAAATCTGTCGGTATTTTTAACGGATTTAAGACGGATAACAAATATTGAAAATCCATCAGAAATCTGTCGGAAATTCCGTATCCAGAATCCGTCAGAAATTCCGTATTCGGATTCCGTCGGAAATCTGTCGAAAATCCGTCGTATAGAAAATTCAATGGATTTTAGATGGTTTAAAACAGACGGATTCCAGATACTGAATTTCCTACGAATTTTTGACGGATGTATTTTCGACGGATTTTAAAATAATTAATGTTTTTAAAAATAATTTATTTAATTATAATTTTAATTATTAAATATTTAAAATTCTAATAAAATGTTAAATTAAAATTAAAATTCAAAAACCGAAATAATAAATTGTTCAAAATAAAATAAAAAGTATGGAAAATAAAACGAAATGCAGAAATTATAAAACAACAAAATCTAAAAGTCGGGTGGAGGTGGTTGGAGTGATCGGAAGAATGCGTCCATATGATCCTGCATCGCCTTCAGCTATGTAGCCGTGTTTTCTTAGATCGTCTCAATCTTGTTATTGAGAGCTTCGATCTCGGCCGAGTTCTCCTCTAATTGAGCTCAAAGCTGAGGATCTCCGTAATACCTCGAAGTTGTCGAGGATGGCGAGGAGTACTCTTCCGGAAGTCCAAAAACATGATCTTTGGATTTTGGAGTGACATACGAAAAAAATAAAAATGATTAGAAATGGATAAAGTAAAAAAATAACGAAAAGAAAATTAAAGTAAAAGAGAAATGTTATTTACCTCGTAGACAAACTCGTTGATATTATCAACGGAAACTTTAGAACAAATAGGAGTTTCGTCAACAATCGGCTGAGATTGCAGGAACTCCTCTCCCAATCGGATCATGTTCTCCACGATCTCCCGAGCAACCGGATCTTGGATTTGGCCCGTGGACCGGTTTGTGTGCACATCTTGTATTAAAGCAAGATACGATGGGCGTACACCTCGTTCACGGAACTGAAATATTTAAAAAAAAACTATAAGTAAAACAATTTTAATAAAATTCTAAATTTATATTAACTTACCAATTGTTGTTCCCAAGTAGCCTCGCTCGTTGCTCCTAAATTGTGGGTCGCAATCTCTTTGCCCTTTCGGTCACTCTTCCGGTTGGTTGATTGGGTTGCCAAAGTTGTTTGGGTGCCGTCCATCTTCCAGTAAGCAATCAAACTATTCTAGAGATTTGGGTTTTCAAGCAGCTCCCTCGGAATATCATTTTGGATCCATTTAGTCTTCCACTCGTTCAATTTCCGTGAGTAGACTATCGATGTCTTAGCATCGAACTCACGGCGAACACGAGACATAATGTCTCAATTCCAAGTGAAATCTTGCTGCAAACGAAATGATTATAATAGTTAAAAATTATTAAAAATGTATTCTAAAAAAACCAATTAAAGAAAAAAATCATACCGCAAACTGCCGAAACCATAAATCACGGTCAAGCAACGACATAGTTCCGTATGTCGGATACGAATGCTGGAGCATTCCGTTGAGCATCCGGCTAATCGACTTGGTTATCCCATAATGGGATAGATGGAACCTACAAAACAAAATAAGATTAAAATTGTTAAATATAAATAAATTAAACAGTAAAATTTTTTAAAACCTTTTACTTATAAAGTATTGTTGCTGTCACCATCGGGATGGAAGGGGCGGCAATCTTTTCCGGCCGGATTGAGAAACAAAGTCTTCAATGTTCATCTGGGTCAGAGTAGAAGCAGCTTGACGAGTACCTAACGGAGATTGAGTCTCCAGAACAAGAGTAGAGGGGTTTTGACTCGCTCCTCGGCCACGTCTCAAACCACCGGATTCCGAGACAGAATGAAAGCGACCATAGTTCCTGAAAACAGAAAAAAAAATATTAATAATATAGAAAAGAACATATAAGGGAAAAAACAAATTATGAAAATTTTGTATAAATTTTTTAAAAATAATAAAATAAAACATTTTATAAAACAAAATAATAACGAATTTTAAATAACTTAAATAAGAATTTTTTTTACAAATACATATATAGAACAAATTATGTAATTTTTTAAAATATTATTAATTAAGGAAAATATATACAAAATTATATATGGTATTAAATATATATTAAAAATAAAATATATGTTAAAAATATATATGTTATTAAATAATGAAATATTTATAAAAGAGAAATAAATATAAAAAGTTTTAAATTACTAAAAAAATTTTAAAAAATAATAACGATTTTTAAAAAACATAAATATTTATAGAGTATTTAATATTACACTTATAATATATAAAAACGTATATAAAACCATTAAAAATTCAAAAAAAAAACATTAAATAATATTACATCACTTATTTATACTGAACAATACAATGAAAACGTATTTTTATATTTTATTCCAACGTTATTAAAATCAAATTTATTGAACATAGCATACATATTGCATAATTAATTCATCTCGTCCTCTCGTGAATAAACATCGGGAAAAACTTACATATTTAGGTCATTTAAGACACGAAATTTGTTGTACGCCATTTAAATCATAAATTTGCGTTGACTAATGTTTTGAGACATGAATTTTCGTTGACCCGGCCAAATAAGACACGACGTTAAATCTGATAACGGATCAGCTAACGGGCATTAACCACTCTCCGTTAGTAACGCCTGTTAGTTGATCTGTTATCGAATTTAACGTCGTGTCTTATTTGGCCGGGTCAACAAAAATTCATGTCTCAAAATATTAGTCAACGCAAATTTATGATTTAAATGGCCTACAACAAAGTTTGTGTTTTAAATAGCCTAAATATGTAAGTTCGTGGTTTATTTGACATTTTTCCCAATAAACATCGGTCCAATCATTTGATGTTTTCCAATCACGTTAACAATATTGTTTTTTGTTATGTTTAAGATGTTTTCACCACGGGGTGAGCCACACACCGCCACATTTCGGAGCAAAACGACCGCACCAACTTTCAAAACTTCTTTAGCAACTTTCAAAACGACCGCATCTAGAAATTTTTTTTATGAAATGACGCATCCATTGTGCCTGTCGGGTCTTTGATAGTAGCCAATCCATCCCCAAAAGGATTTTTCTCTAACTCTTTAATCATAACCAACACCTACGATTGATGTTATAAATATGTTAACATTTGTCGTACTGTTAAAAAAATATATTAATTAGAATTTAAAATTTACGTTAGTAATTTTTCTCCAATAAGTGCAGTTAACGCGTATTTCATTCAACTTTGTCCATTCTTGGCCAGACTCAGTTATGTACTGAATTGCTGAAGTCCAACATACCTCGTTGAAATCTGGGTCTCCTAAGCTAACCAAGTAGTTGTAAAACAAATCTGGGTCTCCTAAGCTAACCAAGTAGTTGTAAAACATTTGAGTTGTCATTAGAGGCTGCTCTGGTGAAAAACTTGAACTGGCTTCGTGGTATAGCTTGCGCCTGTGCGCACGTTGAAGATTCTCGAAATGATCTGTACCTGGAATTAAAGGTTGTTCCCTTGGCAATTGAGTTGGTAGTAGACATTCTGGTGGTGCATCAATAACATTAATGAAACGGACGGGTAGTGGAGGTGGGGGTGGCCTTGGCCAAACGAAAAAGGCTCATCATTTAGCTCATCTTGAACATCATGATTAAAAGAGGAGTTTGTCATTTTAGAGAAATTTTTTTAGATAATGGTTTTTCGTATGATGTTGTAAGGAAGAAACATGAACCCAATATATACAAAGAGATGTCCGTCGGAATGTGTGTACCTAACTCATATTAAAAGAGTTAGGTGTACCTAACTCGGACGAAATAAAATGTGTGTACCTAACTCAGTCATTCATGTTAATTATCTTTCCAACATAATATAAACCATATCTGTATAATTAGTTATACTAATATATTAAATAATAATTTTAATCATTCAATACAACAATGTTGATAAGAAGATACAAACCCATTAAATCGGACTCGACATGTGAAACACTTATTATAAGTAAGTCAAATTACAAACCACTTAATTGTTCTTCTCAAATTCTGCCATGTGAAACTGGCAACAATTTGGATACTCGTCTTTAGGACAAGCGTACTCGACCTCAGCTTCTTCCATTATGCCACTATAAGATGCATTAGCATACCTAGGGTCAAGAGTTTGTATAGTTAATTTTTCGATTGCATCAAAATCAATTTGCTCTGGTGGTGATTCAACGGGTTAGGTATACCCACTAAGCTGGTATTCATCATTGGTTTGAGACTCCAGCAATTCTTCCACTGGGGGTTAGCTAACAGTTGATCATACCTATGAGAGTCGGGATGTTTGTGTGTTCCAAAACCAGCTTCTGGTTCTGATTCCTAAGACTCCCATCCCTATTTTGCCTCCAACTCTGTGCGCTCCCTGTCCCATTATGCCACCTTCCCTTTAAGTTGTGAGTCTGTAATACCCGAAAAATATTCAATTTCTCGATCTAAATCAGAATCATATGATATTTTTATAACTTTGTATGGATGATTCTTAATATATTTATAATATCATATATATAGACGAATTGAAATATAAACTATAAGTACACATATTAGGTTCCAACTAAATCAAATATTTAAAATGTGTTCAAAATGTGTGCAAGTAGGTACACGTAACATTACATTATCTCCGAATTAAAACCAACCAAAGATTCAAACATTATAATGAATAACTAATCTAACTCGAGGGTATGTTATGTAACAAATAACGAATTCATGTCTTTCAAAACAATCAAATACAGATCTTAACATATCTTTATAATACATTTACAATAACAAATATAAAATGCAAAAGCCATTACTCCTCATCTTCAGATGATCCATCCGACGGAATTGAGTCTGAATCGTCTTCGAATTCACCACGTGATTCATCACCAGTTTGTGTTAAATCAACCACGAGCTCAATGTCAAACGAATGTTAAACAAGATCCATATGACAAACTCTAGTTGGCTGGAGGGCATTATGTTCTGAAACTCCATCAATTCTTCCTCGTAGGTTAATTGCAGTAACTATGATCCAAGGATCTGACCGAGCAGATATGCGAGGGTACCGAATGTAGCAAACCTATATAAATGAAGATAATTTGTAAAACTCAAAAAGAGTTAGCAATAAATATATTAGTACTAATCAAATATATTGATTTAATAATATATGGTCTGCTTGTGATGTTAGAATAAATGGATCATACTTAAGAAGTCGTCATCTTGAATGTATTGATGTCACACCGAATTGATCAATTTGAACACCACGACCAATGAATGGATCATGCCAGTTGCACTTAAACATAATGCACCTCAAATCCAACATTCCAGGATATCGAACTTCTAAGATTTCATTCAATATGTCGTAGTAACTACATCACCGGACCACGCTGAAACACCAAAGTCTGAAGTTGGTCTTGTTCTTCCTCCTCAAGAATCCTAAACGCATATCCCTGTGTGCAATACCTTGGATATGAAGTTGCAATGTTATTTGGACCATTAACAAACTCCATTAATCACGACGAAAATTCTTGACCATTTTCGATGCCCTCTGAAACCTATAAAAAATAAATAAAGAATATAAATTATTGTGATATAAATATTACAATAGAATTATAAATTTTTTAAATTGTTTAAAAACTTACGTAAAATCGCAACCAAGAAGCAAATTCTTGTTCTTTTATGATATCAAGTTCGGGTTCAGTCTTATCTAGATAATAGTCTCGTACTAGCGTCATGTAAATGTTGTAATGTAACACATGACATTGTTAATAATCAAATATCAATTAATATCAAATGATTAGTAATTAACATAAACAACATAATTATTAATTACCTTTCGTACTCCTGAATATCCTCACAATTTGTGAGAATATGCGTATGCAAGTGCGCAAACTTCTACTCTGATAGTTTCTGTTTCTTTCCTTTTCTACTTACTCGACTAATTTGAGCAAACAACTCAGGAACATACACCGGATAAATAGCTCTCTCACCTCTATCATCATACTGAGCTAGATGTTTACTCTTAGTGTGCACTTCCGATGGAATATAATATTCAGCAAAGTGTGAGGCTTCTTAGTTGAGGCTCTGTGCGATAATAGATCCCTCAACTTTGCTTAAATTTTTAACCTTTTTCTTGAGATGGAACATGTAACGCTCAAACGGATACATATAACGGTACTGAACAGGACCTCCAAGTGCAGCTTCTCGGGGAGGTGGATAGGAAGATGTTCCATAACATCAAAGAAAGACGGTGGAAATATCTTCTAAAGGTTACAGAGGATAACCGGTATATTGTCCTGTAAATTACGTATACCCTCTATTGTAAGTGTTCTCGTAAATAAATCTCGAAAGAAACCACCAACTCCTACAAAAACACAATAAACAATGTAGTGAATAAAAAAATATGTACATTACAAAGAAGGTTTATTAACAATATAAAAGTATCGATATATACCTGCAATTGCTTTGTGGACGTTTTTCTGAAGAAGATATGCAAAGGCAAATGGAAGAAGCCGCTGCATCACAACATGACAATCATGACTCTTCATTCCAATAAACTTTCCTTTGGAGAAATCAACACAATTCAGCAAATTAGATGCATATCCATCCGGGAATTTTACATCATCTCAAATCCAATCAAAAATGATGCTTTCTTCGCTGCGTCTAACAGGTACGCAAGCATAGGACATCTACCATTTGGCATAACATAAAGAAAATCCCGAGAAAAAATCAGTGGTAAGTCTAATCTAGATTTCATATTGTCTTTCGTCTTCCCTTGCACGCTTGAAACAGTGTTCATGATGTTGTCAAAAAAGTTTTTCTCAACGTGCATTACATCTAGATTATGCCTCAACAAAAGATTTTTCCAATATGGCAAATCCCAGAAAATACTCTTCTTATGCTAGTTATGATATTCACCAACACCGTCAACAGGATGATGCCCATTACTCTCGCAGTAAGGAGTCCTCTCTGCGCCAAAATCTCTTAATTGCTCTAATATACAACGTCCATCAATCTCTAGAGGTGCATAGTCAAACACTTGTTTTTTCTTCGTAAACAATGTTCTAGACCGACGATAAGGATGATCACTAGGTAAAAACCTTCTGTGGCAGTCAAACCAACACTTCTTTCTTCCGTGATGTAATTGGAATGCATCGATGTTATATTGGCAATACAGGCAAGATAATCTTCCATGCATTGTCCATCCAGATAACATACCATAAGCTGAAAAATTGCTTATTGTCCACATAAGAACCGCACGCATCTTGAAATTCTGTTGCAAAGAAACATCAAATGCTTCAACCCCATGGTGCCATAGCATTTGTAACTCATTGATCAATGGCTGGAGGAATACATCAAGGGACCTCCGTGGATGATCTGGACCAGGAAGTAGCACGGAAAGGAACAAAAACTCTCTACGCATGCACAAAAATGGTGGTAAATTGTACGGTGTTACAATTCCCGGCCACAACGAATATTGCCTTCCATGTTTCCCAAATGGGTTAAATCCATCTGTACATAACCCGAGGTATACATTTCTACGCTCATACGCAAAATCTGGATACATTGATTGGAAATGTTTCCACGCTTCTGCGTCTGACGGATGCGTAATCTCTCCATCTTGATGATGCTCTGCATGCCATCTCATTTCCTCTGATGTGCGCTGAGATTGATATAACCTCTTCAACCTCTCCGTTAATGGTAAATACCACATCCATTTATAAGGAACTCGGACTCTCCCACTAGTTTCTTGAAACCCTGGTTTTCGACAAAATCTACATCTTTTACGGTTTTCGTCTTCTCTCCAATATATCATACAGTTGTTGATGCACACATCTATCATCTGATACGGCAAACCAAGACCAATGACTAGTTTCTGTACCTCATAATATGATGCTGGTGAAAGATTATCTTCATGCAAACTATCTTTCACGAAATCTGCTATTGCATCAACACATTCTTCCGCCAAATTGTAGTCTGTCTTAATAGTTATCATTCTACTTATAGATGATAACGGTGAATGACCTTCTCTACAACCACTATATAGTGGCTGTTTCGCAGCATCTAACATATCAAAAAAAAATTACACTTATGCATTTGGTTCTTTAACCCTATCTCCATCATAACCGGCCCACGGCATATTCTCCCTATACAAATCATTCACCATCTCAACCGTACCGATCCCTACATATACTTTCCTTCTATCTTCTACGTTATCCGTAACATTTGGTTCACTAGTACTACCATAATCATAATTTATTTCTCCATGTAAATACCAAATATTATACCCAGGCATAAACTCATTGCTATATAAGTGATGCCAAACTAACTCAAACTTAACATTATGAGAATTCCGACATATACTACAGGGACATTTAATCTTACCATTTTTTTTGCTCTCCGTTGATTTCCGGTCAATTCCATGAACTCGCATATTCCTCGTGCATAATCATCTTTCAGTAGGTTTGACTCCGGATCGATCATAGGTTTGTCCATCCACGACCGAAAGTAATTACCAGAAGACATATTGTAACTATACAGAGATTGAATTGAGTAAGAGGTTGTGAATGAATATAGAAATGTGGAAACATATATATAGATGACGCGTCCGTCGGAATTCCGTCAAAAAACCGTCGGAATATAACGTATTAAAACGGGTATACAACAGATATATTAACGTTCTTATTAGTCTACAACCATCCGACGGATATCCGTCGAAAATATGTCAGATTCTAACGTATACAATTTCCAACGGATTTAAGTATTTCTGTCCAAAATCCGGCTGTTTTCTTGTAATGATTATGAAAAAAACCCTCACTAAACTTCACAATCTTTATGTTCGTTTAGCTAGATATGGATGACTAGGGTCTGTTAATTTTTCTTTAGTAGAATTTAGTCATCAATCTAGCTAAACAAATAAAAACTTTATGCATAAGTTTGTTAGAAATTGTTTTCATGATCTATCTCATCTCCAATACGATATGAGGGCCTCTGCTTCCAAAAATACACCCATCACTTCGAAGAAACACTTGTCTCAGCAACATATCATTTGGAAGTTTGATGATCCGATCAACGCTATTGACTGGATATTGGCCCTTTTGACTCTAACATCATATGATGGGATTGTGATCGTTTCCACTTAAATTTAGCTCTTGTATCAAATGATGATAATGATTGAGTTTTCATAATCAACAAGGTGAGAAACTGCTATTTAACTCAAAGACTAAAGTGAGAGACGTAAAAAGAAGCGAGATAGAATAAGAGATGAGAGCGGAAGTTGTGTCTATAAACATACACTAAAGATTAGAGAAAAGGATAATCTCTCGGAGGTGTTGTTAGTACCAAAAATAAAACCCTTAATTTATGTTATTTCTTCATTCCATTTTAATAAATTTTATTTATTTGGAGCTAGAAGAAATTCTTTTATATAGTAGTTTCTGTCCTCTCGTAACCAGTACCATAAAACTTGTAACATCCTAATTCCGATCCAGTTTGTTTTGTTAGAAAATGCACATACATATAAATTCATTAAACCCATTAAGCCCAAACCTTAAAATTCACTATTATAAATAGGATTATATTCTAATGTTGGTAACTTTAAATTCTAAAGCCTTAGAAAAGGAAAGAGAGAGATTGAGAGAGATTGATAGAGATGTGTAAAAGGCCTTACCCCCAAGCTGGTCACTAACACCGCTGTCGTCCATCGTTGTTGCCGCCTAAGGGAGAGAAGAAGAAGTTAGATCCAATTTAGAAAAGAAAAAACCTAATACCGAAATATCTAAACCCTAAAACCCTAGATCTCTAATCTCTACATCTATGTTCCTACATTTAGCAAAAAATCTATATTTTTCTTACTGGAACTAGGGACATAGATTTAGTGACTAAAGATACATGGTTTTCAAGGTTTACATCTCACTTTCAGAATTAGAGTTTACTTTTTCTAACTTGAATCTAACTTCCGCTTCTTCTCTTCTTTAGGGGCGACAACAACGAATGACAGCGGCAGAATATCGGAGGCTCCATCATGGTTAGGCGGTTGCGGGCTGGCTTGGGGCTCGGCTTTTCACTACAAGAAAGTCGGCTATAACTAACAGAAAATATACGTCAGAATTTCTAACGGATTTTTGAATGACACTATTCTGATGGATTTCAAACAGATTATATCGTCAGAAATGACCGTCGGAAATCGCCGGAATAATGTCATATGTATTTTTCAAAATTCAAATAAAATCTATAAAAATTCTTATAACCATATAAATTCTTATAAAATCAAAAACCATCAAAATATTCAATAGATTATCAAAAATCTAAATCTAAGCATAGAAATAAAATAAAAAAACCATCCAAAATATTTAGTAGATTATCAAAAACCTAAATCTAATTGTCATAATACTAAATCTAACTTCAAAAACCTTAATCTAACTTTCAATACCTAAATCTAACCCTAAGTCTCAGGTTCCAAACATGTAAATCACAAAAATATAAAGAAAACTTACAAAATAAATGGATTGTTATCCATTGGAATGATTGTAGGTTGGATTTGTGTTAAAAATCGGTTGGATTGTGGGTGGAATCGGACAGAAAATCGGAAAGCGATTCGAAGAGTTTTTGCTCTGGTTTTGGTTATGCTTCGCGAAGAAGAAGATGAAGTTTTAATGTTAAGGCTTTCCGAAGAAACGTAACTACGCCATAAATTTTGCATGGCCTTCGGAAATGCGTCAGAAATTTAAGACTTGGTTATGTTAAAAGAACGTATGACAAACACGTGTACATCCTAAACCCGTCGGAAATTGGTCAAAAATTTATGACGAATTTCTGGCGGTTTTATGGTTTACCGTCAGAAATTTCTGACAAAATTCTGATGAGTTTGGGGTTTCGGCCATAAATCGACTTTGTTTCACTTTGAATCAATGCTTAATGTGATTTACATGTAATATATACATTACAATCATATCTTAATGTACAATATAATGATAATATCCCAAAATTACATTTTTGGTTCATCAGATATAGAAAATATCTATTTAATGTTTATGTATTGTTAGTAGTCTATGTACGCGTATTTTATTCTGATCCCTCAAACATCGTCAAATCCTATTTATATTGTTAATTTGGGAACTATGACTTTTGAATAAGCTATAATATCATCTATAGTAATCGTTATCGATAATTATGGAATATAACCACGAAACCACAAATCCGTCGGAAATTTACGACGGATTTCTGACAGAACCCTCAAACCCGTCGGCATCCCTCATAAATGGAAGTCTACATGTGTCACATATGTTTCGATGAGTACGAGGTTTATATATATATAATAAGATTGGCCATCCGAAATTTCCGATAAATTTTCGACGGTTAAAATAATTATATATTTTTTAATTTTCTTCGGAAATTTCCAACGGCCAAACTATTTAATGGTTAAACAAAACCCTTTTAACCCAAAAAAAAAACTATTTAAACACAAAACCATAAAAGAGTACACATATGTATAAAACCAAAAATCAAATTCGTACAATTTTGAAAAAGATATAATATAAGAAAATCGATAAGTTGTGGTCTCGTTAAACCCCAAAAACTGGAAAAAAAAATCCATTTGGGACAAAACCAGTTCTTGGGAAAAGGAGTACACACCAAATGTCTAAGATACACAATGTTAACTACTCAGATTGTGAAGATGATCCGTCCAAAGCAATAATGTTTGTATTATCATCAAACTCTCCACGTGATTCCTCTGAATCAGAATGCACAGCTGTATCATCTCCAAATTGTGTAAAATCAACTACAAGTTCAACATCAAAGGAAGGTTCAACTTGACCTATTGGAACATTTCCAATTGACTACAAAGGATCGTGTTTAGAAACTCCATATATTCTTCCTCTTGGGTTAATTGATGTCACTGTAATTCATGGGTTCGAGTTGTGGCGCGAGGATAACAAATATAGCAAACCTAAAATAATTAATGAGTAGAACTTCCAAAATATTGGTAATAGTCACAAATTTTACTTTCAAACTATGTTAACTTACTTGGTCAGCTTGTGACGTATGGATGAATGGATCCTATTTTAAAAGTCGACGTCTTTAATGTACCGATGGAACGCCGAATTGGTCAACATGAACCACGACCAAAGAAAGGATCATACCAAACACACATAAACATAATACACAACAATTTTTAAAATCCTGAATAACGCATTTCTAATATTTTGTTAAGGATCTTGTAGTAAACTACATCACCAGATTTAGCCGAGATTCCATAATCTGAAGTTGGATTACTATGCCCAGCATCATAAATCAGAAACGCATGTTCTCTCGTGCAATACCTGGGGTATGAAGTTACAATGTAATTCAGACCGTTAACTAACTCCACTAACCAAGTGTCAAATGTTTGACCATTGACTATGTCTTTTGTAACCTACCGAACATCATTGATTATTATTAAAAGTCTGTACAAAATTTATATCGAAATTTTTGTTATGTAACACTTACATAAAATTCTCAAGATCTCGTTAGTGTAATCTGGATAGTAAGTCCGTACAAGAGACATGTAAATCCTATAAATGAATAAAATTTAAATTATAATTTCCAAAATTAACAAATTATATAAAATTGATATTATCATAAAAAGATTATCTTTCATATTGCATAATATCCTCACAATTTGTGAGAATATACATATGCAAGTGTGTGAGTTCCTGCTCATATAGAATTCAGTTCTTTCCCTTTCCACTTACCCGACCAATTTGGGTAAACAATGCAGGAGCATACAAGGGATAAATCGATCTCTCACCTCTATCATCATGACGAGCAGGACGTCGACTCTTCGTACGCACTTCTGATGGAAAGTAATATTCAGCAAAGCATGAGGCTTCTTCATTGAGGTTATGTGCGATAATAGATCTCTCAACTTTACTTAAATTTTTAACTTTTTTCGTTAGATGAAATATGTACCGCTCAAATGGATACATCAACCGGTATTGTACAGAGCCTTCTAGTGATGCTTCTCATGGGAGGTAGTTTAGAAAATGTTCCATAACATCGAAGAACGACGGGGGGAATATTTTCTCCATATTGCAAATGATCACCGATATATTTGCTTCTAAATTTTGAATGCCCTCAAGTGTAAGTGTTTTCGAACACAAATCTCGGAAAAAAAACACAAGTTCCTGCAAATAGAAGTAGAACATTCAACAAATAAATATATATGGTTAGTAAATTGATAAAATCAAGGAAGTAATGATATTTACATGCAATTATTGTTGGACATTTTAGTCAAGAAGATGGACAAATACAAATGGAAGTAGCCGTTGCATGACAACATGACAGACATGACTCTTCATTCCACTAAACTTCCCTTCTCCATAATCAACGCAATTACGTAGATTAGATGCGTATCCATTTGTGAATTTCACATCTTCCCGAATCCAATAAAAATGCTTATTTTTTATTTGCATCTAACCGGTAGGCAGACATACGACATCTACCATTCTTCATAACTTTAAAAACATCCCGAGCACATATTAGTGGCAAGTCTAATCTAGAGTTCAAATTGTCTTTGGTCTTCCCTTGGAAGTTTAAAACAATGTTCATGATGTTATCAAAAAATTCTTCTCAAGGTGCATGACATCTAGATTGTGCCTCAATATATGGTATTTCCAATAAGGAAATCCCAAAAATACTCTTCTTGTGCCAATTATGATTTACACCGACACCATCAATGGGATCAGGTCCATTACCCCCACAGTAAAGAGTACTCTCATCACTGAAATCTCTTAAATGATCCAATATAAAACTACAGTCTATCTCAGGAGGTGGACTGTCATACACTTGTTTATCTTTCGTAAACAATGTCTTCGATCGACGATAAGGATGATCACTCGGTAGGAATCTCCTATGACAAACAAACCAACAAGTTTTTGTTCTGTTAACCAATTGGAATGCATCAGTGTTATCTAGGCAATAAGGACACGATAATCTTCCATGTGTAGTCCATCTAGATAACATACCATATGCTGGAAAATCGCTTATGGTCCACATAAGAACAACACGCATCTGAAAATTCTATTAGCATGAAACATCATATGTTTCGACACCATCATTCCATAATATTTGTAACTCATAGATTAATGGTTATAGGAATATATCTAGTAATCTCTTAGGATGCTCTAGGGCAGGAACAAGCACGGAAAAAAACAAAAACTCTCTATGCATGCACATAGATGGAGGCAAGTTGTGAGGAGTTACGATTACATGCCACAATGATTGTGCTTCTAAATTAGGTTCTTCAACTCTATCTCCATCTACAGTAGCTAATGGCATATTCTCTCTAAATGCATTGTTCACCATCTCAACGGTACCTACACCAAAATCTACTTTCGTTTTATGTTCTCCTAATGTTTCTAGAACATATGGTTCACTAGTACTACCATAATCATAATTTGTTTCCCAATGTAAATACCAAATCTTTTAACCCAGCATAAATTCATTCATATACAAGTGATTCTAAACAAATTATATCTTAATATATGCGAATTAAGAGAATTAGAAAATGGACATTACAATTTAACTTTTTCGCGACTTGTTGATTTGTTGTCAATTCCATGAACTCGCATATATCTCGTGCATGTTTTTCTTTCATTAAGTTCGATTCCGGATCCATCATCGGTTCGTCCATCCATAATCGAAAATATCCATAAGAAAACATATTTATGATTTCAAAGAATCTTTAGTAATGTATTTAGTTGTAAATGAATGTGGAAGTGTGGAAACATATTTATTAACTCGTACCCCATCGGAAATCCGTCACAAATTTTTAAAATATCAAACGACTATATAACGGATACATAAATGTCTCTATTTTCCGACGATTTTTTCACTGCCCGTCGGAAATCCGTTAGAAATTTTTCAACGGGCTTACATCCGTCGAAAATTTCCGATGGATGATAAATAGTCGGAATTCTATCGATTAGCTATCGGAAATATCCGACGGCACTTTACTTATCAAAAATTTTGTCCGTTCCCGGTTTGCTTTCTTGTAATCTTTCTCTTTTTCTCTTTCTCTCCCAGGCTCTCTCTTTTTCTCTCTAGAGTTTTTAGATTAAAGTGAATAAAATTAGACTAAACACTTATTTATACTAGTGGGTTTTGGGGTTTACGCTTAGTAGATTTAACGGGCTTCTAAGTTTTAAAGTTTTTCTACAAAACAAAATTGACCGGGATCGGTGTGTTGCAACTTGATCATCGTCATCATGTGAAGAAAATTCATGTGGACATTCTAACCATTCCCATCATCATATGCTAGAGGCAAAATACTTCAATATCTGGTCATTAATACTAACCAGATCATTAAATTTTTGGACAATCGGTTGCATATAATCCTCTTGAGACTGTCCACTGATTAGGTCATGAGAACAAGCGTTCTCTGAAAACGATGGGTAGATTTTTGGAAGCAGAGACCTCATCTCGTTTGGACATGAGAGAGATTATGAAAACAGCCCTCACCAAACTTCACAATCTTTATGTTCGTTTTGCTAGATATGGATGACTAAGGTCTCTGTTAATTTTTCTTTAGTAGACCTTAGTCATCAATCTAGCTAAACAAATAAAAACTTTGTGCATAAGTTTGTTAGAAGTATTTTTCATGATCTATCTCATCTCCAAGACGATATGAGGGCCTCTGCTTCCAAAAATACACTCATCACTTCGAAGGAACACTTGTCTCAGCAACTTTCTCAGTGGACAGTCGTGAAAGGATCATATGCAACATATCGTTAGGAAGTTTGATGATCCGATCAACGCTATTGACTGGATATTTGGCCCTTTTGCCTTTAGCATCATATGATGGGATTGTGATAGTTTCCACTTAAATTTAGCTCTTGTATCAAATGATGATAATGATTTGAGTTTTCATGGTTATTGGATCAGAGAGGTGAGAAACTGCTATTTAACTCAAAGAATAAAGTGAGAGATGTAAAAAAAGCAAGATAGAATTAAGAGATGAGAGTGGAAATTGTGTCTATAAAAATACACAAAAGATTAGAGAAAAAGATAATCTCTCGGAGGTGTTGTTAGTACCAAAAATAAAACCCTTAAATTATGTTATTTCTTCATTTTACTTTAATAAATTTTATTTATTTGGAGCTAGAAGAAATTCTTTTAAGCATACTGATGGATAACCAGCAAACCAGAGAGCTCAAACAACTACTGTGTCATCGTATAGGCGAAGGTAACATGATCAGTGTTATGTTAATTATTCCTAGAATTCAAGGGGAGAAAATCATCAGTATAGTATTGGAGATTTGAAGCTTTTAATTTAATTTTAATTTTAGGTTAAGTTTTGTGATTTGAAGTTACAATGAAGAGAATAGTATATTTATAGTTTTATGTACGCATATGATTTCTCAGTATTTATATACATTAAAATGGATGAAAAGAAACATGATATATATAGTAATTTTAAAAATAAATAAATTTAAAATCTCTGTACCGTCCACAAATTATTTCCTATAATTGTTAATGCTTTTGGTTGAAAATTTTAAATTTTAAATAACTGTTTATTACGGTATTTCAAATATTAGTGACCATTAAAAATTTCGTTGACTGTATTTCAAAACCTACAGATTTTCCAGCTCAGTTGATTTCCAGCCAACGAAACTTCTAAAGGTCACTAATATTTAAAATACCGTCAAAAGTTAAATTATTTAAAATTTAACATTTTCAACGAAAACCATCAACACAAAAATACATTTTTGGTAAAAAAGCTTTGCTTCTTATGCCAATAAAAATAAGTCGCGTGTATAAAATTGCGAATCTTCAACATTTGTTTTTATAACTTTGGTGCAGAATTCTTTAACACAAAATTAGAGGGCTTCCACTAAAGTTCAAGAGCAAAACTCAAATAACACAAAGTTTCACCTAGGGTTTTCAATATATAAAGTTTCAAAATCCAATCTCAAACTGTACAAAGTTTTAATCTCTTAGTGAAAACCACACACAATTCAATTTCGCATCTATATAAGATGTTATATCATTAACTATAACAAATTTTCGAGGTCTGAGAAAAATGAAACAAAGCACAAAAAACAAAAAAAAAGTTACCAAAAAAATAAAAAAATAAAACAAAAGCATTTTGGACCAGGAATAATCAAATAGATTATAAGAAAATGAAAGAAAAGGCATGGGGAGGAGTCGAGGAGGTGCACGTTAACTCTGACGGCGCACTTTAACTCCTGTCTTTGCCTTCTCTAGGAAAAAATAAAATTGATCAACCTAGTTAAAATAGCAGAGAGCTGCGAGACGAAAAAAAAACTAGCAAAATTGAAGAAGAAACCGTCATTGAAATGATGAAGCAAAGCTCATCGGAGGCAGTGTCATCGTCATCTTCTTCAGCCGCGGAGCTATCTCAGCCATCCGTTTCTTCATCTTCATCATCTTCTTCGGAGAAGCCTCTCTCCTCGTCTTCGATTTCTCCAGCAGAAGACCTTCAGGTTGGATCGTCGAGAGATGGAAGCGGAGGTGCGCAAGAGATCGTAGCCGTCGATCGGCCAGGAGAGTACACAGCGGTGTGTCGATGGACGGTTGAGAGCTTCCCACGTGTCAAAGCTAAGGCACTGTGGAGCAAGTACTTCGATGTAGGAGGCTACGATTGTCGTCTCTTGGTTTACCCTAGAGGTGATTCTCAGGCTCTTCCTGGTTACATCAGCATCTATCTTCAGATCATGGACCCTCGTGGGACCTCATCGGCTCGTTGGGATTGTTTCGCTAGTTATCGTCTCTCAATCATTAACCATGTTGATGATTCACTCACAATCCATAAAGATTCTTGGCATAGATTCTCTAGTAAGAAGAAATCTCATGGATGGTGTGATTTCACATTAAATTCGAGTATTTTGGATCCTAAGATGGGTTTCTTGTTTAACAATGATTCATTGCTTATCACTGCTGATATATTGATTCTTAATGAGTCTGTGAGCTTTAGTCGTGATAATAACAATGAGGGTCAATCTTTGTACAAGGAAAATTCAATAGCTGGACCAATGCCTGATGTGTTGAGTGGGAAGTTTACTTGGAAGGTAAATAATTTTAGCTTGTTTAAGGAAATGATAAAGACACAGAAGATAATGAGCCCTGTTTTCCCAGCTGGGGAGTGTAATTTGAGGATCAGTGTGTATCAGAGTGTGGTTAATGCGCAAGAATACATATCAATGTGTTTGGAGAGTAAAGAGACTGAGAAGACTATGGTTTCAGATAGGAGCTGTTGGTGTTTGTTTAGGATGTCTGCTTTGAATCAAAAGCCTGGGTGTACTCATATGCATAGAGATTCTTATGGCAGGTTTGCTGCTGATAATAAGAGTGGAGACAATACAAGCTTAGGATGGAATGATTACATGAAGATGTCTGATTTTGTTAACCCGGAAGCAGGGTTTTTACTTGATGACACTGCTGTCTTTAGCACTTCATTTCATGTTATCAAAGAGTTCAGTAGCTTTACTAAGAATGGAGGGTTGATTGGGGGAAGGAATGGGATTGGAGCTAGGAAGTCAGATACACACATGGGAAAATTTACTTGGAGAATTGAGAATTTCACAAGGTTAAAGGATCTTCTGAAGAAGAGGAAGATAACAGGTCTTTGCATCAAAAGTAAGAGGTTTCAAATTGGGAACCGGGATTGTCGACTTATTGTTTATCCCCGAGGTATGTAAGTGCACTAGATTTTCTCATCGCATCTACAGTTGGAATTTGTAATGTATTCGCAACATTTTGTGCTGTGCTGTTTTATATGGAACTAGAAACAATAATCTCAGTTTCAAATTTATGTTTTACCTTCCACTTGAGCTGTCTGTCTGATTGTGCATTTGTAGATTTCAATTTCTGAACTGATGGACTTACTCTTAATGGCCTCAGGGCAGTCCCAGCCACCATGCCATCTTTCAGTATTTCTTGAAGTGACAGATTCAAGAAGCTCTAGTGATTGGAGCTGTTTTGTTAGCCACAAACTATCAGTTGTGAACCAAAGATTGGAGGAGAAGTCGGTGACAAAGGAATCTCAGAATCGCTACTCAAAAGCTGCAAAGGATTGGGGTTGGCGTGAATTCGTGACACTTACTAGTTTGTTTGATCAAGACTCTGGATTTCTTGTTCAAGACACTGTTGTATTCTCCGCTGATGTTCTTATTTTGAAAGAGACATCTGTAATAAAAGAGTACGTGGAGGCAGAATCAGCCAATTCAGTTTCACAGATTGATAATAGCGTGAAAGGAAGTTCATTTACATGGAGAGTAGAGAACTTTTTGGCTTTCAAGGAAATAATGGAAACACGAAAGATTTTTAGCAAATTCTTTCAGGCTGGTGGATGTGAACTCCGGATTGGTGAGTGGTTAGATTTTTATTTATCTACCATGTTCGGTTATTGATGTTTATGAACCCCAACTGCTTAATGTGTGCTTTGTATAATGCAGGTGTATACGAGTCCTTTGACACCATTTGCATATACTTAGAGAGTGATCAATCTGCGGGTACGGATGTGGACAATAATTTCTGGGTTAAGTACAAAATGGGTATTCTGAACCAAAAGAATCCGGCCAAAAGTGTGTGGAAAGAGTCATCTATATGTACCAAGACATGGAATAATTCTGTCCTACAGTTTATGAAGGTGTCTGACATGTTGGAGGCTGATGCTGGGTTTCTTGTGCGTGACACTGTTGTTTTTGTGTGTGAAATATTGGATTGTTGTCCTTGGTTTGAGTTTTCAGACCTAGAGGTTAGTTTATGCTCCACTTGTTCTTTAAACAATATAATAGGAGTTGGTTCTTGTATATATATCTTCTGCATTGTGGATTTCTTCCTTTCTTTCATGCACACTTGGAGACCTTTTAGTGTTATTAAACTTACATTGTGGATTCTATGTTTGCCAGGTCTTGGCTTCAGATGATGACCAAGATGCCTTAACCACTGATCCTGATGAAATTATTGATTCTGAGGAAAGCGAGGGCATAAGCGGAGATGAGGAAGACACATTCCGAGATTTTCTTTCCCGAGCTGGATTCCATCTTACGTTTGGAGAGAATCCTTCACAACCACAAGTTACTCTCCGAGAGAAGCTTCTAATGGATGCGGGTGCAATTACTGGTTTTCTTACTGGCTTGCGTGTTTATCTTGACGATCCTACCAAAGTAAAACGTTTACTTCTTCCGACTAGAATATCTTGTAATGATAGAAGCAAGCTAACAAAGAGTGATGAATCTTCACCCAGCCTGATGAATTTGCTGATGGGTGTTAAAGTTCTACAGCAAGCAATTATTGATTTACTTCTTGATATAATGGTTGAGTGTTGCCAACCTTCGGAGGAAGGCCCTCATTCTGAGCCTTCTTTATTGTCCCCAAAGACAGATGGTTGCATGGCTGCAACTTCATCGGAGTCAACAAGGGAAAACGGAGCAGCAGAACCTTCACAACATCTCGTTCACGAGAGATTTAAATCTGATACAGATGCTACTCTCAGCACCTCAACTGTACAAAGCTCTGAGATGAATGGAATTGATATGCTTGAAAAAGTCATTGCTATAGAGCCTATTTCTCCCCCTAGAACATATGCTGGGGAGTCCTCTGATGCTTCAGTCCAATCAAAGGTGGGTCTCTCATACTGCTGAAAGATAGCTTGTAGCTTTTATTTTTTTCTCTGTTTTTCTGACCATCTGTTAAAATTTTTGGTTTTCAGACAAAGTGGCCAGAACAGTCTGAGGAGCTACTTGGACTGATTGTTAACTCACTTAAAACCCTTGATGCGGCTATTCCACAAGGTTGTCCGGAGCCTAGACGACGACCACACTCTGCTCAAAAGATTGCTCTTGTTTTAGACAGAGCGCCCAAACATTTGCAACCAGATTTAGTTAGTCTGGTTCCCAAATTGGTTGCGCTGTCAGAGCACCCACTGGCTGCGTATGCACTTATTGAGCGGCTTCAAAAGCCTGAAGCTGAACCAACATTGAATGAACCAGTTAGTAGTCTCTGTATAGCCTTCCCTTGTTGTATGCTCTTCTTTTGTGTTGGAGGCATAAAATACCTAAGAAAGTGTAAGTTCATTTCATAAACCATAAGTTTAAACATCTGACATTTTTCTGTGGCACAGGTATACAATGCGCTTAGCCAGTTAGAATGCAACAGTGAAGTGTGGGAGCACATTCTACTTCAGTCATTTGAGCTTCTGAGTGACTTAAATGAGGAATCTCTTGTGGCAGCCATTCATTTCACATTTAAAACTGCCTCCCAGTGCCAACACCTACCTGAAGCTGTAAGCATTCCGTGTCTCAATTTTTCTTCTTTGTTGCTTTTAAATATTTTCCTAATCTCAGCAGACCTAAAATTTTCTTTTTACAGGTAAGGTCAGTCCGTGAGCGGCTTAAAAGTCTGGGTGCTGATGTGTCTCTTTGCATCCTTGACTATTTGAGTAAAACTGTACACAGTTGGCCTGATATTGCTGAAATAATACTTACGGACATCAACTGCGACGAGAGTCTAGGTGGAAATTTT
This sequence comes from Cardamine chenopodiifolia, assembly GCA_963922655.1. Taxonomy (NCBI): domain Eukaryota; kingdom Viridiplantae; phylum Streptophyta; class Magnoliopsida; order Brassicales; family Brassicaceae; genus Cardamine; species Cardamine chenopodiifolia. The sequence continues at coordinate 2,375,451 of OZ000486.1, forward strand.
GCGACAGTACCCTGCGGGCCTTTTCTGATTAGTGAAAATGAGACCGCCTCTGGAATGGCGGATTTGATGGATGAGCACGAATTCTATGCAAATAGGCAATTTTTTGATGTCTACATTCTGCTGGAAATGTTGTCCATATCGTGCCTAGCTGTGGAGGCATCTCAAACGTTTGAAAGAGCTGTTGCTCGTGGAGCCATTGTTGCTCAGTCTCTTGCCATGGTCCTGGAAAAACGACGTACTCAGGACCCAAATATGAATACTACAAGTGGGGATGTTTCTTTTAGGCATCAAGATCCTGTATTAGAGGGAGAAGCCAGTGAACAATCAGGCGCTGGAGGGATTGAGTTCAGGAAGATCCTTAATCTTGCTGAGACATTAGCTCATTCCAGAGATTGTCAAGTGAGGGGATTTGTGAAAAAGCTATACACAATATTATTCAAATGGTTTCCAGAACAGCCCTTTAGAGATCAAATACTGAAGAGACTTGTAGATAGATTCACCAGCCCTAAGAGTAGCAGTCGTGATTTAGACCTAGAGTTGCAGATTCTTGTTATTCTGATTTTTGAGGAGCAAGAGACTTCTAGATCTGTTTTACTTATGCTGAAAGAGGTTGTGGAACTTGCAAATATTGATAGGGCCGCTCTGTGGCATCAACTGCGCGTTACCAAGGAAGAGCTTGTCCGGTTGAAGGAAGAAAAGAAGACGGAGATTCAAACTATGACAAAGGAAAAATCTTGCATCGCACAAAAATTAAATGAATCTGAGGCTGCAAACACCCGGCTTAAGGTACGTGATTACTTCATTTTGTCTACTGATGCTGGAGGTTTTGGCCATACAGCTTACTAATACTGTATATCAAATGGCAGTCTGAAATGAAAGCTGAGATGGACCGGTTTGCTCGGGAAAAAAAGGATCTGGTAGAACAGTTTCGGGATGTGGAGAGTCAGTTGGAGTGGATCCGATCAGAACGTCAAGATGAGATAGCTAAGCTCTCGTCTGAGAAGAAAACTCTCATGGATCGCCTTCACGAGGCAGAGACGCAACATGCTATGCTAAAAAACCGAAAGCGTGATGAACTTAAGGTACGTACTTGAAAGAAGATATGGATCATATGCTTGCAGATTATATTATAGCCATCTTGTCTTGTCTTGTCTCTTTAAGTCTATTCTGTTTGTCCAAATTGTATTGTTCACTTAACAAGTGATTCCATTTTCTTTGTGAATAATACAGAAGATAGGGAAAGAGAAAAGTGCTCTAACCGAGAAGCTAAAAATAACAGAGGCAGCCCGGAAAAGATTTGAAGAAGAGCTGAAACGGTATGCCACAGAGAATGCAACTCGGGAAGAATTATGCAAGTCACGAGAGGATGAACTGAGGCGACTGACAAAGACAGTAGAGCAAACAAAAGAAGAGAAACAAGAGAAAGAAGATCAAGTTGCCCGGTGTGAAAATTACATTGATGGCATGGAAACCAAACTCCAAGCTTGTCAGGTTTGATAGAGACCAAACATATTTTTCTTTTCGGATAACTTATTTTCTTTTTTCCTGTTTAGAGCCTCATTAAACTCCTCTTATGCGATTTCTTTCAACAGCAATATATCCACACACTAGAATCCTCACTACGAGAAGAAATTTCCAGACATGCACCTCTGTACGGTGCCAATTTAGAGTCTCTATCGATGAAAGAACTAGACACAATAGCTCGGATCCACGAGGAAGGCCTGAGACAGATCCATGCCCTTCAACAACGTAAAGGAAATGCTTTACCACATGGTCTCCCTCACGGTCACACACTTTACCCAACTACACCGTCTCAGCTTCCTCCAATGGCAATCGGTTTACCACCTCAGCTGATTCCTAATGGTTCAGGGGCTCACTCCAACGGACATGTCAACGATTCGGTCAGGCCTTGGTTTAGCCACCACACCTAAAAAAAATACATCTTTTTTTCCATAGGAAGACTACAACAAAAAGAATGATGGCCTCTTGAATTTGTTTATTAAGAGGTAAATCCATCAACCAATCAACATCATCAATGTATTAATTTTTCATATATATTTATTTTTCTCTGAGAATTTCTGGGGGTTTTTACGGCTGTTACAACCATTGGGGGCCAAAATAGAAGATGAATAAAATTGAGGAATACAGATGCACAAATTTGATTGTGATAGAAAAATATTGTAACAACAGTTAGGTCGATGGAAATTACAGTTGCAAAGAGTGCCTTAGGCTTCTTCTTTATTTGACTCATGTCTCGCTCGCTTCATGATTCGGGTCATGGATCTGACCAATGTCGGGTATAAGATACTGTTGCTTGGTAGGATTATCTACAGAAATTAGGTGCAGTTATCTCCTTTGGTTTTCGAATTTCATTTGCAGACTAGCATTTTTGAAAAGTGCTCAAAGAATTAATACTTTTAATCAGAAAATGATTTTTTTTTTAATCTAGATCTTGTGGACGTATATCAGTTTTTGTGTAAAATTGCTCAAAGAATTAATACTTTCAAGAAAGTGATGCATATTAGTATACGTTTACGGAGATAAAGATAAAAGTGTCATGCATAATAAAGTGTTATTTCTCTGATTAAATTTTAAAAGTGTTAGGGTGTGACAGGATAATCAATTATCCTGGTTCTCTTAAACCAAACTTCCAGTACCCAATTCACTTAATTTCTGGTTTAGTGGTTTAGCTTATGTATTTCGTTTAGCACGCTATTTGTAAACCTTTATCCATTTGTGAGAATCAATCAATCAAACAACAATCTTATTTCCTATTATCATCTCTATCATCATCGCCGAATCCAGATCTTCGGAGTGGCCCTCCTCAGTGGTTGCTTTCTAGACTGTGGTTTAACTGATCTTTCAAGCCTTAGGTAAGTTCTAGGTTGGACTTGGTTATTATCTCACTTGGCTACTGTCTCATAGGGATGCAAAAGAAACTTCAAAATTTTCGTATTAAAAGTAACTATATTTGTTGTTGAATTTTTGCGAACGAAATGTCTCAGCGCTTTTAGTCATTCATTATGATTTGGAGAAAAATTAGTGATGGCGATACATTCGGAAGTGCAGAGTCAACTAGGGTTAACCTCTCTATAGCCTTACATGCTATTTTAAGTTTTCGATTATATGGATATACTACAGAAAATGATACGAAAATTTGTAAAAATACGTTTGTAAGTTTTTATATACTTTTTCAAGTTTTGATAACATTTTAGTAAATTAGACTCTTGTAAGATTTTTATAATGCTATTGTAAGATTGTACAAGTATTTGACAACAAATTTGACCACCGGTAAAGCTTTTCTTAAAAGTTTACAATTAATCTTATGAAAACTTTTAAGAGTTCGAAATATTTTTAGACATGTCTTATATCTTTGATAGTTTTTGAAAACTTTTATAAGTTTTGGTGATATATTTATTACAAAAAATTAGATAATATAAACAAAAAATTTGCAATCTAGAACACCCAAATAACTGTTTTTGTTTTCTCAAAAGGAATGTATTTCCGGCCGATGTGTGTTGTAATTCATGAATAAAGTTGGCAGTTTATTTTCACTGGTATTTGTATCTAGCGGTTCTTTGATGTTATGTTCCTTGTTTGAATTTCAAAATTAAAAACCAAATTCGATGTCTCTCTATTTATAAGACATCATTTGCTCAAATCTGTGTCATATATAGGAGGCAAATATCCATTTGTAGTTGAAATAAGAAAATGATTTGTACCACTGTCAGCATGATGAAGAAAACAAAGATTTGTATCTCTGTCAGCATGATGAAAATTGTCTCTAGCACTGTGAGGGTTTTGGCCAGGTTGCTGACTTACGAAAGACCGCTAAACATTCGAATTAATGTTTCTCTAGAAGTAGAAACTATGAATAAGTGTGATGTCGTGAGATATTTGTCTATTTCTTTAGGATTTGACTATGTATTCTATACCTCCATTTGATTAGCTATCTTATAGAAAAAGTTATATCTATTACTAGGATTTATTAAGATGTAGATTGATCTTTATATTAAAAATAAGGGGATGGACTTTTACTTGTCTTATGTTTATGGACACTAAAGTTCCTAAACATCGACAGAGGTTATGAGAAAGAATATTATGTATAGGTCAAGATCGACAAGTACATTAAATGCTAATCGAATTCTTTTATGAAAATTTATCTAAGATCAAATTGGAGATTGTCCCACATAGTTCAATGTGATCCTAATAGATATATATTTTATTATTACAACCATCCCGCATCCTTGCACTTGTCTTGCACATCACTATTTGGAGTCTAAATGTGAAAAACAGAAGGTGCGGAAAGCGAAAACTAGAACATTCAAAATTTTGTTAACATTTTTAGTGCTTTTCAGATTTAAGGCATAAAAGCGATAAGTTGTCTTGGATTAGCCGATTAGACACCGAAATGATTACACAATGAAATGATATTTACATAGAGCCTTAGTTAATGTAGTATGACTAGTGAAATTTCCAGCAGAATTTCTACGTTTTTACCAATAAGATCGTCACCCAGTGATTAGTTATGTTGCATTTGTCGGAGCGTTTATCAAATCAAAACTATTACGTTTAGAATATATGTAATACTCCAAAAATTGTAGAAATTACATGATTCCAGATATAATCTAGGAATGTCAGGAACCAATGACAGCGTAATTATTTTTAATATGTACGTAGTATTATGTTTGTTCTGTTTTGAAATAATCGTTCTTACCATATTTGAAGAGATAAATAATAGACGTAATTGTGAGCCTCTTAACTCGCTTGACAGTGATGATTGATAAATCCATTTGCAATATAATTAACTCAATTCTTTTTCTAGAAAATCTCAAATATGATACCGCTCTCATCAGGTAGGTTGCTGCCAACTTGCTTCACATCATCTTTTCTAAACAAGTCTCGTTCAAGCTAGTTTTCTGGTTTTGTTCTTTATCTTTTAAATCTCCTTCAACTAGCTACAAAACTTTGAGAAAAGTTGCAAATATTTTGTAGTACTTTTTTTGCTGAATATAATTTTACATTACAACCAAAAAAAAAATTTGTTCTTTTCGCTTCTAATCCATGTAATCCTTTATCCCAAAAAAATCCATCTAATCCTTTCTAGTTTCTATTATTGTCTAAAAGAATAGGTGTCTAGAAGAAGAAAATGAAGATATTAAATTACATACAATTAAATAAGTTTTTTTTTTGTTAAGGATTTTCATTGAATATATATTTTTTTGTTTTTTGATTACAACAACAAGACATAAAGTAAAGTGGAACACAAACCTAACCAAACCACTAAAGTTAGGGTCCGGTTTGGTTCTTTGTCAAAGGTACAGTTAGCTACAAAATGGATTAAACCAGAAAATCCTAGAGACATGCTAAATCGCCGCCGCCAACAATTTAATCTGCTCCAATCTTGTCCAAACTCCACCGGATCTGTTGCCACCGATTTGAAAGGAGAACTGAGACTCCCAAGGAGGGCTTCAGAGTGGAAGAGAAGGAGAGCCACGCCTCTGAATTCCAGAGTGGGAGACAAGGAGAGACCCGCCGGCGAGGACCGCTAGAGGACGCATCACCAGACCCTGTACTCGCCGGGTCTGGATCCGCTGAGCAGCTCCGCCTCAGATCCGCCGTCGGAACTAAGCAACTTCGCCGGACACTTTGCTCAACCACCAACCTATCCTGAGACAGTAAACGATGGAGAAGAGCAGAGCATAAAAAGAAAAAGAATAACCATCACACGACGCCAGAAAAGTATTCCGATCGCCGGAGAGGCAACGGAAGCTACGGAGGTTTGCTCTAGAGAAGTTTTTCAGAGATCTAGAACGGAGAACGATTGTTTTTTTTATGAGGCGGTTTTTTCAACCTTTTTTAGAATTTCCATTTGAATCAACAGTTTTTTATATTATCTGTTAATATTTTGTTTTATCAGTACTATATTTAACTATCTTAAAGCTATTTCCAACCATTAACTCTATTTTAGTGTTAAAACTACACTATTTTAATATAATTTTAGCACTAAATTTTTTTCATCTCCAACCATAACACCAAATATTACACTAAAAAGAATATTCACTATTATTATATTATTAAAAAAAATATTCTCTATTATTTTATTATTAAACTAAAATTTATTTATTTTTAATTTAGAATTTTAATAAAAATTACCACTCTTCTATTTATTTTTTATAATAAATTAAAAATGATAAAAGATAAATTATATATTAATAATTATCGGAATTGCATATTACATTTTTTTCAACTCAAAATTACATAATACTAATTCTCAGAATTAGTATATTCGGACCACAAGTGTTCTATTAATACATTTCGAAGTTCAAAATGAGCATCACGATCTTTGATTTGTCTGTGTTGAGATAAAAATTCTTGAAATCGAGCATCATCATCACCTGTCATCTCTACTTCTGCGCGTGGGACTTCGACTCGTTCTTCAAATATTGCATCAACATCACGTTCATCCTCTATGATCATATTATGCATTATGATACAAGTTGTCATTATATCATGTAACACTTGCTTACTCCATAATCGTGATGGTCCGGCTACAATTGCAAATCTTGACTGCAATACTCCAAATGCACGTTCCACGTCTTTCCTATATGATTCTTGTTTCATTGCAAATAATTTCTTTTTTGGACCACGTGGATCATGAATTGTTTGAACAAGAGTGGACCATTTTGGGTAGATGCCATCAGCTAGATAATAACCCATATTATAATGTTTTCCATTAATAACATAATTTGCGGGTGGAGCGGTACCTTCAGCTAGATTAGCAAAGAGATGAGATGCCTCTAGCACATTTATATCATTATTAGACTCTGGTAGACCAAAATATGCATGCCAAATCCACAGATCATAATCGGCTACAGCTTCAAGAATAATTGTAGGAGATCCACTACGACCAGCATATTGTCCTCCCCAAGCTATTGGGCAGTTTTTCCATTTCCAATGCATGCAATCTAGACTACCCAACATACCTGGAAATCCTCGACGTTCACCAATGTGGAGTAGTCGTGCAACATCATTAGCGTCAGGTGATCGAAGATAGCGGCCTGCAAACACCTCGACAATAGCACGACAAAATCGCTTCAAGCTTTCTATAGTTGTAGACTCCTATTTTGATATACTCATCGGTGGAATCCGCTGGTAAACCATACGCCAACATTCGGAATACAGCAGTTATTTTTTGTAAACCAAACAACCCTAATTTACCTGCTCCATCTCTTCGTTGAACAAAGTAATTATCATGTCTTTGTATAGAATCATGAATACGAAGAAACAAATGACGGCTCATCCGAAATCTTCGCCGGAACATCATCTCAGAAAACAAAGGATTCTCTGAAAAATAATCGTTGAAGAGATTACGAGATACTTTTTCCCGATCACGGTTGATAACTATATGACCAGGAATAGAACCACCATGAGATCTCTCGTTAAGTAGTTGTTGAGTGATGAGAAAATTGTTGTTTGCAGTAATTTGACATACAACTTGCTTTTATATATCATCATAATTATCATCATCTGAAGATGATGAAGAAGAAGAAAAAGATGGTATATGAGATGAACTACCGTAGTTATAATTCATCTTAAGAGAAAAAGAAGATGATGATGAGATAATTTTAAAAACATGATATCCATTTTATAGAAAAAGTGCATTCAATCTAAACCGTTTATTTTGTTCGGCAAAGATCTAACCGTTGCATTGATTAGTCACTTCATGTTTTCTATCATTATTACCTTATGAGAAAAGCACATTCAATCTAAACCGTTTATAACTGATCCAACATCTCGTGCGTATATTGAAATGGAAAGAAAAAGAATTTTGAAAGAAAAAGCTCAAACGAACCAATACGAAGAACACGGTGAAGGTTCCCAATACCAATATCATGGATCTCAGTATCGAGCATCTCAATATCAAGGAGATCAATCGCAAGAAGATCAATTTCAAGGAGAACAAGATCAAGGAGAATGCCAAAAATCTCCAAATGATCCAGATAATTATATCCTGTATTATGATTATCTTAGCGGAAATAGAACTAATTTTTCCGGTTACTAGATTATTATTTAAGTTTTTATTATGTTTTTAAAATATATTTTGTTGTTTTTAGTTTTTATATTTGTTTGGTTTTAATGATTTAATTGAAGTGTATTTTGTAACATTGAATTTAGTTTTTATATTATTAAGATATTAGTATTTAAATTTAAAAAAAAAAAAAAAATTTTGCCGTCGCTACAATGTCACACCAAATTTGGTGTGACATTGTAGCAAATTTAAAAACCACACTATAATAGCGTTGGATTTGCACCCACGTTGGAGAAGAAAAAACGCTATATTTGGTGTAATGCAGTCTTGTTGGAGATGGCCAAAGTATTATGATCTCACACACAATGTGTGGATAGTCGTTTATCAGAAAAAAGTGTGGATAGTTACGTAATATGATAATATTAGGGACCAAATGTTAAGATATAATTATTGGTAAAATAAATATTTTAATAAATCATAATTAAAAATAATTATTTTCATAAACTAAATGAAAAAATAAAATAAAAATGGTGAGAAGAGGGAAAGTGAAAGATAGAAAATGTTTGTGTAGATTTAAAAATTAAATATAATCAATTAAAAAAGACATGTCATATATTAATGATTGTTTCTTTATTTATGCGGATATTAACCAAGAATAATCATTTAATATGAATGAGTATTTGAATTAGAATATTGTAGATTTAAAAATATTTTTTGAATAATGCTTTATATTTTATCTACATTGGGTTATGAAACTTGTTTTTCTCATCGATTAGAGTGTTACATTGTTAATCCTAGATAAATTATAGGCTACATGAGTGAAATCGTATTGAATCTTATGTACATAAAAATCAAAATTGTTGGTGAACAAGAAAATTACAGAAAATAGTACAATTATTTGTTATTAGTAAAACTGGTACAACTTGGTACAACTATGTGTTATTAGTAAAACTGGTACAACTTGGTACAACTAAGAAAATCGGAAAACTAATAAAATGTCTTCTTATTTTTTTTAGGGAAAACTAAAATAAAATGTCTTCTTATTTTTTCAGGAGAAAATAAATAATATTTTATGCACAGTCATATATTTTGATTATAAAAAATATTATTCAAAAAACGGAATTAACACAAAATGGATTCGAAGTGAAGATAAATTATACCTTATACTGATGAAAAAATCAATTGAGGAGGTCATGTATCATGATTTGATTGATAGCATATACAAAAAGATTATGGTTGATGAATCCACTACGAAATTGATATTTAATTACATTCAATTGCACCTAAATCCTCCGACAACATCATATATATCGAATGATGAAAAAGTTTATGTCTATTTCATGACACTAGATTATAAGAAACGTACGAGTATTTTGCATGTCGAGATCGTGAAAGATGTAGAGAAAACTCAGGGGTGTGAAAATTTTTTAAGAGAAAATCATTGGTTAAGTTATAAATTAATAAAATTTATATTATTTTATATTTTCTAGTTAATTTCTAGAGACTTATTTATGAGTGGATTTTCAAATATAGAAAATAAAACATCTTTACCTTAAAACTTTTTGAAAACGTTAATTATAATTGTAATTATTTAGAAAATTCATTTTTAAATGAATGGTGTATTCTTCAAATTATAAAAAAACATAGACAATGTATTTTTTTAAAAATCCCTAATAATATAGAGATTTCTTGTTTTATAGAATTTAAATATAATTAATATTTTAAACTTTTATAGAGTTTGAAAAAAATAAAATAAAAATTTATTCAATTAAAGAACTGGATTAAACTGAATAGAACTTTTAAATTTGGACGCATAATAATTCAAATTTTGTACTCATTCGTATTTGGAATTATTTTGGTGTTTGGTTTGGTTATTTGTGGCTGAGACTAATTTTTGTTTATTTCTGTCAACGTACAACTATGTAAAACTAATGGTGCAACTATGTTTAAAATGATTCTTAGTTTGACTATTTGTAATAGAATTACATGTTCGTGTTAATCTCTGTTTGTTTAGAATCATTAACATTTGGTAAAGAAAGAGAAAAATCAAGTTTTTATTTATTGGTTCCAAACATCATATTTTACAAACAAATGTCTTATACTCTTAATGGTTGTTTAGATGTGAAGCACTTGAAATTACCAAAATAGTGAGAATTTGTTATTTAACACATTTTTTTGTTTATGAAACTATAGTAAATGGTCTCAAACCCTCGAGTTCCATATGCAATAAAACTAAAATAAACACTCAACAACACAAAACAAAACAAGTTGCAAACAACCTCATCAAAAGAAGAAAGACCTAAACCAATAGCTACCCTTGTATGTAATTGCTTTTGAAGCTTCGCCACTGCTTTTAATTTACCTAACAATTCGTAAACACGATCATACTTCCTTGACTCCAGCATAACTTGTCACAAGCATATTTTAAAGACTGCTCCAGATACATATTTGAGGGTACCCACTAATACTACACCACATCTGACTCAAAACCATATAAACATTTCGTTTATGTTGAAAAACAAGTTACCTCCATTGCAAGACCATATGTAGCTCCATCAGGCCTCCGACCATTTTTTCTTAACTCTACAAATACCATGAAACAACCTTTCATTGGAGTGTTGAAACATAAGTATTCAGAATCTGAGAACCAGTTAAGCCAAGAATGGATCATAGACATTAGATACAGTGAATAGCTGCATACAGAAATTTTAAAAAAAATTGGAAAGGCTCACTTACAACATTGTATACAACCAAGTCGGGTTCAAGAACATGATCCCAGTTCTTTTTGGCGCAAATGCCTCATACGCTCGATTACTTTCAGCAACTCCTTCAAAGAACCCTCTTGCCCAAGCGTCACAGCAATACACTTCTTATCAGGATAAACCCATTGAACAACAGCTAAAGCTTGTTTCCAACTCTGTTTACGTCCCAATCGATTAACAATCTTAAGCATCTGATCCTCACTGAACTGAAGCTCTGATTGATTCATCATCCTCACAATCTTCCAATGCTTCTCACTAATTTCTCTACCACTCAATCTAATCACGAAATCAATCCAACAAACATAAACAATTAAGTTTTTGATAATATTTCAAAAAATGAAAAAAGATTTGTGAGACCTGTCAACGAGAACTCGAACTGCTTCTCCTTCGTTACGCCACCATTTTGCAGGATCAAATTCTCTATATGAATCGTACTCTACCACATCAACGTCATCTTCTAAGATAGGAAACAATAGATTTGAGCTGAAGGATGAATTTAGTTCATGATTCTAGTAAATTGTGCTACTGTTCCACCTAAGTGTTAGATTCCCACTTCTCTCTAACTGAAACAAGTAAAGACCATATCGGAAAATCTTACGGACTGTGAAATTCTGCGATTGGATGATCGTATCCGTTGGATAATCGAAGGTAGACCAAACCGGAACATTTCGACTATTGAGGAGAACAAGGTTACTGGACTCTTCAAACTGGAAGTAACACCGAGATGATCGGTTCCAGAGTCCACGACAATGGCTCCGAAGCCATTGGTTAGACGGAGAAAGCCGGAGGTGAGAAGACGAAGAGATCCTCGTGAGTCAACGCTTCCTGCTAACCATATGGGAACAGTTCCGACAAAAGAAACGACGGCAAGGAAGGAACTAGGGGAAGAAAATGGAACAAAGGAGACGGAGAAAGTGAAATTGGGAGATAGCCAAATCTGATTTAAACCAGAGCCGTAAAGAAATGAGTCTAGAGGTATAACTGAGGATGAACAAGGGGAGTGGAGGAGAAGAAGGAGAAGAAGAAGAAGAAGTTTAAGATATGGCATCTTCGCCATTAGTCAATGAGACCACCATTAAATTCCGAATACTTAACGTTAATGTCCGAACACGTGTGCCGCACCGGAGTATGTGGAATATCTGTGAGATCCCTATGCTGGTATCGAAATGGACTCCCGTGGCAGAAGATGCTCAACATGTGCTAAGCTCCATGCCGATGTGGGTTAAACTAGGGAATATTCCGCCATCACTCTTCTCTTGGAAGAGGATCAGTTTCATTGCTAGCAATGTGGGAACACCTATAAGATTATACTCTGACACGGAATTGGTGACCTCTTTCGACGAAGCAAAGGTTTTCATTGATGTCTCTCTGACAAAGGAGCTGCCTAAAAGCTATGTGTTTTCAAGTTCGGAATGAAGAAGTCATTGTGTGATGTGCTTGTTGTGGGAAGTGGGGGCATACAGAGGCTGACTGTCTCTTGAAGTTTCAAGGTTCTAAATCCCCTGCCTGTATCCAAAAATCGGAGGAGTCCAACGAACAATCTGTCGTAATTCCAGTCAACAAACAGTCTGTCGAAGTCTGCTCCACTCCCACATCTCCATTGATGTCCGGGGCTGAAGATGGAAGTCCTGTATATTTGGTACATTCAAATCGGAGTTTAAAAAAGAAGGCATTACGGGACCAAGCAACCAAGATTTCTTCATCATCTAAGGATCTACAACTTCCAGCGAATGCAATCCAGACACTGCAACACAGTTCGGACGAACCTGTGCAACAAAGTGCCTTAACTTCAGTTCAGACCTTCAATGTTCAGGCCAATCAAACTGAGTTAAACACGCCACAATCATCGCAACATGTAGAGAACGATGGCCAGATAAATGTGCTTCAGTCTTAGACTCTGGAAAATGGGGAATTGTATGTAAAACAGAGCAACAGTTCACTTTAGGAACTAGAGGACGGCGAAATCAGTCTCCTATCCCTAGTCCTCAAAACATCAGACAACGAGTGGGCTAGTGTATCGCACTCGTTCAACAAACATAAGCACCATGCACCACAACTTCACTACGGTCAGGTATCGATAGCTTCCCCCTCACGGTTCTCTGTTTTGCAGGTCCAGGATGATGCCGAGAACTCGACAATCCAGGCTTTGTCTTCAGAAAAGATAGATGCAAGACCGCCTCGGAAAGCACGCACCCAGCTCACCTCAGCTACACCATGATCAAGTATCTATAGTTTCCCCTTCTCATTTTTCTGTTCTGCAGGTCCAAGATGGTACAAAAAGCTCTACAAACCCGACACCTAATTCTAGCTCAGACAAAAAAACGGGTCTTCCAGAAGAAAAAACCACAGCCTCCCACACAAAAGAGGTGAATTCTATTGACTTACTTAAGGCATCATCCCTTCCTAAAGGAACAGATAATGAGCTCAGTCAAAGGGAAGCAAAGATTGCGACATCTACTCGGGTTACTTTTCCACGTTCTTCTAAGGTAGCCCATAAATATTTTGCAAAAGCATCTCAAAAAGGAGGGGACTCGACTCTCGTTCCTATCGGCAAGAGACCTCACCACAAAAAACATTAAATGTCATGCTTCTCCTGGAATATTCGTGGTTTTAATAAAATACGTAAGGATTCGGTTCTTAGGAATATGATTAACACATCTTCTATGGATTTTGGGGCTTTATTGGAAACTCGTGTTGTTGAAAATAAAGCTGCTCAAATAGTGAATTCTATGTTTCATGGTTGGTTCGTGGCTACAAAGTATGAGTATAACCATCTCGGTGGGATTTGGGTCCTCTGGAGTAATCAGGTGGACCTTAAGGTGGTTTTTAAATCAGCTAAGATGATTTCTTGTTTGGTTAAATTTCAAGGTTCAGCCGAGGAATTTCTTTGTAGCTTCGTCTATGCTTCTAATGATTTAGCTGAGCCTGCTGCACTTTGGTGAGACATTAAATCTCATCAGGATTCATCTCAATATCGCGGCAAGCCTTGGATTTGTGCAGGGGACTTCAATGAGGTCTTGTCTTTGGCGGATCACTCCCTTTCTTTGACTAATCATGTTTCGTTGCCTGGCATGGTTCAGTTCCAGGATGTCACTCGTTATTTCTCTTTGGTTGACATGGTTACTCATGGTCCTCATTATACGTGGTGTAATAAGCGGGAATAGGGTTTAGTTTCAAAAAACTTGATAGAGTGCTCATTAACAATCACTGGATGTAGAGGTCATTCCAGTCCTCTTGTGTTTTTGTCGCTAAAGATTGTTCGGATCATCTTTGTGGAATTACCTCATTGGCCCCAGTTACTTATAAACCGAGAGCTCTTTTTGGGATTGTTAATGTGATCCTCGATATGGAGGAGTTTCAGCAGCTGGTGCAGGGCTATTGGAATGGTACCCCGGAGATTTGTATCTCGACATCTGCTTTATATCGACTCACAAAGAAGCTCAAGAGGCTGAAACCGGTGATTTGTTTTTTCAGCCGGAGCAAAGTCCACCATCTTTCAAGTTGGACAGCCACATCCTATGAGAAATTATGTGAGTATCAAATGTTAACTCTCTCAATCCCCGACTCTAGCTCCATTAAAAACGAGTCCATGGCTTATGAGGAGTGGGATAAAGTGGCAACTCTTGAGGAGAATTACTCGAGATAGAAGTCAAAGCTTCATTGGCTGCAAGTAGGCGACAAGAATAATAGGTTTTTTCACAATGCGGTAAAAGAAAGGGAAGTCCGTAACTCTATTCATATGATCCATTCCCTGGCTAGGGAGTTGATAACCCACCGGGATGATATTATATTTAAAGCAACTCGTTATTTTACTAACTTTTTTAGCTTGCACTCTCAGGATTACACAGGCCTGTCCCCGGAAGCTCTCTCCACCATTCTGCAATATCGTTGTACGGAGGTAGAGAAAGAGCTGGTCATGGCTGAGGTTACAGATCAAGAAATAAAGAAGGTTTTGTTTTCCATGCCTTCTAACAAATCCCCCGGCCCGGATGGTTTTACGGTGGAATTTTTCAAGAAAGTATGGAATATCATTGGTAGGGATTTTAGCGATGTGGTCAAGTCTTTCTTCACATTTGGCTTCTTACCAAAGGGGCTTAACACCACCATCTTAACTCTAATCCCAAAAAAGACAGGTATCATTGGTATGAAGGATTATCGACCCATTTCGTGTTGCAACGTAATATACAAGGTCATTTCGAAGATATTGGCAAATCGTCTTAAGTTGATTCTCCCATGTTTTATCACACAAAATCAATCACCATTCATTGAAGATGGTTGCATGATGGAGAATCTTCTTCTAGCCTCAGAGTTGGTTAAGAATTACCACAAGGAAAATGTCACGCTACGTTGTGCCATGAA
This sequence comes from Cardamine chenopodiifolia, assembly GCA_963922655.1. Classification (NCBI taxonomy): domain Eukaryota; kingdom Viridiplantae; phylum Streptophyta; class Magnoliopsida; order Brassicales; family Brassicaceae; genus Cardamine; species Cardamine chenopodiifolia. Next base: position 2,390,604 of record OZ000486.1, read on the forward strand.
AATTGATATCTCCAAGGCTTTTGATTTTGTTCAATGGGACTTCTTGCTCAACATCTTACGTGCTCTTCAGCTGCCTCTCTGTTTCATTCGATGGATTGAGTTGTGTGTCATTACTCCATCTTTCTCAATTCAGATTAATGGGGAGCTCATGGGGTTCTTTAGAAGTGAGAGAGGTCTTCGTCAAGGTTGTTCTCTTTCCCCTTATCTTTTTGTGATTTGTATGAATTGTTTATCCAGGTTGTTGGATATGGCTAAAATCGACAGTACTATTGGCTTTCACCCGGGCTGTAAGAGTTTGAACCTTACTTACCTATGCTTCGCTGACGACATAATGGTTTTCACAGATGGGAGAATCCGGTCTATCCAAGGTTTCTAAATTTTTTTGATCATTTTTCTTGCATCTCTGGCCTAACTATTAGCTTGCAGAAGATGTCTTTGTTCATAGCGGGTGTGTCTTCAAGCACTCGTGCCTCCTTGTTGGATTTTCCTTTTTCTATAGGTACATTGCCAGTTAAATACCTGGGTTTACCTCTGCTCACCAAGAGCATGACCACTTCGGTTTACCAGCCTTTAGTTGAGAAGATCAAAGAGCGTATAGGCTCCTGGAAAAATCGTTTTCTTTCTTATGCAGGTCACCTTCAACTTCTCTCTTCTGTGATTGCGAGTCTAACCAAATTTTGGATCTTAGCTTTTAAACTTCCTCGGACATGCATTAAGGAGATTGAAAGGATTAGTTCATCTTTTCTTTGGTCCGGTACTAGGTTAAATTAAAACAAATCAAAAGTGGCATGGGCGGACGTCTGCAAACCAAAAATTGAAGGGGGTTTAGGCCTCAAGTCGCTAGAGCTCACTAATAGGGTCAGTTGTTTCAAGCTGATTTGGAGATTGGTTTCCTCTAAGACATCCCTATGGGTAAGCTGGATACATAAGCATCTTATTCGAAAAGCTTCCTTTTGGTTGATTAAGCCTCGGACACAGGCATGCTCTTGGATGTGGCTTAAGATATTAAAACATCGCGATGTAGCTAAGGAGTTTCATAGGATTCAAGATAAAAGTGGCAAGCATACATCTTTCTGGCATGATCATTGGAGTAACCTTGGTAGACTAGTTGATATATTGGGTGATCGGGGCTGTATTGGCATGGGAATTAAGGCGACGGCCAAACTAGGAGAGGTGCTCTGTAATCATCGACGCCGACGCTATCGCACAGCCATTCACTCTCAGCTTGAAGATGAGATTTAAGACCTTAGAGGTCGGATGACTAATGCCGTTGATGTAGCTCTTTGGAGAGGTAAAGGGGGTAAGTTTAAACCAAGTTCCTCCACCAAAGAAACCTGGAATCAGTTCAGGGAATAGTCTCCTAAGGCACCTTAGTCTAAGGGTGTTTGGTTTCCGAATGCTACCCCAAAATTCTCATTCATAGCCTTGTTAGCTATCCTTAATCATTTATCTACGAGAGATCGCATGGTTTTATGGAATTCCAATGTTCCTTATGGTTGTGTTTTATGTTCTAACTTGATGGAGATGAAAGACCATCTTTGTTTCTCTTGCCCTTTTACTTCTCAGGTTTGGCGACGGCTTACGGCGGGGCTCCTCACTCACAGGTACACCAAGAATTTTACAGATATTTTAACATTGGTTATGTCCTCAGGAAGTAGAGAACCCCGGGACTTCATAACTAAATACGTGTTCCAAGTTGCGGTTTATTTTCTATGGAGAGAATACAACAAATGGAGACATGGGGACAGCCCATCATCCATTGATCTTCTGCTACGCGACATGGGGAGGACAGTCCGCAACCGCCTATCAACCATGCAACGCTGTGGACTAATTGTTTTGGGTCTGCAAGTATGGTTCGCCACCAGAACTTAAGACCCTCATTCTCAAAGTTCTTTGTCATATATAATTTTCGTTCTTTATCAATTTCTTTTCAGCTCAATCGAAAGTGGATGTACTCTTTTTTCCACATGATAGTTTTGTCCCAATTGGGTTTTTTACCTTGGGGTTTAACGAGGCATCCACTCTCGATACTTCCATATATGAGCTTATCCATTGTTATCTTTTCTTTTGATTCAGCATAAACAATTCAGAAACAGTTTGTGCAAAGGTTTATTTCTTGAATATACTTTTACATAATATTCCCAAAAAAACAGAAGTTTCTTTTTTTTTAATTAATAATTTATTTACTTTGTTGGATTTAAAAAGTGAAAATATCTAATTGAATTCACGTTAGTGGGCTTGTTCTGGTTCTTTTGTTTGGGTTTGGTCTAGTTTTAAGTCAATTTGGATAAATGTGTGTAATTAACTTAAAACTATAAGAATTTTTAGTACTTTTCTCATATTTTGATTTAAAAGAAAATAGAATATAAATTAAAAAATAAGGAAAAATGTATCTCAACCTATTTTGGAGTGAAATGATGTATATGAGATTTTGGTCCTAATATTAGATAGAAAAAATTATTTTTCAAAAGTTAATTAAAAATTTGTTCTTCCATTAATATTCTACATAAGTTATTAACAAAATATATATATATATATATATATTTATTCTACATAAGTTTATAACATAAATATTGTTTATAGCCGTTGGCCGCCATAAACACTCTAAATAACTTTTGATTAAGAGCAGTTGAAAGTGTTTTTTTTTGAAAATATGTAAAAATATATTCAAGAAAAACTTTTATACATAACGTTTTGCTGAAAAAGATAAAAAGGGAAATGAATATATAAAGTGCTCAACAATAAAAATATCGAAAGTGATAGTCTCGTTAAAATCCAGATCTGCAAAACCAATTTGGGACAAAACCAGATCGTGGAAAAAAGAGTACTACCAACTTTCGATTAAGCTAAATATAAACAAAACAAAGATAGAGAGATTTAGGACAACTGCATGACTAAACTCTAGTAGCAAAAAAAACTTGTAGGCCCATCTTCATAGTACCCTGGTTCTGTAAAGTCGATAGACGGTCACGTACTGTCGTCCCAATGGCCCTGATCAATGTGTCTGTGGACGATCACGGATTGGAATACATACTTCACTATAAAATATTTTGGGTCCCTGCTTCCTGTATTCAAAACAAAAGTAAGTAGATCATTAAAATTATTTGTATACCTGGGTAGGAGGAGCCCTGCGGTAAGCATGTGCCATATCTGAGAGGTGAAGTGACAAGAGAAGAAAAGATGGTCTCTGGTCTCAACCATGTTAGAACAAAAGACACAATCATGAGGAGTATTGGGGTTCCATAAGACCATTCGATCACCCGTAGAAAATCGATTAATAATGGCCAGCCAGACAATAAAAGAGAATTTTGGAGTAGGATTTTTAAACCAGACGCATCTAGACCATGACTCCACCGGGGAAGGTCGCCTAAGATGGTTCCACGTCTCTCTAGAGGAGAAGTGAGGCTTGAACTTGCCCTCTTTACCTTTCCACAGTGCCACATCCTAGAAGTTTGGATCATTTTGTCTCATAACATGAATCTCACCCTCCAGCTGTGAAAGAATATCCGTGCAGCAACGCCTATGTCTATGGTGCACAAAAACCTCCCCCAAAGTGTCCGTCAACTTAATACCCATGTCTATACAGCCTCGCTCCCCTAACACCTCTATTAGCCGCCCAAGAGAACTCCAGTGATCATACCAAAATGATGTATTAAGGCCATTACCCACCTTTACCTTGTGCAAGTCCCTAGCAGCATCCCTGTACTTTAAAATCTTTCGCCACATCCAAGATCCCGCTTGAGTCGTAGACTTAATCGACCAAAATGAGCCCTTCCTAATAAAATTCTTATGGATCCAATTAACCCATAAAGAGGTCTTTGAAGAGACCAATCTCCATATTAGCTTGAAACAACCATTCGCTTAGTTAGCAACGTCACGCCTAATACCTCACCGGTAGGGTACCTGTGTTAAAAGGAAAACCAGATAGAGAGGAACGAGTAGTCGAGGAAATGCCTGCTATAAACAAAGAAGTTTTTTGCAAGCTAATGGTTAGTCCAGATATGCGAGCAAAGTAATCAAAAACCTTGAGAATACCTTGAATGGAGCTAATGCTCCCATCAGTGAACACCATTACATCATCCGCAAAACACATATGCATTAGGTGCAAGTTCTTACAATAGGGGTGATAGCCAAAGTTACCTTCAGTAACAGCCCTGTCTAGCAGACGAGATACGCAGTTCATTCAAATAACAAAAAGGTAAGGTGAAAGAGAGCAACCTTGGCGCAAACCCCTCTCACTTCTGAAAAACCCCGTTAGCTCCCCATTTAGCTGAACAAAAAAAGGAGTAGTGACACAAAGCTCAATCCACCGAATAAATCATGACAGGAGCTGTAATTCTCGAAGGATATTGAGTAAGAAGTCCCATTGAATGGAATCGAAAGCCATTGAGATGTCTATCTTCATGGCGTAGCGAGGAGTAATATTTTCCTTATGATAGTCTTTTACCAACTCAGAAGCCAGCAAAAGATTTTCCATCATTTAACGGTCTTCAATGAAAGCATATTGGTTTTGAGAGATAAAATTTAGAAGAATTTCTTTGAGGCAATTCGCGAGGAGCTTAGATATGACTTTGTATAAGACGTTACAGCAGGAGATTGACCAATAATCTTTCATACCAATAATGCCTGTTTTCTTTGGGATTAAGGCTAAGATTGTGGTATTAAGCCCCTTTGGTAAGAAGCCATAAGTGAAAAAGAACTTAACAGCCACTATGAGTCATTCCCAATGATATTCCAAACTGCCTTAAAAACTCCATCGTGAAGCCATCCGGGCCTGGGGACTTGTTGGTTGGCATGGAGAACAAAACCTTTTTGATCTCGGAGTCCGTTACCTCAGCCATGACCTTGATTTTCTCCTCTTCCAAACAGCTATACTGCAGTACATTTGAGAGTTCCTACGGAGACATTCCTGTGTAACCCTAAGAATTCATGCTAAACAAGTCAGTAAAATAACGAGTGGCTTCAAATTTTATTTCCTCCCGAGGTGTTAACAATACACCCTTCTGGGAATGAATCATATTTATTGAATTTCTCACTTTCCTTTCTTTGACAGCATTATGAAAGAACATGTTGTTTTTGTCACCGACATTCAACCAGTGAAGCTTGGCTTTCTATCTTAAGTAGCTTTCCTCTAGTGTTGACACTTGAAGATTCACTTTGAAGCGAGCTCGCATCCGGCGTAGAGAGAGTTTTCTTCTGTTTTTCACAAAGATCTTCATATGTTGCGACAGTCCTCCTCATTAGATGGTGAAGTTTATTTCGGTTTAAGTTGCGGATAGCTGGCTTCAATGACTTTAACTTCCTGGAAAAATGAAAAGTAGCGAAGATTGAATAGAAAATAGTAAGAGTAGCACCCCAGAAAGCCTCAACCAGTGGCGGGAATTCATCCATAGTGACAATGGCGTTAACAATCTTAAAACAACCCTTAGGCTTGAACGGAATTGCGGCTAGCGAGATTACTCCACATAAATGATCAGAGCATCTCTTGGCCTAAAAAAAATAGGAAGATTGAAAGGATCGCTGCATCCAATGATTATTAATGAGGACATGGTCCAGCTTCTTGCAAACTAGTCCGTCCGTCCGCTTGTTACACCAAGTGTAATGGGGCCCATGAGAAAGCATATCACTAAGAGAACAATAACGATTAATATCCTGAAAGTGAGCCATTCCTGGTAAAGAGACATGAGAAATATGGGATAAAGAATGATCAGCCAGCTCCAACACTTCATTAAAATCTCCAACGCACATCCAAGGCTTTCCGCGATATTAAGTAGAGTCCTGATTAGATTTTAGATCTCTCCAAAGCTCTAACTGCTCAGCCAGGTCATTCGAAACATACACAAAACTGCAAAGAAAATCCTCTGTCGAACCCGTTATCTTAATTAAACAAGAGATCATCTGAGCCGACTTGAAAACCACTGTTAATTCCACCCTATTACTCCAAACAACCCAGATCCTACCTAAGGGGTTGTACTCATAGTTCGCAGCCATAGACCAACCACTAACCACCAACTTAGCAATGCAATTAGCTTTATTCTCAGCCACTCGAGTTTCCAGTAAACCCCCAAACTCCATAGCCTTGGTTTGAATCATCTCCTTTACAACGTAATGCTTTCTTAGCTTGTTAAAACCCCGAATATTCCAAGAAAAAATCAACATTAATGTTTCTTTTTAGATGCCCGTCTACCTATAGCACCGTGGCTTGAATCCCTGGTATTTTTTTTTTTTTTTGCAAAATATTTATGCACAACCTTACACGACCATGGCAAGGTAGCTCATGTAGGAGGCTCTTGATGATGGGAAGTGTGCGATATGGCTGTAGAGGGAGCAAGATTATTAACCATTGGAACAGTAACCTTATTCACTGATTTACCCCCAGCCGTATCTATGGCTTTATCAACTGTGTCATGCACTGGTAAAGGGCTCTGCACTGGTGCTTCCATTGATTCGTCGTGATCTTCTAAAACAACATATCTTGAAGGAGAGATTATTTTACCCTGACCATAAACCAGGGCTGTTGATGATGCTGTCACTTGATTTGATTTTGTGCTTGGCGACTTATTTTGCGTCTTACTGGTAGAATGAGTGACTAACAACCAGTCCTTATCTGAAATTTTCAAAACAGGAGAATGTAGGCTGATCTCTCCATCCTCTAACTCCAGTTGTTGACTACCGTCTTTATTTCGATTTGTAACAGCTGCCGAGAGAGGGCTATGTTGTTCGCCAGACGGAATCTGTTTTCCAAAATGAGAATGCGACTGAACCTCTGCATTTCATGTAGGTAACAGTTCCGGCGAGACATTAGATCCTATGACCGGGTTCTGAGAGATGAGCCACTGTTGATGTTTGTGGGAGTGGATACAGTGGCCTGCCTCTGGCTATGTTCTCCATTTCACACACTCTGTTTTTTACTAGTTCTCGATGAGAGAGAGAACTGAGACTTCTGCACGCAACTGTCTTCAGAGTGACCCCATTTCCTGCATGAGGTATAACGAGGCGGAAGCCACGAATATGCATAAGAGACATGAATCTCCTCATCCTTAATTTGAAAGTAAAAGTGATCCGGAAGAGTCGTTTTCAAATCAACGTCGACGAAAATCTTAGCTTCATCGAAACTTGAAACCAGTTCAGCATCACGGTGCTAGGTAACTAAGGCCTTTCCAGGAGAACATAGAGTGTGGCACGTTCTTCAGCTTAATCCACATTAGTAGAGATGTTAATTCCGGCTGGGATTCCTCTACAAGTGGAGACCATTGCGAGACAACCATTGGGATATCACAAATATTCCACATCCCTCTTTGAAGAACTCGACGGCGAGCGGCTGAATTGTGAAGCCAGAAATTTAATGGTACTCTCATTTATTTCAAACACATCCACTTTTATGTTCTTGTCCCCAAATGTCTATATCTTATTCACAATAACATGAATCTTAGCAATATGGGGAGCTTTAGAGGTAAGACGTCCGATCAGAAAATCTTCCCATAGTGGAGACTCAAGGAGGACCTCACCTGGGACTGTAACCACCTCCTTTCCATCAACAGATTGAACGTCACAAGCAAACTTGGTGAGCGAAGACCTCGCTGCCACTTGTAGCCAAGATTTCTTCGCCACTTGTTCCTTCGTAGATTCACTAGGCTCGATAACAACATCTAATGCAGATGACAGAACGTCCTTACTCTCTGTAACCTTTTCTGATTCAGTTTGTAGAGACGTGACCCCTTCCTTCTGATTCGTGTAACCACCTGTAACAGATACAATATTAAGACTCTCCTCCATTTCAGCTCGTCCGACGATTTGGCGTGACGTAGGACCTTCGTCGCGGGTCTCCTGTCTACAATCCAGTACACTGGAAGCTCTGCTAGACGACGCCGCAGCCATTGCGGCCGGATCCAAGAAGAAGAAAACCTAATCGCTTTGAAATCCCCCTAACTTTCCTTAAATGGAACCTTAGAGAGAGAGTCTTTTTTTAACAAAACTATGTTTCTGTTAGAACTTAATCATTCTTGTTTAACTTAAGGTCAGTTGCATAAGTTGGTTATAAAACCAAACGTTATGTCAAACAGTTGTGTCTTTTAAAGACAACAAGTTATGTTGTTTCACTGTAATGTTTCGATCATATAAATCGAAACCCAAGTCTTTGTAATTTGTGTTAGACATCGGAAACGTGATTAATAAAGAATCAAGTTCATCGTCATTTCATCTTTAAAACAAACACCGATACTCTGTTTTTAAGTCCATAAAACAGAGCATCACTTCCGCAAAACTCATCGACCACATTTCAACATGGTTATGGAGACAACAGCGCATCAAGTTATACCAATCTTCAATGGCGACACTTACCGCTTTTGGAAGATAAAAATGATGACAATCTTAAAGACGAGAAAGCTTTGGGAGGTGACTAAAAATGGAGTACCGACGAGTATAAACACACCAGACATGGCTAAAAATCAAGAGGAAGTAGTCATGAAGGATATGATGGCGTTACAACTAATTCAAATAGCGGTAACATATGTTATATTTCCGAGAATTGCACCAATGACAAGTGCAAAGGAAGCATGGAGTGCACTAGAAATGGAGTTCCAAGGAAGCCCTCAAGTGAGGATGATAAAGCTTCAGACTCTACGGAGAGAGTATGAGAACTTAAAGATGGAGGAATGATAACATCAACACTTTCACAACAAAGTTGATCGAGATCGGTAATCAACTTAGAGTGCACGGAGAGGAGAAAATGGAGTGTCAAACTTTCTAAAAGATATTGATTTCTCTCTCCAAAAAGTTTGATAGCATCGTTTCTGTGTTGGAACAAACAAAGGATTTGTCGACATTATCAATCACGGAATTGATTGGTACGTTGAAGGCACATGAGAAGCGCATAGAACTCCGAGAAGAGAGATCAACGGAAGGAGCATTCTACGAAGAAATATTTGTATCTAGAGGAGGAAAAAAACGAGATGAAAAATGCCAAGAGAAAATCAAGAAATGGTGTGGCGTTTGTAGAAGAAACAATCACAATGAGAGTGATTGTTGGAGAGAGCAACACACAGATGTTACCTTGCCTATGGGTGTAAGGAGAGACGCAAAATGTTTTTTGTGTAACAAACCGGGACAATAACGCGAGACTTCAAGGTAAGGAAGGCCGAGAAAGCGCACCTAAGCCTAGAAGAAATAGACAAGGATAGTGACAATGAAGGTCACGAGCTGTTCAGCGCAGTTGAAGAAGAATCATCGTCAAACATGAATGATGAGACGTGGTTAGTCGACAGCGAGTGTACTAATCATATGACCAACGAAGTTAAATATTTTATCACGCTCAATCAGAGTATAATGGTTTCGATCAAGGTGGGGAATGGTCAAAGCGTAGTGATGGTGGGAAAAGGAAATATTCAAGTGATGACAAGTCAAGGAATGCAGATCGTCAAAGAAGTATTTCTAGTGTCGGGATTAGTGGGAAACTTTCTAAGTGTTTCTCAGCTAGTATCAAACGGATATGAAGTCTTATTTAAAGATAACCGATGCATTATCAAAGATCCTCAAAGAAGAAGGATATTGAGCATTAAGATGGAGCATAAGAGTTTTCCAATTAAGTGGAGAAACTCAGAGATGAGTGTTTTGCTTGCAAGAGAAGGAGATATAGTTCTGAAGAATGGTGATTGTAAGATTAATCTTACAACTGGGATAAAGTTTAAACGTCGTAAGATATTTGCGGTTCGGGATTTTCCACCAGGTTGTGGATCCCTTGCTATGCGAACTAGACTGGATGTGAAGATTATGAAGAACAAGAATATTGCTGCTAAAAAAGATAATAAGAATGAGTCTTATTCAGCTTTGAAGAATTTTGAAGTGAGATTAGCATGAAACCGATATATGATTAAGAGGGAGTATTGAAACTTAATCATTCTCGTTTAACTTAAGGTCGGTTGCATAAGTTTGTTACAAAACCAAACGTTATGTCAAACAGTTATGTCTTTTAAATTCCACAAGTTATGTTGTTTCACTGTAATGTTTCGATCATATAAATCGAAACCCAAATCTTTGTAATTTGTGTTAGACATCATCAACGTGATTAATAAAGAATCAAGTTTATCGTCATTTCATCTTTATTAACAAACACAAATACTCTGTTTTTAAGTCTATAAAACAGAGCATCACTTCCGCAAAACTCATCGACCACATCGTTTTTTAAAGTGTTTTGAAACGGTACATAATGGATTATATTGTCAGTGTCAAACGTGTGCAACCCCAACTACACAAACATATGTTTGCAGGAGAACCAATCAATCATTGTATCACCTCACACACACAATCTCAGTGCAAACGTTCATAATACTCTGTCACAACAGGACTTCAGATACTTGCGAAGCAATGAATTCTCAATTCCACGTATGCTAATAATAAATAAAACTTTCCTGCAACCATAGTCATACAACAAGCAGAAACAGAAGATAGCTGCACGAATACATACACATAAATCCCGTGAAAGCAGCGAAGTTGCATATCACTCACTTAAACACAGGAAGGTAGAGTTGCTCCATGGCAAAAGAAGGCCACAACGATGTATATGATCACCAACAATACTAGTATTAAGAGTGCCCTGCAAGAAACAAAACAGAGGAGGACGCATCGAAAAGATTAGACTTTGCTAGGTTCTTTCTTCTCAATGTTCCCCAGACTTTGCTAGGTTGCTTAGTTTAATGTGTTCCTTATCCTAAAGTAGCTATACAGCAAGCGGTTTTTCGCAGCCACAATATGTTAAACCATTTAATTTCATGGTAAGGAATTATGGTTTAGGGAAACATACGTAAGCTTGCAATTTCTCCACCACACGGTGTTTCCGAATCGACGTGTCTGCTTTCTGAACCGGAAAGTATTCCCTTGCATATTTTCAGTTTTATCGACAAGAAGCTCAAGCCGTTCACCTCTATCAAGAACTTTGTCAATGTTCTCTATCATGACATCCTTTACCTGTTCAAAACCAAAACAAAACAAAAATACCTTCAAGTTCGCAAATCAGAACCAAAAAGAAAAACAATTAAGATTTACAGAGCAATACAGAACCTGATTCATTTCACCCTTAATTCGATTTATCTTATCGGCATTAGGATCATTAGAATAATACTCAATTTGTTGGCTGAGTACTCTTGAGAACTCATCATTCATTGCATAAGCTTGTGCTGAATGAATTGCGCGGCCATAAGTCCGAACAAACCTCTGATGAATATCTTCAAGAAACGAAAATGGAATCCTCCCTGAAAAATAACATTCAAAACAAATATGTGAAAGACTTAACAACAAACTAACAAAGTAAGAAAATAAAAACAATCTCATCGTATTAAAGATTCTTCTTATTTCATTCTCTGTTATCATAGAATCTCACATACACCAAGAAACAAGAATTGCAAGAAAACTCGATCTATCTTCTAAAGCAGTGATTAGTTTACTGATCAATCATTCAATAACCAAAAAGAAAGATTATAATTTCGACTTCTAGTGTTATTATCACAATAGCTCAAAAGGAGAAAGAGGACTTACTTCCGGCGTTTTCATCAGCCATACATAGAACGGTGAGGCCATCAGTACGCTTGACATGGAAGACGTAACGATCTTGAGAGTAAGACACGTGGCTATCACTATTCCCAGGGATCTTCTCCAGGATCTGCTTTGCGATTGTGCTTGCGTTCGTTGACGTGGCGCTTAACTCCGTAAGAACCACCGTTCCACGCGCCACCAACGCGTACAGAATCGTCATCGGAAGAGATATACCAAATAAATGGCAACTGTGAAGAAACGAACTAACCAAATGAACCTACTAATGAATCAGAGAGATTTCATTTTCATAGTTCTCCAACTCATATGCTATCTCTAGCTTTACTTTCGCCACGACTCGACCTGGAGGTGGAGCCACGAGGTTGAGACTTTTGTCGACATATTTTAAAATTTAGGGTCCTATTATACTTTTGTCGACATATTTTAAATTACAGGTCATAATTGATGATTGATGAATAGATATTTTTTTTTATATGGGTTTTTGATGGATAGATATTTTGCACGTCAAAGTTTGTTACGGGTCAGAATTTCAAATTCTCACGAAAGGGTTAACAAATCGTAAAACCCAATCCACATTTCATTTTTCGATGCTTCATCCTCTCCATCATAAGCCCTCACCGTTCAAGTTCCTAGCACGCCGGCATTAGCGGTGGCGAATACATTCCACTGCCAGTGGCGAATACATTCCACTGCCATCAACCCCGGAAGATCCCAGCACCACAGTACTCCACAACATACCCGAACGGTTTTATGCTTTATTGAAAAATATCTTTAATTCTACAAATATACGAAAATACCATTTTTATGCCGTGTTAGATAAAATAGAAAAATCTTAAATGCGGTTGAATTTACATTCTTTGTTGTTAAAAAGTCTTTTTATTTTCTACCAGGTATGAAAGTAATAAAATTATAAAATAAATAAAAATATATGCAGTTGAATTATTATTTTTGGGTTGAAAAAATTTATTCCTTCCTTACACATTTGAAGGAGATAACATTATATAAAATAAAAGTAAATTTTTTTAATGTTAAATTTATTAACTTACAAAGAGTTTTATATAAAAACAACTAAAAAAATGAAAAAAACAGAACACATGTTTGAGAGATGATTATGATGTTCTTTGAGATTGCATCCAACGTTGAAGTAGGCATGCAAATCTCGGATTATCATAATAATAGGTTGAGGAACTTCTGTTGTGAATTGATCTCTCTATTACCAGTGTCGTGTGTGCCACCGAGTACCAAGTGTTGTTGTGCCTTCTCTCATTGCCTTCACGGGCAAATATGATAAATGGCAGATTGAAAAGATAAGCGTGTGAGGATGAACTCCAACTTACCAAACTCGTGATGAGTGAGGTGTGCTAGCGTGATGTGCCAGTCCGGGTTTGGGTGGACTCCTAGAAAGTCATCAATCATTTCGTTCCGAACTGTAAAGGCGTACGTGCATGCAAAAAACAAGTGATCTCTTGTCTCATCGGGTTCATCACAAAGAAGACATGGTTGAATATAACCCCAAATACGCATTCTCCAACCACTCGCCAAACGATCTTTGATCACTAGCCATGTTATAAATGCATAACGGGAACCCTTTGCAAAAACCAAACAACCTTACTCCAATTCACACGAGGTTTATGAATACAAACCTGCTCCTATGTTTTCCTCGAGAACAATGTATCATGAAAATCCCCTGGTGCATGTCTCCACAATGCTCTATCCTCACATACTTCAGCTTGTGGCATAGGTTCAGCCCCGATTTGTTCACTCAACTGCTGCATCTGTTGGTTAAGAGTTCGTCGAATCCTCCACCCTGTTACCGTGACTGCCTCAGATACTGTAAAGAAATGTGGAATGCCCAATTGGCACGGGCATGCGTCACCAGTAATATCAATCAACCTTCCATGACTAATTACTTATCAAACCAGAAAAAAGTACGTGTCCCACTTCATACCCCCATAGTTATAAACTCCGCAGCTAGTGCTCTCAGTTTTAAGAGCTTTCACCACATCCATCAACCCATAGACGTGTCTCGAGCATCCCAAAAAGTTTCTTGATTAATCAAGTTCTCTTTGACCAAGACAACCCATAGAGAACCAGATATAGTAAACAATCGCCAAATGAGGCTTAAAAAAAAATCCTGGACACATCTCGCAACTTCCTTATTCCCAGCCCTCCTTCACTTTTTGGTAAACAAGCCTCTTCCTACGAAACCTTTGTTTTGTTGGTAACATTTGGCGAACCACTCCAAAAGAAAGCGCCACACAACCGTTCTATCTCATCAAAACATATTTTGGTGAGCCTAAAAACAGAACACCAAAAATTCGCAATGCTAGTAATGATGGAGTTTATAAGTTGTAGCCGACCTGAAAAAAGAGATGCTTACAAGTCCAGCCCAGCATTCGAGAGCGAATCTTGTCGATCAAAGGCTCGTAGTTATGCCTTGTCATTGTTTGTGGTGAGAGGAAGCCCAAGATACCGTATGGGGAGTGAACTGATAGAGAGTTCCACTATAGCTGCTTCCTCCACAAGTCGTTGTGCTCTTCGACCAGCCGCAAACAACGTGTATTTACTAATATTTATACACAACCCTGAGATTTTAGCAAATTCGTCAAAGACCTTCAGTATACTTCGAAGAAATTTAGTTGTGCCATCAGTAAAGACAAGATATCATCAGCAAAACTGAGATGAGTAAGCGTCACACTACCACAAGTTGGATGATAGCCAATACTCCCCTGTAACGCAGATCTGTTCAACATTTTTTAAAGCACATGGTTGACAATTACGTATAAATATGGTGATAGAGAGAAACCTTGGTGTATACCTTTGTTACTCATGAAAAAAACCTCCAACTCTCCA